>CM070770.1:325974797-328374797 GCA_036346955.1 Dipus sagitta
ATCGGGAGCTTTTCGGACCGACAGAATGCCACGACCATGCAGGGAATCTCTGTGCGCTAGGGAAAGGAGGCCCCTGACACACACGTGACTTAAGTGGTCACATGCGCATGGGACATGCAGAGCTTACAGGTGAAGTGAGACACTACCTATGAGTCCTGAGCCCCTTTCTAGCCGGAGGACTGACGTCTGTTTGAGGCAGCAGACACACAGAAGTGTCCCAAGTTCGAGAGGGCAAACAGAATATGAGTAAAACCCGTATGCAAGTATGCACATTCTTCATGCCTTATAGGCCCAGGGCAAAATTGCTGAAGCCAGGCCAGGAAGACTTAGGAGTGTCGGGTTCCCAACGTGTACTCTGAGGGTTTGTTCACGCATTCGCAGGCTCTCGAGAGCCATCGTGACCCGACAGTGGGTGCAGGTGGAATGAAGGACCAAAAGGGTAAGTATTGGAAAATCACGGACGTGCCCCTGGTTCACTGAGCAACGTTCACACACATCAAGGAAAATACGGTAAGTACGTAACACAGGCTCCACTGGGAACACAGTTATACTTTGCTGTGGCCTCACTTGCTCCTCACAATGATGACAAATTCAGGCTACGTCCTGAATTCCAGTTCAGCCGCTACTGGAGCTCAGGAATAGCCGGAAAAAGCAAGGGAAAGAAGACCAGGCACGGGCACTGTGGGAACCGGGAGATGGCCTGGCGGTTAGAGCTTTCTGCTGGGAAGCCAAAGGAACCCGGTTCGAATCCCCGGGACGCATGCGAGCCCGATGCACAAGGGGGCGCTCATGTGCGGTAGGGCACCCGGTGTGCCAGTTCCCTCTATCTCTCCCTTTCTCCTCCCTATCTCTGTCTGTTTCTCTCTCACATTTAAAGAAGTAAAATACTTTCTTTTCCTTGTGGGGGCGGGGGGACGTCAATGTGCTCAACACAGGTTACTGAAGAGTGACGGCCTCCTTGCCCAGCACCTGTCATGTGTACCTAGGAATTTTATTCTGATTCAAATCCTATTCCAAACACGTCCAGAAGGAATTGAAGCACCTATGTGAGTGGCGTTCCACCCAGAAGCAAGACTCCTGCCGCCTGTGTCATTGGGTGGAAGCAAAGCACCGCTCCTTAGAAGTCCTGGAGTTGACAGCCTCTCTCTCAAGAAAGCTGGACCAGCATCCCTGCACGGTTTAGAAAAGGGGACACCTCATCATCACCAGGGACAGGGGAAAGTGGGCAGTCCACGCGAGTGGACTCAGGCGTTCTCGACGATTTTCAAATGTCCGAATGTTTGATGTGTGAGGCAGCCTCACCTGGTCTGTCAGCTGGCCCGGCACTCGTGGAGGCCCTCCTCCTTCAGCCAATTAAAGGATACTTTCTGGAGCTCTCTTATTCCCAGAGAAACACACCCTCCGGGCCCTGCTCCCTCACATTTCAGACATCCCCATTCCAGTAGGCTCAACACTTGTACGTGAGGGGGTGAACCCGAAAACATTGCTCAATTTGAGCAACAGCGACTCGGGCAGGCATATGGCCGTGCCTCAGCCGCCTTTGTGGATGGATAAAACTGACCCATTTTCTGAAGACAGCCGATTCCCTAACCTAGGCTGAGAGCCTTGCTCTCAGCCTAGGTTAGGGAATCGGGAGCTTTTCGGACCGACAGAATGCCACGACCATGCAGGGAATCTCTGTGCGCTAGGGAAAGGAGGCCCCTGACACACACGTGACTTAAGTGGTCACATGCGCATGGGACATGCAGAGCTTACAGGTGAAGTGAGACACTACCTATGAGTCCTGAGCCCCTTTCTAGCCGGAGGACTGACGTCTGTTTGAGGCAGCAGACACACAGAAGTGTCCCAAGTTCGAGAGGGCAAACAGAATATGAGTAAAACCCGTATGCAAGTATGCACATTCTTCATGCCTTATAGGCCCAGGGCAAAATTGCTGAAGCCAGGCCAGGAAGACTTAGGAGTGTCGGGTTCCCAACGTGTACTCTGAGGGTTTGTTCACGCATTCGCAGGCTCTCGAGAGCCATCGTGACCCGACAGTGGGTGCAGGTGGAATGAAGGACCAAAAGGGTAAGTATTGGAAAATCACGGACGTGCCCCTGGTTCACTGAGCAACGTTCACACACATCAAGGAAAATACGGTAAGTACGGAACACAGGCTCCACTGGGAACACAGTTATACTTTGCTGTGGCCTCACTTGCTCCTCACAATGATGACAAATTCAGGCTACGTCCTGAATTCCAGTTCAGCCGCTACTGGAGCTCAGGAATAGCCGGAAAAAGCAAGGGAAAGAAGACCAGGCACGGGCACTGTGGGAACCGGGAGATGGCCTGGCGGTTAGAGCTTTTTGCTGGGAAGCCAAAGGAACCCGGTTCGAATCCCCGGGACGCATGCGAGCCCGATGCACAAGGGGGCGCTCATGTGCGGTAGGGCACCCGGTGTGCCAGTTCCCTCTATCTCTCCCTTTCTCCTCCCTATCTCTGTCTGTTTCTCTCTCACATTTAAAGAAGTAAAATACTTTCTTTTCCTTGTGGTGGCGGGGGACGTCAATGTGCTCAACACAGGTTACTGAAGAGTGACGGCCTCCTTGCCCAGCACCTGTCATGAGTACCTAGGAATTTTATTCTGATTCAAATCCTATTCCAAACACGTCCAGAAGGAATTGAAGCACCTATGTGAGTGGCGTTCCACCCAGAAGCAAGACTCCTGCCGCCTGTGTCATTGGGTGGAAGCAAAGCACCGCTCCTTAGAAGTCCTGGAGTTGTCAGCCTCTCTCTCAAGAAAGCTGGACCAGCATCCCTGCACGGTTTAGAAAAGGGGACACCTCATCATCACCAGGGACAGGGGAAAGTGGGCAGTCCACGCGAGTGGACTCAGGCGTTCTCGACGATTTTCAAATGTCCGAATGTTTGATGTGTGAGGCAGCCTCACCTGGTCTGTCAGCTGGCCCGGCACTCGTGGAGGCCCTCCTCCTTCAGCCAATTAAAGGATACTTTCTGGAGCTCTCTTATTCCCAGAGAAACACACCCTCCGGGCCCTGCTCCCTCACATTTCAGACATCCCCATTCCAGTAGGCTCAACACTTGTACGTGAGGGGGTGAACCCGAAAATATTGCTCAATTTGAGCAACAGCGACTCGGGCAGGCATATGGCCGTGCCTCAGCCGCCTTTGTGGATGGGATAAAACTGACCCATTTTCTGAAGACAGCCGATTCCCTAACCTAGGCTGAGAGCCTTGCTCTCAGCCTAGTGTGCCGGCCTGCAGCACAAGTCGAAACAGACCTCGAAGGAGGGAGTGGGAATGAACCTGAGACAAGAACACAAGGAATGGAGCCAAGATAAGTTCTGATCAAGGCTCTGGTTTATTCAGTCAAACACAAGCTTATATACAGAAAAGAAAACTTTTTTTTTTTTCAGCAATGCCTACATGCCTAAAGTCAGCTTCACCAGGGTCGTATAATAATTTATGCCTCTGTGTCTGGCGCCCACTTCTCCAAGGCCATACGATAAGGCCTCTATGCCTGGTGCCTGTTTCAACAAGACTCTAAGTTAATTGCCTCTGTGCCAAGAGGTCAAAGACCAGCTGCAGTCCCCAAGGTCTCAGAGAAGCTGCAGCTCCTGACATCTCCCCCTTCTTTATTTATTAAAAGAAGCGACTGTGCCTGTCTTAGGTTGTCAGAGGCAGAAGAACATCCTTACCCGTCATTGGACAAACGTATTATCCTTCAATACGTGCCCTGTCTTAGGTTGGATGCCTCCTCCCCCGATCTTACCCGTCTCTGGCTACTAGCCGGATAAAATTCAGGGAGAATTAGGATAAAGTCTGAGGGAGCCAAGGACGTGTTCTATAGTGCATAGCTCGGACCTCTGCGCGAACATTTACAATAGACCTCATTAGACACTTGAAGAAAATAGGCAATAGGCATAAGAGAAGCAGAAGGCAAACTCCCACAGCTACAAAGCTGCCTATCCAGGAACTCAGAGAGTCCCAGCCAGGCAACACAGACTTAATTGCAGCGATTAAATCATTAGCAGCCTTAGTGGCATCAAAATCAAGCTGACTCTTCTGTATAGCTAGAATTTCTGAATGTAAACTAACTAAATCTAACGAAATGTTATCATGGTGCCAAATTTCTTTTAAATGCATTTTGACCTTTACCCAATCTTCATGACTAGCATTGTAAGTTTTAGAAGTGATGCAGATCCATTGGTAATTTGTATGGCATTCCAATCGAGCTCTAATCTTCAATCCTTGAATTTGCTCTCCTAAATATGTCACTACATCAAACAAAGCATCTATTTTTTCTTCTAACTTCTTATCTATGGTTACTTGAGTTCCCAGAGCAACAGAAACGTTTTTAGCTAGATTATTAACAAAGTGTGCAGTATGAACTTCTTGTGTAAGAGCATCAGCAGCAGTAGTAATAGAAGCTAACAATGTAATAAATGCAGCAATCCCATCAATAATTAAACCTACAACTCTCTTTTGTCTACTTAAACTATTTTTAACCTCCTCTAGTATTTGAATACCCTTGTCAGAATACCAAGGCTTAGAAAGATTTACAGGAATCATAACTAATGCAGGTTTTTTGACAATTATTACAGTTTTAGAATCATGAGAAATACAACTGGACAGACTACAATTATCACAGGTAACATTAAACATTCCTTCAGACCCATGATGTCAAGTAATATTTATATTTCCTAACATCAGGGCATAAGGTGGTGTAACACAGGCCATAACAGTTCCCTTTGGAATACTATTTGGATTATTGCTGTCAGATGTAACCTTGATACCTCCCATAGCAGCAGCAATTTTCCACACATAAGTTTGCTGATGTCCATTGTCTGACCACCACAGTCCTGAGGACAGTCCATTAGACTTCACTGTAAGCAAGATGTAGATGACACCATATTATCAGGATCAACAGTGTCCTCTTGTTCAATCTCATGGCCTGCATACCGGACCAAGCGTTCTGGCAACCATCTGGCTCCATTTTCTTTCTGTGAAAAAATACAAACAGATCCTCATCCCCATACAGGGTCGGGTCCACTCCATTTGTTAGTCAATGGATCTTCCCACATTACTTTAGCATAATTAGTTTTGGTTTGTGCATGCCAAAAATGGTCAGCAGCAGAAAACCCTTTTGCATCCAAAAGTAAGAAATTTATAATAAATAAAGTATGATTTAGCCATTTTGTTACTGATCCCTGTGTCATTTCCCCCTTTTTTGTTTTTTGTAACCAGATTTTTAATATTTTATTTGCTCATTCAATGATATCTTGCCCTTGGGGGTTATAAGGAATTCCAGTAACATGCTCAATATTAAAAGAAGAACAAAAGTGCTTAAATCCTGCACTTGTATATCCTGGACCATTATTTGTTTTCAGTTGTTTAGGTACTCCTAGAATATTAAAAGAATGAAGACAATGAGCAATAACATGTTTAGTAGCTTCTCCTGTTTGAGCAGAAGCACAAATGAAACCAGAATAAGTGTCAATAGAAACATGTACAAATTTCATTTTTCCAAACTCAGGAACATGAGTTATATCCATTTGCCATAAATGGCCAGGAGTCAAACCTCGAGGATTGACACCATGGTGTGGCACAGGTAAAAATGTGAGACATTGTTGACAATTTTTAACAATCTGTCGTGCTTGTTCACGTGTAATTTTATATTTAAGACGTAGAGTATTAGCATTAAGATGATGAAGCTTAGGAGCATTAATAGCTTCTTCCACAGAAAAAATTCTAGTAGCCTCATCTGTAATAGCATTTCCCTGAGCTAAGGGTCCAGGGAAGCCAGAATGAGCACAAAGGTGTCCTACATAGAAAGGGGCTGAGCGCTGGAGAATCAAAAGTTGAACCTGTGCAAACAAATTGTAAACAGTAGGAGAAGAACTTATTCTACTACAGGTTTCTAAATAAGGAACTGAGCGGACAATATATTGGCTATCAGTGTAAATATTAACAGATATAGTAGCAGTAAGTTGTAATAAAGCTTTAAAGGCTGCCAGTTCTACAAACTGTGCAGATTTATAAGGAGTATTAAAAGTATATGTTTGTCCATTTAAAGAATAAGCAGCTAGGCCATAGTATAGGGCCATAGTATAGGGGCTCCTTGCCACAACAATCCTGTTGGAGTATATGGGGTGGGAAATACAAGTAACCACAACTCTTTACTATAGTCAATATAAGTGATAAATTGTTTTTCTATAGCTTTTGTACTGTAATTAGTGCTTTAGAAGCTTCAGGTGTAAGAGAATGAAAAGAAGAAGGATGAGAGTTCCCCTGTAGTATATTAAATAAAGGTTTTAATTCATGAGTAGTAAGTTTTAAATAAGGCCTAATCCAATTAATATCTCCTAACAATTTCTGAAAACCATTTAAAGTGGTAAGGTTCTGTGTTTTAAGAGTAACTTTCTGTGGTTTAATTTGTTTTGGATATAAATAAAACCCAAGATAAGGAAAAGGGGAATCTTCTTGTACCTTTTCAGGTGCAATTTTTAATCCCCACATAGTGAGCTGTTGTTCCATGTAAGAAAAACAAGTCAAAACATCTGTCTTTTCCTTTCCAGCTAGTAAAATATCATCCATATAATGAATAATATATATTTGAGGAAATTTGCTTCTTGTAGAAGCTAAAGCCTTAGCCACAAATTTCTGACATAAAGTTGGACTATTAGCCATACCCTGAGGGAGAACTTTCCATTGATATCTTTTCATAGGTTCCTTAGAGTTACTAGAAGGAACACTAAAAGCAAAACGGCAACAATCTCGTGGATGTAAAGGTATAGTAAAAAAGCAATCTTTTAAGTCAATAATCATTTTAGAAAAGTCAGCTGGAATAGCTACAGGACTAGGCAGACCAGGTTGCAATGCTCCCATTAAATGCATAGTAACATTCACAGCTCTCAGATCTTGTAGTAATCGCCACTTTCCTGATTTCTTTTTAATGACAAAAATTGGTGTATTCCAGGGTGAAGATGATTCCTCTATATGCCCTGCCTCTAATTGCTCTTGAACTAACGTTTGAGCAGCTACCAGTTTTTCCCGTGTCAAAGGCCACTGATCCACCCATACAGGATCATCAGTTTTCCAGCAAATGGGCTCTGCATGGGGTGGCACGGCCTGACCAGTGGCCACTAGGGGAAATACCCCAGCCCTTGATGATTTGTATTAGAAGCTACTTGAATAGGTAATGAGTCACCTTGTCCCCATTTTCCTAATCCTTTACCAGGCAAGTAACCCTGTTTAAGCATTTGAGCAGTAACAATTTCATTAGGACTACACATTAACCATGGCAAGGGCGTGGAGGGCCGGTTATTATTATTTATATTTATGTATGTATGTATGTATTTATTTATTTATTTATTTATTTATTTTGGTTTATCAAGGTAGGAGCTCACTGTGGCCCAGGCTGACCTGGAATTCACTCTGTAGTCTCAGGGTGGCCTTGAACTCATGGGGATCCTCCTACCTCTGCCTCCCCAGTGCTGGGATTAAAGGCCTGCGCCACCACGCCCACCTTTATTTTTACTTTTTTAAAGATTTATTTTTAAATTTATTTATTAGACAAAGTGAGAGAGAGGGAGAGAATGGGTGCACCAGGGCCTTCAGCCACTGCAAATGAACTCCAGATGCATGTGCCACCATGTGCATCACCATGTGGCTTATGTAGGACCTGGAGAATCAAACCTGGCTCCTTAGGCTTAACAGGCATATGCCTTAACCGCTAAGCCATCTCTTCAGCCTTTATTTATTTATTTATTTTATGAGAGAGGAAGAGAGAGAGAATTGGTACACCAGGCCTCCAGCCACTGCAATAGAACTCCAGATGTGTGCACACCTTGTACACATGTACAACCTTGTGCACTTATGTCACCCTGTGTGTCTGGCTTATGTGGGATATGGAGAGTCGAACATGGGTATTTAGGCTTTGCAAGCAAGTGCCTTAACTGCTAAGTCATCTCCAAGAACCCCCCCCCCCCATTTTAATTTTTTAAATTTTTTATTTTTTTGGTTTTTCAAGGTAGAGTCTTACTCTAGTCCTTGCTGACCTGGAATTCAGTATGTAGTCTCAGGGTGGCCTTGAACTCTCAGCGATCCTCCTACCTCTGCCTCTGGGGTGCTGGGATTAAAGGCGTGTGCCACCATGCCCCACCCCTTTGAAAAATATTTTATTTATTAAATTGAGAGAGGGAGGCAGATAAAGAGAGAATGGGGGTTCCAGGGCCTCTAGTCACTACAAATGAACTCCAGACACGTGCCACCCTCCAGCCATCTCTCCAGCGCCCCCTCCCCCCCCCCACGCACCTTTTACAAAATACTTTTTTTTTATTGAAGGAATCACTTTTGACTTTCTGGGATTTATGCCTATGATGGTTCAAGACCCGGAAATACTGCACATCTTTCATGTTCCAACCACGAGAATAATAAGCTCGTGCATGCGACTAGCTTTTTCATTATGTAACCTCTGCTTGTAAAAGATTGATCTGGGAATACGAACTGCTGGAGCTCTTTCAATATAACACATAGGGTAAGTAGCAAGTGAGAAGTATGGCCAGGACTTCCTCTGGGCTGCTTGTACCCACAGCTCCTCCCTCAATGCCCCTCGCTATCTTCTCTAGATGCTATATGTGTATTCTGGTCTGACCTCCCTTGCTCGGTCCTTGCTTTGTGCTTCAGAAGAGCTGCCCCACCCTTCTACAATCTGCTTCCTTTGAGGACTGCATCTCAGAGAACCTGTTGGAAACACTTGGAATTAGAACTGGTCAGAAATGTGGCGGTAGCGCGTGATAACTCCTTACCTGGCTGGCATAAGATATACCATCCAAAGAGGATGTGGGGCTGGGTGTGGTGGCACATAGTTTTAATCTCAGCACTCGGGAGACAGAGGTAGAAGGATCACTGTGTGTTCGAGGCCAGCATGAGACTACATAATGAATTCCAGGTCAGCCTGTGCTAGAGTGAGACCCTACTTCAAAAAACCAAAACAGAAAACAAAACCAAAACACAGGGTTGAGCCAGGCGTTGTGGCGCACGCCTTTAATCTCAGCACTCAGGAGGTAGAGGTAGGAGGATCGCTGTGAGTTCAAGGCCACCCTGAGACTATGGAGTTAATTCCAGGTCAGCCTGAGCTAGAGTGAGACCTTACCTCGAAAAACCAAAAAAAACAAAACAAAACAAAAAAAAAAAAAACAAAAAAAAAGCAGGGCTGGAGAGATGGCTTAGCAGTTCAATCCCAAAGGACCCAGGATCAATTTCCCCAGATGCAAAAGGTGGCACACGAGTCTGCAGTTTGTTTGCAGCAGCTGAAGGTCCTGGCATGCCCATTCTCTCCCTCCCTCTCAAATAAATAAGTAAATTTATATAATTTTTTTAAGAAAAGGACAGTGAGGCCAAATCCCAACACTTGGGAGGCACAGAGGTAGAAGGATTGCCTTGAGTTTGAGGTCATTCTGAGTGAATTCCAGGTCAGCTCTGGACTAGAGCAAGGCCTTACCTTAAAAGACCAAAAACAAAACAAAACAACAACAACAAAAAAAAAAAACTGGTTATGGTGGCACACGCATTTAATCCCAGCACTTAGAAGGCAGAGGTAGGAGGATCACCATGAGTTCGGGCTACGCTGAAACTACATAGTGAATTCCAGGTGAGCCTGGGCTAGAGTGAGACTCTACCTTGAAAAATGAAAAAAAAAAAGAATTACCTAACAGGATCTGATGAGTATACTTGGTATTAGATTTTTCAGGGCTGTTGATCAACAAGACAAGAATATAACATTGAGCTGGGCATGGTGGCACATGCTGTTAATCCCAGCGCTTGGGAGGCAGAGGTAGGAGGATTGCTGTGAGTTCAAGGCCACCCTGAGACTACATAGTGAATTCTAGGTCAGCCTGGGCTAGATCAAGATCCTACCTCAGAAAAAGAAAAAGAAAAAAGAATATAACATTGGATGAATTTATTGGCTTGGGATCTTTCCTTGGAACACAGAATTCAGTGCCCTAGGATCTCGAAGGAAGCAGAGAAGCCTGGACAAAGTCACAGGCAATAAATAAAATGGAAATTTATTTTCATTTTATTTATTTATTTGAGAGACAGGCATAGAGAGAGAAAGAGAGAGGATGGGTGTGCCAGGTCATCTAGCCACTGCAAACAAACTCCAGACACATGCACCAACTTGTGCAACTGGCTTATGTGGGTCCTGAAGTTCAATAGAACCTAGGTCCTTTAGCTTTGCCGGCAAGCGCCTTAACAGCTAAGCTATCTCTCCAGCCTTATTTTGATATTTTTTTTTTGAAACAGGGTTTTACTCTGCAGCCCAGGCTGGCCTTGAACTTGAAGCAATCTTCTGACCTCAGCTCCCCAAGTCCTGGAATTACAGGCTTGGGCTACTATACCCAGCTAAGTGGGAAAAAATTTTAAATATTTTATTTTTATTTATTTATTGAGAGACAGAGAGAGATAATAGTCATGCCAGGGCCTCCAGCTGCTAAAATCAAACTCCAAATGTGTGTGCCATCTTGTGCATCAGGCTTATGTGGGTCCTGGAGAATCAAACGTTGGTCCTTTGGTAGACAAGCACCTTAACCACTAAGCAATCTCTCCAACCTCTAAGTGGAAAATTTTGAGTTGCTTTGGCAGATGATATAGGAAGAGATAAAAAGACACTATCAAGAGGTAGTCATGTTAACACGGATATATTTTGTGGGGCCAGAAGATTTATTTTTAATTTTAATTTAATTTAATTTTTTAATATTGTTTTGTTTATTTTTATTTATTTGAAAGTGACAGACAGAGAGAAAGAAAGAGGCAGAGAGAGAGGGAGAGAGAATGGGCGTGCCAGGGCCTCCAGCCACTGCAAATGAACTCCAGATGCGTGCGCCCCCTTGTGCATCTGGCTAACGTGGGTCCTGGAGAACCAAGCCTTGAACCGGGGTCCTTAGGCTTCACAGGCAAGCGTTTAACCGCTAAGCCATCTCTCCAGCCCCTTTAATTTAATTTTTTGTTTGTTTGTTTTTTGTTTTTCAAGGTAGTTTTCTCACTCTAGTCCAGGCTGACCTGGAATTCACTATGTAGTCTCAGGGTGGCCTCGAACTCACGGCAATCCTTCTACCTCTGCCTCTCAAGTGCTAGGATTAAAGACGCCTGGCTACAATTTGAAGACTTTTAAGGAAGGTGATACTACCTTGTTACCTGGGGAAGCTCAGAAGAAGCACCACTCACCAAGGCCAGCAGGAACGTGAGAGAGGGAAGAACATCAGCGTCCAGGAGGTAATGCAGGGGTACGGCTCTCCGGAGTTCAAGGGTAGGGGCAGAAGAGGAGTCATAGGCCGGCCTCAGTCAGAGGGACCCGTGAATGTAATAGAAGCCAGGTGTCAGGGTTTATTTTGACAAGGTTAGGGTGGTGTCTTTATCATAAAAGTCAACAAGATGGAGATCAACCGATAGGGACAGGGACAACGTAGAAAGAGAGGTGATTAAGAACAGTATGACGCTGGGAGACAAAACAGAGGAGCAGCCACATGGCTGCTGTCACGTCTGTATTCAGAGGAAGGCAAGACTGCAGTAAAGGAGGCCAAGGGCAACCACCCAATAAAAAGTCGTGAGTCCTGGCGCAGTTCCAGGACGTAAGCCAACGTTTCAGATCTGGAACTCAGATCGGAAGAGCTAACCAGGGCCTGAGAAGGAAGGACTGGGCAACATGGTGACAGGTGTACTCTGAAATGACTCCCAGTCACCCTTAGGACAGGGCAACCCAAGATGTCCCAAGAACTGTTTGATCACGGGCCCTGAGCTGATGCTGACAGTCATAGATGGGAAGTCACCACAAACCCCCAGGAGAGCTATGGCTTGGGGAGCAGAGGCAGAAGGCAACACATGGAATCCCAACAGAAGTCGGGTTCGCTGCAGCTCTGCTGGGTCGGGGATGGACATGGCAGTCACTTCCGGTCCTTGGGGGTAAACTCAGCAGCTGGAAACTTTCCCTTATGGGCCTGCGCAGTTCGAAGGGAAAGTGAACGGGCCAGTGGGTCTTTGGATCGTGCCTGTGCCCTGTAATCCTAGCACTCAGACGGCAGGAGGCTTGGGCCACATAGAGAGGCGCTGTCTGAAACCAGAACTATCAAATACATGAAGAACAAATGTCGAATCCCGAGTGAAGGATGGTGAAGATTAGGGGCACGATTAAAGATCCAAATTATGTCTCATCTCTGACTGGATTTTCTAAAAATATATTTTATTTATTTATTTATTTGAGAGGGAGAAAGAGAGACAGACAGAGAGAGAGAGAATGGGTGTGCGGATGTGCCAGGGCCTCCAGCCACCGCAAAGGAAGCATGTGCCCCTTGTGCATCTGGGTTACATGGGTCCTGGAGAATTGAACCAGGATCCTTGGCTTTGTAGGCATACACCTTAACTGCTAAACAATCTCTCCAGCCCTCTGACTGGATTCTTTTTAATTTATTTTTTTATTGACAACTTCCATAATTATAGACAATAACCCATTGTAATTCTCTCCCTCCCCCCACTTTCCATTCTTCATCATACCCCTTCCCCTCTCAATCAGTCTTTTATTATGATGTCATGATCTTTTCCTCCTATTATGATGGTCTTGTGTAGGTAGTGACAGGCACTGTGAGGTCATGAATATCTAGGCCATTTTGTGTCTGGAGGAGCACGTTGTAAGGAGTCCTACCCTTCCTTTGGCTCTTACAGTCTTTCCACCACCTCTTCCACAATGGACTCTGAGCCTTGGAAGGTGTGATAGAGATGTTTCAGTACTGAACACTGTCACTTCTTCTCAGCACCATGGTGTCTTCTGAGTCATCCCAAGGTCACCACCATCTGAAAAGAGAAGCTTCTCTAACCCAAAATGAGGGTAGCATTAATATAAGTGTGAACATTGAGAGAAGTGCTTACCAGGCAATTTGGTGAGCATAGTATATATATTTAGCCAGACAGCAACAGACATTACACCCCTAGGGCTCATGACTACCCCTGTTGTAGGTTTTCAGTATCAGGCATGTATTTCCTCCCATGGAGCAGGCATCCAGTCCAATTAGGGAGTGGTTGGTTTCCCCCATAACTGACATGCCACTATTGCACCTGTTGGCTCCTTTGGCCTGGCTGGCTGATTGAAGACTTGCAGTGTCCACTGTTGAGTATCTCCACTGGTGATTTCTCTCTCTCCCATGGAACTGCATGTAGCATAGCTTTTCCAGCTTTCTGTCAGCTGGCCTACGTGAAGGAGGTTTTCAGCTTAACTTCAGCAGGATTTCTCAGTGACCTAGCAGCCCAAGTATATGGAGTCTTCAGCAATAGGGTCTTGCCATCTATTCCTGGTGTGAAACCAAAGGCCTTCGCAATGGCCTGTAATGTTTTAGAGGTTATCGGGCACCTCCCTGGCCAAGTACTCACTGGAAGGCATTCCATCTCTGGCACTGAAAATTTTCTGGTAACAATGTATGGCTTCTGGGTGTTCCATTGTCCAAAACAGTAAGTTTCCATATGACTTATTTATATCCTCTTAGATTTTTATTAGCCCTCTCCCTACCTTTCCTTTGCTTAATCTCTTCCCCTGACCTCACTTAGGCCTTTCCAACCCCATTAATCTGTTCTTTTACTTACATATATACAATACCATCCTAATAAGTCCCCCTGCCTCCCTTTATATTCCCTTTAAATTTATTTTTATTTTTATTTATTTATTTGAGAGTAACAGACACAGAAAGAGAGAGAGAGAATGGGTGCACTAGGGCCTTCAGCCATTGTAAGCAAACTCCAGATACATATGCCACCTTGTGCATCTGGCTTATGTGGGTACTGGGGAATCGAGCCTTGAACCAGGGTCCTTAGGCTTCACAGGCAAGTGCTTAACTACTAAGCCATCTCTCCAACCCTCTTATTCCTTTTATATCCCCTTTCTAGGCTACTGGCCTCTGTTCCTAAGTTTTATTCCAACTTACATTGAAGCCCAATTATTTGTAGCTAGGATCCACATGAGAGAGAATATGTGATGTTTGGCTTTCTGGGCCTGGGTTACCTCACTAAGTATAATCCTTTCCAGATCCATCCATTTTCCTGCAAATTTTATAATTTCATTTTTCTTTATCACTGAGTAGAACTCTATTGTGCAAATTTACCACATCTTCATTATCCACTCATCAGTTGAGGGATATCTAGGCTGGTTCCATTTCCCAGCTATTGTGAATAGAGCGGCAATAAACATGAATGAGCCAGTATCTCTAAGTAATCTCTAAGATTACGGGTCCCCTTTTTCTGCATCCTCGCCATATGTTTTCATGATGGTAGCCATTCTGACAGGAGTAAGATGGAATCTCAAAGTAGTTTTAATTTGCATTTCCCTAATGGCTAGAAATGTAGAAAATTTTTTTAGATGTTTATATGCCATCTGTATTTCTTCTTTTGGGAAGTCCATTTAGTTCCATAGTCTATTTTTTAATTGGGTTGTTTGATTTCTTATTTAGTTTTTTGAGTTCTTTGTATATCTTGGATATTAATCCTCTGTCAGATGAATAGCTGGTGAAGATTTTTCTCCCATTCTGTAAGTTGGCTCTTTGCTCTATTCAGTGTCCCTTGCTGTACAAAAGCTTTGTAATTTCATGAGGTCCCAGCTGTTAATCTGTGGTTTTATTTCCTGAGCAACTAAGGTTATATTCAGAAAGTCTTTGCCAATACCAATATGTTGAAGGGTTTCCCCTACTTTTTCCTGTAGGAGTTTCAGAGTTTCAGGTCTGATATTAAGGTCTTTGATCCATTTGGACTTAATTCTTGTGCATGGGGAGAGATAAGGATCTATTTTCATCCTTCTGTAGATACCTATCCAGTTTTCCCAGCACCATATGTTGAAGAAGTTGTCTTTTCTCCAATGAGTATTTTTGGCATTTTTGTTGGAGATCAGGTGGCTGTAGCTACCCTGACTTACATTTGGGCCCTCTATTCTGTTCCCTTGATCTACATGTCTGATTTTGTGCCAGTACCATGCTGTTTTGGTTACTATGGCTCTGTAATATAGGTTAAAATCGGGTATGGTGATGCCACCAGCCTTATTTTTGTTGCTCAAAATTGTTTTAGATATTCGAGGGTGTGTGTGTGTGTGCTTCCAAATGAATTTTTGGATTGTTTTCTCTATTTCTGTGAAGAATGCCATTGGAATTTTGATGGGGATTGCATTAAATATGTACATTGCTTTTGGTAAGATTGCCATTTTCACAATATTGATTCTTCCAACCCAAGAACAAGGGATGTCCATCCATTTCCTAATGTCTTCTGCAGTTTCAGTCTGGAGTGTTTTAAAGTTTTTCTTTGTAGAGACACTTCACTTTCTTGGTTAGGTTCATTTCAAGGTACTTTTATCACTTTTTTGTTGTTTATTTTTACTTATTTGAGAGCGACAGATGGAGAGAGAGAGAGAAGGAGAGAGAGAGGATGGGCGTGCCAGGGCCTCCAACCACTGCAAACGAACTCCAGATGCGTGCGCCCCCTTGTGCATCTGGCTAATGTGGGTCCTGGGGAATCGAGCCTCGAACGGGGGTCCTTAGGCTTCACAGGCAAGCGCTTAACTGCTAAGCCATCTCTCCAGCCCACTTTTATCACTTTTTTATGCAATTATGATGACGTTTATTTCAGGCATCATTAAACTATGTTGATTCTGACCTAAATATCCTTGTTCCAGCTATAGCAGTGTCCTGTGCATGAGTGCCACACCAAGAAACACACAAATGCCAGAGAGCTTAAGGTGTGTCTCCTCTGTGTATGTAGCAATGATGCTGAGACGTCATGGCCACCCAAGATTTTCTTTTCCAGGTCTTGCCGCAGGATCAAGGATGGGAGCTTAGATCAGTGAGTTTGTTTTAAAGGAATTGGGCAAAGAAATCCAAGTGGTCACACCCTACCCAAACCTGTCGGTTTGCCTCTCTTCTGTCTGATTCCCCCTTGTAGCTAATAATGGCAGAAAAAGGTCAGTCCCCAAAGAAAAGAAGGCAAAGAAAAGAAGGGGGTGGGCTCACAGGAGTCTCCAGAGGCAGGGCCAGAGCCCTGTAGTGTCCTGGGTCAGGCTCCCTTTTTCTCTCTCTTTTTTTTATTTTCTAAATATTTTATTTCTTTATTTATTTGAGAGAGAGAGAGAGAGAGAGAGAGAGGATGTGGCAGAGAGAAAGAGAGAATGGGCACACCAGGGCCTCCAGCCACTGCAAACGAACTCCAGACAGATGTGCCCCTGTGCATCTGGCTTACATGGGGTCCTTAGGCTTTGCAGGCAAATGCCTTACCCTCTAAGCCATTTCCCCAACCCTTTCACATCTTTTTTTTTTCTCAATTTTTATTAACATTTTCCATGATTATAAAAAATATCCCATGGTAATGCCCTCCCTCCCCCGACTTTCCCCTTTGAAATTCCATTCTCCATCGTATCCCCTCCCCATCTCAATTAGTTTCTCTTTTATTTTGATGTCATGATCTTTTCCTCCTCTTATGATGGTCTTGTGTAGGTAGTGTCAGTCACTATGAGGTCATGGATATCCAGGCCATTTTATGTCTGGAGGGAACACGTTGAAAGAAGTCCTACCCTTCCTTTGGCTCTTACATTCTTTCCGCCACCTCTTCAGCATTAGACCCTGAGCCTTGGAAGGTGTGATTGAGATGTTACTCAGTACTCCAGTCACTCCAGACACTTCTTTCCAGCACTATGATACCTTCTGAGTCATCCCAAGATCACTGCCATCTGAAAAGAGAAGATTCTCTACCAAAGTGAGAGTAGCATTAATATAAGGGTATAGATATTAAGAGAAGTGCTTACTGGACAGTTTGATAAGCATAGTATATACATTTTTCCAGACATCAGCAGATGTTACACCCCTAGGGCTCATGGCTACCCCTGTTTTAAGTTTTCAGTAACAGGGATGTATTCCCCTCCATGGAGCAGGCCTCCAGTCCAGTTGGATGGCAGTTGGTTTCCACCATGACAGACGTGCCACTATTGCACCCATTGGCTCCTTTGGCCTGGCTGGCCAATTATAAGGCTTGCAGTGTCCTTTTTATTATTATTATTTATTTATCTGAGAACAACAGACAGAGAGAGAAAGAGGAAGGTAGAGAGAGAGAATGGGCACGCCAGGGCCTCCAGCCACTGCTAACGAATTCCAGACATGTGCACCCCCTTGTGCATCTGGCTAACGTGGGTCCTAGGGAGTTGAGCCTTGAACCTGGGTCCTTGGGCTTCACAGGCAAGCACTTAACCACTAAGCCATCTCTCCAGCCCTCCTTTTTTTAAAAAAAATTTTTTTAATTTAATTTTTTATTTATTTGAGAGAGAGAGAAAGAAAGAAAATGAGAGAATGGGTGCTCCAGGACTTCTAGCTCCTGCAAATGAACTCCAGATGCTTGCGCCACTTTGTGCATCTGGCTTACGTGGGCCCTGGGGAATTGAACTGTGGTCCTTTGGCTTTGCAGGCAAGCACCTTAACCATTAAGCCATCTCTCCAGCCCTGTCTCCTTCTTGAAGCCAGGTTACACTTCACCCTGGAGGTGTCTTACTAACCTCAACTTTTTTTTTTAACATTTTATTTATTTATAAGAGAGGAGACATAGAGAGAGAGAGAAAGAGAATGGCCAGGGCCTCTAGCCACTGCAAACAAACTCCAGACATACGTGCCACCTTGTGCATCTGGCTTTGCATGGGTACTGGGGAATGAAACCTGAGTCCTTTGGCTTTGCCTGCAGGTGCCTTAACTTCTAAGTCATCTCTCCAGCCATTATTAATTTTTTTAAATTTATTTACTTGCAAGGAAAGAGAGAGAGAGAGACAGAGAGAATAGGCATGCCATAGCTTCTAGCTGCTGTAAACAAACTCCAGATACATATACCACTTTATGCATCTTGTTTTCAAGCTCAGATATTCTGTCCTCTCCTTGATCCATTCTATTAGTGAGACTTTCTACAGAGTTTTATTTATTTTTGGCTTTTCAAGGTAGGGTTTCACTCTAGCCCAGGCTAGCCTGGAATTCACTATGTAGTCTCAGGCTTGCCTTGGACTCAGCAATTCACCTACCTCAGCCTCCCAAGTGCTGGGATTAAAGGCGTGTGCCACCACATCCAGCCTGAAGACAAGGTGGCAGACCTAGAACATTCCAACAAAGGGAAAGACCTCTCTACTCTGCATGCACATACGTGTGTGTGTGTGTGTGTGTGTGTGTGTGCACCCCATCTCAGCTTTAATCCCAACACTGGGGAGGCAGAGGTAGGAGGATCACCATGAGTTTGAGGCCACCCTGAGACTCCATAGTAAATTCCATCCAGGTCAGCCTGGGCCAGAGTGAGACCCTACCTCAAAAAATAAAAAACAAAAACAAAAAAACACACACACAAAAAGGAGTTCAGCTAGAGGACTGAGACCATAGCTTTTCTTGGGCTAGGGAGTTTGTTTCTAGGGGTTCGGGTGGGCGGGGTTTAGGAGGAGAGGGAAGGCTGTCAAAAGGTCCCTCTGGTGGAGCAGCTTCGGCTGGCTCAGCCAGCCCTGTTGGATACATAATGGCATGGCTGGCTGAGGAAGGGGTGGTTAGGAGGGGCCGCTGTCATTAAGAGAGGGCCAGGATAAGAGAGATAGAAAGTGAGATGGAAAGGGCGAGAGGTAAACTGGAAGAGAGAGGAAGGGAAGGCGCATGTAGGGACAGGCAGTGAGGGAAAGGGAGAGGCAGGGATGGACAGGTGTGCCCTTCGATGGAGCAGCATCTGAGGGAAGCCTTATAGATGCCCGTTTGGGGAGGGAGTAACTGCCCTGAGCGGGAAAGGCCTTGTGGGATGTGGCATGGTGGTCTGGAAAGGAGCGAGGCTGGCCAGATGCCTTGTTGAACCCTTACAGGGAAGTGAAACCTTTGAATTTTCAGTTATGGCCAGTTGGGAGCTGGAAAGGAAATGGGTAAAGGGTTCTGAGATGCTAACAAAAACAAAAGAAACCTTAACAACCACAAACATGCTTCAAAGAAAGATCGAAATGCTCCAAAGAGGGTTGGGGAGATGGCTTAGTAGTAAGGAGCTTGCCTGCAAAGCCAAAGGACCCAGGTTCAATTTCCCAGGACCCACATAAGCCAGATGCACAAGGTGGCACATGTGTCTGGAGTTCGTTTGCAGTGGCTAGAGGCCCTGGTGTGCCCATTCTCTCTCTCTCTCTCATGAATAAATAAAAATAATTTAAAAAATTGGGGGCTGGAGGGATGGCTTAGTGGTTAAGGTTAAGGCCTGCAAAGCCAAAGGACCAAGGTTCGATTCCCCAGGACCCACATTAGCTACATGAACAAGGGGGCACACGCATCTGGAGTTCCTTTGCAGTGGCTGGAGGCTCTGGTGCACCCTCTCCCTCCCTCTTTCTCTGCAAAATAAATAAATAAAAATATTTAATAATAATAAAGTTCATAAGAAAGACCATTCTTGGACTGGAGAGATGGCTTAAGGTTCTTGCCTGCTAAGCCTAATGACCTGGGTTTGATTCCCCAGTATCCGCATAACTACAGATGCACAAAGTGGTATATGTATCTGAAGTCCACTGGCAGTTGTTGGAGGCCCTGGCATGCTCATTCTGCCTATCTTCTTCTTTTTTTAAATGTATATTTGCTTGTCGATTTTTAAAAATATTTTTATTTATTTATTTATTTGACAGAGAAAGAGGGACAGAGAGAGGGAGAATGGGCGTGCCAGGGCCTCCAGCCACTGCAAACGAATTCCAGACATGTGCACCCCCTTGTGCATCTGGCTAACATGGGTCCTGGGAAATTGAACCTGGGTCCTTTGGCTTTGCAGGCAAATGCCTTAACAGCTAAGCCATCCCTCCAGCCCATTATTCTATCTTCTACCTCTCTCTGCTTGCAAATAAATTTTTTTTTTTTAAGCGAGGCATGGTGGTGCACGCCTTTAATCCCAGCCAGATGCACAAAGTGACACATATATCTGGAGTTCATTTGCAGTGCCTAGGGGCCTTGGTGCACCCATTCTCATTCTGTCTGTCTTTTATCTCTCTCTTTGCTTGCAAATAAATAATAAAAACTACTTTAAAAAAAGATCATTCTCATTGTCTGGTCAGGAAATGAAGCATGGGGCAGCTTAAGTGATGTGTTCAGATTCCTGTCTGTCACTGGTTGGTCCTTGATGCCTTATTTAAATTCATTAATTTATTTGCTTTCCATTAAACAAACATGAGAATTCCACTCAAGATGGAGTCCTATGAGGGTTCCTTGGATTAGGAAAGAACAAAATACATTTGGTTGATAAAACTTGGATATTTTTCAAGACTTTCTATTGATTTATGTGTAATTTTATTTAAATTTATTTGAGGTAGACAGAGAGAAAGAGGCAGAAAGAGAGAGAGAATGAGCATGCCAGGGTTTCCAGCCACTGCACACAAACTCCAGACTCATGCACCTCCTTGTGCAACTGGCTTATGTGGGAAATCAAACCTGGGTCCTTAGGCTTTGCAGGCAAGCACCTTAACCACTGAGCAAGCCATCTCTCCAGCCCAATAATTTTGTTTTTAGTAGGAGTATTGCTGTGATCTTGAGACCACCCTGAGAGTATATAGTGAATTCCAGGTCAGCCTGGGCTAGAGAGAGACCCTACCTTGAAAAGCAAAAACAAACAAACAAACAAACAAAAAACGGGTTGAGTGTGGTATGCCTGTAATCACAACACTCATGAAGCAGAGGCAGGAGGATTGTGATTGGGGGCCAGCCTGCATTACACAGAGAGACCCTCTCTTAAAGGAAAACAAAAAACACAACCAGCTGGGCATGGTGGCACACACCTTTAATCCTAGCACTTGGGAGGCAGAGGTAGGTGGATCACCGTGAGTTTGAGGTCACCCTAAGACTACATAGTAAATTCCAGGTCAGCCTGGGCTAGAGAGTGAAACCCTACCTCGAAAAAATAAACAACAACAACAACAACAAAAAAAAACCCACCAAGTGAGTATCTGTGAGGCTTCTGGTTGTGAAATGGGCTTTCTAATCCAGGCGTGGTGATGCACGCCTTTAATACCAGTACCGGGGAGGCAGAGGTAGGAGGATCGCTGTGAGTCGAGGCCACCCTGAGACTACATAGTGAATTCCAGGTCAGCCTGAGCTAGGGTGAGACCCTACCTAAAAAAAAAAAAAAAAAAAAAAAAAAAAAAAGAAGAAGAAAGAAAGAAATGGGCTTTCTAACCCAGGGCTTTTGCAGGATCTAAGGAGAGGATAAGGAATGCCTTTGATTCCCTGACCTACGTGCTCAGCAGAGTCCTTGAGGCAAAGTTAAGGTCTTTTAAAGACAGGGCCCAGGTGCTTCTTCTGTCCCAGAAATACCTATCCACTTCTTGGCCCCTTGATCACCTTGGGAACCAGCAAGGGCCATGGAGAAAACAATCAAGCTGGGCCACTTCCTCTATTACCTAAGTTTATTGGGCCACCATCCAAGTGGCATCTGTTTCCTAGCCATGGGAGACTCTCTCTCAGGATTGTGTACCTGGCTGGAAGGCCTGTGGAAAATGAACAATGAGCAGATGGCACCGGGGGAATCCCCCACACTGGTCAGTTAAGCCTCTGTTTGCGGCTCCACCATTGGAAATGCAATGTGGACACCACGCGTGATCCCAAGGGAGAAAGGACAGAGCAGGGACAGCAGGGGCGGGGAAATGAGTTGCACTCATACAGCTTAGAGGGGAGATCTGCCGTTGCATGGGAGGGTTCATTTAGGATGTAGGATTTGTAATATGAGCTGACTTGTACTGGGGACACCATCCCAGACTCCCCTGCTCAGGCCAAGCCTTTCTCTACCCTGCAGGGGCCCCTGAGCCTAACCTCCTTCCTGTACTAATCCAACAGCTCTAAGGAGTGGACCCGGGGCTGCCCTCTTTCCCTCTTTTTTTAATTTTTCTTTTGGTTTTTTGAGGTAGGGTTTTGCTCTAGCCCAGACTGACCTGGATTTCACTATGTGGCCTCGAACTCATGGCGATCCTCCTACCTCTGCCACAGTGCTGGGACTAAAAGACATGCACCACCATGCCTGGCTTAAATTTTTTATTATTATTTATTTGCAGAGAGAGAGCGAGAAATGAATGGGTACCCCAGGACCTCTAGCCACTTCAAATGAACTCCAGATGCATCAATACTTTGTGCATCCGGCTTTACACAGGTACTGGAGAACCAAACCTGAGTTAAGCATTTCAGACAAGCACCTTAACCATAGAGCCATCTCTCCAGCCTTTTTTTTTTTTTTTTTTTTTAGAGAGCGAGCGTGTGTGTGCCTGGACATTTCAGGGCCTTCTGCCTCTGCAAATAAACTCCAGATGCATGTGCCACTTTGTGCATCTTGCTCTATGGTGGGAACTGGGGATTTGAACCTGGGCCATTAGCCTTTCAAGCAAGTGCCTTTCACCACTGAGCCATCTCTTCAGCCCCTTCTTCCCCTTTTTTTGTTTCTAGGAAAAGCAAATAAATGGATCCTTCTTCAACTCAGATTTTCCTACTAGTTGTTGAGGAGAGCAGGCAATTAAGTCAGAGCAAACATGGGCAAACTCCTGAATTTCAAATCCACAGGAAGTTCTCCAAGCACTGCCTTCCTGCCCCATGCATGACTCCTCTCTAGGCAGCCACAGGGCGCTTCAGAGTTCACCTCTGGCCAAGTGGACTTTGCCCTGTAAAAGCTAATTTCCCCATCAGGAATGACAATCTGTCCTCTATAAGTAATTCAGGCAGGAAAGTAAGTGGCTGTTTGTCTTGACACAGGTAATTATACCCTACCAGGAATGAGACCTGAGGGACAGCAAGTGTCCTTAGAAACTAAGCAGGATTTGGGCAGGGGTGTCACATGTAAAGGCCCAGGACTTCCTAGCAATGACTGGGACTCACAAGGGCTTGCCTACTTTTGCCAAGCTAAGGCCAAGGAGTCTGAAGATGCCAGAAAAGAAGATACCAGGGGCGCTAGGAAGATGGCTCAGTGGCTAAGACACTTGCCTGCAAAGCCTAACAGCCCAGGTTCAATTCCCACATAAAGCCAGATGCACAAAGTGACACATGCATCTGCAGTTCATTTGCAGTCTCTCTCTCTCTCCTGGGTGTGGTGGCACATGCCTTTAATCCCAGCATTTGGGAGGCTCAGGTAGGGGGATTGTTTTGAGTTTGAGGCCAATGTGAGACTGCATAGTGAATTTCAGGACAGCCTGGGCTGTAGCAAGACCCTATCTCAAAACAAACAAGCAAGCAAACGAACAAACAAAAAAAAAACAAAACAAGCCGGGTGTGGTAGCGCAGGCCTTTAATCCCAGCACTTGGGAGGCAGAGGTAAAAAGGATCGCCGAGAGATCGAGGCCACCCTATGACTATATAGTGAATTCCAGGTCAGCCTGAACTAGAGTGAAACCCTACCTTGGAAAAAAAAAGAAGAAGAAGAAACTGAGACTTCCGGCCAAGATGGCGACTGCCTAACTGCGCCACACATCCCCAGGAAAGAAAGATGGATGCAGATCCTAAGGAGAGAACCACCCCATCATACCTCCAGCTGAAACTAAGAATAATTGGCAAAACAAGCAAGGGTGCATTTTCCTTGGTGAACCTGGTACCAGCTCAAGGGTGAAGGAGATCAACACAGAGAACAATCATCTCCTATCAAATCAGCTATCCAGAGACCCAGAGGCCCCCAACACCTCATCACTGAAGCAGACCCAAAATGAACCCAACATGGCTCAGGGAAATGTTGAGGAAGAGGGGGCGGAAAGAATGTCAGAGCCACACGTTGGGTCATGATACGCAGAGACATTTCTCCTACCTGTAACTGTGGGCTAACTCTATGATGCATGACCCATATACCTCAACAAGGAGGGGTGAAGGGGAGGGGGTAGGACATGGATGAGCCTAACAATGGTACCAACTTGACTATATTCACTGAGTACAAAACTAATTAATAAAAAAAGAAAGAAAGAAGAAACTAGGAGGCTACCCATTGAGACCCTGTTGCAGTTAGTTTCGAATTGCTACACAAAGAACCCAACAATAGCAGCTTGTGGGAGGAGTTTATTTTTATTTTGGCTTATAGACTTGAGGGGAAGCTCCATAATGACAGTGGAAAACGATGGCATGAGCAGAGGGTGGACATCACCTCTTAGCCAACATCAGGTGGACAACAGCAACAGGAGAGTGTGCCAAACACTGGCATGGGGAAACTGGCTGTAATACCCACAAACCTGCCCCAACAGCACACTGCCTCCAGGAGGCGTTAATTCCCAAATCTCCCATCAGCTGCCCTTGACCCCCCATAAACAGATAACCATCCATGATGTAAAATGCAATGCATTCAGTCCAACATTAAAAGACCTCATAGTTTTTTTGAGGCAGGCTTAGCAGTTGCATGTAAAGCCAAAGGACCCCGGTTGATTCCCCAGGACCCATGTAAGCCAGATGCACAAGGAGGCACATGCGTCTGGAGTTCATTTACAGTGGCTGAAGGCCCTGGTGTGCCCATTCTCTCTTTGCCCTTTTCTCTCTCGCAAATAAATTAAAAAAAAAAAAAAAAAAAAAAAACATTCCTGATTCTATAGGGCAGATACAGGCTTTTGAAAACTCGGTAAGGGCTGGAAAGATGCCTTAGTGGTTAAGCCGCTTGCCTGTGAAACTTTAAGGACTCATGATAACTCTCTGGGTCCCATGTAAGCCAGCTTCACAAAGTGATGTCAAGTGTGCAAGGCTGCACATGTGCACAAGATGGCACATTATGTCTGGAGTTCTACTGCAGTGGATGGAGGCTCTGGCATGCAATTTTTCTCTCTCCCATAAAAAAGAACAACTCAGCCGGGCGTGGTGGCACACCCTTTAATCCCAGCACTCGGGAGACAGAGGTAGGAGGATCGGATCGCAATAAATTAATTCCAGGTCAGCCTAGCCTGGAGTGAGACCCTACCTTGAATAACCAAAAAAAACTAAGATCAGTTGACAGTGTGTTAATAGGGCCCAAGCACCCCTGGATCTGATCTGGCCTGTATTCATTTTTTTAAAAAGATTTATTTTTATTTATTTATTAGAGACAGAGAGAGGAAGAGGTAACAGGGAGAATGGGCATGCCAGAGCCTCTAGCCACTGCAAATGAACTCCAGACACATTCACCACTATGTGCATCTGGCTTATTTGGGACCTGGAGAATCGAACCTGGATCCTTAGGCTTCGCAAGGATGTGCCTTAACCACTAAGCCATCTCTCCAGCCCATGTATTAATTTATTTTTAAAAACATTTTTTGGTGTATAGGGGATGTGCACTGTGGTGCATGTGTGGGGAAAGGACAACTTTGAGGTGTCTGCACATTTTTTCCACCTTGAGACAGTCTAGCTAGGGTGTTTGGATCACAGATGCATGTGCCACTTTTTGGCTTTATGTGTGCGCTGGGGATTTGAATTCAGGTTGGCAGGCTTTGCAAGGAAGCACCTTTAACTTAACCACTGAACCATCTTCTCAGCCTCATTTCTTTTTTTTTTTTTTTTCTTTTTAAATTATTTGAGGGATGGAGGGATTACTTAGCGGTTAAGGCACTTGCCTGCAAAGCCAAAGGACCTAGGTTTGATTCCCCAGGACCCATGTAAGCCAGATGCACAAGGTGGCACATGCTGGAGTTCATTTGCAGCAGCTAAAGGACTTCTCTATCTGTATCTGTGTCAAATAGACTAGATAATTAAAAAATATTTACTAGAGAAAGCAGATACAGAATGATTGTACAAGGGCTTCCAGCCACTGCAAATGATCTCCAGACCCATGCACCACCTTGTGCCTCTGGCTTTACACGGATACTGGGTAATTAAACCTGGCTTTGCAGGCAAGTGTCTTAACCACTGAGCAATCTCTCCAGCCCTCAGCCCCATTTCTTTTTATTTATTTATTTGACAAAGATGGAGGGGTAAAGACAGAGAGAATGGGCACGCCAGGGCCTCCCACTGCAAATGAACTCCAGGCATGTGTGCCCCCTTGTACATCTGGTTTATGTGGGTCCTGGAGAATCGAACCTGGGTCCTTTGGCTTTGCAGGCAAACACCTTAACCACTAAGCAATCCCTCCACTCCCCCATTTCTGAAAGCCTAGGCCATGATGTTTATCCCAAGGTCAAGTTCCAGGAGGTACCTCCACAGCCTGTTGAAGCTGTTTTCAGCTCCCCAAGAGTGCAGCACTCAAGTATAGTAAGAAACAGTGGGTCCTCTGGCTAACACGCTGGAGGAATGTGTAGTGCCTCTTAGGACCTTTGTGAACACATGCACATGTTGTGTTGCAACAGCATGGTCTGAAACGCGGGGGCCAAGAATAGGGTTGAGCAACCACTGCTGCCTGAGGGTTGCATGTGCAGGCAGGAGGGCAGCTCCACTTGCAGCACTGAGTTTCTGGGCAAAGTTGTTTTTTAAATTTTTTGGTGATGCTGGGAATGAAATTCAGGGCTCTGTGCACATTCTCTACCACTGAACTACATCCAAGCCCTGGTTTTTACAATTTTAAATTAACTCATCACATTCTGATTGTTATTAAGACTTAAATTTCCTTAAAATGAAGAGAGAAAAGTAGCATGTTACTATTCCAATCTAACATGGTTTATTCTCACTTTGAAAAAAGCCAGGTTTCTCTTTAGAAATCAGTTTTGATTACAGGGAACTCATTAAACAATTACTCCAAACTAAAAATACTCTGTTTATTCAGGTGCTTTGTGAGGATAGCTGCTGTTCTGTGTGGTTAGAAGGTGAAGCAGGGCTGGGCTGATGGGCTTTACTGAATGGCTGGCTAATCCAGAGACAGGGTCTCGGGACTTAAAGTTAGATTCTGAGAAGAGGTAAGAACTGGACTGCACCCCAATTGGCTCATTTTCCCTTTCTGAAACTCAACACCTTCACTATGGTGTGTACAGTGCTCAGTATAACTAAACAGCCACCCAGCCAGTTTCTATGTGATAGCCACAGCTCACAAACAACACTGGCTTAACCGCTTAGTAAACTTTGTTTTCCTTCTTCACTGTCTTGTGTGTAATATGCATGGTATGTGCAAACCATGTGTGGAGGCCAGAGGATGCCTGTGGATGCCTCCCTCTTGCTCTTCCACCTCATGTCCTTGAGAAAGACTCTCGCTGAGCTCGATGCGTGCTGTGGTTAACTTACTGGATGCAGCGGTCCTCCTGCTGCCCTCCAGCCTCAGTTCTGAGTTACCAGCACGTGCAGCCACTCCTGGATTTTCACGTGGTTGCTGAGGACTGACCTCATGTCCTTGTACTCTTGCCCACCTGAGCCACCTCCCTAGCCCTTTCTTTAAAATATTTTCATTTATTTACAAGTAGAGAGATATAAGAGAGAGATCGAATGGGCATGCCAGAAATCTCTCTTGCTTCTCCCTAGCCTTTTCTTTCCTATCTTGAATTGAGTTCTTTCAACTAAGCCTACAGCTTGAAGCCCTTCAAGGGGTCCTCTGTAACACTCTGCTACTGGCAGCTGTGGTCTCAGGCTTGTACTTTTTCTCATTCCCTTTCTGTAACAGTGACATAAGCTCCAGGAGGCCTCTGGGGCTCACAGAAAGCAGCCCTCCACAGGACAGTACAGCATGAATCTTATTACCACAAGTACTGAAAATCTGAAGGAGAGCCTTCTAATGTATGGTATTTGGTTTTCTTCCATTCAAATGAGGTGTTCCCAATGTGTAAGGCCCAGTTTGCAGCCTGGCATTCTGGGAGTTCAGAGCTGTGCATCACTAGACTGCCTCACCAGTCTTTTCACTGTGAAGATTCACCACATCTACAGTCAGGAGACCAGCCACACACACAGGAGTAGAGAGCCATTTGCATTTTAATTGACAAGAACTATTAGCCCCTGGGTAGCTATATCGGTGATTACAGATGGCTTTAATTTGGAAGACAAAATTGCTCATGAATGGAGTCAAGAATTCCAAATGCAACTCTAACTGACCACACTACATATTCAGAAAGCTTCTCCAGCTACAGCTGTGAGCAGCAGCTCTATTTCCAGAAGCGGAAGCTCCCCCATTTGGTCTCCATCATCACAACCAAAGCAACACAAAAGCCCCAAAAGACTTAAGAAGGGGACAGTAAATACAAGATAAAAAGAAATCTACATAGTATGAAATTAGTTTTTATTTTTAGCTAAAAATAAATGCTTATCGTTTTGTCAAAGTCAAAACTAAAGATGAACACTTGAAAAAAAAGGGGAGGAAGCACATTTTCCTTCCTTGGGGAACCAGTAAGGCAGATGATGTGATGTGGCTTATTTTTTCCCCATAGGACTAGTCTAGGCAAACAAAACAAAAATTCTCTTCCCGACTTTTCCCCTATCTGCTGTGCCTGGCAGGATAAAACCCCAAACCCCCAAAAGCAACATGAACAAGAGACTTGAAATGTTAGGAAAACCTTTGAACCTGTTCATAGAAAAGTCTTCCTTAGGAGATTTGGCGAGAGTAACACCCCTCGACGGCTTAGACGAGGTTTTGCTGTGTGTCCATGAATACACAAGCACCTGGGGGAATCCATCCCATATTTCTGGGGCGTGGCTCAGTCCACTGCATATTTCACCATAGGGATGTCTTAAAATTAAACTTCAGTTTCAGCAGATACTTTAGATTCACCTGAGCAATGTCGTAGACAATGTATCTGGAGGGTGGTGTTAAGGAGTGAACAGGTTTAGAGTCCCTGTGACCTGTTCCTCAGGGAAGGCAGATGCCCGGGTCTCCTCAGGCATCGCGAAGGGCTAATTCTCCTGGAATGGTGGGGAACTAGGCTTGTCTGTCTACTGGGGAGCTAGACCTCAGTTATTACCACATTACAACGCCAGCCAGCCCTCCCCAGGTGATATGAGCACAGTCCAGCTCCAGAACACATGGCAAAAGGATACTCGTTATACAACAGGCAGGTGTCATTGACCCCTGATGGGATCCCAGGCCCTAGTGGAACCTCCACACCTTCCAGAGTGATGCTGGCCGAAGGGTCAGGGGTAGTTTTGCCCAAACCTGCAAGACAGAAGTTCATGAGCTAAGAAACGCTGAGAAGGGATATGAAAATGAGATCTACTTTATTCTGGGCTGTGTGTGCTTCCCTAAGTCCCTACACTCTATTCTTCAGATGAAAGGAGGCTATGAAGACTCCCAGGCATCAGTCCTAGCTAGTTTTAATGAGAAGTCGCTGCAGCTCCTAGACGCACACTGTTGCCAAACACAGTTCGAAGGCAGTTACAAAGGCCTTGCTCATCACATGCTACCACTCAGCAGCGACCCTGTGTGATGGAGTCCTTCGCTGCCTGCTACAGCTGGTCCCACTCCAAGCCCTAAAGCCCCCCTGGAACTTGCCACACTAGCTGCAGCTAGAGTGAATTTCTTTGTTTCTTTCTTTCTCCTTTCCTTTCCTCCTTTTCTTTCTCCCTTTCCCTCCTTCCTTCCTTCCTTTTTTTTTTTTTTTTTTGGAGGCAAGGTCTCACTCTAGCTCCGGATGACCTGAAACTCACTTTGTAGCTCCAGGCTATCCTCAAGCTCTCAATGATCCTCTCCTCCTGAGTGCTGGGACTAAAGGCACGTGCCACCATGCCTGGCTTCTGGAACTCACTCTGTAGCCCAGGCTGGCCTCAAACTCATGGTGATCTTTCTATCTCAGTCTGAGATAAAAGGTTCCAAATCCCTGGCTACCAGCTCCAAGAACCCAGTATTTGGAAGGAAGAACCCCCTCCCCTCACATGTTATGTCACGCTGGAGGGACAGTACCTTTGACACTGTGCTTGCCCTTGGGTAACTTGCTGATATGTGAAGCTTGCTTAAGTTCATACCTATTCAAGAGAGGACAGTTTTAGCAGAGGCCCCAGGCACTGGGCTCCAAAAAACCAACACTTGCACTGGCATAGTAAGGTCAGCTGTGCAAAGCCAGTCTACAGAGCCCTGTCCATTTGCATGCTGTAAGTTCCCTCTCCAGCTTCTGGACTCAGAATCTGCAGGAGTGGCTCTTCTTAAACAAAGGAATTGCACCTCCTGACACTGTTTTGGGGTTCCCTTTCAAAGAAAGGGCCTGTCTGGAGCTGCAATCATCTGCTTGAAGGCTCCAGTCTAGTCTGAGTACTGGACCTCTGGCCTAGTCTACCACCTTGCTCTAGTCATAGCCAATAGCATCAGGTGGATGCCTGAACTAAGACAGAGGAATCAACCTGTTGAGAATGAAGAACTGAGATTAAGCGCCCATCCATCCCTTCCCACCTCCCACCACTGGTCTCTGAAGGTGTCATGTGGTGACCACCTTGTAGTAATTCCATCTTTCTGTTTCTTGTTGCTGGTTCCTGACCTTGCATTTTCTCAGGCGTGCTTAGTATCTCGTTTGATCCCTTGACTTGAGAGGTCTAGTAACTACTCTTCTTCCTCCAGCCCCCACCTCAACTTCAAAGACAACATACTCACATGTTTCCAAGGGCAACTTCTCCCAACAGTATTAAGCCTATCGGGTCTCCCTGAGATGCGTGGCAGTAGTTGGCACTTTTGGATACCATGTCAGCGAAATAGATTCCTTTTCCAAACATGTAGCCTGTCTGGAGGGTTGGAAAAGGGACAGCTGAAGACGTCAGGCAGATTCTCCAGTGATAGCCCACACGAGCCACCCACCACCCAGCCAAGTGCTGCAAGTCACCTCCATCAGGCACCTGTGCTGGCACGTGCCAGCATGGCCCAAGGGACTGCTCTGGATCCTGCTTCCTCTCAACCACGAGTAGAATGTGAAGATTCAATGAGCTAATAGTACCTACTTACTTAGACAAGGACCAGACACATGCACATACCGAACAAATGCTGGTGACTTCTAGTCCTTTCTCTAAGTGAAGCACGAGGCTAAGGGAACTGAGGTCATCGTCCAGGCGTACAGCAGTACACAGAACCCACTCACTACTTGCTACGGCTGGGTCCCTTCTGCCAGCAGGTAACATGAAAACTGCTTGTTTTATTTTCTTTGTATGTCAACATTGTCAATAGCATTCCCAGCATCTCTAGCCTAGATTTCTGTTCCAGAATCTGTCTGAAGCACATGCAGCCGCTGCTAGGGCTGGCTCCTGGAGGGTGAAGGAGAAGGCACCACTGCCAGCAAAGCTGAGCCGACATCCCATCGATCACTAGGGCCGAGTCCCCGAGCCCATGTGCTCTCACCTAAGCACTGGAGCTCTCTGGGGAGGAGAGGACTGCAGGGACAGGCACTTACCTCTCTCCCCGTGCCTCCCTCCCTTTCTCCCTCCCAGGCAGCCACCTACCACAGGCGCTTCAGGCGGGGCTATCCGCAGACCCTGGGACAGGATCCCGGCAAAGTTGGTGGTCCTGGACCCGTGCCACAGCAACCTCCTGTTGTGAAGCTGCTTGAAGGGTTTATAGCGCTGGCTCTCTCCTTCACGCTCTATCTTAAAGATCTAGGTGGGCCATCAACAAAGGGGAAAGAGAAGCGGCTGTTTGTTACTACGATTAACTGAATGCCTGACTAGACATGGCAGCTGTTGCTACTGACCACTTGTACCTAGCCAGAGCTGGAAACTTCAGTCCTATTGTGGTAGGAAGAACTTTTTCCATGGGCTGCAACAAGGTGACACAACCCGTATGACCCAAGGCCTCACCCAGCAGGAACTAGCCATTAAAAAAATAGAATACTATTATGCAGCAGACATGAATCTGAGGAACTTTCTTATAGATCCATCATTTCACTCAGTAGCCCAGAATAACCTAGAACTCAACTTGTTACTTGAGCTGGCCTTGATCCTCCTGCTTCAGCCTCCCAAGGGCTGGGGTTACATGTGTGTCATCACACCTGGCATGAGGAACTTTGTCATCAACCTTTTTTTTTTTTTGATTCTAAAACCAGTTCTGGGCACTTAAAAAACACAGTAAGGCCGGGAATGGTGACACATGTCTTTTACCCCAGCACTTGGGAGGCAGAGGTAAAAGGATCACTGTGCGTTCGAGGCCAGCCCGAGACTACATACTGAATTCCAGATCAGCCTAGGCTAGAGTGAGGTCTTACCTCAAAAAATAAACAAACAGGGCTGGAGAGATGGCTTAGTGGTTAAGCGCTTGCCTGTGAAGCCTAAGGACCCTGGTTCGAGGCTCGACTCCCCAGGATCCACGTTAGCCAGATGCACAAGGGGGCGCATGCGTCTGGAGTTCATTTGCAGTGGCTGGAGGCCCTGGCGCGCCCATTCTCTCTCTCTCTCTCTATCTGCCTCTTTCTCTCTCTGTCTGTTACTCTCAAATAAATAAATAAAAACAACAACAACAAAATTTTAAAAAAATCTTAAAAAAACTAAAATAAAATAAACAAACAAACAAAAAAAGGGCTGGAGAGATGGCTTAGCGGTTAAGCGCTTGCCTGTGAAGCCTAAGGACCCCAGTTCGAGGCTCAATTCCCCAGGACCCACATTAGCCAGATGCACAAGGGGGCGCATGTGTCTGGAGTTTGGTTGCAGTGGCTGGAGGCCCTGAGTGCCCATTCTCTATCTGCATCTTTTTCTCTCCTCTCTCTCAAATAAATTTAAAAAAAAAAAAACCCACTGCCAAAAGTAGGACTACTACTTTTTCTGCTCAACAAACGAGTCACTTCCTCTGGTAATTTAAAGCAAAGCAGAATGCTCTTTCCTAGTCCAGGCTGGAAGAGCGGACAGGGGAGACAGTTGAGTAGGAAAGAAAGCAGAGAGTTTCTTACATCAATCACTTCCAGGTCGTAGGCATTGTGTGTGGTCGCGTGAGTGTTCTTAACATACTTCCTGATGACCTCAGCTTCTTCAGAATCCTTGTCAACCACCTGGAAAACAGGCATCTGGGATCAGGACAGGGAGAACCTCATGGTGGCAAGGAAGAAATAATCACACACAAGCTCAGTGCCAACAAGAGCCAGCGTCTCCCTGCCAGCCCTGGCCATGCCCCCTCCACCTGGGCACTGCTTCCTCATGTACTTGGACGGCAGAGGAGGGGCCTGTTTCCTATGTTCTGGGGTACATGCAAAGGAAGAGACAAAGTTCACCGTCCATGCGATAAGAGTCCACAACAAGGGCCTGCCTCTAGACCAGATGTGAGAACACATGATGGAGATGTCACACAGTAAAAAGATGCTGGGCGGGCGTGGTGGTACACGCCTTTAATCCCAGCACCGGGGAGGCAGAGGTAGAAGGATCACTGTGAGTTCAAGAGTTCAAGGCCACCCTGAGACTACCGAGTGAATTCCAGGTCAGCCTGGGCTAGAGCGAGACCCTACCTTGAAAAAACAAAACAAAACAAAATGAAAATGACAAAGATCCTATCAGCTGCAGGTTTATTTTCTGGGAGTGGGGATGGGGGTGCTACTAAGAATGAAATCCAGGCCCCATGCATGTCAAGTGAGTGCCTGACCTGTACTGTGCCCGCGCTGCCATAGGGATTCTGAGTACAGGGTGAGTGCTCAGAGCTGTGTGAACACGACTGGCTTAGCATGTGCCCAGTAATGCGGCATCACATAAACCACACTAAATCAACCGAGTCTGTTATACAGGAGCCTATGGATGTTTGCTTTTATGTGTTCTCATATTTTCCCAAAGGCTTGGGAGTTCTGGACTTCATCCCTATTAATTAAAAGCTTCAAAACTGTAGATGAAAATAAGAGCCCCTTCACCAAGAATCTAGTGTACCCATCAAGAAGGAATGTTTGATGTCATGATCTGCTTAGACCCTGGCATGTCCAACCTGCCTAGTGAGGAGCACAGACTGGCATGCTGTCACCACTACAGGATAAAGCAGAGGTGGCTGAGCACACTAGACACACATTACAGCATCAAGGCCAGGTTCAAGGACAGGATGGCAGCTGAGGCAGTCTCAGTAGGGTGACTTCTGCCTGAGCTTCAAGCAGATCCCATTCAAGTACTATGTATCTCAGAAATGGGAGGAGAAATTAACTTTTTGCAGGACCTTCAAAAATCAAGCCAAGGACTAGCTCCAGAAGACAAAGGATCTCAATGGGTCACTATTGCCATCTTGATGTGAGAAGGGCAGATTCATGGCCCCGTCACATATTGCAGGAGCTCTGAATGGACAATTCAGGCTAGGGACCACTGCTCTTCCCCACTGATGCTTGGGAAGGAACAACCTTCTCACCTTAATGTCAGTTTTGAGCTTCTCGTAGTTGACATCGATGGGGTCCTTGCTGCTGTCATCAGACCCACCCCTGAGAAGACTATAGGCCACCTCAATGTCCAGGAGGTTGTCCAGCATTTCCACCTTGGCCTAGGGACAAAGTAAAGACCTGGAATCAGGTCCGCAGGGGAGGGAGACAGATTCATAGTTTTTGGACAGAAGCTCTGTGTGCAGACCTTATCCTCTACAGTGAGGAAGGGCTTTGTCAGGGCCTGTCAACATCTGTCACTCGCAGGCATACCCTATAGCACTAACAAGGCCCTGATGCCTGGAGAGGTGAGAGATGGAACTCAGACATGGGTGATGGACAAGGAGACCATCAACACTAAAGGTGCCACAGCTGACCTCAGCCAATGGCTCTTCCTCAAATTCACTTGGCAAAGAAAAGGCAGAATACAAAGCAGGTGGATCGCACCCTCAGGTCGTGGGGAGGAAGGCAGTCCCAAGAAGTAGCCTGGCCCAGCCGCCCACTACGCTACCTGCACACTGTCTGCGTTGTTCAGAAGGGGCGGTTTCTTCATCCCAAAGTCATGGGGGATCAGGGTGTAGAAGCGATTGGAGAGATCTAAGATCTGGGAGTCGCTGCTGCCCTGCGACACCGCCTGGAGGGGAGAGGACAGAAGGAACACAAAAGCAAAACAGTACACTGTATACACAGCCCCAACACAGAGACAGATGGTGGTTATAACACTGAGCAGGGGCAGGCCCTTAACAGCACAGGGCAACATCTGGTGGGCCCTGCATGACAGCTTGTCCACACAATGGAATGTTACTGTATCCTGCAGCCCCAACACAAGAAACCACTACAAAAATCTATGTGGTGGCTCATGGCTACTGCTGTAAAATTCCTTTGCTTTAAAAAAAAATTTAATTAATTAACAAGAGAGAGAATGGTTGCACTAGAGCCTCTAGCCACTGCAATGAGCCAACTCCAAACACACGCACCACCTTGCCTTTATGTGGGTACTGGGGAAGTGAACCAGAGTCCTTAGGCTTTGCAGGCAAGTGCCTCAACTGCTCAGCCATCTCTCCAGGCTCTCCCCACCCTTTTTTGAGGTGGCGCCTTACTTTGGCCCAGGCTGACCTGGAACTCACTCTGTAGTCCTAGACAGGTCGTAATCTCACATCAGTCCTCCTACCTCTACTTCCCGAGTGCTGAGACTAAAGGAGTGCACCACCATGCAGGGCAATTCCTTTGACTTGTATGTTTGAAATTTTTCGCAGTGTTAGGGAAGGTGTTCAGTGTTATGAAGAATACAGTCAGGTGTATTTTACCTGTTGACCACGTGTGCAGCAGGGAATTTGTTTTTACTGCACCCAGAGGTCCAGGTAACCAGGCACAGAAGAGTTAGATGACCCCTACTGCCACAGTACCTAGTGCCGACACTCAGGGTGCTCAATGCATAAAAAGAGACTAACACCTGTACAACTGCGATGCACAGGAGCTCTGTGTGTAGTCTAGGTGACCACAGGATGGACGAAGAGCAATGGGCTAGCACCCCTGGCCTGATGCTCACTGCGGTGTAGGCTTTACCAAGCCGTCCACGTTTGTCTGCACTGCAGAGGATCTGCAGGGGAAGGGTGCGGGTCTCCAGAAATGACACAGGGAGGCAGGCGCTGCTCACAATCATGGGCAATGGGGGTCCACAGCTCAGTTCACAACCAGTTCGCAGCACCAGACAGGAAGTCTACTTGCCAGGGTGCTTAGAATATTTTTTAAACACCTTTTTTGGGGGCAGGGACGAGGGAAAAAAGGGCATCAACACATGATATATCCATACGAAAAATGTTAATAACAAATGAACTCTGGATGCATGCACCACCTTGTGCATCTGGCTTTACGTGGGTCCTGGGGGACTGAACCAGGACCCGCCCCAAGAGAGACCCCAGTGGCCCTTGCTCACCTGCTGCACCTCACTGAGGATGGAGTAGGCAGCCTGGATCTGCCTCCTGCTCAGCTTCCCCAGGGGCATCTTCTGAAGGTCGATCTGAGAAGAAGATGTGCTGGTTTGAATGTAAAATAGGGGCCCCCATGCAGGCTCAGGTGTTGGGACACTTAATCCCCTCTGTGGAGTCCAGCTGGAGGAAAGTGTCACAGGGCAGCCCTGAGGTTGTTAGCTGGACCCTACTTTCTCATTGCTCATGTGATGCTGGCTTCCTGCTCCTGCCATGGTTCCCACCCCATGGAGGACTGCCCTTTGGAAGTGTAAGCCAAAATACTCTTTGTCTCCCTCCCTAAGCTGCTTCAGGTTGGGTACTTATTCAGGGCAGTGAGAAAGTAACAGATACACACAGGAGGCACAAAGGCCGGGCACTCTGCAGTGTGGTGACAGGAAGCATAGGCCCAGCACTAGAACACACCCAGCCTCTTGGGGCCCTTGAGATCCAGTGACTCACCTCAACAGAAGGTATAGCCCCTTGCTTATGAGAACTAGGGCCTGGGTGGAAGGTTTTTGTTCACTTCAATTAATGCTGGGATAAACCAGTCAGGGCTCCCCTACAGCCTAGTATTTCTAATTCCAACTCTAAAGGACAAGGGCCCATTGGTCAAGCTCCCCATTCCAGACAGCCTTGCCTAGGGTCCTAGAGCCAAGAGGGCTCCAGGCCAGAACGACACCCTCTCATTTTTAAGTGGCTGTTTTTACAAACACACCCACATTTATTCAATTGACACTGCCCCTTTTAAATCATGCACCAACAGTGCTGCTGCTACCTACTGCAGCACCACGGGAGCTCCTCTGCAACAGGCTGAGAGCTGGCAGACCTGTGCTAAGGTCGGGAGACAAATGCTCTCTGCCTGCTTTCTGGGTGGGTGATCCATACTGACCCCCCAAACACTTGCTTACCAGCAGGTGGCACTATTGGGAGCTGGTGGCACCTAGCGGAAGAAAACTAGGTCACTATACCCCAGAAGGGAATACAGGCCCTGCCTTCTGCCTGTCTCCTTTGTTTCGCAGCTTGTTCCCCTACACACCGTCACAGTGACATACCACCTGTAAATTCAACACAGCCAACTGACAATGGACCAAATAGTTTCTGACACAGTAAGATGACATAAACCTCTTTCCTCTAGAAGTCATTTTTTTCAGGTATTCTGTCATAGTGATAGAAAGCTGACAATTGTGAGCCTTCCTCCACCATTTCTCCCTTCTGTGAGTGAACCTGCCTATGTTGCTCACTCAGCTTCTGGGCTTAGACACTGTATGCCAGTGGACCCGACACTGTGTCCTAAGACTGGCACTGGACGCATCCACCAGTCACTCAATTTTCAGAAAGCCTGTAGCCTCTGGGCTTGTCACCGTGAGATTAAGAGTCCTTTCTGCCTCTACTGAGAAGACTGGAGGTGAGGTACAGATATGGGCTATGCCTGGCTTGGTCTGTGGCCCCTATCACATTAGCCCAGGCAGAAGCACGACTGCTCCACCCACCATCATCCCACCTCCAACCTTCACTGTTTCTTTTTGGCCTCTCGCATGCATGGCAAGCACTGCGCTACTACTGAGCTATGCTCAGCCCCGACCTTTTCTCGGAAACAGATGGGCAGGACGCTCTTTGCACTTGGGACGGTGGTGGTCATAGCAGTTTTCTTTTTCTACCAGTGAGTGAAATCTCCATGGCACCAGCTAGCTGGTGTACTAGGTCTATCCACCCTTATCATGGGAAAATGAGGAAAAGTATAAGGAGAGGAGGCGCAGGGACAGCCCTCTGCAGACGTCACAGCACACCAAATGACTCTTGGCAAGCAAAACAGGCAGTGCAGCCTGAGCACCAAGTGCTCCGGCATCTGGGGCGGGATAAGGGCATGCAGCCACTGCACTGTTTGAGAAAGAGAAGAAAGCAAGAGCAGCCAGAGATTTTCTCACCAGCTCAGCACCCACAGTCCCCAACAGCTGTGCAGATAAGCCGTGTGGCACCAACCTCGAACTCCACCAGGGCTTTCCTCATGCTCTCCACATCGAAGATCATCCCCACGAGCTCCTGCACTGGCCTAGGAAGCCTGGACCTGGTGCCGGGTTTTACCGTCAGCTTCTTCACGGCTTCCTCGTCCTTCAGGAAGGCAGGTCAGGGTGAGGCAACTAGGACACAGAATGGAATACTACCCGCAAAACAGCCACACGCTCACCAAACCTCTGGGTAGGCACCAGGAGCCAGGCAGGCATGGGCTTCACACGGAGGCAGAGCAATTCCTGTGTACTCAAGTCCTCCGGGTTGCACCGGATGTATATTCAAGCTGCCACATTAACATCTGAACGGGTGGGCGGTGCCCTGAGAGGAAGCTGCCCAGTGCCCACTCACACCCATCCTGGTGGGGCTGGGCTGCAGTGAAGCGAAACTTGGCTCAATGGGACATAAGCCCTAAGGACACATTTATCCCTGTCCCTTGCACTTCCTCGCACAGGGCTAGTTGCAGGACTGACTTTACACAGCCTTCTCTACGGTCTCAAAGCATCCCACCCAGCCCCTTTCCTGTCACAGCCAGCCTGTCATGTTACGGTGCATCCTAGCATTTACTCTCCCCTAGCACCCACTCCTGACCTCCTCTCCCCAAGACTGTACTGTCTAGTACAATAACGGCATGTGAGACCTTACTCCTCCCTTCTGGAGAATTGACTGGGTCAAGGCCAGCTGTATTATGACTGCCTCAACTCTTGCCTTCAGACTCAGGCTGAGAGGACAGGGCACTGTTGGTCCACCATGGAGTCCCTGGCACCTAACTGCGGTGAGGGTGATGAGCTGGGCCACAGAGTGAAGCCTGCCTGGCTAACCAGGCTGCCGAGCCACGCCGTGCTGTGGTGTTCCTGGTGCCTCCCAGGGCTCTCTTCTCCACACCGAGCCTTACAGCAGTCACTCGTCCTGTGAGGTGACCTCACTGGAAGGCAAACTGTCCATACTTTAAAATGCCTTATTAAGCACACATCCTTTAAGACTCAGTTACTCCACTTCTTTTTGTTGTTTTGTTCGTTGTCTGGAACTCACTCTGTAGCCCAAGCTGGCTTCAAAAACATGGTAATCCTCTTACCTCAGTCTCCTGAGTGGGGGTATTATAGGTAGGAGCCACAAGGCCCACTCAGTTACTCTGCTTTTAAGGACAGTCACCACCACAGAGATGTACAACATGTCTATCATGAGCATCGTCTCGGCAGTACAGCGTCTGACTGACTGCAGACACTCCCATGCCCGACCAGAGGGAGTTGTTCCCATCAGCTACCACTTCTGCCTTCCCTCAGCATCTATGTAGCTGAGGAAATGCTGCTTGAGGTATAATCCCCGCACGCGAGAGGCTGAGGAAGGAGGTTTATAGGTTCAAAACCAGCCTGGGCTGTAAACAAACCAAACCAAATAACGCACACACACAAAAAGTCCCAACAGATACAAAAGAAAAGATACTTGGTGTTAGTTTACGAAACAGCTACTGAGGTTTTGAACTGTGTAAGTGCTGAGTATAAAATATATACCAGCTTTAAAACCTCAATATTAAAAAAAAAAAAAAAAAGAGCCGGGCGTGGTGGTACATGCCTTTAATCGCAGCACTCGGGAGGCAGAGGTAGGGGGATTGCCGTGAGTTTGAGGCCACCCTGGACCAGAGTGAGACTACCTTGAAACCCCAACCCTCCCCCCCAAAAAAAAAAGAAAGAAAAAATTTTCAACAGCTTTGCTATAGTATCAATCAAGACCTAACAAGAACACCTTGAACATACTGGGTTAATTTACTATGGTTAGCTTTATGCTTTCCCCAGTTTTATTTTATTTATTTATTTAGGTTTTTTGAGGTAGGGTCTCTCTCTAGCCCAGGCTGACCTAGAATTCACTATGCAGTCTTAGGGTGGCCTAGAATTCACGGCAATACTCTTACCTCTGCCTTCTAAGTGCTGGGATTAAAGGTGTGCGCCACCACACCCAATTAAATTAAATTTTTTTTTAATTAATTTTATTTACTTATTGGGGGGGGCAAATAAAGAGACTTTTTGAAAGAGAATGGGCATTCTAGGGAACTGCAAGCAAACTCCAGATGCACGCACCACTTTGTGCATCAGGCTTATGTGGGTCCTAGGGAATTGAACCAGAGTCCTTTGGCTTTGCAGGCAAGTGCCTAAACCGCTAAGCCATCTCTCCAGCCTTGAATTTTATTTTTTTAATGCAGAGTTCACAACATATTCTATGACAAAGAATTTTCCCTTTGGGATATGTTAAGACTCCACAGGCTTAGACTTCAAATCTGTACCCATCTAAAAATTTCTTTCCTAGCCGGGCATGGTGGTGCACGCCTTTAATCCCAGCACTTGGGAGGCAGAGGTAGGAGGATCGCCGTGAGTTCGAGGACACCCTGAGACTCCATAGTGAATTCCAGGTCAGCCTAAGCTAGAGTGAAACCCAAAAACCAAGATAAATAAATAAAAATTTAAAAATAAAACAAAAATTTCCTTTTGGTTATAAAACTGATGTGTATTCCCCACCCCCCAATATAACAGTATCAGGGAAGTCTATTCAGGTTTAAAGAAAGGATGCTTAAAAAAAAGAAGGCAGGCTTGGTAGCGTAAGCCCTTAATCTCAGCATGTGGCAAGCTACGGTAGAACTGCTGTGAGAGACTACACAGTAAATTCCAGGTCAGCCTGAGCTAGAGCAAAACCCTACCTCGAAAAACAAATAAAAGAAAGGATGCCTTACTTAGACACAGCAGTATATGCCTATAACTTTAGCATTAGGGAAGCTGAGGAAAAATGTTCACCACTTTAAGCCCAACCTGGCTATTTAGCAAGGCCCTGTCTCAAGCAACCAAAATGTAACCATTATGCCACAAAAACAGCAACGAAGGGCTAGAGATGGCTCAGTAGTTAAAAGGTACTTGCTTGTAAAGCCTACTGGCCCTGGCATGCCCATGCACACACTCTTACTCTGTGCTTGCAAATAAATAAAAACATTTAACTGAATGCTATCTTGTACCACATAAGGAGACTATCAAACTACAGATACAGACAATACTGGGAATAAACTCTGTGCTCTAGCACAGCACATCAAGTCACTCTATCCCAATGCTATATCAGATCACTTCAACTCATGAATCACCCCAATGAGCTTCCAGAACAACTCAAACACTATTCTTTGACCCCTCAAAACTTCTACTAGCAGGTGTGATAGTGCACACTTGCGATCCCAGCACATAGGAGGCTGAAGTGGGAGAACAGCGAGTTCAAGACCAGCTTTAGTTACATAGTGAGACCCACTGCCAATTAAAAAAATATCACTATTCTTATCTAAGTTTCACTTCATGCTTTATGTCATAGATTTTAGTAAGATTTTTTTTTTTTGCATCTACTGAACTGAACATGTGATTTTTTTTTTTTTGTCCTTTATTTATATGGCTTACTTAAATATTAAACTAACCTTGTATTCTTTGGGTTTGTATTACACTTGAACTTCATGTATAAATCCTCAACACCTACCTCATCTGGTTTGTAGGTATTCTGAGTGCTCTGAATCTACATTCTGACAGTGTCCCACAGTTGAATTTGTGAAGCAACTGTTACTTAACTCGACTTTAAACATTTGGTACTATTATCTAGTGACACCATCTGCCTTCCTGTGGACGTTAAGGGATTTTTCTTTTTAGTAGGAACAGACTGTGTAAGAATATTAAGTGATTACCTGGCCATAGTCAATCTCTAGGGGATAGAACTTTTTGGGATGCTTTGTGAAGTTTTTGGAGTGCCAGGCATTTCCGGTTTTCTCCTCATACAATTTCATGAAGTGCTCAATTGCATCTTCCTTGGATGGCATCTGTTCCAGTTTGTTACTGCCAATCACTGTGCCCACACGGCCCCAAGACCGGAAGATCCAATACCTGTGGGGGGGGGGGGGCAAAAAATAGGTAAAGGGGCTGGAGAGATGGCTCAGCTGTTAAAGGCACTTCCTTGCAAAGCCTAACGTCCTAGGTTCTAGTCCCCAGTATGCATGTAACCCCAGATGCAGTGGTACATGTGTCCCAAGTTTATCTGTAGTTGGCAGGAGACCCTGGCATACTCATACTCTCTTTAATAAATTTTAAAAAAAGAAAGAAAAAAGAAAAGGATGCAAGGCCAGCCATATCGGTGCACACCTTTAATCCCAGCACTCGGGAGGCAGAGGGAGGAGGATCACTTTGAGTTTGAGGCCAGCCTGAGACTACACAGTGAATTCCAGGTCAGCCTGGATTAGAGTGAGACTTTAGTTGGGGGGAGGGGAAGGGCGGCATGAGAAGACCAAAATCAGCTTCCTGTCCTGTTCTACAAACTCCCCCTTTTCACTTGTTCACTCACTTAGCAGTGCTGCAGAGGAACCCAGGGCCTGAGCATGCTAGGAGGCATCCAACCACCAAGGGAGAACTTTAAACATGCCCAAATCTCTATCATTTTAGTAAGCATGGAGTTTGGAGTTTAAAAGTAATTTCAGTTTTTACTAAACTACCTCCTTGAGGAAGTTTAAAATGTGTATGAGAAAATTGTGAACCTTGATTCTTTCAGGGTTTTGCTAACAGCAAAGGCAGTTGGGAGTCATGAAAGAACATACTGTGAAGCTGAACCCAGGCACTGCAGCACCACTGGTGGCCAGTGGCTTCCTCTTCTCTTTATGGCAAGATCTTACACACAACTGTCCATGACGAGGTCCCCTGCTCTGGGCCCTGCAGGCCAGCTCCCCGCTCCGGCTCACCTGCTCTCCTTGTCGTCCTCCAGAAGCTGCAGCTTGTAGTAGGAGTTGGTCCCTTTCACGATGTCTACCAGGCCAAGTGTGGCACTGAAGACCTTCCCACCTTTCTCCAGGACGTGTGCAGAATGTTCCAGACCTGTCCAGGAGGAAAGCTCCTGTAGTTCTCTCTCATGAAGGACTAGGGTTCTGACAGAAAGGATCTGTGGGCTTACGGGGCTCTGCCTGGTTGCATGCTATACCACCTTTAGATGGTTCCAAACCACTGACTCCCATGTTCCCACAATTTACAGGCCAGCCTGGCATGTCTGGTCCCCACAGGTAACCACAGGCCCCACGGGCCATTTGCTACTTATCTGGGGCCAGTGCCAGTGGCTCCCAGTGACACTCACTCACCAGAGTCAGGATCGACAGCTGCTCCTCCCTTAAGGGTCAATTTCATTCGCTTTTCAGATTTGTTGACACCTTGAGAGGGGACAAAGAAATGTTCAGGATAAGGACTAGGGCAGAAGAGCAACTTCCATAGGCATCATCTGCCAGCATGGCACCTATCCACTGCCTGCAGCACCATGAAGGGCCCACGGTCCTGGGCCCGCCTAATGGTGAACTGAGGTGGCGGCTCCACACAGCACCGGGCAGGACAGTTCATTCCAGGGACACAGAAAGAGGATGGGCCTTGGGAGGGGCTGCTGAGCCTCACCTTCCTCCTTGGTGGGACCTTTGCTCTTCTTGGCGGATGCAGTTGACTTCCCCTTGGGGGCCACTACTTCAACAGGCTCTGCCTTCACCTCAGCCCCCCAGGAAGACAAGCTGTGGGCTGACAGCAACTCCTGGAGGCTCTTGGTAGAGGCAGACACATCCTGGAGGAAGTCCTCACACACAACACGGACGCTGGCTGCTCTCACTTCCTCCATCTTCTTACTCATCTTCTCCACCTCCTCTGTTCAACATCAAAAAGAAAAATACAAAAAACAAACCATAAACCTAAAACTTACCCTGGACCTCTAGTTACTACAATATTATTTCCCGAGAACAGCAGCATCACCTCCAGTGTCCAAATCAGATGCTCAGAGCTTCCCCCAGTAGCAGAAGCTGCCCCCTCAGGTATGGACTCACAAGGGTGACCTTCAGAGCCCTATAGTGGGGTGTCAGGCTGCGAGCACAGAACTGGACCCTGAAGTTGAGACCTACAATGGTCCCCAGCACAATGTGTCCGAGAAAGGAAAGGGCAGGGAGTAGCTCATGGGAACACATATAACACAGTGTAACAACATTACCAGTTTTCTTTCACACGGAATCTGAGCAATGGTGAGGAGAATTCTGAGTGCCATCCCCGCATACATGCGCTCCCTCCCTCCCCACACAGCTGCGAGAGAATCGCAATCTTCTCCTGCAAGTCCATCTTAAACTCACTCTTAGTACTGATGCACAGGGAGGCCTTGCTCGCGGTTCCTGTCAACTTGCCGCCAAGTTTCTCAATTGTAGCCTTCACTTCATCCTTGTTCTGCGAGAGTTTCCCAAGCGTCAGAATCTTCATGTTGGACAGTGGCTTACCTGGGACAAGAGAGCAACTGTCAGGAAAGTCCACTGTGCCGCTGCCCAGGAAAAGGAGGGAGAGAGGCAGGAAGAACAAGAAGCAGCCCCGCACCCGGGAGAAACCAGGGTAGCCACAGGGCCTGGCTGGCCTCTCTCTCTACCCTTGCTCCTTGCGTGGGACAAGAGGAAACCTATAAAAACAGAGGCCCCCAGAGAACAGGAGAGCAAAGGAAAGGATGGTAAACTACCCTGAGAACCCACACAGGTTCCTTAACACAGACAAGACTGGGTAGGGCACTGTGACATGGTGTGATCTATGCGGCTGGGGTACCCTGGGCCTGCTCCAAGAAGGCTGCATTTTGGGGTGACACCAGGACACTGGAGAAGGAAGGGCAAAAGGACTTTTGATTGCTTCTATAACTTTTTCCTTCCACCTTCAGTGTAAGAAGCAACTACACTTCTTTTTTGTTAAATACTTTTTTATTTTATTATTATTATTATTATTATTATTATTATTATTATTATTTTGGTTTTTCAAGGTAGGGTCTCACTCTAGGCCAAGCTGACCTGGAATTTATTATGTAGTCTCAGGGTGGCCTCAAACTCATGGTGATCCTCCTACCTCTACCTCCTGAGTGCTGCGATTAATGGTGTGTGCTACCACGCCTGGCTTACTTTTTTAATTTTTATTTGAGACACGGAGGAAGGGAGGGAGGGAGAAAGAGAGAGAATGGGCATGCCAGGGCCTCTAGCCCACTGCAAATGAACTCCAGATGCATGTGCCACCTTGTGTATCTGGCTTATATGGGACCTGGAGAACCGAACCTGAGTCCTTAGGCTTTGCAGGCCTTAACCGCTAAGCCATCCCTCCAACCTGCAACTGCACTTCTCACCTGCAAGTCAGACAGGCCTGTGACAGTTGCTCAGAGCTTCGGTCAGTATGATCAAACTGAGCTAATCTGTCCAGGCAATGGGCGGCAAGCTGGCCCCAAGTGTCCAGCGCTGACTATCAGGCTGGCCTGGAATGGGGCCTTCAGTGAGCTAGGGACAGGAGCGCTGCATGGGCGACAGAGTCCGAAGCCGAGGCTCTGCCTGCCCTCTCTATCGGTGGACACTGAGCACACCACTGAGCTTCACTGAGGTCTCCGCAGAGAATAAACCAGCTCTTCTTTATCTGCTGTGAACTGCAAGTAAGGGAACAGCAGGGAGGTGGTGGGATGACCGTCCAAGTGTGTACCTCAGCGACCACTAGTCACTAGTCCCTACTGGGGCTGGCATGTCACTTCTGGGCTCTTGTTCTCCATGTACTCAGATGTGGCCTTCACCCTCACTGTCTACACCTGAGAGTGAGTACTGCCTCTCTGGCCACCAAAGCACAACCGAGCTCTCACAGTTTCTGCTGGCCTAGAACCCGTGTAGCCCTGACCCATGACTCCCCTGGCTTTGCACACAATGAACACCCACAGTTTGATGCTGGGAGTCTGAGGCAGGAAAGAGGCCCCTCAGTGGGCCAGGAAGTAAAGAGGATCCAGGATACCCAATGCATCCCAGATGATGGTACAAGTTAGTCTTGTTGGGTGGCTCCAAAGTCGAGCTCCGCCCACAATCCTCCCCGGAGTTGTACCTGCTGGGGCAGAGGAGTTCACAGTAGTAGTAGGCACTGGGGCTGCTGAGGGCGGAGGTGCCACTGGCACTGAGGCACTGGACTCTGGGGGAAACAGCCGGTCCTGCCTTTTGACCTTCAATTTCTTGAGGTAAGCAATCTCTCGGAATTCCTGAAGAATAAAAGTTTTAGTTGGAATTACAGAAATCAGTTCTGTAACTTGTAACAGACTAAGGGGTTGAGAGACTGGTCTATGCAAATTAAACCATCTCTTTTTTTAAAATATTTTATTTTTATTTATTTATTTGAGAGAGACATAGATATACAGAAATAGGCAGGTAGACAGAGAATGGGCACGCCAGGGCTTCCAGCCACTGCAAACGAACTCCAGACACGTGCGCCCCCTTGTGCATCTGGCTAACGTGGGTCCTGGGGAATCCAGCCTCGAACCAGGGTCCTTAGGCTTCACAGGCAAGCGCTTAACCGCTAAACCATCTCTCCAGCCCCAAACCATCTCTTTTTAACTCTTACAGCATTATTTCTGTAACAGTTCTTATTTCTTTCCAGGACTTCTGCCTCTATGATTCACTAAGAACTGCAGAGGCTTTAAAAGAAAAATCTTTTCTTTTAGAATTCGACTCCCTATACCGCCTCAAAATAAAAAGGGCAACAATAGTTGACAACTTGGTGAGGAAAGGGCCTATGCTGGGACATTCTAGTCCTGCTGGAATCACTCCCTCCACAGGCACCCATTGCACGGGTTTAAGCCCTCTGAAACTGGCATACTACTCAAAAGCACATCTGAGCAAGGGAAAAGGAGACACGAAGATCTCCCCCCCCCCCCCCCAGCATTCACTAGTCTTTCACTAGCACAGCTTTCTTCATTCCAGGCGACTTAAGGGGGCCTTGCACGGAGGGAAGAGGACAACAGATGGCACATACATACAGCTCTGGTAAGAACACAGGTCTAGTGCTCCGCAGCCTCCACCCCATCAGCCTTCCAGGATGTGCCATGGTCAGTAAGCACCAGGAGAGAGGAGGGATGCTCCCACCCCACACAGAGTACTAGTGCTGCACAGCACAGGGGGGCAAAAAAGATGACTTCTTCCCTGAGTATGCCGCTGTCTGGAATGACTGCGACATGTAAGAAGCCAGGTGGGCAAAGATACCGGGAAGCAGGGGTTGCAGGGGCATGTGCAGGCAGTGGCCTACCAAATCTGCCAAGGGCCCAAACAGCAGATGTGGCCTGGGCATAGTACTGGATAACATACAGTAGATGTTCCCTATTGTGTGAGTTTATAAAGACAGGGGCAGGAAAGATACGTGTGTACAGGGCTAAGTGGCATGGGAGATTTCTGAGAGATACTAAGGAACTGACCTTGATTCTGAGACAAGCCCCTGGAGGGACACTCAGGAACCCCACAATTTACATGGGCAGCACAGATCCTCTATACATACACGCAGATGTTTTACATATGCAAGTATTTTGCAATTGCTATGTGAAACACAACACAGCCTCTCCTGCTCGCTCTCATTTTCTAATTTTCTCCAAAGACAGTAAAAGGCACACAAGTACCACGTGGGCCTGGACTTGCATAACTTAAAATTGGGCAAACTAAAGCATCGCAGGAAGATTTTAAAGGTTCTGGCAAAATGCCAAGGCGCGGGGGGGGGGGGGGGGCGCGGCGGCAGTGTTTAGAGAGGCAAAGATTAGGAAAGACAGTACAATCACACAGGTGACCAAAGAAAGGAACAACTTGATCCAGCGCTGGTCATGAGGATGCCCTAGCTGAAGGTTAAGTGTGACGACCAGGGGCTGCAGGTCTGTGACTTGCAGTGTGGACAAGCCCAGCTAGTGGCGCCATACTTTCCCAACAAGTCCCAGGACGTTCCCCCACCCTTACCTTCGGAGTCACCCACTCCTTCCGGTTGGGAGTCTGTGTCTTGACCACGCACTTGGTCCAGGCAGTGACATCCCCGGTACAGTAGTAAGCATCACTCTTGAAGACCAGCTGGCCTGAACACTCCTTACAGGGCAGGAGAGCCCCGAATGCTATGCCATCGGCGACTAGGTCCAAGATCTAAAACCAGTAAAGAAGCTATCAGAGGAGGCCCTGGAGAGGACAGCTACCGACACAACGAAGATCTCAAACAGACCCCTTTCTCTGCAAAGAGGCTGCCTTGGGGGTCCAGCTTACAATGGGGTATGGGATCTTCCAGAGCCCTCATCTCCAAGTGAAGCATTCCTATATAGTACTCCAACCTCCAGAGATTGGGAGGGGGCTTAGAACACCCACTCTATTGCACATGGGGTGGTGCCAAGTGGACGCCCTTCTCACAGAGCAAAGTGGTCTCAGGTGCTCCCACAGGCCAGGCAGCCTTGGGGAATATATAGCGAGAGGCAGAGGAAAGGTGCTCACGCCAAAGGGTGCAGCATGAACACACAGGCGAAACCAGCTGCTGTACCTTAGACCTCACCTTGTTCTAAAACAAGACTGACTTGTGGCTGAGGAAGTGTCCTGCCCTGAGGAGATGTAACACCAGCAGGTGTTCACCCGGAGGACTTCCCGGGCACCTGCCCTAGCCCAAGGCAAGCTTACCGCGGACTCTCCGGATGGTACTTGCTGCTGGTTGAAGATGAGCAGCTCCTTCAGGTCATTGGTGGAGCATGCCTTCTTCAGCTCGTCCTTGATGTTCCAGATCAGGTCATTCTGGGCCTGCAGACAAGACCTCACAGCTGAGACCAGCTCTTCTGAGAGGAAAGACTGCACTCTCCTCACTGCCCAAACACCCAGCATTTTCTGGTTAATAATGGTAACTTGTTACAATACAAATCCAACTGGAGCAGCTAGGCTCTGACACCATTAGCCTCCCACTCTGCAGCGTGTGTATGTGTGTGTAAAGCACACAAGTGTGTAGAGATGCACATATCCTGTGCTTCGATGTGCATAGGCCAGTGGAGGTCAAGTGCCCTCTTTTTGTTTCTTTGAGATAGTCAGAGCTGGGCTGCCTTGTCAAAGGTGTCCTGATAACCCCCCCCCCCCCCCCCCGCCACAGCCTGACCCCTAGGCGCACTCCTGTGCATCAGACTAACTGTGGCATGCTCTCAGAGAACTCTAGAAAATGGGGAGGAAACCAATTGGGGGGTTGTGGTAGTTTGAACGTATGTCCCCCAAGAGACTCAGTTGTTTTAAAACGCTTGTTTCCAGCAGCCTGGCTGGAGGGGTCACTGGGCGAATCTAAGCTCAGACCCCACAGAACCTAAAGCCAACATCTCAGAAACCTATTCTAGGAAACACAAGAGAGCCTAGGAAGGGCCCAAGACACATTTATCCTTCTCAACACCCACCTAAAGCAAGTATGGTTGTTCTCTAGTCTTAAGAGGAGGAATGATTCCTAACACCAATTTCTAAGTCTACTACATATACTCAGGCTCATACACAAATGCATGAGAGCGCTTCTGGAAAAGAAACCTTCTTAAAGTGCCCACACCTTGTGACATTTTTATTTTATGTGCCATTTCATTTATTCTCACCACCACCTGCTGGGAAGGTATCAGCTGCTTCCAATTGGAGCTTAGGACAGGGTGGGCCTCCTCCCCCTCTAGGATAGCAGACAAGTTAGAGTCACCTCAGCCCAGAAGACTGAGACAGTGTCACCCCTACCAAGCTGCACAGGTGCGATTGGCACCGAAGGCAGGTTTTAGTTCCACTGATACGGCCGGAGCCACCGTATGTACCTGCTTCCCAGTTCCATGTGAAGGGCCTTCAGTAACTCTACCCTTTGTCCTCCTACAGCGGGGCACATGCTGGGACACCAGTAATGGAGACATTGTGCATGGAGAAGTAGCAATCTACAGTCACAAGATTTAACAGAAGTAGCGAACCTATTCCTTTTCCACATCCAAGCATGGAGAACCAGTGGAAACGGTGTGTGTGTGTGTGTGTGTGTGTGTGTGTGTGTGTGTGTGTGTGTCTGTGTGTGTGTGTATAGAGGGGCTGAAAGAACAATTTAGTCTTCTGGTTTGCTTTCCGTCGCTGGCAACAGTGGGGAGAGAAAACACCAGCAAACCCACTGAAGGGCAGGCGCAAGATGGCACTGCAGTTCTACGAGATGACAACAGTACCTTTATGCTCTCAATCTCTAAGGTGATTATGCTAAATTGGAGGTTCTGTGTGTGTGACTTCTGAAGACTTTCAGACAAACTGGAGACTCTTAGTAAGCACCTGAAACCAGATGAGACACTGCTCCTCATTTTCAGGTCACCAGCAAAACCCAAACACTCACACTAGGGAAGGGCTCAGGCAGATGGCTCATGGAAATCACGTTCTGAGGAAGAGACTGGCTGTTCTCTCCTACCTTTCCAAGAACCAGATGTTTTCTGATTAACTGATCAGAAACGTAACCCACAGTACTAAGTTTCTCTGATCAGTAATCATTGATTTAACTTGGAAGATTTCTCCCTCTTTGCTGCATGCTTTCCATTCTTTTTTTGTTTGTTTTTCAAGGTAGGGTTTCATTCTAGCCCAGGCTGACCTGGAACTCACTCTGCAGTCCCAGGCTGGCCTCAAACTCAGTGATCCTCCTGCCTCTGCCTCCTCAGTGCTGGAATTAAAAGCGTGTGCCACCATGCCCAGCTCCATTTTAGAAATATGGAAAAACTCTCTTTAAACCTGATTTACCTATGCCAAGAACCTCAGGCTCCTTGGACTTAATCAGTTTCTAATGTGTATAGGTAAGCAACCCCTAGTTGGGCACAAGCCACCCCACGTGAAGTCTGGTCATACACAGAGCAGAGGGCTCCACCTTGCTCGGGCCTTGTTGTGGTCTGGCACCCACGACCCAACATGGGTCCTCATCCAAATAAAACGATTCCCGTGGGAGGAGACAGAAAGTAAGCTGTGAGAAAAGCCATGCAACCCAACAGTAACTGTCCAACTGGGGACACACTCAGCTAAGCTAAGCGGGGTTCACACCTGACTGTTCTCCTCACATCGAGGGAGACAAAACCTGGGGCTCACCTTGAGTGCCTTTTCTAGCCTGCTGTCCTTGTCCTTCTCTTTCTTAGGCTTCTTCGTGGCCACTCCATCTGTCCCATCCACTTCATCACCTTTTCTCTTTCTGAAAGAGACACAGGACTTAAGAGGAGAACCAGAACCCTAAAACTGAAACCGAATGATCCGATAACACAGCTTCCTCTCATTTTAACCCCACTAGGCTGACCACACGCCAGCTGCACAAGCGTGACATGCAGCTGGGAGGGCAGGAGATGCTACCCATTTCAGAAATACTCTGCCAGGCCAATGAGGGATCCGGAGCTTACCCTGGGGCCTCAGAACGACCCAGGACGGGATCTAGGACTCATGTCCCATCTGACTTGAGCCTTCCATCTCTTGCCACATACAAAATGACCAGGACTCATGAACAAACAAAACATGGGTGCCAGAACTGAGTCTGTGAAGTAGAAACATAGGGCTGCTACCTAGGCAGCAGTCAGCTCTCAGAGGCCAATGGAACTGCCACTCAGAGTGCCCAGACCAGCATGCGGACCTGAGTTCAAACCCTGGCCCTCTACTTATCCGCATGAGCTTCATTTGTTTTGAAGATGAAATAGCACAGGCAGCGCTTAGCCTGGCAAGTCAGTTGTGCTCTATACTTCAGTTATCACAGCATAAATTTAGCAGAATTCCTACCCCTATGCCCTGAGCTCCAAGAGCCCAAGGATGCCCTTACCCACTACCTGGGCTTGCCAGTCTTCTTGCACATTCCACAGGGGACCCCCCTCCATGCTTCTCCACAAGCCTGTGCATTCATTGTGAGCTGAGATAATGTACAAAGCTGCTGACTGACATCCCAGGCAATGCCCAGTAGCACAACCCTCATCGTACTCACTAACGAGCCATTCTAGAGTGGGAAGTGGAGGGTCAATAGGGACAGAGATGTTGATGGCTGACAGCCAGCAGAGGAATGGACTCTGCAGGGTCTCCAGGTCTCCCCTGAGACTCTACTCTCAGACTGTGCTCTACCCACCCTTCACTCTTGACCCCCGGGAGCTGCTTTTTCAGGGTTTCTTTGTCCTCTGCTGACAGGAGGCTGAAGCCTTTGAGTTGGCTGGCACTGTACTCAGGCCGGAAGCCCAGCTCTTCTCGGTTCTTGACAAAGCAGTTCGGATGGTACCAGCGGTCAATCATGCCCAGCTGTGGCTTCTCTGGGTCCAGCATCTTCTTGGACAGGCGTACCTGACCCTATAGGAAACACTGCATGTCACATCTAGAGATTAACAAGGCAGGGTGGGGAGCAGGAGAGGAATCAACCTGTGCACAGCTAGCCTATGGCCTTGAGTCCATGCCAAGGCCCAGCTAGCAACTCAGACACCCCACCAATGATTGTGGGGTACTCTGCACCCTATTTTTTAAATTTATTTTTCAGAAAGAAAGAGGCAGATAGAAAATGGGCATGCCACTGCAAACGAACTCCAGATAATCACCTTGTTCATCTGCCTATGTGGGCTACTGGGGAATCAAACCTGGGGCCTTAGACTTCACAGGAAAGCACTTTAATTGTCAAGCCATCTCTCCAGCCCTTGCACCCCACTTTAAAAAGTGACACTTCCCTGCCCTCGGGGAGGCATGAGAACATGGCTGGGCAGCAGGGGTCTCATACAACACTGGGCTGGCCGCAGTGTGGCATATTTTGGGGTCTTTTTTGCCCAACCCTATCCTCCCATGGACTCTCTGGTCTCTATACACAGGAAGCTGGATAAGTACAGTAATAAACCAAGAGCTGAGTCTGCCAGTAGCTAGGTGTACAATTCCAATGCCCGACTTTCTTGAAGTTTCCGGCCTGTGAGGCATGAACTCAGCACATAATACTCCATCTCAAGGCAAACAGCACCCAACGTCACGAAGCTGCTAGCATTCCTACTGAAGCAAGAGGACCTTGAGTTTTTGCCTCCAACCGTTAATGGCTGAAGGGAATAAATGGGGAAGACCTAGCCATTCCATTTCTCTCAGTTTCAGGTCCGCTGGGGTCTGGATCTTGAATGACCTTCAAAGGCCCATGCTGCACTGGTCTCGTGCTACTGGAAGGGGTGGAATTTTTAGGAAGTGGGATATAGTAGGTGAGGTTAGGTCCCTGGGGGAGCACTTTAGAAAGGCATCTGTCTGCCTCTCTCTGCTTTCCAGCTGTCACGACCTGAACTGGCCTCCTTTGCCACATGATCCTGTCATACATGGTGCTGCCACAGGCCCTAACTAACAGGGCCAAAGGACTAGAGTTGGAAAACTGAAACTGAGTCATCATGAACTCTTCTTCCTTTTAGGTTGAGTATTTCAGTATTTTGTCCCCCACAGCCGGAAGCTGACTGACATACTTTACAGTACGTTAAGGAAGTAAAAGCCCTCAAGCAGTCCCTTACAGGAGTCCACAAATGTGTACCTGGCATCAGAATACAGTGGGAACTCTGGGGAGCACAGGCCTACTTCTACCCTGGCCTCAGCTACAATGGACAAGAGCCGGCAGGAAGGTTCATACCACGGGCAACACTCTTAACCCAAACATGTGGTGAAACACGACCTCCGGGGAAGGCCCCCTGTGGGGACGCTTTTCAAGCTCTTCCAGGACCCCTATGAGCACAGGCAGTTACAGACATGAGGACCAGGCCTGCCTGAGGAAATTATCACCTCTAATCTACTAGGATCTCCACCGTGTGTCTGTACAAATATAGTTATATATAAAAAATTTATTTGAGAGAAATGAGTGTGCCAGGGTCTCCTGCCACTGCATGAGAACTCCAGACCTATGCTTCACATGGGGCACTGTGCCTCTGGCTTTTTACACGGGTACTGGGGAATTGAACTTGGGCTGAAAGGCTTTTCAAGCAAGTGCCTGTAACTACTGAGCCATCTCCTCAACCCTGTCCCCCCCCCTCCCCCGGCCCCTTTGGTTTTTCAAGGTAGATTCTTGCTCTATATAGTCAAGGCTGACCTGGAATTCACTACGCAGTCTCAGGGTAACCCACAAACGCACGGTGCTCCTACCTCTGCCTCGCTCGGCCACCACGCTCGGCCAAACCCTATACATATTGTTAAACTTTTTATTTCATTCATTTGGGGGCGGGGAGAGGCAGATAGAAAATGGGTGCACCAGGGCCTCCAACCACTGCAAACTCCAGAGGCACATGCCACCTTGTGCATCTGGCTTATATGGGTCTGAGGGAATCAAACCTGGGTCCTTTGGCTTTGTACCTTAATTGCAAAGCCATCTTTCCAGCCCCCAAACCCTGTATTTTTAACAAGTGTTCATTCAGTCAGCACCTAAAGCCCATTTCTTCTTTCTTTCTGAGATGGCAATGCCACCCACCTCACACCAGCACCTCGGAAGGTCCAGATGCTAGAGAGCTGCAGGCTCACCTTCTCTATCTTCTCCATGCATCCCTTGCATGTGCTTCTGTTGGACTTGGCATACTCTGCTGCAAAATCACCCAGGGTCTTCTCTGCTTTGCCACCAGCTCCATTTTGGCCTTTGCCTGGAGAAACAAACACATGTCAATGCTCAACTCAGCCTTACCCTGCAGCACCTCTATGTTCCATCCTGTCCTTCCCCTCCTAGACTCGTTCCACATGAACACTGTTTGGGTGATCACAGCTGGGCCACGCCATCTCGTTGGTAACAGCTGTGGGTGCACTGTATGTTACGTACAGCTTCTTTTCTGTTATGGAAGTGACTGTTCAGACAAGCTGTGAAACACCCTTGCACCTTCTTGTTTCCCATGGAGACCCCCCACCCACACACTCTGGAGCTACTTATTAAATGTTTACTACAAAAGTCAAGAATCTCAACTCCAACTTTTTATTTCCATTTATCTATCAAAGCTAAGTAAGTGTTGATTTTGAAGGGAGTATTGTGAGGCATATGTTCCTTTAAACGAACAGGGAAAGTTGGATCGTCTAGTAGTGGTTTGGAGGGTAATGGGCCAAGCATGAGAGACAAGAACTCGGCAGTTAGCAGACCCGGTCTCAAAAAAGGTAATTGAGCCGGGCATGGTGGCAGCACATGCCTTTAATCCCAGCACTCGGGAGGCAGAGGAAGCAGGAGCGCCGTGAGTTCAAGGCCACCCTGAGACTACATAGTGAATTCCAGGTCAGCCTGGGCTAGAGTGAGACCCTACCTCACAAATCCTACCTCAAAAAATAAAAAACAGCAGTTAAAGGTACTTGCTTGCAAAGCCTGCCAGCATGGGTTCAATTTCCAAGCCACCCAGAGAACTCTGAAAACAAAAGGTGAAGCAAGAAGACTCCACATACTTGGGCTGCAAGGCTACTGAGAAATCCTGCTGGAACCGAGCTGATAACCTCCTCCATGTAGACCAGCTGACAGAAAGCTAGAAGACATTCTACATGCAGTTCAATGGGAGAGAGAGAAATCACCAGTGAAGATACTCAACAGTGGACACTGCAAGCCTTGTATTTGGCCAGTTAGGCCAAATGAGCCAACAGGTGCAATAGCGGCACGTCTATCATGGTGGAAAACCAACTGCCCTCTAATTGGACTGGAGGCCCGCTCCATGGGAAGGAATACATCCCTGATACTGAAAACTTAAAACAGGGGTAGTCATGAGCCCTAGGGGTGTAATGTCTGCTGCTGTCTGGCTAAATGTATATACTATGCTTATCAAACTGCCCAGTAAGCACTTCTCCTAGTGTTCATACCCTTTATATTAGTGCTACTCTCACTTTTGGTACAGAACCTTCTCTTTTCAGATGGCAGTGACCTTGGGACAACTAAGAAGGTACCATGATGCTGGAAAGAAGTGACAGCAGTGCTCAGTACTGCAATATCTCTATCACACCTTCCAAGGCTCAGGGTCTACTGTGGAAGAGGTGGTGGAAAGAATGTAAGAGCCAAAGGAAGAGTAGGACTCCTTACAATGTGCTCCCTCCAGACATAAAATGGCCTGGATATCCATGACCTCACAGTGCCTGACACTACCTACACAAGACCATCATAAGAGGAGGAACAGATCATGACATCAAAATAAAAAAGAGACTGATTGAAAGGGGGAGAGGATATGATGGAGAATGGAATTTCAAAGGGGAAAGTGGGGGGAGGGAGGGTATTACCATGGAATATTTCTTATAATCATGGAAGTTGTTAATAAAAATTTGGAAAAAAAATAAAGCCAGTCAGACTGAAAAAAAGAGAGAGAGATAGCCGGGCGTGGTGGCACACGCCTTTAATCCCAGCACTCAGGAGGCAGAGGTAGGAGGATCGCCATGAGTTCGAGGCCACCCTGAGACTCCATAGTGCATTCCAGGTCAGCCTGGGCTAGAGTGAAACCCTACCTCGAAAAACCAAAAAAAAAAAAAAAAAAAAAAAAAAGAGAGAGAGAGACTGATTGAGACGGGGAGGGGATATGATGGAGAATTGAGTTTCAAAGGAGAGAGTGGGGGGAGGGAAGACATTACCATGGGATATTTTTTATAATCATGGAACTTGTTAATAAAAAAATTGAAAAAAAAAGTAGAGCAATATGCAAGTTGTCAATACAAAAAAAAAGTGGAGCAAGTGTCTGACATTCATTTGCAAAGGCATTGGCACAAATGTGCACACGTGCACGCACACACACACACACACACACACACAGTGTGCAAAAAGAAATGTATGTGTAAGGAATCACAAAGGACCTACACAAAGGCCAAAACAGTAAAAGAACAAAGTGGGGGAATCACACTGGGTGATCTCAGGATTTACTACAAAGCCACAGAAACTGAGACAATCAGTGGTACTGGCAGACAGATCAACAGAACCACGCGCAATCCGGACACAGACCCACGCTATAGTATCAACGCGTTCTAAGAAAAAAGTGAAAGCAATTCAGCTGAGGAACCAGAGCCTTTCCAATAAATGGGGCTGAAGCAAACAAAAAAACTGACTTCTTCCTCATAACTCACACAAAATTTAGGACAGATCACAAACCTAAATGTGAAAGTGAAAACCGTAAAACTTCTAAAAGGAAACTAAGAAGTGCATCTATTTGTGTTAGCATAGATGACGACTTTCAACAAATCAGACTCCTTTAAGCCGAAAAAACTAGGGCTGGGGAGCTAGCTCAGTGAAGCTGCTGCTCCAGCTGGAGTACCCAGGTTAGAAGCTGGAAGCCAGCCTTGTTCAGCTGCTGCCACCCCAGCATGCTGGTGCTGATTGTGGCATGCCCCAAAGAAACAAAGGCACACAGGGCGACTTGCATGCCACTGTTAACCCTAGCTGTACTGGTAGTAACTTCAACAGCAACAACCCAGAGTCACCAACAGAAAAAAAATGGGCAAAGAAAGGAGAAATCCCTGGCACCAAAACAATTAAGAATATATGTCATGTCGAGGAAAGAACATACCAGACACAGTGGCACACATCTTTAATCACAGCGCTCTGGAGGCGGAGGCAGAAGGATCATGAGTCGGAGGCTATCCTTGCCTGCACAGTGAAATCTTGTCTCAAAAAAAGCAAAACAGAGGCCTTCACATCATTTATCCCTTTGTGAGGTAACTCCATTTCTTGAAACTGGGGGGGGGGGGGGTGGTCCAGGATGTATAAGAAGTTTGGAGCAGAATACTCTAGTTAAGAGATTACAATTCTAGCCTCAAAAGCAGCACAGCACCCAGCGTTGAGGTCAGCCTAAGACACACAGTGAATTCCAGGTCAGCCTGGGCTACTTTGAGACTCTACCTAAAAAAAGCAAGCAAGAAAGCAAACAAACAAACAAAACAGTGCTGGCTGGGCGTGGTGCCACAGGCCTTTAATCCCAGCACTTGGGAGGCAGAGGTAGGAGGATCACCATGAGTTCAAGGCCACCCTGAGACTACATAATGAATTCCAGGTCAGCCTGGGCTACAGCAAGACCCCACCTGGAAAAAAAAAAAAAAAAGAAACAACCCAGGGCTACAGAGATGTCTTGGCAGTTAAGGTGCTTGCTTGCAAAGCCAAAGGACCCACGTTCTATTCCCCAGGACCTATGTAAAACCAGATGCACAAAGTGGCACATGTGTCTGGAGTTTGCAGTGGCTAGAGGCCTTGGTGTGCCATTCTCTCTCGCTCTCTCAAATAAATAAAAATAAGATATTAAACAGAGCTGGAAAGATGACTTAGCAGTTAAGGTGTGTGCCTGTGAAGCCTAGACCCATGCTTAACTCCCCATATCCCATGTAAGCCAGATGTACAAGGTGACACATGTGTAAGGTTGCACATGTGCACAAGGTAGTACACATTTGGAGTTCAACTGCAGTAGTTGGAGGCCCTGGTGTGCCCTTCTCTCCTTCCCATATAAACAAATTTTTTTTTGTTTTGTTTTTTTGAGGTAGGGTCTCACTCTAGCCCAGGCTGACCTGGAATTCACCATCTAATCTCAGGGTGGCCTCGAACTTAAAATGATCCTTCTATCTCTGCCTCCTCGAGTGGTGAGATTAAAGGTGTATGCCACCATACCCAGCTAATAATCTTATTTATTAGCAATTGGGGTGTGTGTGTGTGGAGAGAATGGGTGTGCCAGAACTCCAAACACATCACTTGGTGCATCTGGCTTTGCATATTTATTTATTTATTTGAGTGAATGAGAGAGAGAGAGAGAGAGAGAGAGAGGCAGACACTGCAAACGAACTCCAGACGCATGTGCCACCTTGTGCATCTGGCTTATGTGGGACCTGGAGAATTGAACCAGGGTCCTTTGGCTTTGCAGGCAAATGCCTTAACCAGTTCTCCAGCCCCAGATTTTTTTTTTTTAATGGGACTCAAGTCAGCAATATGCCCAGCAATTTTAAAATTCGAACATTCCAGGCTAGAAATAGAGCTTGCCTTGCATGCTTAAGGCCCTGGGTTTGATCCTCAGCCTAAGCAAAAATAAAAAAAAATAAAAAAATAAAAAAAGACCAAACAACCTTCAGTGTGTTCAGGTACTTTTGACTCTTGTCAAATTTTTCAAGACCTGTATATTCAACTACACAACCCAGGTGGAGTAGTGATCCGGTTTAAGAAGCTGCGTGTGTAAGATGGACTCACTTTGGGAAGAGAAAAACTAGTTGATAAATGGAGACCAGTGGTTGCTGGGGTCAGATTCCTTACTCCCTAACACTGCCATTACCGCAGGACAAGGGCCAGGCCACAGCAGGCTAATCAACAGGCCTCACTCTGCAGCCTCCTCCCCACCCCATCCAGATTTAGGCAAGGTTCTGGCCAGGTCCCAAGGCCCCAAGTACAGAGAAGTAGCAGCACTGGGCGATCATGGCACAGATGAAAGAACCCAGGACAGGACACCCACCTTCCTTCCTCCTATTCTGAAGCTCTGTGGCAAGAGATCGATTTGGCCACCTCCTGAACAACTGGCTGTTTCTTTGGTCAGCTTGACATACTGCCCTTCCCAGTTGGCCATCTGTGCCTGTGGCTTTCATATTCATAAATTCAATTAAGTATGGGTCAAAAATATTGAGGGATAGAGTTGCATCTGCCTTAAACATGTACACTTCTTTTCTTAACCACTATTCCTGAAACAATACAGTATAACAACTATTTTCACATCCTTTACATTGTACTAGATAACCTAAGCCCTCTTAAAAGTATATGGGAGAAAGCTGGGCATGGTGGAGCACTCCTTTAAACCCAGTACTCAGGAGGTAGAGGTAGGAGGATCACCATGAATTTGAGGCTACCCTAAGACTACATAGTGAATTCAAGGTCAGCCTGGGCTAGAGTGAGACCCTACCTCAAAAAGTATATGGGACAGTGGGACATGTCTGTAATCCCGAATCCTCTAGAGGCTGAGGCAGGAGGGGTCACAAGTTTGAGGCAAGTTGATGCAAATCAGACCTTGTCTTTTGCAGCTGCCTTCTCTTCTCACTGCTGGGACAAACACCTGACCAAAAGAAGCATGTGGGAGGAGAGGGTTTTCTTCAGCCTCAAGTTTCAAGGGGAAGTTTCGTCATGGCGTGGTGGTGGGAAGCAGCAAGAGCGAGAGGCCACATGGATGGAAGGTGTCTAAGTAAGGGGCTTAGAGCTGAACTAATAAAAGGCAAGGCCCACCTGCAGGGCACACCTCCAGCAAGGCTCCATCTCCCTAACAGCCACCAGCTGAGGATGGAGCAAGAGACTCAATCACACAATCACAAACACATGAGCCTCTGGGGGATGGTTCACATTCAAACCACATTGTCTCAAAACAAAGAGCTTGCCTGCAAAACCTAATGACCCGGGTTCAACTCCCCAGTAAGTACCAACATAAACCAGATGTACAAAGTGGTACACACAACCAGAGTTCATATGCAGCAGCTAGAGGCCCTGGTGTCCCCATTTGATCTGTCTCTCTCCTATCTCTCTCTGCTTGCAAATAAATAAATTAATAAATAAAAGGGCTGGGGATGTTGCCCAGTGGTATAGAGTGCATGCTCCATATGTATGAGGCCCTGGACTCAAATGCCAGTATTGGGGAGGGGAGTACCTCAGACTCCATTTTATTTGAGAAAGCACTCCCAGATTTTGGTCCTAGAACCAGTCCTTTGAATACATTATGGATATGAATGGACACCTGCACTTGTCCTCTCTTGTTCCAGTAGGCACCAAAAACTTTGCCCTCTTGTTCTCTATGTAACCTAGCATGGCAGGGCTAAGATAAAAAACAAACAAAAACAAAACCCCAGAGACCACAAAAGACCAGTGGTTTCATGGGAAGGAGGAGCACAGAGGACCCGGAAAGCAGTGGATGACACTACAGTAGTGAATACATGTTATTTTATCCGTCCAAGTGTACAAAGCAGAGTGAACCCCAGGGGGAACTATGAATTCTGGACAGTGATGTGTCAATGAAGCTCCACCAATGAGTGATAGGAAGTGCAGTACAAAGGCGATGATAGTGGGGAGAGGGTCTATGGGAATGCTGCAACTCTACACTTTGCTCAGATTAAAAAAAAATTACTATTTGGGGGGGGGGAGAATTTGGACACACCAGAGCCTCTAGCCACTGCAAACAAACTCTAGGTGCATGTGCCCACCTTGTGCATCTGGTTTATGTGGGTACTGGGTAACTGAACCTGGGTCCTTAGGCTTCGCGGCAAGCGCCTTAACTGCTAAGCCATCTCTACAGCCTTTGCTCAGTTTTATTATGACCCTAAAACTACCTTAAAAAAATATTCCAAATGACTCCCCCCAAGCATTGCAAAGCCTGTCAACTTGAGTTTGATTCTCCAGTACATTCGTACAGCTGGATGCAAAGTGCCCTGTATGTACCCCTCCCCCGACCCTGTACACACAAAAGCAATAAAAATCAAACAGAAAACAAGATCTTGTGCTGAAGACATAGCTCAGTGGCTAAAGGCATTTGCTTGCAACGCCTATCGGCCTCAGCTTCAACTTCCAAACACCCACACAAAGCCAGAGATGCGCGTGCGCGCGCGCGCACACACACACACACACACACACACACACACAGCAAGGGAAAAACCACCAACAAAACACTATACAAATTTAAAGACATTTCCAGTATCAGGAAAGACAGAAAGCCAAATATTATGCTTTAAACAATGGGAGCCAATGAAGTGCTGCTGAAATAATATTGGCATTGTGCTCTTGAATCACCTGTGTCAGAGACGTGAGGGTAAGCTGGGGACAGGATAAACACCTGCATCCTCCTGGGTGCTCTTACCTGCCACTCCCCCAGCCTCTGCCGTCTTCTTGACCTTCTGCTGGTCATCCCACCGCAGCTCAGAGAACCCGTCCACCTCGAGGTCAGGCTGCCGGATGGAGTGGCCCACCTTCCAGAAGCAGGAGAAGTGGTACCAGTGTGGGACCTTTCCATCGAACATGGGTGACTGCAAAGCAAGCAGCAGAGGTAGAGGACTGTGAGTCTCCCACCTCAGTCTCAGGAAGCACCTCGAGCTTGTTTTCCTCCCTATTCCCAAGAGGGGGGATGGTTTGGCCAGTGGCCTTTCAGTGTCACAGAGTTACGGATGGATAAGAACCAGTTTCTTAGAATTCTCAAGATTTTTCCTGAAAGTGAAAACTTGTGGCTGGCTATTGCCAAGTCCATTGTCTCAGGACATGAAACACAGCCACAGATGGAGTCCTACAGCACAGCTCTGCCTCACGTTCCTTTTGTGTACGACACTGCCGCCAGTGACTTGCTGCACATCCTAGCGAGACACACAGGCACTATGCCCATCACACCTGCTGGGAGAGCCAGCTAATGCCACCAATCGAGCTTGGGCTCCAAGGGTCTGGGTGACCCAGAAAAACTGGTTAAAAATAACCAGTGGAACAAGACCTAGTTAACAAGCCAGGCAGAGATATGTGTCAGGCTAGCAGCAGGCAAGCCGCTGTAAGGAGGAGAAATCAATTCTGTGGACAAGGCAGGCAAGAACACAGTCTGGGGCAGCAGCCGGCAGCGAGGCTGGCCGCCGCACAGGAGGCACCTGTTCCCTGGGCTGGTCCAAGGGAAAGGCACCATTCTGTCTTCATGCATTTCCTTTCTTTCTTTCCCAAGCTGCTCAGCCCTGGGCCCAGCACTGTCTGGTTTAGCAGATGATGACAGCACCTGGATGGGGGACACAACCACGGACTCGGTCCTTCCAGCCATGCTGCGCACCCCACAACTTGTCTCTGGGTAAGCACCAGCATTCCCACCTCACAGGTGAAGACAGTAGGGCGGGAGAACCCTGCCTTGGGAGGGGGCCACACAGGCAGTAAATGGGGGAGCCAGGAGGGGAATCTGACACCAGGGCTCTTTCACTAAGAGCCCACAGAAACGCTACCTAGAACTGAACTGACCAAAGTAAGAGTGGCCCCCAATAGCCACCTCTACAGGACACGGAAAATAAATGCCATGGAGTTGTGGGAACATAGAAATATTTGTTTGGGAAAGCTGTTACAGGTCAGACACCCCAGTGAGCCACTTCTGCAAGTGGCTTCCTTTTGGACACATTAAAATGTAAGGCCAATGCCTGTCTGGGTGACTTTCTGCAAGCTCCAGGCTCATCTCAGAGCTCAGCTCACAAACTTCCTAAGGTGCTAAGGCTCCTCTCACTGCTCCCCTCAGAACCAGTATCTCCACAGATTTAAGCACCTAATAATGTCTGTCACAGGAGGCAGGCAACATGTCTGTTGAATGCTAAGACTAGAGGGAAGAAAGAAACCAGGGATGGGTGGATGCTGCAGAAAAGATGGCCTCCACAACAGACCAAAACATTTCTGAGCCCACTCAACTTCTGGCTCTCTGACACTCCACAGAACTTGAAAGCCCTGTAGTGGCTCCAACCCTGGTCCATCTTCCTCCACAATGCTTAGATACCTTGTGCAGAAGGTGGCATGTGGCTGTTGGCCCAACGTCACACTGAGTGGACACTCAGAGGACCCCATACAGTGGAGAAAAAAAAACTATAGCAAAGCTCAGGACTGAGAATAACTGGTGGAAAGGAAATAAGACCAAGTTCCTAAGGATGCTGGCCTCTACCAGTGGAGCATAAACAGGCAGGGTATACAATCCAGGGTGTGACCCACCAAACAGAGAACCAACCAAAGCCCTAGGGCACCAACAATTTCCTTCCAGATAAGGCAGGCCATGCCTCCTGCCTGCAACCCATAGGTAGACCTTTCCTAGCAGAGCTCAAACCCTCCCAGGATCTAACCTCAGAGTCAAACTGATGAAAGGAACCATCCCCACCCCCTAGCCCCAGGCTGCTCCAAAACCCAAAGGAGTTCCAGGAAACAATCCTCCCATACAAATGTAAAAGAAGATATTTAAATGCAAGCACCAGCCCCCAGGCTCAGCCTATAGTACCTAGGTTAAAATCTGGACTCAACCCCAACTACAGAATACAGTGAATAATTTCCATAGTTTCTTTCACTATTAAGTAAACCTGACGAAGGGTCCAGAAGGCTAAACTATCAGGGTCACCCCCACACACACACCATTATTCCTTGCCCTTCCCCTCCCTCAAGACAGCAGTATGGGTCTTGTCTCTTTCTGCCCACTAAAGTCCTCTGGCCAGCTGGTGAGGCCAGTGGACATTCTCCTTCCACAGTGGCATCCTAAAAAGCCTAATACAATATGTAAGACCATGAAGGAGATGGATTATACTGGAATAATTATATAAGTACTAAAAAGGCCAAGTGTAGAACCAGCAGGGAGAGGTGGCACATGCCTTTAGTCTCAGCACCCAGTAGAACTGTGGAATATGAAGCTAGTCTGGGGCTGTAGTGAGACCCTGCCTCAAAAACCAAAAACAACAAAAAGGCCTGGTACGATGGCAGAAAGCTGTGATCCTAGCACTTGGCAGAATCAAGACTTTGAGACAAGCCCGGAGTCTCAAAAAAACCAAGGTAACTCTGAGAAAACTTTACTTCACCTTCTTTTCTTTTTCGAGGCAGGGTCTCACTAACTGCAATCCTCCCTACCTCGGCCTTCTGAGTGCTGGGAGTGAAAAAGGTGTGCGCCATCAAGCCTGGCTCTACTATCACCTTTCTAATAGTATAGTAATTCTTCATGTGGTAAGAGAAAATGTCATTACCATCGGTGACCAAAATCCCAGTAACTGCTAAGACTTTTTTACTTTGCTGCTTACATTCACAACGAGGAAAATAATGGATTTAATTTAAAGGTTAAATGAGGATATATAGGTGTGAGATTTTTATCATCTCAACTCTTCACTACCCAGACCCTAGGTTGAGAACCCCTGCACTAGCAGTGAGAACTCCACAGCAGGTAGGTCCACACTTCCAGCTTAGGGTCCAAAGCTGAGCAGGAGACGGGGCTTAGCAGTGAGCCTCAATGACTAGGACCCGCCCACTTCATTATCTCCATCTTCCTGCCCTACTTTGGTGAATAACTGCTCTTAATAAAACTCACACACTTGGCTGGGCCATCTTGGGCTCCTCTTCTGGGCACACTGCCTAGCGCCCAACTCTATCAGATGCCACCCACCCAGTAGAGCAAAGCTTGCCAATCTCCCTCTGAAAGTTCCAAAGGATGTCTTCTGTCCCTGTCTTCTTCATGAAAATCTTTATATCCATCCTCACTAACCTCTAGGTCAAATTCATTGTGTCCTTGTACCATGAATGTAAGCAGTAAAGATGTGTTAGCAGTACCTGCTCTGTGTGTGTGTGTGTGTGCTTGAGGGTCTCACTCTAGCCCTGGCAGACCTGGAAGTCACTCTGCAGCCCCAGGCGGGTACCTGTGGTTTTGTTGACCAACGGTAACTGCATGCATTAAGTATCTGGAACCTAAATTTCCACCTAATAAATTGTCCAAAATAAATACCATGTCAGGCACTGAGCTAGGCAGGCCTGGAGGACACCAAGATGACAACTGCCATAGCAGAAAGTGACAATCACAGACACGCAGCTGGTGCCTAGTGGATTAATATTGTTCTTCAACTCCCGAAGTACGGAAAACCATTGAGGGCTCAGTCCACTACTGAAACACACTTACAGCATGCGGGCAGCAAGGGAAATCAATGACTTTGGCCATTAGCACTGAACTTGGGTAACGGACAGTGTATGGGGGAGGTGGAGAGGCACAGAGCAGGTGAGGGCCACAATTACAAAGAAAGACATTTGCAAGCCACAAATCCAGGAGGCTCCAGGAAACCCTGGTACAAGCAGGGGCCTTTTAGCCCACCACTCTCAGTACATCCCAGCTCTTTCCCAGGCCCCCTTCACCCAAACTTTTTGGGGAACATCTGACGGGATCCTCAATGTTCCAAAAAGCCTAGATGAGAATTCCCCTGCAACCACTCTTACTCAGACCAGACAGCTGCAAAAGGACCGAGAATGTGCCCTTGGAAAGATTGGGGAAAATACTTCCAACCATAAATTAGGCCCCAAATGAATGCGCTGTACAGAAATGGGACTGTCTTGCATAACTGAAAAAAAAAAACCCCGAGGGTGTAGAAAGGATAACCAAAAATAGGCTTAAGGGGGAGAAAAGTCCTCACATGCCAGTCCTCTCCATCCACGTAGGACCAAAAAAAAAAAAAATCTTCCGCAACAAGGCAGTCCAAAATCAGAGTCTCTTCAAAGGCCCCGCGCACATCTCCCACCCCCACCCAACACCAGGGGGAGGTTAAAGAACCGAAAATTCTCCCACCACCCAGAGACACAGAGCGAAGTGGCTCTTTTATGACTATTTTCTATTTTTATTTTTTACAAGGCCAGAGGCCCCGCCGGCTGCAGACCCTTCATTTCCTGGGCTTTTCCGGGCAGGATCAGCGAAATCGGCCCGGTGGGCCTTACGGAACGGGGGCAGCAGCGCCGCAGGCCGTGCAGGCTCCGGGTCCGGTCTTCCTCGCCCTGCCGTCCTCATAGCCGCCCGCCCGGCCCTCGGGGTCACGGCGACCCCGTCGCGCGCGAGGGGGACCCAGGCCAGCCCCCAGGCCAGCCTCGCGCTCACCGAGCCGCGCCAGCCCCGGCCCGCCCCAGCCCAGGCCGCACCTGCACCATGATGGCCATGCGCAGCGAGTCCTTGGGGATACTCTCGCTGCATTTCTTGCAAGAGGCGCGCCCGCTCTTAGCGTACTCCGCTCGATAGAGCCGGTCCCGAGCCTCCGCCATCCTCCTGCTCGTGCCGCCGCGGCTCCCGCAGCCCGACGCCGCCGCCGCGGACTCTCCGCTCCCACCGCGCGTAGTATTCCTGCCCGCAGGCGCGCGAAGCCGCTCGGGCTCGGGATAGATTACTGATGCCTGGCGGCGGGACCGGCCCTCGGCGCGCGCTGCTGGGGGCGGGGCCGCGGGCTCACGGGGCGGGGCCGGCCACGCGCTCCTCCTCCCCCGGGCGCCTGCGCCTGCGCGTGCTGCTCTAGCGGCCCCTGGGGCGGGGCGGCGCGGCGCGGGCCAGGTATGTCTGGAAGGTGTTGGCACAACTCTTTCCTTTAGTCGCTTTGTCCCAGGAAGGTTTCCTTGCTCTCGCAAGTAATCCCGGTTTTTTTTCTTTTAGATTTATTTTATTTTTATTTATTTATTAGAGAGAGAGAGCTAGAGAATGGGCGCGCCAGGGCCTCTAGCCACTGCAAACGAGCTCCAGACGCACGCGCCACCTTGTGCATTTGGTTTACGTGGGACCTGGAGAATCGAACCTGGATCCTTAGGCTTCGCAGGCAAGCGCCTTAACTGCTAAGCCAGCTCTCCAGCTTCCCATTTTATTTCATTTTATTTTTGAGGTAAGGTCTCCCTGTAGCCCAGGCTGACCTGGAATTCATTATGTAGTCTCAGGCTGGCCTCGAACTCACAGTGATCCTCCTACTTTGGCCCGATTAAAAAAAAATCTTTATTGTCAGTGTTCTGTATTTAAGACTGCTCAGATAGGGTGTGATGACACGTCTGTAATCTCAGCAGTTGATGACACATGTCTGTAATCTCAGTACTAGGGAAACTGAGGCAAGACGAGCCCTGAGTTCAAGGCCAGCCTGGACTGTTAGTTTCAGAGCTCTCTAACCATCCCCATTCCCTCTTACCACCTGACCAATACTCATCTCAGCACTAGGGAAACTGAGGCATGAAGATCAAGAGTTCAAGGCCAGCCTGGACTGTTTCAGAGTTCCCTACCCATTCCCCCCACCACCACTTGACAGACACTCAACAGGAAGCCTAGTCAACCTGGCTCCTTCCCTGAGCACTAACCTATACCTCCACAAGCCCCTCCTCTCCACTGGGCAAGTCGCCATGCCCTAAGGGCATGGGCATAAAAGGCCAGGTGGCATTCTTTCTCCCTCTTTCTGGCTCTTTTCCTGAAGGTGTGTGTTTTTCTCTATCTCTGACTGCACCTCTTTCTCTGTATCTCTCTGTCTCTGCCCTCCCATCTGCTCTCCTTTTTACTTATGCACCGTTCTCATGTTTCCTCTTTCTCGCTGTCTCTCTGCTTCTCAATTCACACCTGACTTCCGTCCTTTGTTAACCTACTGCTACACACTGTCGCTTGTGGGCTGGCAGTGCTGCAATCCTTCGCCAATTTTCCCAGTTTCTTGCCCTTCCCCTTCTCCTAAAACTCCTGTTCTGACTCCCTAACAAGCTCCCTATTCCCAAAAACATGTGGTCTCAGTGCTGTAATTTTTTTGTTTGTTTGTTTGTTTTGAGTCAGGGTCTCACTCTAGCTCAGGCTGACTTAGAATTCACTATGTACTCTCAGGGTGGCCTCGAACTCACGGCAGTCCTACCTCTGCCTCCTGAGTGCTGAAATTAAAGGCATGTGCCACCATGCCTGCCTTTTTTTTTTTTTTTAATGAGAGGGGGGGAGAGAGAGAGCAAAAGAGACAGAGAGAATGGGTGCACCAGGACCTCCCATTGCAATTGAACCCCAGATGCATGCACCACCTTGTGAATCTGATTTACGTGGGTACTTGGGAATTGAACCTGAATCCTTTGGCTTTGCAGGCAAGTGCCTTAACTGCTAAGCCATCTCTCCAGCCCTCAATGCTCTAATTTTTGAACCCAACCATGGACTACATAATGAGGCTGTTTCCTTCTTTCTTTTTATTTTTTTATTTTTTATTTTTATTTTGTTTTTTCAAGGTAGGGTTTCACTCTAGCCCAGGCTGAGCTGGAATTCACTATATAGTCTTCAGGTGGCCTCGAACTCATGGGCAGTCCTCCTACCTCTATCTCCCAAGTCCTGGGTCTAAAGGCGTGCACTACCATGCCCCATGAGACTGTTTCAAAAAGCAGTCAATCCACTCTACTCAGTTCTACAGTAGAGGAAAGAAAACAAGCAGGACAAATGCAATCCACGGGAAGTTGGGCTGGGACTGTGAGATGTCTGCAGGTAAAGTATTTGAGGACTTGAGTTCACATCCCCAGCATCCTTGTCAAAGCTCAGAATGGTGGTGCATGTCAGTAGTCCCAGCACTAGAGAGGTAGAGATAGGGCTTCCTGGCTAGCTTGTCTAACCAAGCTGGTAAGCTTCAAGTTCAGTGAGAGACCTGCCATCACTCTCTGGTCTCTCCATGCACATGCAGACACATATATCCACACATATATGTATGCACACCACACACATACATGGGGGCGGGGGGGATGGCTAGACTGGTAATAAGGTGGTTTCACCAATGGTAGAGTGCTTGCCTAGGAAGGAAAGTGTTACGCATACAGACGCTAATAGCTCAAGAGATTAGGGAGTAGGTTGGGAGGCATTGGTAAAAGTCTTAGAGAAACGTCTTAGCTAGGCTGAAAAAGTATAATAAGCAGCAAGTATTGTGCAACAAATTAGATTTTTCCATATTAACTGTAGTGGTTTGAATCAGATGTCCTCCCTAAACTCATGTTTTGAATACTTGGTCCCCAGTTGATGGCAGCTTGGGAAGTGGAGCCTTGCTGGTAGAGGTGTTTGCTAGAGGTGGGCTTAGGGATTTTGCATCCAGCTCCCCCTTAATAGAGTTCAGCTCACTCCTTTGCTGCTGTTTTCCACCTGCTGTGGCAGAGTTCGTGTCCAGCCTCTGCTCATGCCATGTTTTCCCTGCCATCATGAACCTTCTCCTTGAGACTGTAAGCCAAAACAAAAACTATCCTCCCATCAGCTGCTTTGGGCTGAACGTTCTATTCCAACAACAAGAAGGTAACTGCAGGCTGGAGAGATGGCTCAGCAGTTAAAGTGTTTGCGTGCAAAGCCTACCAACCCAAGTTTGATTCCCCATTAAAGCCAGATGCACAAGGTGGTGCATGCATCTGGAGTTCATTTGCAGTGGCTAGAGGCCCTGGCAGTCCCGTTCTCTCTCTCTCTCTGCCGGGCATGGTGGCGCACACCTTTAATCCCAGCACTCAGGAGGCAGAGGTAGGAGGATCGCTGTGAGTTCGAGGCCAGCCTGAGACTACATGAAGAATTCCAGGTCTGGGCTGGAGAGATGGCTTAGTGGTTAAGTGCTTGGCTGTGAAGCCTAAGGACCCCAGTTCGAGGCTCGATTCCCCAGGACACACATTAGCCAGATGCACAAGGGGGCACTCACGTCTGGAGTTCGTTTGCAGTGGCTGGAGGCCCTGGCGTGCCCATTCTCTCTCTTTCTTTCTATCTGCCTCTTTCTCTGTCTGTCGCTCTCAAATAAATAAATAAAAATGATTTAAAAAATTAAAAAAAAAGAATTCCAGGTCAGCCTGGGTTAAAGCAAGACCCTACCTCAACAAAACAAAACAAAACAAAAAACAAAAAGGGTAACTGCAACAGTAACTAAATAAGAAACCATATTCATTCATTACATCTCTGAGTTGACAACTGTGTCATCTCTAAATGGGTACTCACTGGTCCCATTTTGGCATCCATACACTCTGTCCCAAACTGTGAATAAATTCTATGTCTGTCAGTGGGCTGATTGGCAAGTTGTGACCAGGCATACTTGTCCCTGTGTCTTTCTTTTTAAATATATATTTTATTTTATTTTCTCAATTTTTATTAACATTTTCCATGATTATAAAAAACATCCCATGGTAATACCCTCCCTCCCCCCACTTTCCCCTTTGAAATTCCATTCTCCATCACATCCCCTCCCCATCTCAATCAGTCTCTCTTTCATTTTGATGTCATGATCTTTTCCTCCTCTTATGATGGTCTTGTGTAGGTAGTGTCAGGCACTATGAGGTCATGGATACCCAGGCCATTTTATGTCTGGAGGGAGCACGTTGAAAGGAGTCCTACCCTTCCTTTGGCTCTTACATTCTTTCCGCCACCTCTTCCGCATTAGACCCTGAGCCTTGGAAGGTGTGATTGAGATGTTACTCAGTACTCCAGTCACTTCTTTCCAGCACTATGATACCTTCTGAGTCATCCCAAGGTCACTGCCATCTGAAAAGAGAAGATTCTACAGAAGTCCAATCATCTGTAGCTAGGATCCACATATGAGGGAGAACATGTGGCACTTGGATTTCTGGGCCTGGGTTACCTCACTTAGAATAATCCTTTCCAGATCCATCCATTTTCCTGTAAATTTCATAACTTCATTTTTCTTTACCACTGAGTAGAACTCCATTGTATAAATGTGCCACATCTTCATTATCCACTCATCAGTTGAGGGACATCTAGGCTGGTTCCATTTCCCAGCTATTATGAATTTAGCAACAATAAACATGGTTGAGCATGTACTTCTAAGAAAATGGGATGAGTCCTTAGGATATATACTTAGGAGTGCTATAGCTGGGTCATATGGTAGATCAATTTTTGCTGTCTTAGGAACCTCCACACTGATTTCCACAATGGCTGGACCAGATTGCATTCCCACCAACAGTGTAGAAGGGTTCCTCTTTTTCCACATCCCAGCCAGCATTTATGATCATTTGTTTTCATGATAGTAGCCAATCTGACAGGAGTGAGATGGAATCTCAATGTAGTTTTAATCTGCATTTCCCTGATGACTAGGGATGTAGAACATTTTTTTAGATGCTTATATGCCACCCGTATTTCTTCCTTTGAGAATTCTCTATTTAGCTCTATAGCCCATTTTTTGATTGGCTTGTTTGATTCCTTATTATTTAACTTCTTGAGTTCTTTGTGTATCCTAGATATTAATCCTCTATCAGATATATAGCTGGCAAAGATTTTTTCCCATTCTGTAGGTTGCCTCTTTGCTTTATTCACAGTGTCCTTTGCAGTGCAAAATTTTTGTAATTTCATGAACTCCCACTGGTTAATCTGTGGTTTTATTGCCTGAGCAATTGGGGTTATATTCAGAAAGTCTTTGCCAAGACCAATATGTTGAAGGGTTTCCCCTACTTTTTTCTCTAGCAATTTCAGAGTTTCAGGTCTGATGTTAAGGTCTTTAGTCCATTTGGACTTAATTCTTGTACATGGAGAAAGAGAAGAATCTATTTTCATCCTTCGACAGATACATATCCAGTTTTCCCAGCACCATTTGCTGAAGAGGCTATCTTTTCTCCAATGAGTATTTTTGGCATTTTTATCGAATATCAGGTGGCTATAGTTACCTGGACTTACATCTGGGTTCTCTATTCTTTTCCATTGATCTACATATCTGCTTTTGTGCCAGTACCATGCTGTTTTTGTTACTATGGCTCTGTAGTATAGGTTAAAATCAGGTATGGTGATACCACCTGCCTTATTTTTGTTGCTCAGTATTATTTTAGATATTCGAGGTTTTTTGTGATTCCAAATGACTTTTTGGATTGTTTTTTCTATTTCCGTGAAGAATGCCTTTGGAATTTTGATGGGGATTGCATTAAATGTGTAGATTGCTTTTGGTAAGATTGCCATTTTCACAATATTGATTCTTCCAATCCAGGGACAAGGGATGTTTTTCCATTTCCTAGTGTCGTCTGCAATTTCTTGCTTGAGTGTTTTATAGTTTTCATTGTAGAGATTCTTTACTTCCTTGGTTAGGTTTATTCCAAGGTACTTTATTTTCTTTGATGCAATTGTGAATGGGGGTGATTCTCTGATTTCATTCTCTGTGTGTTTGTTGTTAGCATATAGGAATGCTACTGATTTCTGTGTGTTTATTTTGTATCCTGCTACATGGCTGTAGGTTTTTGTCAGCTCTAACAGTTTGCTGCTATAGTCTTTAAGGTCATTTATATATAGAATCATGTCATCTGCAAATAATGATAACTTGATTTCTTCCTCTCCAATTTGTATCCCTTTTATATGCATCTCTTGCCTTATTGCTATGGCTAAGACTTCCAGTACTATATTAAATAAAAGTGGGGACAGTGGACACCCTTGTCTTGTTCCTGATTTTAGTGGAAAAGCTTCCAGTATTTCCCCATTTAGTAATATGTTGGCTGTAGGCTTGTCATAAATAGCTTTTATTATATTGAGATATGTTCCTTCTATTCCCAGTCTCTGGAGGACTTTTATCATGAAGGGATGTTGGATTTTGTCAATTGCTTTCTCTGCGTCTAATGAGATGATCATGTGATTTTTGTCCTTCAGTCCATTTTTATAATGTATTACATTTATCGATTTGCGTATGTTGAACCATCCCTGCATCTCTGGAATAAAGCCTACTTGGTCAGGGTGAATGATCTTTCTGATATATTCTTGTGTTCTGTTTGCCAATATTTTGTTGAGAATTTTTGCATCTATGTTCATGAGGGAGATTGGTCTGTAATTTTCTTTTTTTGTTCTATCTTTGCCTGGTTTTGGTATCAGGGTGATGCTGGCTTCATAGAAGGAATTTGGTAGGATTCCTTCTTTTTCTATTTTATGGAAAAGCTTAAGAAGCAATGGTGTTAGTTCTTTCCTGAAGGCCTGGTAAAATTCAGCAGTGAATCCATCTGGGCCTGGACTTTTTTTAATTGGGAGATTTTTGATAACTGCTTGGATCTCCATGCTTGTTATAGGTCTATTTAAGTGATTAATCTCATCTTGATTTAATTTAGGTAGGTCATACAAATCAAGGAAATCATCCATCTCTTTCAGATTTTCATACTTAGTGGAGTATATGCTTTTACAGTATGTCCCTACAATTTTTGAATTTCTCTGACATCTGTTCTGATGTTAGCTTTTTCATCTCTAATTTTATTAATTTGTGTCTCTTCTCTCTTTCTTTTGGTCAGATTTTCTAAGGGTTTATCAATCTTGTTTATCCTTTCAAAGAAGCAACTCTTTGTTTCATTGATTCTTTGGATTTTTTGTTTGTTTGTTTCTATTTCATTAATTTCTGCCCTAATCTTTATTATTTCTTCCCATCTACTGATCTTTGGTTTGCCTTTTTTTTCCAAGGCTTTAAGGTGAAGCATTAGGTCATTTACTTGCGACCTTTCTAATTTCTTAATATAGGCACTTAAAGCTATAAATTTACCTCTTAGGACTGCCTTCATTGTGTCCCAGAGATTTTGGTATGTTGTGTTCTCATTATCATTTGACTCTATAAATTTTTTTATTTCCTTCTTGATTTCTTCATTGACCCATTCATCATTTAGTAGTGTGTTGTTTAATTTCCATGATTTTGTGTATGCTCAATAGCCTTTCTTGCTATTGATTTGTAGTTTGATTCCATTGTGGTCATATAGAATGCAAGGAATTATTTCAATTTTCCTGTATTTGTTAAGATTTGCTTTGTGTCTTAATATATGGTCTATTTTAGAGAATGTTCCATGTGCTACTGAAAAGAATGTATATTCTGCAGCATTTGGATGAAATGTCCTGTAGATATCTGTTAGGTCCATTCCTTCTATGACCTCATTTAGTCCAGATGCCTCTCTGTTTATTTTTTCCCAGGCTGACCTGTCAATTAATGAGAGTGGGGTGTTGAAGTCACCCACTACCACTGTGTTTGGTGTTATCTGTGACCTTAGTTCTAATAGCGTTTGTTTGATGAATTTGGGGGCCCCCATGTTAGGTGCATATATGTTTAGGATTGTAATGTCCTCCTGTTGGAGGGTGCCTTTAATCAGTATAAAGTGACCTTCCTTATCTTTCTTAACTAATGTTGAACTGAAGTCTACCTTGTCAGATATTAGGATAGCAACCCCTGCTTGTTTTCTAGGTCCATTTGCTTGAAACACCATTTTCCAACCTTTCACCCTAAGATAGTGTCCACCCTTTGTCAAAAGGTGGCTTTCTTGGAGGCAACAAATTGAAGGATCCTGCTTTTTAACCCAGCCTGCGAACCTATGCCTTTTGGTTGGAGCATTGAGGCTGTTGATATTAAGAGATAATATTGAAAGGTTTGTATTCATTTCTGCCATTTTTTTTTTTTTGTAGTTCTTCCGGTTTTACCTTTGCTCTCTTGTGTTAACTAGTATTTGAGTATTGTTTGTTTTTTCCCGGTTCCTTATATGTGTGCTTTTCTTTTTCTTCAGCATGGAGGATTCTTTCAAGTATTTTCTGTAGAGCTGGTTTTGTCTTCAAATACTCCTTTAGCTTGCTTTTATCATGGAATGTCCTTCTTTCTCTGTTTATTTGAATGGATAGTTTTGCAGGATAAAGTAACCTTGGTTGACAGTTGTTATCTTTTTTTTTTTTTTTTTTTTTGATTGTTTTTTGGTTTTTGGAGGTAGGGTCTCACTGTAGTTCAGGCTGACCTGAAATTCACTATGTAGTCTCAGGGTGGCCTCGAACTCACAGCAATCCTCCTACCTCTGCCTCCCAAGTGCTGGGATTAAAGGTGTGCGCCACCACACCCGGCGACAGTTGTTATCTTTCAGGACTTGGAATACATCACTCCACGCCCTTCTGGCTTTTAAAGTTCGTGTTGAGTAATCTGCTGTAATCGTGATAGGCTTGCCTTTGTAGGTAACTTGATTTTTCTCTCAGACTGCTTTCAATATTTTTTCTTTGGTTTGTGTGTTTGGTAGTTTGATTATAATATGGCGAGGAGAGGTTCTTTCCAGGTTTTATCTGACTGGTGTTCTAAAGGAATCTTGTATCTGCATTGGCACCTCTTTCCCAATTTGGGGGAAGTTTTCTTCTATGATTTTGTTGAAGACACCTACTATGCCTTTGGAGTGAAATTCTTCTCCTTCTACTTATGTTTGATCTTTTCATAGTGTCCTGAATATCTTGAAATTCCCACTCATACTTTTCTATTAGCTTGTCTTTCTCTTTGTTGGACTGTATTAGATCTGCCACCTGGTCTTCTAGCTTAGATATTCTGTCCTCTCCTTCATCCATTCTACTGGTGAGATTTTCTACAGAGTTTTTTATTTCATTAACTGTGTTCTTCATTGCTAGTAATTCTGACTGGTTTTGCTTTATTATTTCTATTTCCTTATTTATATCTAGTATTGACCTCTTTATTTCATTAAATTGGTGTCCTGTGTTTTCTTTGATTCCTTTGATTTCCTCTTTCATTCCTTTGATTTCTTCTTTGACTTCTTTAAACATATTTATAATCATGCTTTTGAAATCTTCCTCATGCATTTCCTCTAACTCGTTCTCACTGGAGGTCATTTCTGATGCATTAATACTTTTTGGTGGATTTATATTGTCTTGATTTTTGGTGTTTCTTGTGTTATAATGTATATATTTTTGCATCCTGGATTATGTAATGATTGGATTTTCTAGTTAGCTGGGTATTATTAGACGTATCAGTCAATCTGATGTTATATAACTTCAGGGTAGGAGCTTAAGGCGTTAGGTGTGGCTCTAAAGACTCTCAGAGTATCTACAAAAGTGACCCTAGGTGTTGGGTTTGCCTGCTATGAGAGTATTCAAGTAGGCTGAGTGGAAACAAATACAGATAGATTCTGAAATTCAATTAAACAATGTACACTTTCAATGAAAGACAGCTCAGAATATTTATCCAAGAGTAGGTATTATGACAACCAGATCCTCCAACTGTCCCTTAGGGTGTGTGGTGCCCCACCCATAGCCTTAATCCTGATACCAAGGAGGTTAAGAGTTCTGATCTATTGAGGGTTCCAAGTCAGTTTGTGACCAGGTGAGACCCTTCCCTGGTGTAATCCCAGTTACCTCTGCTCCTGCCTGGGTCCCACTGTTGGTTCAAGTTGGTGTGGCCAGGCCCCTGGACCGCTGCTCTGTTCGCTGGAGCCGGGCACTGGTGGTAGGGGAGGGGAGGCTGCTGATGCTGCTCTAGTTCTCTCGCTGTTCCACGTGTTCTTCTACCTTGTGATCTGCTCCTCCGTTGTTCACTGCTGTTCTCCCTTCACGTTTCTTGAGTTTGCGGAGAGCTCCAGTGTGAGTGGAAAATCCCCTGCATCTCAAGCCAAGCCTGGCGGCTTTCTGGCTCCCGCCACCACCGCCGCGGTCTGCAGACCTGCCGGAGCTGCTTCTGCTGGCCTGTGTGGGCTCTGGATGCTCTGGATCTCTCCTACTTCTCTGCTGCCATTTTGATTGCTATTCACCTCACTTTTTAGTAAAAGTGTGTATTTTGCTGCGGTTCTTTTTTTGGATTTTTCCCCCCTAGGCTGCTTTGGCATGGTACCTATGCCACCATCTTAACCGGAAGTCCTCTTAATATATATTTTATTTTTTTTTATTTTTGTTTGTTTGTTTATTTATTTATTTGAGAGTGACAGAGAGAAGGAGGCAGAGAGAGAGAGAGAGAGAATGGGCGCGCCAGAGCTTCCAGCCTCTGTAAACGAACTCCAGATGCATGCGCCCCCTTGTGCATCTGGCTAACGTGGGTCCTGGGGAATTGAGCCTCGAACTGGGGTCCTTAGGCTTCACAGGCAAGCGCTTAATCGCTAAGCCATCTCCCCAGCCCTTAATATATATTTTAAAATAATTTTGTTTACTTATTTGAGGGAGAGAAAGAGAGAGGGAGGGAGAGAGAGAATGGTGTTCCAGGACCTCCAGCCAGTGCAAATGAACTCCAGTCACATGTCCCACCTTGGTGTGTTTCTGGCTTACATGGGTCCTGGGGAATCAAACCTGGGTCCTTTGGCTTTGTAGTCAAGCACCTTAACTGCTAAGCCATCTCTCTAGCTGTCTTGTTTTTTAACATTTTTGTTTATTTATTTGCAGTCAGAGGGAGAGAGAGAGAAAAAATGGGCCTGCCAGGGCCTCTAGCCACTGCTAATTCCAGATGTATGTGCCACTTTGTGCATCTAGCTTTTTATATGTGTACTGGGGAATCGAACCTGGGTTGTTAGGCTTTGCAGGCAAGTGTCTTAATTTCTGAGCCATCTTTCCAACCCACCCCTGCGTTTTTCTGATAGAATAGGTATGAATTGGCATACTTATTGTCAGGTACCCTCATCAAGCCATCTTCAGCCCCCTTGGTTTGGTTATCTGATCCACCGTCAGTGGAACCCTGATGTGATAGAGACAGGACATGTGGATGATCCCTAACCTAGTCTAGATAGTGGGGTCCTTCCATCTGGGGTCTAGTCTAGACAGTGGGGTCCTTCCATCATGCCTATTGCCAATCCTGAGTGTGTGTGTTTACCCCAGCAAGTGGCCCTTGCTGCAGGTGGTCTCAATAAGGGGTTTCAAGTGGATTCAGCAAACCCTGTCATTCATGCATTTTTATTTTATTTTATCTAATTTTATTTTATTTTATTTTATTTTATTGTAGTTAGTTAGTTTATTTCTTTTTTCCAGGTAGGGTTTCACTGTAGCCCAGGCTGACCTGGAATTCGGTGTGTGGTCTCAGGGTGGCCTTGAACTCACGACAATCCTCCTACCTCTGCCTCCTGAGTGCTGAGATTTTTTAATTTGGTGATAGCCTGTCTGATAATGTAGCTTCAAGCTCCCATGGCATTGAGGTAGTTTCTTAAATATTTATTCTGGAAAAGAATATATAAGGTTCACAGAATTGTCATAAAGGTTCTGGGTATACACACACATCTTTAAGAATTCCTATCCCCCCAGACACAAAATGGCCTGGATATCCATGACCTCATGGTGCCTGACACTACCTACACAAGACCATCATAATAGGAGGAAAAAATCTTGACATCAAAATAAAAGAGAGACTGATTGAGAGGGGGGATATGATGGAGAATACAGTTTCAAAGAGGAAAGTGGGGGGAGGGAGGGCATTACCATGGGATATTTTTTAAAATATATTCTTAAAGTTTTTATTTATTTATTTGAGAGCAACAGACAGAGAGAGAAAGAAGCAGAGAGAAAGAGAGAGAATGGGCATGCCAGGGCTTCCAGCCACTGCAAACAAACTCCAGACAAGTGCACCCCCTTGTGCATCTGGCTAATGTGGGTCCTGGGGAATCGAGCCTTGAACTGGAGTCCTTAGGCTTCACAGGCAAGCGCTTAACCACTAAGCCATCTCTCCAGCCCCACCATGGGATATTTTTTATAATCATGGAAGTTGTTAAAAAAAAAAAAAAAGAATTCCTACCCTAAGGCTAGAGAGATGGCTCAAGCACTTAAAGACATTTGTTTGCGAAGCCTGACAGCCTGGGTTTTATTCTCCAGTACCCACATAAAACCAGATGCACAAAGTGGCACATACATCTGGAGTTCGTTGGCAGTGGCAAGAAGCCCTGGTACAGTACTCCCATTTATTTTCTCTGTCCCTCCCCCCTTTCACTCCCTCTGTCTCTGCTAGCAAAATAATATATATATATATATATATATATACACGTACATATATATATATACATATATATATATATACACGTACATATATATATATATATACATACATATATATATATATATATATATGAATTCCTGCTCTAGAACCTTAAGGAAGGGCAGCTCTATCTGGATGGCTTGGCATATACTTCTCCAATTATGTTCAAACCCCTCCAGTGTTCCCCATGGAAGAAAATGTCTCAGCATTCTGCACATTCCTTTGGCCACCTTGGTATTGACCTGATTTCTTTCTTTAATTTGATTTCTTCTTTTTCTGTTTCACATCCAGCTCACCATCCAGTGCTGATTTCTTCCAACAACACCACCTTCAGAGTTGCCTTCTTCATATTTTTAAAGATATTTTAATTTATTTGAGAGAGGAAAAGAGCCTGAGAGAGAGAGAGAGAATGGACGCACCAGGGCTTCCAGCCACTGCAAATGAACTCCAGATGCATGTGCCACCTTGTGCACCCGGCTTATGTGGGTCCTGGGGAATCAAACCAAGGTCCTTTGGCTTTGCAGGCAAGCACCTTAATTGTTAAGCCATCTCTCCAGCCTGCCTTCATCATCTTTTATGGCCACTTGGCTTCCTTCCAGCCTGCCCTTCTATGGTCCTTTCACCCTGCAAAAGCATGTGAATTTACATCTCAACACATCACTTCCGTGTACAAACCCTGTACCACATTTCTCTCCACACTTACAATAGAATCCATTTCTCCCCTCATTTGGCACTGGTCCTTGGACCTGTCTCTGACTCAGGTGCTCCTTTCTTCCTACGGGTTTACACAGGCCTCCTACCCCAAGATGGCGCCAACTGCAGAGATTTTCCATGGGCTGTTTATTCTTCTGGAACAGTCTTCATGCAGCCTGCACATGGCCTACTTCATTCGGCCCGTTTTCGTCTCCTAGTTGGCCTATGAGCAGGTGTCCCTGAACACCCCAGCTAAGGAGCTTGGTTTTACCTACTTGCCCTATTTCATATTGTTCTTTGTACTTAACACTCCTAGAAGCATATATATTTTTCAATATTTTATTTTTATTTATTTATTTGAGAGTGATAGACAGAGAGATGAAGAGGCAGAGAGAGAGAATATGAATGGGTGCTCTAGGGCCTCCAGCCACTGCAAACGAACTCCAGATTCATGCACCACCTTGTGCATCTGGCTAACATGGGTCCTGGGGAATCGAGCCTCGAACCATGTTCCTTAGGCCTCACAGGCAAGCACTTAACCACTAAGCCATCTCTCTAGCTCCTAGAAGCATATTTTATGGATCCTTTTCTGTGTATGGTCTGTCTCCCTCCAGACTGAAAGCCCCAGGCTTGTTTGTTGTGCCCATTGCAGTATCTTCAGTTCCTGGATCAGTGGGAGCACTCAGACCTTCTAGTGGAGTGCATGCCTGAATCCCACACTTGACCCAACTTCTGCACAGCCCAGCTGTTTAACTAATAATATCACTTCCCACTTCTATAGCCTTTTGCATTTCATAAACATTACTTTGTTTGCTCCTCATCAAACTGCTGTAATAGGTTTTTAAACTAATGAACAATTGTATTTATTTAGAACTATTCAAATATCCACAAAAACAGCTGCAGTTTTTCCCATTACTGAGAAGTAGTCAGTGAGCAATATAAATATTTCATTTGCACTGTGCAAGCTTATATGAATAGAAAGCTGATGAATAAGCCACTGTCCTCATCTAATAGTACTTCTTACCAACAAAAACCTGCTTTAAGCCAGGCGTGGTGATGCACGCCTTTAATCCCAGCACTCGGGAGGCAGAGGTAGGAGGATCGCTGTGAGTTCAAGGCCACCCTGAGACTACATAGTGAGTTCCAGGTCAGCCTGAGCTAGAGTGAGACCCTACCTCAGAAAACAAAACAAAACAAAAAAAAACCTGCTTCAAATTTCCATGCTCAGTTAAAACCCCCTTAGTATAACAAGCAAGGTTGATAGTGACTAAAATCACCAAGTGGAGAAAGTTGTTTAAAGAAATACTTGAGGGCTGGAGAGATGGCTTAGCGGTTAAGCGCTTGCCTGTGAAGCCTGAGGACCCCGGTTCGAGGCTTGATTCTCCAGGACCCACGTTAGCCAGATGCACAAGGGGGCACACATGTCTGGAGTTCATTTGCAGTGGCTGGAGGCCCTGGCGCGCCCATTCTCTCTCTCTGTATCTGTCGCTCTCTCTCTCTCTCTCTCTCTCTCTGTTGCTCTCAAATAAATAAATAAATAAGTAAACAAACAAACAAAAGAAGAAATACTTGATAATTTCTGTTAAGAATCAAAAAAGAAGCCGGGTGTGGTGGCACACGCCTTTAATCCCAGCACCCAGGATGCAGAGGTAGGAGGATCACCATGAGTTCGAAGTCACCCTGAGAATACATAATGAATTCCAGCTCAGCCTGAGCCAGAGAGAGACCCTACCTCGAAAAACCAAAACAGAAAGGAACCGTACGGAGTTAAGCAGATAGCTCAGTAGGTAAGAGCGCATGTCATGCAGGCTTATGTGCCTTAATCACCCTGTGTGATTTTTCCTTAAAAAATATTTTTATTTATTTATTAGAAAGAGCAAGAGAGGCAGATAGTGAGAGAACGGGTACACCAGGACCTCTAGCCACTGTGAATGAACTCCAGATATATGTATCACCTTGTGCATCTGGCTTATGTGGGTACTGGGGAATTGAACCTTGGTCCTTGGTCTTCACAGGCAAGTGCCTTAACCACTAAGCCATCTCTCAGCCTTTTTTTTTTTTTTTCCCTGAGGTAGAGTCTCACGCTAGCCCAGGCTGACCTGGAATTCACTATGTAGTCTCAGGGTGGCCTTGAACTCTCGGCAATCCTACCTCTCTCCACCTGAGTGCTGAGATTAAAGACATGCGCCACCACACCCGGCTCCCTGGCTCCTTTTTTTTTAAATTTATTTTAGAGTGACAGAGAGAGAGAGAGAGAGAGAGAGAGAGAATGGGTGTGCCAGGGCTTCCAGCCACTGCAAATGAACTCCAGACACATGCGCCCCCTTGTGCATCTGGCTAATGTGGGTCCTCGGGAGTTGAGCCTTGAACCGGGATCCTTAGGCTTCACAGGCAAGCGCTTAACCTCTAAGCCATCTCACCAGCCCTGCTGGCTCCTTTTAATAAAGTATTTATTTGCTAGTAGAGACAGAGAATGGGAATGAGAGAGAGAGTGAATGGGCACACTAGGGCCTCCTGCTACTACAAAGGAAGTCCAGGTGCATGTGCCACCTTGTGCATCTGGCTTTTTACGTGGGTGTTGGGGTATCAAACCCAGTCCTAAAGAGTTTCAAGCTAGCACTTCCAACTGCTGAGCCACTTCTCAAGTCCCCCCAGAGTTTGATTTCACAGCACCCACATATACAGCTGAATGTGGCCACATATGAAGAGTTGTTCAAGAGATGCCTGAGTGGTTAAGGCACTTGCCTGTGAAGCCTAGGGATCCAGGTTTGATTCTACAGGTCCCACATAAACCAGATGCCCATGGTGGCACATGCATCTGGAGTTTGGTTACAGTGGCTAGAGGCCCTGGCGTGCCCATTCTCTCTCTCTCCCTCTCTGCAGTAAATAAATTAATAAAAATAAATCTTAAAAAAAAATCTTCTGCTTTGAAAGACAGCTTTAAGCAGCTGAGGCAATTCACCAGAGAAGGCCTTGGAAAGAAGTCACAGGTCTCCACCTAAGATCTCAGACGCCCGCTGTGTCATCTGTAGGCACTAAGTCCCCATGCTCTGTAAGTAAGCCCTCACCCTGAGGCTGAGAGTTGGTCATCCACTGGAGATAAAGCTGACATAGAGAGCCGCATCAGAGTGCTGCTGCTTTGGGGTCTCATGGCCTGTAATATGCCTTCACCCCAGGACTGAGGCTAGAGCATTCACGGGGATAATCCAGACATACTGAGCTCTAGTAAAATGTTTCTTTGGACTTTCCATGCTCTGTAAGCCTTCGATCAGAGCCTGAGGGAACCGCATCCACAGACGTGATTTCCACATAGTGAGCTCCAGTGAATGGCATCTTTGGAGTGTCCATGCTATGTATGTAAATACCATGCGTTTGAGGCCACCCTGAGACTACAAAGTGAATTCCAGGTCAGCCTGGGATAGAGTGAGATCCTATCTTGAAAAACCAAAAAAGAAAAAAGGAGAAAAAAAAAAGGGAAGAGCATCCATGGGGTAATCTTTTGACATTGTGAGCTCCGGTGAAGTTCTGCCTTGAAGACTCCAAGCTCTGTAAGTAAGACTGAATGAAGGAGGGGCATCCTCAGGGGCTAATCCTGATACAGTGATCCCTGTTGAAGAGCTGCTTTGGGGTCTCATGTTCTGTAAGTAAGCCTTCACCACAGGAATGAAGGAAGAGCACTTTTGGGGCAGTCCTGACTGAGTGAGCCCCAGTGAAGTGCTTCTTTGGCGTGTCCATGCTCTGTATGTAAGCTCTCACTCCAAGACTGTGGGAGGAGCACCCATGGGGGGGAGGGGATAATACTGACATCATGAAACCCTTTGAAGTACTGCTTTGGGGTCTCATGCTCAGTAAGCAAGCTCTTATCCTGAGACTGAGTGAAGAGCATCTGTGGAGTAATCCCAACATAGCTAGCTCTAGTGAAGTGCTTCATTGGAGTCTCCATACTCTGTCCATGAGCCCTCACCCCGAGACTGAGGGAGGAGCATTCATGGGGGTGCTGCTTTGGGGCCTTGTGTTCTGTACGCCCTCACCCTGAGGCTGACAGAAGAGCATTTATGGAGGGATAATTCCAACATAATGATCCCTATGGAAGTGCTCCTCTGGGTTCTCCATAGTCCTGGACAGGGACAAGGAGCTCCTTGAAGAGGCCAGGAGGAAGTTTTCATTCAGGATGGGATGAGACTTTCTGATGGTGTGGCTGCTGTGGAATGTCCGAACTCTGTAATTAAGCCTTCACCTCGTACTTGACAGAGGATCATCTGAGGAGTAATCTTGACATAGAAAGCCCCATCAAGGCAGCTGATTTTGGGGCTCCACATTTCTGTAAATAACTCCTCTGCATGCTTTGTACATGACCCCCAATAAACTCATTGATTCATCAAGTTGGTATTGGTGCCATCATACTTTGGTCTGCCATCTGAGCCCTATCTGGGGTGAAGACGTGTGCGTGTGTGTGTGTGTACGTCTTTCCAGGGAAAAAGTTTGCCATGACAAGATTAGAGACTGCAGAATTGCTAGGGCTTGCTGGTCAAGCAGTCTGATGGAAATCATCAGCTCCGGATTCAGTAAGAGACTCCTCAAGGAAACACGTGGATGAGCAGTAGAGGAGGAGACCGAGATTTTCTTCTGGCCTCTACACTTGTGTGCATGGCGCACACACACACCTATACATTAGACACATACAAAATAAAAATAAAACCAGCTGAAAGACAAGTTTTTACCTACCATTATTTATGAAGAAAAAGAAAAGACACTATTGTTACAGGAAACTGAGTCACACAGAGATGGAATGGAGAATCAGAAAATTTATTCCAAAGCCTGAGTCCCAAGCTCTGATAGCACAGAGGTTTTATAGACAATATGGCAGGCAGTCTGACATTATCTTGAGTTGTTTACACTATAGATGAGTTACAAGTTTCTATGGTTACATGATTCTGGGCCACAAACAGAAAATTCCTTAGCAGTCACTCACTGATGAGAACATACAAATGGAGAACAGAAAGCTGTTTGTTCAGGGGTGTTTGTGTCTACGGCTGCACTAACCTGCTACAAGCAGGGCGCAGCTGCAGAGACAGGGAGGAGACCGGGCTCATGCCGTCTCCTGGTAAAGCTTGTACAATAGAAACTGTTTCAGAGGATCAGCTGGGCCTGGTTTCTTTGTTAAATTTCTTCTACCACACTATAGTTTAAAAACTGTTCTGGCCTGTGGCATGAGTGGAAACAGACCTCGAAGGAGGGAGTGGGAATGAATCTGAGACAAGAATACAAGGAATGGAGCCAAGACAAGTTCTGATCAAGGCTCAGGTTTATTCAGGCAGACACAAGCTTATATACAGAAAATAAAACTTTCTCGGCAATGCCTACGTGCCTAAAGTCAGCTTCACCAGGGTCGTACGATAATTTATGCCTCTGTGTCTGGTGCCTACTTCTCCAAGGCCGTGCGATAAGGCCTCTGTGCCTGGTGCCTGCTTCAGCAAGACCCTATGTTAATTGCCTCTGTGTCAAGAGGTCAAAGACCAGCTGCAGTTCCCAAGGTCTCAGAGAAGCTACAGCTCCCAACAAAAAACAACTCTTTTTTTTTTGGCTGTGTATGTGTGAGTGGTGTGGGTATGGGTGTGTGCAGGTTCTCATGCACATGTGTATGTGTGCGTGTGAGTGTTGAGTATCCTTCTCAGTTGATCTCCACCTTATTCTCTCATTGAACCTAGAGCTCACAGATTTGTCCAGGCTTGTTAGTGAGTAAATCCAAGGGAGCTCCTTGTCTGCCTCCTCAGTGTTAGGATTACAGGGAAAATACCCTGCATTTTCATGGGTGCTGGAGACTTGAAGCCACTGAGCCATCTTTCTACCCCTAGAAACAAATCTTACACTACTTTGTACTTCACTTTTTTACCTTTAAATGAGTATAGTATGATCAGGTAGGTTAAATACTTTATGGAAAAGGAGAAATAAACTGTTATGGAACCACTTTATTTTATTTTTTAAAAATATCACTTATTTATTTATTTGAGAGAAAGAGGCAGAGAGAGAGAGAGAGAGAGAATGGGCGCACCAGGGGGAGTCCTGGAGAATCGAACCGGGATCCTTTGGCTTTGCAGGCAAACAGCTTAACTGCTAAGCCATCTCTTCAGCCCTTATTTTTGTTTTGTTTTGTTTTTTTTTTTTTTTTGAGGTAGGGTCTCACTGTAGCTCAGGTTGACCTGGAATTCACTATGTGGTCTCAGGCCTCCTGAGTGCTGGATTAAAGGCATGCACCACAACGCCCAGATTTTTTGTTGTTTTTCTGAGGTAGGATCTCGCTGTAGCCCAGGCTGACCTGGAATTCACTCTGTGGTCTCAGGCTGGCCTTGAACGTGATCACAACTATCCTCCTACCTCAGCCTCCTGAGTGCTTCTCCTGCATGCAACATTGAATATCTTTTCATTTCATTTTGTTTAAAACAATTTTTTTCTGATATGGCTTAGCAGGTAAGGTGCTCACCTGCAATGTCAAAGGACCCAGGTTTGATTCCCCAGGACCCTACATAAGCCAGATGTACAAGGTGGTACATGCTTCTGGAGTTTGCAGTGGCTGGAAGGCCTGGCATGCCCATTCTCTCTCTCTTTCTCTCTCTCTCTCAAATAAATAAATAAATAAATCAAAAAATTTTTTTCTGTGAATTTTCCACTAAAAATATTCCCCACACTACTTCTGTTAAGTGTCATAGTTTTTCTTAACAATGTAAACACGACTTATTTCCCTGGTTCACTCTTAACCTCTGAGTGCTCCACACATCATGTTGTCTGGTTTATTAACGCCTAAGATTAGAACTAGAAAGCGCTTGTGTGATGAAGGAAGAAAAACGTGATTAAGGGAGCCTGTGGTGTGGTGGGTGGATTGGAGGGGGCCTGTGTGGACTGAGAGGCAGCAAAGTGCTGTTTCCATGGATGCCTCCACCACACACTGCCACCCCTGTTTGTCTCTCCCTCCCTCCCCCACACTATTTTTAAAAATTTTTTTTGTTTATTTTTATTTATTTATTTGAGAGCAACAGAGAGAGAAAGAAGCAGATAGAGAGGGAGAGAGAGAGAGAGAGAGAGAGAAAGAGAGAGAGAGAATGGGCGCACGAGGGCCTCCAGCCACTGCAAATGAACTCCAGATGCATGCGCCTCCTTGTACATCTGGCTTATGTGGGTCCTGGGGAATCAAGCCTTGAACTGGGGTTCTCAGGCTTCTCAGGCAAGCACTTAACCACTAAGCCATCTCTCCAGCCTTTTTTTTTTTTTTTTTTTTTTTTGTGCTAGTGAAGCACCCAGGGCCTCACAATGCTATGCATTACTCTACCACTGAGCTACCTTCAATTCCCCTTTAAAAAATACAATATAAGGGCCTGGGGAAATGGCTTAGTGATTAAGGCATTTGCCTGAGAAGCCTAAGAACCCCAGTTGGATTCCCCAGGACCCAGATGCACAAGGAGGCACGTGCGTCTGGAGTTCGTTTGCAGTGGCTAGAGGCCCTGGAGTGCCCATTCTCTCTCTCTCTCTATCTGCCTCTTTCTCTCTCTCTCTCAAATAAATAGATAGATAAATAAATAAAATACTTTTAAAAATACAATATAAAGCCAGGCATGGTAACACATGCCTTTAATCCCAGCACTTGGGAAGCAGAGGTAGGAGGATCACCATGAGTTCAAGGCCACCCTGAGACTACATAGTGAATTCCAGGTCAGTCTGAGCTAGAGTGAGACCCTACCTCGAAAAACAAAAACAAAATACAACATAAGGGATGAAGATCTGGCTCAGTGGTTCCGGTGCTTTCTGCTTGCAAACCCTAACAATCAGGGTTTGATTCCCCAGTACCCATCCACAGTCAGATGCACAGGGTGGCACATGTGTCTGGAGTTCGTTTGCAGAGGTAGGAGGTCCCAGCACACCCATTCTCTCTGTCCATCTGTTTCTCTCTCTGCTTGCAAATAAATAAATAAAATATATATTTTTAAAAGTACAATATAAATCGCCTTGTTATTAGAAGGTTTTTATTTTCTGGCAATGCTGGAATAGAACCCAGGGTCTTGTGCACACTAGACAAATGCCATACCACTGAGCTGTACTCCCAGCCCAACAGCCTTATTATTGTTTTGTTTTGTTTTTGTTTGTTTTTAGAGGTAGGGTCTCACTGTGGTACAGGCTGACCTGGAATTAACTATGTAGTCTCAGGGTGGCCTTGAATTTATGGCGATCCTCCTGCCTCTGCCTCCCAAGTACTGGGATTAAAGGCATTAAAACTCAGGGTGTTTCTGATTGTGTAAATAATGCACTAGTTGGTAAAAACAAAACAGAACAAACAAACAAACCAAAACACCCAAAAAACAAAATGACACTACTTGGAAGTGTAAAGAAGGATGAATATGAAATCCACGGGCTATTTTGTGACATTTGGCAAGTATCCCAAAAAGCAGGGGTCCTGCAAGCAAGGCGCTCATTCTCACTCTTGTCCACCACTGTCACCCTGGCGCCAGGAGCTTCAGAATGGCCACGAGGGACAGGAAAGGGCCTTGTCCTTTTAGTGTACATCTCCAGTGACCTGAATGTCCCACTGGGCTCCGTGGTCTAAAGGTTCTACCACGTCTCAATAGGGAGGGCCAAGCTGGGCTGGGCGCATTCTGCATGACGACAGACCTCTCGTCTCTCTTGTCCAGTGCTGCCCATCAGCTCCACATGGAACCACTCAGTCAGAGATGCTTTGTTGGGTGGGAGGTCAGCATCCTGTCCTTTGGTCCCATTGGTCTCCTTGATCTTCTGGCATTTTTATTTCTCCTCTACCCCAGGATCAGCTCTGCATGGTAAGGAGTACTTCGCGGGGCCACACCTCAGGTAGGGTACTGGGACCTTTGTGAGATGCACCTCAACTGGGGACTATCCTTCTCTGTTGCTCTTCCACCCTCTTTCCTTGAGACTCGGAGTTGCCGTTTTTGTGGTTAGACCGGCTGATCAGTGAGGTCTAGTGATCCTCCTGTCTCTGTCCTTGTGGTCATTAGGGTTACGGGTGTGTGAGGCCATACCTGACTTTTAATTTTTTTTTTTTTTCTTTTCGAGGTAGGGTTTCACTCTAGCCCAGGCTGTACTGGAATTCACTATGTAGTGTCAGGGTGACCTCGAACTCATGGTGATCCTCCTACCTCTGCCTCCCAAGCGCTGGGATTAAAGGCATGCACCACCATGCCCGGCTTCTATTGTTTTTTTCTTTTTTTTGTTTTTTTGAGGTAGGATTTTATTTGGGCTGGAGAAATGGCTTACTGGTTAAGGCGCTTGCCTGCAAAGCAAAAGGACCCAGGTTCAACTCCCCAGTACCCACGTAAGCCAGATGCACAAGGTGCGTATGCATCTGGAGTTCGTTAGCAGTGGCTGGAGGGCCTGGCATGCCCATTCTCTCTACCCCCCCCCCTGCCTATTTCTCTCTCAAATAAATTAAGAAAAATACAATATTAAAAAATATTTTATTTATTTATTTGAGAGAGAGAGAGAGAAAACAAGGCAGATAGAGAAAGAATGGACCCGCCAGGGCCCCCAGCCGCTGCAAAAAACTCCAGACACATGAACCACCCTGTGCATCTGGCCTTTGTGGGTCCTGGGGAACTGAACCTGGGTCCTTTGGCTTTACAAGCAAGTCCCCAACTGTTAAGCCATCTCTTCAGCCCAACCCATTCCTGACTTTTAATGTAAGTGCTAGGGAATGAACTTAGGTCTTCACGCTTGTTACAGCAAGTGTTCATACCTGATGAGCTATCTCCCCAGCTCTCAGTTTTTTCTTTCTTGTGTATGTGTGTATGCATAGTCACATGTGTGGGTGCATGTGTGTGGTGCATGTGCACGTGTACGTGCAGGGGCCGGAGGTTGATGTTGGGTGTCTTCCACAATGCCTTTCAACTTCATTTATGGAGGCAGAGTCTCTCAGTGCCACTCATACCTGCTGACTCAGCTAGTCTAGCTAGCCAGCCTCCCCGGACAGCCCTGTCTGTGCCTTTTGAGCACTGGGATTACGTACAGGCTACCACACCCATCTGGCATTTTACACAAGTGCTGGGGATCTGAACTCAGGTCCTCAGGCTTGTATGACAAGTGCTCAACCCACTGCTCCATCTCCCAGCCACCCTCCATCCTTCCAAGTAGCACATAACACTTGAATTTTTTTTGTTTATTTTTATTTATTTATTTGAGAGGACAGACAGAGAAAGAAAGAGGCAGATAGAGAGATAATGGGCATGACAGGGCCTCCAGCCACTGCAAACGAACTCCAGATGTGTATGCCCCCTTGTGCATCTGGCTAACGTGGGTCCTGGGGAACTGAGCCTCGAACCAGGGTCCTCAGGCTTCACAGACAAGAGCTTAACCGCTAAACCATCTCCCCAGCCCTTGAATTTTATTTATTTACTTATTTATTCCAAGGTAGGGTCTTACTTTAGTCCAGGCTGACCTGGAATTCACTATGTAGTCTCAGGGTGGCCTGGAACTCACGGGGATCCTCCTACCTCTGCCTCCCGAGCCCTGCTATTAAAGGCATGTGCGACCACGCCCCGCTAACACTTGAATTTTTAGATCTCTTCCCAATGGACAACAGGGACAGGCAACTTAAAAAACACAGCTTCTCCAGCCAGGTGTAGTAATACACGCCTTTAATCCCAGCACTCAGGAAAGTGAAATAGGAGAAGCATTGTGAGTTTGAAGTCAGCTTGGGCTAGAGTGAGACCCTACCTCAAAAAACAAACAAAAAGGCTGGGTGTGGGGCGGCTCCCCGGCCGGGGATGGCGGCGGCCGCAGTGGCTCCGGGAGGAGCCAGGGGAGCCCGGCGAGCTCTGTGAGATGGGCCGGCTCCCAAGTCAGGGGGGAGGACACTTACTACAGCTGCTCAGGAGCACCACCAGAAGCTCAGCAGATGTGGGCACCCCAGCCAGCAGCAGAGAGGGGTGCAGGGAAGCCACAGAGAAGTCCCTCTGATGCCCCAAGGAGCAAGCCAACCCCTTCCTGGCTCCAGGAACATCACAAAGCAATATGAAACCTGTTCGTGAGAGGAGTCAGGAATGCCTTCCACCAAAGAAACGAGACCTCCCTGTGACCAGCGAGGATATGGGGAGAACTACCAGCTGTTCCACAAACTACACACCTTCCAGTGATGCCTCTGAATGGTCCCGAGGGGTCGTAGTGGCTGGGCAGAGCCAGGCTGGAGCCAGAGTCAGCCTGGGTGGTGATGGAGCTGAGGCCATTACTGGTCTAACAGTAGACCAGTATGGCATGCTGTATAAGGTGGCAGTGCCACCTGCCACCTTCTCACAAACTGGCCTGCCCATCTGTGGTGAACATGAGCCCTTTGCCCCCCACGTTTAATGTAGCATCTTCTCTGATTCAACATCCAGGAATCCACTATCCCCCAGTCCACTATGCCCAGCTCCCATCCACCTCACTGCAGTGTATCGGGTCTCCTTATAGCCTTCCCTATGCTGTACCACCTAATTTCCTGCCAAGTCCCCTCCTTTCTCCTTCTGCCAACCTTACCACCTCTCACCTTCCACATTTTGTGCCATATGCCTCACTCCTGGCAGAAGAAGCCACTCCGCCCCCACAGGCTTCATCCCCAGCCCACTCATTTAACAAAGCCCCTTCTGCCACCTCCCCACCCGGCCAGTTGCCTCATCACTCAAGTACTCAGCCACTGGATCTTGCTCCAGGCCGGATGCCCATTTATTATCAAATGTCTAGGCTACCTGCTAGATATACCTTGCATGAAACTTCTCCAGCGGGTGCCAGCCCAGTGCTTAACCCTCAGGAGGGCCAGTCTGCTCTGGAAGCAGCTGCTGCCAATGGAGGACAGAGACAGCGAGAGCAAAATTTAGTAAGACGGGAAAGTGAAGCCCTTGACTCCCCCAGCAGCAAGGGTGAAGGCCAAGGAGGACTAGTGCCAGTGGTAGAATGCATGGTGGATGGACAGTTGTTTGCAGGCTCTCAGACTCCGAGAGTGGAGGTGGCAGTGCCCGCACACCGAGGAACTGCAGACACTGACCTTGAGGTTCAGCGGGTAGTTGGCGCTTTAGCTTCTCAGGACTATCGTGTGGTGGCAGCTCAGAGGAAAGATGAACCCAGTCCTCTCAACCTGTCACACCATACCCTTGACCATCAGGGTGAGGGGCGAGGGTCAGCCAGGAACCCTGCAGAGGTGGCAGAGAAAAATCAGGCTCGTGGGTTCTACCCTCAGTCCCATCAGGAACTGGTAAAACACAGACCTTTACCCAAAGCAATGGTTGTAGCCAATGGCAACCTGATGCCCACTGGAACTGACCCAAGTCTGCTGCCTGTGGGCTCAGAAATCCTAGTGGCATCAAGTCTGGACATGCAGACCAGAGCCACCTTCCCAGACAAGGAGCCAACGCCACCCCCCATTACCTCCACTCATTTGCCCTCCCATTTCATGAAAGGCGCCATCATTCAGCTGGCTACAGGGGAGCTGAAGCGGGTGGAGGACCTCCAGACCCAGGATTTTGTGCGCAGTGCCGAAGTGAGTGGGGGCCTGAAGATCGACTCTAGCACGGTTGTGGACATTCAGGAGAGCCAGTGGCCTGGATTTGTCATGCTACATTTTGTTGTTGGTGAACAGCAGAGCAAAGTGAGCATCGAGGTGCCCCCTGAGCACCCCTTTTTTGTATATGGCAGGGTTGGTCCTCCTGCAGCCCTGGAAGGACTGCACAACTCTTCTCTCTGCCCTGCCATCGGCTACAGGTGGGAGATGTCTGCATCTCTATCAGTTTACAGAGCTTGAACAGTAACTCAGTTTCTCAGGCCAGCTGTGCTACCCCAAGCCAGCTGGGTACGCCCCGAGAAAGGCCTGAGAGGACGGTCTTGGGGTCCAGAGACCTATGTGACAGTGAGGGGAAGAGCCAGCCTTCAGGAGAGGGCTCCTGTGTGGTAGAGCCCTCCCAGCCTGAGCCTGGTGCTCAAGCCTGCTGGCCAGCCCCAAGCTTCCAAAGATACAGCATGCAAGGGGAGGAGGCACGGGCTGCACTGCTCCGTCCCTCTTTCATCCCACAGGAGGTAAAGCTGTCTATTGAAGGCCGTTCCAATGCGGGAAAATGAACCTTCCTCAGACCAGGACTGGGGCTTTAACCCCAGAGGTGAGCCCTCACCGTGAGCAGGCAGAGGTTTTGCACATGCCAAACAGGGAATAGCTCTCCTGGCAGTGAGATTTGAGGGAAGAGGAGGCATGAAAGCAGCCTCCCAAGACAGGATCTGTTGCTCATTACCCCTATGGCATGCTTTCTGGACAGCCGTTGGGGGTCCTGTGATGGGAAGCAGCAGGCCTGGGACAAGGAAGGGCGGAGGTGCACACAGGATAAAAAAAACATTCCAAAATCAGGGCCTCCCTGTTTTTTCCTCCCTATCCCTGGCTCCTGCAAGGGAAATACAGGCTTTGGGAGCAGGTGGCAGAGGGAGGGAGCAAAGAAAGAGCCAAAAATGATGATCCACAGCTTATAGTAGCAGTAAAACTGTCTGAAGTTATTTTTCTTTTTTTGTGTGTGATGGGAGGGCAGGAGACCCTGTGGTTGGAAATAAGAGGGTTCCCACCCAGAACCCTTTTTGTAAGAGATGTGCACTTTAAAGGGTGGTTTTGTTACAGATGTTTATGGCTGGGTTTGTGGGGGAGGAGCACCATCACCTACAGGACTCTGCTTGGTCCTCTGCTTCAGCCCCTTCCCATCTCCACCATTCCTTCTATAAGGCTTTCTCACAGCTTGGAGGCCAGGAGAGAGCAAAAGTCCTCCGAGGTTGAGTACGAAGGACCACCTTGCTGGGAACCCAGTCAGTTTTTCTTTGGGGGTAAGATCTGACTGCCAAATGACCAGGCTCCAGGCAAGGCTTCTGGAAAGGTTGCTGACTTATCAAAGCTTCTCCTACTCAACATGTCAGGCCTGCTTTGAGATTTCAGTTCAGTCTAGTTGGTAATGGTGACGTATGAAAGTACTGGTGGACCTTTTCCCCTAGGCACCTATTGTCCAATGTCTGTCTATGTTGTGCCTAAGTGCCTGTGCTGCTCCCACCCTTTTGCCCTGACCTCTGCATGGTGTCTTGACCTGGGCCTCATGTGTAACTGCACTGCCTTTCCTCTTCTGCAAAATTGGTGTTGTCCACTCTGGCTATGACCTGTAGTTTTGGGTGTGTAGGGGTTTTCTTATTTCCCTATTGGTTATAGTCCTTATTTTTTAAAAAAAAATCATATCTCTTCTCCACTGGCAACACTGTGATGGAGAAACAAGAATGGAGCTATGTCCTGGCCTGGGCATTTCCCATCCTGGTGTTTTTACATTGCCCCTTCCCATCTTAATCCACTGCTTCTCTTAGCATTCAGGCATCTCCAAGCTTTCCTCTCCCACTGCTAGCTCTAGAAGTCTAGGATAGTCCTTATAACATTTCAGTACCGAAGTATGTTTCATTTTGTGGTGGTGTATTCCTCTAAAGGATGTTTCACTCTAAGTTGCATTTGCTTCATATGTTTTAAGCCCACATTTTCCCCACAACTTTTAGTATCATCTTGGACTGAGGGATTCCACTGGGTATTGGGATTTAGGCCTCTTCTCACCAGCTTTCAGATGGATGACTAGTTGGTTTTTTTGAGGGTGGGAGGGGGGCCTTTAGACTCTTGAAGGCAACTCAGGGTATTGTCTACCCAGCTATATGGTTAGGTTTCTCCCAGAGTATGATCCTGGCATTTCCTTTATAGATGTACTTGGACTGGCTGAGGCCTGGTCTGTCATTGGGAGTCCCAAACTTCTGAAGTCTGAGCTGTGCTCTGTCAAAGACTTTAGGCAAGTCTTGTGATTTCTCATTCTTTCACTCCCTCCCCAGCTGCCAAATGGGGATAAATAATCTTACCTACCTCCTGGGGGTGAGGGGAAGTTCTGAGAATAGAGTCATTCTTAATGTTCAGGTGCTAAAGATTGTTCTTCTGGGGAACAGAGTGACAGAAACTGGCTTGTTTGCTACAAGCCCTACACTCCACTGTTTCATACCTGCAGAGCAAATACCTGGTCAGTGCGCTTTTGGGGGTTCATCCAAAGGAAGCTGCTTGCTTATCTGACCATAAATACTTCAGTCTCTGGTTCATACCAGAACTTAACACCAACCTTGTACTGCATTTGAGATCATGTTCTTTCCTTTCTCCATCCCCCATTCTCTCTGAATGCTGCTTCTCTGGCTTGTTCCTACAGTGGGGGCCTGTGGGATTGAGTCTTGAGGAATTCCCTCAGATGGAAGCCTTGGGAGAAGGCCTCACCTTTGGCTCTTTCACAAGCAACTCATTCCTGGGGATGATTACATGCATGGGTTTCTCACCAGCATCCTTCCTTGCAGGAAGGCTTATCAACTGAATGTAGTGATGTGCATTCTACTTGCTTGAGAATTGTCCTCCATAGATACCAGCTGAGCTTCTTCCGTAAGGGAGCAAACCTGCATCTAACCAGACATAGGTCAAGTAGTTTAAGTCAATTCACCCTCTCTTCAGACTAGTGACTTCCAGCTTGGTAAAAATTCCACTGAATCCTGGAAAGAGAAATTGTTGAGGATCTTGGCAAGTTGGGCCCTGACCTTTCTGTTATAGTTCCTTTTCTGTCTCTTGCTGGAGAAGTAATGACAGCAGCTCCCCTAATAACATGCCATGCACATGTAACATGTTAGTTAATACTTGATTTTACCAAGCTGCTGTCACAAAGTGTGGTCTCCAGGAAAAAAAAGCTCTGTACTCAAAATCTTAGCCAGAGCCTTGCCTTTTTCCTCTTGGGTAGTCTTTTCTTCCAGGCATGAGAAATGAGTAGCCTGTGGTATGTCTATATCCTTATAGAATAGCTTGAGTTTGCAAGAGAAATGCATGGTTTTTTGGTTTTTTGTTGTTGTTGTTGCTGTTTTTTGTTTTTTTTTTTAGAATGAGCATTTCAGTGGGAAGTTGTCAGCTCTTTGAGAATAAGCATTTGATGGAGACTAGCCCATTCTAGTCAGTGGTTGGACATTCACAGAACTTATTATAGAAAGAGGACTACTACCTCTGAAACTTTACAGAAATGCCTTTATTAATTTGGGTGAAAAGGAACTTGATAAAGGATGTGTAGTATCTAAGTCTTGGATCAGTCCTACCAAAATTAATATTCAGAGGGAAAGGGGTCTGGGAGCTCAGAGCTGAGTGCTTGTACCTGAGAGGAGGAGTCCTAGAAGACCTGAATAAGTCTTTTACATTTTCAGTCCCAGTTCGTCATAACACCATGGGTGTTGCTCTGTGCTGCTTTGTCACTGCTGCTCTCCACTCACTGCCATGCCTGCTACCCTGTCCTTCTATGTCTTCAGCCATGTGGATTATATTCAGGAACCCTGTCCATTCTTACCTGTGTTCTGACAATGTTATTGCATAGCACAGTAATGATGAATGGGAATGGTCTGAAATGCTAGTGGGTTGGTGAATCCAAAGGATATGGCTTCAGTGCTGTTGGGATACCTTTGGCTCCAAAGATCTTCCTGTCTTGAGGGAGAGACAAGTCCTATTGGAGGGTGTTTTCTGTTGCATTAACTAATCTTTGTGGTACCTTATATCCTGTTTTCAAAACTGAAGAAGAACCACCTCAGGACTTCTACCAGCATCCCAAAAAAGTTCATCCGTTTTCATGGATTCTGGGGTTAAGAGAGGCTCTGAAGATTGGCTGAAATGTCTCCTCTAGTTTGGTTTAGTTTTATTTTTACCAGTGTGTATCATGGGCATTTTAGAGGAAGCACAACATGGTGGTATGCTTTCAGTTTGCAACAAGTAGGCATATAAAGAGCTGAGTGATCACACTGGAGCTGAAGAAGGTGGACATGGGTTGACTGGGAGAGGGCCGAGGGTTAGATAACCAGATTAACTGAATTGGCCATGGGAGATTAGGCCACAGTCTTAGAAGCAAATTAAGTAGGACTGAGGCCAAGTTTAAGAGAGATGTCTTGACTCCCTAGGATAATGTTTACTAAGCCACACTGAAGCTACAGTTCTTTCCAGATCAGAAAACATGTACACTACAGTTGAAGAGCTGAACCTTTGTATGTTGGATGCTGACCAGGATCTCTTGCTGGGAAACCTTCACCCTTCAGCTTCCCTGTGGTAGGAAAGGTTTCCTACATTATGCAATAATAATAAGCATCTGGATCTTTGCAGCTGTCTGTGGATCATTGAACTCTGGGATCCGTCTTAGGACCAGAAGTCTGGTCTGGGTCTGGAATGACACTCACTGACCCTTGATGTTAGAGTTGGCTGCACTCTCCTCACCTGCAGACTATGCACAGTTTCTGGGGCGAAAGGGAGAGGTGGTGTGGTTGGGCCTGCTGATCCTCAGTGGGAACAGTGGTAATAAATGCACTTTTCACATTAAAGGTTTCTTTATTAGGTCTGTTAAGCCTAGATCCTCCCCTAGTAGATTGCAAACTCAAAGTCTATGTGATCCCAAAGCCGTTCCACTGCAAATGCCTAGCAGTAAAGATGGCCCCAAATTGGGTTCCTGTCTGCAGTGTGTGGCAGCAGCCCATGTGCCTTTACCTATTGTCAAACTTGCAAGCATTGAATCTGTCTTTAGGACTGTGGGAGGGGTGGGGTGTTCCTTTCTTCAGAGGAGAGAGAGAACTGATGACACAGTGGTTTCACACCCACTCCTGGGCAGGGAGTTTGCATGTGGTTGTAAGCTGTGAGGGATAGTGGGCTGTTGGTGTTGAGGGAGGCAGCCTTGATCCCTCACTTGCTTCACACTCGCATTCAGTAGAATCTGCATTGTGTCAGAAGAGACCGTACTAAGGCTAGCTTGAAGTATTGAAATAAGGCTGTCCCCTGCAAACTTCCTAGTCACACGGGATCCCTGTAGCCAAACAGTGCATGTTCCAGCTGCGGAGAACACACTGCTCTCAGCTTGCACAGCACCTTAGGGGAGGGAAGAGTATATGGATAGGGAATGGGGTGGAGAAAGGATGGGAATTTTGTCATTCAGGAGGCTTTAGGGTCCTAAGAAGTGGAGAAGGGTGGCACTGGGGAGGTCTGGATGGATCTGGTTTGTGTAGGAGTTCCCTGTAGATAAATTACTGATCCCCAACTACTCTCCCCAGTATGTAATGGCTGAATTAATATGTAATCAACTGCATTGTATCTAAAGCCTTAGAACTAGTCAGGTGCTCCCGCCACCCAGTGCCATTTCTTACCCTCTAATCCTACCTGATCTTTAACAAAGCATTAATAATTCTAAGGATAATCTCTATTTTGTTGTGCTTTTTTGTAACTGTTTTAAATAAATCAATTTGTACTATTAAAAAAAAAACCCAATAAGAAAGCAGTTTCTACAGATAGGAAGCAAACAGCAAATAATAACAGCCCAGGAACGATTGTACTCTCTATGTTACTGTACATTTTTAGAGGACTTCCTGTCTCCTTAAGAGACTTATTCCTTCATCACTTGGTGAATAAAGGCATGAGTGAAAAAGCAAATGAGGGCTGGAGAGATGGCCTAGTGATTAAGGCACTTGCTTGTGAAACCTGAGGACCCAGGTTTGACTCCCCAGGACCCATGTAAGCCAGATGCACATGGTGGTGCATGCGTCTGGAGTTCATTTGCAGTGGCTAGAGGCCCTGGCATGCTCTCTCTCTCTCTCTAAAATAAATGAATAAATAAAATTTTTTAAAAAATTTAAAACACAAACGTACAGAAAAAGCAAATGAACAGGACAGTAAACCAACCTGGCAATAAAGTCTCACTTTTTTTTTTTTTTTTGAGGTAGGGTCTTGCTGTAGCCCAGGCTGACCTGGAATTCACTATGTAGTCTCAGGATGGCCTCTAACTCATGGCAATCCTCCTACCTCTGCTTCCCAAGTGCTGGGATTAAAGGCGTGCATCACCACGCCCAGCAGGTCTCACCTTAAAAAAAAAAAAATATATATATATATATACATATATATATATATATATATATATATATATATATATATATATGTATGTATTTGTAAGCAAGGAGAGAGAGAGAATATATGGGCATGCCAGGGCCACTTGCCATGGCAAACAAACTCCAGATACATGCACCACTCCATGCATCTGGCTTTATGTGGATATTGGGGAATAGAACCCAGACCTTTCAATTTTGCAAGCAAGTACCTTAACCACTGAGCAATCTCTGAAGCAACCCCCCCTCTTTTTTTTGAGACAAGGTCTTGCTATGTAGTCCACACTGGCCAGTATTTTCTTGCCTCAGCCTCCCATATACTGAATCATAAACATATGGGTAAGTTTTAAAATGTGACTTGTTTTATATTATTAACACTTAGCCTATTACCTGGCCCAAGGTAGATACTTAGAAAATATTTATTGAATGAATGAACTATCCATTTAAATATGTACAAAGAATTTTTTAATTTTATTTTTATTTATATGTGTGTGTGAGAGAGACAGAATCAGATAGAGAGAAAGAGAGGAGTCTGGGCACCAGAGACTCCTGCCATTGCAAACAAACTCCAGATGCATGCGCCACTTTGTGCATTTGGTTTTACTTGGATAGTGGGGAATCGAACCCAGGCCATCTCGTTTTGCTAGCAAGAGCCATCTCTCCAGCCCGAGATTTTATTTTTCTTTATTTGAAAAAAGTCAGGGCAAGTCCCCAACCACAAGATGAAGAGGGGGACCACCGTATGAGCCTTTGAAAAGCCTGCTGTGTGCACAGTGCTCTGCCAGGTTCTGCCCACGTGGACCAGAATCTACTGAGCGATTTTCTCACAAAGCAAACAAACCCAGTTCTTTTAAAACACAAGGCCAACCTAATGAAACTCACAATTTGCTTTTGAAAATTACGTTCCCTCCCCAGCCCCTGCAGTTGTCCCGGCTGCTGGCTTTCTGAAAGAACGGGGCTTTGTGGAGCTGGCATTGCCACCTTGGGAAAGAAACAAATGCCTATAGAGCACACAAGTCAGAGGCCAGTGAGTGTGGGGCGCCAAACACCACGGCGAGTTGTTACCCAGAGGCAGCAGAACCGTGGGAGAAGCACATCTCTACCCTCTTGCTGATTGTTTGCAATCTATGTCCTCATTTGCTTAGAGATGGAGCAGAATTCTTATTTTACCCCTTTGTTCTTTAAAAAAATACAGACATACCCATGAAAGAGGACGGAAAAGAAAATAAAACTGTAGCTAGTTCCCCAATCCAAGAGGGAAATTGTTTTTACCAAACTAAAGTTATATTACAGCCCAGCTGGGAACCTTTGTGTGTATGAAACGAAGTTCTTTGAACAATGTTATATAACACTATAATCAGTGTAGATTTCCTAACTGTATTCACACAGAGGCACTTTTCAATTGTTATGATTTATTTTTCAATAACTCTTCCTTTTTTTAAAAAAAAAAAGATACCATCAAAATTCTATGATTCTGCCTCCTCTATAATTTCAGGGAACAGAAAATTCAACTAGACCTAAGTAAACACACGTCATTTCATGTTTTAAGATTTGATTTTTTGAATTACAGTAGAGCCTTATTATGGCATGATTGATTTGACATATGGAGGAATAATTGAATCAGATTTTGTTCCCTGGAATACAATTATAATGTAGCAAAACCCCCAGGCTTTTAAAGCAGGGAAGGATTATGGAGACATGCACAGAGGTCTAGATTTACAGCTAAACCAGAGGTCACTGATTTTCTCAAGGTCACATAGCTTGTGTGTGGCTGAGTGGGTCAGGGCTATAGTAAGCACAACCATGGCCTGTGTCCTCCATGCTCTGCCCCAGTGGGACACAATTTATGAACTGTGGTTAGTGTTCTGGAAGGTGCATTCTCTGAGAGTGAGGTGAGAAATTGGGCAGTTCGTGTAAGACAGTAGCAGTCAGCAAGCTGGACTAATTCATTCTGGGTTACCTTGAGTAATCTACAGATGGCCCACAGAGCACCAGGCCCCTCTCCAGAATCGTGTCCTGGGGGGGCGTGATGCAAGAGGCTCTTCTCACAAAGCTGATTGACCTTCTACACTTAAGAATTCAACAAAGACCAGGCTAAGGTGATGGCTCAGCCGTTAAAGCGCTTGCCTGCAAAACCTAATGACCTAGTACCCACATAAGGCCAGATGCACAAAGTAGTGCATGTATCTGGAGTTTGTTTGCAGCAACTAGAGGCCCTGGCGTACCCATTCTCTCTCTATTTGCCTTTTCTCTCTCTCAAATAAATAAATAAACATGAAAAGAAGATTGTTCATGATAGCTGCCAATAGAAATATCCACAAGTAATAGAATAAATATACTACATTATATTACTCAACAGAATACAACACAGAACAATGTAAATGAATTACAGCTCACATACCAATATGCACGAAGCTCAAAAACATAGAATTAAGAGAAAAACTAAATCAGAATAATTTACTTAGTGTGGGTGGGTCCATTTATATAGAATCCAAAGCCAAGACAAATGGATATATTGCTTAAATTGCATATGTATATTGTACTTTGTTAAGGAAAGTCAAAAGAATACTGACACGGTTTCAAATAATGATTATTCTAAGAGGTTGAAGGAAACAAACCAAGGAAGACAACTTAAGAAGCTTTAGAGTCTTTGCAATTATTTCATTTTTCCCAGCTAGATCATGAGTACATGGTTACTGTCGCAGTCAGGTTCGTGTTGCTGGTAGAAATCACCCAACCAAGAGCAGCTTGTGGGGAAAAAAAGAGGTTTATTTTGGCTTACAGGCTCGAGGGGGAAGCTCCATGATGGCAGGGAAAACAATGGCATGAGCAGAGGGTGGACATCACCCCCTGGCTAACATAAGGTGGACCATAGCAACAGGAGAGTGTGCCAAACACTAGCAAGGGCACACTGGCTGTAACACCGATAAGCCCACCCCCAACAATACACTGTCTTCAGGAGGTGTTAATTCCCAAATCTCCACCAGCTGGGAACCTAGCATTCAAAACACCTAAGTTTATGGGGGACACCTGGATCAAATCACTACATTTACTTTGTTATTATTCTGTAGAAAATTTATATAGTACACATATTTCCATATTTCATAATAAAAAGTTTCAAATAGCAACATTAGTAGGGCTTCAAGGCATGCACCACTATGCCTGGCTCCTTTTCTCTTGACAAGTTGATTATAATCTCTGGTATTTGTTATAGTACAACCGAGCTAACAGCCTGGAACAAACATGTCAGGGACACAAGAGAAAAGCTCTGAAGGGCAAACAACCCTTGGTATCATATCTACTTCCCTGCCTTCCCCGTGGCTTCTGAAGTAGCAGTACATTTCCTTTGCCACACTGGCCTTGTTTGTGATGGAGTCAAGAGTCAAAATGCTCTTCAACATCTGGCTTTTAGCCGGGCATGGTGGCACACGTCTTTAATCCCAGCACTCGGGAGGCCGAGGTAGGAGGATCGCCGTGAGCTCGAGGCCACCCTGAGACTACATAGTGAATTCCAGGTCAGCCTGGGCTACAGCGAAACCCTATCTTGAAAAAACAAACAAACACAACAGAACAACAACAACAACAAAACACCAAAAAAAAAAAATGTTTTTTAGAAAATCTTTGAAGTTAGGACTCTGGTTGGCAGTTCATTCTATAGCCTGGAAATAAATTGCCCTACTGTCCACTAGATGGTGATCAATATACACCCACAGCCCTGCTCACATCGGTCTGGAGGCTCAGCTGAACCTGAGGTGTGACAGGGATGAAGGAGACCCAGGACTAAACCACCCGGGTTTGGCGGCCATGATTTGTTTCCTGACAGCCTGCAGGAGAGGAGGAGGAAGCGCCTTCTAGATGGTGGTCTCGCTGGCTGCTTTGTGGAGAAGAAAGGACTGCTGGGCTGCAGGCAGAGGGAGCGAGGCGTTAGTGGTATCACAGGGCAAGGTGATGGGCTTGGCTTGGGACAGGGCCACAAGAGAGCAGAGTGGACTTAGGGGGGAAATAGAGACAGGTCCAGTCACAATGAAGGGACAGACTGGGCACAACACTCTTTGAACTTGGTAGTTTCTCTCTCTCTCTCTTTTAGATGTTGTAAGCTCCAGACATGGAGAGCTGTTGCTCTATCCATGTGGAAACTTCTCAGGGCCACACAGATATTTAATCTACTTACACTGAGTAAAATAGCTCTGTGATGGTTTCTCTTCGTTGTTAACTGGATTTGGAATCACACACAGATCCACCTCTGGGCATGCCTGTGAGGGTGTTTCCAGAGAGGTTCGTCTGAGGAGGGAAGAAGACCTTCCCTGAGTGTGGGCAGTGCTATCCCATGGGCTGGGGTCCTGGCATGAATAAAACATAGCAAGCAGGCTGAAGGGATGGCTTAGTCGTTAAGGCGTTTGCCTGCAAAGCCAAAGGACCGAGGTTCGATTCCTCAGGACCCACGTTAGCCAGATGCACAAAGGCGCACATGAGTCTGGAGTCCGTTTGCAGTGGCTAGAGGTCCTGGTGCACCCATTCTCTCTCTCTTCCTCTTTCTCTGTTAAATAAATAAATAAACAATAAAAATATTTTTAAAATATATTTTAAAAAACATAGCAAGGGGCTGGAGAAATGCTCAGTGGTTAAGGCACTTGTCTGCAAAAGTCAAAGGACCCAGGTTTGACTCCCCAGAACCCACCTAAGCCAGTTGTACAAGGTGGCACATGCATCTGGAGTTCGTTTGCAGTGGCTGGAAGCCCTGACACAGACATATACATACACACACACACTCTCTCTTCCTCCCTCTGTCTTCTCAAATAAATGAGTGAATGAAATACAGAAAACATAGCATGTAGAGCACCAACATTCACTCTGTCTGCATTTCTTTACTTTTCTAATATTTTATTTATTTAATTGAGAGAGAGAGAGAGAGGAAGAGGCAGAGAGAAAGAGAGAATGGGTGCACCAGGGCCTCCACCCACTGCAAACGAACTCCAGACACATGTGCCCCCTTGTGCATCTGGCTTACATGGGTCCTGGGGAATTGAACTGGGATCCTTAGGCTTCACAGGCAAAGGCCTTAACCGCTAAGCTATTTCCTCAGCCCTCTGTCTGCATTTCTGACTGTGGTTGCAACATGACCAGCTGTCTCAGACTCCTTGGCACCATGATGAATTTAACCCCCCCCCCCCCCCGCAACCATGAGGCAAAATAAACCTTCCTTCCTTAAGTTGCCTTTGTCAGGTGTTTTTCATAGCAGTGAGAAAAGTAACGAATACAGGCTCAAATACATTGAATACTTCTGTGAGCCCCTCCAAGCATCTTGCTTGGATTAATTTCTTTAATTACCCCCAAATACTCACCTTGAGGTCCTGCCCAGGTCAATATTCCTGGGATAAATGGGTGCCAGGCAGCGTGCTTTGAAAACTCCCAAGGTAATCCTGATGTGGCTTCAGGATTAAAGCGTGCTCCCTCCTCCCCTTACAGAACATCTCTGGCCCTGCTTTCTCTCTCTCTGCACCCCTCAGCTCTCCTGGAACCATGTGCACGTCTGTGGATGCAGCACTGGTCCCCCATGCTCAGAATCCTGTCCACTGGATGTCCTCCAGGGACACTGTCTTGGGCATCTGACTTCTGGTATTCCTTGCAGGATGGTACCTGGATTTGGGTCTCACTTACTATGTATGAAGCCTCGGGCCCGTTCCTTCATGGCAATCCTCAGCCATCTCAATAATCAACTGTCTTTATCAGGGCCCACAGTGGCCTGCTTCCATCTCTTCTGGGTTTTGCCCACTAGGGGCTGGAGCGCTCCCAAATGTAGACATTAGAGGAGTATGAGGCTCTGGCCGCAGGGGTTCAAGTCTCTTGCCCTGGGAAAGGCCTCTGCTTTTGCTTTTTTCTTTTAAAGAAATTTTTATTGATTGATTGATATTATTAGAGTGTGAGAGGGAGAGAGAGAGAATGTGTGTGCTAGGGCCCCTAGCCATTGCAGATTAACTCCATACACATGCGCCACCATGTTTATCTGGCTTTCTGGGGAGTTGAACCTGGGTCCTTAAGCTTTACAGGCAACTGTCTTAACCTCTAAGCCATCTCTCCAGCCCTGCCTTTGTTTTCACTGCTTTCTGTTGTACACAAGCCCAAACCCTGGCTGTAGTTACTGAAGCTCAACAACTGTGCACAGAGAACCCAGGTCATGCTAGGCTCTGGGCTTGCCAAAGGGCACAACAGACCCTTCCAGCACACAAAACGCCTCCCTGCTGTGGAGGAACACTGTGGCATGCTCAGAAACCTGGCACAGGAGAGGTGCACGAAGGCTACCAGGGTCTAGAAAGGCCCACCTCGGGTGCTGCTTCCACTTGGACAACCTCAGAGCCCCTTAGGCTGCCCTAGTGCAACGACTGGCGTCCTCTGTGGCACTTACCACCCTCCACAGTGTGACTCCAGGGCCACCCTCTGCCTCTGAGCAATGCAGGGCCCGGACCCTGGGGCTCTTTATTTCCCTTTCCCAGAACACGTGGTAGATGCTCTGCCTTTGCCGGGGGAATGACACGGGGTGCCACTTGTGCAGGGTCCCTGTGAACAGGAAAGCTTAGGATTGTGGGGCTGCTACCAGGAAGGTAGGAGGAAAAGCCATGATCTGGGCTCTGGAGGGGGGCCCTCTTTACAGCTCTTCTGTGGGGTGTCTGAGCAACAGGGATCCCCCCTCCATATTACAGCTTTGCAGGAATATTTTTCTACTTTATTTTTTTGAGGTAGGGTCTTACTCTGGCCCAGGCTGACCTAGAACTCACTATGTAGTCTCAGGGTGGCCCTGAACTCACAGCAATCCTCCTACCTCTGCCTCCGGAGTGCTGGCATTAAAGGCGTGTGCCACCATGCCGGGCGGGCTACTTTTCTACTTTAAAGCCAGGTGCCCTTGTTCAGGGCTCACACCATGGTCCCTTGGTCTCCAGTGTTGGACATTAGCATGGCCTCCAAGGGAGATGTGTGGTGACCTCATAGTTCTTTGCCTTCCTACTTGTCTTTTCTTCCTCCTCGGCCATTGTAGCTGAGCTTGTCAATGGTACCCTTGGGCGAGCTCTGAATCATCAGGGGAGCTGTTTAGAAATACCCAAGCTTTATGTAATTGGCTCAGGGTGCCGCTGGGGAAGTGGGGCAGCGGCGTTCTCCTGCTCCTCTGGTGACAGGAGCAGTTCTGGCGGACGCTGGCTTCCTACCCCCACAGCCTACAGGCGCCTTGCTTTGATCGGCTTCAATTGCAGCCCCAGCCTATTCCTCTCCAGCTGTGTCCCTGGGCTCCTCGCGGGCCCTCTGCTCCTTGGTGTCGCACACATCTCTGAGCCCTCTCAGCATTGGATTACCCGCATCCCAGCAGAACGACTGTGGCGTGAAGTGAATTACAGAGGGCAGAGCTGTCAAGACAGCTCCTGGGAAATAAATTAAAACATTCAATCATTCAGCCAAGAAGAAAGAGAACAGATTCCAAGAGATGCTCAGCCCCAGGAGGGGAGTCAAGGAGAAAGGCAGCTGGGAGAGGAGAGGCGGGAGGGAGCTGCCTTACAAGGCGGCGTTTGTGAACAAAGTCACTGGGGCACAGAGAGGAGGGGGGAAAGAAGCGTGCTGAAGGCACCTGACAAGAAGGTCCTCTACCTTGGAGTCCATCTCTGTGGAAGGCTGGGACAGAAGACACCTGTCTGGAGTGTGGACACCAGAGACAGGGCCAGACTAGGGTGCCCACTGCCTGGAGTTTGTGTCACCTGGGCCTACTTGTCTGTTAAGGTAAACAGTGTCTATAGCCAGATAAAAGTGGGGTATTGGAGCTGGGTGTGGTGGCACACGCCTTTAATCCCAGCATTCAGGAGGCAGAGGTAGGAGGATCGCCATGAATTCGAGGCCACCCTGAGACTACATAGTGAATTCCAGGTCAGCCTGGGCTACAGTGAGACCTTGCCTCAAAAAAAAAAAAAAAAAAAAAGTAGGGTGTTGGGAATGCTCTATCACTGGCTACAGCCTTTCAGGACCTGACCTGACGTTCCTTCTCTGAAAAATCAGGCTCTTCCTCTGCACCCCTGGGACACAGCAATTGGGACTTCTATAGGCAGGGTTTCTAGGGGCTCACCAGCCACCTCCTCAGCAGCCTTGGCTCTGGGCAGATGACTAGGACTTGATCAGAAGGGTTCAAGGTCTTAACTGGCGAGCCAAATGCACTTGCTGGGTGGGCAATGCACACGCATGAACCTAGGAGTCACAACTTCGCCATAGGTACAAGGTCTCTGTAGGGCTCAGGGTGGTGGCAGTGTATTTCCCCTTTAGAGCGAGTAACTGCCATGGGGCATAGATTTACTATCGGCCGTAGGTTTATTCCGCACGGACCTCCATCTATGGATTGTCTCAGGTTGTCTGCTGGGCGATTACTGGTTAGGCATGGATACAGGGCAGGGGGCGAGGTCTTGGGATTGGGTCTACACCTGGAGCATGGTTCGTTCCTTGTCCGTGGGTGGCATCTTGGCCAGCCTCTTATTATCTGTGCCCTCAGCCTTTCCCACTGAGCAGACAGATGGTCAGATGCTCAGATCAGACGTGTGGTTTCAGTCTGACAGCACCGTCCTAAGATCCCAAGGCCAGCTTGGTGTTGGTCCTGGATGTCCAATAAACAGACCATTGCAAAGCCTGACACAAACAGGAAGTACATCTTAGTGGGCAGGGGGAGGGGAGATTTCTGCAAAGTCCCTAATAGAACAGCTGCTAGGCTAGCTAGCCTGCCAGGGACTCTAGGGTTTCGTGATGGCTATGTCAAAGTTTGGATTAGCCGGGCGTGGTGGCGCACGCCTTTAATCCCAGCACTCAGGAGGCAGAGGTAGGAGGATTGCCGTAAGTTTGAGGCCACCCTGAGACTCCATAGTGAATTCCAGGTCAGCCTGGGCTAGAGTGAGACCCTACCTCGAAAAACCAAAAAAAAAAAAAAAAAAAAGTTTGGATTAGCTAATTGTTAAATTGAGTCACCATTCTGGACTATACCTAAAAGCAGTTTTTCTAAATAAGTGGAAGCAAAAATAAACCCAGGGCTGGGGAGATGGCTTAGAGTTAAAGTGCTTGCCCATGAAGCCTAAGGACCCAGGTTTGATTCTCTAGTACCCACATAAGCCAGATGCACATGGTGGCGCATGTGTCTGGAGTTCATTTGCAGTGGCTAGAGGCCCTGGCATGCTCTCTCTCTCTCAAATAAACAAAAATAAAATAAAATATTTTAAAAATCCAGCTGTAAATAGGGACGAGAGAACTGCTTACATGCCTTGGCTCTGCACTGGGATCTCCACTGGGGCCCAGAGGGTTTCCCCTGTAATAGACTGAATATGAAATGTTCTCCCCAGGCTCATGTGGTTGCCTGATGATGGGATTTGGGGAAGTGACTGGATCTGGGAGAGCTCTGATCTAATCAGTAGATCAATTCCTTGAAGGACTCATAACATGGTGACATTATTGAGAAGCAGTGAAAAGTAGGAGGTAGGCCTAGCAGGAAGACGTAGGCCACTGTGGCCATGCCCTGGAAATATGCATCAGTCCCCTGCCCCTCTGGTCTTTATGCTTCCTGTCCACTGTGAGATAAGTGGCTCTGCCCTGTCACAAACCCTTCTGTCAGGAATGTTCTTCCGCACGGTGGGCCCAGGACCATGGAGACAAGTGACCATGGACTAAAGCCATGAGCCACAGCAAATCTTTCCTGCTTTTAAGTTGCTTTCTTGGTTGTCCATCACAGCAAAGGGACATCTGACTATAACTCCATCTGGGCAAGTAGACCCAGCCTGTGTGGGATCCAAGGCCTGGGGACCATGGGCAGAGCCAGTCATTCCTCAGGCAGAGGCTGCCAGCGATTTCCAATTGGCTGGAGGTTTGGCAGGCAGCTGTGAGCTCCAGACTCCACAAATGACTGAAGGTCCAGGTTCTAGATGGGAGTAGCACTCATCCAGGAGGGGAGTCGAATTAGGCTCACCACAGGGTGCAGGTCATCCGTCCTTGGTTTGGCTTATGTGTGGTGTTTTTTGTTTTTTTTGAGGTAGGGTCTCACTCTAGCTCAAGCTGACCTGGAATTCACTCTGTAGTCTCAGGGTGGCGTTGAACTCACAGCAATCCTCCTACCTCTGCCTCCCCAGTGCTGGGATTAAAGGCATGTGCCACCACGCCCAGCTTTTTTTTTTTTTTTCTTTTTCCAGGTAGGGTTTCATTCTAGCTCAGGCTGACCTGGAATTCACTATGTTGACTCAGGGTGGCCTTGAACTCATGGCGACCCTCCTACCTGTACCTCCCAGGTACTGGGATTAAAGACGTGCAGCACCACGTCCAACCCTTTTAAAAAATTTATTTATTTATTTATTTATTTGACAGAGAAAGTGGGAGGGGGAGAGAGAGAGTGAGAATGGAGGCACAAGGGCCTCCAGCCACTGCAAATGAACTCCAGATGCATGCACCCCCTTGTGCATCTGGCTAACGTGGGTTCTGGGGAATTGAACCTGGGTCCTTTGGCTTTGCAGGCAAATGCCTTAGCCACTAAGCTATCCCTCCAGCCTTTTAAAAAATATATATATAGGACTTCCGGCCAAGATGGCGACCTCCTAGCTGCACTGCAAATCCCGGGGAAAGAAAGACAGGTGTAGATCCTAAGGAGAGAGCCACCCCATCATACCTCCAAAGGGCCCTGGCTGAAACTAAGAAAAATTGGTGAAACAAGCAAGAGTGCTGTTTTCCTGATGAACCGGATACCAGCAGAAGGGGGAAGAAGATCAACACAGAGAAAAATCAACTCCTACCAAATCAGAGAGCCAGAGCCTCAGAGGCCCCCAACACCTCATCACTGAAGCAGACCAAAAATGAATCCAACATGACTCAGGGAAATTTTGCGGAAGAGGGGGCAGAAAGAATGTCAGAGCCATATGTTGGGTCATGATAGGCAGAGACATTTATCTTACACATAACTGTGGGCTAACTCCACAATGCATGACCCATATACCTCAACAAGGAGGGGCCAAGGGGAGGGGGTAGGTCACGGATGAGCCTAATAATGGTACCAAACTGACTGTATTTGCTGAATACAAAACTACCTAATAAAGAAAAAAAAATATATGTATATTATTTGGTGTGTGTGTGTGTGTGTGCATGTTTGCATATGTAAGGGTGGGTATGTGCCATGGCATGTGATTGCAGCTCAGAGAACAACTTTCAAGTTAGTCCTCTCCTTCCAACCTGCTTGAGGCAGGTTCTTTCAGCTTTATTTGGGAGTTTCTAGAAAATTCTCTTCTCAGCTGGGCATGGTGGTACACGCCTTTAATCCCAGCACTTGGGTGGCAGAGGTAGGAAGATCACTGTGAGTTCGAGGCTACCGTGAGACTACCTAGTGAATTCCAGGTCAGCCTGGGCTAGAGCTAGATCCTACCTCGAGAAAATAAAAGTAAACAAAGAGAAAATTCTCTTGTCTCTGCCTCCCTTCTCTCTCTAACTCCCTCTTGTTATAGGCACACTGGGATTATAGAAGCTCACCACAGCTTCCGGCTTTTCTGTGGGATCTGGGGATTTGAACTCAGGTACTCAGAGTTGCACAGCAAGCGCCTTAGCCATTGGACCATCCCCCAAGCCCTTCCTTGGCTTTACAGGGTCAGTGCTGTCCAATATCTTCCTCTGGACTGAATGCAGTAAGGAGGCCTTTTAACCCTGGGCTGAGCCTCATGGGGCTTTGGATCTTCCTCCTGGAGGAGGCGAGCAGGATCTGAGGTCAGAGCTAGGAGCGTTTCTTTCACCTTGGACTTGTAGCAGGAAGCAACACTGGGGTCCCAGGGGGTTCTGAGGGGAGGGGCCTCAGCATCTGTCCATGAGTGGATGAGGCAAGAGGTACTGGGACTGGCTTGTCCTTTGGAGTGATGAGTACAGTCCAGATAGCATCATGGGGAGCTGGTTACGTCTCAGCCTTGGGCATAGAGACAGATCTGCGTTTGCAGCACAAGGATAGGTGAGGGCAGCTACTTCTCCACTTAGAAAGCTGAACAGTAGTGACATGCTCCACAGCAGGTGCCAGGGAGTCCCAGGGGAGCATCCCTCACGTTGTCCTTCAGAGACAAAGCCCCTGGGAGGAACAGATTTCCTTGTTTGCCCTAGTCTGTCAGATGCAAACAGGTTTTCATAAAACTCAAGGAAACATCTGCTGAGAAAAATTAAAGCGGCAATGAAGTTTCTCTCTGGGGAACCATGTGCTTTACCCTCTTTTTTCTTGGAGGCTCTGAGGCATGCCTGCAGCCCAGGCTAGGGTTCTTCCAGGGTGTGCAAACAGTTGGATCCTTGGCAGGCTGATGGCCTAGCAGAGGAGGGTGGGTGTGCAGTGCACCTTGATCTCACCCTTAGCATCTAGGTTATGCCTTCATCTTCCCATAATCCTTCCATTTGCTGAGCTTGCTTAGCATTAGGCAAAGAAAATGTATGTGTTGGGGGAATTGAAATAACACTTCTTGGGCTGCAGCGATGGCTTAGCGGTTGAGGTGCCTGCCTGCAAAGCTGAAAGACCCAGGTTTGATTCCCCAGGACCCACGTAAGCCAGATGCATAAGGTGGTACATGCATCTGGAGTTTGTTTGCAGCAGCTGGAAAGTCCTGGCGAGCCCATTCTCTTTCTCTCTTTCTCTCTTTCTCTCTTTCTCTGCCTCTTTCTCTCAAATAAATATATAAAAATTAGGGGCTGGAGAGATGGCTTAGTGGTTAAGGCATTTGCCTATGAAGCCTAAGGACTCAGGTTTGATTCCTCAGGACCCACATAAGCCAGATGCACAAGGAGGCGCATGCATCTGCAGTTCGTCTGCAATGGCTAGAGGCCCTGGTGCATCCATTCTCTATCTCTGTCTGTCTTTCTCTCTCTCTCTAATAAATAAATTAAATTAAAAAAAGAAGAAATAACACTTCTTTTTTTGTATGTGTATGTCTGTGTGTGTGTGAATATGTGTTATACATGTTCATGGGCATACACGTGTGCTCATTCACGTGTGTGCACATGCATGTGCAGACCAGACGTTGAAGTTGCATATTTTCCTCAATCTCTACCTTGTTTATTGAGACAAGGTCTCTCACTTCAACCCAGACCTCAGCAATTTGGGTGTTCTAGCTAGCTAGCTTGCTTCAGGGATCCCCTGTCTCTGTCTCCCTAGTGCAAGAATTACAGGTGGTCGCCATGCCAGTCTGGCATCTACGTGGGTGCTGGGGATCCAAACTCAGGACTTCACACTTGTGTAGCAAGTGCTTAACTGATTGAGCCATCTCGCCAGCCCCCGAAATCACACTTCTTGGGCTGTGGATGTGGATCGGTAGTAGAGCACTTGCCCCACATGTGCAAGGATCAATGCCAGTACTGTCAAAAGAAGAGAAGAAACACCACTTCTTCATGAAGCAGTGGAGCTAAAGGGCCAGACTTGCATCAGAATCAGCAGATGTTACACTGCTAGGGCTCATGACTACCCCTGTTTTAAGTTTTCAGTATCAGGGATGTGTTCCCTCCAATGGAGTGGGCCTCCAGTCCAATTAGAGGGTGGTTGGTTTCCCCTATAACAGACATGCCACTATTGCACCCATTGGCTCATTTGGCCTGGCTGGCCAATTATAAGGCTTGCAATGTCCACTGTTGGGTATCTTCACTGGTGATTTCTCTCCCATTGAACTGCATACAGTGTGGCTTTTTCCAGGTTTCTGTCAGCTGGTCTACACGGAGGAGGTTCAGCTCAGTTCCAGCAGGGTTTCTCAGTGACCTTGCAGCCCAAGTATGTGGAGTCTTCAGCAATAGGGTCTTACCATCTATTCCTGGTGAAAAACCAAGAGCCTTGCCAATGATCTGTAATGTTTTGGGGATATCAGGGACCTCCTTGGCCAACAACTTACTGGAAGGTATCTCATCCCTGGCACTGAAAATTTCCTAGTAACAATCTATGGCTCCTGTGTATTCCATTGTCTAAAAATGTAGGTTTCCATATGACTTATTTATATCCTCTTAGATTTTGATTATCCCTCCCTCCACCTTTCCTTACTCAATCTCTTCCCCTGACCTCACTTAGGCCTTTCCCCCCCATTAATCTATTCTTCTTCTTACATATATACAATACCATCCTATTAAGTCCCCCCCCCCATCCCTTTCTATTCGCTTTACATCTCCTTTCTAGCTTACTGGCCTATGCTACTGAGTTTTCTTTCTACTCACACAGAAGTCCATTCTGGGCCTGGGTTACCTCATTTAGTATAATCCTTACAAAACCCATCCATTTTCCTGCAAATTTCATAACTTCTTTTTTTTTTTTTTCTGCTGAGCAGAACTCCATTGTGTAAATGTGCCACATCTTCATTATCCACTCATCAGTTGAGGGATATCTAGGCTGGTTCCATTTCCCAGCTATTGTGAATAGAGCAGCAATAAACATGGTTGAGCAAGTATCTCTAAGGTAGTGAGATGAATTCTTAGAATACATGCCTAGGAGTGGTATAGCTGAGTCGTATGCCAAATCTATTTTTAGCTGTCTCAGGAACCTCCACACTGATTTCCACAATGGCTGGACCAGATTGCATTCCCACCAACAGTGTAGAAGGGTTCCTCTTTTTCTGTCTCCTAGCCAGCATTTATGATCATTTGTTTTCATGATGGTAGGCAATCTGACAGGAGTGAGATGGAATCTCAACGTAGTTTTAATCTGCATTTCCCTGATGACTAGGGATGTAGAACATTATTTTAGATGTTTATATGCCATCTGTGTTTCTTCTTTTGAGAACTCTCTATTTAGTTCCATAGCCCAGTTTTTAATTGGGTTGTTTGATTTCTTATTATTTAATTTTTTGAGTTCTTTGTATATCCTGGATATTAATCCTTTCTCAGATTTATAGCTGGCAAAGATTTTCTCCCATTCTGTAGGTTGCCTCTTTGCTGTATTCACAGTGTCCTTTGCTGTACAAAATCTATAATTTCATGAGGTCCCAGCTGTTAATCAGTGGTTTAATTGCCTAAGCAATTGGGGTTCTATTCAGAAAGTCTTTGCCAAAACCAGTATGGTAAAGGGTTTCCCCTACTTTTTACTCTAGCATTTTCAGAGTTTCAGGTCTGATATTAAGGTGTTTGATCCATTTGGCCTTAATTCTTGTACATGGAGAGAGATAAGGATCTATTTTCATCCTTCTACAGATACATATCCAGTTTTCCCAGCACCATTTGCTGAAGAGGCTGTCTTTTCTCCAATGAGTATTTTTTTTTTTTTGGCATTTTTGTTAAAGATCTGGTAGCTATATCTACCCAGACTTACGTCTGGGTCCTCTATTCTGTTACACTGATCTACATGTCTGCTTTTATGCTGGTACCATGCTGTGTTTGTTACTATGGCTCTGTAGTATAGGTTAAAATCAGGTATGGTGATACCATACCTTATTTTTGTTGCTCAAAATTGTTGTAGATATTTGAGGTGTTTTGTGCTTCCAAATGAATTTTTGGATTTTTTTTCTATTTGTGTGAAGAATGCCATTGGAATTTTGATGGGGATTGCATTAAATGTATAGATTGCTTTTGGTAAGATTGCCATTTTTCACAATATTGATTCTTCCAATCCAAGAACAAGGGATGTCTTTCCATTTCCTAGTGTCTTCTGCAATTTCTCGCTTGAGTGTTTTAAAGTTTTCATTATAGAGATCCTTCACTTCCTTGGTTAGGTTTATTCCAAGGTACTTATTTATTTATTTTTTGCTTGATACAATTGTGAATGGGAGTGATTCTCTGATTTCATCCTCTGTGTGTTTGTTGTTAGCATATTGGAAGGCTACTGATTTCTGTATGTTTATTTTGTATCCTACTATATGGCTATAGGTGTTTATCAGCTCTAACAGTTTGCTGCTAGAGTCTTTAGGGTCTTTTATGTATAGAATCATGTTATCTGCAAATAATGATAATTTGACCTCTTCCTTTCCAATTTGTATCCCTTTTATGTGTGTCTCTTGCCTAATTGCTATGGCTAAGACTTCCAGTATTATATTAAATAAAAGTGGGGACAGTGGACACCCTTGTCTTGTTCCTGATTTTAGTGGAAAAGCTTCAAATTTATCTTCTTTTAGCATTATGTTGGCTGTAGGCTTGTCATAAATAGCCTTTATTATGTTGAGATATGTTCCTTCTATTTCCAGTCTCTGTAGGACTTTTATCATGAAGGGATGTTGGATTTTGTCAATTGCTTTTTCTGCATCTAATGAGATGATTATGTGATTTTTGTCCTTCAGTCCATTCATATAATGTATTACATTTATTGATTGCATATGTTGAACCATCCCTGCGTCTCTGGGATAAAGCTTCTTGGTCGGGATGAATGATCCTTCTGATACATTCTTGTATTCTGTTTGCCAATATTTTGTTGTGAATTTTTGCATCTATGTTCATTAAGGATATCAGTCTGTAATTTTCCTTTTTTTGTTCTGTCTTTGCCTGGTCTTGGTATCAGGGTGATGCTGGATTCATAGGAGTTTGGTAGGATTCCTTCTTTTTCTATTTTATGGAAAAGTTTAAGAAGCATTGGTGTTAGTTCTTCCATGAAGGACTGGTAAAATTCACCAGTGAATCCATCTCGGCCTGGACTTTTTTTAGTTGGGAGACTTTTTTGATAACTGCTTGGATCTCCATACTTGTTATAGGTCTATTTAAGTGGCTAATCTCATCTTGGTTTAATTTAGGTAGGTCATATAAATCAAGGAAATCATCCATTTCTTTCAGATTTTCAAACTTAGTGGAGTATATATTCTTATAGTATGTCCCTATGATTTTTTTTTAATTTCTGTGGTACCTTTTGTGATGGTGTCTTTTTTATCTCTAATTTTATTAATTTGTGTCTCTTCTCTCTTTCTTTCAGTCAGATTTGCTAAAGGTTTATCAATCTTGTTTATCCTTTCAAAGAACCAACTCTTTGTTTCATTGATTCTTTTTTTTTCTTTTTTTTTTTTTTTTTGGTTTCTATTTCATTAATTTCTGCCCTGGTCTTTATTATTTCTTCCCATCTACTGATTTTTGGTTTGCCTTGTTCTTCTTTTTCTAAGGCTTTAAGGTTTACTTGCAGCCCGGTGTGGTGGTGCACACCTTTAATCCCAGCACTCGGGAGGCAGAGGTAGGAGGATCGCCCTGAGTTCAAGGCCATCCTGAGACTACATGGTGAATTCCAGGTCAGCCTGAGCTAAAGTGAAAACCTACCTTGAAAAACCAAAAAAAAAAAAAAAAAAAAAAAAAAAAAAAAAAAACAGTTGTTTACTTGTAATCTTTCTAATTTCTTAATGTAGGTACTTAAAGCTATAAATTTCCCTCTTAGGACTGCCTTCATTGTGTCCCAAAGTTTTTGGTATGTTGTGTTCTCATTATCACTTGATTCTATGAAATTTTTGATTTCTTCAATGACCCATTCATGATTCAGTAATGTAATGTTTAGTTTCGATGATTTTGTTTTTGATCAGTAGTTTTTCTTATTGCTAATTTGTAGTCTAATCTCATTGTGATCAGATAGAGTACAAGGAATTATTTCAATTTTCCTGTATTTGTTAAGAGTTGCTTTGTTTCCTAATATATGGTCTATTTTAGAGAATGTGCCATGTGTTACTGAGAATGTGTATTCTGCAGTATTTGGATGGAATATTCTGTAGATATCTGTTAGGTCCATTTGTTCTAAGACATCATTTAATCCAGATGTCTCTCTGTTATTTTTTGCTGAGATGACCTGTTAATTTATGAGAGCAGGGTATTGAAGTCACCAACTACAATTATGCTTGGTGTTATCTGTGACCTTAAGTCTAATAGTGTTTGTTTGATGAAATTGGGAGTCCCCATTTTAGGTGTATATGTTTAGAATTGGAATGTCTTCCTGTTGAGTTGTTCCTTCAATCAATATAAAGTGACCTTTATTGTTGGGCTCTGAAAGGCCCAGGCATGAGGCCTAGTGGAACTTCCTGAGCCTAGCTAAAGTTTGGCAACCTGTCTCTGGCCAGACGTGACCCAGCAAGACGCCTAATGGCTTCTTGCCTGCTACTTCCGCATGGGAGTTAGAATTATCATTTCAATAGTCACAGTTTACTATTGGCCCTTACCTCTCCCCCCATCCTAGAATCCCCTCCTTCGTTTCCAACATTATATAGGCAACTGCTCATAGCAATAAAGCGAGTTCCTGCTTCGACAAGACTCCCAACTCAGTGTGGTTTTTCTCCGGTGGCCAGGAGAGGCCTGAGTCGTCGGACGCTCATCTCCTCCTCAACCCCTTGGGAGGAACCAGCAGGCCTGGTCCTTCCCTCGGCACTATCTGCCCCCACCGGCGGAGCCCGGCACTTTATCTTTCTTCACTAATGTTGGTTTGGAGTCTATCCTGTCAGATATTAGGATAGAAACTCCTGCTTGTTTCTTAGGCCCATTTGCTTGAAATTTTCTATCCTTTCACCCTAAACTAGTGTCTGTCTTTTATAGAGAGATGAGTTTCTCAGAGGCAACAAACAAGGATCCTGCCTTTTTTATTTTTTGAGGCAGGGTCTCACGCTAGTCCAGGCTGACCTGGAATTCATTATGTAGTCTCAGAGTGGCCTCAAACTCATGGCGATCCTCCTACCTCTGCCTCTTGAGTGCTGGGATTAAAGGCATGCACCACCACACCTGGCTAAGGATTCGACCTTTTAATCCAGTCTGCAAACCTGTGTCTTTTCGTTAAGGAATTGAGGCAATTGATACTAAGAGTTATTATTGAAAGGTATGTATTTATTCTCACCATTCTTCTTGCTTTGTAGTGCTTCCTGTTTTCCCTTTACTCTCTTGTATTAACTATTATTTTGGTATGGCTTATCTTTTCCTGTTTCCTCATGTGTGTGCTTTCCTTTTCTTCAGTGTGAAGGATCCCTTCAAGTATTTTCTGTAGAGCTGGTTTACTGGTCATATATTCCTTTAGCCTTTTTTGTGTGGAATGTCCTTATTTCTCCATCAATTTGGATGTATAGCTTTGCAGGATAAAGTAACCTTGGCTGACAGTTGTTATCTTTCATAATTTGGAATACATCAGTCCAGGCCCTTCTGGCTTTTACATTTTATGTTGAGTAATCTGCTGTGATCCTGATGGGCTTGTCTTTGTAAGTGACTTGATATTTCTCTCTATCTGCTTTCAATATATTTTCTTTAGTTTGTATGTTTGGTAGTTTAATTATAATATGGCGAGAAGTTCTTCCCAGGTTTTGTCTGTTTGGTTTCTAAAGGCTTCCTGTATCTGCATTGGCATCTCTCTTACAATTTGGTGAAAGTTTTCTTCTGTGATTTTGTTGAAAACACCTACTATGCCTTTGAATTGAAATTCTTCTCCTTCTCCTATACCCTGAATTCTTATGTTTAATCTTTTCATAGTATTCAGAATGTCTTGAAATTCCCATTCATACCTTCCTACTAGCTTGCCTTTCTCTTTGTTGGACTGTATTAGATTTGCCACCTGGTCTTCTCGTTTAGAGTCTGTTCTCTCCTTCATACATTCTATTGGTGAGACTTTCTACAGATATTCAAAATTTTACTTACTGTGTTTTTCATTTCTAGTATTTCTGATTGTTTTTTCTTCAGTATTTCTCTATTGTTACTCATGTATTGACCTCCTTATTAAGCTGGTTTCCTGTATTCTCCGTTAGGAGTTGGTTTTCTTTTTTGATTCCTTCTTTTATTTCTTTGAACAGAGTTATAATCATTCTTTTGAAATCTTTGTCAGACATTTCATCTAAATCTGTCTCACTGGAGGTAATTTCTGATGGGTTTATAATTTTTAAAAAGTATTTTATTATTATTTATTTGACAGAGAACGAGGGTGGGGGGGGGAGAGAGAGAGAGGGAGAGAGAGAGAGAGAATGGGTGCACCAGGGCCTTCAGCCACTGCAAATTAACTCCAGACGCATGCACCCCATTGTGCATCTGGCTAATGTGGGTCCTGGGTAATTGAACCTGGATTCTTTGGCTTTGCAGGCAAACACCTTAACTGCTAAGCCATCCCACCAGCCCTGGGTTTATAATTTTTGGTAGAATTATATCATCTCTTTTTGTGTATTTTTTGTATTATAATGTAGGGATTTTTGCATCTTGGGTTAATTTTTTAAAATTTATTTACAAACACACACACACACACACACACACAGAGAGAGAGAGAGAGAGAGAGAGAATTTCAGAGCCTCTTACAACTGGAAATGAACTGTAGATACATGGGCCACTCTGTGCATCTGGCTTTACATGGGTACTGGTGAATTAAACTCAGACCGTCAGGCTTTGCAAGTGAGCACCTTTAACCTCTGGGCCATCTCTCCAGCCCAATCTTGGGTAAATTTGGTGTTTGAGTTTTCTAATTATCTGCAGTATTCTTAGACATGTAAATCTGATGTTATATATCTGCAGAGTAGGAGCTTAAAGTGCTAAATGCGGCTCTTATATGACTTCCAAAGTAACAACAGAAGTGACCTTAGGTGTTGGGTTTACCTGCTACGCAAGTGTACTAGTAGGCTGGGTGGAGCAAAATACAGGCAAATTCTAAAATTCAACTGACCAGTATACACAGCCAACCAAAACCAGCACAGAATATTTATGTAAGTGTGGGTATTAAAACAAACAGATAATCTAACAAAGTCAAAGTCCCTAAGGGTGTGTGTTGCCTCACACCCTTAATCCTGTCAACTGGGAGGTTGAGATTTCTCTTCTGTAAAGGGTTCCAGGTCAGCCTGGGGCCAAAGAAGACCCTGCAGCCACAAGTGACAGAAGAAGAAGTCAAAGGCAGTATAAATCAGGGAGCAGCAAAGGACCACCCCCAAATATAGCTTACTGAAGAATGGCAAAGCAGATCATCAATCAGATCTAACACATAACCTGCCCTGACATGGAAGATGCGGTTAGTACTTCCAGTGCAGGTGTAAATACCAGGCTTGGGGGCAGATACTGACCCAGTGTGAGCAGGTCCTGTTACCTTTCGAGATGGCCTTGGTCTTAGCTATGTTATGTGCCCAGTTGGGTCCCTCTTACTGTGCTGTGGGCTCGGCTAGCCTGCCTGGGTCAGCAGGTCCGCTGCTCTGATCACCTGTGCTGGGTGCTGTGTGGCTGATCTCCCTTCCCCAGGTCTCCAGTGGTTGCTGGTGTTGGTGGTTGTGGGAGGGGAGGCTGTAGAGGGTGCCTGAAGTAGTACCAGAGCTGCATAGCTGGTCTCTGAGATCCTCTTCCTCACCAACCACTCAGCTGGTCCCTGCTGCCTCCTTCAGGTTTCTTGAGTTTGCCAGGAGGCTGGTGTGAGTGGAAAATCCCCTCACCTGTGTCTCCTGCTTCTCAGGCAGAGCCTGGTGGCTGTGCAGACCAGTGCCATTATGGGATCTGGTTCTGCCTGCTTCTGTGATTGCTAGAAGTTCTGGGTCTCTTCTACTTCTCTGCTGAGGTTGATAATTCCTTGTGTACCTTCTCATTTTGGTAGAAGAGTATATTTTGTTGTTTATCTGCTTGTTTTCCCCCCTAGACTGCTTTGGGCTGGCTACTACGCCACCGTCTTACCCAGAAGTCCTTGAGTTTTTTGTTTCTTATCTATCTGCAAGCAGAATATGAGAGGGAGTAAGAAAAGAGGAGAGAGAGAGAGAATGGGCCAATCAAAACCTCTTGCCACATCAAATGAACTCCAGATGCCTGTGTTACTTTGTGCATCTGGCTTTATGTGGGTATTGGGGAATCCAACTTGGGCCATCATCAGGTTTTCATAACCAAGTGCCTTTAACTACTAGGCCATCTCTCTGGCCCTATAATGCTTGATTTTAAAAGTTCCTGGTTGAGTGGCTGACAAGATATATACATGTTAAATTAATTTTGGCTTGGGGTTAGACAGATTTTCCAACATTTTCTGAAATGGTCCTAAATATACTTTTGCCATTTTGTGCTATGCATTTATGCAAAATGTTGTTCTCAGCTAAAATCAAAATACTGATCAACTCTGAGAAATGTTGAAGATGCTTTTCATCCTATGGCATCAAATATTTGACTGATTTAATTCTTCATGTAAAAATAAGCAAGTACATCTATCTCATTAGCATGCAAATTTGCCTTCATCTTTAATAAATGGTAAAATTACACGTGGACCAAAGAATTGTTTTAAAATAAATTTCTTTGTGATTTATTATAATTAAATATTTTATTTGCATGCACATTTTATATACCTATATATCCAGGGTTGCATAAAATAATTGTAAAGTGAAAAGGAGTCACAAATGGAAAAATCTAAGAAGCCCTGGGTTATGGAATGGACATTGGGAGGGTGGAATGTGAGGTCCCCACATCATCATCAGTGCAGAAGCAGCCCTCTTCCAGATCCTCTCTGGCAAACGTTCTAGAAAGAAACTGTCCTTTCTGTATTGCCACAGATCCCTGCCCTGCCCAGGAAGCCTGATTATCTAGCAGAGCCATTCTACCAAGGTTGGTAGCACTGACTATGCCAGCAGTCCATGGAGTGATGACAGAGCTGCCCTAGAAGTGGCAATACCCATGGGCTGGAGAAATGGCTTAGTGGTTAAGGTGTTGCCTGCAAAGCCAAAGGACCCAGGTTCGATCTCTCAGGACCCAAGTTAGCCAGATGCACAAGATGGCTCATGTGTCTGGAGTTCATTTGCAGTGGCTGAAGGCCCTGACACCCCCATTCCCTCTCTATCTGCCTCTTTTTCTCTCTCAGACACAAATAAAATAACAAGTTTTTTTTTTTCTTTAAAAAGAGAAGCAGCAATGCCCCTTCACCATGGTTGATAGGCAGCAATCACTGGAGGGGGCTGAACCTGGAGAGCAAGAGAGGGTGGGATAGTGGCAATTGGTACCTGGCCCCCAGGACTTGTTGGTTAGTACACCTCAGACACCCCAGAAAACCACACAAATAACTGGTTTCTGCAGGAGGCTGGCATCTGAGCATGACAGACAGGGTAGGGTGATCCAGCCAGGTTTGACTCTGCTTGCCAAAGCTATTCTTTGGTCCTGAGACACTGATTAATGTGCCATGTCTGGAAGAGCCGCCACAGTTTAGAAATATCCAGAGGAGACCTGTAGCAGACTTGTCTCTGTGGGGGCCAGGATCGCCAAATGTTAGCACTAGCTCCTCCTGGGTGGTAGTATGCTGGGAAGCTGTCTTCCCCACTGACTCCCCTCATCCCCCATTTGTGGTGGGATCAAAGTTAGGACCTTGTACATTCTAAGTGCCTGCTTACCCATGACCTGCATCCCCAGCACCCACTCTTTTTTCTTTTCTGTACTTTACTCTATCCCAGGCTGACCTAGAACTTACTCTGTAGTCCCAAACTGGCTTTGAACTCATGGTGATCCTTCTACCTCAGCCTCTCAAGTGCTGGGACTGAAGGTGGAACCACCATGTCTGGCCCTGCTGTTTTGTTTTTTAAACTTCATTGAAGTTTAAAAAATTATTATTTGGGGCTGGAGAGATGCCTTGGCAGTTAAGGCACTTTCCTACAAAGCCTAAGGACCCAGGTTCGACTCCCCAGAACCCATATAAGCCAGATGCACATGGTGGAGCATGCATCAGGAGTTTGTTTGCATTGACTGGAGGCCCTGGCATGCCCACTCTCTCTCTCACTCTCAACAAATAAGTAAAAATAAAATAAAAAATATTATCTAAAAATTATTATTTATTTGCAAGAAGAAAGAAAGAAAGAAAGAAAGAAAGAAAGAAAGAAAGATAGATAGATAGATTATAGATAGAGCCAGGTATGGTGGCACATGCCTTTAATCCAAGCACTTGGGAGGCAGAGGTAGGAGGATCGCCATAATTGGTGTGAGTTTGAGGCCAGCCTGAGACTACATAGTGAATTCCAGGTCAGCCTGAGCTAGAGTGAGACCCTACCTTGAAAACCAAAAAAAAAAAAAGAAAGAAAGAATGGCCAGGGCACTGAAACAGTCCACTGCAAACAAACCCCAGACACGTGTGCCACTTTGTGTTATCTGGCTTTATGTGAGTACTGGGGAATGGAACCTGGGTCCTCAGTTTTTACAGGCAAGTGCCTTTAATTGCTGAGCCATCAATTCAGCCCCTTACTGAAATTTTGAAGATGCATATTTATGTATCTCTCATAGCTATCTCTCTATATATATCTATAATATATATATATATATATATATATATATATATAATAGTTCAAAATAAAAAGAAATGATGCTTAAGAAGTCATTAGTGAAAAGTCTTCTGTATATCTTTAATTTTTTTTGTTATTTTTATTTATTTATTTGAGAGCGACAGAGAGAGAAAGAGGCAGATAGAGAGAGGGAGAGAGAATGGGCGCACCAGGGCCTCCAGCCACTGCAAATGAAGTCCAGATGCTTGTGCCCCCTTGTGTATCTGGCTAACGTGGGTCCTGGGGAGTCGAGCCTTGAACCGGGGTCCTTAGACTCACAGGCAAGCGCTTAACCGCTAAGCCATCTCTCCAGCCCTTCTGTATATCTTTAGTTAAATGCCAGTTCCCCTTCAACTCTCTCTTTCCCACTAAAGCATCTTTGGCTTATCCCACATGATAATCCTTTGTGAAAGGGGATGATGATGTCATGAATACTTAGAAAGTCTCCTACTAGTGAGCATTGAGGTTGTTTCCAGAATTTTGCCAATTCAAATGATACTGCAGTGGGAAAACTCACACATGCATTGTTTTGCATATGCAGTATTCCTATATGATAGATTCCAGAAGTGTCATTTCAAAATCAGAGGGAATACATAGTTGTAATTTTGATTGACTTGGTGAATTGCTTTCTATAAAGGTTGTACTTATATAGACCACCACAGCTCTACCAACAGGCTGTGTTACTAAGCCTTTCAAATTTTGTCAGTCTGGTAAATGAAGGATATCTCAGTGTGTTTTAAAAAAATATTTTCTTTACTTGAAAGAGAGAAGGGAGGGAGAGAGAGAGAGAGAGGCAGATATATATAGAGAGAATGGCCACACCAGGACCTTAGCCATTGCAAACAAACTCCAGACGCATGTGCCATCTTGTGCATTTGGCTTTTGTGGGTACTGAGGAATCGAACCTGGGTCCTTAGGCTTTGCAGGCAAGTGCCTTAACCTCTAAGCCATCTCTCCAGCCCCTCAGTGTGTTTTAAACATCTTGCTTTCCTTGTCTCCAGGGTGTTTGTATGAGGTTTCCACCACTGGAGCTGGGGGATCCATGTTGCATGGTGGTGACTACTGGGGAGATTCATCAAAGTCCAGAGAACAAGAGGCTGTGAAGTGTTCAGTGTGCAGTGACATCTGCACCGTGTCTTCAAGGTGCAGGGTACCTGGAGGTAGAGGGTTGGGAGGAATGTAAGAGCCCGAGAGGCTGTTGCACAGGACCCCACAGTGGCTCTCGCCACCTTCGCCAGACCTGCATAATATTGGGCCCGTCAACACTTCAACATGGGTGATGAAGGACAAAGAGAAGAAAAGAGAAGAAACAAACAAACAAACAAGCAGTGACATCACAATAGAAGAGGGACTAGCTGGAAAGAAGAAGGGGTTCAATGGAGGGGGGCTAGGGAGACAACAGAAGGAGGAGGTTATGATCAGAACACATTATATATATGTTTGAGAGTTGTCAATAAAAGTTTTTTTAAATTTTTTTGTTTATTTATTTTTATTTTTTAAATTTTTTGTTTTTGTGAGGTAAGGTTTCTTTCACTCTAGCTTAGGCTGACCTGGAATTCACTATGTAGTCTCAGGGTGGCCTCGAACTCATGGTGATCCTCCTCCTTCTGCCTCCCAAGTGCTGGAATTAAAGGTGTGCGCCACCATGCCCAGCAAAAGTTTTTTTAAAATAATAAAACCTTTGTTAAACTATTATTTTTATATAATAAAATGTGCATATTTTCTGGGCGTGGTGGCGCACGTCTTTAGTCCCAGCACTCGGGAGGCAGAGATAGGAGGATCACCGTGAGTTGGAGGCCACCTTGAGACTACACAGTGAATTCCAGGTCAGCCTGGGCTAGAGTGAGACCCTACCTCAAAAAAAAAAAAAAAAAAAAAAAGCGCACATTTGTATAGTTCTAAGAATCAATAAATGTCTATGCTCATGTGACCAATACCCCAGTCAATATACAGAACATTTTTATCATCCCACCTATGGTTTGAATGTGGCTTGTCCCCTCTGAAACTTGTGATGCAGTTGATTCCCCATTGAGACATATTGAGAGAGTGGAAACTTTATGATGTTTAGAGCTGGGGCCTTTGGGAGGTGATTAGAATTATATTAGGTCACTAGAACGGAGCCCCTGTGAATAAATACAAGCAGTTATATAAGAAGCAGAGCTATCAGAAGGTGCTCCCTTCTTTCTCTCTCTCTAATTCTCTCTCTCTCCATGCTCTACCTTGGTTGGGACTCTGCAAATAAGACACTCATCACTGTAGCCCTGCAAACTTAGACCAGAACTATGATCCAAAATAAACCTCTTTTCTGTTTTTTTTTTTATTGTTTTTTTTTTGTTTGTTTGTTTGTTTTTTTGAGGTAGGGTCTCACTCTAGCTCAGGCTGACCTGGAATTCACCCTGTAGCCTCGAACTCATAGCGATCCTCCTACCTCTGCATCTTGAGTGCTGGGATTAAAGGCGTGTGCCACCATGCCCGGCTCTCTTTTCTCTTTTAAAATATTTTTATTTATTATTTATTTGCAAGCAGAGAGAGAGAGAGAGAAGACAGAGAGAATGGGCATGCCAGGGCTTCCAGCTGCCACAAATGAACTCCAGATGCTTGTGCTTTTGTGCATCTGGCTTTATGTGGGTACTGGGGAATCAAATCCAGTTTGTTAGGCTTTGCAGGCCAATGTCTTAACTGCTGAGGCACCTCTCCAGCCCCAAACCCAGCATTTTTTCCATGGGTTCTGGGGGATTGAACTCAGGTCCTCATAGCTTGCCAGGCAGGTGCTTTTACTGACTGAGCTATCCAAACCTCTTTTCTTTACAGCTTGGTATGTGACACTGAATTAGCAGTGACAGGAAACAGTCTAAGACACCTCAAAAAGTGTACTCATACCACTGTGCAGTCCACACCTCCCCACCCTGTCTGAGGAAACCACTAGTCTGATTTCTAGAAATTAGTTTGTCTGTCTGAGAATTTATCACTGAAATGGAATATACAATGTGCACTCTTTCATGACTAAGTTCTGTTGCTCCCTGTTTCTGTTTCATACAGTGTCTTTTTACATCTCTTTCCCAGGAAGACATGGGCAGGGGTATGCAATAGACTTTGCTCTGAAATCCCTTTATACTATGTAAGCATCTTTCTCAAATTTTATTTTATTTATTTGAGAGAGAGAGAGAGAGGGAAAAAAAAAAAAAGCAGATAGAGAATGGGTGCACCAGGGCCTCCAGTCGCTGCAAACAAACTCCAGACTCATGTACCACCTTGTGCATCTGGCTTACGTAGGTCCTAGGGAATCGAACCTGGGTTCTTTGGCTTTGCCAGCAAGCATCTTAACTGCTAAGCCATCTCTCCAGCCCTATCCAAGCATCTTTAAGGTTTGAATGTGAAATGTCCCCCACAGGCTCATGTCTTTGAACAGCTGGTTCCTAGCTGGCAATGTTGTTTTGGAAGGTTGCGGAACCTAAGGAGTGCCTAGCTAGAGGAATTGGGTCATTGGCTGGGAGCACAGTCCAGGTTGAGCTCTCTGCTTCCTAACGGCCTCCTAGGACCACCACCATGACTGTGTTCCCTGAATAAACTTTTCTTCCACTAAGAAGCTTCTGTCAGGTACTTTGTCACAGTGATAAGAAAAGTAACTAACACAGTATCCCTGTGTGGACCAATCACTTTTGTCTGTTGAATATGAAACACCAAGAAACTGTTTTCCCAGCCAGGGTGTTGGGTGGTGACCTGGGAGGGGGTGGCCGGGAGCAGGGAGAGACCCGCTTGGGAGGTGTCCTCACGTAGTGATCAACTTGTCCTCTGGGGACTCACAGTCACCCAGGGTCGCTTCTCTTCGTGTGCTCCCTCTCCACGTGTCTTCCCGTCACTGGGCCCGGTGTCACAGCAGACTCGGGGAAGCCTCCTGGCTGGGTGTTACGTAAAGTCTTTCATTTGATGTTTCTAAGAGATGAAATCAGAGCGTCTTCCCACAATCGGCTTCCACACATTGTTGAGTCAGCCTGTTTTACTCTCTCTCTCTCTCTCTGTTCCCCTGTTCATTCCTGTTTTACTTATTCAAGTATTTTGGGGAACACTCCTATTTTGTGATTTTGTATTTCAAAGAAAGCTTTTCACAGTTATGATTAGGAAAGAGCAGAAGAGAGAGAGAGAGAGAGAGGAAGAGAAAACAAATATCACTCTTCTGAGTTTCCTTGGGGCTGGTTTTTAGAATAATGTCATTCTTGCCTTCTCCAGAAACCCAATACCCACCCTACTTCAACCCCTACCAGCATGCCCAGTGGAGTAACTAACCCCCCAAAAAACACTGTCTTATGTGAGACTCATAGCCACTCCTAGCCTTACTCTTTTTTTTAAATTTTTTTTAAAGAGTTAAGAGAATCATTCTTTTTTATGTTTGTTTTTATTTATTTATTTGAAAGCAACAGAGAGAGAGAGAGAGAGAATGGGCGCACCAGGGCCTCCAGCCACTGCAAACGAATTCCAGACGCGTGGGCCCCCTTGTCCATCTGGCTAATGTAGGTCCTGGGGGATTGAGCTTCAAACTGGGGTCCTTAGGCTTCACAGGCAAGCGCTTAACTGCTAAGCCATCTCTCCAGACCCCCTTTTTTATGGTAGGTTCTTACTTTAGCCTAGTCTAACCTGGAACTCATTCTATGTGGGTCCCTGGATCCTCGGGGCCACAGTTCCCCGAAGGTGTCCAGACAACCATGGAAAGCAGGGTCTTGAGCGGCCATGAGCATGACAAAAGAACCACTTTCAGGAGGCAGTCTCAGTGAATAGCTCAGTTTATTTGCCAGGGAAATGGGTTTATAAGCAGTTGAGAGTGGGAAGAAGGCTGTATGAAGGCTGCTGGCTGATAAGGAGTTTCCTAGGCAACTGACCAAAGGTCACAGGGCTATGGGCAAAGCCCAAGTTCAGGTGTGCCAGGCTTGGAGAGGGAGTGGCCTCCTGTAGCCTGGGGGGTCCTTACCCCGGGCAGCTCAGGCCCATCTCCTGAAGGCTCCAGCCTGTGCCTGGCAGTGCCCGACAACTCTGTAGTTCCAGGCTGGCCTCAAACTGACAGCATTCCTCCTCCCTCTGCCTCTGAGTGCTAGGATTTAAAGCATGCGCCACCACTCGGGCTCTCTAGCCTTACTCGTAACATCTCACCATCCCTCTTCTGCCCTTTCTCCTGGGTCTAGAGAGGCTTTATGGATGGGAAGAAATGAGCTTACAAGACAGCTCATTAGCAGTTTGTTGTGAGGGTACTTGTTCCCTCTCTGCATTGGTTCAGAGTCTCGTTGAATAACTGTTAAAGGCAACGGGCAAAGAGGCGTGCCCATCTCTTCAAATGTTCTCAGATGGTTCAGTTCACTTAAATAGGAAAGACAGCTCTTGTCCTGTGCATTGAAGCTCTGAGATGGATTGATGGTGGGCCAGAGGGTCTTATGAAGAGCGTCTGGCTAGCCTGTCCCCTGGATGCCAGCTTCTTCTTTAGGCTGGAGCAAGATGACCACCCACATCCAGTCACAGTTGACTTATAACAACAGACAGTTCATACGAGGAAAGTGATGTTGAAGTTCTGGGAGACACACAACTAACTAGCTGGGCATGGTGGCACACACCTTTAATCCCAGCACTCAGGAGGCCGAGGTAGGAGGATCGTCATGAGTTCGAGGCCACCCTGAGACTACATAGTGAATTCCAGGCCAGCCTGAGCTATAGACCCTACCTCGAAAACTAAAATAAATAAATAAATAAATAAAATAAAATAAAGTTATTTATTTGAGAGAGAAAGAGAGACAGAGAGGCAGATAAAGAGAGAGAAAGAGAATGGGTACGCCAGGGCCTCCAGCCACTGCAAATGAACTCCAGACACATGTGCCACCTTGTGCATCTGGCTTATGTGGGTACTAGGGAATCGAGCCTTGGTCCTTAGGTTTCATAAGCAAGCACCTTAACCACTAAGCCATCTCTCCAGCCCTATGTTCTTTTTTGTTTGTTTGTTTGTTTGTTTGTTTGTTTGTTTGTTTGTTTTGTTTTGTTTTGAGATAGAGTCTCTCACTGAACCCAGAGCTGACCAATTCAAGCTGACTAGCTAGCTAACAAGTCCCAGAGATCCTCCTGTCTCCATGCCCTAGCACTGGGATTACAGGCCTGCACTGTCATGCCTGGCTTTTTCCGTAGGTGCTGGACAGCCAACCTCAGGTCTTCACGCTTGCCCAGTAAGCACTTTATCTACTGAGCCATCTTCCTAGCCCTTCTGTTGGCTGCAGTGTTCTGTCTCTCCATAGTCACAATGTTTTACTCTCTGTATAGATGACACTTCCTTGGAAAGCTTCACTGCACAAGTCTAGACTCTTCTTATTCTTAGTTTCTCTCTTCTGGGTCTTTTCTTTAAATTGACCTTGAATGATGATAGCAACTTGAATACACAGAGAAGGAGATGGGAAGGACCTGTGGTGCAAATATGCAAGAACCCTCCCCACACCCCGCTCGTTTTTCTGTGAGATAGGGTCTCATGTAACTAATAAGGCCAGCCTTGTATGCAGCAGAGCATGACCTTGAACTCCTGATCCTTTTACCTCCACTTCCTGAGGGCTGGGTTTACAAGCATGCAAATCACATCTGGTTTTCTTATTGACTGATTGATTAACTGATTACTTAGTTGATTGACTGAGATAGCATCTCACTACGTAGTCCAGGTTAGCCTCAAACTCTTGATCCTTTTGCCTCAGTTTCCCAAATGCTAGAATTACAGAAATGTGCCATCATATCCAATTGATAAGGATTCTTAAGCAGCCTGCAGCTGCCTGTTGGAGGGGGTGCTGTGACCTGCCTACATGACCGTCTGACTGCTGAAGGAACATGAGTCATCTTGTTAATCCAGTTTCATGAAGACAAGCAACCCAAGACCCTTTGTCTCATTTCATATTTACCCAATTGACCTTAATTAAATTTCCTTAGTCAATTTTCTTATGAAGGAGACAATGTTCAGACTGGCTAAAGTCTGATTTGCATGTCAATTAAATATTAAATGTCCTATTTCTCATTCTAAATGAATAACTAGTTATTCAGTTTCTTCAAGCAACTTCTTTGGAATTTTTGATAAAACCAGGCCAAGGCCTGGTCACCCCTAGTGAATTGAGGGCATTTGGATCCCCTAAGCTGTGAAGCTAGACCAAGGAGGCAGCGTATACGAGCATACCTAGATCAGTGAAACCGCACGACATTGTCATGACTGATTGTGACTGATGCGGTTCAGGCGTAGTGAACATTGCAGTGTAACAAGCACGCTCCCTTCCTCAAAACGCTTTCCTCTTTTCCCAACTGACTATACAAACGTGATTGGCCAAGGTTAATAGGTAATAAGACATGTGAGCATTTTCGATGTGTGTTTGTTAATTAATTAATTTTTTTTGAGGTAGGGTCTTGCTCTAGCCCAGGCTGACCTGGAATTCACTATGTAGTCTTAGGGTGGCCTTGAACTCACGGCGATCTTCCTACCTCTGCCTCCTGAGTGCTGGGATTAAAGGCATGCTCCACCATGCCCGGCTCTGTATTAGTTACTTTTTGCTGCTGTGAGGTTTCCAAAAAGCAGGTGAGAGTTGCAGAAACCTACTACTGTACATGGCCCCTGTTCGGTGGCCCAGCACCACCGGCATTAGCTTGGCTGCTTTGTGAGGGCACCTGAAGGTGCAGAAAACTTAAGATACCGCATGTCACCTTTACTTAGTAAGCCAACAAATATTATTCATCACTGCCTTGTGAATGCCACGAGGAAATAGGGACAGCATGAACACATGCCGTCATGCTATTAGAACTTCGGGGTTTGACAGAAAAACCAAATTGCCTTGTAAATAGAAATTCGATTTGCTTATATAACAGAGTTGCTGTCACTTTCGGTAAAGTTAGATCCAGCTGCTCAGGAAAGACCCTCAGGGTTGCTCTCTTTCCATGTGGCTGGCACACCCCTGCTTTGTGTTACTTGCACGCACGCACTCTAGTGGTCCCTGTGGAATCAGCTCCAGTGGAAGGAAATGAAATATATATATATATATATATATTCATATATATATATGTATATATATATATGTATATATATATATCATATATATATTCATGTTTGTAAATCCACCCCAGACACTTCTATGATTGGTCCTAGTTAGGTCACATGTCTCTTTCTAAATCCTCATGAGGGCATGAGTGTAGGGACACTGATTGATTTGTTCCGGACTGGATTTGCCCAGACCATATGGGCATACTGTGCCATCACTACCAGAGTTGTTTTGCACCCATGCAGTTTCTTGCCATCAGTGTCATGGTAGGGATGTAGAGAGTTGGCTGGATATGGTCCCTGTACTCCAGGTGTTTATAAGCTTTGTTTTTGGCTGGGGGAAAACTGATTAAGTTCTGATCTTAAAAAATATTTTATTTATTCATTTATTAGAGGGAGAGAGGGAAAGAGGGAGACAATGGGCATGCCAGGGCCTCCAGTCATTGCAAACAAACTCCAAATGCATGTGCCACCTTGTGCATCTGGCTTATGTGGGTTCTGGGGAGTTGAATCTTGGTCCTTAAGCTTCACAGGCAAGCACCTTAACTATTAAGCTATCTCTCCAGCCCCAAGTTCTGATTATTTTTATTTCTTTTTTCTTTTTTCTTTTTTTTTCTTTTTTGAAGTAGGGTTTCACCCTAGCCCAGGCTGACCTGGAATTCACTCTGTATTCTCAGGGTGGCCTCGAAGTCACAGCAATCCTCTTACCTCTGCCTCCCGAGTGCTTGGATTAAAGGCATGCGCCACCACACCCAGCTTTTATTCATTTATTTATTTTTGATTTTTATTTCTTATTCTCAAAGTGCTTGTTGGAAAAGGGTGAGTTTGAGAATAAAGACATGAGACAGTCTTAGGACTTTGGTTCTGTTCTAAGGGAGACTCAATTATATTGTATAGTGAATGTATGATTTATGACTCACCACCAACTAAGAGTGTCTACATTATTTTATTCACATCAGTGTATTAGAACAATCCATTTTATTCTTTAATATTTTATTTATTTTTGAGAAAGAGAGAGGCAGATAGAGAGAGAAAATGGGCACGTCAGGGTTTCCAAACTCCAGACACATGTGCACCTGGCTTATGTAGGTACTGGGGAACCAAACCTGGGTACTTAGGCTAACCATTAAGCCATCTCTCCAGCTCAGCAATCTAATTTATATATCTAAAACCCCCTCAAGCAGGGAGGTAGGGGCAGCAGAGCCTGCATGTACAGCTATAAACGTAGGCTCTGTGTTTTGCATGTAGCCCATCACTGCAGGAGGGAAACCAGCAATAATAACCCAAGGGACACAATGTCAGAAAGCAGGGATCCAGACACAGCCTATAAGAACTACAACCTTTTTTTCTAATATTTTATTTATTTATTTGAGAGAGAGAGAGGGAGAGGGAAGAAGAAAGAGAGACAGACAAAGAGACAGATAGAGAATGGGTGTGCCAGGGCCTCCAGCCACTGCAAACAAACTCCAGATGCTTGCACCACCTTGTATATCTGGCTTTATGCGGGTACTTGGGATTTGAAGCTAGGTCCTTAGGTGTTGCAAGCAAGTGCCTTAACCGCTAACCCATCTCTCCAGCCCCAAGAATTGCACCTTTGAAGCTCCCTGGCTCTGTTTCCACTGTGAGGTCATTCCGTCCTTTGGTTAAGCCAGCAAAAGGCTCTGGACAATCTCTAGCTAAAGTCTTCTCTGTGGATCTGCTCCACAGTGGCCTGGGTTGCTGTTTGTGAGGGCAAGCAGGGTTTGCAAGGCCACTGAGAACCATCCAAGTCACCTACAGGCTAAGGTTCTACTGGCCTTTTACCCAGACCCAAGGAAATGTGTGTATGTGGTAAATAGAGTGATCACTAAGATAATTTCATACCAGAGAGCTTTGTTATGTTGGACAGTCCAACGACAAATGTAAGTGATTTGCCAAGGCAGCTTCTTGTCAGTTCCACTAACTTCTCTCTCAAAGTCAGTGACTTCCATGGGGCCCCTGCAAGTTGGCAGCTCAGCTCTCCTCCACTCATTTGGGGTCCAGTGCTACATTCCTGTTGCAGTCAGGTTTGCATTGCTGGTAGAAATCATCTGACCAAGAGCAGCTTGTGGGGGAAAAAAAGAGGTTTGTTTTGGCTTACAAGCTCTAGGGGGAAACTCCATGATGACAGGGAAAACGATGGCATGAGCAGAGGGTGGACATCACCCCCTGGCCAACATAACGTGGACCATAGCAGCAGGAGAGTGTGCCAAACACTGGCAAGGGGAAGCTGGTTATAACACACATAAGCCCACCCCCAACCATATACAGCCTCCAGGAGGTGTTAATTCCCAAATCTCCATCAGCTGGGAACCTAGCATTCAGAACACCTAAGTTTATGGGGGACACCTGAATCAAACCCCCATGATTCCCTTGTCCAGGGAGTGGAGGATCTCTGAATTTAATCATCACTCCCTGGAGCAGGTGTGTCTAACATACAGCCCAGGATAGCTCTGAATGTGGCCCAACACAAAACCATAAACTTACTTAAAACATGAGACTATTTAGTGTTGTTTTGTAATGACTACATGGTTCTTGAGTGTGGACGTTGTAGATGACAGTGCCATGCTGCAATGGCAAAAGGTTGCATATGCCCATGGCCTGGAGAGAACAAATGTCCACTCAGCAGGGGCTGGCCAGCTCATCCTGAGCTTTCCCGTGGAGCCCATCTTGCCCTCCCAGGAAGCCAGCAACACACGGTTCAGAGTCACTTCCTCAGCACTCCTGGGGCTGAGGACAAAGCTCTGACTCAAGTCACAAGTGCTAATGAAGGCCGGAAACTCCCATAGCTTTTATTAGATTCTGCAGGCGTTGTACAACATAGAGGTGTTCAGAACATCTGTCCTGGGACTGGGGTGATGGCTCAGTCAATGAAGTGCTGGCAGTATAAGCAAAAGGACCTGAGTTTTTTAAGAATGGCAAACCTGACCAGTTATCAGATTTAACATGTAATTTTTCCTGATATGGAAAGTGCAATTAGCACTTCCGGTTCAGGCCTAAATACCAGGCTTATTTGGTGGGTACGGACCTGGTGTAATCCCAGTTACCTTTTGGAATGATTTTGGTCTCAGTTATGCTGCACTCCTTCTTGGGTCCCTCTTTGGTGCACTGTGGGTTCAAGTAGGCTGGCTGGGTCATTGGATCACTGCTCTGGTCGCCGCTGCTGGGTGCTGTGAGCTCCCTTTCCCTGGTCCCTGGTGCTTGCTGGCGCTTGCACTGGCAGTGGGGGAGGGGAGGCTGTGGATGGAGGACCTGAGTTTTTATCCCCAGGACACACATGAAAGCTAGACATGCCTGTAATCCCAGCACTGGGGAGACAGAGACAGGAGGGTTCTAGCTAGCTAGTCTAACTGAATCAGAGAGCTTCAGACTCACTGAGAGACTCTGTTGCAAAAAGGTGGACAGCAATTGAGAAAGACACCTCACATTGACCTCTGGACTCCACATGCACATGCGCACACACGCAGTGTGCTTGTGCCTACACATATGAGCAGGCATACATGCACATGGAAAAAAGGGGGGTGCTGGGAAGATGGCTCAGCAGCTAAAAGCACTTGCTTGCAACACCTGCCAGCCCACATTTGATTCCCCAGTACCCATATAAAGCCACATGCACAAAGTGACACATGCACCTTGAGCTCATTTGCAGTGGCAGGAGGGCCTCATGCACCAATCTCTCTCTCTCTCCTTCTGCTCATAAATAAAAACATTTTTTGAAAAGTGGCACAAAATGCCAGCTGTGGTGGTGCACATCTTTAATCCCAGCACTTGGGAGGCTGAGGTAGGAGGATTGCTGTGATTTCGAGGCCAGTCTGAGACTACATATTTAATTCCAGGTCATCTTGGGCTGGAGTGAGACCCTAACTTAAAACCCCCTCTCCTCCCCAAAAAGGCACAGGTGTCTGACATTTGTTTACAGCAGCAGGAGGCCCTGACATGTGCGTGCGCGCGCACACACACACACACACACTGTTTTTCTTTCTTTTTAGAGAGAAAGAAGGTGGGGGAGAGAAAGAATTGCCAGTGCCTCAGCCACTGCAATCAAACTCCAGACACTTGTGCCACCTAGTGGTCATGTGAGACCTTGCGTTTGCCTCACCTCTATGTGTCTGCCTTACATGGGATCTGGAGAGAGATCAAACATGGGTCCTTAGGCTTTGCAGGCAGGTGCCTTAACTGTGAAGCCATCTTTCCAGTCCTCACACACATTCTTCTTCTTTTTTTAATAAAAGAAAGAAAAAGCACTTGTCCTGCTTGTCCTCAAGCCAGATCTCAGAGAAGAGACAGGGGCTGTCATTCCAGATCCTTGGGCACTGAAGCACTCAGGCTAAGGTACTAGGTCATGGCCACAAAGTCAGGTGACCCTCAGTGGCTGAATTGCATCATTGAGTCACCCAAAGCTCAATACTGCCCAACCAGGGGGAAGGGAGGGACAGACAAGTCCCATTTGTAGCAGGCCTTCTTTTTGCAGAAAGGTCTTAATAGCTGAAAGAAGTTTCTAAGATTTTTTAAAAATTTATTTATTAGAGACAGAGAGAAAGGAAGTGAGAGAGACAGAGAGAGAGAATGGGCACACCAGGGTCTCTAGCCACTGAAAACAAACTCCAGACATACGTTCCACCTTGTGCATCTGGCTTACGTGGGACATGGAGAATCAAACCTGGGTCCTCAGGCTTCATAGGCAAATGCCTTAACCGCTAAGCCACCTCTCCAGCCCAACGGAAGTGTCTAAATAGTAGACAGCAGCCTTCTGACTTGGCCATGCTTCTCCTGGGGGAATTCAACAGCTCTTCTGTGCCCTGTACCCCAGTGACCTCACACACCAGGCAGGGCAGGCTGCAGACAGCCATCGCTAAAGGGAAGAGGTCCGAGGTTCCTGCTCACAGCACTCTCTTCCCTTTCTGTTTTCCATGGGATTCGATTTTTCCAAAAGGGACCAGAGCCCTTGGGGGCTTGTTAGGCCAGTTATTTCCATGCTGTCATTGTTAGCTTCTGAGCCTATGCAGCAACATACCTTAATAACAGTGTCAGTGATGCAAATGCCCACAGCTGCCCAAGGGACTGTGCATTCTCCCTCCCTCTCTCTCTCTCTCTCTCTCTCTCTCCCCACAGCCCACATCCATCTTCTCATGTTAGCAGCTCTGGCAACCCTCTAGGAAGCCTCCTTAGGGGGACTCAAAGCCAGCACATCTGCAGCCCTTTGAAGCCTGCCTGGGGTGGGGGTGGGGGTTGGGAGAGGGGAGAAGACCCAGAGGATGTGTAATTTGACATGGGCACATTCTCCTCGAGAACTCTCCTGTGCAGCCCTGGGCCTCTGGCTTAGTGGTGGATGGCAGCTTCACAAGCCAAGATGGAGCTTGTTCTGAGATGCTCCAGAATCCTTCAGGTGGTGGAGAGGGTGAGCCCTGCTTTTACGTTTATGCCAGACTCGGGGCTGGAGGAGAGTAGGGAGGCAAGGGGGGGCTGCCCACTCACACACCCCTGTATTCCTGTCCCTGCGACACTGATGAGCCGGGCCTTGGTCCGCTCCTCACGCCCACTCCTGCAAGCTCTTAAGGGAAAGTCAAACAAGTCAATGAGTAGGTGCTGAGGAGTTCTTAAGAGCATTTTGGGAGCATCGAGTGCAGGTAGCAGGAAAGGGAGTAGCTGAGAGACAGCGGTGGGTCAAATGAGGCTGCACTTGCCTGGTGATGGGTGGGATACTGGTTCAGGGATCACCAGTCTGTCTGTCAGGCACCAGCAGACACTGAGGACAAAAAAACCACGCTTTTCCTGGGATGGAAGGAGAGGAGGAGTCTAGGGTAGGTAAGGATGAAATAGATGTGACTGCTTCAGTCTGTGCAGAAATATGCTAATTGACATGCAAATCAGATGCAAATGAGCTTGAGGCCTCAATTCACACTCTCCTTTGGCCCTGGGTGTGTTATTAAGATCTATATATTTTTGGTTTTCATTCACTGTTCCTGGCTCATAATTCTGATTTATTTTGTCCAATACTGGTCTGATAAGACCCTCCTCATTCCAGCAGGATCCTGCCACACAAAAATACTTTACCAAGGGGCCTTGTCTGAGTTTCTCCACTCAGTTTATTAGCAAGCATGCCTCTGCAATGAAGTCTTCACAAAAATCCAAAATAACTGGGTTGGGAGAGCTTCCAACAAGAGAAGGTTCCTATAGGATGGTGTGCTTGGAGAGGCGTGGAAACTCTGATCCTTCTCCCATACTTTACCTTATGTAGCCTTTGTAACTGGTACCCTTTGTAGCATCCTTTCAGTAAACTGGAAGAACGTGTTTCCATGAGTTCTGTGGCCTCTCAATAAATCAATTCAACCCAAGGAGTGGGTTGTATGAACCCTAATGTGTTAGTCAACTTTAAAAAAGTATTTTTTATTTCTATTTATTTATTTTGAAAGAGAGAGAGAGAGAGAGAGAGAGAGAGAATGGGAACACCAGGGCCTCCAGCTGCTGCAAATGAACTCCAGACTCATGCACCACCATGTGCATCTGGCTTAAGTGGGTCCTGGGGAACAAACCTGGGTCCTTTGGCTTTGTAGGCAAGTGTCGTTGTTGACTAACACATCAGGGTTCGTGCATCTCTCTAGCCCTCAAGTTTTTATTACTATTAAAAAAAATACCCAAGATAGGGCTGGAAAGATGCTTAGCAGTTAAAGCGCCTGCCTACAAAGCCAAAGGACCCAGGTTTGTTCCCCAGGACCCAAGTAAGCCAGATGCACATGGTGACACATGCATCTGGAGTTTGTTTTCAGCAGCTGGAGGCCCTGGTGCACCAGTTCTCTCTCTCTCTTTCTGAGGTAGTGTTGCATTCTAGCCAAGGCTGACCTGGAACTCACTTTGTAGTCCCCGGCTAGCCTCAAACTCACAGTAATCCACCTATCTCTTCCTCCCAAGTCTGGGATTAAAGGCATGTGCCACCATGTCTGGCCCATTCTCTCTCTATCTGCCCCCCTTTTTCAAATAAATAAAAAATTAAAAATATCCAAGATAAATCTGCCTACAGAGAGAAAAGGTTTATTTTAGCTCATATTCTTGGACGTGTCAGTTTATGATCCATTGATTGACCCCTGATGCTTTGGGTCTCTGGGGCACATCATGCTGGAAGCAAAAACCAAACCAAGAATCACTAAGAGGAAGAGACTAGGATACAAATATCCCAGTAGGTCCCACCTCTTTAATATATATATATATATATATATATATATATATATATATATATATATATATATATTTTTTTTTTTTTTTTCCTTTTTCGAGGTAGCGTCTCACTCTAGCCCAGGCTGACCTGGAATTCACTATGTAGTCTCAGGGTGGCCTTGAACTCATGACAGTCCTCCTACCTCTGCCTCCTGAGTGCTGGGATCAAAGGCGTGTGCCACCATGCCCAGCTCCTCTTCAATATTCTACCATCTTCCAATAGCATGTCAGACTGGAGAGGAAGCCTTTAAAGGGCTTTTGAAGCACATTCCAGATCCAAACAAGAGCTTCCAACTTAAGCGGGAAACTTAAGGTCAGAAAAATAAGAAAAATGACCTGGGTTGTGACTGGCATCTGAATGTGGAGGGATGATCTTGGAGACCAAACCCTCAACCTTTTGTATCTGACACTCTCTCTAAGTAGACAGTGTGGGAATCAGACTGAGCTAGAAGATGCCTGGGCGAAATTGATGGCTCACTTGCTACTGAAGAGAAAGGCCTTACTTTTGAAGATCACCGACCGGATGTGGGAGGGAAATGTATGGGAGCAGAAGTGGAGGCCCAGCTGGGGTTGGGTTTTATACCACGGAGAGTAGGAGCTTCCTGAGTTCCTGGCAGTGCCAGGGAGGGCAACCAAGGAGAGTTGGGTATCTCTGTGGTTTGCCACTGGCAGCCACAGTTGGGCCAACATCTAGACCAAGATGATTTCGCTAAAGCCCATCACCGAGTGAGCGCAGGTTCATTCTGGTTCTGTTCTGGTGCCTCGCTGGACAGAGCGACCTTATCAGACAGGGAGGGCATGATTAGCCAGCTTGACTCTGTCTCATTTTTACCATTAATAATTAATCTGCCATCTTCTGCACTTCTGGTGTCCTGCCTATCAGGCAGAATTGAATGGGACCAAGAGCACTGGAGTAGGAGTTTGAACACAGGGACTTCCACTTTGGTCCCACCATACTCAACTAGCCTGGGCCAACCTCCTCTGTGAGCTTTCTTGTCTCAGCTAGAGGCAGGGAGATACAGAGAGTCACTCCTTCCTCTGTCACCTCCTCAAGGAGGAGATGAGGACTAATGTTGTCTCCCTCCTGTCTGTCACCTCTTACCCTTTCTTTCCCTCAGCCATTAGAGCTCCCAGTGGGGTGTCAGAACTCCTGAGGTTCTTGGACAAGGTGTTATTACATTGCCTCTGTCGACCCTGTGTCTGCAGAGCACTATCAGGTAGTAATAAAGACAGCGGTAATCACTGACACTGGGAGAGGGCTTTTGCTTTCAGGGCTTGGCTCCCTCTATGATCTCAAACAGTCAGACGGTTGGGTTGTTCAGTGGGAAGTATTCCTGGGGGAAGGGAGTGGGGCCGCTGGGGTCCACTCACCTTTCATACTGGCTTCCATTCAACCTCCCCAGCCTTCCACTTGGACCCACAGACAGATCACACCCGACACTAGGAGCTCCACCCTGGAAATAAAGAAAATGAGATCACCTCCTCTCTTCTTTCTTTCATCTTCTTTCAGGGTGGCGGATCTAAATGGATGGATATAGATAAAAATCACGCGCCCAAGGCAATCCTGTCCTTTCTGTCTGAGAAGCTCTACTGGGCACTGTACTTACCCTTCCCTTGTTTTCTCCACTGGCTATCAAAAATAATCCACCTTATGCAATATGTCATTTTGTCCTGTTTTGAAATGGACAAATGGCAATTGGATAAATGGAAAAATATGTAGTAGTCTTTTGTGACTTTTCTGTTATTTTATTTAGCTGGCTGTATTGAGCTATAGCTCAGATTCCACACGATCTCTCCATTTGAGGTGCATGCTTTCGTGGGCTCTAGCATATCCACAGATGTGAGCACTGGACTCTCCCCATCACTTCCGAATAGAAACTCAGGCCGTGCATGGTGGCACATGCCTGTAATCCCAATCCCGGACAGGCTGAGGCAGGGGGATTGTGAGTGCTAGACCAGTTTAGGCTGTATAGTGAGACAACAATGACAAGAAAGAAAGAAGGAAGGAAGAAAAGGATTGGTTTAGCTCTCATTTCCTGTGCTCCAGCCCACCTCACCACCTCAGCCCTCAGTAGCCGCACAGCTACATTCTGTCTCTGGATTCTGGCTCTGAGGGGACTGGACCCACATGGTGTGTGCTTGTTTGTGAATGGCTCCCTTTCCTTTGCATAATGTTTCTTTCTCTTGTTTTGAGGTAGGGTCTCACTCTAGCTCAGGCTGACCTGGAATTTACTATGTAGTCTCAGGGTGGCCTCGAACTCATGGTGATCTTCCTCTGCCTCCTGAGTGCTGGGATTAAAGGCGTGCTAATGTTTTTGAGGTTCATCCACATTGAAGCCTTCCTTGTGACAGCAGCCAGGATTTTATTTCATGGTATATGGCATATTTTGTTGCTCCATTTTTTTCTGTTGGTGGAGACTTACTTTTTAAATATTTTTTTAAAGTTTCAGTTTCCTTTTTTTATTTTATTCACTTATTTATTTGACAGAGAGAAAGAGAGAATGAGAATGGGCACAACAGGGCCTCTAGTCACTGTGAACAAACTCTAGACACATGTGCCACCTTGTGCATCTGGCTTATGTGGGTCCTGAGGAATCGAACCTGGGTGCTTTGACTTCACAGGCAAGCACCTTAATGACTAAGCCATCTCCCCAGCCCAGTAAAAATATTTTAAAAATATAGGGCTGGGGCTAGACAGATGGCTTAGTGGTTAAGGCGCTTGCCTGTGAAGCCAAAGGACCCAGGTTCGATTCCCCAGGACCCACATAAGCCAGATGCACAAGGTGAAGCAAGTGTGCAAGGTCACATATGAGCACAAGGTGGCGCATGTGTCTGGAGTACAATTACAATGGCTGGAGGCCATGGCATACCAGTGCACGCACTCTCTCTCATAAAAAAATTACAAAAAAATACAGAGGCTTACACTTATTTATTCCTCTTATTTTTTGGTCCTGGGTGAGGCAGCCATAGTGTTGAACCTCAGTGCAAAGGTGCAGGAAGGGCTGGAGATGGCACACTCCTCCTTTCGAGTGCATCCTAGGAGCCCTTTCTCACAGACCACCGTGCAGTCCCAGGGCCACACCTTGTTATAAAATACTAAGAACAGAGCTTGTAGCTAATGTGTCACTAGAACCCTACATAAGACTCAGAATTCTTTCTAAGAAGAAAGATAGAATGGACACCATGATTGGCAATCTGCCAATCTTGTCACAGGGGAAGTTTTCTAAGAAGCCGGCTATTTCCACTATTAGGTACTGTGATTTTACAGAATACCCCCAAGTCCATAGTTGTCACGCAGAGGAGGTGTACTTACGAGATCATTAGGGAGCAGGTGGTGGAAGAGAGTGAAAAAAACCACCAAGCTCTTGTCCTCCAATAAGATGTTTGAAAGCAAATCTTTCCCCATTGAATCTCCAATCCAAAACAAATTAATAACCCTTCCTAATGTCACTTGATAACCCTGACTCCATTGTATTTGACAATAGGTCCTAAGCTTTGCCTTAAATCTCGGCTATATACTGGGCCAAAGTCTGAAAGACCACGCTTCTGTTGTGGCTTTGTGTTCCAGCCCCGCTGTGGTCACCTCACTGTGCCGAGACAAAGATCCTTACTTCCAGTTTATATAACCTTAACCTAACCTCCTTCTAGCCCCAACTCTGACCCTAATACTCACCCTAATAACTTCACCTCTAGTCCTCACCCACCATAACCCAAATCCTATCATAATGGGATGTTTGGGGTTCAGGAAAGTCCATAAACCCCAAACCCTAGGTTCATTTCTAATTTTAAACAAAGAATTGAATAAAAAAGACTGAGAAGGCTAATTATTATATTTATTGAGGGAAGTACAGAGCCAAGGAAAGGCACCCACATGTCTAGAGATCCCACGTGTAGGGCCTGGAAAAACTGTGGAAAAGAAAGCGAGAAAAGGGGCTGGAGAGATGGCTTAGCAGTTAAGGCACTTGCCTGTGAAGCATAAGTACCCAGGTTTGATTCTCCAGTACCCACATAAGCCAGATGTACATGGTAGCACATGTGTCTGGAGTTCATTTGCAGGGGCTAGAGGCCCTGGTGTGCCCTCTCTTTCATTTCTCTCTGCTTGCAAATAAATTTTAAAAAAATTAGAAAGAGAGAAAAGAAGTTCAAAGAGCTAAAGAGCCCATGTGGAGAGTAAGGGCTACAGGGCTTTCCCCTCGGCATAGCTGAGGGCAAACTTACCAGCAGCTGGAAGTTCCCAAGTGCTCAGACAGCTCCAAGAGTGTGCCCTCCCCCTGCAAAGGTATTTATAACCTTATAGTGGTGGGCCCTGGAAAACGTGAACCAGAGGGACAGCTGGTTGGTTATGGCTAGGGGCTGTCTCAGGAAGAGGCTAGCCATGGCACCAACTTCCAGGGGCTAAATTTGACCAACCAATGTTTAAATTCTATGAAAGACTTCCCTCCCAGGAAGGGTCCAGGTTGTTTGTGGAAAAACCGGTCTAGGGAACTAGGCAAGAGATAAGAAGGCAGATAAACCTTGATTTCTAGCAAGTGCAGACTTTCCTGTCTTTTTTACTTTCAGGGGTCCAGTCACCCTAACTGCCTATTCCCTCTCACAACCTTAATATCGGCCATCCACCCTGCATTGTTCAGCTTGCCATCATGACAAAATGCTCAAGATAAGCAATTTAAAAGAAGGAAAGGTTTATCTTGAACCATGGTTTTAGCCTTTGGTCACTTGGCCCCATTACCTTTGGCCTGTGGTGGGGAAGCATGTGGCAGAGGAAGCAATTCACCCCATGAACCAGAATCTCAGCACCCCTTCAAGGGCACACCCTTAATGACCTAACTTTCTCCCATCAGGCCCCAAGTCCTGAAGGCTCCACTATCTCCCAATAGCTTCACAGGCTGATGACCAAGCCTCCAACACACAGCCTTTGAAAAACACTGAAGACTAAAAGCATAACAATCTCTAACTCACATATTTAAAAATACATTTAGGGGCTGGAAAGATGGCTTAGTGATTAAGGCACTTGCCTGCAAAGCCTAAGGACCCAGGTTCAATTCCCCAGGACCCATGTAAGTCCAGATGCACAAGATGGCGCATGCACTTGGAGTTTGTTTGCGGTGGCTGGAGGCCTGGCATGCCCACTCTCTCTCTTTGTCTGCCCCTCTCTCTCTCAAATGAATAAATAAAATATTTAAAAATTTATTTATTTATTTATGTGCAAGCAAAGAAAGATAGCAAGAGGACAGAGACATAAAGAACGGGCTTTCTAGGGCCTCCACTGCAAATGAACTCCAGATGTATGTGTCACTCTGTGCATCTGGCTTTTATGTGGGTACTGGGAAATTGAACCCAGGTTGTTAAGGTCTGTAGGCAAACTTCTTAAATGCTGAGCCATCTCCCCAGCCCTCTCACTTATCTTTAATACTAATCCTAACTCTATTCCCTACTTCAATCTTAACAAACCTATCTATCTATTCTAGTCCTAACTGTATTCTGATCTTCATCCTACTTTTGCTGGGTGTGTATAGTGAATGCACTGTATGTGCACATACGGCGCTCACAGCAGGACATCGGCTATCTTCTCCTGTGGTTCATTTGCATGCTTCCTTGAGATGGAGTCTCACTGGACCCAGAGCTGCCATTTGCACTCAGACTGGCTGACCACCTACTCCCAGCAGGTGGACTTGGCCATGCTCAGCTTTTGATGTAGGTAAGGGGAATTGAACTCAGCTAGTCTTGAGCAGCAAGCGCTCTTACCCCCTGAGCCATCTCCCCAAATCCTAATTTGATTTTTTAAAAAAAAAATTTTATTTTATTTTGTTTAATTTTTATGCTGAGGTTCGAACCCAAGGCCTTGTGTATGCTAGTCAAGCACTCTACCATTGAGCTACACTATTAACCCTATTATTTGTTACAATTTTTATTTATTTGAGAGAGAGAGAGTGAATGGGCACACCAGGGCCTTCAGCCACAGCAAACAAACTCCAGATGCATGCTCCACCTTGTACATCTGGCTTATGTGGGTCCTGAAGATTTGAACCGGGGTCCTTTGCAATCCCTCCAGCCTGCCTCTCTTTTGTTTTTTTGAGACAGAGTCTCACTAAGTAGCCCAGGTTGGCCTCAGACTCACTATAATTTTCCGACTTTCTGAGCTCTGGCAGTATAACTTTGCACCACCACATCAGACTAATTTATTATTTAGTCACCCTAATTTAACCCTGTTCTGTCACAATTCCAACGTCAACCAGATCCAGCAGGGGAGCTGCTCTAACAGGGCTTAAGAGGCCCTCTTGGCAGGTGGTGGTCACCCAGACCTCCACTTCTCATCGGTGGCCAGCCACAGCTCACTGGGTCAACAGCATGTGGGTGGGGAGTGGTTGGCAGAGCCTTGCCAGAAATACTATCTTCACAGATCCCGGGCCCACTCGCCCACACGGATACTGGTGGAAATTGCTCCGTAAGCGGACAAAACGGAGAGCGCTAGTTCACGGATTTGGCCTTACCATTGAGGTTAAATCCAATTGAAGCAAATTGTGCTGATTTCTTTTTCACGGGCTCAGACTTGGTATTTTTTTTTAAGTCATCATCTAAATGTATGTAAATTATCCACTGCAGCCCTCAATGCAGCAGCATTGTTCAGACTATGACTTTTCCCTAAGAGGACTGTAATTTTTCTGGGAGAGCTCTATGCCACCTCCTACGAGCCATGACTTGCTGGGCTGGGACCCAACTGAAGATTCAAATGAGGCATGAAAGAGCATTAGCAGAATTCACAGGAACAAGGAACACTCTGTGATCAGATGTCTCCATTCCACACAATGGAATGGATGTTTGTTGGATACACGCAAGGCGCCGGGCTCCACGCTGCCAGAGAAAGACTGTCACTGAGCAAGACTGTCACTGAGCATGGGTGTGGGACACAGGGTGGCAGGAGAGGGACCAGAGATGGGAGCTGGGAAACACAAGGTCAGTACAGGACTCTTTGCTCCCTCCCTAGCCTCTCCGGTTGATGTTTCGGTATCGCAAAAGTCTTCTTGCTGGGGCGCACTGGGAAAGTGACACCCCACCTCCTCTCATGTGTCAACGCCCCACAGGAAAGGGAAGATGCAATCCACAGGGATCTTGAAAGGCAGGAACAGGGAAAGGCAAGTAATGAGGGATGTTCAGGCATCCAGGGTGCAGCATTCTAGAGAAATCCCCTGCTAGTCCTGGCTGTTGGGGGAGGAGGGAATAGTGTGCTCAGCTTGCGGTGGGAGCCGGGTGAAAGGGGTGAACCTTTTGACCGGGGCCACAGTCCCAGAAGGATGCATCCCTTCCAGGACAGATGAAGCATTCTCAGACCCTCTTTCCTGCTACTGAAACTGGCTCATACTGGGCTGCGAGGGCCTGTTGTATGTAGCTCTTTCCAGCCCCTGGCAGCTTGGTAGAATAAAATCTCTCCTAGTGGGAGTATTCATACCACACGAATGGGCAAAAGCTGCAAGTCAGGGTGTTCTCCCAACCCCCAGGCAACAGCCAATTAACACTTACCAGCTCATGCCTGCAGTCTCCCAGGCGCTCCTGTCTCTCTCTCTCTCTCTCCCTCTCTCTCTTTTCCCCCCTGCTTCTCATTGGCTGAGTCCAAGAGGAGGTCAGAGAGAAAAGTCACTATGGACCAGGCCCCGGGGACAGAGATCAGGGCACAAATGAAGGAGAATGGAAGGGTGGAAGAATAGCCAATCCATCTACTGACACTTTCAGTGTCCCTCTGAACCCCCCGCAGCCTGTCCTGCTTTAATTCTTTTCAAATGAACTTATCTCCTGCCATACTGCAGCCCTACTGTATTGTATGTATATGTATATGTATGTATATGTATATGTATATCTATATCTATATGTACATCTATATGTATATGTATATCTATATGTATATCTATATGTATATGTACATCTATATGTATATGTATATCTATATGTATGTATATGTATATGTGCTGCCATACTGTATGCCATCTGTCTTCCTCACTAGAATGGCTGTTCCATGGGAGAAAGGACTTTGTCTTCTTCTCCAATGTGTCTCCAGCACCTGGGAGAGGGCTTTCACATCTAACAGATACACAGTGACTTTTATTGACTGTGAGGCTGGCAGGTAGAAGTGAATTGGAGAGATTGGACGCGCTGGCTTCCACCCGCAGAGAGCTTCCGTGAAGCAGGAAGAGCCGGGTGCTCGTGGAACACTCAGAGAGGAATGAAAATGTGGAGATTGGAGGTGAAAGCACAAACTCGAGTGTCTGATTCTAGAGGGCCCCTGTCTGCTGAGAGCACTGTAAGAGGTGTGGACAGTGCCAGAGACAGGGTGGGGGGAGATATCCTGCCTGTGCCCAGGAGGGAGCAAGAGAGGGCACACCAGGCCAGCAGAGGCCTGGCCACACAGACAGGAGAATGAGGCTGGGGCTTGGAATTAAGGCAGAAGCGAGCATGTCAGAGAGAAGAGGGGCGTGACGCCCATGGAAACTGGCATGCATCAGCACTCCACTCCTGCCTGAGTTGAACAGGGTCAAGTGGGAGCATGGGAGATGGCCGCCAGACTTTACAATGGAGAAATCACTTGTGACCAACACAAGGACCATTTCAATCAAATGGTGGGGTTCAGAAGCCAGATTCCAGGGAGCTTTAAACTTAACTACTGTGCTATAAGAATGAGCGTTGAAAATTCCTGCTAAGCAAAAGGAGCCTGCAATAGAAAATCATACAGGCAGAATTTCATTTACATGAAATGCCCCAGTATAGGCAAATTGAAAGAGACAGAAAATAGATTAGTAGTAAACTAGAGTTAGGGTTGGGGAGGAAATGGGGAGGTGTATCATATCTGGATGACAGAGTTCCAAAGCACTCTTCCTCATCTTCCAGCTCTTATATTCTTTCTGTCCCCTCTTCTGCAACATTTCTTGAGCCTTGAAAGGGATGATAAACATGCTATCTGTGGGCTGAGCTCCTAACAGTTACTTAATTTTATCACTTTGACCATTTATGAGTCTCTGTATTAACTGCTTCCCACTAGGGTAAAAAAAGAAAGTACTTTTCTGACCAAGATTGAGAGCAGCATTAATCTGTTGTGTGGGCACCAACATAAATATTTAGAAGGTAGTTTACCAACACATCCATTTAACAAAACAACAGTAGTAGATTCCTCTCTAGGGCATGGATTTTCTCCTGTGAAGCCCATCTCAAATCCAATCAAGGAGGTTGGTTATCCCCAATAACAGTCATGCCACTATTGCACTATTGCACCAACCTGCCTTGAAGGTCACTATTGTAATACGCAGTCTACCACTGGGTGAGCCTATTGATTTCTTTTCTCCTGTAGCAGCTTGCATAGTACCTTTTGAAACTATAAAAGTTATCCAGGAGAGAGGAAGCTTCCAGCTCAGTTCCAGTTTGGTTTATTTTTATTTATTTGAGAGAGAGAGAAAGAGAGAGAGAGAGAGAGGGAGAGAGAGAGAATGGGTGCACCAGGGCCTCTAGCCACTGAAAATGAACTCCAGACGCATGTGCTACCCTATGCATCTGGCTTATGTGGGTCCTGGGGAATCAAACCTGGGTCCTTTGGCTTTGCAGGCAGTGCTTTAACTGGTAAGCCATCTCGTCAGCCCCAGTTTGATTTTTCAAAGTTCTGCACCCAAAAGCGTATGGTGTCTTCAGCAACAGGGCCTAACCATTCAGTTCTGGTGGACAACCAAGAGCAACAGTAATAGCCTTGTATTTTTGGGGGGTCCTCTGGGCTTCCTTGACCCACAATTCACGGGGTGCTATCCTACATCTGGCAACAACTTACAGAAGGAAATGGTTTCCTTCTTAAACTCTTGGAAAGAGTTATTTCTGCTTATAGTTTCTAGGGAAAGTATCATCATGACGGGAAAGCATGGCAGGATTGTCTGCCAGCATCACATCTTCACCTCAGCTGGGAGGATGCAAGAGCAAGAACACCCCGTGGGACTGGATTATAAAACCTCAAAGCCTGCCTCCAGTGACACACGTCCTCCAGTAAGGCTCCACCTCCTAATGGCTCCTCAAGCTTGCTGAACAGGGCCACCAACGGGATACTGGGTATTCAAACCCACGAGTCTATGGAGCACTTTTTACATTCAAATCACCACAGATATTCTCTCTCTCTCTCTTTTTATGGTAGGGTCTTGCTGTAGCCCAGGCTGATCTGGAATTTACTCTGTAGTCTCAGGCTGGTCTTGAACTCACAGGTGATCCTCTTACCTCTGCCTCCCAAGTGTTGGGATTAAAGGCATGCGCTACCGCATCTGACTTTTCTTTTTTGAGACAGGATCTCATGTACTCCAAATTGGCTTTAAACTCACCATGTAGCCAAGGATAATCTTGCACTTCTGATCCTCCTGCCTCCACCTCCTGTGTGCTGGGATTATATGTGTGTGCCACCACATAAGGTGCTGGATATCGAACCCAGGGCATGTGCATGTAGGTAAGCACTCTATTAACTGAGCTACAACCCCAGCCCTCCATACCTCTTTTCATTTTTCTTTTTTTATTTTTGAGGTAGGGTCTCACTCTGGCCCAGGCTGACATGGAATTCACTATGTAGTCTCAGGGTGGCCTCGAACTCATGGCGATTCTCCTACCTCTGCCTCCCAAATGCTGGGATTAAAGGCGTGTGCCACCACGCCGGGCCTCTTTTCATTTTTCAAAACTGAAACTGTTGGATATGGTGGCCCATGCTTTAATACCAGCCCTAGGGAGGTTCAGGCAGGAGGAGCCAGAGCCTGAGCTACAGAGTGAATCTGTCTCAAAAACAACCAACCAACCAAAAAACGACAACCACCCGAAACATCGCACCCATTAAATAGCAACTCCCCATTCTCCCCCTTACCTAGCTCCTGGCACCCACTGTCTACTTCTGTCTTTATGAGTTCGACTACTCCAGGAACCGCTGATGTGTGGCTCCAGCTTGCCATTACTGCCGCCATCTTCCACTGTAGCTGTCACGAGTCACCCTGGTTAGCTTCTCCTACGTGCTTTCCCATCAAACTATAAATAAACAAAGCCATTAGAACAGTATGAGGAGCTTCACAACCAGACCCAGCACCAAGAATGTGTCTGACTCTGGCATTAGCTTGAAATAAAACAGTTGCATTCCAGCTCGGATGCTGTTACTTTTGCCCTGACCAGTGCATACACCCCTCTTTCTTCTGACCTAAATTGCAGGAATCCATCTGGTCTTGCTGCTACTCAGAATTACTCTTCTCTCAGTAAGTCTCCCGTCAATTTCAGCCCACCATCCCAGGTCGGCTTGCTGTTCTTTCTTTGTTCTTAGGGAGTTATTGGGTCAGCTCTCACACGCTGGAGCTGAGTTGTTCAGACATCATGTAAATGCAATAGTGTAGCAATTGTCCTTTCGGGTCTATCTTATTTCACGTAACATGATGATGTCACCACAGTGCTTCCCTGGGGTCGCCTGGGTCAGGATTTCTTTCCTTTGTATACTATTCCATGGCCTGTGTGCACCATATTTTGTTTGTCCATTCATGTGGTGATGGACGTTAGTGTTGCATCCTCCTTTGGGCTGCTGTGAACCCTGGTGCATGAATAAACATATCTTTGAGACTCCCTTCAGCCTTTTTTATCTATATGCCCAGAAATAGAATTGCTACATCCAACGTAATTCTATATTTAGTACTTTAAGGAAATGCCATTAATTTTCCATGGTGGCTGTACCCATTTCACATTCCAATCAGCAATGCACAAGGGTTTCAGTTTCTCAGTATCCTCACCCATCTGGGTGTTTAATAATAGCCATCTGTGGTGTTTTGAATGCAAAATGCCCCCATGGTCTTCTGTGTTTGTGATCAAGCCTCATACTCAAGCCCTGGTTGTGGAGCCTTGCTGGAGAAGGTGTGTCGCTGGGTGTGGGCCTTGAGGTTCTGTGCGCACAGCAGCCCCACTGCGCGCTTCCTGTCCTCCCTGCTGTTGTGGAGCCTGGTGATGTGGTGCCTGGCTGTCTGCTCTTGTCATGCTTTGCCCTATATGAGGAAACTTCTTAAGATTGTAAGCCAAGGGCTGGAGAGATGGCTTAGCATTTAAGCGCTTGCCTGTGAAGCCTAAGGACCCCAGTTGGAGGCTCGATTCCCCAGGACCCACGTTAGCCAGATGCACAAGGGGGCGCACGCGCCTGGGGCTCGTTTGCAGTGGCTGGTGGTCCTGATGCACCCATTCTCTATCTCTCTCTGCCTCTTTCTCTCTCTGTCTGTCACTCTCAAATAAATAAAAATAAAAATTTTAAAAAGTGGATGCTAATTTCATGAAGTTATTAAAAAAATTGTAAGCCAAGCCACGCATGGTGGCACATGCCTTTAATCCCAGCACTTGGGAGTCAGAGGTAGGAGGATCTCTGTGAGTTCCAGGCCACCCTGAGACTACATAGTGAATTCTAGGTCAGCCTGGGCTAGACTGAAATCCTACCTCAAAAAAACAAAACACAAAAAACAAAAAAAAACAAAAAAAAAAAAAAGAAAGAAAAGGAAAGACAAAAAGCAAAATCAAACCAAAAAACAAACAAAACAAAACCACCAGCAACAAAGAAGCCAGGTATAATACCAGCACTTGAGGAGCTGAGCCAGGAGAATCTTGGAGAGTTCAAGGCCAACTTGGAATAAAGTAGTGAGACCCCATTTCAAAAATATAAACAAACAAGGGCTTGAAAGATGACTCAGTGGTTAAAGGCGTTTGCTTGCAAAGCCTGTTAGCCTGGGGTTCCATTCCCAAGCCACCCATGTAAGCTGGATGTAAAAAGTGGTACAAGCGGCTCTGGCATAACACACACACACACACACACACACACACACACACATTATATGTATATACAAAGTTCACAGAGCATTTTCTAGGTGCAGAAAATAACAATGACCAGGACCTTGACTGCAAGGCTGACAACATGAGGACAATGTCCCGGCCCCAGGGGATTACAAGCAAGGTTCAGATGCCAAAAGGGTCTTGTGAGCATGGGCTGTTATAGGGTTTAACTTAGTGTGTGAAGGGCAGGTCCAGGAAGGCTTCTGAGAAAGTTAAGTTTGATAAAGAAGAGGAATTAAGCCGGACACTACATAGTGAATTCCAGGTCAGCCTGGGCTAGAGTGAGACCCTACCTCGAAAAACCAAAAAAAAAAGCTCTGGAGAGATGGCTTAGTAGTTAAGGTGCTGTGAAGCCTAAAGATCCAGGTTCGATTCCCCAGATCCCACATAAACCAGATGCGCAAGGCGGAGCACGCATTTGAAGTTCATTTGCAGTGGCTAGAGGCCCTGGTGCACCCATTCTCTCTCTCTCTCTGTCTCAAATAAATAAGTACATAAATAATAAAAAAGAAAAAGAAATAAATGAAAGAGTAAAAGGAAGGAAAGAAAACCAAGTGTGAAGCGGGGCGTGGTAGCACACGCCTTTAATCCCAGCACTTGGAGGCAGAGGTAGAAGGATTGCCATGAGTTCAAGGCCACCCTGACACTACATAGTGAATTCCGGGTCAGTTTGGGACAGAGCGAGACCCTACCTTGAAAACAAAAAAAGAAGGAGGAGGAGGAGGAAAAACTGACTAGGGTGGCCTGTGGAAAGGACAGCAGACAGGTGGAATGCAAGCCATTGAACAGAGTGAGGCCACTTTTTTGCAGGGCCATCAGAAAGGTCACTGTGAGGACACTCCGAACACGCTGGTTCCGGGTTTCCAAACAAGGGCAGAAGGGATGAGCAGGCTATTCTCGTTGGCCCAAGCCTCCCTCCTGCAGCCTTGGCTGGTCTCTGAGAACTCAGAAAGCCAGGTTCTGAAGGAGGCACCTCATTAGAGGGGCTGGGGCAGGAGGGGAAGCGGGGCAGGCTGGCAGAGCGTCTCACACTGCCACAAGCATGGTCCCTCCGCCACCCCCTTGCCATCTGCTCCATGTGTCACCTTCTGCTGGTTCTGCGGCTAGGCACGCTCTCCACCCCAGGGTGAAATCAAGTCAGCGTCTATTAAAAATCCTCTCTGGAATCTGGGGAGACAACTCAGTCAGTGAAGTGCTGGCCTCACAAGCCTGAGGATTTGAGTTCCATCCACAGAACCCACGTGTAAAGAAGCGTGATGGACCTAAGAACTCACGTTCAAATCTCCAGGTCCTACATAGCCAGACACAGTGACACAAAGCATGCAATGTTGCTCATGAGCACAGGAGGGCGCACACATCTGGAGTTTGTTTGCAGTGGCTGAAGGCCCTGGCGGGCCCATTCTCTCTCTCTCTGCCTCTTTCTCTTTATCAACAACAACGACAACAAAAAGTGCGATGGTGCATGTCTGTAATCTCAGTGCTGGAGACGCAGAGACAGGGCCTGCTGGTGAGCTAGTCTGGCCTAATTGGTGAGTTCCCTGCTAGTGAGAAATCTTGTCTCAGAAAAAAACAAGGTGGATGGTGACTGATGACCTGACATACCTAAAGTTATCCTCTGGCCTCACATGCAAATGCACACATGTGCATGCACACCTGCACATACATGTGCACCCATACACTTATGAGCACACATCAACACATGCACACACACTTTAAATTCTTTTTTTATTTACTTGTAAGCAAAGAGAGAGCAAGAGAAAGAGAATGGGGACAGCAGCACCTCTAGCTGTTGCAAATGAACTCTGGATGCATGCGCCACTTTTGCACACACATTTAAAAGACTCCTGTCTGGGGCTGAAGAGATGGCTTAGCAGTTAAGGCGCTTGTCTGCAAAGCTAAAGGACCTCAGCTTGATTCCCCCGGGCCCACATAAGCCAGATGCACAAGGGGGCGCACATGTCTGGAATTTGCAGTGGCTGGAGGCCCTGGTGTGCCCATTATCTCTCTCTCTCTCTCACTCTGCCCCTTTCCCTCTCTTAAATAAATAAAAATAAAATATTTTTAAAAACACACCTCCTCTCTGCTGCCACGCGGCTGTGGAGCAGGAGGGCTTATGTCTCAGTAGCTCCTGCCCTTTTCCTCTAACTTCCCCTTCTCGTGCCTAATGTCCACAGTCCCATGGTGATCAAGGTGGCCAGACCCTCCCTGCACTCTGCTCCAGAGCCTTGGGGGTGGGACTGGAGAGACAGTCACAGGCATCTTGGCGACCCCAGGAGTCCTGAGACGACCTACATCTCAGAGGGAAAGGTGCACATGGTGGCAGCTAAGTTCAGCGGAGCTGACTTTGGAGCCAGTGTTAAGTTCACATCCTGACTCTTCCACTTCCGACCTGAGTGACCTCTGGAAGGTTACTAAACTTCTCTGAGCCTTACTTGTCTTGATTCTAAAGTGGAGATGGCGGCTTTTTCCAGATGGATTTGAAGATTACAAAAGAAAACATAGCTGCACTGACTGGCACGGTGTCTGTGGCACATAGGGCAGCACTTAAAAAAGAAACCATCTTCATGTGATGGAGAATCACTCCACATCAAGAAAGAATGAGGGCTGGAGAGATGGCTCAGCAGTTAAGCACTTGCCTGTGAAGTCTAAGGACCCCGGTTCGAGGCTCGATTCCCCAGAACCCACGTTAGCCAGATACACAAGGGGGAGTACGCATCTGGAAGCCCTGGTGCACCCATCCTCTCTCTCTGCCTCTTTCTCTGTCTGTCACTCTCAAATAATAAATAAATAAATAAATAAATAAATAAATAAAAACAAAAATTTAAAAAAAGAAAGAATGAACTATGATAATGCAGTGTTGTGGGTGAATGTCCGAATAATTATGTTGGGGTTGGGGGGAGAAGCCAGCCACATCCCCTAAAGGTACACACCGTTTGATTCCACTTACAAAAACCCTAGAGGGCTGGAGAGATGGCTAAGTGGTTAAGGCACTTGCCTGCAAAGCCTAAGGAGCCAGGTTCAATTCCCCAGAACCTACATAAGCCAGATGCACATGGTGGCACATGCATTTGGAGTTTGCAGTGGTTAGAGGCCCTGGCATGCCCATTCTTTCTCTGTCATAAATAAATAAAAATAAAATATATATTTTTTAAAAGACCTAGAATGTACAAACTCGTGTGTACTTTGAGGAAACTGACTAGTATTTGCCTGAGCATGGGGAAGAGTTGCAAAGCGTCCCAAGGTGATACTGGGAAGTGGTGGGTATGTTCATACACTGACTGTGTTGATGGTGTCACGGTGTATCAAATAGAAAATGTCAAATGTGTGGCTTACTGTATGTAAGTTATTCCTTAACTAAGCTGTTAAAAACAACCAAAAGATGATGACATAGGGGAGGCAGAGGGTGCTGAGTTAACCCTGCCCACAACCACCCTCCCTAGTCCAAGAGGGTCACCATTCTCAGAACTACAGGACTTTCTACAGGAGGGGCTGAAATAAAATGGACAGAACTCTTCAGGTGCCAGAGAGTAAAGACTCCAGGAAGCCTCTAGAAGCTGCTGGGGTGCAGGCCCTCTCACTGAGAGTTTCAGTCCCAGATTGCTATGCAGAAAGGGATCAAGAAATGACCCCCAGGCATTCAGGGTTTGGGCAGAGGCTGTCTTCGGGGAGCTGTTGGGAGCTCTTCAATCTGTGGGCCACACACACAACAGCTGTCATATCTCTGGGTCTCTCTTCTGTGTTTCTCTTCTGTTCTTCAGGCTCTGATACATCTGTTACCCCTCCTCACCCTTCCTGAACAATGGCAGCCCACTATAGCTATGATTCTAGGACAGAGACTGAACCCCAAGTAGAGGATCTTTGGCTCCCATCACAGAAGGTGAGAGGCCGGCAGGGGGTGGGGGCAGGTATCTGACCCTGGCTTATTTAACATGGGGGTGGTGGCTTCCAGGCTAGAGCCTCGCCATTCTTCTCAGTGGGTGGTGGTGGTGGTGGTGGTGGTGTGTGTGTATGTGTGTTAGGAGTGGTGGGCCACAAAGAAACCTAGAGGTCATGGGATCCAGTCATAGAACTTCTGCCCAAACCCTCTGAGGCAGAGCATCAGAGTAGTGCAGAGTGCTCCTGCCTACATACTGGTTGGAACTGGTCCAAATACGTTTACTTCCAGTGGCATTAGTTACCATGTCAGTCAGAGTTCTCCAAAGAGAACCAGTGGTATACAGAGCCTCATGTTGCTTAAGGGTGGGGATGCCAAGGAAGTCATCAGTAGATGATTGCCGTCATTGTCCAATCATTATAGAGTGCTTACCCAAAGATAGCACAGGCCAGTCACGTGATATGGCCTCCTAATGCAATCCAGGGACATCATAAGCACAAGACACATAAGACTGCTGGATACAGCACACTGTTTTACAGTGCCCCCCCCCCCCCCGCGAGGTAGGGTCTCACTCTCTAGCCCAGGCTGACCTGAAATTCACTATATAAGTCTCAAGGTGTCCTCAGACTCCCAGTGATCCACTGACCTCTGCCTCCCAAGTGCTGAGATTAAAGGTGTGTGCCACCACGCCCGGCTGTTTTTGTGTTTTTGTTAATATTTTTAAAATATTTATTTACTCATTAGAGAGAGAGAAGCAGATAGAATGGGCATGTTAGGGCCTCTAGCCACTGCAAACAAACTTCAGACACATGTGCCACCTTGTGCATCTGGCTCATGTGGGTCCTGGGCAATCGGATCTGAGTCCTTAGGCTTCTCAGGTGGCATCTTAACCGCTAAGCCATCTTTCCAGCCCTGTGTGTGTGTGTGTGTGTGTGTGTGTGTGTGTGTGTGTGTGTACACACACACACACACACATGTATATATATTATTAATTAATTAATTAATTTATTTATTTACTTATTTGAGAAAGAGAGAAAGAGGCAGAGAGAAAGAGGGAGAGAGACAAAATAGGCACGCCAGGGCCTCCAGCCACTGCAAACGAACACCAGATACTTGTGCCCCCTTGTGCATCTGGCTTATGTGGGTTCTGGAGAGTCAAACTGGGGTCCTTTGGCTTTGCAGGAAAGCTCCTTTAAGTGCTAAGCCATCTCTCCAGCCCCTGTTTGTTTGTTTGTTTATTTGTTTATTTGAGAGTGACAGACAGAGAGAGAAAGAGGCAGATAGAGAGAGTAAGAGAGAATGGGCACGCCAGGGCCTCCAGCCACTGCAAACGAACTCCAGACGCGTGTGCCCCCTTGTGCATCTGGTTAATGTGGGTCCTGGGGAATCAAGCCTCGAACTGAGGTCCTTAGGCTTCACAGGCAAGTGCTTAACCGCTAAGCCATCTCTCCAGCCCTGTTATTTTTTTTTAACAGTAGGCTTTTAAATAACTAGAAGGTGTACCTTATAAAATAACAGTAATGGCATCATTTGGGGAATACATAAATCAAACATTTATTACCACTATTAGGCAGTAGGCATAGTTGTACTGCCATATTTTCATGTGACTGGCAACACATTAGTTTTTCTTATACTAGCATCACCACAAACACCAAGTAATGCATATAATGTCTATGATGTCATTAAATAATGGGAATTTGCTGGGCGTGGTGGCACACACCTTTAATCCCAGCACTAGGGAGGCAGAGGTAGGAGGATCACCATAAGTTCGAGGCCACCCTGAAACTCCAGAGTAAATTCCAGGTCAGCCTGGGCTAGAGCGAGACCCTACCTCAAACAACCAAAACCAAACAAACAAACAAACGGGAATTTTCAGCTTCATTACAATTTTATCGGACCATGGTCAAGAATGCAGTCCATGGACGTGAGACATGGCAGTCACAGATAGATAGAGGTGGATAGAGACATAGACTCGTGACAGGGATTTTCTTGGAGATATGGAGGCTGAACTGTCCCATGGTCAGCTGTGTGCAAGCGAGAGAGCCAGAGAAGCCAGTACGGCTCCTGGAAAGTGGAGGGCAGGACACACTAAGCAGAGATATAACCCTTAGTCCAGCTGAAGCCACGCACGCCTGGAGGCTTGTCCAGAGGGCGGGAAGTTAAAAATCATGGAGTTCAAGGCTGGAGAGATGGCTCAGCAGTTAAGGTGCTTGCCTGCAAAGCCTAACAACTGGGTTCTGTTGCCCAGTACCTCCATAAAGCCAGATGCACAAAGTGGCACAACCAACCACAGTTTGTTTGCAGTGGCTGGAGGCCCCTCCATGCCCATTCTCTCTCTCTCTCTCTCTCTGCCTCCTTCTCTCTGTCGCTGTCAAATAAATAAATAAACAAACAAAAAATTTTTTAAAAATCATGGATTTCTAACATTCAAAGGCAGGAGGAGGTATGCCCATGTTCAGGATGAGGGAAAAATTCAGCTTCTACCTTTTTGTCCCATGTGGGCACCAGACCATGGATGGCACCCACCATACACAGGGTTCCAGAGTCCTTTGGAAGCATCTTTGCTGTGTTACCCAGAAGCAATGTATTATAGGCTATATAGGTACTCCCTTAATCCAGTCAAGGTAACACCTAAAATTAGACATTACTGTTGCCAAAGTGGAGAAAAATTAGGACATTTCAAATGAAAGCCCAGACTAGCTTCTTTGGGTACCTTGGGAGATCAGGCATCATTGTGTCCAGCTGGCTGAAGGACAGTAGTTGTGGGGCACAGTAACAGATGTCCCATTAGCAGTAATGATGGAGAGCTGTGATAAACACATGTCCTTTTTATTTCAGGCTATTTATCAGCCCCCGCCCCCCCTCCACCAGGGCCCACCTCCTGGTTCAGGATCTCAGCTTAACCAGTGGGCCGCAGTTCGCAGATGCTGCAGGGAACGGGTAAGCCAGAAACAGCAGCCGGGTGGCCCGTCCCACGATGCGGGCTGCTGTCCTGGTCTGACAGAGCAGCAGTGCTCTCCGACCCTACCTCTCCCACTGCCACTGTCACTTCCAAACACTAGCAGCCTCGATCTGGTTTCCAGGTACACAGGAATTCCATGTGGGTGGCCAGAAACGTCCACCGAGGGTGATAGCACAGGTAGGACTTGGCCCATGCTTCTGGGCTGCAGTCAGTGGCTTTATTATGTAGGAGTCTGTGGGGTACCGTTTTGAATCACCCATTAGTACAGAGCCTCCACTGTTAGTGGGGCGATGACGAAAGGTCTCTAGTCCTCACGGGTACACTATGGAAACGTGGGCAGAGTGACAGCAGGGTTATTGTGGATTTTTAAAAATACATTTTATTTGCAAGGAGAGAGAGAGTGGGGGCAGGGAGGATATGAGTGGATGCACCAGGGCCCCTAGCGGCTGCAAATGAACTCCAGACACATGTACCACTTTGTGCATTTAGCTTTATGTGTGTACTAGGGAATCAAACCCAGATCATTAGGCTTTGTAGCAAGTGCCTTAACTGCTGGGTCATCTCTCCAGCCCCTATTGTGGTTTTTTTTTTTTTAAAAAAAATTGAGGTCTGGAGAGATGGCTTAGCTGTTAAGGCACTTGCCTGTGAAGCCTAAGGACCCCAGTTCAATTCTCCAGGTCCCATGTAAGCCAGATGCACATGGAGGCACATGCATCTGGAGTTCATTTTCAGTGGCTAGAGGCCCTGGCACATTCAATCTCTCTCTCTCTGTATCTCTCTCTATCTTTAATAAATAAATTAACAATTGTTCATTTTAATGAACTCACCAGTATTATGCTATTGTGGATTTTAAAAATTTATTTATTTATTTGAGAGAGAGAGAAGAGAGAATGGGCCTGCTGGGGCCTCTAGCCACTGCAAACGAACTCTAGATGCATGCACTACCTTGTGTATCTCGCTTACATGGGTACTGGGGAATTGAACCTGGGTCCTTAGGCTTCACAGGCAAGTGCCTTAACCACTACGCCATCACTCCAGCCCTATTGAGGATTTTTTAACTTGGGAGAAAAACTTCAGCAGGTTGCACAGTTGGCTGGATTGATGTCAGTATGGGTCACAAGAGGGAAACAGAATTTGTTCGCTGCCTATGCAGAGGACAAGCCCCAGATGCTGAGGTGAAGGGCCTTGACCCTAGAGACCGGCAGATTCCTCTGTCAATGTAGCTCTGTCCCTCAGGCAGAACCCTTCCATCTCCCATTTTCCTCATCTATAACAAAGGATAAAAATCTGTGTGGAGTGAATGGCCTGAGCTCCAGGACAACACTCCTTAAATGTCACTGTAGTGATCAAGTTCATCAGATCATCACTGTGGAGAAACTGAGGCAGGGAAGGAAGCACTGTGATGTTTGTCAGGTTCAGAATAGAGGACTGAGGTGGATTTCTCAGACAAAAGAGGTTTTATTGAACACCAGCGAAGGGTGGCGTGGTTCAAGGTGGGAGGCCTGGGGACTCGGTCCTGGGTGGAGGCTGGGAAGGGGAGTGGGAGGAGAAAGGAACTCCGGGTTGCAGCTGAGAGGCAGATGGACGGAAACTCCAAAGACCCAAGGCGGAAGAGCAAAGGGGCAGGAGGAGGCTGGAGCTGGAGAGGGAGAGGAGGGGAGGTCTGAATGGGGAGTGGAAGGTGGCGGAGGGCGCTCTGAACCAAAAAGGAGAGGATAGAGAGAAGGAGAGAAATAGAGGAGAGAGAAAGCAGGGGGGGAGGGAGGAGAAGGAGGAGGAGGAAGAAGAAGAAAAGTAGAAAGAGAAGGAGGAAGAGATACAGAAGTGGGGGTGGGGTGGAGAGATGGCTTAGCTCTTGAGGCATTTGCCTGGAAAGCCAAAGGACGTAGGTCTGATTCCCCAGGACCCATGTAAGCCAGATGCACAAGGTGGTACATGCATCTGGAGTTTGTTTGAGGTGGCTAGAGGCCCTGGCGTGCCCATTCTCTGTCTATGTATCTGCCTCTTTCTCTCTCTTTCTCCATTAAATAAGTAAATAAAAATAAACATTAAAAAAAGAAAAGAAGCCGGGCATGGTGGTACACGCCTTTAATCCCAGCAGAAGGCAGGAGGCAGAAATAGGAGTGTTGCCATGAGTTCAAGGCTACCCTGAGACTACATAGTGAATTCCAGGCCAGCCTGAGCTGAGCAAGAGTGAAACTCTACTCAAAAAAAAAAAAAAAAAAGAGAGAGAGAGAGAGAGAGAGAGAGAGAGAATGAGAGAGAAATACAAAGGGGCTCTGAATCGGTTAGCGTTCTTCTCTTGCTATGACCAAGGTCCCTGAGAGAACAACTCCAGGGAGGAATTCCTTATTTTGGCTTGTGCTCACTGCGGGCTCAGTCCACAGTCCCTTGGCTCTGATTCTGGGCCCTCTGAGAGGCAGAATATGATAGCATCAGAAGCAGTGATGGAGGAACTTCTTCCTGCCTGACAGGGAGCAAAGGGCAGGTAGGAGGAGGTCACAGCAAGATACATCCCCCTACTTCCTCCAATCAGGCCCCATCTCCTGCCTCTCACCACCTCTCAGTAATGTCATCACATGATGAATCCATCAAGGGATAAATCCATTCATTAGGCTAGAGCTCTCAGAATATGATACGTGCCTTCACAGACAGACCCAGAGGTGTGCTTACCTAATCTGCTATACATTTTCTTCATCCAATCAAACTGACAATGCACAGGGACTCTACCACACATAGAGAAAGGCCTGAGGAGGTTTTAGGACTTTCTTTCTTTTCTTTTTGTTTTTTTTTTTAATGGTTATTTAGTGTTTATTTTTATTTATTTGAGAGTGACAGACAGAGAGAGAAAGAGGGAGAGAGAGAGAGAGCAAGAGAGAGAGAGAGAGAATGGGCACGTCAGGGCCTCCAGCCACTGCAAACGAACTCGACACATGCACCGCCTTGTGCATGTGGCTTACGTGGGTCCTGGGGATTGAGCCTCGAACCAGGATCCTTAGGCTTCACAGGCAAGCGCTTAACCGCTAAACCATCTCTCCAGCCCTTTTTTACTTTCTTTCTTTAAAAACGTTTTTATTTATTTGTAAGGAGAGAGAGAAAGAAAGAAAGAGAATGAGCGTGGCAGGGCCTCTAGCTGCTGCAAACAAACTCCAGATGCATGAAGCCACCCTGTGCATCCCGCTTTATGTGAGTATTGGAGAACTGAACCCGGGGTCGTTAGGCTTTGCAGGCAAGCACCTTAACCACTGAGCCATCTTTCCAGCCCTCTTAGGACTTTCTCACCAAGCACGTTCACAACTCCCCACACGTGATGTGCTTCCTGCTCTGTGGCATGGGCACAACCCAAGGGGTTCTTCCACTGGGTAGCTGCAAAATTGTCCAGGAGCACTGACTTCACATTTGGATTTGTCTATTAAGAGGGACAGGTGATCTGGGTGTGGTGGCGCACACCTTTAATCCCAGCACTGGGGAGGCAGAGGTAGGAGGATTGCCGAGAGTTCGAGGCCACCCTGAGACTACATAGTGAATGCCAGGTCAGCCTGAGCTACAGCGAGACCCTACCTTGAAATTTTTTTTTTTTTTAAAAGAGGGACAGGTGAAATATCTTGCTTGAGAAGTGTCATTTTTCTCTGAAGCCTCAATGTTCAATAATGTTGAGCAAATGAAGAGAATAAAGCCAGAATGGAAACAGGAGCTAGAAGCCCAGAGGGACTTGAAAACCTGTTCTGATGTGGATAAGGACAAGAGGGGTTTTCCATGCAGCCAGTGGTACTCTGGAGAGACCACAAATGTCTATTTCTTGTTTGTGTGTGTGTGTGTGTGTGTGTGTGTGTGTGTGTGTGTGTGTGTCTGTGTTCAGGACTGCATCCCCAAAGACCTAACTTTCTTCCACTATGCACCACAAATGTCTATTTCTTGTTTTGTGTGTGTGTGTGTGTGTGTGTGTGTGTGTGTGTGTGTGTGTGTCTGTGTTCAGGACTGCATCCCCAAAGACCTAACTTTCTTCCACTATGCCCCACCCCGTGGGTGTCCCGCCCCTCACCATAGTGCTATAGGATGGTGACTGAACCTTTAACATATAAGCCTTTGGGAACCATTCTGGATCCAAAGTATAGTGGATTCCTGGAGAATGACCGAACAGACACTTCTGCACAGAGCCCTCTTCTCAGCCCCACACTTGACTCTAACTTTCTCCCGTGCCTATTGCCTCCAAGTCCCAAGTGCCTCAGACTTTCTGCTGAGCAAGTTAGCTTTCTGCTCATGAGGAGCCTTCTTTGTCAACGCTACTGGTATCTCCATCTGCTTTCTGTCTCCCAGACTTTGCTGAAACCTAGCTATAATTATCTCCTTCTCTTCTCCTAGTCTTTGGGTTTATACTGCCAAAAATACTTCTGCTTTCATGTTCGTGGGGTTTAGGGTAAAAGGACAAACACAGGTAATTCTGTTTGATAGGAACCTGGGTATCTTGGACTCCTCACACAGTCTGAGCAGAAGCTGGACCCTCGAGACTATGAAAGCTGTGCCCCAATTGCCACACGTTACCACCACGCTTGGCACACAGGTGGGTCTTTGAAGTCTCAAGTCCAGAAATGAGAACCTGTGAGAAATAAACATCACTTCTGGTTGGTTCCACAGGAGGACCACTTCTAGGTGGTCTTTTTAAAATGTTTTTTTTTGTTGTTTATTTATGTACTTGAGAGCAACAGACAGAAAGAAAGAGGCAGATAGAGAGAGAATGGGCGCACTAGGGCTTCCAGCCACTGCAAACAAACTCCAGACACATGCGCCCCCTTGTGCATCTGGCTAACGTGGGTCCTGGGGAGTCGAGCCTCTAACCGGGGTCCTTAGGCTTCACAGGCAAGCGCTTAACCGCTAAGCCATCTCTCCAGGCCATAGGCAGTCTTTTGTTTGAAGTGCTGGGAGATCTCAGGAGTATCCTGGCTTAAGCTTGGTCTGTCTGGGAAAAACAGACATCGAAGGCTGGGCCAGATAGAAGGATCCTGGCAGCAGGTGACAGTGGTGACTGGAAGAGCCAGGGTTTATGGGCCTCAAGCACCCAGCTGGGGAAGAAAGTAGATGTTCTAGACAGTGTGTAGTGCTGGGCCAGACACCTAGAGCACCAGCCAGAGGCAGTGGGCTGAGCTCATAGTCACTTGGCTCTGGGACAACCAGCCTCCTTGGAGAAAGGAGGACACTCATCCAGGGCTGGCTCAGTGCAAAAGAACACAGCAACATCAAGGACAAGTACTGGAATGGAGGTTCAGAGATGAGGAGGCACAGGGATTCAGGCCAGCGCCCTGGAATCCGAGCTGGAGTAGAAGGCCAGGCAGGCTTCTGGGACAGCCTTGGGACAGCACTGATTCTCAAGCATGGGTGAGAACATGATCTGGAAGGTGACATCAGCCAGACACAAATGTTACACATTGCACACCAGGTTTGGGCACAGGTGAGCTTTGCTCCTTATGTGGACTTTCCAGAGTGGGGACTGACTTGGAACTTCTAACAGCTCAGTCCATAGGGAACAGGAGGGGGATGCATTGTCCTGTGGTGGGAACACAATAGGTTTGCAGCAACTCAGAGCTGGACTAGGCAGAAAGAGCATGCTTCTGTGGAGCAGACACTTCACAGGTGCTCTGCCAGCTCTCCCACCCATCAGCCCCCGACATGGCCATGCCTCGCCATGATGTGAGCGAGGGCACAGGGCTCAGAGAGGCCACGCCGGGTAGACCCAGGATTCAAACTGTCCCTACCTCAGCTAAAGGCGGTCTTTCTACCTCACTGGCCCCCAAAATGAGAGTCATGTTTCTTTCAGAGCTGAGTGGGTTACAGCCCTGATATCAGGGTCTCCTGAGGAAAAATCTCAGAGCTACTGTCAAAGTGAAGGAAGGCGCCAGACGTGGTGGTGCACGCCTTTAATCCCAGCACTCAGGAGGCAGAGGTACGAGGATCGCCGTGAGTTCGAGGCCAGCCTGAGACTACATAGTGAATTCTAGGTCAGCCTGGACTAGAGTGAGACCCTACCTTGAAAAACCAAAAAAATAAAAAATAAAAAGTAAAAATAAATAAATAAATAAGAAGTTAAGGAAGGCTTGGGATCAGTTTGTGGCTCTCCTTTTCTGAGGATGTCTCCCTTCCACCCCACCTGGGCAGCTAAGTTAGGTGCTGGGGCTGGGAGCACACTGGTCCTTAGGAGGTGGGGCAGGATTGAATTTGAAGGTCTGTCCAGAGCCTCTGTTCAGTTTTGGTCTGGGCTATCTGCCAACTGTGATGCAGAATCCACATTATTAGGGAAGGCTGCTCTGGTTTAGCCCAAGCTGTTCATATGTGTCCCAGGTTCAAAACCTAAATCCATTTCTAGCTGCTGCCTGGGCCACCTCTGCATAGGCTCCGAGGAAGACTCAGATGGAAGGAAAAGCTATAGACACAGACAGCTCATGAGGTAGATGCAGACCACAGCAATAGAAATCTAAAAGGAGGGCTGGAAGGATGGCTTAGCGGTCAAGGTGTTTGCCCACAAAGCTGAAGGACCCAAGTTCAATTCCCCAGGACCCACGTAAGCCAGATGCACAAGGGGGCACATGCATCTAGAGTTCTTTTGCAGTAGCTGGAGGCCCTGGCATGCCCATTCTCTCTCTGTCTCTCTCTGTCTCTCTCTCTCTCTCTCTCTCTCTCTCTCCCCCCTCTTTCTCTGTCAAATAAATAAAATAAAAATAAAATATTTTTTTAAAAAAAGGAATGTGAGGGAAGATGTGGGAATGGCTTTGGGATAGACACAGATAGGGACACAGGCCCAGATATCTAGACAGCAGCAGCAGAGTATCTGTGGGCAAATGTACCCTGAAAATAGCTACCACCCAGGCAGACTGCACTACAGGTCCCTCAGCTGCTATTCAAGTGGGGCACGTGCCAACAAGATGCTACCCACTCTGGCAGCTTTTCTGAGCCTCTAGGCACTGGGGCACCATAGTCCTTTAGGCTTCTGTCCCTTGCTCCCCATCTGTGAGCAGCAAACTTGCACCTCTGTATCTTTTATGTGGTCTGTCTTAAGATGCAGTGGGTTGATGTGGTGCCAGGTGGAGCCCCCTTCTTACCATGAGGGCTCCACAGGGGAACCCAAACTGGTCTGAGAAGATCACAGAAGATGTACCCTGAGGATGCAGAGGCGGAGGCTGAGGGAGAGCAGAGGGCAGCCAGGAGGAGAGCGAGCTGTCAGCACAGGAACTCTGGCTCAGGAAGGTAAATGGGAAAAACCGATGGGTGGGTGTGTTGTGAGCAGGAGGGAGACAGGAGCACGTGGAGCCCAGCAATGCTGCCAGGAGCCTCCCCAGCCAGCTGCTGTCTGCTAGGCCAGGCCTCTCCAGGTAGACTTGCACCCTGCCCCTCTCTACTGGACACCCAGGAAGGCCTACCACCCTCCATTCTCCCCAAGTTACACAGGTTGTGCCAGGTTCCAAGATCACCCATTGCCTCCCTTCATCACATAAACTTTCCAGGTGCCATGCTGGGACCATGGGATCCGAGCCACAATTCCGAAGCCATTGCAGCAGGGTGACCTGCCCTGAACATCTCAGGGTAAGAGAAAAAGTGATGGGCCAGCCAGTCCCCTGGTTTGACCTCCTAGGATAGCATGGCTCTGATGCAGCCCACGCCTGGCCCTCCTGTGGGCTGTCCACCTGGGGCCAAGTGTCTTTGAAACACCCTTGTGGGCACAGGCTGGGGTAGGGAGCTCAAAGGGAAAGCAGGAGGGAGAGAGAGAGAGAGAGAGGCCGTCACCAGGCCCTGCTGGGCGCTTCAGAACATCCTGCTGTTCTAGAGTCAGATCACTCTGTTATTTTCTTTGATTAAGCTTCTGTTTTTCTTCATCCCACTGGATCCATCTTCAGTTATTTAATTCTAACTGTAATAAAAAAAAAACCATTGAATTGCACATGAATGCAATATGAGGCTATCAAGCAAATGCCCGGGCTGGGAGGGTGGGATTGAACAGAGTGGAGCCCACTGGGTTTCGCCATTTGTCTGTGCTCTGACATGCACCTCTGAGTATGCCTGACTCAGGATACAGGATGAGAGACGCACTGGGCATAAGCTGGGGGGGGGGGGTTGGGGACAGGAGAGGCTTACGTTGGCCTTGACAGTAAAGATGTGTCCTTGTTGGTTCTAACTAGCTTACTTTTTGGGGTATAGCAGGTCCTGGATTCTCTTCCCTCTGCTGCCCTGTGCCGTAGTGGCTGCTGGTCATGTTCTAGCACCAACCAGATGAGAGAGCCTGGGGTGTTCTTCAAGCATTTCCATCTTAGACTGAAACAACATGTTCAGATCATTCTTAGACCCTCCAACCACATTTAAAACTGTTCTTATTCTTTCAGCTTCTGCTCTTTTATTTTATTTATGTATTTATTTATTTATTTTGGTTTTTCGAGGTAGGGTCTCACTCTAGCCCAGGCTGACCTGGAATTCACTATGTAATCTCAGGCTGGCCTCGAACTCATGGCAATCCTCCTACCTCTGCCACCTGAGTGCTGGGATTAAAGGCGTGCGCCATCATGCCCGGCTCTATTTTATTTATTTTGGGGATGGGGCTCTTACTGTGTTGCCTAGGTTGTTCTCAAACTCTTGGTCTCAAGCCAAACTCCTGCCTCAGCCCCCTGAAGCAGGGCCCACAGGTTCATACCACTGCACAGGGCTCCAGCTTCTAGAGTTAAGGCTCATTTTCCTCTCTCCGGCCTTGCCTCAGAAACAAAGAGCGTTTGATCCCTTCTGGCCCCTGTAGAACTCTGCCCTCAACCAGTGTTTCCACAAGCCCATTCTAGATCCAAGGATACTGGAGTAGAGATGGCTGTCCCAGTGTACCCCCACCCTGCTTTGGGGACTTTCAGAGCCCGTTCCCCTAGCTGAGTTTGAGTGTAGCTTCCTGTTGGGGTTGGGGGTTGAGTCAAGGAGGCTGGCTTCAGCTGGCCCCCAGTTGTTGCTTCTGGACTAGAAGTTTCCATGAGAGACTTGAAGAATTTCAAAGGATTGAGCACCTACCTGGCCTGCCCAGGGATGGAGCAAGCCCTAACCCTGGCAGCTAGCAACTGCTGCCCTCTGTAGGGCCTGAGTTGACATTTGTGTGGGGTAAGGAAAGCCCTTGGGGTTTCAGCAGAAGGTCCTGGGTGGCTGATAGGGTTCACAGCTCTTCCCCCACAGGATCTCCTGTTCTGGTGTGGTCACCTCAGCAGTAGCCCTGGCTGATTCTGCAGAAGGACTATTGGACAGAAAACCAGGTCTGAATTCTAGAGCTAGGGCCCTGTTGGTAAAGCACCTCCAAAGGCTGGCTCAGGGGTTCACCTCAAGCTCTAGGTCCTGTCCCTGAGGTCTGGAGGGGAAGAAAGGGAGAAGGCTACGCTCATCAGGCTCCGGGGCCAGATTGTTCTAAATTTGACAACTGGCTGTCACAAGCTCTGTGTCCTTGGGAATGTTGCTTAATTCCTCTGGGTCTTGTTTTCCTCATCTGAGGCGTGAAGCTAATCATACTTCTCTTGCTAAGGGGTCCCCAGGGACACGGTGTGTTGTCTGTAAAGCACTTGGCACATAGGAAGTGCTCAGTTGATGGCAACTAATATTATTATTAGATTCACTTTGATGGACCAAGGTGGCCATTTTGCCCTCTACAACTTGATCTTATCATCTCTGAATTCAGCCTCAGTTCCTCCTTGGATATGTGGTCACATGTGCCACATGTCTCCAGGCTACATACAACGCGTTAAAGGCTTATGACAGTACTCTGCTTAAAAGCATAGGAGCAAGGAACTTGTTGATTGACGCTCTGCTTCCCACACGCACCTCTTCCTTACCTAGCTCACGTGGAGGACGTCACAGGGAACAGAGGGGGGTGAGCCTGCTCCCCACCGTGATCTATGTTCACAAGCAAACAAGAGTGGAGCTGGGATATAGCTCAGTAGTAGAGTGTTTACCTGGCATGGGACCCTGGTTCAACTCCCAATATGAAGATGGAAAAAAGAGGGGTGCGGTGGTTTGATTCAGGTGTTCCCCCATAAACTTAGGTATTGTGAATACCAGTCTCCCCAGCTGATAGCAATGGGAAATTAAAGACTCCAGGAGGTGGTGTATTGTTGGGGGCGGGCTTATGGGTGTTATAGCCAGTTTCCCCATGCCAGTGTTGGGCACACTTTCCTGTTCCAATTGTCCACCTTATGTGGGCCAGGGGGTGATGTCCACCCTCTGCTCATGCCATCGTTTCCCCCTGCCATCGTGGAGCCTCCCCCTCGAGTCTGTAAGCCAAAATAAACCCCTTTTCCCCAAAAGCTGCTCTTGATCGGGTGATTTCTACCAGCTATGCGAACCTGACTGCAACAAGGGGGAAGGAGGAAGAAGAGAATGAGGGAAAGGAGGAAGTGGCAAGGGTATCTTGGACCCTCCCAGGTGAAACAAGATGGTGAACTGTGGGCTGGGTCCACAGGGTTTGGTGGGCCAGAGTCCTGGAAAGCACCCAGGTCAGAGAAAGACCTTCCAAGAACAGGGCCAGGGGAATGTGCAGTGTAGACAGGGAGGGTGGACAGCCCCCACTTTTCAGGATCAATAGACAGTCCATACACCGTGCAGGTTGGTTTGTGCCTGGAAGAATGAGGAATGGAGACCTTATCACCAACAGTGCCCTTTGCTTTTAGGCCCCCGATGCCTTAGGTAGGAGGAGCAGAGTTCACTGGCCAAGGTGTTCATTGTTTCTTCTGGACTATGAAGAATTTGTAAAAAATGATTGCGGTGTGGATTGCCGAAGGCTGACACCACAAGTGAACGTGAGACTTGACCACACGTTTCAGCTGCTTCCCCCTTAGGCGCTGCACGGCTGCCCTCGACGCGACGCGCCGGCTGGGAGGCGCAGGGAGACGGCACTGCGCTCACGAGACCATATGCTTCGCACATTAGCGACATAAAGAGGTGAGGCTGCGATGCCTACTTGTCAAACACCAAAGCTTAATTGGGCCAGAAATACTCCCCGGTTCCTGCTTCTGCAAGACAGATCTCAGCTGTCACCAAGCATCTGTGGCACCCGGAAGGGACAAGCGGAGTTCTGTGGGCTGGAGGCTTGTGAAGAGCAGATTTCTTTCTTTGGTGCCAATTATGTTCATGGCATTGGTTTTCTTTGCCCACCTCCCCCCCCCCACTGTGCTACCTACCACCATGACTACAGAGAAGCCCAAAGGGGACTTTGATTTTTTTTTTTTTTTTTGAGGTAGGGTCTTGATCTAGCCCAGGCTGACCTGGAATTCACTATGTAGTCTCAGCGTGGCCTTGAACGCATGGCAATCCTCCTACCTCTGCCTCCTGAGTGCTGAGATTAAAGACATGTGCCACCATTCCCAGCTACAGAAAGAATTAGTGCTCCAAATGCACTCCAGGTGCATGTGCCACTTTATGCATCTGGCTTTATGAGTACTGGAGAATTGAACTCAGGTCATTAGGCTTTGTAGGCAAGCGCCTTAACCACTGAGCCATCTCTCCAGACCCCTCTTTTACGTTTTGTTGGCAGTTATTCTTTTTTTTTTTTTTGAGAGCGACAGACAGAGAGAGAAAGAGGCAGATAGAGAGGGAGAGAGAAGGGGCACACCAGGGCCTTCAGCCACTGCAAACGAACTCCAGATGCGTGTGCCACTTTGTGCATCTGGCTTACGTGGGTCCTGGGGAATCGAGCCTCGAACCAGGGTCTTTAGGCTTCACAGGCAAGGGCTTAACTGCTAAGCCATTTCTCCAGCCCTGTTGGCAGTCATTCTATATGTATATAATGTATTTTGATCATAATCCCCTCCCAATACCTTTTGTCCCGCCTCTCCTTCCACTGAACACCTACCTTCTTTCCAACTAGTCTCTCTTCTACTTTGATGTTATTTCCCCCCCTTCTCCGTCCTCCATGAGGGGATGTTGATGTGCAGGTAATGACAGCCACTATGCAGTCATAAATGCAATGGCCACTTCATATCAGGAAGGTAGCATTCCAAAGCACTCCTCATTCTCTGGCTCTTACGTTGCTTTGCACCTCTTTTTGTTTTTTTTTTCAAGGTAGGGTTTCACTCTAGCTCAGGCTGACCTGGAATTCACTATGGAGTCTCAGGGTGGCCTCGAACTCATGGCGATCCTCCTACCTCTGCCTCCCGAGTGCTGGGGTTAAAGATGTGCGCCACCACATCTGGACCTCTTCTTGTTCTTTTTTTTTTTATAAATAAGAGAGTGAAAGAGAGAGGGAGAGAACTGGCATGCCAGGGCCTCCAGCCACCGCAGTTGAACTCCAGACATGTGCACCACCTTGTGCACATGTGCAACCTTGTGCATTTGGCTTATGTGGGACCTGGAGAACTGAACATGGGTCCTTAGGCTTCACAGGCAAGCACCTTAATGGCTAAGTCATCTCTCCAACCCTCTTTCCACCTCTTCTTTCAAAGTGTTCTCTGAGCCCTGTAGAGGGTAATATAGCACCAAGCACTCAATAGTCACAACTTATTCTGAGCACTTTAATGAGTTTTGAGTCTCCCCAGTAGTCATTACTATCTGAAAAAAAAAATGTACTCTCTTGGTTTTTAAAGGGGAGAAAAAAATCATGGGTTTATACAGATACTTTCAATTCAAATGTAAGATTACAGGGTTTCTACTTAACTTGGTTGAGTTTATTATACTTTCTTTTCTCTTTGCCGAAAAGCTTGGTTTTTAATGACTTTGACATAATTATTTGCCTTATTCCACAATGGCACTGTAATGACTTCACAACAGCTATGTGAATGTGGCGGCTCACCATGTGGTTATTGAATGCAGGGCGAGATCTCCTGACTTTATCCTTCGCACCTATCCTGCCAGGACCGTATTATGGCCCTTCTCTCTGTGTTAAAGTCATTTGAAGCAATTATTGCTATGTTGTTATGCCACCGACTCAATGTGCAGTTAGGCACATTTCTTTCCTTTATTCTCAATGTTTAAGGCCTGCGTACTGCCTTTCTGATTAAAAAAAATTGGACTCAATGTTAAAAGTACATAATGAGATATTCAGAGATGCTTAGCTCTTATCCCCACCTCCTCCATCTGGTTTCTTCTCCCCACATAAATCACATTTTTATTAGTGTTTAGTTTTCCATTCACTTTTTTTAAAGCCACAGCAATTCCGTACATGTTCATGCCCTCCCTTCCTGTCTTGGGTTAATGCTGGCACAAATTCTTTGCTGCTCTCCACAGCAAGGGATTAAGTGCCTTTCTGTTCTCCCTGGACATGGCTTGGGCCTGAGATTGTTTCATGAGGATGTAGCAGAAGCAATGGGCTCTTGTTTCAGGCCCAACAGGATGGTCAGCCTTGGCTTCCTCCTTCATACTTCACTCCCCTTGCGATTCAGAACTCAGTTGCCAAGTGGCAAAACCCAAGCTACCTCTTCCATGTGGGGGGAGAGGGCTTGGCCCACACAAGGCCACCAAGGCATGGGGCATGTGGGCCAATAGTCTTGGACATTCTAGTCTGGCCATCATCTGGCATCGTGGTGGCATGAGGCATCCCAAGGGATACCAGCTAACCTGACCAGCCAACCCACAGCATCATGAGAGATGGTGAATGCTCATTGAGATTATAAACCACTAGTCTTTGGGACGGTCTGCTAGGCAGTAGTGGGGAACCAAACACCTCTCTTACACAGAAAGAAACATTCTGTTTACACTGCTCTGTACCTTGTGTGACCCACTTGATGCACACAGAGATCGCGATGAGTCACCCTACACTGATTCTTAGCTTCCATATGGCCAGATTACAAATGGACACCCAAGAATCAAACAAGTGGAACAGTGTCCCCAGGCTGCCAGGGAACCTGGGCTGTAGTAGTAAGTACTGGAACAACTGGAAACAACAAACTGGAATTCATTTCCTTGCAGTTCTGACAGCTGCAAGTTCAACATAAAGGTATTGGCAGGGTTAATTTCTTGTGAGGCCCCTCTCTTCGGTTCACAGATGGCCACCTTCTTTGGCCACTCCGCTGTGTACACATGTCCCCAGTGTCTTTGTGTGGCTCAGTTTCCTCTTTGTAGAAGACCTTGGTCAGATTGGATTAGGCCCTTTCCCAGAAGCCCAATTTTTTTTTTCTTTAGTTTTGCGAGGTAGGGTCTCACTCTAGCCCAGGCCAACCTGGAATTTACTGTGTAGTCTCAGGGTAGCCTCGAACTCATGGTGATCCTCCTACTTCTGCCTCCCGAGTGCTGGGATTAAAGGCGTGCACCACCACGCCCAGCTCAGAAGCACAATTTTAATGTAATCATCACTTTAACATCTCAGTTTCCAAATACAGTCTCTTAGTTTGAAGCACTGGGAGTTGGAAATTCAACATATGAATTTTGAGAGATATGGGAGTTTGGGAGGCTGGGGATATAGCTCCATCAGTAAAGTGCTTGCCTTGTAGCATAGACAAGAACTGGATTCCCAGAACCCATGTTAAAAAAAAGAAAAAAGACAGACTTGGTGGTGCTTGTCATCTCAGCACTGGGGAGGCAGAGACAGGCTGACTCCTGGGGCTACTTGGTGAGTTCCAGGCCAATGAGAGACCTTGTCTCAAAAAAAAAGGTGGGGCTGGAGAGAGGGCTCACTGGTTAAAGGTGCTTGCTTGCAAAGCCTGCTAGCTCAGGGTTGATTTCCTAATACCTACATGAAGCCAGATCCACAAAATGGTGGGTGCATTGTGGTGGTTTGATCCAGGTGTCCCCCATAAACTTAGGTGTTCTGAATGCTAGTCTCCCCAGGTGATGACAATTGGAAATTAAAGCCTCCTGGAGGCAGTGTATTGTTGGGGGTGGGCTTATGGGTATTATAGCCAGCTTCCCTTTGCCAGTGTTTGGCACACTCTCCTGTTGCTACTGTCCACCTTATGTTGGTCAGGGGGTGATGTCCACCCTCTGCTCTTGTTGTCATTTTCCCCTGCCAGTCATGGAGCTTCCCGCTCGAGCCTGTAAGTCAAAATAAGCCTTCTTTTCACCACAAGCTGCTCTTGGTTGGGTGATTTCTACCAGCAATGCGAACCTGACTACAACATGCATGCATCTGGAGTTTGTTTGCAGTAGAAAGAGAGCCTGGTGTGCCCATGCATTTTCTCTCTTGCAAATAAATAAAAATATTTATTAAAATCAAAAAGGTGGGTGGCACCTAAAGCACACCTGAGGTTGTCCTCTGGCTATATGTATGCACATGTACATACATGTATACACACACAGAATCTGGTTATCTCTAGTCCTGCACGATTAAATATGCATGTGGGCCCATGCATAAGATCTGTGTAAGGCTATTGGAGATGCTGAAGCATACTTTTGTTTCGTTTTGTTTTATTTTTCAAGGTAGGGTCCCACTCTGGTCCAGGCTGACCTGGAATTAACTATGTAGTCTAAGGTGGCCTCGAACTCACAGCGATCTTCCTACCTCTGCCTCTCGAGTGCTGGGATTAAAGGCGTGCACCACCATGCCCAGCTTGGAGCATATTTTTAGTGTGTGTGTGCAGTGTGTATGGTGTGGTGTGAGGTCCCATAAGCTTGCCCGTGGTGGTGGCGGGGCTCACCTTTTGCAAGCCGGAGCAGAACATCAGGTATCCCACTCCGTCACTCTTCTGCTTGGTCTCTATTGATTCTAAAGCTTATGGGGCTCTGATGATTCTTGGTTCTCCTCTTCCCTGCAGGACTGGGATTACAGGCACACAAGGCCACCCCAGCTCCTTACCTGAAACCTGTAGATTTGCACTCTAAGGTCTCAGGCTCCCTCAGGCCCTCAGGCTTGGGCAGGAAGTGCACTTAATGACTGAGCTATCTCTTCAGGCCTGGAGCATCCTTTTTTTTTTTTTTTTTTTTTTTTTTTTTTTAAGGTAGGGTTTCACTGTAGCCCAGACTGACCTGGAATTCACTCTGTAGTCTCAGGGTGGCTTCGAACTTGCAATGGTCCTCCTACCTCTGCCTCCTGAGTGCTGGGATTAAAGGTGTGCACCATCATGCCCATCTTGGAGCATACATTCTTAATCTCACAAAGAATAGGCTTCAAAGTAATAGAATGAGATGGGTAAAACATTCAAATAGGGGCTGGAGAGATGGTTTACTGGTTAAGGTGCTTGCCTATGAAATCTGAGGACCCAGGTTTGATTCCCCAGTCCCCACGTAAGCCAGATGCACAAGGTGGCCCATGTGTCCAGAGTTCTCGTTTTCAGTGGCTAGAGGCCCTGGCATGCCCATTCTCTCTCTAATAAATAAATAATTTAAAAACTCAAATAGCAACCGAGTGTGGTGGCACATGCCTTTAATCCCAGCACTCGGGAGGCCAATGTAGGAGGATCGCCGTGAGTTTGAGGCCACCCTGAGACTACATAGTGAATTCCAGGTGGGCCAGGGCTACAGCAAGACCCTACCTTGAAAAACAAAAAGAAAACAAAATTCAAATAGTAAATTAAAAAGTGACTTAGAAAAAGAAAAGGGAGAGAATAAGAGGCCTTCTGCATTATTTTACTTTAAGATACTAGTGGTCAGGGAAGAGACTGCTGGGGCCCAAGAGAACGGGGCCTTTACTGAGAACGCATGGGCGTTGTGATGACTGTTGTTTTGCTCAGTAGTCTTTCACCTATATCTTCTTAGACTGGGGACCATGAGAGGCCATTGACCAAGGCCTTTTCGTTCTCCTCTGGCCTTAACTGGATTGGGTGGGCCCACTCTATTAGACACACGGAGAATAGTGTTCAGCTATCTATGTACCTGGGTACTTCATGGACATGTCGCATGAAATTAATCACCATAGGGGGAATAAGAAGGAGCAGGGTAGCCGGGCGTGGTGGCTACCACCTTTAATCCCAGCATTCGGAAGGCAGAGGTGGGAGGATCGCTGTGAGTTCGAGGCCACCCTGAGACTCCATAGTGAGTTCCAGGTCAGCCTGGGCTAGAGTGAGACCCTACCTCAAAAAACAAACAAACAAACAAAAAAAGGAGCAGGGTGAGAGAAAATACCCCAACCCTTTCTCTTGACTAAACCAGCTGCTTTATCTTGGCATCCTGGGACCCAGCTCTCAGAGGCTCCATGTAGACACTCACCACACTTTTTCCAGGAGGCGCCTGGCTCCTCTTTGCCTCTGCCCAGGAGCAGTGAGGAGCCCCATCTGGTGATTAGGCTGTCTGCGTGGGGCCCAGCAGAGCAGCCAGAAGATGAAAGGAAGGAGACCAGCAGTGCTGTCTGGCAGGGCTTGGGCTCAGGTGCTTTCCCGCTTTTGAACTCCACAGCTGGACCTCTCTGCTTTGAGGGTTCCTGGAGCCCAGTGCAAGGCGAAGGCCCGTGGGAGGGCGAGCCAAGTGTGCTGATGGCGGCGAAGCCCCGCGGATGGGAGAGCTGTCCACAAGACACACTGGGTCAGCTGCCCAGAAGTAAGTCTAAAAAGGAAAGTTTTTGTTATGATTGTTTTTGTTGTTTTGAGGTAGGGTCTCATTTTCCCAGGCTGGTCTTAAATTCCCCATGCAGCCAAAGATGATCTCTGCAGTGGCAAGAGGCCCTGCACTCTCTCACTGTCTCTATCTCTCCCTTTCTTTCTAATCCATACAAATATTTTTAAAAAGATGGGCTGGAGGGATTGCTTAGCGCTTAAGGCGTTTGCCTGCAAAGCCAAAGGACCCAGGTTCGATTCCTCAGGACCCACATTAGCCAGATGCGCAAGGTGGCACATGCCTTTGCAGTGCTGCAGGCCCTGGCACACCCACTCTCTCTCTTTCTCTCTCATTCTCTCTCCCCCTTTCTCTCTGTCAAATAAGTAATAAAACAAAACAATTATTTTTTGTTTTGTTTTTCGAGGTAGGGTCTCACTCTGGCTCAGGCTGACCTGGAATTCACTATGGAGTCTCAGGGTGGCCTCAAACTCATGGTGATCCTCCTACCTCTGCCTCCCAAGTGCTGGGATTAAAGGCGTGCGCCACCACACCTGGTTAAAACAAATATATTTTTTAAATGTAATTATTACTGATGATAGTATCATAGACTATTACCTATCTAACAAAAGATTGTCAAGTTTCTACAAAAATGTGTGTTAGTATATTATGATGAAAATTATTAAAATATTTAGGGGAAGCCAGGCATGGTGGCACACACCTTTAATCCCAGCACTTGGGAGGCAGAGGTAGGAGCACCCCTGTGAGTTCGAGGCCACACTGAGACTCCATAGTGAATTCCAGGTCAACCTGGGCTAGAGTGAAACCCGACTTTGAAAAAAAAAAAAGATATTTAGGGGATATTAAAGGCTCATAGAAGTAGAGCATGCTGTATGAGTGTCTTTCTTTGCTGCTGGGATGAAGTACCTAGTAGGAAGCAGCTTAAGGGTGGAAAGACTTTTGGCTTACAGTTCAAGAGGACACAGTCCATCATGCTGTGGAAGGATGGCAGCAGGAACATGACACAGCGGGTCACATAGTGTCCACTGTCCTGAGACAGAGAGATGAATGCAGCTGCTCAGCTTGCTTCCTATATTTTAAATTTTTTTTAATTTTATTTATTTGAGAGAGCACGAGAGAGAAAGAGGCCAACACACACACACAGAGAGAGAGAGAGAGAGAGAGAGAGAGAATGGGCACACCAGGGCCTTCAGCCACTGCAAGTGAACTCTAGACACATGCGCCACCTTGTGCATCTGGCTAACGTAGGTCCTGGGGGAGTTGAACCAAGGTCTTTTGGCTTTGCTAGCAAATGCCTTAAGCACTAAACCATCTCTCCAGCCCTTGCTTCCTATGTTTTATTCAGCCCAGGATCCCAGCCCATGGAATGGTGATGTGTATTAGGTTAGGGTGCATATTCCCACCTGAATTAATCTAATCTAGACACTCCCTCATAGGTATGTCCAGAGATGTGTCTCCTAGATGATTCTAGATCCTGTGAAGTTGTCATTCAATATTGATCATCACATGTACTCATGGATAGGAAGATTGAATATGTTGGGCTGGTGGGGGGGGTGAGCTTGCTTGTTAAAGTGCTTACCAAGTATGCACTAAACCCTGGGTTCAGTCCTCAGCACCACATAAACGGAATCTGATAGTATTGCAGTCAGGTTCACATTGCTGGTAGAAATCACCCAACCAAGAGCAGCTTGTGGGGAAAAAAAGAGGCTTATTTTGGCTTACAGGCTCAAGGGGAAGCTCCATGATGGCAGGGAAAACGATGCCATGAGCAGAGGGTAGACATCACCCCCTGGCCAACATCAGGTGGACAATAGTAATATGAGAGTGTACCAAATACTGGCATAGGGAAACTGGCTATAACACCCATAAGCCTGCCTCTAACAATACACTGCCTCCAGGAGGCTTTAATTTCCAATTGCCATCAGCTGGGGAACCTAACATCCAGAACACCTAAGTTTATGGGGGACACCTGACTCAAACCACCATATTCTGCCCCTGGCCCCCATAAACCAATATCCATACATGATGTAAAGTATAATAAATTCAGCCCAACTTAAAAGTCCCCATAGTTTTTATCAATCCCAGTGATGTTCAAACATCCGAGATTTTTTACTGAGCCATAATACCAAAAAATCCCCCCCAAACCCATAATGGCACAGAATAAACATTCATACTGCAAAAGATGGCATTGGGCATAGCAAAGAAATATTCAGCTAATACAAGATTTAAAACAATCACGGCAAACATCAAACTCTGTAGCTTCAAGTCCAACAACTCTAGCCAGTGATAAATCTCTAAGTATGATAATTCTAACCAGCACAAGCCTCTGGAGTTCCAATTCTGCCCCTCCAGCTAGGCTACTCACAGTCCTGGAAAATTTCATTGAGGCCGGCAGCTTTCCTTAGCAGCCATCTTGTGGTCAGCATCTCCACTGGGTCTCCACTGCAATCCATGGTTCATCCTCATGGCCCCATGGGGTCTCCATGCAGGCATCCAGCAAGCCTGCTTCACACTGCCCATGGCCATTTCCCAAACACAAGACTGTGTTGCAAACTCAATGACCCTCTCTTTCCTGCATTTCTTATACTCCACAATACCAGGTAGGGTGCCAATTTGTTAATCCAGGGGGGAATAAAGCAGACTTTGAAGAACAGGACACTCCTTGAGCACTCAGGCCCCTCCAAAAGAGTCTACATTCTTCCTGTTGCCCCAGTGCAGGTCAGCTGGCCCAGTCTCAAAGGTTGTAATCTCTCAATTGCAGCTGAATGGGCAGCAGTTCACCCAAAGATTTTTCTTTCTGTGCCATATCCCTCTGCTCACCCCAGTTCATTTCTACGCAAAGCAACCCTGTACAACCTCTAGGGACATGGGCATAACAGAAAGCTTTTCACACAAACTGCTAGCCCAGTCCAAGCAAAGCTCTTTCTCACCCTCATAAGCCAAACCTCAGTCCATAGTTCTACTGTACTCAGGTCTTGCAGCTCTGACCAGAATAATCCATCAAGCCATACTTATAGCACTGCAAGGCATCTCTTAGGCCAAAGTTTCAAATCCTTCCACATTCCTCTTGCAAATGAGCTCCAAAAGGCCAAAGCCACACAGGTGTCTAGCAGCAATTCCACTCCTCGGTACCACTTTACTGTTGCTGGTAGAAATCACCCAACCAAGTTCAGCTTGTGGGGAAAAAAAAAGGTTTATTTTGGCTTACAGGCTCGAGGGGTAAGCCCCATGAAGGCAGGGAAAACGATGGCATGAGCACATGGTGGACATCACTCCCTGGCCAACATAAGGTGGACAACAGTAACAGAAGAATGTGCCAAACACTGGCATGGGGAAACTGGCTATAACACCCCTAAGCCCGCCCCCAACAATACAACCTCCAGGGGGCTTTAATTTCCAATTGCCATCAGCTGGGGAACCTAGCGTCCGGAACACCTAAGTTTATGGAGGACACCTGAATCAAACCACTACAGATAGCATGTGCCTATAATCCTAGCACGTGGGTGGTGGAGATGGTAGGGTTAGAAGCTCAATATTATCTTTGGCGACATAGCTAGCTTGAGGCCAGCCAAGGCTACATAGGATCTTACCTAAAAATAAATAAATATTAATTCTCCTTAGATTAATTTAGACATTAAAAGCAATCTTTATCAAAATCCAAATAACATTTTTCATAGAATTGTATGAAATACTTAAAATTTTATATGCAAGGGTAAGGGACCAAGCATAGCAGAATACTTCTTAAAAAAGAAAGAGGGATTAGTCAACAAATTGGATTGAAGAAAAATGTCCATTTGTGAAAAAAGGAAATTGAATCCGTACTTGGCACTGCATACAATTCCAAAGGAATCAAACACTTAAATGTCCTACATAAGTTTTTAAAAACTCCTGGTAGAAAGTACATGTGGACTTGTCTAAGGTTTGGAGTCATCAAAGGAGACTTAAGACACAAAAGTTGACAACAATACAAAACATATTGATCTTTTGAGTATAATGAATTTAAGAACTTAATGATACTTTAAAGAAAGCCAAAGTGGGCTGGAAGGATGGCTTAATGACTAAGGCACTTACCTGCAAAGCCAAAGGACCAAGGTTCGATTCCCCAGTATCCATATAAAGTCAGATACACAAGGTGGCATAAGCATCTGGAGTTCGTTTACAATGGTTAGAAGCCCTGGTGTTCCCATTCTCTCTCTCTCAAGTAAATAAATATTTAACAAAAAAGAAAGCAAAAGTGACAGATAGTAGTTATAAACTAGAAAAAGGGTCACAACATTCAGATCTAACAACAAATTAATATCAAGAATATATAGGGCTGGAGAGATGGCTTAGCAATTAAGGCACTTGCCTGCAAAGCCTAAGGACCCATGTTCAACTCTCCAGCTCCCATGTAAGCCAGATGCACAAAGGTGAGGCAAGCACAAGGTCACACATGCCCACTAGGTGGCGCAAACATCAGGAATTTGATTTCAATGGCTGAGGCCCTGGCATGACAATTTTCTCTCTGTTTCTGTCTCTTTCTCACTCGCTCTCTAAAATAAAGATTGAAAATAATAATAATAATTAAAGAAATTCCTCAAACCAATCAGAAAAACAAGAAACAGTAGCTGGGTGTGGTGGCGCATGCCTTTAATCCCAGCATTTAGGAGGATTGCTGTGAGTTTGTGGCCAGCCTGAGATTACTGAGTGAATTCCAGGTCAGCCTGGACTAGAGAAAGACCCTAACACAAAATCTAACAACAACAAGAAAAAAAAAATACAACAAACATGTAGCAAAATGGGATGAAGACATGAACTGGACAAGTCAGGAAACATGTATGACAAATGCAAGATTAGTTTAACACCTATTGCAATCAGAGAACCATACGTAAATAGCCCCAGTGAGAATTTGTCTTACCCCTTTTCAGTTGGCAGTGAATAAACTGGCAGCAGTAAGTGGAAGAGAGAGTGGTTTCCAGCCCTGCTCTGCTCTGGGCTGTGTGGTACCCACGTCATCTGTGAGATGTTAGGTTTAGGACTGACATGTGGCCATTCCCTGAGTCTTTCTTTCTTTCTCTTTCTTTCTTTCTTCCTTCCTTCCCTCCTTCCTTCCTTCTTTCCTTTCTTTCCTTCTTTCAGAGAGAGAGATACAGAAATAGGCAGGTAGAGAGAGAGAGAGAGAATGGGTGCACCAGGGCCTCCAGCCACTGCAAACGAACTCCAGATGCATGTGCCCCTTGTGCATCTGGCTTATGTGGGTCCTGGGGAGTCGAACCTGGGTCCTTTGGCTTTGCAGGCAAGCTCCTTAACCGCTAAGACATCCCTCCAACCCCATTCCTTGAGTCTCAAGTGAGTCTGTGACAAAAGAGCAAAGCCACCTGTCTCACTATCTCATATGCATATTCATTGCCACGTTATTGCCAAGAGCAAAGAATTTTGAAGGAAAAAATCTTTGATGCTTGTGGATTTTTCTTCTAAATGATCCCAAGTTGTCTGGAGCTGAGACTGGAAATGGGGAAGAGAATGCAAATGGGCATGATGGATTTGGGGGAGTGATGGAAATATTCTCAAAGTAGATGGTGTTGACCCTGTGCAGCTCCGTAAATGTACAGAATCCACTGGCCGTCATGTAAGTTGTGTCTCAGTGGAGCAGTCATGGCTCCTGAAAACATAGACACGGTATCTAAGCGGCTGCTCACAGACACTTTATGGAAAGGATTCTTGGAGTGTGATGAGGGGGCTTGTGCCTTTGTCCCACAGAGCAAATCGGAGAGGGCAGGACAGGCAGGCAGTGGAAAGAGCAGAGCAGAGCAGAGGTGGGACTGAAGGGTCCCGTGGGAACCTCCAGGAGAGGCTGTGAAAGGCAGAAACCCACTGAGTTAGGAGAGGCAGGTGGGTGGGATTGGCCTGAAGCGGCCTTAGGGAGGGCGGACTTCGGGCTCTCAAGGCCTTTGGCCACATGGTTGTATGAAGATCCTTCAGTGTGGGCTCTCTACCATGATTCCAGATGGCCGGCCTGCCTGCCTTATTGAAGAAGCTCGGAGAGGCTGAGCAAGGTGCTCAAGGTCATGTAGCGGGAAGGGTTAGGGCCGGAATTGACATCCGGGTCTTCTGGTTTCAAGGCTGAGCCTGACCCTTCCTGTGCTGGGGGTACCTGCAGGTTCAGGAATCATTCTCCCCAGTGCTTGGTGTATGTAGCTCATGATTTCCGGTTGTGGGACACGGCTTGTCATTCATCCTGGCAGGAAGTGGCTTTCAGGGAGGCTCTGCCCCTCTGCCCCTAAGGGGCTGGGGGTTGCATTCTTTCTTGTGATCCAATTCTCGGGGTCTTATTGTCTCCTTCATAGGATAATGCAGGCTGAAGCTGTGCTAGACCCATGTTTCCGATGAGATCGAGAATGTTCAGGGTGGTATGTCCATACACTAGGCCCCATGTTTCATTGTGGATCAGTCTTCACCCCACCCCTGAGCTGGCAAGCATCGTGTAATGCTTGATTCACCCAAGGGTCCCTGAAAGGCAAACCAGAGTGGTATGGCTACCCTGCTTCATTCAGAGGGAAAGATACTCTTCCCTCAGCATCTCCATCACGACTTGTCTGGGTCCCTGAGGTGCTGGGTTCCTAAGGTGCTAGGTCCCTGGGTGCTGGGCCCCCAAGTTATTGGGTGTGCCAAGGTATCCAGATGCCTTCTCTGTCTAGTCCTGTCCTGAGCCCTTCAGTCCTGATATGGCAGTGTCTGTTCCCACAGGGCGCCGTTCCGCTCGTCTGCACGTCCTGAGACGCCTGCCTCTGCCGGTCAGCTGCTCTCCTCACAGCCTGCTCTGCAGCTGCCTTTGTTCCTGCCTCGGCTGCTCCTTCAGAATCTCTTCCCCAACATTTTGCTCCTTGGCCATAGGCCCTATCCTGCCTCTTCCTAGTTGAACCGTGCTGAGAAAAGTCACATGGGGGCTGGAGAGATGGCTTAGCTATTAAGGTGCTTGCTTGCAAAGCCTAAGGACCCAGGTTCAATTCCCCAGAACCCATGTAAGCCAGGTGCCCATAGTGGCGCATGCATCTGAAGTTCATTTGCAGTGGCTAGAGGCCCTAGCATACCTATTCTCTCTCTCCCCTCTCTCTCAAAAAAAAATGTTAAAAATTGTTAAAAAGTCACCTAGCCTGGAGACTAGCCCACAGGCTATCCTCAGGTGCCATTTAGTGCCACCCACTCGGCCTGTTCTTCCAAGTCCCTTCATGACTGGCCAAGCTTTCACCACATCTTCCACCCTTTTGCCCTAGCATTGCCCCTCTATCAAATCACATGAGGCAGGGTCCTTCAGGCACTTGCTGCATTGGGCCTGTACAGTAGCTGCCCTTGTACACAGGAGATGTTTCAAGACCCCAGGGCACACTCGAAGTCATAGGTAATACTAAACCCTGAAGATTCTGGGTTTTTTTTTCTATACATACCTATGAAAAAGTTTAATTTGTAAATTAGGCACAGTAAAAATTACCAACAACAATAAAAAAAAAAATAGAATACCTAAGGCCGGGCTTGGGGGCGCACGCCTTTAATCCCAGCACTCAGGAGGCAGAGGTAGGAGGATTGCTGTGAGTTCCAGGCCACCCTGAAACTACAGAATGAATTTCAGGTCAGCCTGAGCTAGAGTGAGACCCTACCTTGAAAAAAAAAAAAAAAAAAAAAACAACAGAACACCTAAAACAGTATACTATATAAAAAGTTGCAACTTGGAACCATTATTAAGTAAAACAAAGGTTATTTGTATACAAATACCATGATATCATGACAGTCAGTCTGGCAAGCAAAAATGGCTAGCTACCGAGTGGCTAACAGGTGGCAGTGGATATGCTGGACAAATGGGTGGCTCATGTCCTGGGTGTGACAGGGCAGTTTCCTCAGAATAGTTCACAATTTTAAACTTATGAATTGTTTCTTTCTGGAATTTTCCGTTTAATATTTTCTGACTGGGTGTCCGCAGGTGATTGCAACCAGGGGAGGTGAAGCCATTGATAGAGGTCTCCTGTCATGAATTATGTATTTCCCTGACTTACTTGTAGAGTCTGAGCTTCTTGGATCAGGATCTGTCTCTTCCTTATCTTTGAGCCCCGGGTGCTTTGCTGAGCACCTGCTACTGTCTAGTGCCCGGCACGGGCTGAAGGAATTATATCCAAGGCACGTGGGCCTGCTGGGGGCTACTGGCAGCTCCGGGAGGTGCCCCAGCACACACGATCCTGTGAGCCCGAGGGGTTCCAGAGTGGCTCCTGAGACACACCTTGGCTACACTGAAGAGCTGACCATCACTTACTTTCTGCATTGCAAAACCCCACATCGGGAGATGAAAGACAAACATCTGAGGCCATTTGGTCTTTTGCAGTGAGGTTTCCATGGCAACTATGACTAGGACCTGGACAAAGGTAACTGTGGCTCTCAGGGCCAGACCCGAGCTCCCCACCCCAACCCCAACCCCACCATGCCTTGGAGGTGTCCTTCCAACAACCTCATTCTCTCCGTGGGGTAGGTGGGAGTTCGTATGTATCTTTTCTCCCACTCAGGTCCTGAGTAGTAGCAGAGCTTGAGCGAGGGACAGGAGAGTCCCTACACTGTAGAAGCAGAGCCCACGACAATGGAGACCCTGGCACACGCCCAAGCATCCTGTGGGTGAGAAGGAGCAGGTCTCTCATCCTCTTTCTTTTGGGCGTCGTGTCAAGACAGTTTTTGCTCATTTCTCCTGTGTCCTACCCCACTGGGGACACAACTGGGCTTTGCGGTCAAGAATTAGCTCTTCTCTGTCAATTCCCTCTTCTGAACTGGGTCATGTCCAACATGAAGTAGTTCTAAAAAAAAAAAGTCTGTTTCTGCCCTTCCACTTGCCCCTTCCAGCCTTTCTCAACCAACTCCTCCTCCTCCCATCCCCCTCGCTGTCTTCCTCACTTTGCTTCACTCCCGACCCCTCCCCAGCCCCCTCACTTGTCCCTGCCTGACTCCTGGGGGTCCAGACCACCTCCACCTCTGCCTCTGGCTTCCATTCTCCCTGGGACCGTTCCTAGTAGTCTCTTATCTTCTCCCAGGGCCTCTGGGCTCTGTCCCACACCATCCTTGAGTGAAGATCCTGGTGGCGCGAGGAAGTGACCCGCAGATGAGACACGGCATGGTTACCCACTACTTTATGGACTGGGTTCTCTGGGTTTGTCCAAGGACGAGGAAGTTCAGAGAGGGCACGAGCCAGAGGTTGCAGAGGCCCCCAGCCTGTGTAGGCACCCTGCAGGGCCTTGAGAGAGGACAAGGGAGGTCACCGACTCAGACTTTCATGCTCGTGCACTCCTTCTGCTCAAGTCTTGTCATTTCTAGAATGTTCAGTTGCTGAGACCTTTCCCTGTTATCGTCCCATTTTTAGAGGCAATGAAACTGAGACAGAGAAATCAAGCTTTCTCCCTAGAGTCTTCCAGTCAGTAACTGGCAGAGCCGGGATTCAGACAAGTACAGTCTGATTCCAGAACTGATACTGTTAAGCACTACAGGATTTTACCTTCACAGGTTGAGGATTCCTTATCGCAGATGCTTGGGACCGGCGGAACATTTGCACATATGTAATAAGATATCTTGGGAATGGCCAAGTCTAACTGTGAAACTCATTTCTATCTTGCGTACGTACACCTTATACACATAGCTGGAAGATAATTTCATACAATATTTTTAGTGTCCTTGTGTTTTTTTTTAAACAGAACATTTCTTTTTTTTTTTTTTTTTTTTTTTTTTTTTGGTTTTTTTCGAGGTAGGGTCTCACTCTAGCCCAGGCTGACCTGGAATTCACTATGGAGTCTCAGGGTGGCCTCGAACTCACGGCGATCCTCCTACCTCTGCCTCCCGAGTGCTGGGATTAAAGGCGTGCGCCACCACGCCCGGCAAATTAATATTTTATTTTTATTTATTTATTTGACAGAGAAAGAGGGGGAAAGAGAATGAATGTGCCAGGGCCTCCAGCCACTGCAAAGGAACTCCAGACACATGCGCCACCTTGTGCATCTAGCTAACATGGGTCCTGGGGAATCGAACCTGGGTCCTTTGGCTTTGTAGGCAAACGCCTTAACCACTAAGCCATTTATTTTCTAGAACATTTCTTTTTTTTCAATAATTTTTTGTTTACTTTTATTTATTGATTTGAGAGCAACAGACAGAGAGACAGAAAAAGACAGATATATATATAGAGAGAATGGGCACGCCAGGGCCTCCAGCCATTGCAAACGAACTCCAGACGTGTGAGCCCCCTTTGTGCATCTGGCTTACATGGGTCCTGGGGAATAGAGCCTCGAACCAGGGTCCTTAGGCTTCACAGGCAAGTGCTTAACCACTAAGCCATCTCTCCAGCCCACCCTTGTGTTTTGATTGAGCAATCGTGTGAGGTCAGGTATAGAATTTTTCACATGTGGTATCACATTGGTGAATAAAATGTTTTTTTTAAGTTATTTATTTATGACAGACAGAGCAAGAGGGAGAGAGAGAGAGAGAAAGAGAAAGAGAAAGAGAGAATGAGCACACCTGGGTCTCTAGCCACTGCAAACGAACTCCAGACACATGTGCCACCTTGTGCATCTGGCTTACATAGATCCTGGGGAATCCAACTGGGGTCCTTTGGCTTTGCAGGCAAGTGCCTTAACCGCTAAGCCATCTCTCCAGCCCAATAAAAAGTTTTGATTTTTGAGTATTTTGGATTTTTGGATTTAGAAACATGCAGCCTATATTAAAAGGGGGCGCTGGAGAGATGGCGTGGCAGGAGGCCCTGGCGTGCCCATTCTCAATCTCTCTGTATCTGCTGGAGAGATGGCTCAGTGGTTAAAGTGCTTGCCTGCAAAGATCTTTAGATCTGAGTTCAATTCCCCAGTACTCACATGAAGCCAGAAGCACAAAGCAGTGCATGCATCTAGAGTCCATTTGCAGCATCTGGAGGCCCTGGTGTGCCCATTCTCTCTGTCTCTCTTCTATTCTTCTCTGCTTCCACGTAAATAAATAAAAATATTTTTAAGAAAAGCCCGAGGGTCGGACTCTCCTCTGCTTCCTCCTATTGTCTTCCTTTTCGTCCTTGGGGCTGGCGCCCAGGGCATTGTGCGTGCTGGGTCCGTGCTTCCCCACCCAGCCACAGTCCCGCTTCATCTTGGCTCAAGTAGGTTCCTCCGGTGGTCTCTCATCAGCCAGCCCCAGCTTCCCTCCTTGGCTCTCCGTGGTTTGGTGGGAAGCCCACAGCTCTGAGCAACCAGACTGTCTGGAAAGATACACTGTCAACTCAATGGCTCGGCTCCCGTTTTCATCCTCCCATAATGATGGCGTCTTGTTTTCATCACCCGCCATTGTTTAGGTTAGTTTGCTGAGCTCTGGGAAAATGCCCAAAGGCTTTCTGGAACATTCTTTTCTACTATCTCATCTCAAAGGCACTAGATACTTTTCTGCCTGTGGTTCAGGCATTTCTCAGAAGTGCCCGGTCCTGGGACCCTGTCTGCTCCTGGGATGAGAGGCCTCCTGCGGCCTGCACGCCCAGGGCACGGGCTTCTCACCCCTCAGGGCGTCAGCACAAAGCCCTGCTTTTCTTTCCACACTGAAGTTATTCCAGACCAAACTCTTCTGGGTTTTTGTTTTGTCTTCTAGGCTGGGGCTCACTCCAGTCCAGGCTGACCTAGAACTCGCCCTGTAGCTTCAGGCTGGCCTCAAACTCATGGTGATCCTCCTACCTCTGCCTCCAGAGTGCTGGGATTAAAAGGGTACCACCACGCCCAGCTCTTTTTTCTGTTTTTTTTTTTAATATTTTATTTATTCATTTAAGAGAGAGTAGGAGACAAAGAGAGAGAGAATGGGTGTGCCAGGGATTCCAGCCACTGCAAAGCAACTCCAGATGCATGCATTACCTTTTGCAACTAGCTTACATGGTACTGGGGAATCGAACCTGGGTCCTTAGGCTTCGCAGGCAAATGCCTTAACCACTAAGTCATCTCTCTAGCCCTCTTCTGGGTTTTGCTGTTTTGTTATATTTATGAGAGAAAGAGAGAGAGAGAGAATTGGCCCACCAGGGCCTCCAGCCACTGGAATACAACTCCAGACGGGTATGCCATCTAGTGTGCATGTGTGACCTTGTACACTTGTATTGCCTTGTGCGTCTGGATTATGTGTGATCTAGAGTGTTGAACATGGAAAAAAAAAAGAGAGAGAAAGAGTTGAGCATGGGTCCTTAGAACATGGTTAAGGCAGAAAAGTGCCTCAACCACTAAGCCATCTCTCCAGGACTGCCGTTTGTTTTTTAAGCATCTTGGGATTTATTTATTCTGGAGCTAGTGGCTTCCTGTGGTATATCTCCATATATGTGGAAGCTTGACATCTTCCTCAATAGCTCTCCATCTTATTATTTGAGACAGGATCTTTTGGGGAACCTGGAGCCAGCAAACCCCAGGTCTCTGCCCCTCTCCCCCCGCCCACCCAGTGCTCTTATTATAGACACATGTTGCTGTGGCTGCCTTTCACATGAGCGCTGGGGATCTGTCCCCACTGAGCCATTTCCCAGCCTAAGATCTCTCCCTTAAACAGTGAGCTCCTGCCAGAGACTAACAGTTGCTCCTAATGGCAACTGGCACATTGAACGACTAATACATAAGAAAGAGATGCTTGGAGGAGGTGATCCACACTCTTTCCAAAGCCTTTCATAGGAGTCCTCCTGCAGGATGCTGTTATAACTCCAGCTGGTCTTGCTCCTGTTTTCCTTCTAAGTTATTCCCACAAACAGACCTGAATCCCTTTTCTGACCCCTGGGGACGGCATGCGACTTGTCTCTTTACCTTTGGGAGAACAGTGTCACGCAATAAAGCATTGCAGTCTGTTTGGGCAGCCGCTGGCAGGTAATAAAGCAAAGAGCTATGGATGCCCGGGAAGGGTCTGACCTGAAGCCTCATTCCAGTCGTTGCAGAAAGCCGTGCTGGAGCCTGTCACCTGGCCAGAGCTCTCCGCCATGCCTCCTCCTGTCTCCTAGTTGCAGGCTCAGTGTCAGGGCTCCCCGAGTGCCCAAAGGTGTTCACTGGCTCCTGACTGAGCCAGCTGCTCCCCGCTCTTTGCAAATGGCTGACCCAGGATGAAAATATCATGTCCACATTATCACAGAAAGGGTCTTCCCGAAAAAGTTTATGCGCAATTTCCATGAACCCATCATTATACACCATCCATCCCAACTTGCTGTGATTTCAAAGAACAATACATTATTTGGGATGGTGCTGTGGTCTGGCTGGGCTTGGAGGACAGGCCTTCTGTCCCTCATGCACTCAAGTGGCTGCCTTCTGTTGGCACCCGATGGAAATTGGCACATCCAACCTTTCCCCCTTTAGGTCTCTCTCCTTATGGGCTCAAATCACTCAGGGGCCTAAAGAAGTATACGTGTATATAGTGGCCGGTTGCATGGGGGTTCTAAGTCAGGAAGCCCCAACTTGCAAGTGTGGATCCAGGCCCAGTGCTTGCTAGTATCCTCTCCCATTAGCCAAAGCAAGTCACACAAACAACTTGATAGCACTCAAGATGTCCATGCAGAGAGGTGTGGTCCTTCAGGCCACCAGGGCAACTACTCCTACAGTATGCTGCACCTCAGAGCAGAGCCAAGGAGGAGCAGACAGGCCTGGGTGGCCTCCTGCAGTAGGTTCCATGGCTTGTCATCAGTCCCTGAAGCCGAGCCAATGGGTGAAGGCAAGTTAGGATTTTTTTTTTTTTTTTTAGAGAGAGCGAAAGAGAGAGGGAGAGAGAGAGAATAGGCACGCCAGGGCCTCAGCCCCTGAAATTGAACTCCAGACGTTTGCATCACCTAGTGGGCATGTGCTACCTTGCCCTTGCATCACCTTTGTGCATCTGGCTTACATGGGATATGGAGAGAGATCAAACATGGGTCCTTAGGCTTCACAGGCAAGTGCCTTAACTGCTAAGCCACCTTTCCAGCCCCAATTTAGGATTTCAGTGGGAGCTGCCCAATAGGAAGGCACCTACTTTGTGAGATAGTGCATTCTCCACTATTCAGCAAGTGCCTTTAGCCACTGAGCCATTTCTCAAGCCCTAAATTCCCCATCATTCAAAGACTACCTCTTTCCAGGTATGACCATATACATCTGTAATCCCAGCACTCAGGAAATTGAAACAGAAGGATTTGGAGTTCAAGGCCAGCCTGGACCATATAGGAAGATCCTGTCTCAAACATAAAATAAAATAAAATAAAATAAAATAAAATAAAATAAAATAAAATAAAATAAAAAAATACCAACTGGGTGGGGGTGTGAAGGTCAGCAGTGTAGCACTTACCTAGTATGTGTGAGACCTGTGCGTCCAATTCCCATTCCCAGAAAAAAAAAAAAAAAAAAATATATATATATATATATAGATAGATAGATAGATAGATAGATAATCTGATTCCTTGAAAGGATTATGTCTTTTTATTTTGTTTTAAAGACCACGTCTTGGGGATGCAGGGAACTCTTGCGGGCAGTGGGAGTGGACTAAATAATGGATAAGCTTCCTTTCAAGTCTGAGTCTATTTAAAGTCTCCTTGGCAGGCCAAGAACATTTGTCTCACAGATAGCAAATTCACATGTCAGGCCACTTGCCAAGGGGTGGGGATGGGGACTGTAGTCTTCCAGGTGGGAAATGTCTCAGTTCTGGGCATTTAGAGACTCAGCTTGCATGGGCTGGGTCGCTGTTTGGGGGCTTCCATTGATTGACAGCTGTGTTAGAGGTGAGAGGGCGGGACTTCCTGCCCAGGTCACCCCTGGGAAAGGCAAAACCGGAAGGCCTGTTTGGTTAGAAGTATCAACCTTGCAAGAAGTATGTAGGCTTCAGCAACCAGCCCAGGCGCCACCAGCGGGCAGCAGGCAGGTGGGGGCCACTTACTGGCCCTTACTCCATCAGAGCTACTTCACTCTTGTGCCCCCGCAGCTGGAGTTTTCTTGTTTAATTTTGAAGAGAGGGTTCTATAGGGATATATATATATATCAAATGCTTAGACTCCACTCAGGGATTCCATCCTGAGAAACAGTCTGCCCACATGGCCTGCTGTATGTGGGGACACTGGTGACAGTGGGAGTTTGGGAAACAGCCCAAGCTGCTTGAGCCTTGAGCCTTTGGTATTTAGGGAACACAGCCGAGGTGAGAAGGGGTAGGCAGGGCTGGAGCTGTTCAGGGTCTACATCTTGGCTTGGTGTAATCTAGGAGAACTTCATTCTTCTGCCCAGGGTGGCCTTGGTTTACCTGAGGGGGTGAAAGGGTTAGTGTATGGCTCAGGGTCGAGCATTTGCCTGTGTATGTGAGACCCTGGGTTCCATTCATCCACTTTTTTTTTTTTTTTTAACGAGGTAGGGTCTCACTCTAGCTCAGGCTGACCTGGAATTCACTATGTAGTCTCAGGGTGGCCTCGAACTCATGGCAACCCTCCTACTTCTGCCTCCCAAGTTCTGGGATTTAAGGCGTGTGCTACCACGCCCAGCCCTGAGTTCCATTCAGATGAAAGTGGACGGAGGCCTGCAGACATGCTAAAGTGGCCCATTCTGCAATAGTTCTGACTAGAGAACCCATAGCTTCACCCTGAGCCTGCAGTTCTTGCCTGGACAAACATACTGGTCTCTCTGCTCCAGAGCCCTGGTGGCTTTTGAAGAGGGATGCCCTGGCTGTGGGATTTAGGAAGACCTCTACCTGTTTTCAGCTTCAGGCTGTTCCCAGGGCCCAGACTTTTCTACCTAGAGATAAAACAGAAGGATGGGGCAATGGTCAGGGATAATATGTTCATGACAGCGTCTCTTCTGGTGAGAAGCTGCCAGCTAAGGCCTGTGTGCCTCTTTGTACCCCCATAACACCCTATATAAGTTCTTTACTCTCACAGATGGAGCCAGTGGAAATGCCAGGTTGTCCGTTGGCAGTGTTTTGTGAGTCCAGAGCCTGTGCTCGGCCTGCTCCGTCCCTTCAAGGTCTCCTAGGCATGAGCCAGGGTTAGTGGTCACTGTGTTCCCCTCTGGGAAGAAGCTACTTTTCTCTTTAAAATTTTATTTATTTATTTGCAAGCAGAGAGATGGGCACAGCAGGACCTCCAGCCGCTGCAAAGAAACTCCAGATGTGTGCACCACTTTGTGCATCTGACTCCACATAGGCACTGGGGAACTGAACCCAGGTCATTAGGCTCTGCAGGGAATTGCCTTAACTGCTGAGCTATCTCTCCAGCCTGGAAGAAGCCACTTCTAAGCCCTCCTTGGCTGTGACAGAGCTCATGTCCTTACAACTGGGCTCCCCTGGCTTTTTCTGGCCTTGATTAGAGAGTGCGCCCAGGTCTGAGGCCACCAGCTCCCTGCCACGGGGTCTCTGGGTGTACCTGAGATAGTCCCTACCTCAGGAGAGTCATGCGTCCCTTTGAAGGAAGCCATCTAATTGAGACAGGCCATCGAGGACAATCTACTTTTATGTGTCTGCCTGTGTGTGGGTACTAGGGCTTTGCAAGTAAGCACTTTTAACCATGGAGCCATTTCTCCAGCCCAACAAACTCCTTTTAATTTGTGCTCCATTTATTTATTTATTTGAGAGACAGAGAAAGAGGTAGAGAGAGACAGACAGAGAATGGGTATGCCAGGGCCTATAGCCTCTGCAAACAAACTCCAGATGCATGTGCCACCTTGTGCATCTGTCTTACATGGGTCCTGGGGAATCGAACCTGGGTCCTTGGTCTTCATAGGCAAGTGCCTTAACTGCTAAGCCATCTCTTCTCCATCCCGACAATCTCCTTTCAGATGGACTCAGGTGAACCCATTTGGGACCTCTGACATTTCCTCTGCCATATTCCACAAGTCACAGTCACCTGATCCCAGGCTGGGGGGAGGGTGAGATGGGGGTGAGTGACAGGAGCAGGTCAGAGTTCTGAGGCCACACTGAGGTTTATCTTCCTCACCTTTATGGGAATATCCCAGGCACCTAACCTCTTCCCTCACTGGCCAGCCAGGATGTTCCACTCACCTCCTCCTGACCCATGTCCCTGACGTGTCTAAGACTCCATTTTCCATCTTTCCGTAAAACAATTTCCTCCCAGCTGACCAGCAGTCCCTGTCTGGACAAACCTACTGGTCTCTCTGCTCCAGAGCCCTGGTGGCTTTTGAAGAAGGGTGCCCTGGCTGTGGGACTTAAGAGGATCTCCGCCTGTTCTCAGCAAGGTAGAAATGTTTGAAGCAAGAAGTGACTTCCACAGAAGGCATAGTACGTTATTACTATCTGGGGCCTCTGCCCTGTCCCAAAGAGTGACCAGTGGTGGACTGTTTAGATATACAGAACTAATCAAGTGGATAAATGGCATATTTGAATACTGAAAAGGCCACTTTTAAAAACAATAATATTTTATTTATTTATTTGATAGAGAGAGGGAGGGAGAGAGAGAGAGGGAGACAGGGAGAGAGGGAGAGAATGGGTGTATCAGGGCCTCCAGCCACTGCAAACGAACTCCAGACATGTGCGCCACCTTGTGCATCTGGCTTACATGGGTCCCAGGGAATTGAGCCTTGAACTGGGGATCTTAGGCTTCACAGGCAAGCGCTTAACCGCTAAGCCATCTCTCCAGCCGCTTTTAATCACTCTGCCTAGATGAACAACACTTTGCCCAGAGAGCCATCTCATAGAATCTTGGGTCATACCTCGTGTCACCCTAGAAGATGACTAACTGGTCCTGACAAGTCTCTTGTGTTTGTATGTTGGTATGTTGCCTGGCGTGGTGGCACACGCCTTTAATCCCAGCACTCAGGAAGCAGATGTAGGAGGATTATCATGAGTTCAAGGCCATCCTGGGACTACATAGTGAGTTCCAGGTCAGCCTGGGCTAGTGTGAGACCCTACCTCGAAAACAAAACAAAACCAAAATGTATGTTGGTATGTTGCAGGTGTCTGGTACCAAAGGAATGGTCCCCATCTCCTCTATAAAGAGTTAGTAATGACCCTTATGGTAACAGGTCCCACTAGCTGGGTACTTTCTAGGTGCCAGACACTGTGCCCAGCATTCTTTGCAGTCCTCCTCGTCTTCATGGGGTAACTGCCATTACTGTTCCCCTCACTTTAGAAATGTGGGAACTGAATCTCTGGAGACTCTAAGCTTTGGGTCTAAGGTCACAAGGTGCTGAAAGGCAGAAGTAGGCTTGCCCCCCACTCTGAAATGTCAGACTCCAGGTCCATGTGATAACATACCCTTTCACAGACCAAGCAATCCTGCCTTCAATATTGAGTCCTGTGTACCCAGAGTATCTCCAGGGCACAGCAAGTGGTCAGGGCACCTGAGGTTGTCCCACGTGACCTTGGGGAGTGTCAAGGATGCTGCAACGGGGCACAAGGAGCTGCCCCTGGGCCTTCTGGGCTCCATTTTGCAGCACAGCTACCCCCCGCCCCGCCCCCAGCCTCAGAGGTACTGACATATGTACCGGGTGGTTAAGAGAGAAACAAATCAACCTACGCCAGGAACCAGATGCTGAAGAGAAACCAGTGTGTGGTGCCTGCCAGGAAAACAGAGCTTCGTGTCCCCATGTGTCATCACAGGAAGCAGGAGACCACGCAACCTGTGCCAAAGCAGCTGGGGCCAGTGTGCTGCCTCGTGAGGTGGGAGAGGAGCAATGGGGGGGGGGGGGCGTGGAGCCAGGCACCTTGGGGTTGTTGGTTTGGGGGTCAAAGGGTCTGGTCTCCCAGTAGGGCTGCAGGGACAGATTTGAAGACAGGTCACTGAGAGATGTTGGCCGCGATGACTTGGGGTACCCAGAACTGCCATATCCCACTGCCTTGGTTGTTACTTTAGTTTGTTCTCAGAACATTGTTTTTGTAGTTAAATACCAGATGGTGAGTAGGAGCACTAGCTACTTGCTGTAGTTGGGATATGGCATGTCCCCCGAAGGCTCATGTGCTAAAGGCTTGGTCCCCAGTTTGGCGCTATTGAGAAGTGGAGAGTTAGCGGGGGTCCTTGGACCATCATCGTGGGGCATGTCCTGCAAGGGGATGGTGGGACTGCACTCCTTTCCATCCATTTGCTGATCTCTTTAGCTTCCTGCCCATGATGCGCCACTGCACACTCCCACCATGATGGGACGCAACACGGCCAACCAATCTTGGACCAGTGTCGGGAGCGGCAGGGGAGCTGCAGCTGCTCCTTGACTTCGGGAGCTACAGGTGGTCTTTAAAGGCCTTATCCTACAGCCTAGGTGAGAAGGCAGCCCAGGGGAGATGGCGCCGGTTACAAAGGCATTATTTAACATAAAGCATAGGCACCTGATAGAGGGGCGTTACCACATGGCCCTGGTGAAGCTGACCTTAGGCACGTAGGCATTATCGAGAAAGTATATAAGCGTGTGTCTGCCTGAATAAACCTGAGCCTTGATCAGAACTTGTCTTGGCTCCATTCCTTGTGTTCTTGTCTCAGATTCATTCCCACTCCCTCCTTCGGGGTCTGTTTCGACCTTCGTGCTGCAGGCCAGCACAGACCAGAACCTACAAAACTGTTAGCCAAAGTAACTCTTCCCTCTTAATGAGTTCCAGTGTCTTATCATAGTGACAGAAAGCTAAGTACCACCTTTGGGGCCTGGTAAAGAAGACCTTCAAAGGACTGGAGAGATGGCTCAGAGGTTAAAGGCACTTGCTTGCAAAGCCTGATGGCCTGGGTTCGATACGCTAGCACCCACACAAAGCCAGATGCACAAAGTGGTACATGCATCTGGAGTTTGTGTGCAGTGGCATGAGGCCCTGGCACACCCATTTTCTCTCTGTGTCTTTGTTTAACTCTTTCTTAAAGAAATAAATACATAAAAAATATTTTAAGCTGGGCATGGTGGTGCATGCCTTTAATTCCAGCACTCAGGAGGCAGAGGTAGGAGGATCCATAGTGAATTCCAGGTCAGCCTGGGCTAGAGTGAGACCCTACCTTGAAAACAAAAAAAAAAAACAAACAAACAAAAAAAAAAAACATTAAAAAAGAAGACCTTCAAGGTCAAAAGCAAGCTCTCCCTGTGTCTGTTTCTCCTTTCCTCCTCCAACCTACTTTTCTCCTTTTTTCTTTCTCTCCTGTTTCTCTTTGGATTCCTCTTGGATTTTCCCATCCTGGAGCAAGTCACTAGTTGTGGGACTCCTAGTGCTTCTGAAAAGATATCAGTGACTTAAGGGGTGTCAGGGACTGTTTAATAAAACTGCACGTGGAAGCACAGGAATTGATTTGGTGCCTAGGTGAGCAGGTGAATTTAGTCCACATTAATGAGTGCCTGGGGCTGCTGGAGTCTGGCTCGGGCAAGAGGAGGTGGAGCTTGGGGGTGCAGCTACGGAAGGGTACTCAGGGGAGTGGGAGAAGGATGGTCAGTGTCCCTGTCTCCACCAAGCTTCCCGGATTCAGCTGAACTTGGAGTTGGGGTGGGCCTGACCTTCAGTTTCAGGCTATAGACACCATCCGTGTTCCCCAGCAACCCCCCCCCCACACACACATGCTTTTCTGTTGGACCCCTCCTGCTTCTGTTAGAAAGAGCCCGCGTCACCCAGAATTTCTAGACTGTGAGGAGACTGACATCTCTCAGGAAGCCCTGCCCTAGTTTATGCCTAAGTGTGGAGGGTGGAGGGGAGGAGAAGAGACCTTGGGGAACAGAAAGGAGTTTGATTATGTAAGATCTGCAGGGTTGTCAAAAGTGGCCAGGTTAGAACTCAGCAGGCTACTTGCCCACCCTAGAGACCCCCTTTCCCTTGAGGTTCTTGGGATCTTGACCCTCAGCCTCAGGGACTTAGGAAAACCTGGAGCCACGTGTCTATGGTCAGGGTCAGGTCCGATGAACCCTGGTTTTTCTTCTTCTTCTACCCATTAAGTTGATTAATTGCTTAGGACTTCAGTGGTAATTACAGAGAATCTCAGATTTAATCACCACCAGGTTTAACCGAGGGAGATGATTTGTAGATTGATTAGAAATTAACAGATTTATTACGAGCCGAGCTGGCCATGGAGTAATTGGCTGAGGGAAGCTGGCCTATTGCATTAGGAGACGGAAAAGAACAAAAGCTAAAAGCTAGAGGAGAAATGGGTAGGTAAGGAGGCATGGAGGAGAGATTCCAAGGAGAAGGAGAAAGAGGGATGGGACATGCAGAGAGAACTAAGCAAATGGAGCTGAGTGGCAATGAGGCAAGAGCTTCTGGGATCACTCTTTGGATGCCAAAGGAGCACATTCCACTCTGTCTTAGGAGCCAAACAGGGATCGTCATTTAGCTTTGTGGGGCTGCTGTGTCTTCTTTTGTAATGTGAGCATAATTAGTACCTAAGTGGCTGTAAAGAGAAGGTGATCTGTATGAGAGATGCGAGCAGAGTGCCTGCTGCTGTTTAGATCTTAAGTGTCCCCCAAAGACCTGTATGTTGAAGGCTTGGTCCCCAGCCTGTGGCACTACTGGGAAGTATTTGAATCTTTAGGAGGCGGAGCCTAGTGGGAGGAAGTTAGGTCATTGGGGGACATGCCTTGGGAGTACTGGACCCCCGACCCCTCTTCTCTTTCTTTTTGCTTCCTGGTCTCCATCCGATGAACATACCTCCTCCACCACACACCCCGCTATGATGATACGCTGCCACAGCCCAGATGACCAGAGACTGAAACTGGGGGAGGGGCAGGGCCAGAACAAAAACCTTTCCTCCTTTTAAGTTATCTCCAGTATTTTTTTTTTTTTTTTTTTTTGAGGTAGGGTCTTGCTGTAGCCCAGGCTGCTCTGGAATTCACTCACTCTGGAATTCACTCTGTATTCTCAGGGTGGCCTTGAACTCATGGCAATCCTGCTACCTCAGCTTCCCAAGTGCTGGGATTAAAGGTATGGGCCACCAAGCCTGGCGGGAAATCTATTCTTTTTTTTTTTTTTTTTTTTTTTTTGAGAGAGGAAAGATGCAGAGCGAGCGAGAGAGAGAGACAAAGAGAGACAGAGAGAGAATGGGTGCGCCAGGGCGTCTAGTTACTGCCAACAAACTCCAAACGCATGTGCCACCTTGTACATCTGGCTTACTGGCTTATGTGGGTCCTGGGGAATTGAACCGAGGTCCTTTGGCTTTGCAGGCAAGCTCCTTAACTGCTAAGCCATCTCTCTAGCCCTATCTCCAGTATTTTGCTACAGGAGCAGAAAGTTACGTAGCACAGAGACTCAGACTTGGAGGGAGGCCAGGGAGATTAAAGGAGACGAGGAACTAGAACAGCGGAAGGAAAACAGAGGGGACAATGCAAGGAAGAGAAGGCGGACTCGGGCTTGAGCGCTGCACAGAAGCACCGTGGAAGGGGCTGCTGTGTGCCCTCCCCATCCATTCCCTTTTGCCCATATTATCACACTGTGTTTTAGACCAGCATGATGTTTCCCAGCCTCCTTCGAAGTTAAATGAAGGCAGCAGCCACCCCAGCCAACGGATGTGAGGGGACGGGAGCCAGGTGGGAAGAAACCCTCCGTGAGCCTGGTTGTTTTGAGGAAGGCGCAAGCTCTCTCTTCCTCCTTCTCACTGGCTGCTGTGTCATCTTGGACCGTGGGGACAAGCAGACACCCTAGGCATGTCAGAGCACAGATGGGGAGGGGCCTAGCACCTAAATACCATAGAAGCATGTCGCATGAATGACTTGGAGGGTTCATGCTGCTTTACGGACCCAAGTTTATGAGAGAGAAAAATAAATTAACCCACGTCTTGGGTAAGTTTGTTTGATGTCACAGCTTTTTACTGCAGCTCAACCAAAATTCTATTAAGAATTGCCCAGCCAATTCTTACTTTTGGTTAGAGAAGCTTCTCTTTTCACCATGGTGCTGAGAAGAAGGGTTCAGAGGAGCACTCAGCACTGACACATCTCTATCACACCTTCCAAGGCTCAGGGTCCATTGTGGAAGAGGTGGTGGAAAGAATATAAGAGCCAAAGGAAGGGTAGGACTCCTTACAACATGCTCCTCCAGACCCAAAATGGCCTGAGTATCCATGACCTCGCACTGTCTGGCACTACCTAAAAAGACCAGTATAATAGGAGGAAAAGATGATGACATCAAAATAAAAGAGAGACTGATTGAGGGGGGAGGGGATATGATGGAGAATGGAATTGCAAAGGGGAAAGTCGGGGTGGGGGAGGGAAATACCATGGTTTATTGTTTATACTCATGGAAGTTGTCAGAAAAAACAGAATTGTCCAGCCAAGCTTTCTGAAATGATGATTCTGCCTAATATGGTCACCACTAGCCACAGGTGGCCACCAAATAGCTGAACTGTGTTAGTACAGCCAAAGAATGAATTTTAACTTGTATTCAACTGAATTATTTTAATTTTAACTTTAGCCGCAGGTGGCTAATAGCCTTGCCAACTGCAGGGCCATGTGAAACTGTACATGAACAGCAGCCCTTGCCAGTCCTGTCTGTCATACATGTTTTTAAAGGACTACTATCTTTTCACTGGCTTGTGAGAGTTCAGTCTGGTTTTTCTTAGATCACAGACCCCGTGTTGAGTGTGGCAAACTTTGTTCCCTTGGTCCTCAGGGACTGGAGAAGGCAGGGGACAGGACTGTCTGACCAGTGATCCTGGTGTTTACTCTGAGAGTGTGGTGGTCAGCTTTCCCTCACTGTGGACAAATACCTGAGCTAATCCATTTATCAAGAGAGGAGATCTTTTTGGCTGTTTAGAGGGTTCCACCGTGGTCAGGTGGACCCGTGGTTTTTAGGTTTCTGGTGGTATGCTGGATGGCAGCGATGGAAGGGAGTGGTGGGACAAAACTGCTCACCTCCTGGCATAGAAGCATAAACAGAGGAGGGGGTCGAGGTCCTATACTCTCTCAAAGGGGCATCCCCCAGTGCTGTAAGTACCTTCTCATTGCTGGGACAAAGACCTGACCAGAAGCAGCTTGTGGGAGGAAAGGGTTCATTTCAGGCTTACAGTTTCGTGGAAAAGCTTACTCGTGGCAGAGGAAGCTGGCTGACTTCATCATATACCTGCAGCAGAGAGAGAACAAGTGTGAGCTGGCTGTAAACACGCACGGCTGGTCTCAGCCCCAAGCTCCACCCCTGGTGACACACTTCCTCCAGTAGAGCTCCGCCTTCCAGAGACTGCACCAGGTAGCTCAGACACGAACACCTGAGGCCAAGGGGCTATTTGCATTCAAACCACCACACTCAATGGTCTAACCACCTCCCACCTGTCCCTACCTCTCCAAGGCTCCACCACCTCCCAATAGATCCAACCTTGAGACTCCTGGGTGGAACATTTAAGATCTAAACTGTAATGAGGTCCTAGGACCTTCTTCTCCGGTTCATTGGTGCTCTTCCAAGCTCATCTTCCTACAGGATGGATGGCTTCAGCTGCCCTTCACCCCTCCCTCTGACTTCTGCACATTCAGGTTTCCAAAGACTTCTGTAAACAGCTGACATCCAGATTAGATTGCCTGGTTAATTGTTCCCCTAACCACAGGTTGCTGACCTTTAATCTTAGCACTTTGGAGGCAGAGGTAGAAGGACCGCCAGAGTTAGAGGCCACTGTGAGACTACATAATGAATTCCAGGTCAGCCTGAGCTAGAGTGAAACCCTACCTCGAAAAAACCAAAAAATAAAAATATTTACTTGTAAGGAGAGAGAGAATGGATGCACCAGGACCTCCAGTCACTGCAGACAAACTCCAGATGCATGCACCACTTTGCGCATCTGGCTTTATGTGGGTACTGGGGAATTGAATCTGGGTCATTAGGCTTTTCAGGCAAGCTCCTTAACTTCTGCGCCATCTCTCCAACCCCTAATTGTTTTTTTTTAATCCACAATGAGGAGTTCCTTTTCTTTAAAAGAGAGACACCCCTCCCACCCCAAGTCCAGGACAGCACCCTGGCTTTAGTGTGGGGAGATGCGAGGACGTGGTTCTCTTGTTGAGCTTGGCTTTAAAAATGTTTCATGTCCCTCATCCTAGTCCTTTGCAAGCATGACATCATTATGTCTTCAGGGAATGGGTAGGGGACAGCAGATGTCACCTTAGGGGGAGGAGGAGGGGTGGGGAAGCTCTAGACAGAGAAAAAGCAGGAAACCAATCAGTATATTCAAAGATCTGCAATGATAACCCCATCTGAATTGATAAACCAGCGCCCTGCTGCTGGCATTTGGGGAGGAAATCACTATTCAGTGAGTGGATAGCAGAGAAGTTGTTCTGAGTGTTGCCGCAGCTTGCTGGAGGTGTGAGCAGAAACCAAGCTGGAGACGTCTGGAATCACGTCTCCCAGTGAGTCAGCTGCATCTCGGAAGAGCACCTAGAAGACGGGGTCCTGGGAGTCAGCGTGTAGAGTGAAGACCCACAGGTGGCTCACGTAGTTCAAGGACAGTGACAGATGGGGCTGGTTACTAGGAAGTCACTGACAGATTTGTTTGTTTCGAGGTAGGGTCTCACTCTAGCCCAGGCCGACCTGGAATTCACTATGTCGTCTCAGGGTGGCCTCCAACTCACGGTGATCCTCCTACCTACCTCTGTCTCCTGAGTACTGGGATTAAAGGCGTGCCACACCCTGCTCAGATTTTTATTTCATTTATTTTTATTATGAGAGAGAGGGGAGAGAGCAAAAGAGACAGAATTAGCATGCCAGGGCCCCCAGCCAGTGCAATCGAATGCCAGAGGCATGAGCCACCCTGTGCATATGTACAACCTCGCACACGTGTCACATTGTGCGTCTGGCTTATGTGGGATCTGGGGAGTTGAACATGGGTTCTTAGGCTTCACAGGCAATTGCTTTAACTGCTAAACCATCTCTCCAGCCCCTATTTTTTACTTAATTTTTTTCTTTATTTTTATTTATTTGAGAGTGATAGAGAAAGAAGCAGAGAGACAGAGAGAATGGGCACTCCAGGGCCTCCAGTCACTGCAAACGAATTCTAGATGCATGCCCCACCTTGTGCATCTGGCTTACGTGGGTACTGGGGAATCGAGACTTGAACCAGGGTCCTTAGGCTTCACAAGCAAGTGCTTAACCATTAAGCCATCTCTCCAGCCCCTATTTTTTACTTAACATTTTTTTTTATTTATTTGAGAGAGACAGACAAAAAGAGGCAGCACATTAACCACTGAGCAATCTCTCTAGCCCTTTTATAAAAATATATTTATGAGAGACAGAGAGAGAGAGAGAGAGAGAGATGAGAATGAGAGAATCTGAATGGGCACACTAGGACCTCCTACCACTGCAAACATACTCCAGATGCATGCACCACTTTGTACATCTGGCCTTCATGGGTCCTGGGGAATTGAACCCAGGCTGCACTGACAGATTTTTATGCATCCTCAGCCCCTTATCTGGTTCCGGTACCACTTATTTCTTTGGGAGTGCTGCTATGCATTCCTCTAGGTGTTTTGGGGGGTGTCAGTCACAAAATCCCACCCACTACAAACCAGACCACGTATCCTATCACCCTAGAAATTATCATCATGGCAACCTAAACCAAGAGGTGGGTCCATTGTCCAAGATGGAGATTTTTTTGGCTTCTCAGTGGGCAAGGAAGAAATCTCCTGCTGGGTGTGCTGGTAAGGACACAGTTTTGCCGTGTCCAGAGGTTACCTTCTCAGTACCTGGAGGGGTAGAACATATACCAAAGCTCTACACAGGCAATCAGGACTGAGGGATACAAATGCATAGACATAGAAGTAGACATTAGGCAGAATTATACAATGGACATGGGTAATGGTGCACCCAGCAGCCATAGATTGTTATTTAAAAAAATTTCAGTGCGAGGGGTGGGATACCTTCCAGTAAGTTGTTGGCCAGCGAGGCTCCTGATGCCCCCAAAATATTACAGGCCATTGCCGAGGCTCTTGGTTTCCCACCAGAACTAGATGGTAAGGCTCTATTGATGAGAACCCTACATGCTTGGGCCGCAGGTCACTGAGAAATCAGGCCGGAATTGAGCTGGAAGCCTTCTCCCTGTTGATCAGTAGTCAGAATGCTGGAAAGAGCTATGCATCATGCAACCATTTGGGGGAGAGAAGTCATCAATGGTGTTAAACAGCAGTGGACCCTGTAAGCCTTAGAGCTGGCTAGCTAGGCCAAATGTGCCAACTGGTGCAGTAATAGCATGCCTGTTATGGGAGGAGCCAACTGCTCTCTGTTTGGATGGGAGGCCTGCTCCACGGGAGGGAATACATGCCTGGTACTGAAAACCTAGTCAAAAGCCGATGGCTGGGGTGGCCATAAGCCCTGAGAGAGGAACAACTACTGTTGTCTGGCTAAATGCACACGTCATGCCCACCAAGCTGAATCTGAGCACTTATGTTTATGCCCTTATATTAATGCTACTCTCACTTTTGGTTAGAGAAGCTTCTCTTTACAGAGGGTGGTGATCATTGGGGTGACTCAAAAGTCACCATAGTGGTGAGAAGAAGTGACAGTGGAGTGTTTAGCACCACGTGAAACATCTCTACCACACCCTCCATGGTACTCTAAGGGTACCCTCAGGTACCCTTGTAGAAGAGGGGGCAAGAATGTAAGGGCTAAAGGAAGGGGAGGACAGTTTACGATGCTGTCACTCAGACACAAAGTGGTCTTGGTATTCATGGCCTCACGGAGGTTGATGCTGTTTACACAAGACCTGCATAATAGAAGGAAAACATGATGGTGTCAAAATTGAAGAGAGGACCAGGTGGAAAGAAGGGATTCAGTGGAGGGTGGTTAGGAGGGGAGAAGAGGAGGGTGAGAGGGGATTAGGATCATGGATCATGATATATTATTTATATTTATGGAAGTTTTCAATAAATGGCTTAAGAAAATAGATTTTTTTCAGCTGGATGAGGTGCCACACGCCTTTAATCCCAGCACTCAGGAGGCAGAGGCAGGAGGATCACCATGAGTTTGAGGCCACCCTGAGACTACATAGTGAATTCCTGGTCAGCCTGGGCTAGAGGGAGACCCTACCTTGAAAATCCAAAAATAAAAATAAATTTAAAAATAGATTTTTTTTCAAGATGTTCACATATTGTAAGGGTCAGCTCAGCAAGTCTATAGGGCAGCTAGTCAGCAAGGGACGTTTAGTATAGGCTGGAACCCTGTGGCCAGGACCAAAGCTTGCTGGTGTTCACAGGTTGCAGTCAGAAACAAAGATGCAGGGCCAAGGAGAGCCGTGACCCAATAGCTGCTGGGAGCCTCTCCTGGGAAAGGCTCAAGCTTGCTCCTCACCTCACCTCCCTTCCTTCCTCCATCCGTCCCTTTTCCTTCCCTTCCTTCCTTCCTTCTTTCTTCCCTCCCTCCCTCTTTCCCTGTCTCCCTCCCTCCTTCTCTCCCTCTCTTTCTCTCTCTCCCTCTCTCTTTTCTTCTTCTTCTCCCTCTTCTTCTGAGTCTGACTACATACCCAAGCTAGCTTCAGACTAGTGATTCTCTGGCTTCAGCCTGAGATTATAGGTATGTGTCATTGCCTCTAGCTCTAAGCCTGCTTTAAAAAAATAAAAAAATAAAAAAACATTTATTTTATTTTCACTTATTTATTCGAGGCAGAGAGAGAGAATGGGCACGCCAGGGCCTCCAGCCACTGAAAATGAATTCCAGATGCATGCGCCCCCTTGTGCATCTGGCTAACGTGGGTCCTGGGGAATCGAACCTGGGTCCTTAGGCATTGCAGGCAAGTGTCTTAACTGCTAAGCCATCTTTCCAGCCCACTAATCCGTTTCTTAATGCTATCACAGTGACAATCAGGATTAATTGTTACAATGTACATAACACAAAATGGATCCTCCCTCTTCTGATAGTTCTCATTTCCAGCACTGGAGCTCACCAGAAATGGAAACAAATCAGGAAGGGGATTCTGGGGGTTGTAGTTCAGCTTAGGCAGTTTGATATATGAAAAGGCCACCCCACTCATAGTACTTCCCCCATAAGCTGAATATGAGTTGGTTGTCCACCACGTGGCATGAAAAGGGTTCCGACTTTGTTGCCATTGGTTTACCAAGTGCCTCACAAAGGTATGAATCCTCACAAATGAGGAAGCTATTGTTTACGGTTTTGGAGACTGAGGCTCAGAGGTTAAGAGATTTGTTCAAAAGACAAAGGACTTCAAATAGTCTGTTTTTCCACCGGCTCTTGCCCAAAAAGAGCCATCCCAGTTGGAATGTGACTTCCTGTTGTAGTTCATGGCTTCAGCAACTTTTTTCCAAGTGAAAAGAGGTCCTAAGTTAGTGTTGTTGTTTTTTGTTTGTTTGTTTGTTTTTGGTTTTTTTTTTTTTTTTTTTTTTTTTTTGGTTTTTCAAGGTAGGGTTTTATTCTAGACCAGGCTGACCTGGAATTCACTATGTAGTCTCAGGGTGGTCTCAAACTCACGGCGATTCTCCTACCTCTGCCTCCCGAGTGCTGGGATTAAAGGCGTGCGCCACCACGCCCGGCCTAAATTAGTGTTCTTCATTCAGCTGGTGATAGCACAGGGCCAAGAAATAGATTTTACCTTCACGGCCCAATGCCTGCCCCAGATGTGTCATTTAGACGATGCTGTCAGCAGCTGGACCTGTTTCCTTAAGTTTTCAAAGGTTATTATTTATGGTCTAACTTTTATTTGGAGGCCTCCTCCCACATGCAAGCTTGTCTCTTAATCTCTCCTGCAGATGTCAGCTATTCACAATGTCAGACAGACGCAAGAAAGACCAAGGAAAGCTACAAACGCGTGACATCAGGAAGGAAAGACAGAGATATCTTTATAGATTTGACAGACATTAAAAATGTAACAAGAAGGTAGTAAGATTTTATGACAACAAGTTCAACAGTTTTATGCGTGCGTGCGTGTGTGTGTGTGTGTGTGTGTGTGTGTGGACACGGGTGCTATGGTGCACATGTGGAGGTCAGAGGACAACCTCAATGCAAACTATTTCCTTCCCTGGATTCCTTTCCTCCAGGACTGATAATGATTGAGGGGCCCTAAACAAGCCCAGGTATTCCGTGAAAGAAAATGGTCCCATGTCTCTGTATAAAATGGCAGTTACAGCATGGGTTCTGGAGTCAGAGTGATACTCCACCATGGGTGACTTTATGAACTTACTTAACCTTCCTGCACTTCAATTCCCCCATCTACCAAATGGTTACCCCACATAGTACTCCATACAGTTAAGGCAAGCGCTAAATGAGGTATAGTATTTCCGATGTTTAGGATGGTGCCTGGTGTTTGCTTCAAATTAAAAAATAATAATAATCTGCCACTAGTGTGCTTTAGTCATTGTTTAAGTCTCACCATACATCACTTTCTAATGCTGCCTCCTGAGCTGGCTTCCTAAGCCATGTCACAGCACCGTCAGCACACCACAGGTAAGCCAGATGCACAAGGTGCCACACGCGTCTGGAGTTTGTTTGAAGTGGCTGGAGGCCCTGGTGTGCCCATTCTCTCTCTCTCTCAAATAAATAAATAAAATATTTAAAAAAATATATGTGTATGTATGACGAATATAGCAAGACTGGTTTTAAACCATGAAGCCTCCTGCCTCCACTTCCACCCTCTGAAGTGTTGGGATTACAGGCAAACTCCACCACACCCGGGCTAAGAGGAGATTACTTTCATCCATTCACTTACTCCAGGAGCGGAGGTGAAAGCCAAAGCCGGGTTACTGAGAAAACTTGAGTTCTATGTGGGGCCTCCTGCTGCTGGCTCCGATGCAGCCCGGTCCCGTGGTTTATCCCCACTGGCACACGGTGACCACCAGGCGGCGCTGTGGCTGCATCGGCTCCTTTTTAAAAAATTTTTTAAAATTTTTTATTTATGTATTTGAAAGAGAGAAATAGCAGAATGGGTGCGCCAGGGTCTCCAGCCACTGCAGACGAACTCCAGACACATGAACCACCTTGTACAGTTGGCTTACATGGGTCCTGGGGAATCAAACCTGGGTCCTTTGGCTTTGCAGGAAAGCGCTTTAACCATTAAGCCATCTCTTCAGCCGGTCATCGGCTCCATTAACCATCTGGCCCATCAGAGGCCTGGGGCGGGGGGTGTCCGTGTACTGTTCAGGGGATGATGGTTCCCATCACCTCACCCACCGCACCCCAGCAGACTCGTTCCTTTCCGCTTTTCCCACCCGTGTGTGAGCTAACGCATATGAGGGGGCATGTAAGCGTGTATGTGTGAGTGTGCACGTGTGAGTGTGTGCACACGTGCACGTGTGCACGAGTGAGTGTGCGTGAGCGTGCGCGTGTGCGCGAGCATCCTTTGCAGAGAGAGACTCGTCCCGGGGCTGGAGAGGCTGCGCGCTGCATCTCCCGCTTGCGGGGGCCCCATTATCTGTCCGTGACTTGAAACTCACTGCTTTTCCTCGGTGACTTGAAAGCTACTGGTTTAACTCGCCGGGAGCTGGTGGCTTCCGGGGTGTCGGGCGCCCTGAGCCCCTCATCCCCGTCTCCCACGCGCTCAATGCACACTCCACGTGTGAGACTCGGGCTGGCCCAGCCCACGCCGGCTCTCAGCGATCTTGCGCGAGTTCGGGGCCCACCTGTGCCTGGAGGGCGAGGCGTGTCACCTCCCCCGGTACCTGGACAGCCAGCTCGCGCGCTCTCCCGCTCTCTTCCTTCCGCCCCATTCCCGGTGGCTTTCGAGTGATGGGTTGGGGGGAGGGGCGGGCCGGGGCGGGCGGGGAGGGGGCCCGAGGGGAGGGGCGAGGGAGCGCTGTCACCGAGTGTCACGCCGCCCCTCCCGCCCGGGCTGGCGGCGTGGAGCGGGAGGGCGGGCTTCTCCGGCAGCCTCGCCGCACCCGGAGCGCGCCGGCCGCCCGAGCCCCCAGCCGTCGCCTGTCCCCGGGCTCTGGGTGGCCGCCGGGGCTGCGGCCGAGCGCGCCCGGCCATGGAGCCTTCGCACAAAGACGCCGAGACGGCGGCGGCGGCGGCGGCGGCGACCGACCCCCGGGGGGCGTCCGCGTCCAGCGGGGTGGTCGTGCAGGTCCGCGAGAAGAAGGGCCCCCTGCGCGCCGCCATCCCCTACATGCCCTTCCCGGTGGCCGTCATCTGCCTCTTCCTCAACACTTTCGTGCCGGGACTGGGTAAGACGGTCCCCCATGACCCCCGAGACCCCCCGAGACCCCGCGACCTGGGCCCGCTGCAGAAGGCGCACGGGACCGGGGCGCGCGCTCCGAAACCCTCGGGTGGCGCCGCAGGTGGTGCGCCCGCGTCCCCTGGCAGGTGGCCGGAGTGGGTGGCGCGGGCACCCCTGAAGGGGAACTGGAGGCTCTCCCGACTTGCAGAACAAGGTGGCAGGGTCGAGTAGCCCAAGGAGGGGACCCGACAGCTCCGCTGCTCCGGGCTAGGCTTTGGTCCAGGCGCCCGAAATCCTGCCCCTTTCCAGGCACCTGGCGCCCTTCTGCAAGCCCTTTCCTCCTGGGAGACAGAAGCCAGAGCAGGCGGTGCTGGGGTCGCCGCGGAGGTGACCGAGATGCGGGCTGAGCTGGGGGAGGGGCACCGGCCGGGCTCAGGACACCTTGCACCGGTGTGCTCTGTGTGGGGGCGATGGCTCCTTAACCAGAGTCTCTCCAACGCTGCTCCTTCCCCAGTGCCCGCCTTCTGCCAGCACCCCCGCAGGACGCCGGAGGGATGTGTGTGGGGTGGGGAGGGGGTGATTTTATTAGTTTGCATGCTTGAGGGTTCGGACAATATGGGGCCGGAGTTGAGCCCATAAGAAAGCGGAGAGGCCCCTGAAAGTCTGTGTGGGGCTTTGGCTGCCTGGACGTGTCCCAAAATATTGCCGAAGCATGAATAGAGGGGGAGAAAGAAGGGGACGTTTCCTTGACCTTCCTTGTCCAGCCCCCAAGTTCCGTCTGCACGTCCGTCGCCCACTTCCAACTTGACCGCTCGCCACCAACTCATCCTGCTCACCGAGGGGTGCTCTCCTCTCCCGCGCGTGGGGCAGGAGGGACAGGCACCTCTCCCGAGAGCCCGTCGTCCCCCGTCAGCCAGTAGCCAGCAGTAGGACTCCAAGTTCCCAAGAGCAGAGGTCATTTCACTCTGGCCTTTCTCATGGCCTCGCGTCTTAGGGCTCCCGGCTCCAAAAGGGCCTCTGCTGGGTAATAGCGGAGGCCACACCCACTCTGGACTTGCTCTTTTCTCAGGAATTTTGTCTGAGCAGAAAGTGAAGGTCCCTAGTTGGATGTCCCCTTGAGAGATTCCTCCAGAAGCCTGCCCCATCATCAGACCGGCTTTCTGTACATTAGACACGGCAGGGAGACAAGCTGGCGTTCATTTCATCAGAAATTTGCATCTGCTAAGCAAAGAGAGGCTGCCTGTCTTCTCTTTCAGGAGGATGTGACGATCACAAGGCAAACATGCATCTTGACATATTTATTTATTTGTTTACTTATTTTTGGTTTTTCCAGGTAGGGTCTCGGTCTAGCGCAGGCTAACCTGGAATTTACTATGTAGTCTCAGGCTGGCCCTGAACTCACAGTGATCTTCCTACCTCATCCTCCCCAGTGCTGGGATTAAAGGCGTGCACCACCACACCCAGCATATATCATGGGCTTTTGAGGAAACAAATGCAAGGGTACCAGGTGGGCAGAGCTGCATCAAGTTGCTGCTGGGGGGGGGGGGCAGAACCGTGCTTGTTGAAGACAAGCCCCAGGAGAGAGCAGCTGCCCACATGCCCACCCACCGTGCGTACCCACTAGGTCCCTTTTCTCCCCTCAGCCCTGCCGTGATGACAGCATCTACTTTGCTGATGGTTAACCCCCTAACCCCGGATGTAGCTTTTCCTCCTCCACTGTTCCTTAGTAAGATCAAATTCCTGTGGTATTTTTATTTGAACACACACACACACACACACACACACACACAGTTTCCAAGAAATGAGGAGAAAATGAAGGGGAAGTAAGCAAACCACACAAATCAAAATGGATGAGCTATGGGTGCACAGACATCAATTTTTAGAAAAAAAATTTTTTTCAATTATGCTTTGGTTGCTACTGAACAGTTTGCTGGGTGCGCAGGCCCTGTCTCCTGTCCACACCTCACAGGGGATCCTTTGGTCAGTTAGGGTTTTTCATGTGTAAGTCAGGCATGCCTGTCTCTGTGGGTTGCTGAAAAGGTGAAATGGGACAGTTATAGCCCAGGGCTCTCCACTGGAAGCTCTCCTTAGAGGGTGGTGGGTCTGGGTCTGTCCTTTTTTTATTTAATTATTTTATTTTTATGAGAGAGAGAATTGGCGCGCCAGGGCTTCCAGCCACTGTAAGCAAACTCCAGACACTTGGGCCACCAAGTGCATACTATCTTGCACATTTGCGTCACCTTGTGTGTCTGGCTTACGTGGAACCTGGAGAGTCGAACATGGGTCCTTAGGCTTCACAGGTAAGCGCCTTAACCTCTAAGCCACCTGGGCAGCCCTGTCCCCCCCCCCCTTTTTTTTTTGAAATGGTGTCTTGCCATGTAGTCCTAGCTGGCTGGCATTCCCTCTATGTAGACTGTGAACTTGGGGCAATCCTCTTGTCTCAAGTAACTTCCTGAGTGCTGGGATCACAGCAAGCACCACCAGGCTCTGCTTTGCCCTGCTCCTGCACCCTCCCCATCTCCTGGGCGCTCTCCTGGGGTTGTGGGGGGCATCACACACCTTGCAAGCAGTTGTTTTCCATTTTGTCTTTTCCCCCTGCCCAGGTAGGGGAGTGATTTGAACAGCCCCAGCTCTTAGAAATCCTCCCGGTTGGCTCAGATTCACTTAGCAGGCCCTCCGGGCTTGCCTAAAGCTCTAGGGACCAATGAATATTCATGCTGGTTTGGCTCTTCGGACGAAATGCAGCTTCTAATCCATTCACTGCCTGACATGGCGTCCACCATGTGTCAGGCGCTGGGAATGTGACTGCGATGAATGAATCAGCCAGGACGACGGAGGCTGTGCAGGAAAAGTGACAGAAACTTTGGATTTGCTAAGTGCTAGGAGGACAGCAGGGGCAGTTTTAAAAGCAGTCAATTCATCCTGGGGGCAGGGGAGGGTTATTAGAGAATGTTTTCCTGAGGGGCAGTATTAGGTTAGGCCCTGCAAGAAAAATCTGTCAAGGGGCTCTGGCCTGTATTCTCCCTTTTCATTTCATTCCACTCTCTAGAAACTGCTCACACTGCTAACCCAAAAGCCATGTTTCTCCTCCTCCTCCTCTTTCTTTAATTTTTTTTTGTGGGGGAGGGGTGAAAACTTCCTTACACGTTCTCTCCTTGTCTTCAGGAGGAAGGTTAGCTGGCACTGGGCTGAGTGAAAAGTCATTCCCCCCTTCCCCCATGTTGGTATCTTAGGCCCAGCAATCTGAAAGACCTGCCTTGGGGAGGCCATATCCTTCAAGTCCCCTGGCGCCCTCCATCCCAGCGACAGGGCTAGCAGGATTACAGGCTCATGCCAGAAAATCAGTGGTCCTCTTTTGGGGAGTGCATGGGAAGGAGACTTGATTTAGGATCACTTTTCACTGCCACAGTGAAAAATTTGTGTGTGTGTATATGTGTGGGTGTGTTGCTGAGGACTAAAGCTATGATCCTGTGTATACGAGAGAAGTGTTCTACTCCCAGGATGAAAAATAATTTTTTTTAATGGGTAATGGCAGCCTTATTAAGAGAAACTACTGATAAAGATCATTGCCAGCTGTTACATATTTCAAGAACATTTGTGGATATACACACACCATTATTCATACATGGGATGAAAGTTAATTGTTATGTGCCCAAAATGGTCTGAGAATTTGTCTAGTGATGGAGAGTATCATTGTGTGTCCATATTTAAAAATTATTACCTGTGGTGATTTGGTAAGACAAAAATGTTGATGACTCAGAGAGTGACAGGGAGAGTGGGAGGGAGGGCCCTTCCACTGGCCGGTAACTATCCAAGACTGCTGTTGAGCGTTAATCTATTGTGAATGTTAAGCAAACATTGTGCCTGCCCCCCTCCCCCGCTCACAGACTGCTCTGGTTCTGTAGAAGGTCTTGCTTGCAGCCAAAGCACCTCCGACTTTCCTTCCAGCCCAAGGCTCAATCTGGCCATCATTCGGGCCCCACCGTGTGGTGCATTGGTATTACTGACTTTCTGCTACCAGTCTGAGAGTTTATCTTCTGTCTACATAAATAGGTTGAAAATTCCTTGAGAGCAGCAACTGTTTTAATTTCCACCACCACCCCCCCTTGAAATTACATGCTATAAATGAAAATCTATTGACAGACTTATCATCTTGGAATAGGTGTTAGAGATCATCTGGCCAAGAACCTTTATATTATAGATAGGTGAAGTAGGCCTGAGGGTATAAGAGCCAGGGGAGTTTACCTCCCACTCAACCCATTTAAGGATGTTACTTGATGACACACCTCAGCAAAGCAAAGGAGCAAATGAAGGAAGAGGATATGAGCTCCAGGAAACAACAGATCCTACCCAGACAGAGAAGGGGGTGGAGGGGGGGTAACTCACCTCTCCCCTGGGACTGGGCAAGTGTTAATCACTATTAGAACTGCTAAAATCAACATGACTGCTAATGATAAGGAAGCTGGCCGCTTGATAGCCAAATGAGAAGCCCCTGATCAGATAAAGAGCAGCTAAGGTATTAGAAGGAGGTCAAGGTAGAGAGATTGCAAAAAAGAACAGAGAGCCAAGACTGAAGAAAGATGAAAGAGTGTAAGGAGCCAAAGGAGAGAAACTACAGACCCTGCTCAGGGAAGAATTCTAGAGAGCTGTCTCAAGTGTCTTCAGGGCCAAGCGCTGTGACATTGGCCAGTGTTAAGAGAATGCCAACTTACTAGGTATATGCAAGAGCTGTAACACTTGCAGGGCTAAGGGTCCCCATATGGGAGGCCTGCATGAAGACTAACAGTAGAGGGCGCCACCTGCTGCTGTCCACATACCCAGGAAAAGAAAACCTGCCAAAGACCAGCTCTAAAGGACTTCTTGCCTGTTCACGGTTCCTATCTGGATAGAGGAAAAGGATCCCAGCCAGCTAATTGGTAATCTATTTAGGTCAACAAGGAAAAGCAACGATAGGTGAAATTGCTCAGCAGCCTGAAGGACAGTTTTCATTAAAGTAAGAGGTTAGGCCGGGCGTGGTGGCGCACGCCTTTAATCCCAGCACTAGGGAGGCAGAGGTAGGAGGATCGCTGAGTTCAAGGCCACCCTGAGACTACAGAGTGAATTCCAGGTCAGCCTGGGCTAGAGTGAGACCCTACCTCAAAAAACAAAACAAAACAAAAAGTGAGAGGTTAGAGGGCCCCAGGAAAGAGGTCTCTGAGGATGACATCAGACAATACCATTCCACACAGGAGAGAGTTTATTGGGACCCTGCAGGAAATTAAGGTGGTAATTAAAAAAATAAAGCGAATGAGGAAAGCAGAAGGCAATCAATGGGCCCGGCATGGTGGAGTACACCTGCGATCCTCACACTGTGGAGGTAGAAGCAGGAGAATCTCAAGTTCAAGGCCGAGTCATAGTGCATGACCCTGTCTCAAAAAAAGGAGGGGGGGGGACAATTAGTAACCGCAGTAAAGACAAAAAGTCACCTAGCAGCATTAAGATCCGAATGTGAGGGCTGCTCAGTGGATGCAGTTGCTGCACAAGCATGATGGCCTGAATGCACAATCTCCAGAGGTCACATAAAGCTGGACACAGCAGCACGAGACTCTGTAATCCCAGTTCTCCTATGGCGAGATAGGAAGCAGAGACCAGAGAGGATCGTAGAAGTTTGCAAGCCAGCTAGCCCCAGTGTGTGCAGTGGAGAACAAATGACCCTGTCTCAAGCAAGGTGAAAGGTGAGAACTGGCACGTGTGCCATGGCATAGGTGTGCCTGCACTTATACACATGCACGTGCACACACACACATCTATATATACCTATCACACACAAAAAAAAACATTAAAAAAAGATGCAAGCCGGGCATGTTGGTGCATGCCTTTATTTCTTTATTCTTTATTATTTATTTACTTATTAGAGAGAGAGAGAGGCAGATAGAGACAGAATTGGCATGCCAGGGCCTTCAGCTACTACAAATGAACCCCAGATGCATGCGCCATCTTGTATATCTGGCATTACATGGGTACTGGGCAACCTAACTTGGGTCCTTATGTTTTGCAGACTAGTGCCTTAACCTCTAAGCCATTTATCCAGCACAAAAGATAACCCCTCCTTTTTTATTAAAAAAAAAAAAAAGCAGAGAGAGATAGAAGAAAGACACACACACAGAATGGACCCTCCAGAGCCTCCAGCCATTGCAAACAAACTCCAGACACATGCAGCACCTTGTGCATCTGGCTTTACATGGGTACTGGGGAATCAAACCCAGGTTATTAGGTTCTGCAGACAAGCGCCTTACTGCTAAGCCATCTCTCCAGCCCGAGAAAGACCCTTTTAAGTCCATGCTGTCTGTGTCCTTGGATCAGTAGAGCACCATGTGGGCTCTTTGGCCCCATGGTGAAGAATATTTGCTGAGTCATACTGACGTCATTGCTTCTCAGTGGTGTTCAGCTTCTAAAACCAATGGCAGAACACTGAAGATGACTTGAAAATAGTCCCAAAAGAGCAGGTAAAGATGTCCTACCTGGAGAATATAGCATGGAAAACAGCCTGTAAATTGGAAAATAGAAGAGGCAAGAAGTGGAATTGTAAGAGATTAAAATATTGTTCCCAATTCCTTCCTGTCCTTCCTGAAAGAGAATTGTACAAGCTTACCTGAGGCCATGTGGCTGTTCTGCCCATTGACTTCTGGCTTGGCATGTGATTGGGTTTGCACAACTGAATATAATAAGTGGAAGTGGTGGACCCATAAGGCACTGTGAGGTTGTGTCCTCTCTCAGGAAGTGACAAGTATCAGATCAGATGGACAGTGCTCTACATCCTGGATCTCCACACATCTGAAAGAGGGTATGACATGTCATGTGAGTCATAAGCTTGAATTGCTGAATCAAATTGAATTTTTTAAAAAAATATTTTATTTATTCACTTGGGGAGAGCAAGAGACTGAGAGAATAACAAACTCCAGATGCATGGGCCACTTCGTATATCTGGCTTAGGGTCCTGGGAAATTGAACCCAGACTGTCAGCAAGTGCCTTTAACCACTGAGCCATCTCTCTGGCCCTTCAAATTGAAGTTTGTTATTAGTTATCATTGTAATTTTCCCAGCATTGTGCACGAAGCTGACTCATGTAGAGGATAAGGTAGAGCTGCCAGGCATGGCAGTGTGAGCCTGCAAGCCCAGTCCTGGCGAGGTGGAGTAGGAGGATCCCTGGAGCTCACTGGCTAGCTAGTTTAACCTAATTGGTGATCTCCAGGCCAATAAGAATCCCTGTCTTAAAAAGTGGTGGATGGTATTATTGAGGTTATACCCAAGGTTGCCCTCTGGCCTCTATGTGCATGCAAACATACACATGTACACACATGCATATGAACATATATACATGAACATCACATACACAAGCACCCACATGAATATGAACCTGTATACATGCTTATCACACACATGCACCCACAAATATATGAACATGTATACATGCGCATCACACACACATGCACATGAACATATATGTGACAGCCACATATCACTGGGATGAACTTCCAGACCAGACACAGATATGGGAGAAAGGGATTTATTGAAGCAGGGGAAGTTCCATAATGGTGGAAGAAGCTGGCTGCTTTCACAGGTCCATGTACAGAGAGTGAAGAGCCATAAGCCAAAAGCCAAAAGGCACAGCACACAGCACACACAAACATACTTAGGAGCTCCAGGCAAAGCTCAGGCACTTAGTGTATCTTTAGACTGTAATTTCAAACCCACCCCCACACCTTAGGGCTGGACTCTAGGATCCACTCACAGTGACACCTCCTCCATCCAGGTGGCTATAGATCTAAATTACAAACTGTAATAAAATCCTGACTATACTGGGGGTCATCCATTTAAACGACTACATCCCACCCCTGGCCCCCAATAGATTTATAACCATCTACATTGTAAATTGTATTCAGTCCAACTTTAAAAGTCTCATAGTCTTTACCAATTTAAGATAGCTTAAAAGTCCCAAGTCTCATCTGAGATTTAAGATTGTGTTTTAACTGTGAGTCCCGTAAAATGAGAACAAGTTATATATCTTTAGCATATAAAGGTTCAGAGTAAACATTTACAACTGTTATAGGGCATAACAGGGAGAGACTAGAACTATGTAAACTTAACAACCATCAACCAAACATCAAACATCTGTAGTTTAAGTTTGCTATCATAACCAGTGACTGAAAGTCTCTGGACTTTTCAATTTTACCCCTCCAGCTGGGCTGAATAGCCAGGGAAAACTTCCATTCCAAACCAACAGCACACTCCAAGGTAGTCATTGTACAGTCCTGGTATACACAAAACATCTTTGGAACCAGGCATAGTGGTGCATGCTTTTAATCCCAGAACTTGGGAGGCAGAGGGAGGAGGATTGCTGACAGTGTGAGGCCACCCTGAGACTACATAGCAGATTCCAAGTCAGCCTGAGCTAGAGTGAGACCCTACCTCAAAAAAAAAAAAAAAAAAAAAAAAAAAAGGGAAAGAAAAATAAAATCTTTGGGTCTCCATGTAAACCATGGTCTATCTTCCAATGGCTTTGCCAGTCTCTTAATGAGGGTCATCACACCCTTCCTATATGCCGCATCTCAGCAGTGGCTCCTGGGACAATGTGTACTTCAGGACCACTCTGTGTATTTTTTATGATTTTGAAATCAATACCAGATGTGCAGTACACTTGTATTTTTAACTTTGGGTGCAAAACCATAACCTCAAAGAGTAGGTTCTTTTTTCCAGTTAACTCTTTTCAAAAAATTTGTATTTCTATCATAGTCTTTTCTCAGGCATTCTTTCCATTGTTTTAATGAAAAGCAGTTGGGCTATCTTCCTTAAGATTGCTAATGTGTTTGATAATAGCAGCTTTAATAACCTAAAACCAGTCTCTGTGTCAGTAAATTTTAAACTTGTTTGAATTTTTTCAACTTAAAAAATCTTAAGTCTCTCAGTCCCATATCTTTAACTAAGCACATCAGTCCATTATAGATTTAACCTTGGTCAAACTCTCTTGGTCTGGGCAGAAGAATGAAGTCAGCCCTTATGCCAGTAGCCCAGTTCCAGCAAGGTTTTCTGTAGTCTTTCCTTCCCCTTAGAAAGTTCCTAAGCTAAGCCTCCAAATACAATTTTCTCTGTACTTAGCATTTTTAAGCTCTCATCATAGTAGTCCATGATACTTGGCTTACTGCTACAGAAGGCATCTTCAGTTGTAAGCACCAAGTCTATGCCCATTGCTCCAAAACAGAAGTTCCAAAAGACCAAAATCTACATGGTCAGATTTTATCTCAGCAATCCCACTCCTGGTACCAATTCTGTAGTAGGCAGCCACATGTCACTTGCATGAACTTCCAGGCACAGTTATTGGAGGAAGGGATTTATTGAAGCAGGGGAAGTTCCATAATGGCAGAAGAAGCTGGCCTGCTTTCACAGGTCCAAGAAAAGAGAGAGAGAGAGAGAGAGAGAGAGAGAGAGAGAGAGAGAGCGAGCCACAAGTCAAAACCCAAAAGCCACAGCACACAGCACACACAAACACACTTGGGAACTCCAGTTAGGCAGTTACTATATCTTTAGACTGGAATTCCAAATCTACCCCCAAACCTTAGGGCTGGACTCTAGGTACCCACAGTAACACCTCCTCCAGTCAGGTGGCTATAGACCTAAATTACAAACTAATAAAATAGTGACTATATTGGGAGTCACCCATTTAAACTACCACAATATATATGCACATCACATACACACACCTGCACTAACACACATATGAACATATTAACATGCACATAAAACCCACATGCACCCACATACATATGAACAAGTGTATATGCACATCAACACACACACATGCCCCCACACACATATGAACCTGTATACATGCACATCATACACACATGCACCCACATACATATGAACATGTATACATGTGCATCACATACACACACATGCAAAAATAAAAGAGAACACTACAGTGGCCCATAGATAAGTGCATCAGTGATATGCTGGGACAATGGGACAATAACATCTTGCTGAGATGAAATCAGAACAAGAGTAAAGGGAGAAGAGGACTTTTATCCCAAGCTGACTTGGATGTATCATATCTGAAAGTCAACAAAGATGTCTCTTGGTGAGAAAACCAGGAAAGAGCAGTCTATGCGCACACTCTGGAGATTAGGAACACTACAGAGTTCTCACTTCACTGGCATCATCAATGTTTCTGTTTAGTGGCTCATTCCCAGCAGCATATAAAATGTAGAAACTGTCTTCTATCTTTTAAATATAGCCTCTCTTAGGGCTGAGGGTGGAACTGAGTGATAGAGCACTTGCCTGGTATATCTGCAAGGCTCTAGATTTGATTCCTATCACTGGAAGAAAGTCATCTCCATTGTGCTAGAGACAGCCTCTCTTGACCCTGCAGCTCCTTCTGGCCATTATGCATTTCTTTTCTCTCTCTCTCTCTCTCTCTCTCTTTTTTTTTTTTTTTTTTTTGTTTGTTTTTTGAGGTAGGCTCTCATTCTAGCCCAGGCTGACCTGGAATTCACTGTGTAGCCTCAGGGTGGGCTCAAACTCACAGCAATCATCCTACCTCTGCCTCCTGAGTGCTGGAATTAAAGGCGTGCACCACCACACCCAGCTTCTTTTTGGTTTTTCTATGCTTTTTTAAAATTTTTACATATTTTATTTATTTATTTAAGAGAGAGAGGATGAGGCAGATAGGGAGAGAGAATGGGCACACCAAGGTCTCCAGCCACTGCAAAGGAACTCCAGATGCATGTGCCACCTTGTGCATCTGGCTTATGTGGTACTTGGAAATCAAACCTAGATCCTTAGGCTCTGCAGGCAAGTGCTTTAACTGCTAAGCCTAAGCCATCTCTCCAGCCCCTTATGCATTTTTTTAAAAAAAATGTCTTCATGTATTTATTTGCAAGGAGAAGGAGAGAGAAAATGGACATGTCAAACTGTCTTGCCACTGCAGATGAACTTCACATGCTCGTGCCACCGTGCATATCTGGCTTTATGTGGGTACTGGGAAATCCAATCCAGACCAGCAGGTTTTAAAAGCAGTGCCTTTAGCCACTGAGCCATCTCGCCAGCCTCCATTATGCATTTCTTTACTCCACTTGATAGCAAAATTCTCTGAGAGCGTTGTCATTTGTACTTGTGATCTCCAGTCCTCTCTCGCATCCTGTTTTTGGCTGTGTCACTCCCCGAACTTACACTTGTGAGAGTCACCAGTCTCGTCCAAGTTGCTATACGAAATCCAGAGGGCAATTCGTTGTCTTCCCTTCCTCACCTCTCAGCACTGCGCACTCCTGCTTACTCCCTTCTCCCGGAAAACACTTTGCCCATTTGGCTTCTGGGTTCTCAGCCCTCTCTGCTCCTTCATTGCCTTTGCTCCTCTCTGCAACCTCTAGACGTGGGAGTTCCCCAGGGCCCTTGATCTTGACTTTGATCTCTCTTCTGCCTACACTACTGCCTTGGCTTAACATGGCAACCTCATGATAATGACTCCCAAGGCAGATTCCCAGATCAACCCCTGCCTGAACCTCAGACTTATCCCCAGTCTCTCTCTCTCTCTCTGTCTCTTTCTCTCTCTCTCAGCATCTCTGTCTTCCAAGCCCTTCAGGACTTGACCTCTCCAGAAATTTTATTCCTGCAAGCTGCTTCTCCCTCGATTTTCTCCATCTCAGTAAATGGTATCCACTCTGGCTCAGTCCAGAAACTGGGACTCATTCTGGACTTTTTGCTCACACACCCTGCCCAATCTGTCAGGAAAACTCCTGGCTCTGCTTTCAAACTCTACGCAGTGTCTGACCACTTCTTCCCACTCTCTAACCCAAGCCTCTATCAACTCCTGAACTACGATAACTTCTTAAATGGTCTACTTGCCTTTACTGACGTCTCTTACAGTCTATATCAAACAGATCAATCCTTTGCAAACACAACTGAACCATGCCACTTTTGATTTCCAAATGCTCAAACAAAATAAGGGTTAGGGTTATGTCACTGAAAAAAATCTCAAGTTCTTGTCATGACCTAAACCTAGACCAGAACTTTCCAACAGAAATAGAATTTGAGGGGCTGTGGAGATGACTTGGTGGGTAAGAACACTTGTGTTGCAAGCACGAAGACCTGAGTTCTCCAGCACTCGGGAGGCAGAGGTAGGAGGATCGCCGTGAGTTCAAGGCCAGCCTGAGACTACATAGTGAATTCCAGGTCAGCCTGGGCTAGAGTGAGACCCTACCTTGAAAAAAAAAAAAAAGATCTGAGTTCAATCCCCATTATCTACATAAAAACCTGGATGTGGCCACACATGCCTGTGATTCTAGTCCTGAGGCAGGCAGAGACAGGAGGACCACTGGGGGCTTGCTGGTTAGCCAGTCTGACGGGAAGGGTGGGAAGCAACTTCATGTCCAGTGAGAGATTCCATCTTACTCTGCACATCTGGTTTTATGTGGGTATTGGGCAGTTGAGCCCCAGCCGGGCCAACAAAGTTGGCAAGCAAGTGCTTTTAACCACTGAGCCATCTCCCCGGTGATGACTCTATCTCAAGGAAGCGAAGCGGAAGAGCAATAGAGAAGGATGCCCACTCTGTGTGCACGAGATACACGCACTTGCACACATGCATGCATACGCTATGCACACGCATACCACATGCACACACAGCAAAAAAAAAAAAAGGTAAAAAAAGAAATAATATGACTTACATAGGAATTTAAACTTTTCTGGTACTTAGATTATGAAAAATAAAATAAAAAGTTAAAGTAAAACTCTCTCAAGTGTATCTAAGGAAGCCCTGGGGGAACACAGCCCTCTTTTACGCCTGGCTGCCTGCGCTACTCACTGGTGAGAGACTTCGACCTGCTCAACCCCGCTACTCACTCATGCCCATCTATCCTGTTTGACCAACCTGTGTCGACATTGGAAGCCACGTTCCTCAGCCTTCCCATGTGAAGCCCAGCGTCTCTCCAGGACTCCTCCAGGCCCTCGTTGCTGGATTGGGATAGCGGAGGCATCCAGCCACAGGGACCGAGCAGCTACCTGGAGCCTTGACTCTCAAGCTTGCAGACTGCTCTTGTTGGATTGCTGCAAACTAATCCAATAAATCCTCTTCTTAATACCAATTCATTCTGTCGGTTCTGTTCCTCCAGAGAACCCTGACTGATACAGATTGCTCTATATTTGCAAACACATCTACTTTGGACCTGTGTAATTTCAAGCGGATGCGTAAATCGTGTTTGTGTTTCTTCCGAGACGTGACGTGGAAGGTAGATGTGGATGGGAGCCAATGCAGTCGGGGAGCAATGGTACAGGGCGTCTCGCTGAGGCATAGGCAGCCTGCCAGGCAGGGGAGCTGATTTCTGACTGTCCTAGGCAGCATCTCCTCTTCCAGACCTGCGTGGGCTCCTCCTAGGTGCCAGGTCTGTGTGTGCTGCTAGAGAGGTCAGAGCAGGCAGCCCTGGGCCACAGGAGCTGACTATCTTCTGGGAAGGTGCAGAATGGAGGTGCGATCTCATGAAGTTGGGATGTGGCATGTCCAATATAGTTGGCTGCAGTGAGCAAATGCTTTCCCGGCAAACTTGGGAGACTTGAAAAATGAGCAACAGAAAGAAAGTTTGGTGTGTGGTGGTATATGCTTATAGTCCCAGCCCTCCAGAGGTGGAGGCAGGAGAGTCAAGAGTTCAAGGCCAGCCTGGACTGAATAATGAGACCCTGTCTCCAATAAGCAAGCAAGCAAACAAACAAATCAAGACAAAACAAAACAAAATAAAAGAGAGAGAAAAGGAAGAAAACAAAATTTAAAACAAAAGAAAAGGCTTGCGTGGTGGTGTATGCCTTTAATCCCAGCACTTGGGAGGCAGAGGTAGGAGGATCACTATGAGTTCGAGGCCACCCTGAGACTACATAGTGAGTTCCAGGTCAGCCTGGGCTAGAGTGAGACTCTACCTTGAAAAACAAAAAACCAGAGAGAGAGAAGAAAAACAAAGAAGTAGAGCCCCTGAGTTAGCAGCACAAATTCAGTGATATGTGTTCTGTTCTCTGTCAGATTCACAATCCCAACAGCGTGGAAAGGGTGGGGTTAGAATGCAGGAGGCGTCACACCCGAGTGTGGCTTCCTGGTAGCTCCCTCAGCCTCTCTGAACCTGTCTCCCTGTTGTAAGATGGAAATGATCCTTGCCTGGCTGCCCCACACAGTCATTCTGCTGTCAACTCTAGAGTACTCCATATTTGGAAATATAGCCACTGTCAGTTAATGTTTTTTTTTTTTTTTTTTTTTTTTTTTTTGAGAGAGCAACAGACAGAGAGGGAAAGAGGGAGAGAGAGAGAGAGAATGGGCGTGCCAGGGCTTCCAGCCACTGTAAACGAACTCCAGATGTGTGCGCCCCCTCGTGCATCTGGCTAACGTGGGTCCTGGGGAATCAAGCCTTGAACCAGGGTCCTTAGGCTTCACAGGCAAGCACTTAACTGCTAAGCCATCTCCAGCCCCAGTTAATGTTAATAACATCGCCTTCGTTTCTGAGATCATCTGTGGGGTCTCTCTCCAAGTGACACTGTGTCCGGTCATAATGTGCAACCAGCATTTCAAACTTTTCAGTGTCCTGGTCCCACACATCTTGCAGAGCGCAAATCTAGGACTTTCTTCGAGGCATTTCTGCTGGTCAGCTTCCCACCAGTGTGGCAGCATGCCTGAGATGATCAGCTCACGGCCCGAGAGATTCCAAGCCAGGGTCAGTTGGCTGCAGTGCTTTGGGCCTATGGTAAAAGGGCAGCACATCATGGCAGTAAGACATTGTAGAGTACAAGAGCTCACTCATAGCCAGGAAACAAGAGAAGAAAAGGGGTCTTATTGTCCCTTCCAAGAGCATGCCCCAGTGACCTAAAGTCCTCCCAGTAGGACCCAGGGCCTGAAGGTCCATACACCTTGCAGTAGTACCATGGTGCTATTGGGCCTTTGGGTACACTCAAGATCCGGACCGAGGCAGCACCTGACCTGACCTCTCAAGAGACGCACCAGGGCAAGGAGAAGCAGCCATGGTCTAGCGGGTTTGGTTTCTACACGTCAAAACAGAAGGCATCTCCACGATAGTCCCCAAGTTCTGGGCCTGTATGAGTGATGCAGTCTGAGGCCAACATTATCGCTTAATAAAAGGCTGCAGGAAGAGCGAAGTAGAGAATGAATGTATCAGGAGAGGGCACAAATGTGTGGTCTTTTTTTTTTTTTGCGGTAGGGTCTCACTCTAGCCCAGGCTGACCTGGAATTCACTAGGTAGTCTCAGGGTAGCCTTGAACTCACGGCGATCCTCCTACTTCTGCCTCCTGAGTGCTGGGATTAAAGGCGTGCGCCACCACGCCCAGCTCTGTGTGGTCATTTTTGTGATAAAAAATTGGAGCACAGCTCCTGGGACTGTTTAAAATGCCTAACCTTCTAACTTCATTTCAGACATCCTTGAGCCATACACTTGGTGGCTTACAGCCTTGAAGCCCTGTCGCCTGGGGTGAGGTTGGGTTTTCAGCATGGGAACTTCCCCATGAGAGCCCAGTGCTGGGTCTTACGGGCCCAGGCCAAGGGCACTTTCTCAAAGCCACATTAGTCAGAAAAGACATTTCAAGGGGAAACCCATGGCTATGGTAAAGGGACAATGTTTTCACATTCTCCTAATCAGAAGGCACAGCAGGGTTGAAGACAGAGCTCAGTGGGTAAAAGCACTTGCCTTGCAAGCCTAACAACCTGTTTGTATCTCCAGATCCCACATAAATCCAGACACAGTGGTGCATGTCTGTAATCTCAGCCCACTGATGGTGAGAGGAGAGAGGGAGTGAGGTGAAAACCTACAAGTTCACGGGCAGCTAACCTGGCTTACACTATGGTGAACAACCCGAGACCCTGTCTCAGATAAGCTGGAAAGGTGAAGACCAATACTCAAGGTTCTCTTCTGACTTCTACACATGTGCTGTGGCATGTGCACACCTGAATTCACACACACACACACACACACACACACACACACACACACACACACACCATGCATACACTCCCTCATCTCACCATAAGTCACCTTATCCACATGGCTTTTCCTGCCTGGCTTGTCACGAAGGGTCACTTAATGCGTGTTAAGTGACTGTCCCAGTGTAAGGATCCAGTGAGCACTGTGGACAATACATGACCACCTGACCTGAGGGTGCCCATACCAGAGCTGTCACCAGCTTGATTGAAAAAATATTTACTATACTCAATTGGAGTTACTACATTTTCTGCATAAACGTGAATAATTATATTACGGTTATTTGCACAATGTCATCCGAGACTCTCTTTCAGAACTTCGGAAGTTTTGTGTGCCTTCGTCTGGGTGCTCTTGGGGCAAAGCAATGGGTGAGGGCCTTTTACCTTGCCCTCTCAGAGTCTTGCTCAGATCCTTGCCCTGGCTCAGAGGGCAAGACCACCCAAGCACAGCAACTTGGAGGCTGAGGACCATTGTCTGAGGAGGTGGCATGGTCTATTTTCAAGAGAAGCATCTCACCAAGTGGGACCCTTTGTCACTGGGAGCAGAATAGTACAGTGACTGTGGTATAAACTGAACATAACGCATGACAAAAACAAGGTGAGCCTCTCCCTCTGGTGCTGGTGTTGGCTTGAGTCAGGAGTGGTACTGGTGTTGTCAGTGACACTGTGAGGCCAGGGAGAGGGAAGGGCAGCTCAGATGGAAAGAGGACCTCCCAGGTCTCATCTCAGTGTGGCCGTGGTTTTAGTTACTGTCTCAACAGAAGTTCTGTTTTCTTTTGGTTTGGTTTGGTTTTTCGAGGTAGGTTTCACTCTAGTCAGGCTGATCTGGAATTTACTATGTAGTCTCAGGCTGGCCTCGAACTCATGGCAATCCTCCTACCTCTGCCTTCTGAGTGCTGTGATTAAAGACGTGCGCCACCACGCCCGGCTCTCAATAGAGGTCTGTATTCATAGGCTAAGAGCATTCCTGCTCACGCCTCAGCCCTGAGCACTGTGTCCTTCCACTCTGAAGTCTTCAGTAGCTCCCTACTGTCCCCTTGAACTAAGTGCACAGTCCACATTGGACCTTGAGATCAAGTACCCTTCGCCTATGTGCTTCCTCACTTGATGTTCCCCCTTGTTTAGAAGTGTGTTAGCTCCTGCTGTACCCTTTGCCTGAAACACCCTCACCTACCATCACTGTGTAATTCCCATACAGCCCTCAAGTCCCATACCAAATGCCTGCCTCTGAAAGATTTCTTCACCACGCCAGTGAGGTGACCTTCTTTCCTTGGAACAAGTTCACTTGATACCTTTCTCTCTTCCCTCTTTTTCTTTTCTTTCTTTCTTCCTTCCTTCCTTCTTCCCTTCTTTTTTAGGCAGGGTCTTGCTCTAACTCAGGCTGACCTGGAATTCATTATGTAGTCTCAGGCTGGCCTGGCACTCACAGTAATCCTATCTGTCTCCTGAGTGCTTGGATTAAAGGCTTGCATCGGCAAAGAGAGAAGGGATGCACCAGGGCCTCTAGCCACTGCAAATGAACTCCAGACACATGTGCCACCCTGTGCATCTGGCTTTACGTGGGTACTGGGGAATCAAACTCAAGTTGTTAAGGTTGGCAGGCAAGTGTCTTAACCACTGAACCATCTCTCCAGCCCCTTCCTTAGTTTTCCTTTTCTTTTTGCTTGTGCGGTGGTTTGATTCAGGTGTACCCCATAAACTTAGGTGTTCTGAATGGTAGGTTCCCAGCTGATGGAGATTTGGGAGTTAATGCCCCCTAGAGGCAGTGTATTGTTGGGGGTGGGCTTATGGGTGTTAGAGCCAGTTTCCCCTTGCCAGTGTTTGGCACACTCTCCTGTTCTTATTGTCCACCTGATGTTGGCCAGGGGGTGGTGTCCACCCTCTGCTCATTGCTGTTGTTTTCTCTGCCCTCGAGTCTGTAAGCCAAAATAAACCTCGTTTTCCTCACAAGCTGCACTGGTTGGATGATTTCTACCAGCATGTGAACCTGATTGCAACAGTTTGTGTATGTGTGTGGTATGTATGTATATGTATATATGTATGTATGTATGTATCTATCTATCTATCTATCTATCTATCTATATATATATATATATGGATTTTTAAATTTTTTATTTTTATTTATTTATTTGAGAGCAACAGACAGAGAGAAAGAGGCAGAGAGAGAGAGAGAGAAAGAGAGAGAGAGAATGGGCACATCAGGGTCTTCAGCCACTGCAAACGAACTCCAGACGCATGTGCCCCCTTGTGCATCTGGCTAACGTGGGTCCTAGGGAATCAAGCCTCGAACCGGGGTCCTTAGGCTTCACAGGCAAGCGCTTAACCGTAAGCCACCTCTCCAGCCCATACGCATGGATTTTATATGTGTGTGGGGGGAGGGTATATGTGCACTTGTGTGGGCGTGCATATAGAGGACAAAGATTGACATCGGGTGTCTTCCTTGAACACTGTCCACTTTATTTTCTGAGACAGGGTCTCACTTAAACCCAGAGCTCACTGATTCCATGAGTCTTGACTAGTCAGCTTGCCTGGTGGGGGGATCCAGTCATTCCAGTCCTGAGGCAGAAAGAGACAGGATCCCAAGTGTCGGGGTTACAGGAACCCAGCAATGACATGGATGCTGGGGCTTTGAACTCCAGTCCTCATATTTACATGGCAAGCATTTTACCCACCGAGCCACCTCCCCAGCCAGAGCCCTTTCTCTCGCTCTGCCTTGACGCAGCTTCTCTCGTGAGAGTCTTCGTCCTCTCGTGTGACATCATGTGCCTGAGGGTGGGGTTGTGCTTTATCCGCCTCCCAGCGGGTTTTGTTGAAGTGGGGTTACACTTGCATTCCAACCTTTGTATTAGGGGGTTGGTCTTCAGCCTGTAGTGTCCTTGCGAGGTGGTAGCACCTTTAAGAGTGTAGCCCAGGCCTAGAGAGATGGCTTAGCGGTTAAGGCACATGCCTGAGAAGCCTAAGGACCCAGGTTCAATTTTCCAAGTCCCACATAAGCCACATGCACATGGTGGCGCATGCGTCTGGAGTTTGCAGTGGCTAGAGGCCCTGGCACAACTATTCTCTCTCTCTCTAATAAATAAATAAAAATAAATCTTTAAAAAAAATTTTTTTTAAGTGGAGCCCAATGGGAGGAAGTTAAGTCATTGGGAGTGTGTCCTTGGAGGGGGTGTTGGGAACCTGCCACTTCCCATCTCTTTTCTTCCTGGCTGCCATGATGCAGGCAGCTTTGCTCTGCCAAAGCCTCCCCCCGTGACCTCAGCCTCCCCCGTGACCGCAGCCTCCCCCGTGACCTCAGCCTCCCCCCGTGACCGCAGCCTCCCCCGTGACCTCAGCCTCCCCCCGTGACCTCAGCCTCCCCCGTGACTGCAGCCTCCCCCGTGACCGCAGTCTCCCCCGTGACCGCAGTCTCCCCCGTGACCTCAGCCTCCCCCGTGACCGCAGTCTCCCCCGTGACCTCAGCCTCCCCCGTGACCGCAGCCTCCCCCGTGACCTCAGCCTCCCCCGTGACCTCAGCCTCCCCCGTGACCTCAGCCTCCCCCGTGACCGCAGTCTCCCCCGTGACCTCAGCCTCCCCCGTGACCGCAGCCTCCCCCGTGACCGCAGCCTCCCCCGTGACCTCAGCCTCCCCCGTGTCCTCAGCCTCCCCCGTGACCGCAGCCTCCCCCGTGACCTCAGCCTCCCCCCGTGACCGCAGCCTCCCCCCGTGACCGCAGCCTCCCCCGTGACCGCAGCCTCCCCCGTGACCTCAGCCTCCCCCCGTGACCTCAGCCTCCCCCCGTGACCTCAGCCTCCCCCGTGACCTCAGCCTCCCCCCGTGACCTCAGCCTCCCCCGTGACCTCAGCCTCCCCCGTGACCTCAGCCTCCCCCCGTGACCTCAGCCTCCCCCGTGACCACAGCCTCCCCCGTGACCACAGCCTCCCCCGTGACCGCAGCCTCCCCCGTGACCTCAGCCTCCCCCGTGACCTCAGCCTCCCCCCGTGACCTCAGCCTCCCCCCCGTGACCTCAGCCTCCCCCCGTGACCTCAGCCTCCCCCGTGACCTCAGCCTCCCCCCCGTGACCTCAGCCTCCCCCGTGACCTCAGCCTCCCCCGTGACCTCAGCCTCCCCCGTGACCGCAGCCTCCCCCCGTGACCGCAGCCTCCCCCGTGTCCTCAGCCTCCCCCGTGACCTCAGCCTCCCCCGTGACCGCAGCCTCCCCCGTGACCGCAGCCTCCCCCGTGACCGCAGCCTCCCCCGTGACCTCAGCCTCCCCCGTGACCGCAGTCTCCCCCGTGACCGCAGTCTCCCCCGTGACCTCAGCCTCCCCCGTGACCGCAGCCTCCCCCGTGACCGCAGCCTCCCCCGTGACCTCAGTCTCCCCCGTGACCTCAGTCTCCCCCGTGACCGCAGCCTCCCCCGTGACCGCAGCCTCCCCCGTGTCCTCAGCCTCCCCCGTGACCGCAGCCTCCCCCGTGACCGCAGCCTCCCCCCGTGACCGCAGCCTCCCCCGTGACCGCAGCCTCCCCCGTGACCGCAGCCTCCCCCGTGACCTCAGCCTCCCCCGTGACCACAGCCTCCCCCGTGACCTCAGCCTCCCCCGTGACCGCAGCCTCCCCCGTGACCTCAGCCTCCCCCGTGACCGCAGCCTCCCCCGTGACCGCAGCCTCCCCCGTGACCTCAGCCTCCCCTGTGACCACAGCCTCCCCCGTGACCTCAGCCTCCCCCGTGACCGCAGCCTCCCCCGTGACCGCAGCCTCCCCCGTGACCGCAGCCTCCCCCGTGACCGCAGCCTCCCCCGTGACCGCAGCCTCCCCCGTGACCTCAGCCTCCCCCGTGACCGCAGCCTCCCCCGTGACGCACCGTCCTCAGGAGCTCCAGAGCTGACTGTGGAAGGAACTTCCGAATCCATGAGCCAAAAGAAGCCTTCCCTCCTTTAAGTCTGTTTCTCAGGTACTGTGTTGCAGTGACGGAAAAGGTGACAAACACGGGCGCTTGCTCCTTTAGCCTAGTGATCCCTTACTTGCGGCATTAGCGACAGCAGCAGGGCCGCCCATCATTAACCCGTGTCTTTCGAGGTTGTGTTTCTAATGTCTGGTGACTGTTCCGGGAGGGGTGGGGTCAGTGGGCATTTTCCAAGACTGCCTTCAGGACTGGGGAGACGGCCCAGCAGTGATAGGTGCTTGCTTACAAACCTGCCATCCCGAGTCCAAGTCCCCAGCCCCCATGTAAGGCACTGGCGCCTATAATCCCAACACACTTATGGCCGTGGGAAGGAGGCTTCAGCAACCTGAAGGCCAGCTCGACTGGCAAAGACATAAAAACAGAATACAACACCAACAAGGGAGTCTGTCTCAAGCAGAAAGGAAGAGGAGGATAAACACCCCGGTGCACACCCATACACGAACACACACGTCATACACCCTCACACACACGGTTTCTCATGGTTTGGCAGTAACCATGGATCTCAGTCCGGGGGGCAGAGAATGTACGTGCATAGTCATAAGTGGTCTCCCCTCTTAATGGTCATACCTTGCAGAATGACTAGAGAAGAAATCAGACTAGAAAAGCCACTTGCATCTTGACTGGGTGAACAAACAACATTGTCTCCACCTTGCAAACAGCATGCTGGGTGAAAGACGCAAGCCCCCAGGCCGCACTCTGGTAGTCAGGATTTCACGGTGTGCAGAGTCCGCAAGCCAGAGAGGAGAAACAGTTGGTGATAGGGCCTGGGGAGTGACTACTAACATGCACAGGGCCATGAAAACATCCCAATATTCTGAGATTAATAGTGGTGATGGTTGTACAACTCTAGCGTCTAAAAGCCAGTGAGTTAGTCAATGGATGAGTCTTATTATATGTGAAAAATATCTCCATCTGGAGAGATGACTTAGTGGTTAAGGAGCTTGCATGCAAAACCAAAGGACTCAGGTTCGATTCCCCAGGACTCACATAAGCCAGATGGTACAAGGTAGCACATGTATCTGGAATTCATTTGCAGTGGCTGAAGGCCCTGGTGTGCCCACTCTCTCTGTCTCTCTCTTTCTCTCACTTGCTCTCTCTCAAATAAATACATAAAACTAAAAAAATCTCAATAAAGCTGCTTAAAGATTAATATCACAATAAGGGACAGACAGACATCATAGGCCTCCTGCTATGCCATGCTAAATTTATTCATGAGAAACATCAAACTCAAACTGAGGGGACATACTATAAATTTACTATCTTGTGTTTTCCCAAAATGCCTTTGTCATGAAAGATCAAGCAAAAATTTAAAAACATGACAACTATGGCTGACGAGATTGCTCAGTGGTTAAGGCACTTGCCTGCAAAGCCTAAGGACCTTGGTTCAATTCCCCAATACCCATGTAAAGCCAGATGCACAGAGTGGCACATGTGTCTGCAGTTCTTTTGAAATGGCAGGAAGCCCTGGCGTGCCCATTCTGTCTCTCTTTCATAAATAAATAAAATAAAATGAACATGATAACTAGTTAGGTGTGGTGACACATGTAAACCAGCACTTAGGAGGGGGAGGCAGGAGGATTGGTTGCAAGTTTGAGGCCAGCCTGGGCTACATAGGGAGTTCTAGGCCACCCAGAGATACACATTTAGACCCTGTCTCAAGACAGACAGATAAAAACATAAACCAAGAGACATGACAGCTATATGCCAAGCCTAGCCTAGGAGTCTATCCTGTGCTGGACAAGAAAGGGATACCAGTAAGAATATTAATATAACTGATGAAAGTGAGATGTGGATTGTAGAGTGCAGAAAGCGTTCTGTTAGTATTACGTATCCAAACTTCGTTAAGTTTACTATAAATAATGAAAAAGAATGTCGTGAGGCTCCTAACTTTCAGTGTTTGTATGTTTGTAAGTAAGGGGATGCGACAGTGAGTCCAGCCTCTGAGACTAAACAGGAAACCGGGAAAGGGAGATGAGGTGTGGAGAGGAGGAGGGAGGCTAGGACATATGTGACATGACGCCAAAAGGAGGCTGTGGCGGGGGAGGACACAAGGGGAGAAAGAAGAAATGGCAAGAGAAACAACAAAAACAAATTTCATTTGAAAAATACTATAGTGAGCTGGGCATGGTGGCACACATCTTTAATCTTGGGAGGCCAGAGGTAGGAGGATCACTGTGAGTTCGAGTCCACCCTGAGACTACATGGTGAATTCCAGGTCAGCCTGGGCTAGAGTAAGACCCTACCTCAAAAAAGAAAAAAAAAAAAAAAAGGAAGAAATAAACTATAATGAAACCCAATTCTCTGTTTAAAAAAGCTATAAGTAATATCTTTGTTTTCTGGAACACATGCTAATATATGAAGGCATAAAGGGCTACAAAGTCAACAACTTCATTACAAGTGGTTCAGAAAAGGTTAATAAGATGGGCTTGGGGTGTAGATTAGTAAGAAGGCCTTGGGATGTAGATGAACAAGATGGGATGAGGATGTAGCTCGGTTGGCAGAGCGAAACTGTGGGTCCCACCTTCAGCACTGTATGAGCCAGTCATGGTGACACATGTCTGCAATCCCAGCCCTTGGGAAGTGAAGGCAGGAGGGTCAGAAGTTCAATGTCATCCTCAAGCCCATCTCAAGAAATAAAATATAGATAGTAAAGAAAGACAGGGAAGTGCACAGAGCTCTTAGAGAGTCACAATCTTCTTTGTCAGAGCCTTTCAATTTCTGCTACTTCAGAGTATTTTAAAATAAAAAGTTTATGGGCTGGAGAGTTGGCTTAGTGGTTAAGATACTTGCCTACAAAGCCTAAGGACCCAGGTTCAATTCCCCAGAACCCACATAAGCCAGATGCACGAGGGCAGCTCACATAGCTGGAATTTGTTTGCAGTGGCTAGAGGCTCTGGTGCACCCATGCTCTCTCAAAAATAAATAAATGAAAATAAAAAGTTTAAATTAGAAGGGTAAAAGGCAAACAGGGCTGGAGAGATTGCTCAACAGTTAAGGCGCTTGCTTGCAAAGCCTAGCAATCAGAGTTCAATTCCCAGTACTCTCGTAAAACCAGATGCACAAAGTGGTTCATACATCTGGAGTTCGTTTGCAGCAGCTGGAGGCCCTGGTATGGCCATTCTCTCTCACTCTGTTTCTCTGCTTGAAAATAAAGAAATGAAAAAGTATTTTTAAAAGCCCAACGTAAGGCTGGAGGGATGGCTTAGCGGTTAGGTGTTTGCCTGCAAAGCCAAAGGACCCAGGCTCGATTTCCCAGGACCCACGTTAGCCAGATGCACAAGGGCGCGCATGCATCTGGAGTTCATTTGCAGTGGCTGGAAGCCCTGGTGTGTCCATTCTCTCTCTCTCTCTCTCTCTCTCTCTCCATCTTTCTCTGTCAAATAAATAAATAAAATTGAAAAAAGAGTTTTTAAAAGCCCAACATATTTGTATGGTTCAGAGAGAACAATTGCACCTAAGTCCCATTTTCTGAACCCCAAGTTAGTCCTACCTTCTCCTACCACTGAAAATCCACAGCTCTAACCACGACCCCAGGGATTAGCTTGTCTGGTGACACAGGTGTGTTTGCAAGACCCAGGCCTCCAAATGACATTTTTCCCCTGACACTTCCCTAAGGGCACACAAGGTTCCTTGCCACTGTTTGGGAGCCCGAGGTGTCCCTCTGTCCATCAGCCCTATTGGGATTGTCACTTGGGTTAGTTTCCTGGCAGGCTGAGCCGGTGCACAGGGTCACATTCCCGACCGTGGCCCGCCAGTCAGGAATCTGAATGCTTCAGCCCAAGCTGGAACAGACCCCAGTGCCACAAAGCTGTTTGGGAAAGTAGTTTTATTTCCCTGGTTATTCCTCTTCTCAGTTGGAGACCAGGGCTTGTTCGTGGGTCTCAGAGAAACCAGCTCACACCGGCAGGTGATGGCTGTGTCTTGCCCAGCGCAGGCATGGCTGGCTGCCCCTGGCCTCGGCTGCTTGGAGGGGTCACGTGGGTGGAAGACACAGGTGGAATCTGTCCAGGCCTCGTCCTGTGGCCTGACTTAGAAGGGAAAGAAGTAAACATGACCATCTTAGGACCAAACTGCTGAGCCATGGGTGTGGCATGGTACCCCAGTGCTTGGGCTTACTCTGGGCCAGGGCCATCATGTGCATTATTTTACCTGCTTGGCTCTCAGCGGCTCATGTGGCAGAATCTTCTAGAGTCCCAGGGGCAGGTTCTGCTGAGGTCTTGAGAGCCAGGCCCTGGGGGTCCACCAAACACTCTTGGAAGGTGGATCCTTGAAAGGGAGGAGGTGAGTGATTATGTCTCCCCAGGGCTCTTTCTAGTCCCTCGTTTTAATCTTCATGGGGCTTCTGTGGACAGATGAGAGAGAGACAGAGAGAAAGAGACAGAGACAGAGAGGCTAACTGCCCTTCAGATTGGCACTTTAATAGGAGAGTTATTAACGCCATAGGCAGGTAGCACCAGATGGTAGGGTCCTGAAGCAAGAGAGAGAGAGAGATAGAAAGAGAGAGAGATTGAGATTTTGGTTCCAAAGAACAAAGCAAGATGCTCCTTTTATTTATTTATTTATTTTTAATTTGAGAGTGACAGACAGAGAGAAAGAGACAGAGAGAGAGAGAAAGTGGGCGCGCCAGGGCCTCCAGCCACTGCAAACAAACTCCAGATGCATGTGCCACCTTGTGCATCTGGCTTACATGGGTCCTGGGGAATCGAGCCTCGAACCAGGGTCGTTAGGCTTCACAGGCAAGCGCTTAAGTACTAAGCCATCTCTCCAACCTTTTTATGGTTTTTTAAAAAAATATTTTATATTTATTTGTGAGATGGGGGTGGTGCAGATAAGAGAAATAGTAGGTGTGCCAGGGCCTCCAGCCACTGCAGTCAAACTCCAGATGCATGTGCCACCTTATGCATCTGGCTTATGTGGCTCCTGAGGAATTGAACCTAGGTCCTTTGGCTTTGCGGGCAAGTGCCTTAACCACTAAGCCATCTCTCCCGTCCACTTTTATGTGTTTTGGGGAAGGGGAAAGGCTATGTGCTAGGAGCCATGGTGGCACTGGAAAAGGGTGAGAGAGATCAGGAAGGCTCTAGATAGTCCTCAAGGCCGTAATTCAAATGGCACTGGGGCCTCTGGTGCAAGGGGCTGGTCTTGTTTCCCCACTCAGCCTTGGGCCGCAGGCTGCAGAGCCTCTTAACGTGACATGATTACATCAGTGTTCTAACACTCACCCACCATCCCTAGACGTCCGGAGACTGGTACTGCTACCAGTCATGAGGAACATGTGTGTGAGTCTTCACATGGTTTGAAAACAGTCAACTTTGGGGGGCAGATCGAGCGATGAATCACATATGCGCCGAGACCACTCTTCCGGGTTATGTGGTCTGCCTGCCACTATGATATGGGGAATTGTGACTTGTGTGGGCTAGTCTGCTCTCTTTGCACCTTTTGTGTGTCTTCTCCAGCATGTGGCCCAGGGCGGAGCACTGAGTGGCATCTCAGCTGCCCCTGCTGACTGGTGAGGGCTGGACCTAACTGGCTGAGGCCTGGAACCCTGGCTTCCCATGGCAGTGCTGTTATACCTTGAAGCCCACCCCCCCAAAAGTCAGAGCTAAGTATACCTAGACAATGGGCAGAGGCTCCATGCCAGCAGCTCTTCTTGCTGCCGACTCCACGCCCTCAGCCAGAGCCATCTCATGCCTTCATGTTCTGAGTACAGGAGACAGTGGGCACAAGAGGAATGGAGCACAGGCTCCACCGCCTTCTCGGTCCTCCATCTGCTGGCCTGCTCGGCACCTGACCGGTTGATGTCTGACTCCTTGGCCCTGGTGTCAGGGTAGAAGAAAGGGCAAGAGAGGAATGGGTTGTGGATTCCCCTGTTCTGTGCCTGTGGCTATACGGCCTGCAGCCCTCTCGCTGTCCCCTCGGGTCCAGCTGCGGGACTGCCCTCTTGCTCTTACACCTCCGAGATGAGAGCTTTTGCTTCCTCAAGCCCCCAAACCCGCTTCTCACAGGCCCTAGATGGACGACTGGAACGCTACCCCACCAGCCCTGGACCACGCTGCCCTCCCCGCCCACCCCCTGCTTTTCCTGAAGACGTTGGTTTCTACTGTCTTCCTCCTGGAAGACGTGCGGCTGCGGCTGTGGAGCCAGAGCATCTGCGGCTTGAAAAGCATGGCAGTCCAGCTTCCAGAAGGTTCTCGGTGCTCAGGAGATGCCAGGGTCCCAGGTGGACTGGGGAGAGGGTGAGCCAGAGAGGGAGGGTGCAGAGCGAGGCGTCCCAGCCCAGCTCCTCCCAAGGTAGTTCTGGCTTTTGGTGCTTGGCTCTGAGGTCTCTCCACCCCCGGCTCCTGCCAGGAGGACTCCCAGAGGCAGGATCGGGGGTTCTGTGCGCTCCTCCCTTTCATCTGGAGTCCTCCGTTTTGGAGGTGCGGCGTCTGCCCAGCCTGTGGCTGGTGCCGAGCCTTGACAGCTGCTGTGCCTCGCTGTTGAGGGCGACAGGAAGAAGCTGGAAGTCACCACTGCCTCCAGCGTATGTCCTGTTCCCAGGACCCTCCACGTTGCCCGCTTGGCCCTTTCCCTTGTGTTTCCCTTCCGGCGGAGGTGGAGACCCGGTAAGAAAGATCAAGAATTGAAGCTGTCAGTTGTGACGGTTTGATTTTCTTCCTGCACTCGAGGAAGAGCCTCCCGTGTTTGCATTGCTACAACTCATAACGATCTCTTATTATGAGACAAGTTATCAAAACACGTCTATTGTGCTTTAAATCTTACAAAAGGCATCAAAAATTAGCGCATCGTCTACTTAAAAGCATCCCTTTTGATAGCCACACCGGTTACATGTTTAAAAGGCGAAGAGGTTCTGGCTGGGTACTGGCGAGTCTGGCTCTTTCTCTCCCTCCTGTGTGCTGTGTCGGTAGACTTCTGAGATGAGCAGGTTTTATAATAGAGATTCAGCCAGGCTAACTCACAGCGGCAGAGGCTTATGCAACTGCTGAAAACCTGTGAGTTAAAAATGGAATAGTCTTGCAGAGTGGGAAAGGTAATAATATCAGTGATGTGAAAATAGAAAGTAAAAAATTAGGATTTCGGCAACTCAGGTCTCTTACCCACATTTTTCTGCACCACAAGAGTTTGGTGTCATTTTCCAGGATAAATTCAAAGTGCAACCTCTTATTAGAAAAATCAAACTATGCTCTCACAGAGTCTGCTCTCTGCCATCAATTAATCCAGGGTCAAGAGCCCTTTTTACTGACTTTTTGCCATCGAACACATTTTGTGTTTGTTAGAATCCCTGTGTTCACTAATGCCCATAACAGAACAGATTTTAGGTTTTTATAAGTGGGTTTTGTTAATTTGCTATTTTAAAAATACTTGTGAGACCTTTATAGTTGCCATGGTGATACAATTTCCATAAACATGATTTTTTGTGGGGAGTTTTGCACATTGAAGGATGAGGTTGATATGCAGTGTTGGGGGGGGGGGAGTAGGTGGTAAATTTGGCAGTCATCCCATGGCTGTTTCCCTCAAATACTGCAAATAAATTCCAAGAATTCATGACACAGCAGGGCCCTAAGTCTCTAAAAACACCACCATTGGCATCTTCTGGAAGGTGGGCCTGATCAGGTGAGAAGGAGAGAAAACATCTAGTCAATAAAATAGTGGGTCCCAGGCCTCTCTCCTTAACCTCTCATCCTGTCCAGGTCAGACTGACCTGAGATCTTTCCCTAAACATATGGGTTTCAAGAAGCCTTTGAGGACTAGACTACCTGCAGCCCACCCAAGACGTGAGGAACCAAGGGCTCTTTTTCTCCTTTAATCACATTAAAGTCCAGTTGAGTATGCAATCCTGCTAAAGCAACACACGTGCGCAACGGAAGGCGAGGGAAAGTAAGACCAGCTGTTAAACAGACAAGAACCCATTCAGTAAGAAATACTTTCACACTCACCTGGAATGCCAATGGCCAAGGAAAAAGCAGGTTTACCAGAAAAAGTACATGGTTTTGGCGAAGAGGCACTTTTGCTGAAAAGCACTGAGTCGCTCAAGTCCACAAGTAACCGCGAGCAGGATGAAAGCCTGGCATCTCTGCCTGTCCCGTGTGTCTGTCTCCTTTTCCATGGTTCAAACCTCTGCTTGATTCTGCCTACGCAACCTGTCTCACTCCCCTTCGTGGCTGAAGGCACAGAGATAAGCTAGTTGTCTTAAATCCTGCAGTCACCTCACATCCCAGGAAGAGGGAAAACCTCACAGGACAGACTGCCCTCAGGCCCCTCCAGTGCAGGACAATTGTCCACTGCTGTTAAGCTGTACCTTGGAGCAAGGACAAGCCACTTCCCAAGCAATGAGGTCTTCTGTGGCTCACCTTGCTAGACTTGAGCTGAAGGAACGATGGTGAGGCTCACACCTTGACCAGGACTGCTTAATTAAACCCCAACAATGGCATCACCTTTTGTTAACAGTACCAGCCATCTGTGTTGGTGCACAAAAGAGGGCCTTGCCATTCAACTGTTTTCCAGGGAGTGGACTATACAAAGAGATGGAGGGAAGATTAGGCAAATAAGAAGAGAGCATTTTCTTTCCTTCCTTCCTTCCTTTTTTTTTTTTTTTTTTTCCCGGAGGTAGGGTCTCACTCTGGTCCAGGCTGACCTGGAATTAACTATGTAGTCTCAGGGTGGCCTTGAACTCATGGCGATCCTCCTACCTCTGCCTCCTGAGTGCTGAGATTAAAGGCGTGTGCCTCTACGCCCAGCTTTTTATTTATTTATTTATTTATTCATTTATTTATTTGAGGCAGGGTATCACAGTAGCCCAGATGGATCAGGAACTCACTCTGTAGACCAGGCTGGCCTCAAACTCATGGCAATATTCTCCTACCTCAGTGTCCTGAACGCTGCAATTCAGTCAGCTATGCCTGGCTTGAAGAGAGAATTTTCTCCTTTAAAAAAAAAAATTGTGTGTGTGTGTGGGTGTGTGGGTGTACACGTGCGTGTGTGTGCACACCATAGTCTCTTGCAGCTACAAGGAAATGCGGGACACTTGTGCCTCTTTGCCTCCAGCTTTATATGGGTACTGGAGGGGGGTTGAACCTGGCCTGGCAGGCTTTGCAAGCAAGCATCTTTATTAATGGCTGAGTCATCTCCTCAGCCCTAGAAGAGAGAATTTTGTAATAACTAAAAACCACGTTGGTGGCAGTGTGACCGCACCGATCCCCCGGAGCTCTTTAGAGAGCAGGTCGTGATTTGACTTCATCCTGTCTGATAGAGCACCTGGGCATTGCCAAGGGGTTTGAATCATCAGGAATTATGAATCATAAGGAATTATGAATTACTAGAAAGCCATTGTGTTGACTGTTATTATTTATGTAGTTCCAGCAATGCAAACAGGGCCACCCTGGAGAGGATTTACCAGACAGCGTGTTTGGCCCAGAGCTGAATTCAGTTGTTTGGGATACAAACACAAGACGCAAGGAGAAGTTGTATGTGTGCCCAATGTGTGCACCCATGGGCATGTGGCATGCCACGTGTGCCTAGGACAAGAGCATGTTGGGAAGTTTACACACCTTAGAAAGATGCCGCATTGGGGGGGGGATGCTGGAGGGATAGCTTAGCGGTTAAAGCATTTGCCTGCAAAGCCAGAACACCCAGGTTCAATTTCCCAGGAGCCATGTAAGCCAGATGCACAAGGTGTCGCATGCATCTGGAGTTCGTTTGTAGTAGCTGGAGGCCCTGGCACACCCATTCTCTCTCTTTCCCTCTTTCTCTGTCAAATAAATAGATAAAAATAAAAAATATTTTAGAAAGATGCAGTGTGCTAACCCCATCACACTTGTGGGAAAGACCTGGAACTGCGCCCTCTGCAGGACACCCGGCACCTGTTGCTAACTTGTGATTTGTGCTTTTTGAGTGAGTGAGGCGTAAGGCAGGGCTTATTTTCAGGGTACGGGCTCACAGCAGAAAGGTGGCTTTTCCCAAGCCCAGTAGGACTTGGAGAGTGGCAGCTCTGCCTCGGCCACATGTCAACTCTGGCAGCGACTTGTTGAAGGCCTGCCAGGGCTGCTCAGGGAACTTCCCAGGCATGTTATGTTTGCTCTAAAATAGCCTGGAGGAATTTGGCAAGGATTGCTGCATGAACGTGGCTCACCGCCCTGTCCAGGGTAGAAGTGGGATTCAGAACATTGCCTGTCACATGGCTCTACAGCTCCGTTTTCATGACACAAATTTAAGTGATTTTTTTTTTTTTAAAGAATCTACAGCAGGCAGTCTGGCTGGGGCTGGTAAATGGCCCAGAGAGAGAGGAGTCTGTTGAGCAAGGAATGCGCAGAGCTGGATGGGGCCTTGCTCTTTGCTGCCCACTCTGGTGGCCACTGTCTGGGCCACTGTGGGCAGGAGGGACGAGTTAGTCCCCTGAGCCTGGATTGTGAAGTGTGAAATGCCTTGGAGGAAGGAAGCCAGCTGGTTTCATTCTCCGAAAAGCAAGAAGCAGAAACAGAACTGCCTGACCTGCTGCCCAGAGGGAACTCCTTCAAGGGAGAGCTTCTCTGCGGGCTCCAAACGAGAGGGCATCTGATGAGCGCCGGTCAGGGACGCAAGTGCTGAGGTGACATTTGCTGTGCACACGCACGCAGGTGTATCCTTCCTCAAATCCTGGTGATCTTTTTCTGTTTATGATTTCTTTTTCAGCTGAAGGAATTCTCCTGGATTCCACTCTGCCACAAGATAGCTGTGTGACTTTGGTCAAGACTTAACATCTTTTGCCTCTGCTCTTCTCTTTATTTTTCTTTTCTACTTAATCTTTCCCACTTCAAAAACACAAAGTTTGTCTCATGTTTCTTCTAGAAGTTTGATAATTTTAGGCTTTATGTCATCTCCATATGTGCCTCAGGGTTTTTGCATGTATGTATGTGTGGCATGCATTCATGTTCATGCATGTGCACATGTCTATGCAGGTGTGTGTGTGCATGAGTGTAGACATGCCCGCGTGTGCATGAGTGTGGATATGCCCATGGAGACCATAGGACAGTCTCAAGTGTCATCCTCAGGCATACTGCCCACTTCTTTTTTTTAAATTCTTTTATTTTTATTTATTTATTTGAGAGCAACAGACAGACAGAGAAAGAGGCAGATAGAGTGAGAGAGAATTGGCACACCAGGGCCTCCAGCCACTGAAAACAAACTCCAGATGTGTGCGCCCCCTTGTGCATCTGGCTAACGTGGGTCCTGGGGAATTGAGCCTCGAACCGAGGTCCTTAGGCTTCACAGGCAAGCGCTTAACCACTAAGCCATCTCTCCAGCCCCCACTTCTTTCTTAATATTCGATGTTATCTATTTATTTGAGAGAGAGGCAGAAAGAGGGAGAGCGAGAGAATGGGCATGCCAGGGCCCCCAGCCACTGCAGATGAACTCCAGGCACATGCGCCACCTGTGTGTCTGGCTTTATGTGGGTCCTGGGGAATCAAACCTGGGTCCTTAGGCTTTGCAGGCAAGTGCCTTAACTGCTAAGCCATCTCTCCATCCCTCTGTCAGATATTTTTGCCAAGAGTTTCTGGTGCCAGGGTAAGTGAGCTGTCACCTCCTGGTTCTCCTTGAACATCAAAAGCTAGCTTTCTCCTATCCTCTTTCATTCCTCCATCCTGATAGGAAACTCTAGCCGCTGTTAGAGGGAACAGGGCATGCAGGCCACTCTAACTTCTTCAGGCTGAATGGGGGCCATAGGATGTATGTAGCAGTTAGAGTCTCACTCAGAGGGAGGTGCTAAAAGAGAAGCCTGAGAGCCAGTCGGTGTGTAGGTTTTTCCTTTGTCCCTGAGAAAAAAAGCATTTAGAACAACAAAGCATTTTTGAGAAAACAGCAAATGGTTCAGTGGCAGAAACTTAAGTGGAAACTTGGCAAAGAAAATCAGAATCAATATCTACTGGGAGAGAAGAAGTGTTTCGATAGGAACCTGGGTCTTATGATGAACCTGTATAGGTTTGGCCCAGACTTTAGGATTAATATGTATTTCTTTGTAAAATGTAAGCATAACATTGACCCAGGGGAGCAAGAGAATGGAAGTCTCTGATCTAGCTATGAGGTCTCACGCACGTAGCGGGGAGGTCTTGGCATAGTTAAAAAGGCATGGGAGAGAAATAATTCTAGTTACAACTGAGAGGCAGGAAGTGTCTGCTCACAGGTTTGTGAGAATAGCCTGTCACAGTGCTGGAGAGATGGCTTAGCGGTTAAGGCACTTGCCTGTGACGCCTAAGAACTCATGTTCAAATCTTCAGGTCCCACGTAGGCAGATGCATGTGACGCAAGTGCACAACGTCACACATGCACATGAGGGGGCGCACGCATCTGGAGTTTATTCACAGCAGCTGGAGGCCCTGGTGTGCCCATTCTCTCTCTCTCTCTCTGCTCTTTCTTGCTCTCTCAAAATAAATAAATAATTTTTTTTTAAAAGGAAAAAAGCAATGCCTGCCACAGTCACTGTTTGGGAAGAGAGCTGGCCGGGGCTAGAGATGAAGACTGATACTGAGGCTCTAGTAGCTGGGAGGAGACAGCGGGATCTCACTCTATTGTTGGAATTCCCCGGGGCTCCTGGGAGGTGATGAGTCCTGAGTTGTGGAAGCCAGAGGGAAAGGCTTGGGCCCCTTCAGTCCATTTAGAACATTTGGGAGGTGGGCGCCCCTCCAGTGGTCTCCGTGACGTAAAGGACAGGGTCTGGAGAGCTCCTCCAGGGACAGTTTCTCTTGAAGTGTCCTGGCTGTCCACCCTGGTAGCAGGTCCCAGGAGCCCCTTCACCTGGGATGGTTTTCTTCTAAAGCAGTTATTAGAGCCAGAGCCTTTCTCCTTTGCTGATCAGTCTCTAGATCCTTTTATATAAGAAGACTGGTGGCTGCCGCAGTCAGACTATCTAGTGTTTTTAGGCTTTACTGTTGTAAGGGTTAATAAGTCTGGAGTCCCAGCAATCATTAGAGCCACAGAAATTACTGGGGCATGCTGGCCCTGGAACAGACTTTAGCGCAGGGCAAATACTTTGGGGCTGTAAATAACTTCCTAAACCCTAGCCTGATGAGGTCCCTGGCATAGGAGCCATGCAAGACCCAAGAGTCCTACCTGGGAAAACAAGTCAACCAAGGAAGTGGCCCTGTTACATCCCTTTCCCCGCTCCCTTCCCCCACTCTCTGCCCTGCTTGTCCCTTTCTTTAAATGTCCCTCTCAGACGCTTCTGGGCTCCACAGCCTCAAACCCGCGGAACGGGCCTGTCGGTCCTCCGCTGCTCACTTGCTCTCCAGTAAAGATCAGCCTGCTGTTGAGGTCGTGTATTCTCTCTTTCTTCCCACGTTGCTCTAGTTGGTTCAGCCCAGACTCTGATCCAACAAACTGTCATTAATTTGCAGTTTTCTTTTCTAGTGTCTGGAGCCGACTTTAATCTCAGCACTCAGGAGGCAGAGGTAGGAGGATCGCTGACAGTTCAAGGCCACCCTGAGACTACACAGTGAATTCTATGTCAGCCTGAGCTAGAGTGAGATCCTACCCCCCCCCCAAAATCAGCTTTTAATTATCATTTCTGCAGTTGGAAAATCAGTAGAAAGGTTGGTAGTTAGTACTTCCCACAGAAGGCCTTTTTTTTTTTTTTTCCCTCCTTTTAGTTTGTAGTCAGGCAGACAGTGTGGCAGAATACCAGTCATTTTTTTCTTGCAGCACTATGGGTAAAAGAAGTCCCAGTTTTTTTAAAATATGCTCTAATAATGTGTATGCAGCTGAGGGCTTATTACCTACATTGAAAAGAAGAAGAAGGGCCATGAGAAATGTTATTAACGATCAATCAGTCTTGTTTTTAGTTACCCAGGGATGACTGGAAGCATTTGTGGATCCTGGAAACAGTAGAGCTTGAGGTCATTTCTCTTAGATGGAGACCATCTTTTGAGCATGATGCTGTATCCTGGAGCAGGGAATATGATTCAGGAATTAAGTTATTTATAAGCAATGAACTTGGGCTATCAGAACTGTGACAATGAGTAGTAAACTCTTGATTGAAACTGTTTGGTTATACATAGATTAAGAATAGAGGGGTGCTGGAGAGATGGTTTAGTGGTCAAGGCACTTGCCTGCAAAGCCTAAGGACCCAGGTTTGATTCTCCAGGAGCCATGTGAGCCAGATGCACAAGGTGACACACGCATCTGGAGTTCGTCTGCAGCAGCTGGAGGCACTAGTGCAACCATTTTTTCCTCTCTCAAATAAATAAATAAAATAAAAAATGAAAAGGAGGGCTGGAGGGATGGCTTAGTGGTTAAGGCGTTTGCCTACAAAGTCAAAGGACCCAGGTTCAATTCCCCAGGACACATGTTAGCCAGATGCACAAGGAGGCACACACATCTGGAGTTCATTTGCAGTGGCTGGAGGCCCTGGTGCACCCATTCTCTCTCCCCCCCCTTTCTCTGTCAAATAAATAAATAAAAATAAAATATTAAAAAAAGAATTTATAAAAATAAAAAGGAGAAAGTTTTTAAAAAATGAATAGAGGGCTAGAGAGATTGCTTAGTGGTTAAGGTGCTTGTCTGCAAAGCATAAGGACCTATGTTCAATTTTCCAGATCCCACATAAGCCAGTTGCACAAAGGTGAGACAAGCACAAGGTTGCACATGCCCACTAGGTGGCACAAGCGTCTGGAGTTTGATTATGGTGGCTGAGGCCCTGGTGTGCCAATTCTCTCTCTCTCTAAAAAAAAATGAATACAACTTTTTTTTTTAAAGAATAGAGCAGAACCTTGTTGAACTAAAACCATTTGATTTTGCTATAAACATCTACAAATGTATTTGGAAAGAGAAAAACAGAGGCAGACAAGTGAATTTTTTTTTCTAATCTTGGAAGAGAAGTATATAATAGTCTGATGTATATTACAGGCAACTGAATTAACATAAATTAATTTTATGTCTTACCCATGACAGTTGAAAATAAATGAAGCTTAGGCAGGCTATACCAACATGTCTGTATATAACAAGAGGATAAAAGTCACAATAGCTGAAATTAAATCATTTAACATTTAAATGAAAAATCTAGTCATGACCATTTGATAGTTTCTGCCTGATCATTTAATCCTATCTTTAAAGTTATAGTACTCTCAGAAGTGATAACATTATTAAGCACTAATAATAGCTAAAAAGTACTAATGAGTAAACCTTGAGACTCAGTTTCCCCAATAAAAGCTAAAGGACCCTGGTTCAATTCTCCAGGACCCACATAAGCCAGATGCACAAGGCGCATGTGTCCGGAGTTCATTTTCAGGGGCTGGAGGCCCTGGCACGCCCATTCTCTTTCTCTCTGTGTCTGTCTCTGATGCTCTCAAATAAAACTTAAAAATAAAAAAAATTGAAGACAGTTTTATAAGTGTTAATATGAACAAAGCTAGCATCAGTGAGTTAAAGATTTAACTTGGACATTTTTAAGGTATAATAACATAAATATATAACCTGGATGACATATTATAATTAGTTAGAATTACCTGTTTTTAATGAGCGCTAAACAAGTCTAATGGTTGTCATATATATTTTAGAGAGTTGTAACTTAATTAAGCATTTAAAGATTTAGTTTACCAATTTTATCTGCTTAATCAGTAAAAGTCCGGTCTGAAAAAAGCCGGGCATGGTGGCACATACCTTTAATCTCAGCACTCAGGAGGCAGAGGTAGGAGGATCGCCGTGAATTCGAGGCTACCCTGAGACTACATAGTGAATTCCAGGTCAGCCTGGGCTACAGTGAGACCCTACCTTGAAAAAAAAATCCAGTCTGATAGAATTGACTTTAGGTGACAAAGAGCAAGAGATAGAGTACAGGTTAGTGTTTCTCTTGTACTGTTTTATTTTCTTTTGTTCTCGTTGTTTACTGGAGGGCCATTCTGGTCCATGAGGAGCTACTGGGAAACACGTATTGATTTAAAATCTGCTCAGGTGTGAGACAGGGGAGCTCTTCCCTGAACTCAGAGCCAGCTTGTGACAGTTTTAAGCAGCACATGGCAATCTACCAATTGTAACGAAGAGCAAGAATAAAGGGCAGAACAGAACTTAGCATCTTAGCCATTTTAGCATGGTAAATCTGGAGACTTTGAACTAGGAGAGGTAGAACAATGTCTCTTACAAATAATAAGTTGTTTTAGCAAGATTAGGAGCTTTTTAAAGGCTTAGGTATCAAAGGAGGGCTGGAGAGATGGCTTAGCGGTTAAGGCACATGCCTGTGCAGCCTAAGGACCCAGGTTCGATTCTCCAGGTCCCACATAAGCCAGAAGCACATGGTGGCACAGGTGTCGAGTTCGTTTGCAGTGGCTGGAGGCCCTGGCGGGTCCATTCTCACTCTCTCTGTCTGTCTCTTCCTCTCTCTCTGTCTCTAATAAATAAATAAAAATAAATCTTAAGTATCAAAGGAATCTCTACGAAATGTGTCTGGCACATGTGTGGCATCTATACACCAAAAAATACACAGTGCACTGTTTTTGGCATGAGTATAGACCCTGTCCATGAGACTGCCACCTATGAGAGGAGGAGGAGGTGATGATGAATGTCTTTGGTCGTTCTCATCCTCTGTGTCCCCAAGGCACCCCCAGGGTCTAGTCACCTGACAGATGCCAGGCCACGGTCAGTGACCGAGGGAAGAAAAGCTGTACTGGACTCTCCAGCCTCACCGGCGCTGCCACCTTTCTCCCTTCACTGAGATCTCCTCTGTACTCTTATCCAGGGAATGAAAAAACTGAATGTGGAAATTACCAAGGAAATAAGTCTAACCCAGCTAGGTCTGTCTGGAAAAAAAAGCTGAATGGATGTTTGCCAATAAACCTGTGTCCCCACTTAGAAATCAAGCAGCCACCAGAGCATAGAAACAGAGAATGGGCCTGGCACATGTGTGGCATCTATACACCAAACAGCACCCAGTACTATGCTTTTGGCATGAATATAGATAGACCCTGCACATGTGACCAGCACCAAGAGAACACTCTAATTTTAAGAGTTGGACCTAGACTTATCTGGGTTCTATGTTAAGACCTGGGTTTAGCCTAAAACAAATCTTAGCTCTGTCCAAGGGAATTGATTTTAGGTGAGTTTTGATCTTTCTAGATTTCTCTTATAATCCTTTTGTCTACATCCTCAAACCTTCTTATGCTTACATTGGTCTTTCTCATTTTAAGAATCACTCAAACATACCCATTACTGAAAATTTCCTTTCAACATATCCTTCAACAATTTCATCTCATCTTCCACAAACTTAATTAACCATCTTTCTTATAGAATTCTAAGAGAAATTACATCTTAATTAACTTTACAATTAACAGAAGCAAGCTCATTGGTGTAATCTAGCATTAAAAACTTTTAACCATCCTATTATTGGAAATCTACAGAGAAACATTCTTAGAAAAACTTAGAATTTTTTTATTATTTATGTTACTAAAAGTCTCTAACTTAAATTAAATCTAAGAAAAAATGGCAACTAGACTTGATTATAATAATTTATTACCTTATACACGAAGGTTATATAACTTGTTGGTTTGAAAACAAATCTTGTTGGGATGAAAGGCAAGCACCTCTATACTCAGCTCAAATCTTATATATTTAGCATTTTTAAAACATTAAAACAGATTAAAACATTTTTATTTCTAAATACTAGGGCTTGATCTAAGGCTTGTATTTAAGGATGGCAAATTAATATAAAACATTTCTTCTTTAAAAAATATTTTTATTGGGGCTGGAGAGATGGCTTAGTGGTTAAAGCCTGGGAAACCTAAGGACCCAGGTTTGATTCTTCAGGTCCCACATAAGCCAGATGCACATAGTGGCACATGTGTCTGGAGTTCGTTTGCAGTGGTTAGAGGACCTGGCTTGCCCACTCAGTCTTTCTCTCTCTCTTACTCTCTGTCTCAAATAAATAAAAATAAATGAGAAAAAAATTTTAAAAATATTTTATTTATTAGGAAGCACGCGCGCATACACACACGCACACACGTGCGCGCGCGCGCACACACACACACACACACACGTATATATATAGAGAGAGAGGAGAATGGGCACACCAGGGCCTCCAGCCACTACAAATGAACTCCAGACGCATGTGCCGCTTTGTGCATCTGCCTTCATATGAGTACTGGGGAATTGAACTTGGGTTGTTAGGTTTTGCAGGCAAGTGTCTTAACTGCTGAGCCATCTCTGCAACCCATGAAACATTTCTTGTTAACCTTGTAAAAGCATAAAAACAGGCTACAATCAAAAGTGCATAAATGAACATTTAAATCTTAGATACACAGAGAAAGAAGATAGAAACGTAGATTTATTCCTTTTGGTTCTTGTTTTTTTGAGGCAGGGTCTTGCTCTAGCCCAGGCTGACCTGGAACTCACTACGCAGTCTCAGGGTGGCCTCCAATTCACAGTGATCCTCCTACCTCTGCCACCTGAGTGTTGGAATTAAAAGCATGCGCCACCACACCCAGCTAGAAACCTAGATTTATTCTTATAGTAGGGAGACACAGCTTTAATTTTAGAAAGAAAGTTGTAGTTCTGTGAAGTGTGAAGTGGCCACTTTTCTTTTCTCATGTAAGTACCAAAACCTAGCAGGTAAGTTAGCTAGTCAGCATATAAAGTGGTGTCTCTACAGCAGCTGCAGACAGGCTGCTTTAGCCTAGGCCTAGTTGCCTGCTAATTAGCATTTGAAAGAAAAACTCCACCCGTTTTGCTCTTTAACTCTGGCTGAGCAAAAAAAAAAAAAAATTATAATTTCAGAATTTTTCCACCTTACACAGTCCCTTCATGGTTGGCAAATATGATGCAGGATTTTGGGGCTCAGGAGGGGTCCCCCAGAATTTATGACCCCCAAGTTTTGGTTTCTGTCCTATCTTTAATAAATAATTAACAAAGATGGACTCCAGAAGGATACATTATGAATTATTAAGTTTATTTAGAGGGGAATCACAAATTGTTGGGTTTAGGAAGCTTCCATGAGGTTCTTTTAAGAGAAATTGAGGTCTTTAGAAAAGGACTGGAACATATAAGGCTTGGGAGTGACCAAGACCACACCAACCACTCTGAGGCGAGGATGGAAGCTTTCATTCGAGAAAAGCACCAGCTGCCAGGACGGACTCTCAAGAGCGGAGCGCAGCCAGCATGAGATTCCAGACAGTGCGCTTTATAGGGCTGTTCAGCTGGGGGGAGGTGGGGATGATAATAACACCTGTATTTTCAGACTCTCTTAGGTATTAACGGGACTATTACACATACAGTCTGAGAATAGTCCCGTGCTTTGGACACAGTAGGTTTGATTAAATGTGATCGTTGTCCATGGAATACACTCTGGTGATTTGCGCTCCAGAACCCACCCCCACCCTCTTCTAGCTCCAAAGGGTCAATGCCATGTGACCTAGCAGGGCCACTAGGGTATGAGCGATCCACACTGCACCTCAAAACTCAGTGCCCTGCCTGGCTCATGGCAAGTGCTTGGTTATTTTGGAGGGATGTGGCAGGCATGTGACCTTATATTGTGGACCCTTGACCTCATTGGAATTCCCTGCAAAATCTAGCAATGCTTCCACCCTCAAAGAGGCTGATTTAGTCTAAGAAGGAATAGGAAAAGAAGGGGGACTTGCACAGTTTGGAAAGTACCCCATTTGAAAATCACTATAGGAAGCTTCAGTGTAAGGCTTGGGGAAGAGTGTTATCTAGGGCTGACTACTTCCAGCATGGCCCTCGCTTGCCTCTGGGATGTCAAGAGCAGGCAAGGATCCACCATGATCCCCTGTGTCTGGCACAATCACGCAGAAAGACTAGAACCTTCTGGGAGGATGAGATTGTAGCTGCAATTGTTTAAAATTGTGTTGACATGAAGCTGCTTGGCCGGGAGTGATGCCAATGATCCTAGAAGCGCCTGGAAGGAAAGGGCTCACTGACCCCTCGGACTCTGTCCCACAGCAAGTACTCATGAGCTACCAGCTAGGTGGGCTCGTGGCCCACCAGGCCTCCAGCTAGATGTCTGCAGACGATCTGCAGTTTGTGCCCATGTGCGTTCCTCCTCTCTACCGCAGCCCATTGCCCCACCTCCGCAAGAGGTTCCTCTGTGTGTGTAACTGGACCATTCACTGGAATTTTTCTTAAGGCTGAAAATGTGGCCTCAGGCAAGCAGCTGTTTGAGTAAGCCAAGCAGGGCCCAGGAAAAGTCACCGTGGATTTGAGTAAGGAGGAATGTGCTTTTCTGGAACTCTGTGTTTAGAGATACGTCCGGGGTTTGTATCTTAGCAACCAGGCTTATCCAAAGCATACTGGCAGTGTCAGAACATCCCACAATGCCCGGTGCCCGCAAGCACCACGTAAAATGAAACAAAATGTACTGAGCACGAGTGGAGGATCTGAGCATAGCTCCTCCAACTGGTGGAAAAACCTGGAACCACAAACTGAGGAAGGTGCTGTGGGGTGAGTCTAGAGCGCTAGGCCAGCACTGGCGCCAAGCCCGTACCATCCTTTCTTTTATTCCCTCCCTGCCTTCCTTCCTCCCTCCCTTCCTTCTTCCTTCCTCCTTTCCTTCTTCCTTCCCTTCCTCCCTCCATCCCTCCCTTCTTCCCTCCCTCCCTTCTTTCTTCCCTTCCTTCCTTCATTCCTCCCTCCTTTCTTCCTTCCCTCCCTCCCTCCCTCCATCCCTCCTTTCCTTCATTCCTTCCTTCCTTCCTCCCTCCCTCCCTCTATCCCTCCCTCCCTCCATCCCTCCCTCCCTCCATCCCTCTTTTACTTCATTCCTTCCTTCCTCCCTCCTTCCACTCTTCCCTCCCTCCATCCCTCCCTCCCTTCCTTCATCCCTCTCTCCCTCCCTCCCTTCTTCCCTCCCTTCCTTCCCTCCTTCTTTCCTTCCTTTCCTCTGAGAGCATCACTGGGACTCATTCTCCTCCAGCTTCCCTCCTCTCCAACCCTGGAGACCCAGCATGCTGCCAAAAAGTCCTCAAACCTGTGAGTTTGAAGACTGGGGAGTCTTCAAACCTGTGAGTTTGAAGACTGGGATGACTCTTCGGGGGAGCTATTTGACCCAAACTGGAGGATTCTTAACCTTGTTCTGGAATCACAGACCTGTCGGCAGTCTGGACTCCTCAGAACAATGTCGTTTTAGACATATTTTTAAATCTATTTAATATGTAGACCTCTCCAAACACCCCAGTGATAGTGACAATGAGTTACCAGTGGAAGCACTGGGTGTGACAGCATTGACTATGAAGGCCCAGCCGCGAGTGTAAGGAGAACTGTAACTTTAAGATAGTAGCGTCAAGGACAGAGAGATTGACTTCACAGCAACAGCATGTCATGGAAATGTCTGTCCTGTTAAAGGAGCAGCTCTGCTAATATAATTGAGGTTGTTGCTTGCATTCATAATGAAATGAACACTGAAATGTAATTTCTTTTCAGTGTCAGGTTATTAGTGCTGGCTGTAGGCACCAGGCTTCTTCCTTAGGACTTTTTCCTTCTCTACCCTTCCAAGTTGCTTAAAAAAATAAAATAAAATAAAAAAGCATCTGTGTTGTCAGAACTGCTACACTGGCATGGGCAGACCGAGACAGCCAGGCAGGAAATCCAAGGTTGGAGAGACCATTCTGTTGTGGCCTGATCATATTTTTCCCAAGGGTACCACGGGTCAGGGGGGCCAGCTTGGCTTTGTGCAAGCCCCCTTCAGAAAATGGGGCCTCTGGAAGTGGAGAAATGGCTCAGTGGTTGAAGGCACTTGTTTACAAAACCTGATGGACTGAGTTTGATTCCCAAGTGCCCATGAGGAGACAGATGCACAAAGTGGTGCATGTGTCTGGTTCATTTGCAGTGATACTAGGCCCTGGCATGCCCATTCTCTATTTCTCTCTCTCTCTCCTTACAGATAAAAAAACACAACTTTTTTTTTGGGGGGGGGGTTCGAGGTAGGGTTTCACTCCTAGCCCAGGCTGACCTGGAATTCACTATGTAGTCTCAGGGTGGCCTTGAACTCCTGGCGATCCTCTTACCTCTGCCTCCTAAGTGCTGGGATTAAAGGCATGTGCCACCATGCCTGGCCAAACATTTTTTTAGAAAAAGAAAATAGGATTTCTGGGTGAGCTAGACAGGCTGAGGATGCCTTCCCGAGTCTGGAGTTGCTGAGGCGGGGTACCCAGGCTCTCGGGCCTGTTCTGTCCAGTGGAAGGAGCTCTAAGCCCTGAGCAGAGGCCTTAATGGCCCTGAGGGGTTCTGCTTTTGCATTCAGCTAGGACAGCGCCCTAGTGCTAGCTCAGCCAGAATGGACCGCTTCTGTTCCACAGGAGCAAGGTCACAAAACAGTTTGTGCTAAAGGGACCTCATGGGACCTCCATGCCTCTTGTTTCATAGATGTGGACTCCGAGGCTCCAAGGCTAGATGGAGGCATTTCCTGGGGAACTGCTCACCTGGGGTAGTGTAGTTTGGTCCATAGTCTGCTTCCTGACTACCTGTCTGTGCCCCACATGAACAGAGAGCTCTTCTATGAGGGGGATAAGGGTAGGGCTCTTTAAAAAAATCTATTGAGACATCAGAGCATCTAACTTTTTAAAAAATTTATTTATTATTTTTTTATTAACAACTTCCATGATTGTAAACAATATCCCATGGTAATGCCCTCCCTCCTCCCACTTTCCCTTTGAAACTCCATTCTCCATCATATCCCTTCCCCCTCTCAATCAGTCTCTTATTTTGAAGAGCATCTAACTTTTGTCATTAAAAAGATATTTCTGAAAAAAAATTGGGGGCTAGAGATATGACTCAGCTGTTAAGGTACTTGCTTGCAAAGCCTAAGGACCTGGGTTCAGTACCCTAGTATCCACGTAAAGCTAGATGCACAAAGTATCACATGCATCTGGAGTTTGTTAGAAGTGGCTGGAGGCCCTGGCGCTCCCATTCTCTTCTCTCTGTCTGTCTTTCTTCTCTAGCTTTCTCTCTCTCTCTCTGCTTGTAGATAAGATAAATAAAAAATTTTAAATTATTTACTTATTATTAGCGGGAGAGAAAATGGAATGCCAGGGCCTCTTACCACTGCAAATGAACTCCAGTTGCGTGTGTCACTTGGTGCACCTGTCTTTATGTGGGTCCTGGGGAATCGAACACCAGCTGTCAGGCTTTGCGGACAAGAGTATTTAACTTCTGAGCCATCTCCCCAGCGCAGGAAGTCAGAGCGTCTAAATGTCCCCAGGGCTACACCTGAGCTGGGGGTGACCCAAGGGGGGTGGTGGTGAAAGTGAGCTGTCATCCTGAGCAAGGTGGCTGTAAGGATGAGGCACAGGGACTCGCTGCTGACAAGCAAACACAGTAGGCATGGGCAGTCTCTCCAGCCTAGTGCCAAGATGTTGCCTAGCATCAGGGGGACCTGCCAGGCTGGGGCCAGCCCTGCTATGGGCCTGCCTGCCTATCCCAAGGCTCTGTGTATGGTACCTCATGCATTCATTCTTCACACCAGGTTCCTGGAGCGGGTGCCACCTAGGAGGAGACGCAGCAGTGGCAACAGAAGCTTAACTGAGCTGACCGTGGGGTCCGGGCTGCTTGGCACTAGGAGCCAGCTACCGCTATCTGTCCCACAACTTCTCCCTCATCATGCAAAGAGTTTGTGAGGACCAGATAAGGCCTGTGCGGAGTGAACCAGAGCACAGTGACACCCCCGAATAAACTGTTACCATGCTACCCTGCCACTCAGATAGGTGGGGGAAACATACCATAGAATGTAGCAAAAGAATTGAGATCATGACCAGCTGGCGGCTGAGGGTTCCAGGAAGGCGGGTTGTCCCAGGCTGGGGCTCCCACACCAGCAGAACCCCAGGGCTGGCAAGATAGGAGGAGGCAGGGGCTGCGTGCCGGGGCCTGGGCTGGGCAGCTCCTGGCTACTGTCTGGGTCATGGGGAGTGAGGAAGGGGTGGGTTGAGGGGACACCGGGAGTTGGGGCAGAGTGCGTGAGTACGGGCAAAGGGCCAGTCTGGGCTGCTCCAGTGTCCACCAGAGAGATGTGAAGGAGCCTTTGGTGTCTGTTAGATGGCCAGATTACCACGGTGCCACGTCCAAGAGGGGGGGAAATATCACCATTTCTCCGGAGACTGCGTGCTGGGCCCAGCCTTCTGAGTTCCAGCTCTTTTTAGCCATGTTGAGCCCCTGTGGCTACTTAGAAGTGAAAATACTAAAGGGAGCCACACCAGAGACATGCCCCACCCTCCCCTCTGCTGGTTTCTTGCCGTAATAGGAAACAGCCAGGGCTGAGCTCTCCCCAGAGCCTGCTGTGGCATCTGGCTGGGCTGTGCCCTGCCTCCCCCCTCAGGGCTTCACCTCCATCCTCTCATGCTGGTTTAGCTCGCTGGAAAGAGAACCTCCCGGCCTGGCCCACGGGGTCCTGTTATGTCACCTTCACCCAGTGAGCTGGGCTTTGGGGACAATGCCTGCCGCGCGCCGCCCTCCACAGCTCAGCGGGCTGCAGTGTGGCTCCACCTCCAGGGCTGGACTGGCAGGTGGACTGGTGACTGCCCACCTCAGGTCTCAGGAGAAAGGAAGACAGAAGCCCCCAGAGCTGCTGGTTGTGGGAGGGGTCATATGGGGAGTAACGGGAACAACCAGGAAGCCTTGTGCAAGGAGAACGGAGCTGGGGCCAGGGCTGGGCACCCAGGTAATGTGAGCTTCCAGCTACAATACACAGTTAGTTACTTGAAAAGTGACAGAGAGAGAAAGAAGCAGATAGACAGAGAGAGAGAATGGGTGCGCCAGGGCTTCCAGCCACTGCAAACAAACTCCAGACGCGTGCGCCCCTTGTGCATCTGGCTAACGTGGGTCCTGGGGAATCGAGCCTCGAACTGGGGTCCTTAGGCTTCACAGGCAAGCACTTAACCACTAAGCCACCTCTCCAGCCCTCACACACGCCTTTTGCAGGGACTGCTGGGCCTTGTGATCAGCTCACCGCTCACATCAGGACAGGGGTTCCCCCCACCCATCCCCCGTGAGTCTAGAGCTGCACTGAAATGAAATCTCTGGAGAGATTCTACTGGATCAAGGCTCTCTGGTAGCTCTTATGTGAACTGTTCACGTCCTTGCAAAGATCTATCCGTCTCTGAAGTTACCAGTGACTAGTGACCAGAAGACACAACTGTAGCCAGGCATGGTGGCGCACACTTTAAATCACAGCACTCAGGAGGCAGAGGTAGGAGGATCACCATGAGTTCGAGCCCACCCTGAGACTACACAGTGAATCCTAGGTCAGCCTGAGCTAGAGTGAGACTCTATCTCAAAAAAACAAAACTAACCGCCAGGCATAGTGGTGTGCACCTTTAATCCCAGCCCTTGGGAGGCAGAGGTAGGAGAACTGCATGAGTTCAAGGCCACCCTGAGACTACGGAGTAAATTCCAGCTCAGCCTGGCATGGAGCAAGACCCTGCCTTGAAAAACAAAAACAAAAACTAACAAACAAAGAAAAGCAACACCTGTGATAACAGCTTTAAAAGATTATAATGAGGAAAGGTCAATTTAGGTGCATAGTTTCAACCCATGGTCAGTTGGCCGGTGGCTTTGGGCTTAGGGTGAGGTACCATGGTAGGATTCTGTAGTAGAGAAAAAAAAAAAAAAAAAAAAACACCACCTTTTGGGTCAGAAGTGAAACCGGAAAGAGGAAGGACAGGAGTCACATAGACCCCTTCAAGATACACCTCAGTGGCACAAAGACTTCTCACTAGGCTCCACCTCTTAAAGGTCCCACCACCTTCCAGTAGCAACTATCTAGGGACCAAGCCTTCAACACTTGGGCCTTTGAGGTCTTTCAAGATCCAGTCTACAGTAGAACACTTTTTAAAAATTATACTAAGGGGCAGCAGTGAAGGTGCTTGGCTGCAAAGCCTAAAGACCCAGGATCGATTCCCTAGTACTTACATAAAACCAGATGCACAAGGTGGTGCATACATCTGGAGTTTGTTTGCAGTGGCTGGAGGCCCTCTGTCTTGTCTGCATCTCTCTCAAATAAATAAATTTATTTTTTAAATTTTTATTTATTTATTTGAGAGTGACAGAGAGAGAAAGAGGCAGATAGAAAGAAACAGAGATAATGGGTACACCAGGGCCTCCAGCCACTGCAAATGAACTCCAGATGCGTGCACCCCCTTGTGTATCTGGCTGACATGGGTCCTGGGGAATCGAGCCTCGAACCGGGGTCCTCAGGCTTCACAGGCAAGCACTTAACTGCTAAGCCATCTCTCCAGCCCTCAAATAAAATTTTTTAAAGTTATGCTAATATGTATATAGCATCAGTTTTACCATCTTAACCATTTAAAAAAATATTTTATTTTTTATTTATTTGACAGAGAAAGTAGGAGGGGGAGAGAGAGAGAGAATAGGTGCACCAGGGCCTCCAGCTACTGCAGATGAATTCCAGATACGTGTGCTCCCTTATGCATCTGGCTAACGTGGGTCCTGGGGAATCAAACCTGGGTCCTTTGGCTTTGGAGGCAAACACCTTAACCACTAAGCCATCCCTCCAGCCCCCATCTTAACCTTTTTAAGTGCATAGTTTGGTGGCATTAAGTACATTCGCATTGTATAACTGTCACCGTCATCTACCTCCATAACATTTTCATCTTCCAGCACAGAAGCTCTGTAGCCCTTGGACACCAGCGATCCATTTTGCATGCAGCCTCTGGCAGCCATCCAAGCCCAGGGCCTCAGAATCCAGCAATCTAGCTATCTTGGCTCTGCAAACCCTGCTCCTTGGGTCTTGCTGATGACTCTCTGGAGAGCTGTTTGCCGCATAAACCCTTGGTCAAGGCCTGCGGCACGCCTGCCACCAGTGCCTGGAATAGAAAGGGGAGGAGCGTGCAACAGGCTTTCTGAGGTAGCCATGGCCACAGACGCAGGTCCTTCGTGCTTGGTCCTGTGCTACCTGTCACTCTGAGCACCGGAAACCTCCTTTAACACTCACAACGACAGAGAGGTCCGTATTATTGTTCTCACTTCCAAGGAACCAGAGCACAGCAAGGGTGAGTGACTTGTCCAAGGTAAATGGTAGAGCTGGGCTCAAAGCCAGGCAGGCTGGATGCAGGGTGGTGGTTCTTGCCTTGACGGGACCGCGGCCTGTGTTGGGGACAGAGTTCTATTTCTTGGGACCACACTTCACTGGGGATTGTCCTCCGTGAGGCCAAGTGAAGTGAACTAAATAGGAAAATAAAAACAAACAAACCAGGTATGAGAGGTTCAGGATGGCTCCAGGGTGCAAGGAAGCCTGGGATTGAAGCCTCAGCAGTCCTAAGGGCAGAAGTATCTCTCTCCAGCCCTGCCAGCTCTTCAGATCACTAGTGTTGGCACACAGGCAACCAGACACGCACGTACACATGTACGTGTACACACCCCAAGGACTGATAATGGCCAGAAGTTCTTTTTTTTTTTCTTTTTTGAGATAGGGTTTCACTTTAGCCCAGGCTCTCCTGGAATTCACTATGTAGTCCTAGGGTGGCCTCGAACTCACTGCGATCCTCCTACCTCTGCCTCCCGAGTGCTAGGATTAAAGGCGTGCATCATCATGCCCTGCGGGCAGAAGTTCTTAATGCAAGGTACCCTTAGCTTCCAGAGGGAAACTGAGGGGAGCCCACTGGGACCCCAGAGCAGCTTGTCACCAGGGGAGTAAGAACAGCCACAAGGGACAAAAAGGCAACAGGCAGGCCCAAATGTGCATCGCCATTGCCTTCTCTAGCCCTTGGTCTCCCACAGATGCATTTCTGTGCTCTATATGTGTGTAAAATACCACTGTGAAGAAAATGTCACTTAATGTGACAAGGATATATGCATAGAGGAGAAAGCTGGTCCCGGGGAGTGGATATACAATCCTGTCACCCCTGCTTCCACTGCTGTCCCACGTCGGTGTGGGAGCTGGCCACCTCTCTCCCAACAAACCTTGGGTCAGTCCCCAAAGCCTTTTCTCCTATAGCAACTTACTAGTTTATTGTCACGAGCCAAGGCTGTGTTGTCTAAGCATGCTGTGACAAGGATGCTGTGGGACACTGGCCCCTGTGTGGTGGAGACCACTGGTGGGGTGAGTCACTGCCAGGCGCCTCACCATCCTCATCTCAGATGCTTCCTCGAGTGTCCTGTTCTTTTCTTTCTTTCTTCTTTTTTTAAAATATATTTTTGCCAGGTGTGGTGGCACACGCCTTTAATCCCAGCATTCGGGAGGCAGAAGTAGGAGGATCATTATGAGGTCAAAGCCACCCTGAGACCACATAGTGAATTCCAGGTCAGCCTGGGCTAGAGTGAGACCCTACCTCAAAGCAACAACAACAAAAAAATTTTATTTACTTGATAGAAAGAGAGAATGGAAGAGGCAGATAGAGAGAGAATGGTCGGGCCAGGGCCTCCAGCCACTGCACACGAACTCCAGATGCATGTGTCACCTTGTGCATCTGGCTTACGTGGGTCCTGGGGAATTGAACCTGGGTCCTTAGGCTCCGCAGGCAAGCACCTTACCTCTAAGCCATCTCTTCAGCCCTCAAATGTCTTTTTTTGTTTTTCTTTTTTTTTTTTTTATGATGGTGGGCACAGAACCCAGGGCTTCACATACAGGTACCTGACCACTCTTCCACCAAGTTTCACCCCAACCCCTTCTCAAGTATCTTTGCAAATAATAGTATTTAATTGTTATTTAATTATTCAATGCTCTTGTGGTGACTTGGCTCTTTTCACACATGGCAGCTCTGCTCTGCCCCGGAGCATTGGAGACCTTGGGTGAGACTGGCGGTGGGGCAAAGGTGCCGGAGCTTAGGAACTCATCCTTTGAAGTTGGGGGCAAGTTTCCCCCTCTACCTGGTTTTTATTATTTTACCAGGTGCTGACCAGACAGGCAACACAGGCAGTCATCTCTCCAGCTCTACGGCGCCCCATGGCAGAGGGGGTTCCTCCAAACAGAGGGTCGCTGCTTAAAGCCTGTAGCCTCTTGTGCGGCCGTGCCTGTTGGCAGACTGAACCGAGCCTGTCCTTGAAGGCGTCTCTCTTGCCCCCGGCATCTTGCTTGGCTGTCCCTCCAGCTCCAGGGTGGCCTCTTATGAGACCTGTCCCAAGCAATCAACTTACACTGAAGTCATAGGGACCTAACTGAAAATAAACTTGCATTTTGAAAGCGAATTTTAGGGAACTAAAGACACACACACACACACACACGGACGGACGGACAGACGGACGGACAGACAGCAGGGAGTTGTATAGCTGTTCCCCTGGTTTCCTGGTACTGGGGTTGAACCCAGGGCCTTAGGCATACTAGGCAAGTGCTCCACCAGTGAGTTGTTTTCCGAGCCCATTATTTATTTTTGGTTTTGAAATGAGCTTACCCAAGCTGCTTTGAAACTCATTCTGTAGCCCAGGCTGACTTTAAACTTGCAGTTCCCCTCCCTCAGTCTCGCACGTAGCTGGGATTCTAGGCCTGTGCCACTTACAACTAGGATTCTCTATGCCAGCGGACACATACCTCCACCTGAGGAACTTTCTGGAGTTTGCTACCCACTTTGATGGTGGATTCTCCTTGCCCCATCACAATGCTGCGACCCATGCCATGCGTGCTAGTTTCCTTGATGTGAAAAACAAAGCTGCTGTAGTCATCTCACAGTGTCCTTCTGGAAAATGACTGGGGAAGTGTCTTGTCTTGGCAACACGTTAGAAAAAGCCACCATGAGACGCTAGCTTAGTGACGGGGGATGGGCGGGGAGGGGAGCTGCTGGTTTGAGTCTAAAATGTCCCCTGAAGGCTTGGTTGCTTATGAGCTTTGAAGAAATGATTGGATTGCGACAGCGCAGGCTTAATCAATGGATTCATTATCTGATGGCCGTTGTGTGACTTTTCCCAGGGGAGACGTGATCAATATCTTCTATTCACCCCATACAGGGGCACAGACAGGACAAAGACTAATTCTATCTAAGTCCAGCTTGACAACCAATGAGGCTGGGTGAGGGGTTACTTCCAGAAGAGTGGCACGACTGAACATCAACCATCCCAGTATGGCTGACCACCTCCACAAAGCTGAGTCCCCATTATCGTGGTTTCATATTTACTGTCACCTTGACAGGACCTGGAATCACCTGGGTGGGATTATCTTGATTAGGTAAATTAACGTGGGAAGACCCCACTTACCTATGAGTGGCAGCATTTCATGGCTCAGCCTCCTGGGCTGTATAAAAAGAAGAGAGCTGGCTGAGCAGCAGTATCCGCCCCTTTCTTCTTCCCTACCAGATGAATGTGACCAGCTGAGGCCCGTTCCTGCTGCCATGCCTTTCCCACCACGATGGGCTGTCACCTGGAACAGGTTGTAAATGGAAATACCCCCCCCCCTTAACTAAATTTTATTGCTGGACATGATGGTGCGTGCCTTTAACCCCAGCACTCAGGAGGCAAAGGTAGGAGAATCGCCATGAGTTCAAGGTCACCCTGAGACTACATAGTGAATTCCAGGTCAGCCTGGATGAGAGTGAGACCCTACCTCAAAAAAACAAAACAACAAAAAAAGTGCTAATTTTTGTCAAGTATTTGCTCACAGCAAGAGGAAGGTAATACCTCAGTCCTGTTCCCCAGTGCTTTGCATAGGGTCTGGTGTATGACCGCCCCATGAGGTACTATGCTAGCTCAGCTGCTGTAACACACACTAGAAACCATGGACTGAAGGCATCAGAAGTCGTTTCTTGCTCCACAGGCTGATAGCTTTGCCCAAGAGGTCATCGTATAGGTCATCTTGATGAATGTGCCTCACCCAGACTTGGCTGAGGCCCGGGTACTGTTCCAGTCCTCATCACTGAAGCTGGGTACATGCTGTAGTTGCCTTCTCATTGTTGGGACAAACACCTGACCAGAAGCAGCGCACGGGAGGAAAGGGTTACTTCAGGGTAAAGGACTCCAGGGGCCGCTCCATCGTGGGGAAGAAGCTGGCTCACTTCCGTAGAGCCATAGCACAGAGACAGCAGCCAGCAGCCACGAGCACCAACAGCCCTGAGTGACACATCTCTTCCCCAGCAGGGCTGCATCTGCTGAAGACTCAAGCTGAAAAGTTCAGTCTTAATCAAAAATACCTCAGTCTGGGCTGGTGAGATGGCTTAGAGGTTAAGGCACTTGCCTGCGAAGCCTAAGGACCCATGTTCAACTCTCCAGATCCCGTGTAAGCCAGATGCACGGGGGATGCATGTGTGAGCTCGCACGTGAGCACAAAGTGGCGCAAGCATCTGATGTTCGAGTGCAGTGGAGAGAGGCCCTGGGGTGACAATTCGCTCTCTCTCATAAAAAATACCTCAGTCTATGGGGGACATACAGTCACATTCAAACTACCACCGTATGTTAGTCAACTTTCTGCTACTGGACTAAAATATCCAAGATAATCAACTTAAAAGGAGCCATGTTATTTTGGCTCGCAGTGTTAGAGGTTTCAGATCATGGTCAGTTGGCCCTGCTGCCTTGGGGCCTATGATAAGGCAGAACATCATGATGGATAATGAAAGACAGCTTAAAGTTGTTCAACTCTTGGTGGCTAGGAAGCAAAAGAAAGAAAGAATGAGAGAGAAAGAGAGAGAGAGAGACAGAGAAGGGCTGGGGTCCTCAAAGCCCCTTCAAAGGCACCCCTTACCCCAGTGACCTACCTCCACTAGGCTACACCTCCTAAAGGTTGCACTGCCTCTCCAAAGCACCATGGGCTGGAGACACACATGGCCTTTTGGAGGATAAATAATATCCAAATGATCACTGGGTCACTGCCTTGTCTACTTTCTAGACTGTGGCAAAGGAAGAGAACAAAGTCCAGAGACAGCTGCTGGGTTTCCTATGGAGGCCACGCGGACATTTCAGGCGTGTGTCACCTTTGCTCACAGCTCATTGGCCCAGACTTAGTCCTGCTCTTTGACTGACTGCAGACAAGGCTGCAGAGGTGGGTGGCCAAGTGGCCAGGAGTTCAGCAGGAGGGTGGTGGGAGGAGAGGCGGACAGCCAGCAGTCTTCCCAGTCAGCGGGAAATGCGTCTTTACTGACTGGATGGACGGGTGGCTGGCTGGTGAGTTGCATGCCACGACCTGGGACACAAAGACAAATGAAATCTGGGCCCTGTCCTCTGGACCCTTAAGGGGGGTGTCAGTGTATTTGGTCTCTTTGTGTTTTTTAACATTAAGCTAATTTTCCTTCTGCAAATCCTCATCTTTTGTTCAAATGTTCAATAATTTTCATAACCCAGTCTGTGTGGCATGGTAGGAAACATGCACTTGGTATTACAGTTTTATCTTTTCTTTTTAAAAAAATTTATTTATTTATTTGAGAGAGAGAGATACAGAAATAGGCAGGGAAAGAGAAAGAGAGATTGAGAGAGAGAATGGGAACGTCAGGGCCTCCAGCCACTGCAAACAAACTTCAGATGCATGCACCCCTTTGTGTGTCTGGCTTTCATGGGTCCTTGGGCTTTGCAGGCAGGTGCCTTAACCACTAAGCCATCTCTCCAGCCCCAGTTTTATCTTTTCTAAGATGTGACTATGGGTACATCATTAATCCTCTGAACCTCAGTTTGCTCACCTATAAGATAAAGACTATTCCATCCACCTTACAGAATGATTGTGACGATTAAATTGAGATCACATACAGCAAGTTTAAATGACAGGTCTGGCGATGACTGTCTAGTAGACGTGGAGTATGACCAGAAGTAAATATATCTGGAGCAGCTCTCAAGGTTTCCAGATGCTCTGCAAAGAAAAATACAGGCTGCCCAGTTAAATTGGAGTGTCAAATAAACAAATGCAAATACTACATGGCACTTGAATGTGAACTTCTCCCACGCACTTGTTGGGACATACTTATACTGAAAAAATTACCACTTGTTTATCTCACCTGAAATTCACCTGGGTGACTTGTATTTGATGTGATACTCCTACTCATTCTATCCATAGTGCTTAGTCCTCAGTAAGTCTCAGCTTTTCTTTCACAAGAACTAGGGCTCTCTCTGAATACAAAGAGATGTGTGAACTCAGCTCTCATGAGCTAGGCATCCAAGCTTACATCCACCTTGGTCTCCAATCTTCGTGAGGACCTCTCTGCTTCTGGAGAATGCCTACATTTCCCCATACCTTGGTGAGCAGAAAAAATATTGTTGCATTAGCTGCACAAAGAGTGTTGCACTCAGGTTTGCATTGTTGGCAGAATGACCAAGAGCAGCTTGTGGGCAAAAAGGTTTATTTTGCCTTACAGACTCGAGGGGAAGCTCCATGATGGCAGAGGAAAACGATGGCATGAGCAGAGGGTGGACATCACCCCCTGGCCAACATCAGGTGGATAACAGGAACAGGAGAGTGTGCCAAACACTGACAAGGGGAAACTGGTTATAACACGCATAAGCCCGCCCCCAACAATACACCGCCTCCAGGAGGCTTTAATTTCCAAATTGCCATCATCTGGGGACCTAGCAGTCAGACCACCTAAGTTTATGGGGGACACCTGAATCAAACCACCACAGTTGGGTGGTGAGCAAGTGAATGGAGAGGTGTGAGGTTATGTGACAGTCATTATGATTACCTGTTCAGTTTCATTAGATACGCATGAAACATCTGTGTGCCCGTTTCTTTTTTCTTTTTTTTTGTAAATCATATAAGAGACTCAAAGATGAACCAGACAAGACAGGACCCCTCACAGGTCTTTTACAGCAGTGAGAGATTTATGATTAAGTCATACAAAGGGGCCAGATGACTATACAAAGGAAGGAGGGGCGCTGGAGAGGTGGCTTAGTGGTTAAGGCACTTGCCTACAAAGCTTAAGGACCCAGGTTCAATTTCCCAATACCCATGTTAGCCAAAGTGGCGTATGTGCCTGGAGTTTGTTTGCAGTGGCTAGAGGCCCTGGTATGCCCATTCTCTTTCTCTCTCCCCCTCTCACAAACAAACAAATAGATAAAATATTACAAAAATAGAAAACAAAGAGCGAGGGGGGGAGGGGGGAGGGACAGGCAGCAGGTGGTAAGTGGAAATAAGAATGGGAGACTGAGGCCGGTTGTGGTGGCACACGCCATTAATCCCAGCACTCAGGAGGCAGAGGTAGGAGGATCACTGTGAGTTCGAGGCCACCCTGAGACTACATAGTGAATTCCAGGTCAGCCTGAGCTGGATTGAGACCCTACCTCAAAAAAAAAAACAATAACAACGAAAAAGAATGGGAGACTAGTTGGGCGTGGTGGTGCACACCTTTAATCCCAGCACTCGGGAGGCAGAGGTAGGAGGATCACTGTGAGTTCAAGGCCACCTTGAGACTACATAGTGAATTCCAGGTCAGCCTGAGCTAGAGACCCTACCTTGAAAAACAAAACAAACAAACAAACAAAAAGAATGGGAGACTAGCAAATCAAGCTGAGGAGAGGCGTGGGTAGGGAGCTGGGCAGGCTCCATGAAGGTAGGCCAAAGACTTTCCTGAGCGGGGCCTGGACAGGCGCGATGCATGTCTCTCTCGGGCAGACCCGGGCTCTGTGGAGGACAGGGGAGCCCCTCCACAGCTGCTACAAAAATAAATTTTTTTAAAGAAGCCTGTATGTTGATCCCAACATGTCACCCTAGAGTTGCTCTTCTTGGACAAAGCTAGAGCCTTTCTGTCTGACTCTCCCACTTTGAGAAGGTTTCTGCAGTCCCCCATAGGCTCTTTGCAAGCCCTAGGTCTTCCCTCTTGCCCTCTGATGGGCTGGGGCCACAGTCCTTGGCCTCTTGCACCCTGTCCTGGCAGCTGAGAGGCTTGTTCAGATACGCACACGGTGTCTCAGTGAGTTTTTGCTACATAACAAACATCCCTGCATTGAGTGGCTTAAGACAATAGTCCTTCGTTCAGTTCTGGTTCCATGGGCTGGGCTTGTGTTGTCCTCAGCTGGGCACATGATTCAAGTTTACCTCAGCTTGGGTAACCTTGCTTATCTAGTCTTGGTCTGTCTATCGAGGAGTCTATCTTGGTCTATCTGGCAGAGGTTCTCTCAAAGTAACCACATCTCTTTTCTTTTTTTAAATTAAATATTTTGTTTTTATTTATTTATTTGAGAGAGAGAGAAAGGAAGAGAGAGAGTAAGAGAGAGAGAGAATGGACATGCCAGGACCTCTAGCTGCTGCAAACGAATTCTAGACACATGAGCCACTTTATGCATCTGGCTTACATGTGTGCTGGGGACTTGAACCTGGGTCCTTTGGCTTTGCAGGTAAGCACCTTAAGCACTAGGCCATCTCTCCAGCCCCACATCTCTTTTCTAACACTAACAAACAATGACTCTCCATTCTCCTTGATCTGGGCAGGGCTCTAGGAGGGAGATGGGAGAAAGTACGTCTGTGCCCAAGAGCCGGAAGTCATGGGCAGCTGACTGGAGACATGGAGGCACTAAGCAGACCCCCACGTCTCCATGTCAGCTGCCCTATGACCTCTGCAAAGCCAGGTGGTCTGACCCACTTTCTATTTCCTTCCTTGACACTGACATGCTGCCCACAGACACCCTGGTGCCAGTTATGTATTGCTGCTCTGAAAACCATCTCCAAATTCTGTGGTATGAAAAGTGTTTTCCTGCGTTCATCAAACTCTGAGGGTCAGGGATGTGGACAAGAGGGCACAGTGGGGAATCTGTAGTCTCTGCCCCAGGCTGTCTAGACTTAGCCAGCAAGACTCAAAGACCAGGATGGTTGAATAGAACCACCGGGAAGCATCTTCCTGTCCATATCTGGTGGCTGATGTCATCAGCAGGGACCTGACCTGAGCTGTCACAAGACTTCTCCATGTGATTCTCGTGTGGGCTAATGCGTGACCCTCACAGCATGGCGGCCGGGCTCAAGCTGGAAGTGCAGGTGGAAAAGCCACCAGCTTCCTGAGCCAGGAAACTAGCCTGGCTCTTCTGGGCTCACTGTGGGGTCAGGCAGAGGGCAGCTTGAAGAGCACTTCCTGGGCTGGGGAGATTACTTAGAGGGGGAAGTGTTTGCTGTGCCAGAATGAGGATGTGAGTTTGGACCCCCGGCACCCACATAATATGCGGGGCATGGTGGTGTGCGGCTGTAATCCCAGCCCTGGCTAAGCAAAGACAGGAGTCGTTGGGCTCATTGGCTATCTAGTCTAACCAAATCAATTAGCTCTTGGTTCAGTGAGAGACCATCTCAAAGAATAGGGTGGAGAGAGATTGAGGAAGACACCCAGTGTTGACTTCTGGCCTCTATACCTGCCCACACTTACACTAACCGCATACCATAAATGCATACTACAGTCAGGAGTTTCCGTGTTCATATTCATAACTAATAACTTTATTGGCCAAGATTTACTCTTTTTATTTTTTGATTTATTTGAGAGGGAGAGAGAGACTGGGGATGCCACGGCCTTCAGCCTCTGCAAACGAACTCCAGATGTGTGCACCCCTTGTGGGCATGTGCGACATTGCATGCTTGCGTCACTGTGCATCTGGCTTACATGGCACCTGGAGATTCAAACATGAGTTCTTAAGCTTGGCAGGCAAGTGCCTTAGCCGCTAAGCCATCTCTCCAGTCCCAAGGTTTACTCTTTTTTAAAAATACTTTATTTATTTATTTAAGAGAGAGAGAGAGAATGGGTGTGCCAGGGCCTACAGCCACTGCAAACAAACTCCAGACACATGTGCCACCATGTGCAGGTTTACATGGGTTCTGGGGAATCGAACCTGGGTTCTAAGCCATCTCCCCAGCCCCCAAGAATTACTATTGATGGAAGAATATCACTTAATATGGGGCCATGTTTTAAAACTACCATACCCTTCACTTGGAAGAAGATGGAAAAAAAAAAAAAAAGAACCCTGAATTGTTTCTGTAGTTGATTTTGCAACGCTCTTCCCCACTGAGCAGGAACGTCGCTGAATGCTCATGCAACTGCATTTTGCCTTCTTTCTGTAAGAAGACTTGGACTTCTGTCGGTAACCTGTGCCTCCTTCACGCAGCTGAGCATTGTAGGGGAAGCCGGCCCACATCTAGCTCTTAGATGGGCTTTACCACTTCCACCAGTCATCATATTCAGTTCATGTCCTTTGTCAATCATTGCGTCAAGGGTGGGTGTATGGCCCATGCAGTCCAATCAGGGTTGGGATGCTGCAGCAGAAATGTTCTTTCTTCTTTGAACATACGGTATGTGGGTGCGAACCCTGGAACTGCTGTAGTTGTTTTGTCACCATGAGGAATGTTGGCCTTGTGACAAAGCTCATACTGTGGAAGGCAGAGCAGAGAGATGGAAAAGAGTGGGTCTCTGATGAATTACTGAACCAACTGAACCAAGGAATCAAACCAACCCTGAATGGTTAGTAACAAAAAAATAGCAATTGAGCCGGGCGTGGTGGCGCACTCCTTTAATCCCAGCACTGGGGAGGCAGAGGTAGGAGGATCGCCATGAGTTCAAGGACACCCTGAGACTACATAGTGAATTCCAGGTCAGCCTGAGCTAGAGTGAGACTCTGCCTTGAAACAACAACAACAAAATAGCAATCATATATACTTAACTTGCTTTAGATGCTTTCAATGTATCATCTCTATGAAGCCCTGTGCAGCACTCTGGTTGTTATTCTGACCCACACCTTATAGAGGAGGAAGAAGATCTGGTGAAGAGTGAAGTCTGCAGAGTTGGAGTGACTTGCTTACGCTCACATAGACAGTGAATGCTGAACTCAGCATTAACACGCAGTAGTCTGACCTTGAACCAGTGGTCCTGACCACTGCCCCATCCTGCCATTCTGGACTTCTCCAGACATATGAGACAATAAATCCCTTTATTATTTAAGCCCATATCATTTGGTTACTTCCAAAATAGAGACCCCCGCAGTGGGGAACCCTTTCCTATAGTGTAGAATGCCCCTGTGGTCTGAACGTCACTATCCGCCCCACACTGAGGAAGCCATCCTTCCTGAGCCTGGTCCCACGAGCCCGGGCAGGAAGCTGTCCCTGGCACATGGTCCACCCTTCAGGGACTGGTGCCTGCCAGGAGCAGGTGTGTCTGGCAGGCCTGTGGGGAGTCACTAGTCAGACAGAGAGCACCTGAGCCTGGCCCCCACCCTGGGCTCCCTCTGCTCTCCTTCCCCCTCTTGAGTCCTCTGGGAGGACTCGGCCAGTTTAGCTCAGCCCACCTCCCTTCTGGTGTTGCCGTGTGGCCACCCAAGCAAACCCACAATGGGGACTGGATCCCTTTCCTGACTTGTCAAGAACCCTGGGAACCCCCTCTCCTAACCCACACCACCTCATGGGGCCTTGCTGCTGGTTGTTAGCCCCGCTTGCCCTAGTGAGTGTGGGAAGGCCACCCTGGGGCTGGAGCATTCCTGGAAGTTCAAGGCAGCCCTGGCATAGTCCCATGATGTTGTTCATTTTCCGTGTCAAGTGTCTCTCCCGTCTGTTCCCTCACTTGCTTGACTGCCACCTTCCCTTCTCTGCAGCCAGCAAGGTGCTACTGCGGAAGGGAAATCCTTGTAGGGTTGGATGGATCTCAGCAGATGCCTATGACTTAAAAAAAAAAAAAAAGAAAACTGAACAAAAGTATTGGAAAAGGGAAAAAGCCACAGCAATTCTGCCCCAGCAAAGACAATTTTTCATTTTGCTTAATACACACACCAGTCCTTGTCCACACAAATAAATATTTTCATATTTTTATAATCCCCACACACACAATGTACATTCTATTTTTATAATCTCATTTAGGCACTTTCCCATCTCTCTCATGTAGCTGCAACTATGCATTTTCCTGGCGTCATAGAACTGGCATGCGGAGGCCACCAGGCCTCAAACATCACGAAGCTGATGCAGTGAACTTGGCAGTTACAATCAATTTTTATTTACAAAAGGTAGAGTGAAGAATAGTGTTATGGGCCACAAGCCACTGACTTCACCGAGATCTTCAATTTCACATTCATATTCATGGTGAAGGACCTCATTTGTCAAGATTCTGCTCCAGCCCAGACTTCTGGGGAGGACCTTAATTCCATAAAGGTATCAGGGGAGAGACTTGTCACAGCTCATCTATGGAATTTGGACCCTGGCATTCTTGTGCTGCCAGAATCCACCTGTGCCCACAGTGTCATCCTGTCCACCTTGACTCCATCCCCTCCCACGAGACTGAGCCACAGCACTGTGCTCTGGGGACTGTCTGTCCTGATGATTGGGACACTGTCCTGTGCTGGCAGCCCTGGTTTGGGCCTCATTCTAGGCCCCTGATAGATGCTTTGTAAATGCTAGGTGAGCTCACGGGGAGTGAACAGCTGGCCTAAACTGGAGATGATTTTTAAGAAGAGGCAGTCCTGAGGCTGGAGAGATGGCTTAGTGGTTAGGGCTCTTGCCTGTGAAGGCTAAGGACCCGGGTTTGACACCTCAGAACCCACATAAGCCACACAACCCACATAAGATGCACATGGTGGCACATGCTTCTAGAGTTCATTTGCAGTGGCTAGAGGCCCTGGCACACCCATATTCATCCTCTCTCTCTCATAAATAAATACATAAATAAGGAAGCAAAAAAGAAGCAGCAGTCCTAATTCAGATTGCTATAACTACAAGATGTGTTAGTCACAGACTCCAGCATGTTTAGGAGCTTGTGATGAATCTCTGACTTCCTGGTTCCAATTCCTGGTAGGGAGAGACAGAGGACACTAGGCGCACATGTGGGTCTCTACATCCCCAGAGAGAGAGATGTAGATAGAAAGGATGGGCACACCAGGGCCTCCAGCCACTGCAAACAAACTCCAGATGCATGCGCCACCTTGTGCATCTGGCTTATGTGGGTCCTGGGGAATCGAACCTGGGTCCTTTGTCTTAACAGGCAAGCACCTTAACTACTAAATCTTCTCTCTAGCCATCTACATCCTCTTAGGAGGGCACTAGTCCTACCACAGGGCTCCAACAGGACCTCAGTGAAACCTAATCATCTCCCAAAGACCCAAGTGCAAGTCATATCATCACACTGGGGTCAAGGTCTCAACATGTGACCTTGGGGTCAGGGATGCAAGCCTTCATCCACAGGAGACAACTTTGCACCCAGAAATGCAGCTTCCAGGCTTGTGTGACGTGGCTGAAATAGTCTGCTGCCGTGTATGACCCATGTCAGAGGCTACCAAGGCTTCTGTGTCAGGTAACAGAAAGGACAAGATGCGAAGCTTGCTTTTCTCCCCCACTCTTGGTGTGTATGGCCACAGTTTGAGGCACCAGAGGACAGCTGCCCCACGCCAGCTCTCCACCTGGCCTCCCATATCTGGCCATGAGCACCCCCTAGCTTCTGGCACACCTTAACCTCACACATTCAGATGATGGAAGCCCATCCTGCTTGACTGTATAAGCAGAAGGTTACTTGACTTTAAGGGGTTCAGTACTGGGCTGGAGAGATGGCTCAGCAGTTAAGGCACTTGCCTGTAAAACTTAATGACACAGGTTCGATTCCCCAGTACCCACATAAAGCCAGATGTACAAAGTGGAGCATGTACCTGGAATTCATGTGCAGTGGTTAGAGGCCCTGATGTGCTCATTCTCTCTGTCTGTCTCTCTTCTTTCTATCTCTCTCTGCTTGCAAAGAAATATAAATAAAAATATTAAAGCCTGGTGTGGTAACACACACCTTTAATCCCAGCACTCAGGAGGCAGAGATAGAAAGATCGCTGTGAGTTTGAGGCCACCCTGAGATTACATAGTGAGTTCCAGGTCAGCCTGGGCTAGAGTGAAACCCTACCTTGGGGGGAAAAAAAATTAAATTAAAAAGAAGCTTGGGCTAGAGAGATTGCTTAGTGGTTAAGGCACTTGCCTGTGAAGCCTAAAGACCCATGTTCAACTCTTCAGATCCCACGTAAACCAGATGCACAAGGTGATACAAGTGCACAAGGTGGCACACATGTCCTGGAGTTCAATTACAGTGGCTGGAGGCCCTGGCTCACCAATTCTCTCTCTCTTCCTCTTGCGCTCTCTCTCTCTCTCTCTCTCTCTCTCTCACACACACACACACATATAAAGGCTAGTCTGTTGGGCTTGCCTAAAAAGCAAACAAACAAAAAACAAAGAAGAGCCGGGCGTGGTGGTGCACGCCTTTAATCTCAGCACTAGGGAGGCAGAGGTAGGAGGATCGCCGTGAGTTCAAGGCCACCCTGAGACTAAAGAGTGAATTCCTGAGCTAGAGCAAGACCCTACCTTGGAAAACCAAAAAAAAAAAAAAAAAAAAAAAAAAAAAAAAAAAAAAAAGAAGCTCAGTACTGAGCACTCAGTAAGCATTCCGTAAATGTGATTAATCAGGCGATCCGCCGAGGTTCGGTCATGAATCCAGGTGTCTCAGCCTAGCCCTGGGATCACAGGGACTCTTAAGGAGCAGGAGTAGGTCAGGACTTTGTTCTGAGTCTGTAGAGCTCCTGGCAAAAAGCTGCTTCTGGGTCTCATTCTGCATCTCCCACACCTTCGACCACAGGAAAGCTCCCAGCAGCTGCCAACGCCAGCAGAGACCTTTTATGTTTGTAATCTACACGTCTCCCCACCTATGAAAATGTCATCTGGTCAGAATGTAAAATTCCAAGGAGATGGACACTATCTAGGTTTGTCCAGCAAATGTCACTCCTGAGTCCTTGCCCACATTCCCACCCACTGACTGTCTTCACTATGGAACCTGCCGGATGAGGGTCAGAAGCAAGCAGAGTCCTCCAGGATCTTCATGCTACCCTGGGTCCCCCATCCCCATCCTGATCCCATTCCTTCTCCTCAGTGTACCCTGAGAATTTAAGCCCAAGATCTGTAATAAGGCTCAGAGCCAAGGACCCAGGACCATCTGCACAGTCAAAGTTCTGCTCGGGCTTAGCGTCCTGGGGAGACCCTGAGGGAGACCTCAGGTGTCCAGATCTGCTCTGCAGCTCCCCAGGCCCCCTTCCCACAGTCCCTCCAGGGGAGGAGATGGAAAAGGAAATGAGGTTGAGGGCAGAGGATATTTGCTAACAAGTCCAGAGTGGCTGATGCAACATCCAACACCATTAAAATTAATGATCAGGTTCCAGATGCCTTGGCCTCCAGAGAGACCATCGATCTGAGGCCAAGGTGGAGGTGCCAGGAGGGACTGAAGTGGCGACTGGTCTCATTGTCTCCATCCTGGGATGGAAGGACAGTAGGAGCTACTGAGCTCCAGTCACCACTGAAATAAGGTGCCAACAAATGCTAGCATTCCTGTGGGTGGTGTGATACCCTTACAGGGATATCTGTACTTTGCGCAAAGTTCAAAACCATCCATAGACCTTTCCTACCCCTGATCTAGGGTGTAGGCATCAAAAGCACTGGTGTATTGGTTCTGAAGAACTTTATGAGCGTCGGGATGATGAAAATGTGAGAGCTGCCTTGCCGGGCTCCGCCGGCGGGGGCAGGTAGTGCCGAGGGAAGGACCAGGCCCGCTGGTTCCTCCCGAGGGGCTGAGGAGGAGATGAGCGTCCGACGACTCAGACCTCTCCTGGCCACCGGAGAAAAACCACACTGAGTCGGGAGTCTTGTCGAAGCAGGAACTCGATTTATTGCTATGAGCAGTTGTCTATATAATGTTGGGGACGAAGGCGGGGATTTTAGGATGGTGGGGAAAGGTAAGGGCCAATAGTAAACTGTGACTATTGAAATGATAATTCTAACTCCCATGCGGAAGTAGCAGGCAAGAAGCCATTAGGCGTCTTGCTGAGTCACGTCTGGCCAGAGGCAGATCACCAAACTTTAGCTAGGCTCAGGAAGTTCCACTAGGCCTCATGCCTGGGCCTTTCAGAGGCCAACACTGCCTGTTTTCCTGTAAGTGGACACACTGAGTTTATACAACATGGTCTCCTTGCAAGTTCCTTGTTGGTCAGGACGTGAAGCCACACACTCAAGCAGGGTCTATGAGGTGTTGTCTGGATAAATGACTCTGTGTAGTCCCCCTCCTTGGAGAACACAGCTATTCTCCTCGCTGGCTCTGGGGATGGAACCCAGGGCCTTGCACATTCTACGCAAGTGCTCTACCACTGAGCCACATGCCAGGCTCTGTCGGGTCCTTCAGTTCCCACCTTCCTGTCCCAGCCAGCTCAGCTGTCCTCTCAGACTGTGCACCAGGGTGACTGAGCTGAACGGACAACGGGCCTCGGCCACGGAGGCCCTGCTGGCTCTCAAGGTTCCACGAATCTGTTTCCAGCACTGTTGTCCAGAGCATTTGTGAACTTGTAGTTCTCTTTCCTTGAGCTGAGCTTCCCTTGGTGGTTGAAATAGTTGTAGATGCTGGATTGGAATCTTAGGGTGTCAGGCTGGGAAGATGTGTTTTTAGCACAATCTCCACCCTATCTTCTGTCCCAGAGCTTTGAAACTTGGAGTTTCATAGGGTTGAGTTTGACCCGGGACATGATGACTATTTAACTCATTCTGTTCTGAACCAGGCTAGCCTTGCAGACCAGACATGTTTCTTGGGGCATGACTTCTCCTTCCAAATGGTGGTAGAGTGTGGCCAGGACTTCCCCGTCAATTCCTTCCTGTCCCCCAAAGCTTGTGTTCAGGATCAGATCCTAAAGAAGGCTGGGCTCCGCCTATACCAGACAAGTGATAGAGCTGTCTTGCTGTCACTCAGGGCCATTGATGCAACTTAGTGACTGCAGAGGCAGCTGTGGGTCACAGCTGTAATCAGGCCTACTTCCCAGCCTAGTGCCCAAGGGCATGTTTTATTGCAGCTTGCAGAGCCTGTTGCCCTCCAGGGCAGAAGGCCACCCGCCCTTCTCCCCCTGAGTTCCAAGAGGCAGGGAGATTCACCTTCCACAGCGCTCCCGCGACTCATGTGAGAAGCTGAACCCCATTAGAGTATGAAAGGTGGACTTTCCAAGCCCCAGGCTCTATCCCCAGGAGCAGAGCCACCCCCTCTCCTGACAGGAGGCATCAAGGCCCACCTGTGACTGCTGCTTTTCTCATGCCTGGGAGAAGTGGGAGAAGGAAGGAGAGCCAAGCTCCAGGAACTCTGGCCGGAGTTGCAGCATAGACAAGCCCTTTGGGAACTTCTAAACGGAATGTGGAGAGGCCCCCTTCTCTCCCATACTATCTGTCTTGAGCCTGTGACCTGACTTCCTTGGGGAATCTTGGCACAGATGCCTCAGCAGATACAATAGCAGCCAGAGGCCCTGTGGTTGCAAACTGGCTGTTTTTCATTTATTTATTTAGCTTTGGTTTTTCTAGGTCAGATCTCACTCTAGCTCAGGCTGACCTGGAACTCACTATGCAGTCTCAGGGTGACCTTGAACCCATGGCGATCCTCCTACCTCTGCCTCCCGAGTGCTGGGATTAAAGGCCTGTGCCAACACACCTAGCTTTCTTTTTTTTAAGTTTTATTTATTCAAGAGAGTAAGAGAGAATGGGCACACCAGGGCCTCCAGCCCCTGCAAACAAACTCCAGATGCATGTACCACCTTGTGCAACAGGATTACATGAGTCCTGAGGGATTGAACCAGGGTCCTTTGGCTTTGCAGGCAAACATCTTAACCACTAAGCCATCCCTCCAGCCCCTGGCTGTGTTTTTGCCACAAGTGTCTGTGGGAAGACCTTCCTCGCGTTGTTCCTGTTTGCCCTTCTCTGTCATGGCCATGGTAGAATACGCTAGGTACATACCCCGGTCTACGTGCCAGGTGCCTCGTAGCACATGGGTTTCTATGCTTGACAGTGCAGTTTATTACCATCATTTCCCCTGTGCCAGTGGGTGCCATGCCATGGAGTAGTCTGCCCAGGGCCCAGGCTCTCTAGCTCGAGCTCAGAGGATGATCTCCGGAGCCAGCTCTGAGTCATGGGGTGTGAGGGATGCGGAGCTGCTATACTGAAAGGCCAGAACCGTGGACGAGTTACTGACAAGCTTGGTTGTCCTTCTGATGCTGCGTCCGTGAGGCTAATCCCTCCACCCCTCGGAGCCAGGATTCTCGAACCTGGCTGACCATTGACATCTGCTGGGAAAATGTCTATTATCTGTCTATTTTTGGTGCTGAGGATGGAACCTTAGGCTACATTCATGCTAAGCATGGACTCTACCACTGAGCTATACCAAGAGACCCTCTCTTTCTTTCTTTCTTTCTTTCTCTCTCTCTCTCTTTCTTTCTTTCTTTCTTTCTTTCTTTCTTTCTTTCTTTCTTTCTTCCTTTCTTAAACAATTCCTGGGCCAACCCCTGTGTCTTTGGTGGCCTGGAGCTGGGGCCTTAGAATCTGCATCTAAGAATCCTGGTACATAAACTACTTTGGATTCTTTTCCTACCAGTTCCTCATTTTATCAAGAACTGCGACATCCACTTGTTCCCTATTTGGCTACAAGTCATGAGTGCTAAACTCATTAGTCAAGAGGCGGATTATATAGATTCAGTTTACACATTTTATTCACTCTACACACGTGTTAATTAAGCCAATTCCCTTTTCCTTATCCTCACCACTACCATAGCCTCCTGGCCTTAACCCCATGGGGTACTCATAAGCCACTTCACTTGGTCCACAGGTGGCGACGCCCGAGGGCGATGCTCCTCTGTGTACCAGGCTGCCGAGGGGTCCCACGGGCTGCTGCTTCTCCTTGCAGCGGGTGTCAACACAGAGAGAGAGACCTGGAGTCTGCCTCTCTGAGTGACAATTTCCTGAGCCTTTGCTGGAATTCTTTTTTTTTTTTTCCTTTTAATATTTTATTGACTTATTTGAGAGAGAGGAAGAGGCAGAGAGAGAGAGAGAAAATGGGCATGCCAGGGCCACTAGCCACTGCAAACGAACTCCAGCTGCATATGCCCCTTGTGCATCTGGCTTACTTGGGTCCTGGGGAATCGAACCAGGGTCCTTAGGCTTCACAGGCAAATGCCTTAACCACTAAGTCATTTCCCCAGTCCCTTTGCTGGAATTCTTATACCCATTTTGTTCCTCAGTCATTCTGGCTGCTGATAACCACCTTAGGGTTAGTTCATTCGCATATCAGCACGCAGAGGGTCTCTGCTGCTGGGTGAGTGCTGCTTATCAGAGCGGCCAGTCTTGGCCCCTAGTTGCCATGGGGACCTTGTCACTGCTGAGTGAGTGCCCCGTTTCTACTTCTAATTATTGCTTCTAGCAGTCCCCATTTTACTTCTAACTATTGCTTCTAACATCCCAGTTTTACTTTTAATTATTGCTCCTAACATTGCACCCTCACCCTTTCCCCTCCCCGAGGCAGGTCAGCTCAGTGGACAAACAAATAAAAAATAAAATAGAAATAAAGCATCCTCACTCACCTCCTGGGGTCCTCGGTTCATTCCTTCTTAGCCCCGGCACCTGCTCCGAGCCCCGTCTTCTCTCACACACCCACCAAGGCACTCCTGCCTGGGTCGTGTCTGTGATCCCAACACATCCTCCCTTTATAGGTCCTTTGCCCTTGCTTCTGGGACGCCCTTTCTTTTTATCTGTAGGGCAAAAGCTGCTGCTGTGGTTGTTTCAAAAAGCTAGGCTCAGGCTGGAGAGATGACTTAGCCTACAAAGCCTACAGACTCATGTTTCACTCTCCAGACCCCACGTAAGCCAGACACACAAGGTGACGCAAGCATGCCTGATTGCACATATGTACAAGGGGGCGCACACATCTGGAGTTTGATTTCAGTAGCTGGAGGCCCTGGTGTGCCAATTGTCTCTCTGTCTCTGTCTCTCTCTCATGTAAAAAGGGCCAGTCTAAGGCTGGAGAGATGGCTTAGTGGTTAAGTGCTTGCCTGTGAAGCCTAAGTACTCCAGTTCGAGGCTCGATTCCCCAGAACCCACGTTAGCCAGATGCACATGGGGGCGCACACGTCTGGAGTTCATTTGCAGTGGCTGGAGGCCCTGGCGTTCCCATTCTCTCTCTCTCTTTCTATCTGCCTCTTTCTCTCTCTGTCTGTTGCTCTCAAGTAAATAAAAGTAAACAAAAAACAATTTTTTATAAAAGGGCCAGTCTATGGGGCTTGCCACAAAAAAAAAAAAAAAAAAAAAAAGGCTAGGTTAAGTCACCGGTCACAGTGCACCATTAAAAAGAAAAGTAACGGTGAAAAGCAGACATAGGAGATTTAATCATGCACATGAAGAAGAGGTACAAATTAAAGGGGTTCAGTGACCCCTAAGTTCTACATGAGCTTTAGATTTAATAGAGGAAAATTGGGGCAAGGAACATAATTAAGCAGGCCTAGTGAAGGTGGGGTGGGGTGTGATTGATCATTGTCTCTGTTGGGGCTGGTCAAGGCTATCCAAAGCAGTCAATTCCTTGTATCTTTTTTCCTTTAGTTTTTTTTTTTTTTTTTTTTTTTTTTGAGGTAGGGTTTTACTGTAGCCCAGAATTCAGTATGTAGTCTCAGGTTGGCATCAAACTCACAGTGATCCTCCTACCTCAGCCTCCTGAGTGCTGAGATTAAAGGTGTGTTGCCACCATGCCCAGCAATATTTTTTTTTTTTTTTTTAGGGAGCAAGACAGAGACAAGGAGAGAGAGAATTGGCACGACAGGGCCTCAGCCACTGTAATCGAACTCCAGATTCTTCTGCCACCTAGTAGGCATGTGCAGCTGTGGTGGTTTGATTCAGGTGTCCCCCATAAACTTAGGTGTTCCCCAAGCTAGGTTCCCCAGCTGATGGCAATTGGAAATTGAAGCCTCCTGGAGGTAGTGTATTGTTGGGGGCGGGCTTATGGGTGTTATAGCCAGTTTCCCCATGCCAGTGTTTGGCACACTCTCCTGTTGCTATGGTCCACCTGATGTTGGCCAGGGGTGATGTCCACCCTCTGCTCATGCCATCATTTTCCCTGCCATCATGGAGCTTCCCCCTCAAGCCTATAAGCCAAAATAAACCTCTTTTTCCACAAGCTGCTCTTGGTTGGGTGATTTCTACCAGCAATGTGAACCTGACTGCAATAGCAACTGTGCGCTTGCCTCAACTTTTTGCATCAGGCTAACGTGGGATTTGGAGAGTAGAACATGGGTCCTCAGGCTCCACAGGCAAGCACCTTAGCAGCTAAGCCATCTCTCCAGCTCTGCCTTTAGTCTTGAAGCGTGTTGAGGTAGGTGAGGTATTGCTGGTTTCTAGATAGACTCCGTCCTGATTTTAGTTACCCTGTGGGCTTGCATTAGTTACTTACCTCGCTGCTGTGGCAAGAAATGGTTGAAGGAGGAAGGGTTTCTTTCCACGTGCAGTTGGAGGTGGTAGTCCACAGTGGCAGGAAGGCCTGGTGCAGGAATGTGCGGCAGCTGTTCACACGGCATTCACAGGCTGGAAGCAGAGTGGGGATGCCCACTCAGCTCCCTCTGTTTTCATTCTGCCTGGGACTCCAGGCCACGGAATGGTGTCACTCACAGTTAACGTGGCTATTCCCACCTCAACCTGATCTACACATTTCTTCATAGAGGTGGCCAGGGATTTGTCTCCTAGATGATTCCAGATCCCATCAAATTGGCGATTAAATTTAACCCTCATGGGGCCCAAGTGAGGAGAGAGAAAGGTAGAGAAAGAGAGAGAGGGAGGGAGGGAGGGAGAGAATGGGCGCCCCCGAGTCTCCAGCCACTGCAAATGAACTCAAGACGCATGTGCCACCTTTTGCATCTGGCTTACATGGGTAGTGGGGAATCGAAACTGGGTTCTTTGGCTTTGTGGGCAAGCACCTTAACTGCTAAGCCATCTCTCCAGCCCTCTGTTTTAATTGAGACAGGTTTTCATATTAGCCTAGGCTGGCCTCAAGCACAATATACTGAAAAGAATGGCCCTGAACTTCTGACATTTCTGCCTCTGCCTCCAGAGGGCTGCGATTTAAAGACATGTGCCTCAGGCAGGGTTTGACATAGTGCTGGAGATGGAAGGTGAGCTTTTGCAAAGGAGGCAGGCACCCTACCAACTGAGCTGCACCCCCACATCCAGCGCAGCTCCTAAGTGCCTGGTATGTCATGGTCTCTCTCCCTGGTCTGCTTCCCTTCTCTTCGTGATCTGCTTTCCTTGTATGCCCCTAAGAGCTTGACATCCCCACTCTTCCCTGCATCTGCTTTCGGCAAATTTCACACCTTCTTAGGGTGACCCCAGTTCTCATGGATATGGCCCCCCAGGTTTCCTACCCTGGTTGGTGGCTCCACCCTTACCACACAGTGTAGAATCCCAGAATTTTAGTCCAGCACTTGGCCAGACAGAAGAGTCCCTGTGCCCCCAGGTGCTCCGTCTCTGGAGCCATGTCTCACTTGCCCCCCCATCAGCACTCTCCCAGCCTTTTGCCTCACGCCGTCCTCCTTTGGGGGTCACAGCTCTTGTTATAAAATTCAAACCGGAGCCAGGCGTGGTGGCACACCCCTTAGGCCCAGCACTCAGGAGGTAGAGTTAGGAGGAAGGAGTTTGACACCACCCTGGACTACATAGCGAATTCCAGGTCAGCCTGGGCTAGAGCATGACCCTACTTGGAAACCCCCCCCCCAAAAAAAAATTCAAAATGGGCTCCAAGAATTCTGTGTAACCCTTTTCAGGGGCTGCCGTGGCTGGACCTCCAGCACCTCCCGTCAGGCCCTTTCTCACTGAAGCCACATTTTTTTTTCACATTTCTAATGAATTATAATATTTGAAACTGGATTGTATTTGAAGTTGAGAAGACAAAAATTATTTAATTGTACACACCAGAATTGACTGTATTTCTGAAATTTGTATGCATTTCTTTTTTCCCTTTTAATTTGCCCTTTAACAATTTCATATATATGTATTTCATATTATATATATACACACTTACACAATACATATCTATTGTAATTTGATCAGATATAGGCCCCCGCATTGCCCGCTCTTCTCCTCCTCCCACTCCCATTGGACCCCTTCTTCCTCCCACGTATCATTGAAGAGAACATCTTCCCCTCCCCCAACAACCCTTGACTATCAATAACTCCACAGGGAGGGACAGGGACTCAGAAGTCCCTCCTCTTTCCATGGCAGAATGGTGCCTGGCCCTATCACGTGCAGGTCCTGTGTAGACTACCACAGCTGCTATGAGTTCACGAGTGCAGTGGTCGTGTCATGTCCAGGTGAGAGTCCCACAACCTTCCTCCCGCCCTCCAGACCTCACGTTCTTTCTGTTGTCACCTCCACAATATTCTCTAAGCCTTGAGGGAGGATGCTATAGATGCCCCACATAGGGCTTAGCACTCAGCAGTTACTTATTTTTAGCATTTTGACCAGTTATAAAAACATGCATTAACTGCAGCATGCTACAAGCAGAAAACCTTATTTTTAAAAGTATTTTATTTTTATTTATTGATTTATTTGACAGAGAAAGGGGAGAAAGAGAGAAACAGAGAGAATGGGCACACCAGGGCCTCCAGCCACTGCAAACGAACTCCAGACGTGTGCACCCCCATATGCATCTGGCTAATGTGGGTCCTGGGGAATCGAGCCTGGGTCCTTTGGCTTTGCAGGCAAATTCCTTAACCACTAAGCCATCCCTCCAGCCCCAGTAAACCTTATTTTAAATATTTTTTATTGTCCAAGGCTGACAGCAGCACTAATCTGTGGGTGTAAGCATAAATATTTAGAAAATAATTTAACATCACATCTGTCTAGCAAAACAATAGTAGTAGGTTCCTTCCTGGAAACTATGGCCTCTTCAGACATGGGCTTTGGATCTGGCATACAAAATCAGGCATGAATTCCCTCTTATAGAGTGAGTCTCACATTCAATCACAATGCAGTTGGTTGCCTCCAGAGCAGTCATGCCACTATTGTACCAGTTCCATTACAGCTTGATCTCTCTACAGCCTGCAGGCAGTGTGTGGGGTCTTTAGCAATAGAGCCTTATTGTTCAGTTCTGGTAGGCACCCAAGAGCAGTGGCAACAGTCTAGGTTGTTTTGGGGGCCTCCAAGAAAGGTACATTTTAAAAATGAACAATGCAGCTGGGCATAGTGGCACACACCTTTTTTAATCACAGCACTTGGGAGGCAGAGGTAGGAGGATCTCTTAGAGTTCGAGGCCACCCTGAGACTACATAGTGAATTCCAGGTCAGCCTGGACTAGAGTGAAACTCTACCTCAGAAAAAAAAAGAAGAAGAAGAAGAAGAATGATGGGGCTGGGAGATGGCTTGGCGGTTAAGGAGCTTGCTTGCAAAGCCTGACAGCCCAGGTTCAATTCCCCAGTGCTCATGGAAAGCCAGATGCACAAAGTAGTGCATACATCCGGAGTTCGTTTGCAGTGACAGGAGGCCCTGGTATACCCATTCTCTCTCTCTCTCTCTCTCTCTCTCTCTCTCTCTCTCTCTCTCATAAATCAATAAAATATATTTTTTAAGTGAATGATAGGGGCTAGATATATAGCTCAGCAATTAAAGGTGCTTGCTTGAACAATCTGATGACCTAGGTTTTATTCCCCAGTACCTATGTAAAGTCAGATGCACAAGGTGATGCATGCATGTAGAGTTCCTTTGTAGTGGCAGGTGGCCCTGGTGTGCCCATACTAACTGCCTCTCTCTCTCTCTCATAACTAAAAATATTTTTAAAAAAACTAGCCGGGCGTGGTGGCACACGCCTTTAATCCCAACACTCGGGAGGCAGAAGTAGGAAGATCGCTGTGAGTTCAAGGCCACCCTGAGACTCCATAGTGAATTCCAGGTCAGCTTGGGCTAGAGTGAGACCTTATCTCGAAAAAAAAAAAACTGAATGGTGTTTTGACTACAGTATGAACTAATCCTATAGCAGTTCCTAGTCCTATTCAGAGCCCCTACATCCCTGGTTCTGGATGAAGGGGTGGATGCCTCTGGGGGTTCTTCTCCTCCACCTTCCCTCAGTGACCTCCCATTAGCTTCCAGGACCCCATCTGCTCTCCTGGACAGTCTTCATCCCTGTTCCTTGAGTGACCACAGTGGAACTCTCCAGCAGAAGTGAACCGGGTCCCCCCACCTGCCTTGTCTCTGTATCTCAAGACCCAGCACAGGAATATAACTGGTGTTCTGTGAAATAAACTAGAACTGACGTGTCGTGGCTGGGTGAGACCCTCACAAGTAAGATTCATCTAAGATAATTGATTAACCCCTCTTTGAAAATGTGCTAAGAGCATTTAAAACATATACTGCTAAAGAAGCTAAAACTATGTTTTTTCAAAAAATTATTTATTTGTTTCTTTATTTTAGAGACACACACACACAGAGAGAGAGAGGGCACACTAGGGCCTTTAGCCACTACAAACCAATTCCAGATGCATGTACCACCTTGTGCATCTGGCTTATGTGGGTCCTGGGGAATTGAACCTGGGTTCTTGGGCTTCACAGGCAAGTGCCTTAACTGCTAAGCCATCTCTTCATCCCATCTATGTGGTTTTTAAAAATATTTTATTTATTTATTTGGCACAGGAGGGAAGAGAGAGAGAGAGAGAGAGAGAGAGAATGGGTGTGCCAAGGCCTCCAACCATTGCAAATGAACTCCAGATGCATGTGCCACCTTATGTTACCAGTCTAGCCCATTCATGTTATCCCTACCTTCTGTGCAAATGTCCTACCTTAACTGGCAAAGGGGACTTGTTAGCATGGTTTCCTAGTTAGTGAGATCGTAACTAGTGCAACTGTAGGCAACGTGCACACCTTATGAGCCCATATGTGTCTAATGTGTCTATGTGATAGTTGTCCTGAGAACATGTCAGCATGGGTCAAAGGATAAGCGGAGGCCACAGGTCACAACCACACCACACATTTGCTGAGGCTCCTTTTTTGAAACTGTGGCTGGAGCGTCAGCCCTTGCTGGTGTCACTCATTCCGCAGGTCCCATGTTTCTCCCCAGGACTCTCCTCTGAGAAGCAGGCTGGCAGGTGTGTGAAAATTCCATGGCCCCTATCAGTTTGGCAGTTCTGACAAGGCTCCATCTTCTTCCAGATGACCTAACTTGAAGGATCTCTGACCCAGGTGTGGTGGTACCTGTGTGGAGTCCCATCACTCAGGAGGCTAAGGCAGGAGGACTGAGTTGGAGACTTGCCTGGGTTACATAGTGAGACACCAATGAAAACAGAAAAAAAAATCTGGTTCCAGGGATGGTTTCCTTGCAAAGAAGAGTGATGAGTGGCGACAGCTAGAGGGTCACAGGACCCCTGTCAAGCCCCATGAAGCCAAGATACTACAGTAGGCCAGATTAAGGACAACACAAACTCTTCTGTGACTGACAATGGCTGGGACTGGGCTTGGGTAGAGTGACTTATGGATGTATAAAATCATTAAGGATAAAGGTTTTAGCAGGACATGGTGACACATGCCTGTAATCCCAGAACTTGGGAAGTAGAGGCAGGAGGATCAGGGTTACGTGAGACCCTGTCAAAAAAAAGGGGGGGGAATGAATGTCTCTTTCTACTCCTTCTTTGATAGGGTCTCCCTATGCAGCCCAGGCTGGCCTTTTGATCCTCCTGTCTCTACCTCCTGAATGCTAAAATTACAGTGTACAGCTGTGCACCGCCACATCTGTGCCTATCCCCTTTCCAATGTAGGGGTGTGATATGCTAGAATGAAAAGAGTTTAGGCTTCTGGACAGATAGAGTTTTGATCTGGGCTCTGATACGTGGGCAAAATCATTTAGTCTCTCTGAGCTTTGGCTCCCCCATCTGTAAATGGGGTGATGATAACACCTCCAATAATTTTAAGAATCAGTAGTGTGGGTAGAGGGAGGGCAGTGCGCGCTCAGCATGTTGTAGCCGTGTGATAAATGGCATCTGTGTCATTTTCACTTAGTATTTCCCCCATGTGCCCATGCTTCTCTCCCACCGCCTTTCTGCATCTGCAGGCTTCTCTTGTGTATTGCTGACAGCTTAGGCACATCTCCTGTCCCCCACGCAAGATATGCCAGCAGGTGTCAGCTACTTCCTAAGTCCCCGGTGTCCCTGTCCCTGTCATTTCTCAGAAGCTGCCTTCTCTTCCCAGTGACATTTTACATCTACCAATACCTGATGACAGATGTATTTCCTTAAGCCACAGTCCCTACCGCATCCCTTTCCTGTCCAAAGATCCCTTAAGGTCCTACTTCCTGCAGATTGGGGAAACCCCATAAGCCAGTATTCGGAGCCTTCCACGTTGGCCCAGCCAACCAGTCCTTCACCTTGACCTCACCCACTCCCCCATGTCACCACTGCTGCCCTTGCGCTGCCTGAACTTCACCCTTCTCCTCCCAGTGGGGACAAGGTGGGACTCAAGTCCCAGCTCCATCACCTCCCCCCAGCCCCACCTCACGCCCGTGTGCAAGCCCTCAGCCCCTTTTACCCGGCCAGGGGAAGTTGAGTGTCCATGTCACAGGTTCTGAGGGCAGGGCTGAGTTGTATCCTGACGCAGCCTGTGAGAACTTATGAAGGATAACCCTACCTCATCCCCCAGCGAGACCCATAGCCACCATTTGTCCTCGCTGTCTGTCCCACGAGGATGTTTGCCTCCGCAGCTCCCACAAGCCTGCTGTGCACCTCTGTGCCAAAAGCATAGTCTGTGTGTGTGTGTGTGAGAGAGAGAGAGAGCGCTAGAGTGGTTTAACAGCCCCTAAAGATGTTCACTTCATGATTCTAGCACTGTGATGAGCTTTGCAATTTCTTAGGGTGGGAATTAGGAGCTTGTTTGGAAATACAGACTTCTGAGCACCTCAGACATTCAGTGGCATTGAGGGACACCCCAGGCACCTTGCTGGTAACAAATACCAGAGGTGGTGGTATGGAGTTTAAGGATACCTGGTTCAGATTACTTCTTATTTTAGAAAAGGAAATAAAATATTTATTTCAAGCAGAGAGAGAGAGAGAGAGAGAGAGAGAGAATGAGCATGCCAGGGCCTCTAGCCATTGTAAATGAACTCCAAAAGCATGTGCCACTTTGTGCATTGGGATTTATGTGAACACTGGGGAATTGAACCAGGGCTGTTAGGCTTTGCAGGAAAGCGCCCTAACTGCTGAGCCATCACTTCAGCCCTCAGATTACTTCTTGAATGCCACAGGCCGGCCAGTGTGAAAGTAAGGGTACAGCCATTGTCCTCAGGCAGCTTGGGTCACCTGAGCTTGATTGTGACTTTGGGTAGGATGTTGAATTCCTGACTTGTGTGTGTGTGCACGTGCACACATGTTAGAGAAGTTTAATGGCCCTTAAAGGTGTCCATGTTCTAACCCTGACACCAGCGACTGTGTCACCTTGCCTGGTGAAAGGGACTCTGCTGATATCATGAAGCTGAGGATCTCAAGGGACAGCAGGAGACCCAGAATCTGGAGATGTGATGCCAGAGCAGAACAGAGAGAAGGTGCTATGGTCACTTCTAGAAGCTGGCAGAGGCATGGGAAGGGTAATTCCTAAACAGCCCCAAAGCCCCACTCGGACTGCTCTCACCTCCAGAGCAGTGAGAGAATGCGTTTGCGTCACATAAGCCACTAAGCCTGCGGTGATTGTTGCAACGGCCACAGGAGACACGCTGACAGGGAGAGTGTCAACCTGGCAGAGCAGCTCCAGGCAGAGAGCCTCGCTCAAGCACAACTTGGTCAGCTTGTCAGAGCGTGTAAGACACGGAAAGGAAAGGATGGAGAAGGGGAAGTGGAAGACAGGGAAGGGGAAAGGAAAGGAGACGCTCTTCGCCCCCCTCCCTGGAGATGTGAGTGGCCAGCAGAATATCAGGGTCTCCTCAGGGACAGCTGCGTCCCTTCACTCTGCAGGCTCCTGTGCTTCAGTGCCGGTCCTGGTAATCAGCACGTGTGCTGGGGTCACTTCTGTGCCATCCACCCCTCCCGGATTCTCCACTGTGGTTGGTCTCTGGCTCGCCCCGTGACACCTGCTCCTGGCTTTGAACTCCTAGGTCCTTGGAGTCTTTGCTGCAGACAGCACAGCCTTTCCAACTCTGCTGCCTCCTGGCCTTGTCGGTGGCAGCCCTGTCGCTCCTTCATGGTGGCACACTGCTTGCCCTCTCTGCTTTGAAGGCACGGTGTGGCCAGTGTGGGAGCGGCAATGTTCTCCCCAGGGGACAGGGTGCCAGAGCTTAACTTGCTTCTCTCTCAGCTCTGGAGGCCAGGCAGTGGGCTGAGCTGGCAGTGAGCCTGTATGACCCCTGGTCTTGTGTGGGTCCCAGGTTCCTCAGGGGGGCTGTTGTGCACCAGCTCCCCAGAGGCATCCCAGCAACTGTGGAGCAGGGTCCTGAGTGGCCGTGAGTGCGACAGGAAAAAAAAAAAACACCCGGGAGGCAGCGTTGAAAAGCAGCTCGTTTATTTGTCAGGGGAGTGGGTTTATAAGCATTTGTGGAAGAGCGGGAAGAGGTACGGGTCATAAGGGGATTGGTTAGTACAAAGGTCCGGCTGATGCCTCATCATGGGTGAGCGGGAAAGGGTCACAAGGTCTAAGTAGTGGCTGGAAAAGGTATAGGGTGCGGGTCACAGGGGGATTGGCTATGTGAAGGCTGTTGGCTGATACCTCATTAACATATAGGGATGTGCCAGGCAAGCAGCAAGGGTCACAAGGCTCTGGGGACAGCAAAACCTAAGTCTCATCAGGACGTCCAGGTGTCCCGGGCTGGGGGAGGGAGCGGCCCCACTCCTGACAGCCTCGGGACCCCAAGTTGTCGGGGTCTAGTCCAGCTGCGACCTCCAGTGGCCCAGGAGCCCTTAGCCGTGCCTGGCAGCTCAGGCCCGCTTTAACCCTCAGTTGCCCGGGGCCCTTACCTGTGCCCGACAGTCTTGCAGCCCCTTCCGAAGCTGTCCCTTCTGGCCTCTTCCAGGCACGTTCGTCTCAGCCTTCACCGTGCTGTGTGGGGCCCGCACCGACCTCCCGGACAGACACGTGTGCTGCGTCTTCTGGCTGAACATCGCTGCGGCCCTCATCCAGGTGCTCACAGCCATCGTCATGGTGGGCTGGATCATGAGCATCTTCTGGGGTATGGACATGGTCATCCTTGCCAGTGAGTAGCTACTGGTATGCTCTGGGGGGCGGGGGCAGAACCGATGCCCGAGCTGCAGGGTGGGGGCCAGGGAGAAGGACCTGGGGGCTTGCCCACCAGCCGCGGTCCTGCTCAGCTCTAAGGCCACATTTGCGTCCTCTGCTCTCGTGCTATGGCTGCCTGGTTCAGGGCCCTCTCCCTACAATGCTTGGTTTGGAAACCTGCAGGGTGGGTCCCCAAGGGAGGGCCCCCCCATAGCTAAGACACCACCAGCTGCATTGGTCAAAGAAGCAACTGTATCCCAGAGACCAGGCAGGTTGAGCAAAGTCAGCCCCTGACCCACCGTTCTGTGTCTCCGTCGAAGTTTCCCGATGGAAAGACAAGGCAACATGCTGTCTTGGTTCACAGGCTTGTAACTGTGCTTTACCCAAAACCTGTGTGATTCCTTGTTAAACTATGCTCTTGGTTGGCACCAAAGCCCTACTAAGTCCTCGCTGGCATTGAGGCTATTCACTTCATGGCTGGGAGGGGAAGGGCTCACATTCCAAGTGTGTTAAAGATCCCACTAGGCCTCCTGATGGTCACACCTTTCTTCCGGGGCCCCCAGGGGACATTCCAGAGTACTATAGCAGTAAGAAATGGCCTATGCCACAGGGTAGAGTTCATGTAACATGTGTGGATGCCAAGTCAGAGCCCTTCAGAGTCATGGAACCAGATGTTCCCTGGCCTACTGTGGGAGTACCTACCAATAAACACTTTATACATCCAAACTGCACTCAGGGGCTGGAGAGATGGCTTAGTGGTTAAGGCACTTGCCTACAAAGCCAAAGGACCCAGGTTTGATTCCCCAGTACCCACGTAAAGCCAGATGTACAAGGTGGTGCATGTGTCTGGAGTTTGTTTGCAGTGGCTTGAGGGCCTGGCGAGCCCATTCTCTCTCTTGGGTCTTTCCAAAGAGTTAGGCTTTATAAGTGTAGGTCCTGTCTGTAGGAAGGACTAACCACATGTCACAGACAGATCTGGGCTGGAACTAGGGTGGCTCATTGCAGCATGACTAGGTTGTAGTCAAACCTACTCTGCCGCTGGCTTTTTAGAGTGATCCAGAATGCATCTCGAGAAAGCGCTGGCTGTGGAGTGGGGGTTAGGAATGAGGGAAGGAGGAGAACTGGGGTAAGCCCAGGACTGAGGAGGGGGCTGGGCAGGCAGGGCCAGGGCCGTGTGACACTATCAATCTATCAATGGGTGGGGCTGGTGGCTGGCTTCCGTGGCTGGTCACCGTGAACACCGAACACCCCTGTCTGAAGACCTGTCTTGTCTTTGCAGAGGCCCCAGGCAGGGTCCCTGGTCCACCTTCCTGGACCCACACACTCTTCCTCACTCTGCATCTCAACCGTGTCTTGCCTTCTGTTTTCAGTCTGTTTCTCTTTCTTTCTCCTCCTCCTGCCGCTGTCTCGCTGCTCTGCTGCTACAGTTTCCCAAGGTGAGTGTGTTGGTGGGTGTCAGCCTGTCATGTGCACAGATACCCACCCTCCAAGGCCTTTGTTTTCAGCTCTCCTTTGGAAAATGTTTAAACAAGCCGGGTATGGTGGCACACGCCTTTAATCCCAGCACTCGGGAGGCAGAGGTAGGAGGATCGCCATGAGTTCGAGGCCACCCTGAGACTCCATAGTGAATTCCAGGTCAGCCTGGGCTAGAGTGAGACCCTACCTCGAAAAACCAAAAAAAAAAAAAAAAAAAGAAAAGAAAAGAAAATGTTTAAACACGGAGGAAAGGAGAGCGCCTAACCTAGCAAGTCCCTAGACGTCCACACCAACTCCAGTGGCTCACTCACGACCATTCTCGCCTATGCCGCATCCCCAAACTGGAGTGTCAGCACCTCAGAGTGGCCAGTGGTCTTCTCCATGAAGAGGGACCCAGCGAAGGTTCTGGGACTCCTCCTCAGGCCAAGGGAACTGGCTGATGGAGTAACAGCTCAGCATGTCCACTCATTAGCTCAACCACGTACTCTCACCCAGAGAGTAGCCATAGTTCTCTAGTTCCCAAAGGGCCAGGGCTGTAGCCCTGAGGTAGAGCACTCCCCCAGTGTGCGCAAGGGCCTAGGTCTGGGGTTTTGCTTGCAGTGGCTAGAGGCCCTGGCACACCTATTCTCTATCTATCTACCGACCTCTTTCTCTCTCTCAAATAAATAAATAATAAATAAAAATTTCAAATACCCCCCCCCCCAACTAAAACCAGGCAAACAAACAAACATCATAAGGAAAAAAATTTTTTTAAGTTTTTTTTTTTAAAAAAACTGACCATGGTGGCACACACCTTTACTTCCAGCACTTGGGAGGCTGAGGTAGGAGGATCGCCATGAGTTTGAGGCCACCCTGAGACTACAAAGTGAATTCCAGATCAGCCTGGGCTCAAGTAAGACCCTACCTCAAAAAAACAAAGGGGGGGAAAAAAAAGGTCCTGTGATTAGCAACAATGTTTTGAAGGCTTAATGTGCCCAAGTCCCTGTCCCTGCTACCCAGCTGGTTGAATATTCACAGGACAGCTGCTCCCTTCTGTGGAATGGCTTCCTCTTTTCTTCCTTCCTCCTGTGTAGCCTTGCCTACAAATAGCCTTGTCTGCTCAAGGTCAGATCTTGCTGCCCATAGTACAAATGGGTCCTCAGTATGAATAAGACCTAGTGAGTAGATTCTGGTCTGGGAGTACCTTGGACAAACCTTAAAGGAAGTGGGCGTCTAGCCATCTCACCTCTGTTCCTTCCTTACAGGATACAAGGAGCAGGGCATCCCGCAGCAGCTGTGATCCCACAGGACCCGTCAGGGAAGTCCAGAGCTCTGCGAGGACTGCGCCAGGTGGCTTCGGGCACAAGGACTGTCATATGTTGTCTGCAGCCATTTCCCAGATTAGGGTAGAAGTGGGTCTTTTTTAAAATAGATATGTATATTATTTATTGTGAAAACACACCTGCTTTTCTCAGCAGGCTCTGAGGCCAGCCTCCCTCCCTGCTCCGGAGGTGCAGGAGGCACAGGCCTGGAGCACGGGGACCGGGCTGGATTTGACAGGGATGCAAGGATGACGGCCAGGCTCATCCTTGCCTGGCAACTCCCACTGCCCACTGCCCAGGCTGGACTGCTGCAGGCCCTGGTCCAGGTGATCAGGGGGTGATCCAGGGTGCAGGGCTGAGGGGGACACTTCCTCTGGGTCTCCACCCCCCCCCCCACCTCAACGATACGGTGCCCTGCAACTGCTCTGTGGTCTCCTGGGGGCAGCGGCAGGATGGGAGTGAGGGTGATCAGGTGACTGTGCAGTATGGAAAGGCCCCTGGGACCCCCAATAGGCAACCGACCATACCCCAGCCTCCTTGCTGTCCACAGGGAAGGACTGGGGATGAGTGTGGCCTTTGCTTCCCTGAGGTGAGTGGGGCACTGGCCCCATGCTTGGACACCCACTTCCACATGTTCATACATGAAATTGCCAGGCTGAGGTGTGAGTGTCTGCGCCAGCAGCCTTCTTCAACGTCTTGCCACCATGTCTGGTCCCTGCGCCTTTCTCTGAAATCCACGTGTCTCTGAAGTTAGGCTTTTTGTTTGTTTGTTTGTTTGCTTTGAGGAAGATGACAGAATCCATTCATCATGTATCTCCTGACACGCCAGTAGAGTCTGAGCTATCTCCCTACTATCAAGCATGGGCATATTTCTAGATAATAGTCAGATTCGTTGGGACCCATGAACTATAAATAGCCCATCTGTTCAGGTCAGATCTCGCTCCTGCGTACGTCCTGGGGGACGCTGGCCACCGTACCGCATTTTAAGGTTTAGAGTTTGCAGAGTGGTGTCGTGAGGTTAGGGACCTCAGTCTGACTCCTCCGTGCAAGAGGCTTCATTGGAGACTGGTTATTGGTTGTGTTCCGCTAAGCAGTACCCTGGGAGTGATTGGAACAGAGTTAGACCTCAAAATGGGGGAAGAAACTGACAGAAGGGATGCAGGCACCAATCTGAAATTAAGAGAAAGGAATATTTGCTTTGCTCATTCTCATTCTCATTCAAATGTAGGAAGCGCTAACGTGTGTGATGGACCCAGAGCTCGGCTTCCAGCCATACTGTCCTTGAGCCACTAGTGGGTCCCTTCCTGAGAGGGTTTCTTCAACTATCCGAGGCTCTGTTACAGCCCAGGTGAGGCTGGAGAAGGGAACTGGCCACCTTCTGTGTTACGGGATGGAAGCCCTTGGCATCTACGCTAGAGTGGCCTGGCCCTTTAGTCTTTGGGAGTAGACCTCGGCCTCTCCCAAACTGGTCAGCCCCTGACATAATGCAGCCACTCACTGGCCCAGCTCTGGGAACGCTCTCTGCTGCTGGCCTGTCCACCTGTCAGGTTCTTCCGTGGATGTCTGAGGTTGAACTGCACCTTTGGACACCTGACAGGATCATCGTGTCTTGCTGCACCGCCTTTCTCACAAATGCAGCCCCGGCTTCTGTCGCTTCTCTGTGTTTGTAGCCCCACACATCTCGGCCTGCTCCTATGCCCAAAACCGTCTCCCCTGCACACTGCTGCACTCGAGAAGCCCGTGTCCGGGAGTCGAGATGTCCTGGAACCTCATAACAGCCCCAGCAGAGGGAAATGATGGGTCCCTGTGACTTCCCACGCCTGCCAACCCACGGCCCTTCACCCCACGCAACTGCAGCCGAGTGATGACAGGTTTCAGGGGGCAGCCCCCACAGCGAGGGAGAAGTCCATTCTTCTCGGCTTGGGCTGAGGGTGGTGGCTGGGGGAGTTGAGAGGAGGTAGCCATTTGTGTCGCTTGTTTAGTGACACAAGCTGTGTGCAGGTGGGACTTAAGTGAGTGGCAGGTGTCACCATGTGTCCCTATGTAGGATGGCTTAATACTGGGATTTGTGAGCTTAGAAGGCGGTCTCCTGGGCACTGCCCCCTCCAGGAGGCTGGTGTGGGGCAGGGCCAGGAGCTCCCTCCCCCACCAGTCCTCTGAATAGAATTTGAGGGTTGCCTCCAGGTCAAAAACAGCAGCTCCCCCCCTCCCCCAGTGAGGCTATGGCCTTAGTACAAGCACCATCAGATGAGGGACAGTGGCTAGTTCACTCTACATTGTTCAAGCTGGCCACCTGGACTGTTAAGTGGCCAGAGTTCATTTATTAAACACCAGATAGCTGTAAAGCAGGGCTGTCGGACCAGCGAGTACTTGCTGGACAAGTGGCCCTTTGATGACAAAGCGAGGCTTTGAGCAAGAGTGAGGCACCTGGTCATATAGCCAGGCTACCACGGAGACTTCTGAGGACTGGGATGGCCAAGATGGTGGGAATAGTCAGGGGAGATAGTACCCTCCCCGCCCCAGCCTCCGATTCAACCTCCTTCTGCTGTCCTGGTCCATTGCCCCGCTCAGTGGACAGGCTCAGTAGTGGTCGTCCTGCAAACCAGTCTGCAGAGGGCACCAGGGAGACTTGAGGCACCAAAAAGTATAAGCCACACCCACAGACACCACACACACACACACACACACACACACACACACACACACACACACACGTCTCAGAAACCATAGGAGAAGAAAGCCAAACCTCCTCAGAGGGAGCAGAAAGCCCCTCCTCTGCCCTCCATACTCCCAGAGCTCAGCTGTCCTCAAGACCACGCCTCCCCTGGCTTTAGCGCGTCCCTCCCCGAGGACAGAAGCAGAAACAGTGCTGGGAACTGCCTGGTCCCACTCATGACCCATGGGACCCATTCCCACTGCAGGGCCGTGCTGGCTGTGTGAATGCATAATGGAGGCACAGGGTGTACTGATGGGGGGGGGCAGGGGTAGAGGATGGGTGGGGGGCGCTGAGGAGCAGTCTGCTAAGAGACAATGCAGGAAGCAAAAGAGCCCCACCACAGCTAGCCTGCTTCCTGGGCAGAAAAGGACCCAGATGTGCAAAAGACAAGACATCCACACATTTCCCAAACACCAGGAAGGCTGAAACCCTCGGACCAGGATGAAATTCTCCCCAAGGTCCGAAGGTCCTGATGGGGAACGTGAAGCTGAAATGACAACGCTTCTTTCTCCCTAAAATGCAAACCACAACCCCCACTCTAAATCTTCTGGTTTAACTGAACCCTGTTTTTAGGGATGTTGTTTGAAGAACGCTGGGGCTGTGTACAAATGACTTGGGGAGATGCAGACTGGGCTGCAGGTCCTCTGTCGGTGGTGAAGGCTCCGGGCAGTCATTCTCATGCCCTCTGGAGGGTGCCCATGCTTGTTCCCACGTGGGGACCGGAGGGAGCCTTTCAAAGCGAAAACCTGCCAGCTAGTGCTCCCTGGAGACCTGACCTTGCCGGTGGTGGTTGGGTGGAGGCAGCCTGGGCTTGGGGAGTGGTCTAGAACCACTGCACCTCCAAAAGCAGAATTGCCTCAGGGCTGATACAGTCCAGGGTCTCCCCCTAGTGGAAGCAGGGAGCCGCCCGCTGGCATAGGGAGCTTACCTGCTAGTGGTTCTGCAGTTGGCAAGTGGTCTGTGGGCAGGTCCCGTGCAAGATACCCTCAACTCCACATTCCTGTAGCCTCAAGCCCCCACTATTGCAAAAGACCCCTTCTCCAAGGCTAGCAGTTACATCTCCTTCCAGAGAGTTCTGGGACCAGTCTGAGCCTTGGCAATAGTAATAATGCTGTGGAAAAGGTCAGAAAAGCAAGTGGTTGAGAGACTTAGGGTCTGCATTTTCCCCTTCGGTTTTTTTCCTGTCGGCTTCTTATATAGGTAGGCAGGTGCTCAGGCTCAGAGCGTGGACCACCCCAACTCCCACAGCCACCACGACAGGAGGACGCTCAGCCGGAGTGATCCCCAGGGCCCTCAGCACCTGGAGGTGACGCTGACCCAGTCCCGTCAGGACAACCCGGGAATCAAATGGGTCCTGGTCAGCCTGGGAATCAAATGGGGCCTGGTCAGCATGGGAATCAAATGGGGCCACAGCATTTCCCCCATTCCTGCCAAAGCCAAGGGTGAGAGGGCCTGGGACCACGTGACAAGGCTGGCAGCCCTGCAGCCAGGAGAGCCCAGACTACCGGCAGAACAGGAGCACTGGCTCCAAGCGCCACAATCCCTCTTTTGTGTGAGTTCTCCCGGGAAGACACTCACTTGCCCCAGATAGGATACCAACAGACCAAAGAAACGATTCCGTTCAAGTTCAGTTTGGTGAACCAGAGAGTTTCTTGGGGGCCACTTCCAAGAGCATGAGTGACCATCATCATCTGCATCATGAAAAGACCCGCCCCAGACAGGCGATGCAGGACGCTTATACTGTTGTCACCACCCTAGTCTATCTCCCCCCATATATATTTTGTGGGCCCCATGGACCATGTGCAGCTGCGGGGTGGGGTGGGGAGCACGAGGGAGGGAGTGGCTGACGCCTCCTATCTTGTGAGGTGCTCATGCAGGAAATCAAAGCCGCTATGACTTCAAGATGGCAATGGCCAGGCTACGTCGACAGGACAGTGTTCCACCCCTCCCCACCCCCGTGCTGTCTGCGGGCGGGAGGGGCCACCTTGCGTGTTTCTGGAGTTCCTGGTACAAGTCCGAAGTGTCTGGATTTGGATTTAGTTAGGGAACCTCAACCTCCAACTTGTCTCCCCTCCTGCCCGAATTTTCCAGAAGGCCCGTCCCACAGTGCACCCTTGAAGCATTTTCACACAAGTGGACAGGTGCACACACCCCCCTCTCACACAATATACACTCATAGCCCCTTGACTACTGGCGAGTAGCACAGGGGCTGTGGGGAACTCAGAGTTGGGCTTACCTAAAGTGAACCTCACTCACACTCCCTCCACGACCCTGTCTGTCCTCACCGTACCCCAAACTCCACCCAGTGTATACACTGGCTCCTCTCTCTTTCTAGGACCCCCTGGACAATGGATCACTTCCTCCAGGGGTCCATGGGCTCAGCATTCCCCACCCCACCAAGCCCAGCTGTGCTCAACCCCCATGGCCCTGGGGCCTGCTGCGGGAGGGGCTAGGTGGGGCTGCCCTGCAGGGGCCGGTAACTGTACTTGAGGCTTTTCTGGGGCTGGAGGTAGGCCTCTCTTCTGAAACCCTGTCTGCTCTACCCCTCCTGGCCCAGCCCAGGAGTCAACGAAGAGGAGCAAAGACGCCGCAGAAGGGATCTTTTGAACAGGGAGAAGTGATGGGGGCTGTGACAGGCTCCCTGGGCCCTGCGGAGCTGTGGCTAGCCCTTTTCATGGGTGCGGCTCCATGCTGGTGTACAGAGTGCGACTTTATTTTAAACACATCATAAAAAAGACAGTTGGCTTGTGTGTCTCCCCTGAGTTTACACAGGGATGAGTGTTGTGCCGTGATTTCGTGTTTTGGTGCTGTGGTTGGTTTTGTTTGGGTCTCTTTTTCTCTCTGTTAAATTAATTGCTGTAGACTTCCGTGTTCTCTGACAATATCCAGGGCTCTACCCCAAGGAGCCCATTCCACATCAATCCAGCTAAGGGGACATTTCCGGCCCATTCCAAAGGTTTCTTGGAAGAAAAATAAATAAATAAAAATTCAAATGTCAGGGCTCTGCGGGAGATTTTTCGATTTCCCTGGCCAAGTGTGCAGCTTGGAGCCCAAGCCTGGCTGCGGATCTTTCTCGGTGCCCTTAGGCCTGAACCCTGGCCCTGCTCCAGAGCTCTCCAGCTTCCCCGGCCACGGAGCAGGCTGCATGCTTCCCCAGCCTTCTGCCCACTTTAAACCCCTTCCCTCCAGCAGCACCACTGTACGTGTGAGGAAGAATGCCATGTATGACAACCAAAATCTGTGTACATATCTCCATGTACATATATGTACATACACACGCGTTCCTATTATAAATACGAAAAGCATGGCATCTGTTTGGCATTCCAATCTGTTTTCTTTTTCTTTCCCTAAATCCTCGGAAATATGATTTTGGAACCCTTTTCTTTCTTTTCCTCTTTTCTACGTAATAAATATTCACGTGACCTTTCTGGTGGCTTCTCAAATCCCTTTGTCTTCCATTTAGTAATCAGACAGAACTCCCATCGCCACTAATCACCTCCCCCCCTTCCTTGTGACTTCTGCTGCTGGTGTGTCCATTTTAAAGGCCATCTGGCCCCTCCGTGCCCCAAGAGGCTTGTCCAAAGTGCATCTCTGCGCACCATGTCCTTTTGCAGCCAGGGGTGGTGGGCTCTGAATGAAGCATCAGGACCAGGCGTGTGCACAGCGGAAGCCCACTGACTTTCTTGACTGATGGCCTGGCTGGTGAGGAAAATGTAGAGACACACTTTGAACGATGTCTTTCCATAGTAATTGAGCATCAAGGATATGAGCGGTCAGAAGTTACAACTGGCCATTGGCCATCACGAAGGATTGATCGAGCCTTGAAGAGGATTGCAGAACGCTGTCCACGGCCCATCCACCACCTCTATTTAACAGATGATAGAGACCTAGGGAATTTATTAACTTTTTTTGGGTGAAGGGAAATGAATATATTCGATGGACACACCAGAATCCAGAGCGGAGAGGCAGAAACAATGCAGCAAGATCAAATCTAACCGTGTTAAGTGAGCGAGATCTGCTTGAAATGAACCGACCTCCACACTTCCCTTCACACCTCAGGATCATCCCCAAGGCAGCTCTGGGCTTGTGAGCCTCGGAGTGCTGGTGAATGACTGATCATCTATTGCAGATGCAGCAGCACTAGGGGCCGGAGTGAGGGGCTCTGGAGCTGCCGGGCTCCTCACAGGCCAAGGACAGGCCCAGCCTCCCCCCAATTCCTCTGTGCAGCCTCTGCTGACTTTCTCATGGCTGTGTCAGGATGCCTGATTTGTTTGGCTCATGGTTTCACAGGTGTTAATCCATCATAGCCCAGAGGGTGTGGCGGACAGGAAACAGAACAGAGCGGTAATGGGAAGGAACCAGGGCAGGTGAAACTTCCAAAGATGCGTCCCCAGTGACTTTCTTCTTCCAACAAGGTCCACAGATTCTGCCGCCTCCCAATAGTCTACTCTTATTTTGATATTTTATTCATGTACTTATTTATTTGTTTGAGAGAGAGGGAGAATGGGCACACCAGGGCCTCTAGCCACTGCAAAGGAACTCCCGACACATGGCTTGTATCTGGCTTACATGGGTTCTGGGGAATCAAACCTGGGTCCTTAGGCTTTGCAGGCAAGGGCCTTAACTGCTAAGCCATCTCTCCAGACCCTTATTTTGAATCTATCAATAGATTAGACTATTGATTGAGTCAGAGCCCTCGCCTAGCAATCATCTCTGAAAACATCAAGTTGACAGAGTCAGCCGTCACAGAGCCTTTGGGAATCCCTGTTATCTAATCCATTCCCTAGAGAGAGGCCACAATTTCGGTGGTCCTTCAAGTCGCTACTTCCCATGAGAACACTGCCCTGGAGAGACTCCAGCCTCACCCACAGTGACTCCATCAAGGTCCCAGAATGTCATCTATGTCCAGGTTGACTTTGGTCACTGCTAAAAGAGAGAGAGAGCAAGACCCAAAGTCCAATGCATCATACAGACCCCCGGTACTCTCGGGCCTTTTACAAAAACTGTGTGTGAGTCAGGGAGTGGCTCAGTGGTAGAGCACTCGCCTTGCATGTGCAAGGCCCTGGGTTCAATCCCCAGGAACACGACACAGGTTGGAGGGATGCTTCTGCTGAAAGCATAGGTTCTTGGAATGCATACAGGGTGGGAAGGTTGTAATTATGCAGGAATAATAATAAGAATATTAGTGGTGGGCTGGAGAGATGGCTTGGCAGTTAAGGTGTTTGTCTGCGAAGTCTAAGGACCCAGGTTCAATTCTCCAGGTCCCACGTAAGCCAGATGCACAAGGTGGCGCATGCACCTGCAGTTCATTTGCAGTGGCTAGAAGCCCTGGTGCACCCATCTTCTTTCTCTCTCTCTCTCTCTCTCTCTCTCACTCTCTCTCTGTCTCTTAAAAAAAAAAAAAAACTGTGCATCTTCTAAATCCCGAGCATGTTCAGATAAGCTGAGTCCTCTGGGTCAGTGAGTTCATTGAAAGACTCAATGTGAAGTGACTGGGCACTAGTCTGAGCTCTCCAAACATGCTGAGGAAACCCCTCAAGACAGCAAGATCACTTCTTCTCTTGGCCCTGACTTTCTTGACCTCAGGAAGGGTATGATTTGAGTCGAGCCAGCCTGTGCCCATCTCCTAGAGGGTAGATAAGGGCTCAGCCCTCAAGTTCTCAAGTCCAGAGGGAAGACAGTGTGACAAACATGTCTGCCTCCAGAATTCTCTGCCCTCCCAGCCCCAAGCTGCTCATGCATGCCTGTGCTCAGTCACAGGAGGGCCCTCGGAGGGTGCTGTGGGGGTGTGAGGTGGGCAGAAGTGGAAGCATGGGTGGGTTTGTGGGTGGGAGGTAGCCCACTCCTTAGCCCTCAGTCTTTGAGGAGGAGCGGAGATTGAACTTGGGACAGAGGATCTGGACCCAGAGGAACCAAGGCCAGCACTGCCTGAATGCTGGACCACTGAATCCAGCGGGCCAAGAAAGGCATCTCTGGGCTCCTCATGCCAATGTCATCCCCAGATAAAGTCTGAGAACAGTTATATGACCCAGGATTTAGTTTGCATAAAATATTCCCGGGGGCTGGAGAGATGGCTTAGCAGTTAAGGCACTTGCCTACAAAGCCAAAGGACCCAGGTTCGACTCCCCAGGACCCATGTTAGCCAGATGCACAATGGGGTGCACGCATCTGGAGTTCGTTTGCAGTGGCTGAAAGCTCTGGTGTGCCCATTCTCTCTCTCTCTCCCTACCTATTTCTGTATCTCTCAAATAAATAAATAAATAAAATATTAAAAAAACATTCCAGGAACATATTCTTCTTATACCAAGGCGGGGTGGGAATAACCATCAAAAACAATAGCAGCCGTCATCATTGTGCCATGCTCTGTCGCTGACAAGACACCTCCCTCCTCTAGACAAGATTCTAAGGAGCCAACACTTAATGTGCACAAATGTACAGGGGGTTTGAGTGTGTCACCTCACTACTATCTCCAGACACAGGCTCAGAGAAGTTAAGCATCTAGTCCAAAGACCCACAGCTGGTGACAGAGTCATGACCTTGATCCTCATCCCCACTCCTGACACCGTTACATTCCACGGGACTCTAGTTTCTTTTCTGCCCTTCTCTTCTTAGAAGACACTGTCTCAGACTACCAACTGGAAGACCTTTTTCAGACATAATATTGGGGGCTGGAGAGATGGCTTAGCAGCTAAGGCACTTGCCTGCAAAGCCAAAGGACCCAGGTTCTCTTCCCTGGAACCTATGTTAGCCAGATGCACAAGGTGGTGAATGAGTCTGGGGTTCGTTTGCAGCGGCTGGAGGCCACACCCATTCTCTTTCTCTCTGCCCCTCTCTCTCTCAAATAAATAAAAAAATTTTTTTAAATAAATAATGTTGGAAGTTGTTAGCCCCCTCTGAGAGCAGTCCAAGTGGTCCTTTCCCCTTGGATGTCACCCGCTGCCCTAGGCACTTGTCCTGAGCGTGTCTGCCTAGGACAACAGTGCAGGTGAGAAAGGAAACCATGCTCCTCCCCATGCAGCACAAGCAGGGCGCCGACCAGGAAGAAGGACAGGAGCACAGCACAGGGGCCGGACTCTCCACCTAGCATGTGCGTGGACGGCGGTCGGATGTCTCAGTCCTGCGTCTCCCGTGCTCAGTTCTGTCTCCCCTACTTTAATGGAGGGAGGGAACCGAGAGTGGTGGCATGACCACCCCGCATGCTCTTCACGTCAAAGGTTTGCCTAAGGACACTACAGGCACAGAGAGCAACAGGGCTGAGCTAACCTTGGGCATGGCAAGTGTGTTCTTTGGCCCACAGTCGGTGTGTGTCTCCCCAAACTCTGGCTAATTGCTGATCCATGAGGTTCTGGAATAAGAAACTGGTGGGGGTGGGGGCTAGAGAGATGGCTTAGCAGTTAAGCGCTTGCCTGTGAAGCCTAAGGTCCCCAGGACCCACGTTAGCCAGATGCACAAGGGGGCACACGTGTCAGGAGTTTGTTTGCAGTGGCTGGAAGCCCTGGTGTGCCCATTCTCTCTTTCTCTTTCGCACTCTCTCTCTCTCAGTCTCCCTCTTTGTCTGTCAAATAAATAAATAAATAAATGTAAAATAAAATAAAATAAAAAGGGGGGAATTTATTGGATTAGCTTTCGGTAGTTTAATAGCAGTTGCAGGCCCGAGAATCAAGGAACCCAGTCCCTGCTCAGTCCACGTGGCCAGATGCTTCAGCAGTCCCAATCCGGCACTGAAGGCCTGGAAGCTTCCTGAGGAGCCGCTGGGCTTCAATCCACGGGGGTCTTCAGTTGATGCTGGTCTTCAGCCCGCACTGGTCTGCAATCCACGCCGGAAGGCAGCAGCAACTCCGGCGGCCAAGTGGAAGGAAGGAAGGAGCTCTTTTTACCCAGAGCTTCCTTATATCAAGTCCCCTTCTGAGAGGGGGGCCCACTCTGAGGGAAGGGCTCACTGTGGGGGAAGGACTTCCTCCTTCAGTTAATCCTTCCTGGAAGCAACCTCAAGGATCCACCCAAAAGGGAATTTCTGTGTATTACTAAACAGATCAAGTTGACAACACCTTAACCATCACGCTTGGTGTCTATGATGCTCAGCTGAGGCCTAGGGACTCCCATGTCCCTGGAGTAAACCTGGGGGAACCAAGTGACCAGTTTGGGCCTTGTGAATTAGTGTATCCTCCACCCACTGGCCACTGAGTTTGGGCCCCCCACCAGAGGGTCCCTGATCTAGGGAGAGCTATGATAGGAGGCTGTGCTCAGTCCAAGCCTGCAGCTGCCTCCTGGGCAGGGGTGGGTATTTATATTCTCATCAAAAATAGCAATGCTTGGAAACAAACAAACAAAAAAAAAATGTCGAAAGCAAAGAAACTTCTAGGCTGTGGAGGAAGTAAGCCTTTTCTAGGAGCTGTCCTGGGCATCTGAGGTTCCAGGCAGGAGACGAGTCTGGAGGCCATAAGACAGGGAAGACACCTTCGCCGCTGGCTTCTGGGAATAGCAGGCACCCTTCCAGGGCCCTTTGGAAAAACTGAACTGAGAGGTATGGCTCTCATCTCAGAGACCTTGGCTCTTGGCCTTGAAACCTGCCATCCGTCTCCAACACAGTGGTGCCTCGCAGTCTCCACTAGCTGTCCCCTACACAGGCATGATCTTCCTTACTTCCCACACCCCAAACCTGCCCGGTTTCCCAGGAGCAGCCCAGAAGCCACATTCACCAGTAAGACATGTGGCTGGTTACCTCGCCTCCCTCCCTCTCTTCCTTCCTTCCTTCCTTCCTTCCCTTTTCTTCCTTCTTCCATTCCACCTCCCTTTCTTCTCTTTATTTCTTTCTTCCTTTACATAAGCTCATTCAAGTTTTCTCTCTCCATAATAATAAGAAAGTGTCCTAGCCAGCACTTGCTCCCTGAAGTCTCTGCCTCAGTCTACCCTGTTCCCCTCCCACCTGAGGACAAGGGCTTCCCCACATTACTTCTACAATGTGCCTGACCCGGACGTGGTATGTTACCGCAACACGTCACTGACATAAACCAACCAATGTGCCTGACCCGGATGTAGTATGTTACCGCAACACGTCACTGACATAAACCCACTCATAGGGAGGAAAGGTTAACTTGGGCTCATGGTTTCAAGAAGTTGAAGTGGGCACTCAATTAGCCTCATTGCTTTTGGGCCTGTGTTGAGGTAGTACATTATGGTGGGAGTGTATGGCCGAGGACACAGCTCTGACCTCCACCTCCCAACAGAAGTGAAAGAGAAAGGAAGAAGAGGATTATGGTCTCATTATCCCCTCAAAGGCACAGCCTCAATGACTTGAGTTTTTCCCACTAAGCTCCATATTCTAAGGGTTCAACTGCCTCTCCACCCCCCCCCCCATAGTGCCACAGGCTGTGAGCATTCCACATGCTAAGTCTGTACGTGTCACGCACATTTGCACACATCCCAGGCCCTGGGCACATTTTTTCCCATGATGAATTGGGCATTGTCATATTATAATTTTCATGTCTAAGCCACCCCCAACTTCCCACTTTGTCCCCACCTGCCTCAAATGATAGCAACATTATTTGGAGTAAAAAAGTGTGGATTTCAGGCTGCAGGGATGGCTTAATGGTTAAGGCAATTTGCCTGCAAAGCCAAAGAACCCAGGTTCAATTCCCCAGGACTCACGTAAGCCAGATGCACAAGGGGCATATGTGTCTGGAGTTCGTTTGCAGTGGCTAGAGGCCCTGGCATGCCCATTCTCTCTCTATCTGTCTCTCTTCTATCTCTCTCTGCTTGCAAATAAATAATTTTTTTTAAAAAAGCCAGAAGCTGCCTGGCATGGATGGTGTGGTGACCCTACATTGAAAAACCAAAAAAAAAAAAAAAAAAAAGTGTGGATCCTCCGTGCACAATCCACAATTCCACCCCTTACCTGTATCCCAGTCAGGAGGAGGGCTTTGGGACGCTGTCTTCTGGACACAAGTGGCTGATGTATTCATTACCACACAATGTTTTGTTTTTTTTATTACTGCATCATACTGGGACAAATCAACATGTCATCATAGATGGTGGAAGAAAGAGGGAAAAAAATAGAGAGAGAGAGAGAGAGGGCTGAAGAGATGGCTTGGTGGTTAAGGTGCTTGCCTGTGAAGCCCAAGGACCCAGGTTCAATTCCCAGTACTCATGTAAGCCGGGTGCACAAGGTGGCACATGTGTATGGGCTTCCTTTGTAGGGGCTAGTGGCCCTGGTGTGCCCATTCTGTCTGTCTGTCTGTCTCTCTTTCAAATGAATGAATGAGTGAGTAAATAAAAGAGAGACCTCAAATAGAAAAGGAACTAGTTGGGAAGAAGAATGGGTTCAGTGGAAGGTATGAAAGAAGGGTGACAAAACAAAGCAACAGGAGGGAATCATGATCAAAATGCATTATATACACGTATGAAAATTGTCAGTTAAAAAGTTACAAAAAGAGGGGCTGGAGAGATGCTCAGTGGTTAAAAAGTGACCTGGGTTTGATTCCCTAGTCCCACATAAAGACAGATGCACAAAGTGGCACATGCATCTGGAATTCATTTGCAGTGTCAGGAGACCCTGGCATACCTATACTCTCTCACACTCTCTCCATCTGCCTCTTTCTATCTCAAATATATACATATACATATATATATAACAGCACTTGGGAGGCAGAGGTAGGAGGATCATCATGAGTTTGAGGCCATCCTGAGACTACATAATGAATTCCAGGTCAGTGAGATCCTACCTCAAAAAAAAGAAAGAAAGATTAACAACAACAAAAAAAAAGGATACAATAAAAAACCCACAAAGTTCTCAATAAGGAGTAACACACTCTTTTAAATTTTTTTCTTTAAATATTTTTATCCATGCTGGGCGTGGTGGCACATGATCACCATGAATTCAAGGCTACCCTGTGACTACATAGGGAATTCCAAGTCAGCCTGGGCTAGAGCAAGACCCTATCTCAAAAAAATTTTTCTATTCATTTATTTTTTTTAATTCATTTATTTGAGGGTGACAGACAGAGAGAGAAAGAGGCAGATATAGAGAGAGAGAGAATGGGCACGCCAGGGCCTCCAGCCACTGCAAACAAACTCCAGACACGTGCGCCCCCTTGTGCATCTGACTAACGTGGGTCCTGGGGAATCGAGCCTCGAACCGGGGTCCTTAGGCTTCACAGGCAAGTGCTTAACCGCTAAGCCATCTCTCCAGCCCTTTTTATTCATTTTTTAATTGCAAGGAAAGAAGGAATGAGAGAAAGAGAGAGAGAACATGGACACACCAGGGCCTCCTGCCACTGCAAACAGACTCCAGATGCATGAGCCCACCACTTTGTATACCTGGCTTTATATAGGTACTGGGGAATCGAACCTGGGCCATCAAGCTTTGCAGACAAGTACCTTTAAACACTGAGCAATCTCTCCAGCCCTGTGCCCCCCCACCCCTTTTGTTTCCATCAATTTGATGGCCCACCCCAGTGGTGGGTCATCACACCCCCCAATACACCTTTTCAGCACTGACAAGGCACCACCGGAACGTGGAGCCACAGGCAGTTGAATGAGGCCCAGCGAAGAGCTATAAATGGAGGCAGACGAGGCGGCAGGCTGGTACCTCTGTCTAATCCTCTGTCTCCTGAGCCCTGGGGCGTGGGGGGCAGGGGAATGAGCTCAGAGGGCAACTTTCAGGTCCCAGGAACTCTCTGAGATGCCAGCCCTTCCTGCCATGATCTCCACAAAGCAGGGGCGGCGGTACATGTTGCTTTAGAGAAAGCCCAGTGTCTCAGACACGAAAATCCCCCCAGATGGCACCAACTCTTTGTAACGTGTTTATTTTTCTCCTGCCATCCATGGCCCTGAGCCAGATAAACTTAACTGGGCTGTGGGAGGGGGGTGGATTAAAAGCAACAAAGTGACATAAGGAGCACCTGCATAATGTCCCTTCCCACCTCCTTCTACATAATATGGAAAATATTTTATGCAAAGAATCCTTTGTAGCTAAGGTAGAAGCAGAATTTGTTTTCCTTGGCTTCGCGCCCCTCTGAAGCGTTGGGTATTTAGTCATGCAAATAAGCACAAACCCGCGAGCCTGGGGGCTCAAAAAAATGAATCTGGAGCTGAGGAAAGCTGGGCAGAGAGAAACAAACATTTGCAAAACAGTGAAATGGCAGGACAGTGAAGGGCTGGTGACACTTTATGGTTTGATAAGGCAGCTTCCGATGACATCCTAAAGTCAGATAGTGCAAGTCCTCTCCCACCCTTCTAAACTACCTTCCCATTCTACTCAAGTGGCACGCGACTAGATCAGTTTTGAAAACTGTCGCCTGTGTTAGTCAGTGTCCCATACACAAGACCAAACGCCTCTAGTAACTTAGGAAGAGAAAATGCTCAATTTGGGCTCACAGTGTGGGAGGTTCCCATGCATGATCGGCCATGATTGGTCCTGTCTCTTTGGGCCTGTGGCAGGGCAGCGCATGACAGAGTCCACAGGGACCACAACCGCTCACTTCATGGCCCGGAAGTAAAACAGAAGAAGGACTGGACACTGGGGTCCCACAACTCCTTTCAGTGGCATGCTCGGATGACCTCAGCACTAGGCTCCCACCTCTCAAAGGTTCCACCATCTCCTAGTATGCCACCCTGGGGACCAAGCCTATGACATGCGGGACTTTGAGGAATATTCCAGATCCAAACGATAGCAACATCCTAACAAAACAAGACTGTGTTCTTTCTTTTCTTTTTCTTTACTTTCTTTTAAAACCTTTTTTTTTTTTTTGAGGTAGGGTCTCTAGCCTACGCCAACCTGGAATTCAATATGTAGTCTCAGGGTGGCCTCAAACTCATGACAATCCACCAACCTCTGCCTCCCGAGTGCTGGGATTAAAGGCGTGTGCCTCCACACCGGCTTTTAAAACCATTTTTATCCTCATACACATCAACCATGTATCGTGATCATAAACCCTTCCCACCATCCTCTTCCTCCCCCCTCCATCCCCACTGAATCTCTGCTTCTTTCCAACTATTACCATGTCATCATTTTGTCCCCTGCTATTATGCAGGTCTTGTGTAGGTAGCATCAGCCTCTGTGAGGCCATGAATACCACAGCCACCTTGTGTCTGGGAGACGACACTGCAAAGCATTCCTCCCCTTCCTTTGGCTCTTGCTTTCCTTCCACCACCTCTTCCTCAATGGTCCCTGAGCCTTGGAGGGTGTGATGTCGCACTTAGTGCTGAGCACTCCATTATCACTTCTTCTGAGCACTGGTGAGTTTTGAGCCACCCCAGTGGTCACCAACATCTGAAAAGAGAAGCTTCTCTAACAAAAAGTGAGAGTAGCATTAACATATGGGCATGAACATAAGTGTTTAGAGGGCACTTTGGTGGGCATAATAATCCATTTAGTCAAACAACACCCCAGGGCTTACAACCTCCTCAGCCATAGGCTATTGATTAGGCTTTCAATACCAGACATGAACTCCCTCCTGTGAAGCAGGCCTCAAATCCAATCAGGGAGCAGTTGGTTTTCCCCTTTAACAGACATGCCACCATGGTACCAGTTGGTACATCTGGACTGTCTGGCCAGCTATTAAACTTTTAGGGTCCACTGATGGCTAAGACTGTTGAAGACCTTTTTATATTTTTTTAATTTTATTTATTTATTTGAGAGAGACAAAGAGGCAGAGAGAGAGAGAGAGAGAGAGAGAGAGAGAGAGAGAGAGAATGGGCATGCCAGAGCCTCCAACCTCTGCAAACAAACTCCGGATTCATGTGCCACCTTGTGCACCTTGCTTACATGGGTCCTGGGGAATCGACCATGGTCCTTTGGCTTTTCAGGCAAGTGCCTTTTCCACTAAGCCATTTCTCCAGCCCAGCATTTTCTCATTTTGAGCATCTAAATACTACTCACATTTTCTTAGGTTTACATGTAGGTAGGACTGGTACTGTAGTCCAGTGGTAAAGTGCTTGCTTGGTATATGCTGGACACTGGGTTTGATCTCCAAAAGCACACACAATTTATATCTAAGTATTTGATTTTTTTTTTGGTATTTTTATTTATTTATTTGAGAGCAACAGACACAGAGAGAGGGGCAGATAGAGAGGGAGAGAGAATGGGAGCGCCAGGGCCTTCAACCACTGCAAACAAACTCCAGACGCATGTGACCTCTTATACATCTGGCTAACGTGGGTCCTGGGGAATCGAGCCTCAAACCAGGGTCCTTAGGCTTCACAGGCAAGCGCTTAACCACTAAGCCATCTCTCCAGCCCCCATATTTGATTTTTAATGTGATTTATTATTCATGATATTGTTTTTAAAAATCTCAGTATAGCCGGGCGTGGTGGTGCACGCCTTTAATCCCAGCACTTGGGAGGCAGAGATAGATGGATCACTGTGAGTCTGAGGCCATCCTGAGACTACATAGTGGATTCCAGGAGCCCTACCTCAAAAAACAAAAAACAAAAAACAAAACAAAAAAAATCTCAGTATATAACTTTAAAAAATAAAGTAAAATACCAGTATATACTTGCTCATTGCTGCTACATATTATCCTTAGGTATATTACTTTTTTTTATTTCAACTTGTATCTTGCAACTCTGCTTAACTCACTTGTTAGCTTTAGTTGCTTTGTTGTGAGATTTATTTAGATTTTCTAAGTAGACTAGCTTGCTTTCTGCAAATAAAGAACAAGCAAGTTTTTTCCCTTTGCAATAGACATTTTTGAGTTTTTTCTTGCCTTCTTTCAGTGGGTAGGGTCTCCCATTAATGCTAAAGAGGACTGTGAAGAGAGGTCATCTTTGCCTTGTTCCCATTCTTAGGAGGAAAGAATCCAGATTTACTGTTTTGTTTTGTGTTTTGCAAAAACTGTTAGGGTATTGATAAACTTCTTTCTAGTTCTAGCTTTCTACCATTGTTATCATAACTGAAATCTTGAAATTTTACTTGCATGTGTAAACGTGTGAGCATGTGTGTGCATATTGAATCTTGCATTTTAATATTTTTATGCATTTACTAATATGATCACAGATCTTTTTAGTCTGTTGACATGATTAATTACATGATTCGTTTAGAAGTTGAGAACCAATCTATGCTCACAGGATAAGCTCCAGGATTTATTAACCTTTCTACATATTGGCGGATTTGATTTGCTCATTTTTATGAGAGAGAGAGAGAGAGACAGAAAATTGGCATGACAGGGCCTCTAGCCACTGCAATCAAACTCCAGACGCATGTGCCACCTTGTGGGCATGTGTGACCTTGTGTGTACACATCACCTTGTGTGTCTGGCTTATGTGGGTTCTGGGGAGTTGCACCTGGGTCCTTAGGTTTCGCAGGCAAGCACCTTAACCCCTAAGCCATCTCTCCAGTCCTGATTTATTCATATTTAACAGAATCTTTCTGGGTCTATGTTCATGTTATCAATCTTCATTTTCTTTCTTTCGTTTTTTTTGTTTTTGTTTTTGAGGTAGGGTCTCACTCTAGCCCAGGCTGACCTGGAATTCACTTTGTAGTCTCAGGGTGGCCTTGAACTTATGGCTATCCTCCTACCTCGGCCTCCCAAGTGCTGGGATTAAAGGCGTGCACCACCATGCCCAGCTTCATTTTCTTTTTTTAAAAAAATATTTTATTGCCAGGTTTGGTGGTGCACGCCTTTAATTACAGCACGCAGGAGGCCGAGGTAGGAGGATCACTGCGAGTTCAAGGCCAGCCTGAGACTACACTGTGAATTCCAGGTCATCCTAGGCTACAGTGAGACCCTACCTCAAAAATATTTTATTTGTTTATTTGCAAGATGAGAGAAAGCATGTGCATTTCAGGGCCTCTTGTCACAGCAAACTCCAGATGCATGAACCACTTTGTGCCTCTGGCTTTATGTGAGTACTAGGGAATTGAACCCAGGCTGGCCGGCTTTTCAAGCAAGAACTTTATTTTTTTTGAAGGTAGGGTCTCACCCTAGCCCAGGCTGATCTGTAATTCACTCTGTAGTTTCAGGGTGGCCTCCAACTCATGGTGATCCTCCTACCACTGTCTCCCGAGTGCTGGGATTAAAGGTGTGCGCCACCACATCTGGCTTTTCAAGCAAGCACTTTTAACCAGTGAACCATCTCCCTAGCCTGAATCTGTCACTTTCTTGTGGTATGGCTGTCTGCCTTTGGTATTAAGGATCCTAGTGCTGATGTCACAAGATAAATTGGACAGTGTTTCCCCTCTTGAACTCCCTAGAGAAGCTTCGTAAAATTTGTATTACTTTTCCTTCAGCATTAGTAGATTCACCAGTAAAGTCACCTGGGCCTGGATCTTTCTCAGTGGAAAGACCAATACCCCAGATTCATTTTTCAGAGATACAGAATTATTCAACCTTTAACATTGCTTCTTGATGAGCTTTGATAGTTTGTATCATTGTCCATCTTCTTAATGCTGTTAAATGCATGAGTGTCAAGTTCCATGTAATGTTTATTATTAGAGTTGCCTTTATTATTGTTTTTTTTTTTTTTCAAGGTAGGATCTCACTGTAGCACAGGCTGACCTGGAATTCACTCTGTAGTCTCAGGGTGGCCTTGAACTCACGGCGATCCTCCTACCTCTGCCTCCTGAGTGCTGGGATTAAAGGCATGCGCCACCACGCCCGGCTCTTCATTATTCTTATTGGGGAGAGTCTGTCTTAGAATATTTCATTATTCTAAAAAGAAACTCTCTACCAATTAGCAGCCCCTTGTCATTTCCTCCCGCTTTGACCCATAAGGCAACTCCCACTGTGCTTTGTGCCTCTACAGACTCTCCTAACCTGGACATTTCATTCAAATGGAACCATACACTAAAGTGCCCTTTGTGTCTGACTTCTTTCACAGAGCAGAATGCATTCAAGGTTTATCTATGCAGTGCCATGTACCAATATCTCATTTCTTTTTTTTAAAATTTCCAAATATCATCCCATTGCACAAATATACCGATTCTATTTATCCATTAGCTGGTATCTGTTTGGGCTGGCTCTACTTGTTTTGTTATTATGAGTAATGTCATGAACATTTGTGTCCAAGTGTTTATGTGGGCATATAAGTTTTCATTTATTTTGGGTAAATGTCTGCTAGTAGAATTGCTGAGCCAGATGGTAATTTTATGCTTAACTTATTGAGGAACTGTAAGACCGTGTTTCCAAGCAGACCGTGCCATTGTTCATTGCCACAAGAAGTGCATGAGGCTCCAGTTTCTCTCCTTCTGACCCGACACACCGAACTGTCCCCGCACCAGTGTTATAAGTCAGTTGACCATAAACCTAAGGGTTCCTTTCCAGAGTCTAGTTCCATTGTTCTCAGTGGGGGTACGTCTCCACGCCACCGCCACTTAGAAGCGTCTTGGTTACTATAGCTTTGAAGCCACGAAGTGTGAGTCCCACGGCTCTGTTCTTCCTTCAAGACCGCCTTCGCTCTTCTGGGGGCCTTTTCTTTCCAACTGAAAGTTTGGATCAGCTTGTCAGTTTCTACCAGTTGGTATTTTTGTAGCGATTATGTTGGATTTTGTGAAAATAAATAAATAAAACTCAGGATATGTTGCCACCTTAACAATAGTAAGTTTTACAGTCCATGAACATGGAATATCTACTTAGTGAGGCATTTTGAAAGTTCTTTTAAGAACCAGAAGTGATGGCTTGTTCAATAATATCATAGTTTTCAGAGGATGCATTTTATATCTTTTTGTTAAATTTATGCCTATTTATTAATATTATTATTTGTAGTACTGGGGATCAAATCCATGACCTTGTATATGTTTGGCAAGTGCTTTGCCCCAGCCCTATTTAATTATGTTGGTGCATTATTATACTTATTATACATAAAGTTGTTTTCGTAGCTTTAATGATTATTGTCACAATATAGTTTTAGTTATATTGTTAGTGGCTGATCTAGGATTTACCACATGCATGTGGGAATACACATTTGAGATTTATATCAACTTAATTCTAGTTAGATATCAAAATATTACCCCTATGTAGCTTTTTAATTTTACTTTTTTTAGTTGACATAAGAGATTTGAGCATCATTCATTCTGGCTTTTTTTTTTTTTTTTTTTTTTTTTTGAGGCAGTTTCACTCTAGTCCAGGCTGACCTGGAATTCACTATGTAGTCTCAGGGTAGCCTCGAACTCATGGCGATCCTCCTACCACAGCCTCCCGAGTTCTGGGATTAAAGGCATGTGCCACCACACCTGGTACATTTGGGCCTTTAAACTACATGGTATCTGAGTGTGACTCTCTTTGTGTTTAGACTATTTAGAGTTATTTGAGGTTCTTGGATATATAGTCAGTGGTTTTCATCAAATTTTGGAAAATCTCAGCCATTATTTCCTCATTTACTATTCTGCTTGTTTCTTTCTCTTCTCCTTGTATTCTCAGCACATGGATAGTGACACTCCAAGGGTTCGCACTTTTCTCTAGACTTTGTTCATTGCTCGTCATTCTTCTCTGGTTTAGGACTGCAAACTCAGTCATTTTTTTTTTCTACCAGTCTAGTGAATTTTCCATTTTACCTGTTGTTGCAATCAGGTTCTCCGTGTGGCAGAAAACACCCGACCAAGAGCTGCTTATGGGAAGAAAAGGTTTATTTTGGCTTACAGACTCGAGGGGAAGCTCCATGATGGCAGGGGAAAACGATGGCATGAGCAGAGGGTGGACATCACCCCCTGGCCAACATCAGGTGGACCATAGCAACAGGAGAGTGCACCAAACACTGGCAAGGAGAAGCTGGCTATAACACCCATAAGCCCACCCCCACCAATACACTGCTTCCAGGAGGCTTTAATTCCCAAATCTCCATCAGCTATGAACCTAGCATTCAGGCCATGTAAGTTTACAGTGGGTGGGGAGGGGATCACCTGAATCAAACCACCACACCTGTTAATTGCAGAATTTCCATTCAGTTTTTCTAATTAAAAATTTATTGATTCTAAAGCCTAGCACGGTGGCACGTGCCTTTAATCCCAGCACTTGGGGAGGCAGAGGTAGGAGGGTCACTGTGAGTTCGAGGCCACCCTGAGATGACATAGTGAATTCCAGGTCAGCCTGGGCTAAAATAAAACAAACCTCACTTCAAAAAATCAAAAAAAAATTATTTATTTCTTTTTAAGGGAAGAGAGAGAAAGAGAGAGAATGGGTGTGCCAGGGCCTCTAGCCACTACAAATGAACTCCAGATGCATGTGCCACTTTGTGTAACCCATTTTACACGGGTACTGGGAAACTGAACCCAGGTCAGAACCGAGGTCGTCAAGCTTTGCAGGCAAGCACCTTAATCGCTGGCCCCACCTCCCATTCAGTTCTTTTTATATGTAGCCTCTCTCTCTCTCTCTCTTTCTCTCTCTCTCTCTCTCTCGTGTGTGTGTGTGTGTGTGTGTGTATGCCATGGTGCACACGTTTCTCTCTCTCTCGTGTGTGTGTGTGTATGCCATGGTGCACACGTTTCTCTCTCTCTCGTATGTGTGTGTGTGTATGCCATGGTGCACACGTTTCTCTCTCGTGTGTGTGCGTGTGTGTGTATGCCATGGTGCACACGTTTCTCTCTCTCTCTCTCGTGTGTGTGTGTGTGTGTGTGTATGCCATGGTGCACACGTTTCTCTCTCTCTCTCTCGTGTGTGTGTGTGTATGTGTGTGTGTGTGTGTGTGTATGCCATGGTGCACACGCTTCTCTCTCTCTCTCTCGTGTGTGTGTGTGTGTGTGTGTGTGTGTATGCCATGGTGCACACGTTTCTCTCTCTCGTCTGTGTGTGTGTGTGTGTGTGTGTATGCCATGGTGCACACGCTTCTCTCTCTCTCTCGTGTGTGTGTGTGTGTGTGTGTGTATGCCATGGTGCACACGCTTCTCTCTCTCTCTCGTGTGTGTGTGTGTGTGTGTGTGTATGCCATGGTGCACACGCTTCTCTCTCTCATGTGTGTGTGTGTGTGTGTATGCCATGGTGCACACGTTTCTCTCTCTCTCTCGTGTGTGTGTGTGTGTGTGTGTGTGTGTGTATGCCATGGTGCACACGTTTCTCTCTCTCTCTCTCGTGTGTGTGTGTGTGTGTGTGTGTGTGTATGCCATGGTGCACACGCTTCTCTCTCTCGTGTGTGTGTGTGTGTGTGTATGCCATGGTGCACACGCTTCTCTCTCTCTCTCGTGTGTGTGTGTGTGTGTGTGTATGCCATGGTGCACACGCTTCTCTCTCTCTCTCGTGTGTGTGTGTGTGTGTGTGTATGCCATGGTGCACACGCTTCTCTCTCTCGTGTGTGTGTGTGTGTGTGTGTGTGTATGCCATGGTGCACACGTTTCTCTCTCTCTCTCGTGTGTGTGTGTGTGTGTATGCCATGGTGCACACGTTTCTCTCTCTCTCTCGTGTGTGTGTGTGTGTGTGTATGCCATGGTGCACACGTTTCTCTCTCTCGTCTGTGTGTGTGTGTGTGTGTGTGTGTATGCCATGGTGCACACGTTTCTCTCTCTCTCTCGTGTGTGTGTGTGTGTGTATGCCATGGTGCACACGTTTCTCTCTCTCGTCTGTGTGTGTGTGTGTGTATGCCATGGTGCACACGTTTCTCTCTCTCGTCTGTGTGTGTGTGTGTGTATGCCATGGTGCACACGTTTCTCTCTCTCTCTCGTGTGTGTGTGTGTGTGTGTGTGTGTATGCCATGGTGCACACGTTTCTCTCTCTCTCTCGTGTGTGTGTGTGTGTGTGTGTGTGTGTGTATGCCATGGTGCACACGCTTCTCTCTCTCGTGTGTGTGTGTGTGTGTGTATGCCATGGTGCACACGCTTCTCTCTCTCTCTCGTGTGTGTGTGTGTGTGTGTGTATGCCATGGTGCACACGCTTCTCTCTCTCTCTCTCGTGTGTGTGTGTGTGTGTGTATGCCATGGTGCACACGCTTCTCTCTCTCGTGTGTGTGTGTGTGTGTGTGTGTGTATGCCATGGTGCACACGTTTCTCTCTCTCTCTCGTGTGTGTGTGTGTGTGTATGCCATGGTGCACACGTTTCTCTCTCTCTCTCGTGTGTGTGTGTGTGTGTGTGTATGCCATGGTGCACACGTTTCTCTCTCTCGTCTGTGTGTGTGTGTGTGTGTGTGTGTATGCCATGGTACACACGTTTCTCTCTCTCTCTCGTGTGTGTGTGTGTGTGTGTATGCCATGGTGCACACGTTTCTCTCTCTCGTCTGTGTGTGTGTGTGTGTATGCCATGGTGCACACGTTTCTCTCTCTCGTCTGTGTGTGTGTGTGTATGCCATGGTGCACACGTTTCTCTCTCTCGTCTGTGTGTGTGTGTGTGTATGCCATGGTGCACACGTTTCTCTCTCTCGTCTGTGTGTGTGTGTGTGTATGCCATGGTGCACACGTTTCTCTCTCTCGTCTGTGTGTGTGTGTGTGTATGCCATGGTGCACACGTTTCTCTCTCTCGTCTGTGTGTGTGTATGCCATGGTGCACACGTTTCTCTCTCTCGTCTGTGTGTGTGTGTATGTATGCCATGGTGCACACGTGGAGGGGTCAAAGGACAACCTCAGGTCCTCACCCTCATCTTCTTTGAAGCAGGGTCTCTCGTTGTTCACTGCTACGTCTACCAAGCTAGCTGGCCTATAAATTTGCAGGGGATTCTCCTGTGCCTGTCCCCCTCTAGCCCAGCGTTAGGGGAGGTCTGCTTTTGGTCAGGTGTTTAGTCCCAGCAATGTGAGGGCAACTACAACAGCCACGACAGAGGCATCCATGCTGCCTCCTTAACAACCCTCCATCTTGTGGCCTTGGTTTCATTTGAGGACCCAGCATCTCTCCTCTGGCTTAGCATCATTTCTCCACGCAAGAGTCTCGTCACCACAGCCCAGCTTAGGAGCCTCCAGGGACAACCACCTGTCACTAGGAGAAGTTTAAATGCTTCACCTTCCCCAGTCTCCTTCAGCCATGCCCATGAGGCAGTTCCCACGCTGACCCTCTGCCCTGGCCACTTGGAGCCACGTCTCATCCAGCATCTTCCACGTGTCTCTGTGGCTGTGTCTTTTGCTCCCTTCACCCCTGAACTGGCCCTAGATGGTACCTCCTCTTCAAAGGCTTTCTCACATGCTCTTCTTGTCCCTGTGAGAGGGGGTTACAGTTAGGGAGACTGGACCCCTGGAAGTAAGAAAAAGGCAGGAAAGTCTGCACTTGCTGGAAATCAAAGATGACCTGACTTCTTATCTCTTGTCTCATTCCCTAGACCTGTTTTTCCACAACCAACCAGGACCCCTCCTGGGAGGGAGGACTTTCATAGGATTTAAACATTGTGGTTGGTCAAATTCAGCCCCCCGGAACTTGGTGTCAGGGCTAGCCTCTTCCTGACACCACACCCCTAGCCCCGGTTCACCTGAGCCGGAAGACAGGGCCCACCACTATAAGGTTATAAATACCTTAGTAAGCGGAGGGCAGGCTCTCTAACCACTTAGAAACTTCCAGCTGTGGGTGAGTTTTTCTCTTGGCTGTGCCTGGGATGGTTCAGCCCAGGTGCCCAGGCCCAGCCAGGAGGGGCCCCCCAGCCCTTCCTCTCCGCATGGGTTCTTTATTCCCTCTAGCTCCCCACATGGCAGGAGCTCCTTGAACTTACTTTTACCTCTTCCCCCACCCCCCATGGTTTTCCCAGGCCTTCCATATGGAATCTCTAGCCATGTGGGTGCCTTTCCTTGGCTCCATACTTCCTTCAATAAATATAATAAATATAGTAATTTAATAATTAACCTTCTCAGTCTTTTTCATTCATTTTTTAAAACTAAAATTAGAAACAAGGGGCTGGAGGGTTGGCTTAGCCATTAAGGCGCTTGCCTGAGAAGTCTAAGGACCCAGGTTCGATTCCCCAGTACACGTAAACCAGGTAAAAAAAAGGGGGCACAAGTGTCTGGACTTCATTTGCACTGGCTAGAGGCCAGGGTGCTCCCATTCTCTCTATATATATATCTGCCTCTTCCTCTGTGTGTGTGTGTCAAATAAATAATAAAATAAAATATTAAAAAATAAAATTAGAAACAAGCCAGGCATGGTGGTGCACACCTTTAATCCCAGCACTCGGGAGGCAGAGGTAGGAGGATTGTCATGAGTTTGAGGCCACCCTGAGACTCCATGGTGAATTCCAGATCAGCCTGGGCTAGAGTGAGACCCTACCTCGAAAAAATAAATAAAATACAGAAGAATAAAGACCCTTAGGGTTTGGGGTTCAAGAACGTTCCTGGACCCTGAGCACCCCGTTACACCTGGTCTAGCTCAGACCTCTTCCGTGCCCCATGGAGTCTCTGTTCTTTGTACTACAAGGCACATGCCCGTCATACCACTCTCATGTCTTAAACCCAAGCTCTGGTAGTTATTAGCTGTGTGACCTGGGTCAAATTACTTAACTTCTCTGAGCATCAGTTTCCTGATTCATAGTTATTTATAGTGGCATTCACAGTACCTCTCTCAATGGCTTATTACAGGATGCAACAGGTAAGAGAAATGTGGTGCTTGTGATACTCTTGGCTGTTGATTGTTTTTGTTTTTCGTTGTGTTCGTGATATCCCTGCAGGCTAGAAATGTTACTAGGCTGGGAATGACCAGTACCAGTTTCCCAGGGTATCTTGGGGTGCAGAAGAGGAGGCTCCCTAGCATCTTCTGTGGTTTTGTAAATGCATTCCCCTCACAAACCTGCCTTTTCCCTTGGACCTTGCAATGCACCCACACTGTCCACTAGGGGGCAGCCTCCCTGTGGGGCAGCGCTGTTTCCAAACCACCTTGAACTTGCTCCAGCCCATCTTCTCAGCCAGCCTGACTAAAATTGGGCAATTTATTTTCCCCATTGAAATAAAACAGGGCTGCTGTTGTCATAAAACGGTCACAGATAACGTTTGTCCATAATGGGCAGAAACTATTTTTAAAGCAACGTGTGTTGCCACTCACCCTGGCCCCAAATTCTGCTTTATACATTCGCAGGCTGGGAAAGGCACATTGTGAGAGGGAAGGTGAGAACAGACTGTGATGTTAATCACAAGAGGCCCATTGTTGTGCCCTGAATGCTCTGGCCTCCCAGCCCCTCCACTGCAAGCCGGCCTTTCTCCCCTCACTGGAGATGGGACAGTGTGTACCGATGCCACCACCCCGTGAGTACCGAAAGAAGAGCAGACAGGGCAGAGGGCGGGCTGCCATGTGAGACTCACTGAGACGGCTGCTGCAAACCAGGAAGACGCCCTCTCCAGTCACTGCACCCAGCCCTACCGCCGCCTTGGACTTCAGGGCCTCCAGAACCATGAGAAGTGACCCCTAGGGTTGGAGGGATGGCTTAGCAGTTAAGGCGTTTGCCTGCAAAGCCAAAGGACCCAGGTTCAATTCCCCAGGACCTACATGGGCCAGATGCACAAGGTGGCACATGTGTCTGGAGTTCGTTTGCAGCACCCATTCCCTCTATCTGCCTGTATCTATCTATCTCAAATAAGTAAAGTAAATGAATAAAAGAAATTTTTTTTAAGTTTAAAAAAGAGAGAGAGAGAGAAGTGAACCTCAAGAGGAGCTAGTCCAGGCTGTGTGGGCTCCCAGGAAAGCTCTTCTGCCCTCATTGCTATTGCAATCCTACCAGCTAGGGTGTTTTTCTTTTTGGAGATCAACCCCAGGGCTCCATGTTTGCTAGGTAAATTATACCACTGAGCCTCACACAGATGTTTCCTCATTTACGAAAAAAAAAAGAAAAAAAACTTCAGGGCTGGAGAGAAGGCTCAGTGGTCAAGGCACTTACCTGCAAAGCCTAGGGACCCAGGTTCAACTCCCCAGAACCCATGAGAGCCAGACGCACAAGGGGGTGCGTGTGCACAGGTGGCATGTGCACCCAAGGAGGTACACGTGTCTGGAGTGCGACTGCAGTGGCTGAGGCCCCGGCACGCCAATTCTCTCTCATAAAAAAACTTCAGTGTGAACCCTCCTCTGTCGTGCGAGGCACTAAGTCCCTCTACTTCCTGCTCATCTCCTTCCCGGTCTCACTTCTCTGTTGTCTCAGGCCCACGCATGATGCGCTAAATGCCAGGAGTCAGGCCACAGCTGTCGCAGCAAGAAAGAAATCGAGAGAAACGACACACACACTGTTTCTTGGCATTCACAGGAACTGGATGTGTTTTCTGCCTTTCCGTGGAAGGGTGTGCGAGCCAGGCTGTGAACGGCAAGCAGACTGGGTTTTGCATTGCCAGTGTGTTGGGGAGAGAACAGGGGGTGTCACAGTACCTGATGCCGAGCTTCTTGGGGAACAGTTTCTCACTACAGGGATCCAGGTCCCCAAAGAAGATCAGGGCCTGTGAGGCTCCTTGTCCTTGGCTCTGCAGCTCAGACCGCCCCCCCAACCCCCGCGCCCGCTTAGCAAGGTTTATTGTCAACAGAAGAAGCAGCCATGGGCTGCCAGCAATCCTGTGATGCTACCAGGTGCCAGGACCCACTCCACTCCATGGACTGCTCGGGGATCTGGGCATTTAGTCAGATAGATCTTGAGCTCTGGTTCAAAGCTGAGGCCTGCTGCTTCACAGTTGGGTGATTTTACATAAGTTGCCCCCACCTTCTTGTGTGTCTTCTTTCCTACGTGTGACACAGGGCCGACAAGAGTCACCTCACGGCATTCATGAGTGTTAGACGTCGCCTTCAATCACCTGGCACTTAGTGATTTGTAGTCACTGGTCACAGTTATTTTTCAGGAAGAAGTTGGTAGCCTCTTGTGGTTTGATTCAGATGTCCCCTATAAACTTAGGTGGTCTGAATGCTAGGTTCGCAGCTGATGGAGATTTGGGAATTAACGCCTCCTGGAGGCGGTGTGTTGTTGGGGGCGGGCTTATGGGTGTTATAGCCAGTGTCACCTTGCCAGTGTTTGGCACACTCTCCTGTTGCTATTGTCCACCTGATGTTGGCCAGAGGGTGATGTCCACCCTCTGCTCATGCCATCATTTTCCCCTGCCATCGTGGAGCTTCCCCTTGAGTCTGTGAGCCAAAATAAATCCTTTTTTTCTTTTTTTTCCTCAAAAGCTGCTCTTGGTCAGGTGATTTTGTTTTTGGTAGTGATGAGACACCTCTCTAAGGGGCCAGCAGGTAAGCATTTATGTTGTAGGCATACAAGTTGTGGCAACTGTTCACCTTACCTGCTGCTGAGGTGTAAAAGTGGCTGTAGATGATGCAGAAAGTAGTGGTTTTGATTCTTTTTATTCATTTATTGACACTTTGTATTCATATATACATACATACAAACACACACACACACATAATGTATTTTAATCATAACCCCTTCTCATTACCTTCTCGCTCTCTCTCTTTTTCCCCAAGGTAGGGCTCGCTCTAGCCCAGGCTGACCTGGAATTCACTATGTAGTCTCAGGGTGGCCTTGAACTCACGGCAATCCTCCTACCTCTGCCTCCCAAGTGCTGGGATTAAAGGCATGCGCTACCACGCCCAGCTACCTTCTCCTGATCTCCCTTTCTACCTCTCTTCTGTTAAACCCCTTGTTCTTCCCAACTAGTCCCTCTTTTATTTTGATGTCTTCTTTGCTGTGTATGGGGGTGACCCACTGAGTTTCACTAGGGTTACCTGCAATGAGACAGTGATGCCAGAGGGCTCAGTGCTAAATGAGACTTCTAAATCACACCCTCCAAGGCTCAGGGAACACTGCAGAAGACGGAGGAAAATGAACATGACAGCCAGAGACCAGCAAGGAGTATTGTGGGACACTATTGTCCAGGTGTGACAGGAGGCTGTGCCCATCCCATCCCAGGCCCTGTGGCCAACCTCCTCCCTCCCTGTCCCTGGCATAGCCCCTGCTGAGAGGTCCTCACTGGGGGTGGGGGGAGCAGCTGGCAATGAGGGTACTCCAAAGGCTGCCCAGCCCAGCGGGGGTCCAGGAGATGCTGATGAGCGCGCCCTGCAGTCCTGGTGACAGGAGGGACAGGGGCCATACAACACTCCTGGAACCACTCAGAATCTGCAACTTAAGGTTGGAGGGATGGCTTAGCGGTTAAGATGCTTGCCTACAAAGCCAAAGGACCCGGGTTCGATTCCCCAGGCCCCACTTAAAGCCAGATGCACAATGGGGCGCATGCATCTTGAGTTCATTTGCAGCTGCTAGAGGCCCTGGTGCAACCATTCTCTCCCCTCCCCCTCTCCCGGTCACTCTAAAATAAATAAAAATAAAATATTTTTAAAAAAGTAAAAAAAAATTTAAAAAAATCTACGGCGGAAGTCAAGCCCAGAGGGAGGTGATGTTGAAGTCAGCGCCATGGCAGACTCCTCCCCAGGCAGATGCAGAAGCATGGAGCTGGACAGATTCCCAACCTGCTTCGCCAGGAGCCATGCCCCCAGGCAGGTGGTGCACCACCTCCTGAAAATGTCCCGTGAGATGGGGGTTGGTCACACTCACTGGCGCGCAGCACCAGTGACCCACTTCTGGCAAGCCCAGGCTCAGGAACTTGGGGCCAAAAGCGGGCCTGCGAAGTGACAGGGGGTGGACCACCGCTTTCCAAGCCGCTCCTGGGACTGTCCCTAGGTAGCCTCAGGTGAGGGCATTCAGGGCTCTGTGGTCAGGCAAGGCGGGAAGTGAGGAGAGTAACCATGGCCCGGGTGGTTTGCAAGAGGGCAGGGAGCAGCGGCAGGCCTGAGGACCAGCATGTAGTCTGGCCAGACGCCACTGGGTACTGTGAGCAAAGAGAGTCAGCGGTTCAAGGCCCCTCAGTTCACACGCCGCTGCAGATTGCCCTCCAGGGAGCACTCCCTTCCCTGGACCTGGAGGCACCCCGGCCTGTCTTGGGGCGACGGTGATCTGGCATGCTGGAGGTGGGGTTGCAGGCTCCGTCCAAGGGACCTGGCTTCCGGCCAGCCAGCGTCTTGGGGCTTGTGGACTTAGTAACCCAGGAGGATCTGAGGTTTCCCACTGCAGTGACCCTACGGGATCTGAGCTGAGCAGGCTCCTGGGATCTAGAGGGTGTGTGTGTGAGAGCTGGAGAGAGGATTCAGGGCGGTACATGGTGGAGGGAAGCAGCCATTAATGTGGGACAAGGACTTTACCCTCAAGTGTTTCCCTGCTGGGTCGCCACTGTGTTCAGCCAGGCGTTTGGGGCTGGCTCGCTGCCTCCACACATTCCTCCAGTAAGGACAGTGTGATGGTTTTATACTTACTGTTCACATGACAGAACCTAGACATCTAGGAAAGGGGCCTGTGGGGATGTCTGTCAGGGATTAGCTTGATTAATTGAGGTGGGAAGACCCTCCTTAGCTATGGGAAGCACCAGTCCATGGGCTGCACAGGAAGGAGTTGGCTGGGGCTGGAGAGATGGCTTAGTGGTTAAGACGCTTTCTGGCGAAGCCTAAGAGCCCGTGTTCAACTCCCCAGAGACAACGTAAGCCACATGCACAAAGTGACACATGCACACAAGGTGGTGTGTGCATCTGGAGTTCAATTGTAGTAGCTAGAGGCCCTGGCACGTCAATTCTCTCTCCCTCCCTCACAAAAGAAAAAAAAAATCAACAGACAAACAAACAAAAATAACCGAAGCCAGACATGGTGGCGCACGCCTTTAATCCCAGCACTCAGGAGGCAGAGGTAGGAGGATCGTTGTGAGTTTGAGGCCACCCTGAGACTCCATAGTGAATTCCAGGTCAGCCTAGGCCAGAGTGAGACCCTACCTCAAAAAAACAAAACAAAACAAAAAGGGCTTGGCGGTTAAGTGCTTGCCTGTGAAGCCTAAGAACACCGGTTCAAGGCTCCATTCTCCAAGACCCATGTTAGCCAAATGCACAAGGGGGCGCATGCGTCTGGAGTTCGTTTGCAGTGGCTGGAGGCCCTGGCACGCCCATTCTCTCTCTCTCTCTCTCTGCCTCTTTCCCTCTCTGTCTATCACTCTCAAATAAAAATAAACAAAAATAAAAAACAAACAAACAAACAAAAAAAGAAAGGAGCTGGCTGAGCACCAGCATTCATCTCTTTTTGCTTCCTTGCTATAAACTGAATGTAACCAGCTACCTCAACCCTGTCTTCCCTATGATGTAACCTTGAAATGTAAGGCAAAATAAACCCGTCCTTAAGTTGGTCAGGTATTCGGTCGCAACAATGAAATACAAATACAGACAAGTTCTGAGTTCAAATACCTACTTCCCACTGACTACCTAGACCAAGTTTGACCTTTCCAGCCCTCAGTTTCCCCATCTTGTCAGTGGAGACTATGAAGCTTTGTTCAGGACATAATGTGGGCACACAGCCCACTTGCACTCAGCATAGAGCCCACTATAGACAGGGAGCTTTCTTTGTCACGGGTTGATATTCCTGAGCTGTAGTGGAGCCTGGGGAGATAGCTCTAAGGATGAAGACACTTGTTTGAAAAGCCAGATGTCCGCACAAAGTGACACGTGTGTCTGGAGCTTGTTTGCAGTGGCAAGAGGCCCTGGTGTGCCCATTCTCTCTTTCAAAAAAAAAAAGGTGTAGTGGATGGGCCATAAAAGATTGTTTTTTAAAAAATTAATTTTTTTATTTTTATGTATTACAGAGAAAGACACAGGGAGAGAGACAGAGAGAATGGGCATGCCAGGGCCTCTAGCCACTGCAAACAAACTGCCGATGCATGTGCCACTATGTACATCTGGCTTATATGGGTTCTGGGAAGTCAAACCTGGGTCCTTAGGCTTTGCAGGGAAATACCTTAACTGCTAAGCCATGTCTCCGGCCCAAAAGATTTCCTTTTTGAAGACTGTTTTACATTGTTTTCTGAGTAGACTGGTACCCCATCTGTCATCCTGGAGGTCATCACAGCTCTGATGAGGTGGCTTGTGTGCAGGGGGACAAAAGGATCACACCAATCCAGCACTGGTCTCCAAGGCCTTTATTTGGGAAGGTAGGGAGGGGTCTGCAGTTTTCTGACAGGCACTGGGTAGAGTCTGTAACAGTTCCATCTTCCCCAAAGTCCCAAGGGGCAAGGACTATGGAGGAGAGGCTGCTGAGGTGTGGGGAGAACCCTCTCCTCTAGGAAAAGGCACTGGCAGGGTGAACACCCCGGAGCAGGGGCCGGGCTCTATACACACAGGGTTGGCAGGATGCAGGCGAACTCGAAGCTTAAATACAGCCACGGGTGAACAGGTCTGTCTTGTGACCAAGGTCGCTCAGGGCTTCCCCCAACAAGTGGGGAAAACATTTAGGAGAAACAGTCCAGCCTTTCATCTTAGTGTTTTGTGCAATTAACAAAAACAAAATAAATATAACTTAAACACTTCTTAAACGACACTCGAGGCAAGTCTTTTTTAAAAAGCTGGTGAGGGACCCTTCTGAGCAAGCGAAGCAGGGCTGACCACCCAGGGGCCCCAAAACAGGAGGGCACCGTGTGTCCAGGTGCCCACAACTTGTCCTGCCTCCTGGCGCCTTTCCGGGCAGGATTCGTGTCCCCGCCAGAGCCAGGGACTTGTGGGCACGGTTAGACTACCAGAGGTTCTGGGAAATTCCGTTCCAAGATCTATCCATCCCACTGAGATGATGGGGAAGGGCCATTGACAGGACAGGGGGTGGGAGAATGGCTTAGGAGACACAGTGTGGGTGCTAGCATGGTAAATACAAAAAAAAAAAAAAAATCCAAACTAAAACAAAACACCCTTGGTAACAGAAGAACCCTAAAAAGATGCCTTCCTATACCACGTTCAACGTAACCCAGAGCAGTGCCCTAAGAGACTTCGCAGGTCTCTTGAATAAACGGTCACCTGCAGCTTAGCACAATGTGACAACTGGTGCCTTAAAAGTGCTCAGCAAATTCTGCTTTCTTACGCAGGTTAAACTGGTCCCTGGAATTTTTGTTCGTATCATTGATTTGCTTTTTAGCAAATGTTTTTTCCTAGATAAAATGAGGGTAACTTTTAACCAGTCCACAGTTGTAGAATGTTGGTGTTAACTGTCTTCCTTCCCCGCGGATGGCTAAAGCACAGATCATGAGGGTCCCCTCTAACCCACCAGCAACTTCAGCGCAGGCACCCCAGAGCTTGCTGCGGCGTTTGTGAACCACCCCCAAGCTGCCTGTCTTCCAGGTCACATGCTGTCACAAGGTCTGGGCTCAGAGGAGCTGGGGGGGGGGGTGACCTATAGCAAATCAGCCCACACAGGAGCTCACCACAGATTTGAACCAAAGCCAGGAAGTTATTTCCTTTTTTAAAAAACCTGTACTTATACATCCTCATGTGTCCCACCCCCACCAACTGTCACTCTCAGCCAAGCATGAGGGGAAACACAAGTGGCCAGTGGTCAGGTTTACCAACCATTCTCCCGAGACCTGGAGGGGTCAGGATGGGTGGCCCAGGTCCCCATATCACTGGAAGCACTCCTTTGTCCACACTATCTCCCTCGGTGTCCCCAAGTGGCACCTGCTGGCCTGGTACCCAACAGAGAGCACCTCCAGGCTGTGCTTCCGAACCTCTCAGGAAAACTGGGAGTGGCAGGCCTCAAGGGGCCTGGGACCCAGCTCCAAATGCCAACAGAGCCCATACTTTGGTTCTCAAAAAGTCATGCAAATTGCATGCATTTTTCAAGAAAGCAGACATACTTGCTTTATAGTTAAAGTGGGGCTTCATAATGAGCCCACACACAAGGAGCTCAGGGACTCCAGGAAGGAGGAGGCCTGGCGCTGTCCCAAGTACCCGCCGGTACCACGCAAGCTACCAGCATGAAGAAACACTGCCACAGGCAAATTCAGCAAGGATGTCAGCAGCCAAAGTCCTGCTTCCTTCCAGCCAGCCGGGGTATGGTCTGAACCCACTCCACATCCATAACTTAAAGGTTCTTTCCCTATACAGGGACGTCGGGTTATACAGGCAGGACTGCCAGACTAGTTATCAGGGACATGAGGAGACAAGAAAGACGCCTCCTCCCATGGGCAGGACAGGGTTTCAAGAGACACTGCCGGTCAACATCCGGGCCTCGAGTACTCTCTACTCAGCCCTGGGCCTTACCACAGAAGGGCAGAGACTGTGGCATGAACAAGGCTAGCAAGAGGTTGACATCATCCTCGGACCCTCAGCTTTCAGAATGCCCCCTCTGAATTCCTGGGCAGCCCTGCCAGGTGGGAGGGCACAGCTCCTCCCTGCCCCTTGTAGGGAGGCTGCAGCCAGAAACAGGGAAGCTGCCAGCCAGCCCCTGCTCAGTCACCTAGCTGGGCCTGTAACCCAAGGGCTCAATACCAGATGGGTGGGGCCTGATTCAGCTGCCCTAGGAAGGTCACACGGTGCTCTCTGGAAGCCCCTAGGGCTGCTCATTGGAGGATACTTTTGCTCATAAGCCACATGCGGGTTTCATAGACGTTGTGTTCCCAGTTTCCAGAGAGCAGGAGACCATGTCGGGGCTGTGGCCCCCATGGTGGGGGGGGGGGGGGGAGACGTGTGGCTGTGCTGCACTGACAACACTGGCCACCAGGGGGCAGCAGGGCCTCACCATAGCCAACCTGGGCCTGTACAGGCTTGGGTGGTTGTGGGGGGGGGGGTCATCTTTTAGGCCCCTCAGCAGCCAGGAACCCACAACCACCCATGGCTCTAAGCCTGACTGCCAGTTCAGGGAGCCGAGTTTGGATGTGGGCAATTTTCTCTTCCAGAAGGTTGTTCTATTTAAAGAGAAGTAGACACACCACCTCCAAGGCCTTGTGTAGGGAAAGAACTAGAAAGTCTCCTGCTGTAGTGCAGATCGGGGGGCAGGGCTCTGAGTGCAGCCCAGTGCGGAGTGCGGGGAGAATTAAAAAGAAGGGAGGCAGCAAAAGGCGGGTGTAGAGAAAGGGCAGAGGAGGCTGGCAAGGTGGCCTGAGGGCCAGTGGGGCGGCAGCGGCCTCAGGCGAGGGGGCAGCCCTGGGACATTTCCGTCAGGATGTCAATGAGGTTGTTCAGCCCTGAGAGGTAGCCATCCTCTCGGTTTCCCTCTTGCCAGGGGACATCGTGTTTCAGGGTCTGGCCCTCAGGCAGTGGCGTTGTTTTTCCGAAGTCAATCATCCACACCTTAGCCTGCTCCTTCTTGTCGTGGATGAAGAGGAGGGAGCTGCCAATGACCTGGGAGGGAGCAGAGCTGTGAGGAGGGGAGCTGGGCCCGGAGGAGGGGCACAGGATTTTATGAGGAGGCACGGCTGGGGTACCCAGTCAATTGAGAGGCTCAGAAAGGCCTGGGGACGGATGAATCTGGGGGGAGGCTTAGGCCAGCAATTCTTTTCCATGTTGGAACCAAGGGGGGCTGTTAGCAGGTAAGCTGTGTCTAGGACGGTGAAGGTATAGTGCCTACCTCGTGGCACTTGAAGAAAGGAGAGACTTCCAGGGTGGCTCGAATGGCCTTCAGCCGGTCCCGGTAGGCAATCTAGGGGCAGAGACGACAGCGTCATACCGTGTATGGCGGTGGACAGTGGGGCTGAGTTCAATTTAGTTCATTAGAGTCGCCAAGGTAGGAGTGACCATATATTCTGACCACTTAGTCCAACCTCCTCATCTACCAGCAAGGAAACTGAGGCACAGAGAAGTTAGCCCGGCCAAGCTTGGAATCACTACTTTCCTCTGCCCCACATTGCTCATGAGCAGAAGGGAAAAGGGGAGATGGCCTCCGAAGGCCGTGCAGCCCCCAGGCTCCCCCACAGGGTGGGACACAGTCCATTAGTGTATGCCAGCCAGCAGAAGCAGAGTCCAGAGCCATTTGCCATGGTGACTTCCTAATCACAAAATACCATGCCCCTGACTGAAGACAGAGTACTGGGAGATCCCTAGCTATCTCTGCCAGGGTCCCCTCCAAAGAGCTCTACAGACTCCCTTTGTGTTAGACTGGCTCTTTGGTGTTCCACTGTCTCCAGGATCTCCCCATCGGGAGCCACAGACCCACCAGCGCCTACAGCACACAAGGTTCCTCAATGCTCATCACAGAAGCAGTGACATGGCCAGGCAGGGCAGGTCAGCAGAGCCCTGGAGTTCCCTTTAGCATCAACCAAGCCCTCTGGGATGTGTGGTGGGGGCAAGACTCTGAGGGTCTGAGGTTCCCTCAAAAGATGCCCTTGCTGCACACATTGCAGACCTGGAGGCTTGAGGGAGCACAGGGACTTTCAGGGACCCCAGAACCTGCCTAAACCCCAAGCTCTGCCCTTTGCCATCCAGCTGTCCTTCACCTCTCAACTTTCGCCTCTCTCTGTACAACGGTACAGGAGAGCCGGGCATGGTGGCGCATGCCTTTAATCCCAGCACTCGGGAGGCAGAGGTAGGAGGATTGCCTTGAGTTAATGGCCACCCTGAGACTACAGAGTGAATTCCAGGTCAGCCTGGACCAGAGTGAGACCCTACCTTGAAAAACAAAAGAAAACAAAAACAAAAACAAAAAACAACGGGACAAGAGAGCTGTTGAGGGGATCTGAACACTAAGGACCAGTCTCGGATAGGAGCATCAAAGCTGGTCCCTTAAGGGGAAGGAAAGTGTTTGTTGGAGCTGAGAGGCTGGGGGTCTGAGGACAGTCACTGAGTGTTCACTGAGCTTCTTTGGGTACCCACTGAATGCTGGGGGCAGCCATATCACCTTCCTGCAGAAGTCAAGTGTAGGGCTAAGATTTTAGGCGGCATAGCCATTGTGACCCATCTCAGCCAGAGGCAGGGCAAGGATACCAGAGCCTGACTCACCAGGATGTTCTGATTTCCTTTGGTGAATTCTCTGAAGGCCTCGGTGACCTGCTCCCTTGTTTTGGTCTTCTTGAAGTCACGGTTCACAGAGCCATCTTCTTTCTGAGGAGGACACCCCACCCAGAAGGAGTCAGCAGAGAGCCCATGGGGGCGGCTGCTCACCCGATACTTGTCTTCATGCTGATCTGTGGAGACGCTGGGGTGCTCAGGTATGGTACGGAGAGGCTGGTACCACCAGGCGGCTGTCACCTGGCACAGCAGAGCCCGTCCCATGCCCTACCAGAGGAGCATACAGCAGTGCAATCCATCAGGAAGCTTGGGGGTAGTGAGGGCATCTGGGTCAGCAATGGATGAGAACAGCCCAGAAGCATCCTATCCTGAGCACAGGCATCAAGGGCTGAGTGAGAAGGATGGCCTTGCTTTCTACCCAGTGGCCTGGCCCCTGTTCTGTTGCAAGAAGTGCCAGAGTATGCTGTTCAGACAGACAGACAGACAGACAGGGGAATAGGGAGAAGGAGGGGAAGGAGGAAGACACAATTTGCATCCACAATTTGCAAAGCAGGACGGCCATTTCAGAAGAGAAGAGAAGGACAGATGGCTTTCTCCGTCCCCAGCTCTGGAAGCTAGGAAGGAGCAAGTAAGACGGCCGGTGACCAGAGAAACTCACACCTAAATGCCATCTGAATGCAGGCCAGCGGGCACCTCCTCTCACTTTAGCTGCGGAATTAGGAGTCTCAGCTACCCAGCCCTGGTTCCATGGTGGAAAAAGGGACAGGAAGACCAAAGAGGAGATCTGTGATCCCCAAGGGAGACCCAAACCAGCTTTCCCAGAGGGATGGCTACCTGAGACCCTGAAGGACCCATGTCCCTCTCAGCCCTGCTACTGGGCTGCTTTCTTGCAAGTCGAACAGCTAGGGGGATGTATAGGAGCCTGGACATGGGAAGAGCCTTCTTAGACCTTTCTCGAAGGACTAGAGAGGAAAGGAAAGAGGACGGGGTTTCTGAGGGGCAGCTAGGGCCCCTCCTTGCCTGAACCACAGTGGCAGCCGATGAGCATCTTCCCCATGGCTGGGTCACCGGTTGGCTCCTGGGCCAGGTCCCCAATAGAGGGGCAATATGCCTGCCCTGCTCCAAGGTCTGGGTCCCCTCTACAGCCCAGCCTCCTGCACCTCGGAATAGGCTGACATCCCTGGGGCCGGTGGACCACACCTGGGCCTGCACTGGGTGAGACTTGCATCCTCTCAGTATTCCAAGAGTAGCCAGGTGCCCTAGGCTGGGGGCTGGTGCGGTCTAAGGCTCCTATCGTCACTGAGAACTAAGGGGCCCCAGTAGCTTTCGGCTGCACCTCGCTGGTTCACCTTGATGCCCTCGATCCTGAAGCCCAGGGTGGCTGTGGAGCTGATGGTCTCTCGCCACTGCATGTACCGTGGCTTGGTCACGGCTCGCTGGGCCTTTTCCTCCTCCGTGGGGGCCTCGGGGTCCACCTCAACCATCTTCTGGTACATGTCCTTCCGCAGGCTGGGTTTCTTCCGGGCCTTGGTGAGTTCCTCCTCCAGGTAGGTCCTGCATGGGAAGTGGGGGACCTGAGTGCTGGGGGCGGGGTGATGATTTCCTACAGCCCTGGGCTGACAAGCAGATGAAGAGCTACATCTTCTGATCCCAGGGCCACGGTCAGGTCGGTACAGCAGCCCCCGGGGGAGCCGTGTCTGGCTCGGGTTGACCAGAGATGGCGGCAGCCTCACTGCAACTCAGGACGTCAATTCTGGGACCACCATGAAGGCTTGACAAGCTCAAGACGCCCCTCCAAGAGGACCCCTCTGAAGCCAACAGGAGGAAACAGGCAGGACAGTCAGCAGTTTGTGGCAAAGAGACAGAGGGCAGAGCTCCGTCCATAAAGTGAGGGCATGTGAAGCCAGCCTGCGGTTGGGCTAGAAGGCCTGTTCCGCTGCCACCTCCCCCCTTGTCCTCAGGCGGCCCTAGGTTGAAGCTGCACCTCTGGCTTTTTGCAGATGGGATGTTCTAAGCTCCAAGGTGGCCTCTGCAAGACACACACCAGGGAGGGTGCTCAGGGCTGTATGATCCCCGAGACATGCCTGCAATCCCCCCCACACACACCCTTTCTGCACCAGGCCCCTTCATCCCTGAGACCAAAAAGTCTGAGAAAACGCACTCACTAAACTACTTTATACGCTGCCCTCCCCACTAGCAGGTGGGGTTTGTGGGCTGAACTGGTAAGGTCACTGAACCCCTGGGAGAGGTGATGGGCAGGGACAGACCAGGCCCGGAGCAGTCTGAGGTGCCCCTGCTGGTCCAGGACTATAGGAATGCCCTCCGGGTCCCAGCAGCCTTCAAACTCCCACTCCCACCTCCAAACTGGAGGAGTGACTCACCCCTTGTCCCCTCTCCCCACGCACATGGGGCTCAGATGCAGTGCAGGGCACTCAGTCAGCAGTCAGCTGCAGGATGGGGAAGTGGGCCCCCTGTGCCCTGCGTGGGCAGGAGCACGAGCTTCCCTCAGAGGCCCCCCTCCCCGTTCCCGCCCACTCTTCCCGCCTGCCTGCACCCCGGGGGCCTTGTCCCAACACTTCCCTCCACATCTTTCCCAACTGCTGATCTGGGCCCAAGAACAGACCGAACACATATCTTACAAAGGAGCCGGATTTCAGAAACCAAGGCACCTATCACTGGAAGAAAGAAAAGGCCCAAATCCTCCCGTGTAAACTTGGGCATTATTAGCTTCTGCTTTAGTGCTCTCCGGCACATACCTGCAGGCCCACGCAAACATGTGCTCATACACGCTCACGCACCCAGCACGCCCCTGTGCATGGGGGGTCAGGCCGCCGGGACAGGCGGTCCACGGCCCGGGCGCTGTGGGGAAGGAGCTCCACGCCTAACGCTGCGGAGGGCACGGCGCACTCAGGCTCAGGCCCGCGGGGCAGGCAGTGGCTCCACTTCTGCAAAGGGCGCCCAGTAACGCTTTCAACAGGAAGCAGACCCCAATATCAAAGCCGAATTCACATAGGCCTTTCTCCAAACAGCCCCCGGCACCCCCACAGCTCCATCTGGGCAGAACTGCTTGCTCCAGAGAAGCAGGACTTTGGGGGGGAGAGATTCCCCGTGAAGGGCAGCCAGCTGGGCAGGGGGTGAGGAAGGACCTACTACTGTTACTCAGCACCTACTGCCACCCCACTGCCTGTACCCAAGAGGAAGGCCCAAGTTCTGCCCCACACTGGGGAACAGAGATCTGCTCAATGATTTCTGGGGCCTAGAGAATAGATATGGGGGCGGAGCAGAGACCTGCTCCCCAATCGCTAGACCCTGGATGAGAAGGTGACTCAAGATGAGATAAAAGGGGCTGCGGAGATGGCTTAGTGGCTAAGTGCTTGCCTGAAAAGCCAAAGGACCTCAGTTCAATTCCCCAGGACCCACGTAAGCCAGATGCACAAGGGGGCTCACGCGTCTGGAGTTCGACTGCAGTTCCTGGAGGCCCTGGTGCACCTATTCTCTCTCTCTCTCTCTCTCTCTCTCTCTTTCTCTGCCTCTCTCAAATAATAAAATAAAATAAGATGAGATAAAGGAAGAGAGGCAGTGAGCCCATGGAGTGAGGGGCCAACAGGTGGCAAACAAAGGCCATGACCGCTTCTCCAGGGCAGAGCGGCTGGACGGTGTGTCTGAAACAATGCAGTCAGTGAGTGCTCAGAGCTTAGGGTCCATGTGTGGGGTGCAGCTGCTTCTGGGGAGTCCTCCCCCTTCCCTACAGTGCGCCTTCCTGCCCACTCTTTCTGCCCCAGGCCCTGTCCAGGGTGTGGTCAAGTACAGTCCTTCCAGAGAGGGGAGCCCTGGGGTACAACAGGAGAGAGGCCACTTGGGCCAAGAGACAGAATCAACCCGGGAGGATGGGGGTCCTCCCCGCTGCAGCTTCCAGGAGGCGTAGACCGCGAGTCAGTGCACAGCTGCATCTGTGGGGCAATGCGTGTGTTCACCTCCCTCCCCGGGCACCCAGGCCGAGCCCTCGATTGTCTACGTTGGAGTGAAGAGGCAGCCCTCCCGCTCAGTGAGCGTGTCTTGGTACACTGAGGCAGGGTCTTCCGGGGACAGGACTAAGATGGGTGAAGAGCGGCAGCTACGTGGTGGCTTCAGGGACATTCTGCCTCTTCCCTGCCCACCCCAGCTCCTCGTGAGGCAGAGACAGGACCTTGGAAAGTGGGAGGCGACAGCAAGGCCTGTGCTTCTCTGTGCCACCCCCCCCCACCCAGTCCCTGTGGGGACAGGACAAGGGAATAGGGGCTAATTTCCAGACAGAACTCCCAGGAGGAGTGAGGACGAAAAGAAAGGAAAACTGATTGGTTTGGCCCAATCCCACTGTGCCTATTCTCCCTGTCAGACTGCCCCTTCTTCTTTCCTGTTACCTTCCTTCCTTCCTCCCTGCCTGCCTGCTTCCTTCTCTCCTTCTTTCCCCCTTCCTCCATGCCTCCCTTCTCTCCTTTCTTTTCTCTCCCCTCCCTCCCTCCTTCCTTTCCCATTCTTCTCCCTCCCTCCGTTCCTCCTCGTAGAAGACATTCAATAGTTGAACCATTCAGATCAGATACAGGCTTCAGAGCTCTTGGCATAGGTGACTGCAAGTGGCATGGTGGAGCCACTCTACTGTCCAGCCAGCCAGTGCGAGGCTCTCCGGGGTGAACATGGGCACAGGGTACTTCAGGGATCTGACAGCTTCCCAGAGAGTACCACTCCCCTCCTCAGAGAAAAAGGGCCACGCAGCTAGCTCTCAGGTGGATAGGCCAGAGTCTGAGATGCGGTGTGACAGCCCTGCGGCTTCAACAGGGGCTCAGAGTCTCAGGTCTCCCCTCCTCTCCCCTCCTGGGTCCTCCTCAGCCAGGCTCTCTGGGCAGATGCCAGGCTGCGCCACAACCTGATAGTTGGGACCAATTCTGCCAGCCTATGGGTCCAGGCTATAGAGCACCCTGCAAGGTCTGGAACCATCTCTGGCCTAGCTGCCATGGGAGCCTCTAGAGTTCCTGTACTCTGGTGACAAAAAAACCAGTGTGTTCTACAAGCCAGTTCTGTCGCCCTCCCCACTCCCCTCTCCCCAGCAACTTCCCTAACAGCAGCTCATCCTCCTGTTACCTCCTACTGGCCTTGTCCCTTGAACACTCCACCTGACCAGCCAACAGCTCTCTGCCTGCTTCCTGGGGGCCTTGGCACCCATCCACAGCTCCTCTTCTGCCTCCCTCGGCTCACCAGAAAAGGGAAGAGGCTGGCAGGGCATAGCCAGCGGCCCGCATTCCCTACATGGCCAGGCCCTGCCGGGACAAGCACACAATGCCAGGAGGCCTGACTCACCTGACGCCCATCTTGCAGTCCATCACGCAGGGCGAGTCGAAGTCCGCCAGCAGGTCGTCCATCTGGTTGTAACGCTCCCCGTCCTTCACCACGTCGCCGTGGTAGGCCGGCACGAAGGGCCTCAGCACGTCGGTCATCAGCCGGTCCAGGCAGCGCTGCTCTGACTCACAGTGCTTCTTCAGGATGCGGCCATTGGCGGCGGCCTTGAAGCTCCCTGAAGAGTGAGTAGGACGAGGAGGGTCTTGGTCCTCAGCTGCATCTGGAGGAGCTGGGCCCACCCTCCCACGACAGTCCCTTGGGTATAACACAGGGGGCTCTGCGGGGACAATGTGGCACTAGCTAAGCTTGGGGCTGAAGGTCTAACCATGACCCTGATGTGGCCAGGCGCTTTAAGGCAAGTGCCTTTGAGTTACTGGTCACTGGTCCCCCATTCACTGACCGGCTATTCATCTTCCCTATCCCCAAACTCCTTACCATCAGAGGGTCACCAAGGTTGTGTGACAGTTCTAACCATTCTTCAGTCTGATTGTGAGCTCTCCCCTGCCACACACACACCGGTGGGTACCCCAGCCCTGCTTTGTAGACAGGCCAGTCGCCCTGGGTTTCAGGGGAAGGAGCTCTGATGGGACAGGACTCAGGGCCTGGACACGGAAACTGGACTGAGAAAGATCTAGGGCTTGGGCTGCCTGGGTGGAGCTCCTTCAGAGTCACCCTACTTTTTTTTTTTTTTTTTTTTTTTTTTTGGTTTTTCGAGGTAGGGTCTCACTCTAGCCCAGGCTGACCTGGAATTCACTATGGAGTCTGAGGGTGGCCTTGAACTCATGACAATCCTCCTACCTCTGCCTCCCGAGTGCTAGGATTAAAGGCGTGTGCCACCACACCCGGCTATACATATATACATATATTTTTTTTACCAAGAGTATTCATCCATGTCTTGAGATGGTCCGATGTGGTTGGGGATATAAGAGAAGCATCAGGCCCCATGCTAGACTGAAAAGAACCAGCAGGCTAATGACAACTTGGCTACAAAGGCCAAGTTCATTTGTGGCCACGAAAATGTCCCCAGAGAGCAATGTGTGTGTGTGCCAAGGGGCCACTGACTGACTCTGGGATTTTGGATACAGATGTCCTATCACCTGTCACTGGTGGGTGAGCTGGGCTCTACACCCTCACTCAGCTCCCCAGCTGACCTTGCCCCCCTCCCTGACCATCAGCACCCTGGTGGCTATGGGTGATTTGCTTGCCTCCCACCAGCTCCATCTTTTTTCTGGGCAGAAACTACATCTCTATAATGTCGTAGCCCTTAGGACCAGGGTGATGGGAGTGTGAAATAGGTGCCCAGTGGGGTGGGTTAGCTCTGCCTTTTCTGCGGCAGGGTGACAAGAGTGGATAACCTATAAAGACGCATCGATAGAGACACGTCATCTGTTTTCGTGAGTTAAGCTGGGGGAGGTAAGGAAGAGGCTGGCGGGGACAGAGGGGGACGCGTGTGTCCTGCGAGGCAGGGTGGCAAGAACAACGTTCATACTCTTCTATGAGGCACTGTAAAGGCCATGCCTCGTGCCATGGTGGCTGCACCGTCAGACTAGGAAGTCTCCCAAAGCCGTTCAGACGCTGGTGTCCCCTGGGGGCACCCAGGGCTCATCTCTCTCCCGTGTTCACGTAGCACTCACTCCCCCCAGAAGAGCCCCGCCTACCTGCATGGCCCGCCAGCTGGATCCAGGGGTACTTCTTCTTGAAGGACATGACGAAGGGGGACCAGTGCACCATGTTTTTTATCTTTCTCCATGACTTGCTCTAGAAACAAGCAAACGAGAGTGCTGTGTTACAAGGACAACCGCCACCTTCTGATCAGGGCGCATCCGAACAAAGGTAACTCGTGTCCACGGCCGCAAAGCCAAAAGAGCTTTGCCCACGGCACGGGCACGCTACGTGGGCTCTGAGCACCTTCTCAGCTATGTGTCTGGCGCACAGTCATAGGTAGCTTTGCCCAAGTTTGCAGACAGACTGAGAAAGATGCTTAGGAGACGTCCAGGGGCAATCTGGGGGAAGGGAAAGGCGGTGCCAAAATGCTCCCAGCCCAGTGCTCCCTCCCTCACGCAAGTGCCTTCCCCAGCGGGAACAACTCAACCCACACTGCCTTCATTATGCAGCCTCGACAGGCCTCGGTCTCCTTATCCGTCTACTGAAGGATGGACAGCTGCTCTGCCAGGCTCCTGGGACTGATGGACTTTGGAAAAGGACTTCCCTCTTGCCCAGAGCAAGGAGAGAGACCACAGTCACGAAGCTGAAGGCGTCACAGCACATTTGATTTGTAGATGTTAAGACCAGTGAGCACGGACAGAGGAAGGTCCACTGGGAGGGTCCACGTGTGAATGACTGCTGGAGGCCAGACAGGGAGATGCACACCTGCAAACCCAGCGCTCAAAAGGCTGAGGTGGGGATTCAGCAGTTGAAGGTACTTGCTTACAAAACCTAACAACCTAAGTTCAATCCCTTCAGACCCAAGTAAATCTGGGCACAAAGTAGTACAGAGAGACCTTGTCTCAGAGGTCATCTTCCGGCACTCAAGTATCCACACACGCGCGCACACACACACACACACACACACAATTCTTTTCTTTCTTTAAGAGGCTAGGCTGGAGAGATGGCTTAGCAGCTAAGCGCTTGCCTGTGAAGCCTAAGGACCCTGGTTCAAGGCTCAATTCCCCAGGACCCACGTTAGCCAGATGCACAAGGGGGCGCACGCGTCTGGAGTTCGTTTGCAGTGGCTGGAGGCCCTGACGTGCCCATTCTCTCTCTATCTGCCTCTCTCTCTCTCTCTCTGTCACTCTCAAATAAATAAATTAAAATAAAAACAAAAAATTAATAATAATAAAGAGGCTATGGGGCTGGGGAGATGGCTCAGCACTTAAAAGCACTTGCTTGCAAAGTCTGATGGCCTAGGTTCAATTCCCCAGTACCCAGGTAAAAACCAGATACATAAAGTGGTACATATGTCTGGAGTTCAGATTGCAGTGGCAAGAGTTCCTGGCACACCCATACTCGTTCTCTCTCTCAAATCAATAAATAAGAATATTTTGTCAACATTGTTTTAAAAATAAGGCTACGGCAGGAAGCCCAGGAGTTTGAAATCAGCCTGGATGATCAGTAAGACCGCAACTCAATTCAAAACAAAGCAAAACAAAAACCCACACACAAACCCGAAAGAAAAAAAAAAGCAAAAACAAACCCAGAGGGCTACAAAAAGGAACGTGCTGGGGGCAGCCCAGCAGAGGCAGCTGGGGACAGACTTGAGAGGACACTATGACAGCCAGCCCTGGTATCACTGGAACCCGATCTGCTGGCACACAGGCTGGAAGCAATGGCAGGTGAGCGTGGGAAGGTGTGAGCGAGCGGATGAGCAGAGATAAGCAGGAGGTGAGCGAGTGAGCAGGGCCTGTGCGCAGGAGTTGAGCATAAACAGGTGCTGAAGGGCTGTGCATGGCAGCAACCTAGTCTGAAAGGTAGCCAGCCTGGTCCTGGGTCCTGGTTCTGTGCCCTCCTTTCTGACTAGCCCCTGGGCCTCCGGGGTCTCTACCCCCTTTTTTTTTCATGTGTAAAAAGGAAATAACACAGGGATCTTTCTCCCAAGAGATGGAGCCAACAAAAGATGGGGGGCTCCAGGGGTGTTTGTGGGAGTGTGTACATGGCTCTCTGTGCTCACAGTGGAGACTCCAGTGTCTGCAGTTACACTGGGACAGTGTTAGCAGAGTGACTAACATCACAACTGAAGGCAGCTTCCCAGAGACCCAGGGCAACACATCTGCAGCAGGACTGTGACCCCAGGGAGGCAGGAGGGAACACACAGCACGACTTGGATCTAGCAGGGGCATTTGAAGCCATGAGCCATCTTACTCCCTGACGTCTCTTCCAAGACTGAAGACAGAGGCCCTGAACAGAGAGGGGGGGTGCTCCCAGGTGGCAGCCTCCGAATTTAAGGGGGTCTCAGAGCCCCTCCACAGCTGAACTCTGAGGAGAGGGGAATTTTCTCTTTGGCTTCCCCTTGCCCACACTGCCTCCACGTGGAGGTATCTCTTCACCATGAGCCCAGGCCCCATGGCCAAAGCCAGAGTCTCACCACAGCAAGTCTGGAATATTCCACTGGGGAGGAGCTCCGTGCATTTGCCTCGGAGACCCTGGCACTCCGGCTGGGCAACGGACCCAGGGTTTCACCGGGGCTTTTAAGCAACAGCGCTCAGGCAGTGCCAGGGCAAACAGCAAACCGAAAAGGCATTTTCCAGGGCCAAGAAGCTGTGGGGCGGGGGGGGGGGGCACCCATATCCTTGCCTGGAGGAGCAGAAGCGTCAAGACACAGAATCAGACCCTTCTGGGGAGCACAGTGTCCCCTGAGCAGCCAGACCCCCTCCAAAGAAAAGCAGTTTTCCAGGACTGGGCCAGGGGAGGATCTCCTCAAAGCACTTTACTGGAGAAAGTCAATGACCTCGAAGAAGGAATCCTCTTCCCCACCTAGAGCAGATGACAAGGGAGGAAACGAGGGTAGCCCCCAAACCTGAAGGAACTCCATCAAGGAGCCGGACAGTTCCGCCCTGGTCTCCCGGGAGAGAGTCTGTCTGAAATTAGACCACCAAAACCCAACCTTCAGCGGGTCTCCTGGGACCCTCCCTGAGTGTCCCCAGAGTTCCAAATGCATGACAGGTCCCTTGGCATCTATGTGTGGCAGGTCCTACTGGGTGACTCTGAGGTGGCTAGCTGGCCAATTGTGGCCAGACCTGTTGGGACACATTGCTGCTACACTCACAGACTTGGGTGCGCCTCCCCAGTGACGAGCCTGGTGGCGCTCCAGAGATGTTGAGCATGACAGTGCGGGGGACCCAATGCCAGCTGGCATGGCTTCTGTCACGCCCCCCTCCCCCACCACACACACACCAGGGGATGGCAGGTTCATTTCAGTGGACATGCAAACACAGACACCAATCCCAGCTAGTGGGGTGGGCGGGGCCAGTGTGCTTATTCCTAACCGTTGTCCCCCACTCAGCTCGTGCTGTGTGACAGAAGCTGACTTCCGGGCAGTCTTCCTGGGCTTTACCGCCCTTTCCACCCCCACCTCCTACCCCCGGCCTTGGGTAGAAATGACCCACTGTCCAGAAGGGCTGCCCCAAGCCCTTGCTGGACCCAAAGGGTGGGAGCCAGGGCAGAGTCTTCAATTCTGAGTGCCTGTGTAGGCCGTGTTCCAAAGCCTCTGAGGAGGTAGATGGTTCCTGGTACATGTCACCCTCTGGCTGCCTCTCCCGGACAGGCTACCAGGCATCACCCTCAAATGTAGCCTGGGTCTTCCTTAAAGTGGGTAGAAGAGAAATGGTGGGCGCAGGGCAGGAGAAGTCAGGGAGCCGCTAGCACAGGCTGTGGGGATACAGGGCCTCTGGCCCACCTCTTACAGTGTTACTAGCGATCATTAGGGGGTCACAAAATGGAAATGAGCTGGGTGTGATGGCACACGCCTTGGGTGGGAGGATTTTCAAGGCCAGCCCTGGGACTACAGAGTGAGTTCCAGGTCAGCCTGGGCTGCCCTGAGACTCTTATCTTGAAAACAAGCTGCCACCCCCCCCCCAAATAAAGGGAAATGAAGGACCCTTGGTCTAAAACATGCTAAGACTGAGGGGTCAGGAAAGGCAAGCGGGTGACCCTTTGTGTCCAGGCTGGCATGGGCTCTGCTGCATTGCTCACGAGGACCATCAGCAGCCTCTGGCCACTCAGCACAGCCGTACCCGGGCTGTCACTGAGATGCAGGCCTCCCAGAGGCAGCCACTCCAGTTCAAAGACAGACCCACGACAGACCCCTCCTCCAGCATCTGTTCACTGATTCTGCTGTCAGGTCTGGCGCTCACCACGTAACAGGTGAAGGGTTGAAGTGACAGGTTGCCCTTACCCGCACCTGATGCTTTCTAAACACTCTGCCTGGACCTCATGGTGAGGATCCATCAATTCTCTTTCTTTTTATATTTATTTATTTTTTATGTTTGCACAATGGAACACTCAGGAGCCATAGATCGTTGTTAGAAAATTTTCAGTGCCAGGGATGGGATACCTTCCAGTGAGTTGTTGGCCAGGGAGGTCCCTGATGCCCTCAAAACATTATAGGCCATTGCAGAGGCCCTTGGTTTTCCACCAGGAACAGATGGTAAGACCCTATTGCTGAAGACTCCACATATTTGGGCTGCAACGCCACTGAGAAATCCTGCTGGAACTGAGCTGATAACCCCCTCCATGTAGACCAGCTGACAGAAAGCTGGAAGAAGCCATTCTGCATGCAGTTCAATGGGAGAGAGAGAAATCACCAGTGAAGATACTCAACAGTGGACACTGCAAGCCTTATATTTGGCCAGCTAGGCCAAATGAGCCAATGGGTGCAATAGTGGCACGTCTACTATGGGGGAAACCAACTGCCCTCCAGTTGGACTGGAGGCCCTTTCCATGGGAGGGAATACATCTCTGATACTGAAAACCTACAAGGGTAGTCATGAGGCCTAAGGGTGTAACATCTGCTGCTGCCTGGATAAATTTATACACTATGCTCATCAAACTGCCCAGTAAGCACTTCTCTTAATGTTCATACCCATATATTAATGCTACTCTCACTTTTTCATTAGAGAACTTTCTCTTTTCAGATGGCAGTGACCTTGGGATGACTCATAAGGCATTACGGTGCTGGAAAATAGTGACAGAGGAGTGCTTAGTACTACAATATCTCTATCACACCTTCCAAGGCTCAGGGTCCATTGCAGAAGAGGTGGCGGAAAGAATGTAAAAGCCAAAGGAAGGGTAGGACTCCTTACAATGTGCTCCTCCAGACCCAAAATGGCCTGAGTATCCATGACCTCACAGAGCCTGACACAACCTATACAAGACCATCATAATAGGAGGAAAAGATGGTAACATCGAAATAAAAGAGAGACTGATTGAGAGGGGGAGGGGATATGATGGAGGGTGGAGTTTCAAAGGGGTAAGTGGGGGAGGGGAGGGCATTACCATGGGATATTGTTTACAATCATGGAAGTTGTTAATTATAAAAAATAAAAAAATTTTAAAAATATTTTATTTTTATTTATTTATTTTAGAGAGAGAGATACAGAAATAGGCACAGAGAGAGAGAATGAGCATGCCAGGGCCTCCAGCCACTGCAAATGAACTCCAGATGTGTGCGCCCCCTTGTGCATCTGACTTATGTGGGTCCTGGGAAGTCAAACCCAGGTCCTTTGGTTTTGTAGGCAAGCGCCTTAACCGCTAAGCCATCTCTCCAGCCCCATCTATTCTCTTTCTAAAGGCCAGGTGACAGAGAGGAGCACCACCAGGCTTAGGAATCAGGTGGGGCCTCTGCTCTTGCCAAGCTACACTGTGGTCCACATGGCAAGCCCAGTCCCCATCTATCACTGGACACCCATGAGGTTCCATGCCAGAGCACTCTGCCTGTGGCCAGAGCCAAGCAAATCACAGGTTTGCTCACTTTGTGTTTATGTCTGCACCCTTTTCCTGATTTATTCAGTGTGTGTACGTATGTACGTACATGTGATTGGGTGCTGAGGGCGTGTGCTTGCATGCCACAGTGCCCATAGGGAGGTCAGAGGACAACCTGCTGGTCAGACCTCACCTACTGCCTCATTGAAGGCAGGGTTTCTAGTCATTTGCCGCTCCGTTCTCAAGCCTGCAGGACACATTCCTGCCTACGCCTCCCTTCTCACAGTAGATGCACTGGGCTACACAAGCTCACCTCACCACAGCTTCTGTCTTTTAGTGGGTTTGGGGGATCCAAACTCAAGAGTTATGCAGCAAGTACTTTTAACCGCTGAGTCATCTCCCCAGCCCCATGTATCCATTTTTTTTTCCTCCAAATAATCCAACAGGAACTTCCAGAGGACCAGAGGGTACCTGGGTGCCCATCAGATGAGCCAATGTGTGATGAATTGCTTACAAATCCCTGCCCTCAGGCCTATAGTGCTGGTACTTGACACTGGAGGGAAGAGTCTGAACTACAGGAGCCCAGGTACCTTTAACCCAGTTCCTGGTTCAAGCACTAGGGAAGGAATGGATCTCCAAATGGCCCATTTCACTCACACGGAACCCTATTTTCACGGTCAAAAGTAAGAGTGCAGCCGGACATGGTGGCACACGCCTTTAATCCCAGCACTCGGGAGGTAGAGGTAGGAGGATCGCCGTGAGTTCAAGGACACCCTGAGACTACATAGTGAATTCCAGGTCAACCTGGACTACAGTGAAACCCTACCTCAAAAAGCCGAAAAGAAAAGAAAAGAAAAGAAAAGAAAAGAAAAGAAAAGAAAAGAAAAGAAAAGAAAAGAAAAGAAAAGAAAAGAAAAGAAAAGAAAAGAAAGAAAAAGAAAAAGAGTTCCCAACAAACTCCATTCCATAGGGACTTACACTCTTCACAGCCTTCCCTATCTGGCCTATGCCTCCAGCTTGGTACTTTTCCTCCAATATTTCATTCAATATTTCATTCACCCTCTCTGGCTTCGATTTTTAAATAACTGTACAGCCTTCCCCTCCCTTTGGTGGTTGAGAGCAAGAGGGCAGATATGTCTAAAACATCAGAAAAGGAAAATGATCATGACTCCCCCGGAACAATCCTGGAAGACTGGTGCTTGACTGTGCACGTGCCTATGTGCACACATGTGAGCAAGTCACGTGATGAACGCCTTCCGTGTTGACAGATGTGATGCTAACACGGCACACAAGCCTCACAGCACCAATCAGTGAGGCCCTTTTTTTTTTTTTTTTTTTTGCTCAGAGGTGTTAAATAACTTGCCCGAGGCCACACAGCTTCCAGTCTACGCAATTGAATTCCCAAGATTTTGTTTCAGCCAACAGGATGCTGGGGGGGGGGGGGCGCGCTCATCTGTCCCCCAGTTATAAAACAGCCACACACAAACAGCGAGTGCTTTGTCACAAGAGTGACCTTTCAGACGGGGGGGGGGGGGGGGGGGGGGGGAGCCTGAATAGAGACCTGCCCTCCCCTCCCTCAGAGGGAGTCCCAGGCCTGTTCCCAGAAGGTTCTGGCTGGCATACACTTGGGGAAGGCATATTAAACAAAGCACTAAAAGTGGATGGGGAAGGTTCATTTTGTGTCAAAGCTTCTATTCGCCTCTTACAAAAGTCAGAGTGAAAGTCACTGGGTTTTCCATGTTTGGAAAAATGTTTTTTCCCCCTTCCCGCCTTCTTTGAGTCTTTGTTTTTTTGTGTTTTTTTTTTTTAAAGGCATCTAGGGTTTCCCTAGTGATCGGTGCCACCCTCTCTGGGGGAAAGCCCAGTGCTTCTCCCAGGCTTCGGGGCCAACTTTGTTCATTGTGCTTCCCTGGCAGAGGCTCTGGGAGGGTGGAGGGTAGAGAGTGCAGGCTCAGGCAGGTAGGGTGCTCGATGCTCCTTCCTGGAGCCTGGTTAGAAAGCGCACCTGCCACCAAGACCAGCAAGCTGGGCTCTGGGAGGATGGAAGGCCTTTCAAAACCAAGACACCAGGGCTGGAGAGATGGCTCAGCAGTTAAGGCACTTGCCTGAGAAGCCTAAGGACCCAGGTTCAATTCCCCAGGACCCACATAAGCCAGATGCACAAGGTAGTGCATGTGTCTGGAGTTCATTTGCAGTGGCTGGAGACCCTGGTGCACCCATTCTCTCTATCTGCTTCCCTCTAATAAATAAACAAAAATAAATAAATAAAAAACCTAAGTCAAGACACCAAGCCTGTATTTAAGGACTAATTGTTTCTCCCATGTACAAACAAGGCCGTTCCCCCTGCAGGTCAAGTTAAGAAGACCTGGGCTGGAGAGATGGCTTACCAGTTAAGCGCATGCCTGTGAAGCCTAAGGACCCCGGTTCGAGGCTTGATTCCCCAGGACCCACGTTAGCCAGATGCACAAGGGGCACACACATCTGGAATTCGTTTGCAGTGGCTGGAGGCCCTGGCGCACCCATTCTCTCTCTCTCTATCTGCCTCTTTCTCTCTCTGTCTGTCGCTCTCAAATAAATAAATAAATATGAACAAAAAAAATTTAAAAAAAAAAAGACAAGAAGACCTGAGGAACAGTTGTACTCACGTTCGCCCAGCTTGGCCCTTGTTATCCCCACAAGGGGGCGGCTTAGAGCTGCCTTCAAGGCTGCTCACCTGTCAGCTAGTTAGTTACCCTTTCCCACCTGGCCTTTAAGGCCTACCTGCACAGGGGTTCGAAATTTCTCTGAGAGCCGCGGGATAGGTGATGTGAAGGTTAAACATCTTCTATCCAAGATCGTTGGGAAAAGAAGTGCTTTGGACTTGTTCATTTTTTAAGTTCTGGAGTATTTACACATACATCACGAGGTATCTTGGGGTTAGGACACGTATAAACATGCAATTCCTTTCTGCTTTTTACACAACTTGTTCACATAGCCTTAAGGTAACCCTATATAATATTTTTAGCACACTTGCAGTTGACTGTCTCTGACCCAGGTGAGGTCAGGTGTAAAATTTTCCACTTGTGTCATCCACGTTGGTGCTTACAATGTTTTGGCATTTGTGCCGGTTTGGACTTTGGATCTGGTGATTCCAGATGCTCGGCCTGTTTGTCCCTCAGAACCAGTTGCTGGCTGGGGGCAGGAGAGCAAGGGTTGGTAGTCTTTACAGCCCCAGCCCCTGCAGGCCAGGAACCCTGGCTACCTCAGGTATGAGAGACACCATGTGGCTTTGTGAGTACCTCTGGCTTCTCTGTGTCTTCCGGGCCACCAGGACTGCTATGCTCCAGGAGTGGGATATGTGGAGCTGGAGAGTGGAGGTCCTGTTTTCAAGTGGGAGCACCAGATACAACATTCATGCCCTGGCTGGAGGACAGCTCTTTGGTCAGTCCACTCCAAGAAGCATATTCCACCAGAGCCAGGAAAGCCCTGCATAGCTTGCCTTTTTTTTTTTTTTTTTTTCCCTATTGTAACTTAATGGCCCACTTCTTGGCCAAAGGTAGTGCCCACACTGGCACCTAGGGGGCTCCATCAGCTACTCTCCCTCCTCCACTATCATCCAAAACCCTGCAGGGAGGTCACCTTAGACAGAGCTTGCAGGGACAAGTCTTCCCCAGAGGAGTTCCAGCAATGTTCCCTAATTGCCCCCAGGAGATCCACCAAGGACACAACACAAGACCACCGTGGATAGCAGGCCATCTTCTTATCCCACACCTGCCCACTTCCAGGGTGAGCATCTCTCTTATCTAAAATTGCTTGGAGGGCTAGAGAGATGGCGTAGCTGTTAAGGCACCTGCATGCAAAGCCAAAGGACCCAAGTTTGTTTCCCCAAGACCCACGTAAAGCCAGACGCACAAGGTGACGCATGCATCTGGAGTTCATTTGCAGCAGCTAGAGGCCCTGGTGCGCCCATTCTCTCTCCCTCTCAACCTGCCTTTTTCTCGCTCTCTCATAAATAAATAAATAAATAAATAAATAAATAACAAAATTGCTTGAAAGTAGAAAGGCCTCAGATGTCAGGCAGCTACGATATACAGTCAGAACACTGGGGACAGTAGCAAGAAAGGTTCTCCCACTAGATACTGCCTCAGATCTCCTTTCCTTTCCCGGCCTGACTTTCCACCAGAACTGTCATCAATCTCTTAGCAAACCAGTGTGGTTTTTTTTTTTTTTTTTTTTTTTTTTTTTTTTTTCCCCTAGAACAGAGGTGTCCTTCACCCAAAATGGAAATGTTCTTGGACCTTCCTGTCAGGCAATGTCAGCAATGGCTGTCTCTAGTGAGAAGGTCACCAGAGCATCTATTCTCTCCTCCAGAACTAAAAATAATGGTGGGTGAAGAAGAGGCGAATGAGGAAGGAGGGGAGGACGAGGGGCGGCGGATGGGGAAATGCCCGGCTGCACACAGAGGTCCTGCACCAGGAGTCGGCAGGCTCTGGTCCTCCTGCCGCAGAGGGGCCCTGATGGAAGCAACAATAGGCGGAAACAGGGAGTGGCAGGCAGGAAGAGCGGAGGGGGGCTCGCTCCTCTCCAGGCCCACTTCCTCATGGAAAAAGGCAGAGGACAAAGCTGGGCCTTTCCTCTGGGAAAGGGCGCCAGGCGCTGAGGCTGCTCCAGCAACCCACACCAGGCCCCCTCCCTCCCTTGCCTCCCCAGAGATTTTATTTTTACTTTGGTAAATGCAAAAAAACAAGGCCCAGTTACAGAGGATGGAAATTTACTAAGGGCCCTAACTGGTCAGCAGACAATGGACTGAGTACTTGGTGTCTTGGGCTGGGGCGGGGGGGCCGCTGATCTATCGGCCAGGATAGAGGGTCCCTCTTAAGGAGGGCTCACCAGCCTAGGGTCTAGAGTGTTTAATCCTTCCTCCCTGGCCATTGCTTAACGTGACCTAAGGCCTGGCAGGTATAAGGTGGAGCCATAGCTGTTCTAGAAGCTGTCACGATCAGCTCACATGTGTATAGAGCCTCCTACAGCCAGACATGGTGCTAGGTATTTGAAATGTACAATGGACGTATGATAAGGTTATTATTATCAACCTATTATAAAAGTACTCTTGTGACTCCATTTTACAGATGAGATTACTGAGGCACACAGATTGGACAACTTGCTCAAGGTTTCTATAGATGCTAAGTAGCAATGCTGGGATTTAAATCCAGGCAAGTTAGTCCAGGGACCAAGCTCTGAATCACTGTACTAGGCTGCCTTCCTTCTTGTCCTTTGTAGCATTTAACTTTATAACCAAATAAACCTTGGGTTTAGATTCTATTGGTCCTGGTTGGTGCTATTCGAAAGTTATCAGACCTCTGTGGACTTCAGTTTCCTCCACCTCTGCAAAATGGTAATGCCACCTGCCTTCTGGCTTGTTCTCAGGTGAAACTGAACTTTGCATATGCAAGGTCTGCTTTTCAGACGGGGGACTGCTCAACTGTCTGCTGTCTGAGGCCCGGAAGGCCTGCAGAGGATGAAACCCAGGGGAGGCAGCAATGGGCTGGCTCAGCGGGGATTAGCAGCAGGACCTGACCTCTTCCTCCACCTCACTCCCAGCCGCAGTCCCACTTTTCTACAAGCACAACAGAACAGAGCAGAGCAGAGGCTTGCCTTAAACAGTCTTTCCCCAACTCCACGATGCCCCTAACTGCTTCTAAGCCAGGTGTGTGTTCACAGACCCTTAGGGGAATGGCAAAGAGCCACCTTGGTTCCCACCCTAAGCCTGCCATGAGCCCTTCTGCTGGTGCCCAGAGACAAGGCCAGGGCAGCAGGACGCAAGGCCCACAGGTGGCCATATGTGCACACAGACTGCTTTATCGCGGCCTACAAGATGACATTTAGAAAGCCAGGCATCTGAAAGGAAGTTTTCAGCAGAATGCGGAAGGATCTCAGATGTCACCTTGGCTCCCACAAGCAGCTTGCTAAAGGAAACCAGGCTCTGAGCTAGGGACTCCATAATACTCCCTTAATACTCAGATCCTCCAAGATGGAAAACGTTCACATTACAAAAGCCCAATGGCACAGGTGGACAGGTAGAAAGAATAAGAGTTCTATGTCCACCTTGCAAAAAGTTAGGCCACAAATACCCATGCACAAAACACTGCCTTTAAAGTTTCTTCTGGCAAGGCAGAGACTGTATGAAAGAGATCTGGCTTTGGGCAAGGGGGGGGGGGTGCCCTGGACTCACTCAAAAGTTTTGGGAACTCCCACCTAAGGAATTTGTAACAAGGAAACTTTTCAGGAAGGGCTTGAGGACCACATGAGCACTTACAAGCTGTATCACATAGTTAGCTATATTTAGAAAATTATTTTCAAGCAAGATACACTGGAGCAATTCATAGTTCTGAGATAGTACTGATTTGCCTGCGGCTGATGGTGCTCAGCACATGGTGGTGCAGACTTGCTGAGAACAAGAGCCCTCCGTCTCCCCCCGCAAGCCCCAGCTGCTTTCCAAAGAAACTTCTGCAGCCCTGTCCCAAGCTCAGGCCTACGTGCGGCTCCCAAGTGCACCCTGAGTCACCCACCCGCTTCCCTCTCCGGGCTGGCTTGGGGCTGTTCAGGCCAGAACAGCAACTCAGCAGCCATCCATCTGTTCACGTGCAGACCGCTGGGGGCACAGGAAATGGGTTGCCCAAAAGGCACCCCAGAGAACCCCCGAGTATGAGCAAGACGCAGAAGCCTCAGAACGTGGTTGGTGACGGGGTCAGCCTGACGTCTGTGGGTATGTGTGATTTTCATACAGTCTGACTCATCACCCTTTTCCCATGCATCTGTCAACTGCAGGCCTGGCTCTGGTGGCACTGGGCGCCTACTTAGCCCTATGCCCTGCAGTGCAAGGGTCTTGGCATCCCCAGAAAGAGAAACAGACTTGCCTTCCTTTTCCAGAGAAGCAAACAGGGGCGCTTCCCCCTCTTGGGCTAGTGTCCCATCAGAACAGACACGAGGATCCGTGCCCACCTGTTGCTAGTTTCTCCCACCCAGTCGGGAGGGATTCCCCACCACTATTTGCTTCACTTTTTGCTTTAGGATACAGTGTCTGAGTACTTCTGTGTTGGGACATCACAGTGTAGCTCTTGGGACCATGGCCATGACAGGGAAACAAAACCAACAAATACCTCAGTAGCCCCCAAGAATGCCAGCCGTGTGTTCTATAGATCTTGGAGAGTGGCCTACACCAAAGCCACCCCCCAACATACACCCACCCTTGCCCGCACAGCTTGCAGGACGTTCCTGGGTCTCTTGGACCATCTCATCCCCTTTGGTGGAAGAACTTGGTCTACTCTCTGCAGACTCAGTTTAGGCCTCACCCACAGCAAGAGGGCCAGGCCCCTGAGGCAGGATTTCAATGCCCATTGCCTTTAATGATCTAGGAAGATGGGGTGCCTTTTGTAATGTCGGCTGGGCAGGGTTCTTGTCCTGGGAGATGACAGAACAGCTTCTGGCCTCCGACTCTAGATGAAGCCCGAGAATGGTCTAGAACAAACAGAATGCCCCTGAGCCTCTGGTCCCATAGCAAAGGGCTCCCCCCACTGTGACCAGTGCCCTCTAGCAAGCTGGGCCCCTGAAGAGGTCTCTGGGGACAGCCTGCATTTAGGAACTGTAATATCACTTCAAGGGAACAGATCCAACTGGTTGATTTATTCTCCTTAACTTTTGATGCTATTCTTAGGGCACATCTGTCTCTGAGTGAAGTCACCAAGGAAAAACCTCAGCGGAGGAAAATATTTTCGAGCAGTCGTCATTTTAATCTTCGGAAAAGGAAGCGAGTCAATAAACTACCAGAGAACACCAGAATCCAGGGTGGCCCAGGAGAAAAGCGTTCTGGGAACGCAGGCTGCTCAGCTCTGCGCACAGCGTGGGTCCTCACGCTGTGTCCTCTTCCCTTTCCCCAAATTTAGCTTTTTACTCTCCTTTCCCCAGCACAAAAGCCAGCCAGCCGCATTCTCTCCAAGCCTGACTCCAGAAGATGGCCCTGTTAATGACAAGTAGCCAGGTGATGTAGGGCAGAGCTTCCCCACCAGTGGCCAACAGACTTAACTTGTCCACTACAGTTTACATTTTTCCTAAATTAACTGCCAACATTCCAAAATCAGATTTCACATGTAAGTGCAGATTCCCAATGTCTCCTTGACACACTTGGTCTGCAGTACTGGTAGCATGTAGGGTTTGGGGCTGAGTAGCAGCAGCTTGGGATGGGGCCCTATTTTTACCTATCACCTGCCTTTGATGATCTAGGAAGAGAGGATTAACCCATGTGAAAGTGCCAGGAAAGCCCAAAGCCCTTGGCTGTGGCTGTGTCAATGTGGCCAAGGCATCTACTTGGCTGGGCTCTTCATCCATCCGCAAGCAGATGAAAACACTTGGCCATGCACAGCTCTTATTCTATAGGGAAGATGAAGTAGGAAGACAGGGGAAGAACTTGAGGAACTGAAGGAAATATCACATGGGTGGTATTCGGCCGCGCAGACGCAGATGCAGAGAATAAACAGCAGATAGAACTGGCCTCTTGGATTGGATTATTCAGAGAGGAGACAGAGGAACATATACCAGAGGCATCAGAGATGACCAAAGAAATCAGAAACCAAAGATGCCTGTTTCCAAGGAGAAGGGGTCACAGCTTCACACGGCCTGTTGCTGACAGATTGTACCCAGCAAGGGAGTTAGAACTGGAGGTGCCTGGCATCTGAGACTGCCCACCAAGGTCCAACCCAGGTGAGGAGACACTTGGGGCAGCCTCAGAGGTGGCCCAGGATAAAGCCAGACATCTTGGTCATAAAATTCTGTATTTCAAACAGCAAATGATGGGGCTGGAGAGATGGCTCAGCAGTTAAGCATTTGCCTGTGAAGCCTAAGGACCCCGGTTCGAGGCTCAATTCCTCAGTACCCACGTAAACCAGATGCACAAGGTAGTGCAAGGTGGCAGTGGCTGGAGACCCTGGCACACCCATTGTCTCTCTCTCTTCCTCCCTCTCTGTAATAAATAAATTATTTTTTAAGAAATGACTTTTTTGGGCTGGAGAGATGGCTTAGTGGTTAAGCACTTGCCTGTGAAGCCTAAGGACCCCGGTTCAAGGCTCGATTCCCCAAGACCCACGTTAGCCAGATGCACAAAGGGGCGCATGTATCTGGAGTTCGTTTGCAGTGGCTGGAAGCCCTGGCGTGCCCATTGTCTCTCTCTCTCTCTCTCTCTCTCTGTCACTCTCAAATAAATAAATAAAAATGAACAAAAAAAATTTTTTTTTAATGACTTTTTTGCCAGCATCAAGGACAAAACAGTGCCCCGTTTTACCCCTAGCTACACTCCTAGCCCTCAACTTTTAATAATGCAAGTGAATTTTTTTGTTTGTTTTTTGAGGTATGGTTTCCCTCTAGCTCAGGCTGACCTGGAATTCACTATGTAGTCTTAGGTGGCCTTGAACTCATGGTGATCCTCCTCCCTCTGCCTCCCGAGGGCTGGGATTAAAGGCGTGTGCCACCTCACTCTAACAAATATTACATCCTGCCTGGAAGCTCATTCACAGGACTCCAGTTATAAAGTCCAGCCCCAGACTCACACAGATTCAGCTCCTAGGTTGTCTGTGTACAGATCAGTTTGGGCTGGTTTGTCCCCAAATCCTGTGTGACGACTCCATGTTCTTGAGCCCATAGCAGAAGTCAAAGTAGGCAGCAGGGTCATCATAAGGACAAGGCCAGGGGACCACTGGGGCTGTGGACTCTGTCTAATCTAAAAGATGTCAATAGTACAGATGTTTGATAATCTTTTTTTTTTTTTTTTTTTCGAGGTAGGGTCTCACTCTAGCTCAGGCTGACCTGGAATTCACTATGTAGTCTCAGGGTGGCCTCGAACTCACAGCGATCCTCCTACCTCTGCCTCCCGAGTTCTAGAATTAAAGGCATGCGCCACCACGCCCGGCATGTTTGATAATCTTGATGAAATAAAGACAACGATGGTACTGTGATTTCTATAATGTGCTGTGACTGGAGACCTTTGTGACTTCCTGTCAAATTTTTATGTTTAGAATTTATCTCCGGGGCTGGAGGGATGGCTTAGCAGTTAAAGTGCTTGCCTGCAAAGCCAAAGGACCCCTGTTCGATTCCCCAGGACCCTCATAAAGCCAGATAGACCAGGTGGCACATGCGTCTGGAGTTTGTTTGCAGTGACTGAAGGCCCTGGTACGCCCATATTCACTTTACTCCCTCTGCCTCATTCTGTCTGGGCTAGAGCGAGAACCAACCTCAAAAAAAAAAAAAATTATATATATATATATATATATATATATGTATATATATATATATATGACGTATATAATTATATTGATTTTGTTTATAATTACATATATTTGGTTATAAATATATATATACTGGTTATAAATATATATATATATGGTTTTCTTAAAAAATATTGTATTTTTATTTATTTATTTGAGGGAGAGTGAGAAAGAAACAGATAGAGCCAGGCATGGTGGCACACACCTTTAATCCCAGCATTTGGGAGGCAAAGTTAGGAGGATCACTGTGAGTTCAAGGCCACCCTGAGACTACGTAGTGAATTCCAGGCCAGCCTGGGCTAGAGTGAAACCCTACCTCAAAAAAACAAAAAAAGGGGCTGGAGAGATGGCTTAGTGGTTAAGTGCTTGCCTGTGGAGCCTAAGGACCCTGGTTGGAGGCTCGATTCCCCAGTACCCACATAAGCCAGATGTACAAGGTGGCACATGCATCTGGAGTTTGTTTGTAGTGGCTGGAGGCACTGGTACGCCCATTCTCTTTCTCTCTCTGTGTCGGTCTGTCATTCTCAAATAAATAAATTTTAAAAATAAATAAATACATAAATAATAAGAGGCAGATAGAGAGAGAATGGATGTGCCAGGGTGTCCAGCCACTGCAAACAAACTCCGGATGCATGTGCCACCTTGTGCATCTGGCTTACGTGGGTCCTGGGGAATCAAACCTGGCTTTGCAGACAAGCACCTTAATTGCTAAGCCATCTTGCCAGCCCATTTTTTTTAAATATGTATTTATTTATTTATTTTATTCATTTATTTATGAGAGAGAAAGAGAGAATTGATGTGTCAGGGCCCCTAGCCACTGCAAATGAACTCCAGACACATATGCCACCATGTGCATCTGGCTTACATGGGTTCTGGGGAATCGAACCTGGGTTCTTAGACTTCACAGGTGAGCACCTTAACTATTAAGTCATCTCTCCAGCCCTGGGTTTTTCAGAGGAAGGGTTTCATTCCAGCCCAGGCTGACCCTGTATGTAGTCTCAGGCTGGCCTCAGACTCACAGTCCTCCTCATACCTCTGCCTCTACCACACCAGGTTAGTTTTTTGTTGTTGTTGTTACTTTATCTGATCTACTCTGCTGCTTCAAGTAAAAGAAACTTTCCAAAATGAACATGCATAAAAAGCGCTCGACTTGGAGAGAAACAAGCTTGACAAGAGTGGTTCTGTCTACTGAGTGTGATAAACGTGCAAAGAACATGCATTTCCGTGAAGTCTGACAAATTTCTGGAAGTCTCAAACAGAAACGATAATGTTCTTATTCATCACCCTACAAACCCATATGTAAGTAAACTCTTCCCACTTTCCAAAGTGAGCATAATGTAGTTAGCAAGTATAAAAGCCACTACTAATCCTTTCTAAACCTGAATGATCATATACACAGAAAAAGTTTCACAGAAACGGAAGAGTTTCGCTATCTTTTCTATTATTATTTATTTCTTCATCAATTGCTAAAGATCATTTTGTCATTACAGAAGTGGGAAGTTTTGTTTTGTTTTTTTTTAAACCATCTACTCCTGGTGCTAAATGTGTTAGAAACATCACTAGTCACATTTCTCACTGGTCATATTTCTTATTTCTTTTCTTTCTTTCTTTTTGTTTTTGTCTTTGTTTTTGTTTTTCTAGGTAGGGTTTCACTCTAGCCCAGGATCACCTGGAATTCTCTATGTAGTCTTAGGGCGAACTCATGGCGATCCTCCTACCTCTGCCTCCCAAATGTTGGGGGCTTAAAGGCTTGTGCCACCAGCCTGGTTCACTGGTCACACGTCTGATGCAAAGGCATTAGGATAAGAAAAGAGAAAGAAGCATCTGGAACAGCTGAGCCAAGATCACTAAAGGCCTCAACCACCATGCCAATGAACTTGGATTACTGTCTTTGATTAAATGACAGAGAAAATTACTAAGAACTCTGACTATCCAAAATGAAAATTGCCCTAGTATCAAAAGCAACCCACAAACAAAAGCAGAAGTCAAATAATTTGGAGAAAAAAATCTACACAATATCTTGTCGGCCTTGCATGATGGGTCACACTTACAATCCCAGTACTTGGGAGGCTAAGGTTAGAGGATCATCATGAATTTGAGGCCAGCTTTGGTTATACAGTAAGTTCCAGGTCAGTCTGGGTGAGAGTACTAGAGTAAGACCCTGCCTCAAAAAATCAAGTATAAGCCGGGCGTGGTGGCGCACGTCTTTAATCCCAGCACTCGGGAGGCAGAGGTAGGAGGATTGCCGTTGAGTTCAAGGCCACCCTGAGACTACATAGTGAATTCCAGATCAGCCTGGGCTAGAGTGAGACCCTACCTCGAAAAACCAAAAATCAAGTATAGGGCTAAAGAAATGGTGTAGCAGTTAAGGCCTAGGAAGTCTAAGGTTGGATTTCCAAGCACCCATGTAAGCCAGATGCACAAGGTGGTGCATACATCTGGAGTTCATTTGCAATGGCTAGAAGCCTGGCATGCCCATTCTCATTCTCTCTCTCAAATACATAAAATATATATATATATTTTTTTTGATTTTTCGAGGTAGGGTCTCGCTCTAGCCCAGGCTGACCTGGAACTCACTATGTAGTCTCAGGGTGGCCTTGAACTCATGGCAGTCCTCCTACCTCTGCCTCCCGAGTGCTGGGATTAAAGGCGTGCACCACCACGCCCGGCTTTCAAATACATAAAATATTTTTAAAAATCAGGTATATATAGCCAGGTATGGTGGTTCACACCTTTAATCCCAGCATTTGGGAGACAGATGCAGAAGGACTGCTGTGAGTTCAAAGCCACCCTGAGACTACATAGTGAGTTCCAGGTCAGCCTGGGCTAGAGCGAGACCCTACCTCGATAAACCAAAATGTGTGTGTGTGTGTGTGTGTGTGTGTGTGTGTGTAATCAGATGGGTAAGAAAATCTGTAAAATGCCCATGGGTAACCTAACAACATACATATAACCCAACATACCTATAATGAAAACAATATAGTGCTTATCAAATCAGCAAAAAGTAAAAAACTATAGATGAGTTCTGATAAGAAGACTACAGTGGAACACATGCCAACACACTGCTGAAACAGATCCCAAAATGCACAAGATCTTCTGGGATAACAGCTCAGGGATAGTTTTCAGGGACTATGAAAGTGTCCCAAGCTTTCATTTACTTATTTCACCTCTGAAAATCTACTTAAGGAAAAACTCTAAAATATGGAAAAAGTTACAAGCACATAAATGTTAATTAGGCCATTGTTTCTAGTAACAATAGTATTGAAAATAACCCAACATCTAACAATGGAGTAATGATTCCATAAACCATGGGCTCATCCGTGGAGTTGATCCCTCAGTCCCCAACTGCAAAGATTAGAAAACAACATGAAATTTTTTGTTTGTTTGTTTGTTTGTTTGTTTTTGGAGACTGAGTTTCACTCTAGCCCAGGCTGACCTGGAATTCACCATGGAGTCTCAGGGTGGCTTCAAACTCACGGCGATCCTCCTACTTCTGCCTTCTGAGTGCTGGGATTAAGGCGGACGCCACCACGCCTGGCTGAAATCTTTTGCCATAATATTGAGTGAGGAAAGGAAGCAAGAGCATAAAAATGTACATAATTTATTTCTTGGTTTTGCAGTGGTTGGGATCAAATCCAGGAACTTACACACGCTAGGCAGGTGCTATACCACTGATGATAACAGTTCTATTACATGGGCATTTCTGTGCAATGACTTTCACAATAAACTGACCCTTTGTGCTGATTCCTATGTTATATTCTATTGTACTGCATGCAAAAAAGCTGGAAAGCATCCTCAGAGCCTCTGTGAATAATTGACCAATTAGTAATCAACCGTCAGTGATGATGATATAGTATCTTTTTATTTATTAAAGGTTTCTGTCTGTGGTTAACTTGCTTTCTTAAAGGTGTGGTGGCGCACGCCTTTAATCCCAGCACTTGGAAGGCAGAAGTAGGTGGATAGCTGTGAGTTCGGGGCCACCCTGAGACTACATGGTGAATTCCAGGTCAGCCTGAGCTAGAGAGAGGCCCGACCTCAAAAAACAAAGCAACAACAACAAAAAGTAAATAAAGAAAAAAGAATAGTAGTGGATAAAGCAGTAAGAGCAGATCAAAATAGTGAACACCTTGGCAGCTGGGACAATATTTTTATATCCCTTGCTACAAACATGATGCTTCATGAACAAACTCAGTGTGGAGCTGGAGAGATGACTCAGTGGTTAAGGTGTTTGCCTGCAAAGCCTAATGACCAGGGTTTGATTCCCCAGTACCCACATAAAATCAGATGCATAAAGTGTCGCACTGATCTGGAGTTCATTTGCAGTGACTAGAGGCCCTGGTATGCCCATTCTCTCTCTCTGTCTTTGCTTGCAAAAAAATAAAGAAGCCGGGTGTGGCGGCGCACGCCTTTAATCCCAGCACTTGGGAGGCAGAGGTAGGAGGATTGCCATGAGTTTGAGGCCACCCTGAGACTCTAGTGAATTCCATCAACCTGGGATAGAGTGAGACCCTACCTCAAAAAACTAAAAACAGCCGGGCGTGGTGGCGCACGCCTTTAATCCCAGCACTCGGGAGGCAGAGGTAGGAGGATTGCCATGAGTTCGAGGCCACCCTGAGACTCCATAGTGAGTTCCAGGTCAGCCTGGGCTAGAGTGAAACCCTACCTCGAAAAACCAAAAAAAAAAAAAAAACCTAAAAACAATAAAGAAAGAAAAAAAATTTAAAACCTCAATGCATGCTGTTGCAAAAAGATTCATCCATCCATTTACTCACTCATTCATTATCAAGACAAATCTTTTCAGCTAGGTTGCTGTTCTGGGCATGGGAGACAACAGATGAAGTGTCTCATCTACCCTTGAGGCAGTTTCCAGGTGGTGGAAGGGGGCGACATTAAGTGGCGCATCAGGTGGTAAGCAGTGTGAAGATTAAAGACAGGCAGGTGGGAGGGCAGGTGAGAGAGATGAGCTCTTCGCACAGCCCTTCTACAGGGAGTGCTGCTGGGCCACACAGAGGAGGGAAAGGCGCTGTGTATAGAGCTAACAGCCAAGGGCACAGGCATGGAGACTGGGCACACCAGGCAGGTTCAAGGCTGGCAGGAACAGCAAAGTGGCTGGAATGGAGTGCATAAAGGAGAGAGAGTGGAAGGAAGTGAGGTCAGTCCCTTCTTGGGCTATGGTAAAGATGAGGGGAGTTACCTGAGGTGGGAATCCTCGGGCAGTTTTAAGCCAGGAGTGTCATAATCTGGCTCTGCCTGTGTGCGGAGTGCACCTGGCTAACGGAAAGCAGACAAGAAAGGGTGAAAACAACAAAGATCACACTGAGGCAGGTGTACCCGCCCAGGGGAGCGGGGAGAGGCATTTGTTGCTTAAACCCTCTGCTTTAAGCCAGGGCTGTCTTTCAGAGTAGGGGGCATGGCTCTGAGGTCCCGCTCCAACCAGGAAGTGTGCTGACATAAACTTCCTTCCAAAGGTGGAAGGCCTTAGGGAAGCGGACAGGATTCTTTGTGCCTTAGATAAGAGCCTGTCTGTGGGCAGTGGCAGCAACATCGTGCCGGGCGTGTGGGAAGAATCGGGGCCTTGCCTTGGGGAAGACTGGCCTTGCTGATGGGGCCCAGGTTTGTTCCAGTGGTATGACCACCTCGCTGTCTTCCCACAGAAGCTCCCAGGACAGCTGTGAACTTGGGCAGGTCTGGAGGACCCAGGGGCGGGGGGAGAACTCACACATACTCCAATTACAGATTAAAAAACAAAACCCCAAACCTTGCCACACTCCATATCAAAATCATGATGGCCTCTCTCTTTCTCTTTCTCAAATAAATAAATAATAAAAAATTTACCCCCCCCCAAAAAAAAAAACTTTAAAGGGATGGAGAGATGGCTTAGCAGTTAAGACGATTGCCTGCAAAGCCAAAGGATCCCGGTTTGATTCTACAAGACCCACGTAAGTCAGATGCACAAGGAGGCGCATGCAGGTGGAATTTGTTTGCAGCACCTGGAGGCCCTGGCATGTCCATTCTCTCCCTCTCTCTCTCTCTCTCTCTCTCTCTGTCTCTCTCTGCCTCTTCCTCTCTCTCAAATATATAAATAATAATAAAAATTTACCAAAAGAATCATGGTGGTGAGGAGCATGCTTTAAATGTACCAAGTGTATGAAATGGACACTTTTGGATCAATCCTTTTAAAAGACGGATTGGATGACTCTGTAAGCAGAGTGGAAATGATTTAAAGAAAGCTACCACCCGGGTTTTGCTTGGCATAAAGACAATCATCACAACCAAGTGATAGTACCAGAAACTGCCAGTTAAGTATCAACCTGTGGTCAGAGTGATAATGAGAAACTAGCCAGCGTTAAGATGTTTCCAGAAGCCAGACGTGGTGGTGCACGCCTTTAAACACTCAGGAGGCAGAGGTAGAGGATGGTCGTGAGTTCAAGGCTATGCTGAGACTACATAGTGAGTTCCAGGTCAGCCTGAGCTAGAGTAAGACCCCACCTCAAAACAAAACAAAAAATGTTTCTAGAAGAAGAAAAAATAGTGTACCTGGGAAGATGGCTCAGCAGGTCTGGTTTAATTCCCCAGTACCCACATAAAGCCAGATGCACAAAGTGGCACATGCAACTGGAGTTCATTTGTAGTAGCAAAAGGCCCGGATATACCCATACTTTTCTCTCTTTCTTTCTCTCTCCCTCTCTCTCTCTTCTAACAAATAAAAAATACAAATAAAAAAGTGAACTTGTAAACTAGGCATGGTGGCACATGCCTTTAATCCCAGCACTTGGGATTCAGAGACAAGAGGTTTGCTGTGAGTTCAAGGCCAGCCTGGAACTACAGAGTAAGTTCCAGGTCAGCCTGGGCTACAGTGAGACCCTACCTCAAAACCTAACCAACTAATTAAAAAAAAAAAAAAGTGGACTTGCATCTTTCCCTATCTGTGCTCTCACCTATAGAGGGATCTTTGGGTATATAGAAACCTTTGACTGGTTTGATAAAGCTTCTAGATAGACTATATACATAAGGTAGTATAGTGCAGTTGTGATATCAATGCAAACTGAAGACATGGATATTGTATAAAGTATATAATTTAGACATAGTGTAAATAAAAACTTCGGAAATTCATACAGTGTAAGATAGGGTATATGGGGCTGCAGAGATGGCTTAGCAGTTAAGGTGTCTCCGTTTGATTCCCCAGGACCCACGTAAACCAGATGCACAGGGGGACGCATGCATCTGGAGTTCATTTGCAGTGGCTGGAGGCCCTGGCATGCCCATTCTCTCCCTCATTCTCTCTCTCTCTGCCTCTTTCGCTCTCTCAAATAAATAAAATAGGCTAAAAAAAAAAAGATAGGGCATATGGTACAGATTAGTATCTACCAGTATTTAGTAACAGTATAAATGCATACTATAGAAGATTATATATAGTGCATATATATCTAGTACAGGCACATAACATATTGTATTGATAAGCATCAAATATATGTCTTGTAGACATCAGGCACAGGCTATTTAATTTCTTGGCCTTTCCGCTTTATTATCTATCGGCACAGAGTAGGAAACATGGCTAGCATGTCTGCAATGTTAGTTCCTCTATCTGGATTTGTTGCAAATCTGTCAAAGAACTACAGGAAGCTCCTGCTTATTCCTCCGAGAGGTCTTGGCCACAGAGGCGCAGTGACCCTCAAGTTCATTGTTCTTCTGAACAGCGCATAAAGGTTAAGTGCAAACACAAAGGGTGGCTGGTTTCCTCGTTGGCTCCATCATGGATGGCTGGAGGAAAGAGCCAGGAGGGTCTATGGCCATGTGTGCCCCCAACTCCCCCATCTCCTCCTGGATCTTAGATGCCACCCTCCAATTCAGGGGTGATCAGTTCCACACCACAGTCATTTTCAGGTGATAAAATTCCACAGACCCAAAGACTCTAAGGAAAGCTGAGGTGAGCTTAGAAGAGGTCTTTGTCATTCCAAACTAGCAGTGACAAGTATTTTTTTTTAAGTTTAAATGTGGTCTTTTATTATCATTATTATTATTTTATTTTATTTTATATTTTTTGTTTTTTTGAGGTAGGGTCTCACTCTATCCCAGGCTGACCTGGAATTCACCAGGGTGGCCTGGAACTCACAGTGATCCTCCTACCTCTGACTCCCAAGTGCTGGGATTAAAGGCATACACCACCACATCCGTTTTTAAGTATTTATTATTTGTAAGTAGAGAGATTGAGAGTGGAGAGACAGAGAGAATGGGCACGCCAGGGCCTCCAGCCCTGCAAATGAACTCCAGATGCATGCGCCTCTATGCATCTGGCTTTATGTAGGTACTGGGGAATTGAACCCAGGTCGTTAGGCTTGGTAGGCAAGTGTCCTAACCTCTGAGCCATCTCTCTAGCCCTGAATGTTGTTTTTATTATATTATATTATGTTATATTATATTATATTATATTATATTATATTATATATTATTTTATTTTTATTTTTTGAGGCAGGGTCTCACTTTAGCCAAGGCTGACCTGGAATTCACTATGTAGTCTCAGGGTGGCCTCGAACTCATGGCCATCTTCCTACCTCTGCCTCCCGAGTGCTGGGATGAAAGGCGTGTGCCACCATGCCCGGCTTCTTTACCATTCTTATTTACCCCCTTTTCCTCAGGATCTGCCCACCAAGTGCTGCTCTGCCCCATCCCGCTTTCAGAACAACTATTCTACTGTTTGTTCCTGATCATTCTTAATAACCGGCCAGGCCAAGACTGTGACCTTCCTGTTTATCCACACGCACTTGGCTGAAGCAGTGTCCCCCAACAGCTAAGGGCTCTGCATCACTGCTGCAGCGTCTTCTTCCGGTTCCCTCTCTAGAGGGCAAATGACAGGGCAATTGGGGAGAACTGCATTTGACCTCCATGTGGGTTAGCTATCTCCCAGCGGGACGGTGAAAATTCAAAGCCCAGGCGGGGAAGAGGTTCATCTTCCAGAGCCCTACGAGCATGTGCTTAATGACACAAGACCAGGAACAAGGAAGCAGGGGTGCTCTCTGCAGTAGCTGGTGTTTATGGTCCCTCCTGGGTGCTGGGGAGGAAGTGGCTGTTCTAACCCCCAGTGGGGGAAATCCTCGACTTGACACAGGAAAATGGTAGCACTTTCCATCAGCAGCCTGCGAACCGCCAGCCACACCTGGAAAGGTTTGCACCAGCATTCTTCTGAGTCCTCGAGCCAAATGTTAAGGCTCAGTTCACAGTTACCCTAAATGTGGGCTGGGACACAGGCATGTATATACAGGCCCACTTTCTTCCAGAAACACCTCGGTTAAAGCTCTTGGTGACTTCACTTACCTTCACTTGACTTACTGTCAAGTCATGGCCAGGTGGCTCTGGGGAGCCTTGGAGAGGAGGAAGGAAGGAGGCTGGCTGGCATCCTGGAGGGGGCCAGCTGACCAATCAGAGCGTTGGTGCTCTCCCACCATTCCTGCTGTGGAACTCCGGGCAAATTGTTCCACCGTCCTTCCTGCATCTCAGTGAGCACTTCCTCTGCATGAGGGGAAGTTATCACAGCTGCCCACATCCTTAAGCTGCTGGGGATCGCATGGAACGAAACAGACCTGGCTCTTGCGCACTGGGCCTGATGGTTGTCACGCTGACACATTAAAATCTGTCCAGATGGGCTGGAGAGATGGCTTAGCGGTTAAGGCGTTTGCCTGCAAAGCCAAAGGATCCTGGTTCGATTCTCTAGGAACCACATAAGCCAGATGCACAAGGGGGGGCATGCGTCTGGAGTTCGTTTACAGTGGCTGAAGGCCCCAGTGCGCATTCTCTCTTTCTCCCTCCTTCTCTCTTTCTCTCAAATAAATAAATTAAATTAAATGTACTTTAAAAAATCTGTCCAGAGCTTTCCCACACTCATCCTCTCAGCTGTACTCCACTCCAACACTTTCTCCGTCACCCAGTGAGCCCCCCTGCAATACTGCCCGCAGTTCTGCCCACACTTTTGTGGGATTTTGCTAGAACATCCTACAGAGTCCGCGCAGAGAGTACCACGTCCAAGTAAAAGAAGTGGAACGAGCGTGGTGGCGCACACCTTTAATCCCAGCACTCGGGAGGCAGAGGTAGGAGGATCGCCATGAGTTCAAGGCTACCCTGAGACTACAGAGTGAATTCCAGGTCAGCCTGGGCTAGAGCGAGACCCTACCTCAGGAAAAAAAAAAAAAAGAAGGAAAAGAAGTGGAATGGGTTCAACTAAACCCCCTGAGCTCAGCTCTCCGTTGCCACATTCTCTGCCGCCCAACCCTAGTCTTCATCTTCAATGACTACTTTCCTGCCCAGAGGATCAAAGTGGCCCCAGGATTTTTCCATTTAGCAAAACGAACATGTGACTGTGGTGTGATGCCTTGTGTGTACAATCTCCTAACTCGGAACTACCTGCAGGGGCATTGTGATCTTCATCGCAGTGCAGAAAGGGTAATGATGGACCGCCCATCCGATCTCGCTTTAGTACCAAACCAGGGTAGGCCTGGCACAGTGAGTTAGCCGTTTGGTTTCAGTATTAGTGGCAAATTCTAAGTAAACAAAGAATGGTAGTTCATAAAGCCACTAGCCACAGGCCCACCTAACACTCACACCTCAATATTTTTAGTACAATGGATCAAAAAGATCTTGTGTCCCAGGTGCCACTCTGCTGTTTTCAGTGGGAGGCAAGATGGTTAAGGCAGATAGCTCTAGTCTCTCTTTCCCCCCCACCCCCAACACAGTGACCTTGAGAGGCAGCTCAACTTTCTGACAACTTTGATTTCCTCATCTGCAAAATAGGGATGACAAGACATGCCCTGCCCAGCTCCCAAGGTTACTATGACAACAACCAAGTGAGAAAACAGATGTGAAAGTATTTTATAAACCACAGAACATGCTCCAAGTGCAGGTTATGAGACCTAGAAAACTGCCTCGGGAAGAGACAAGAAACTTGGGAATATTTTATTCCGATTCATTAAGGGACTTAGATCACACCTTGATTTAAAAAGAATTTGAGCCGGGCGTGGTGGCACACGTCTTTAATCCCAGCACTCGGGAGGCAGAGGTAGGAGGATCGCCGTGAGCTCGGGGCCACCCTGAGATGACATAGCGAATTCCGGGTTAGCCTGGACTAGAGTGAGACCCTACCTCGAAAAACCAAAACAATAAAAAAATAAAAAGAATTTGAGGTGCTGAGCATGGCAGCACACATCTGTAACCCCAGCATTTGGAAGGCTGAGGCAGGATGAGTATGAGTAAGAGGCCAGCCTAAAGTAAATAGTGACACTTTGTCTCAAAAACACAAAGGAGGGGCAGGAGTATTCTTAAATAATTTCTACATAAGCTTCTCCAAGCAATTCACACCAACAACCGGGAAAGTGCTGACCTGACACTTCACTTTTCTCCCGTCACACTTATTTTGTCTATTGAGCCCTTAAAAGAACATGTATGAGTCAGGTGTGGTTCACACCTAGAATACCAGCATGCAGAAGGGATGAGGTAGGAGGTAGGAGGATCACTGGATTCAAGGTCAGCCTGGGCTACAGAATGAGTCACAGGTCAGCCTAGGCTAGAGGAAGCCTCTGTGGCAAAAAAAAAAAAAAAAAAAGCCACCTTTTAAAAACTTTTAAGCTTTTAATTATTTTATTTATTACAGAAAGAGAGAAAGAGGCAGATTGAGAATGGGTGTAAATGAACTCCAGAAGCATATGCCACGTTGTGCATCTGGCTTATGTGGAAAGGAACCTAGGTCCTTAGGCTTCACAAGCAAGGGCCTTAACCACTAAGCCATCTCTCCAGCCCCAAGGTCACGTTTTAAATGAGAATTTTAAAGTAGCCTTAAGAGTGGTAGAACACGTCTTTAATCCCAGCACTTGGAGGCAGAGGTAGGAGGATGGCTGTGAGTTCAAGGCCCGCCTTGGGAATACAGAGTGAATTCCAGGTAAGCCTGGGTTAGAGTAAGACCCTATCTTGAAAAAGCAAAAATAAATAAAATAAATGACCATTCAGCCAAGATTTCGAAGCCAAAGGCAATCCCCATCCTCCTCTCCTAAGAGGGTGTGGCCCCCAGGAGGGGGACAGGAGTTTCCGGCCACACAAAGACTTATTCTGCTCACAAAGATATTTACCAACCCAGCCTGCAAGACTGCCAGGGTTAGCACGAGACAGCAGAGCTGGATGGCAGATGCACCCCCTCTCTAATATCAGTAACCCAAGCAAGATGCCGCTGGGCTGGGGAGAGCCGCGCCCACACGTGCGTGCGTGCATGCGTGAATAGGGAGAGTTGCATGCCCAGGACAGCGGCAGATGGAGCTTGTCTGAGGCTTCCTCCACAGCGAAGTCCCCAGCAGCCTCTCCTTCCCCATCATGAAACCTTGGACATGCCTAGCCCCAGGGTCAGAAGCCTTAGCTCAGGAACCCTTGGATGTGGGTCAAGATGCCTGCTACCCTCTCTAGGCCCAGCTCAGACTATCTGATGCCCAGGGCTTTAGGATGTGCCCACGGGTGTGAGCGGGAGAAGCTTAGAGAAACAGATTGAGTACAAGTTTGGAAAAGCCCTCCAAAGGGAGCTCTTTCTATGGCAAAAATGCAACTTAGTGTAGTCCCGATGTGCTCATACGCTCTCCAAACGCACACACCCGGTTCTGTGTATGTCCTTCAGCTCTGTGCAAGGTGGGGCATCATCCTCGTGTTACACGCGAGAAACAATCTCGGAGAGCCCAAGTGTGTTGGCCAAGGGAAGAATGTGGCACAGGCTGATTCAGAAGACCAGGATGAGGGTGAGGTGAGGTGAGCATCACCTTTATATTACGTGATCATTTCACTTGCCTAGGTGTTTCGCTTGTTTTAATTTGACCTGCTGTAACATGCCAATACAGGCATGACTCAAATATTCAAAAAAATGACATAAAGGAAATTAAAATTTATTTATTTTATTTATTTGAGAGAGACAGAAGGCAGATAGAGACAGAGAGAAAAAGAGAGCAAGAAAGAGAGAGAGAGAGAGAGAAAATGGTCATTCCAGGGCCTTCAGCCACTGTAAACAGACTCCAGATGCATGCGTCACCTTGTGCATCTGGTTTATGTGAGTACTGGGGAATCAAACCTGGGTCCTTTGGCTTTTCGCAGGCAGACACCTTAACAGCTAAGCCATCTCTCCAGGCCGGACTTTTTTTTTTTTAAAGACATGTTGCCAATCAATAGTAGTAGAGTCCAGATTTAGGTGGGTTTCTTCAATTCCAGAATTCTCTGATCATACTTATCCAAATGCCAAACCATAGTAAGAGAGTTATTCATATGAAAATATTTTGCAGAAAGAACTGATAGCAAAATGACGTTTACTTACCAACCAGGATAGAATGGCCTATGGAAAACCAAACAAATCCCACAAAAATGAAAGCTCTCTTCCATGTGCATTTAAGACAGGGCGTAGGGAGCTAGAGAGATGGCTCAGCTGTTAAAGGCACTTGTTTGCAAAGCCTGTAGGCCTGTGTCTGACTCCCCAGTACCCAGGTAAAAAGCCAGATGCACAAAGTGGCACATGCATCTGGAGTTTATTTGCATCACCAAGAGGGCCTGATGTGCCCATACTCTATCTCTCTCTTTGCTCATAAATAAATAAAAATATTTTTAAATATTTTATTTGAGAGAGAGAGAGAGAATGGGTGTGCCAGAGCTTCCAGCCACTGCGAACAAACTCCAGATACATGCACTACCTTGTGCATCTGGCTTACATGGGTCCTGGGGAATCAAACCAAGGTCCTTTGTCTCTGCAGCCAAGAGCCTTAACTGCTAAGCCATCTCTCCAGCCCTAAAAATATTTTTTCAAGAAGCCACCAAGGCTGCTACTACTACTCCGTGTTTGGAGACCTCAGACTCTCTCAAGAAGGAAGAAAATCAAATCCCATACAGAGAGAGAGTGGCAGAGCTTGATGGTGTGATGGCAACCCCAAACAGGGGCTGACCCCAGTAGGAATCTAGTGGAAAGATTAGAACCGTGTCACTGGAGCATGGTTAAGTGTGCATCTGGCCCAACCATTCCCTCATTGTGTGACTTTAGGCAAACATGTCTGTAACTCATGGGTTTCCACATCTGAAATGTGAGTTTGGGATACTGACAGTAGGTAAAGTGTCACAGTAATGTCATTCAAGTGTTGTTATCATGATCAGGGAGGGAGAGAATTCAACTTTTTTTCCCCCCAATACTATTGGCAATCTAACCCAAAGATTTGTGCATGCTAGGCAAGCACTCTACCACTGAACTACAGTCCCAGCTCTGTTTACCCAGACTTCCTTCCTCCTTCCCTCCCCCCCCCAGACAAAGTCTCATTCTGTAGCCCAGGCTGGCCTGGAACTCTCCATGTAGTCAAGGCTGGACTCAACTTTTCAACTTCACAGAAATATTTCTCTTGCCTTGGCCTCCCAAGTACTGAGATTACAGGCATGAGCCACCAATTTGGCCCCATTTACCTATTCTTTTCTTTCTGTTTTTTCTTTTCTTTCTTCCTTTTTTTTTTTTTTTTTTTTTGTTGTTGTTGTTGGTTTTCTGAGGTAGGGTCTCCCTCTAGCCCAGGCTGACCTGAAATTTACTATGTAACCTCAGAGTGGCTTCAAACTCATGGCAATCCTCCTACCTCTGCCTCCCAAGTGCTGGGATCAAAGGCGTGCGCCACCACGCCTGGACATTCTTTTTTAAAAATTAATTTATTAGAAAGAGAAAGACAGGCACACCAGGGCCTCTAGCCACTGCAAATGAACTGGATGCATGCACCATTTCGTGCATCTGGCTTTATGCGGGTACTGGAGAATCGAACCTGGGTCCTTAGGCTTTGCAGGCAAGTGTCTTAACCACTGAGCCATCTCTCCAGCTCCCCATTTATCTGTTCTTAAAGAACCAGAACTGAGGTAAGGCTTTGAAGTTTCTACACCATCTTGGCAACGTTCACAGCAGACTTATTTTAGGCCTCTCTCTGCTGTCAGAAAAGCGGTTTTCTGTGTGCAGAGGCCTCCCCCAGAAGCACCCACAGAGGTACCAATCAACATTCACAGGAGAAATGGAGCAGGCAGAGTGGATGACAGGGCATTGTCATCCGGGGGACAAGGCCCAGCCAGGAGCTATTGGCAATGCAGGTCTGTGAGGGAAGGCACACAGTGTGTCAGCAGTTAGCTAGCTGGAGGAATCAGCAGACCACCTTCTCCAGATTGTTACATTAGTCCCAAATTTCTCCAAAGCAGCACTTACTGCTTCTTTGCATTGGTAAAAATTAAAATGTACCAAAATTCCAAAGAAAAGTGTCCCTTCTGTAATGTGTCTGCCTCTCTCTCTCTCTCTTTCCTTCACTGCCTTTGAGCTCTCTCCGTTTTGGTTTTTTTCGAGGTAAGGTGTCACTCTAGCCCAGGCTGACCTAGAATTCACCACGTACTCTCAAGATGGCCTCGAACTCACAGTGATACTCCTACCTCTGTCTGCAGAGTGCTGGGATTAAAAACATGCACCGCCACACCTGATCTTTGAGCTCTTTTTCAGTCTGATATTCCGGGCTCCTGAAGTTTGGGGAGGGGTCTGCCTTTGAAGGCTGAAAGTCTTTGCTCTGTTGCACTAAACCGACAACCTCAAACCAAGACATGTCACTTGTCAGTGACATCCAGGAAAAGGAAGGATTAACCACATCAACACAAAAATACTTCTGGGCTCTAAAACTCCATAGTCTGCGGATGTTTGGGAGGGCTGACCTACATCAGTGTTCTATTTCTCTTTTCAACTGGCATTTGAGGGAGAAAGGTAATAGGTACGCTCTTGAGTAACTCAAAACTATAGTTAAAATTGCACTCGGAAAGTAAAAGCAATTGTTTTAAATGCTTCGGTAGAGGCCTAACAGGGAAACCCTAGGGGAGTTACCAAACGAGCTGCAATGGACTTGAACTTTTTACATGTTAAACGTTGTTGTAGCTGGGCATGGGTGGCTGGCTCATGCCTTTCATCCCAGCCTTTAGGAGTATCACCGTGAGTTTGAGGCCAGCATGAGCTAACGGTGAATTCCAGGTCAGCCTGGGCTAGAGCGATACCTGACTCAAAAAAAAAAAAAAAGTAAGCGGCTAAACGTTGTTTAATTGCATTTTGCTCAGGACAGGAGTAAGAACACATCTGACTTCCGAACCTCTCTTTCACCTTGTGAACATGACCTAGTTCCCACCCAGAGAGAAAGCCTTGAAAAAGTACAGTGCTGGCCACGGCCGGGGAGACGGAGGACGTGCAAGCCCACGCCTCCGCGGCGGTGGTTCCCTTTCTGCCGCTGTCACCCGGGCTCCGCATCTGCGGGGACCAGCTCGCCGCGACGGTGGGTGGGGCCTGCAGGCAGCGTGGCGCCCCAAGCCGCAGGCGCTCGGCCCCGCCCCGTTTTGCCTCGCCTCGCCCGGCCTTTCCATGACGCAAGGCGCAGGGGGATGGGAGGAGCACCCCAGCAAAGGGCGCGGGGCGGGGCGGGGGCGGAGCCAAGGCGGGGAGGGGAGGGGGAGGGGGAGGGGCTCACCAGATCGTCCAAGTCCCCAAGGCCCTGCCCCGTGCAGCGCCAGGCTTGCTGAAATTTAATTCGCCTTCCTTCAGATATAAATGGCAGCAAAGATTCTAATTTCTTTTTCTTTTTCTTTTTGGCAAGTAAGGTGGAAGGCAGGCCCGTCTGTGGCTACCCGAGAACAAGCGGAAGGAACAGAAATGCGCCACTTCTCTCAAAAGAGTAAATGCCAAACGGGGCTTGGTGGCGCACACCTTTAATCCCAGCACTCAGGAGGCAGAGGTAGGAGATCGCCGTGAGTTCGAGGCCACCCTGAGCCTACATAGTGAATCCCAGGTCAGCCTGAGCTAGCAGAGACACTACCTCGGAAAAAAAAAAAAAAGTAAATGACAAACATTTTGGGGATTCTCAGGAAAACCAATAGCTCCACAGTGTAGAAGAAAAGAGGTGTCCAGGGTTTTCACCAAGGCAGGTACAAGACGACAGACATCTGTGATAGCTCAGTTTAGATGAGCTACAACTCAAAGCGAAGTCAAATTTTGGGAACTAAGCTGAGGCACTGCCGCGTCCCAGACACCAAAAGGACCTAGTCTGCACCCCCCACCCCACCACCACCACGCCTCGAAGCCCCTGAGAGCAGTACAGCCGGTCCCTGGAGTAAAGAGAGGGGACAGGTTCAATGCGAACGCAAGAATACACAAAGGACTTGCACCTTGTCAATAAAGGACGAGTTGTATTCAGCCCAGGTAACCGAGTGGTCAGCCTCTTGGGTGCAGCCTCTGCACCTGCCAGACCCTTGAGAAGCCCGGAAATCTCTAGTTCACAAAAATTACTTCCACCAATGAGTGTCTTGCTCAGAAAAGGAGACATACATCTCCTCTCGCCATGTCAAACTCAGTGGTTCAGGCAAAACCCCTAACAGTGGCACTCAGCCTACACTTGCTGCTACAGGTATAAAGGAAAACCCTGAGGGTCCATTTGGACCTCCGCCCTCAGAGGGGGACTCCATTACCTTTGGACTAGCCAGCAAGTCTGCCACTGCAGACAACATCTTTCAAACGGTGGAAAGCCAGGAGGAAAATGAATTAGTAATATACATTGAGTCTTCTCCCGTGCCTGGTGCCATACGGACAGCTTCTTGGAGTTAGGGCAGGAAGTTGGGAGCTGTAGAAAATTTGATACGACCAGTGTTCAGACCCAGCGTGCAGCTGTCGTCAGCATATGGAAAACGACATCAAGGGAAAAGATTTGATTCCAACATTAAATGTAAGCTTTTATTTTTAAACCCAATTTACATGTGTTTGCATGGTGCAGATTTGGAGCAAGGCTTTCTCCGTTCCCACCTGCAGCACCATTTACACGCCTCGGCGGAGCGCTGAACATGTGAGCAGACGCAGTGCTGTGTGCTGGTCTTGGCAAGCTGGCAGAACAAATTTCCAACTTTTTTTCCAGCTTATCCAAGACACTTCACCCACTTCTCCCCTTCCAAACAAATGATGGCTTGTAGGGTGTGGTGACACACACCTCTGATCCCAACACTGGGGAGGTGGAAGTTAGAGAGGATCAGGAGTTCAAGGTCATCCACAGCCACATAACATTAAGTTTGAGGTCAGCCTGGCCCCTGTCTCAAAAAAAAAAAAAAAAAAAAAAAAGGCAAAAAGCAAAAAGCAAAACAAACATAGCCAGGCACGGTGATGCGCGAGCCTTTAATCCCAGCACTCGGGAGGCAGAGGTAAGAGGATCACTGTGAGTTTGAGGCCAGCCTGGGACTCCAGAGTGAATTCCAGGTCAGCCTGGACTACAGTGAGACCCTACCTCACTCTGGTGGTAGTGGTGGTGATAGTGGGAATGGGTGTAGACTGGATCCTCTCGGCAAACAGTACAATGAAAGAAAGCTGGGTGTGGTAGTGCACACCTGTAATCACAGCACTCACAAGGTAGAAGCAGAAGGATCAGGAGTTCAAGGCTTTCCTCAGCAAAATAGCAAGTTCCAGGGCAGCATGGCTACCTCAAAAAAAGAAAAAAAAAAAAAGGCGGCAGGAAGGGAGAGAGGGAAAGAGAAAGAAAGAAAAGAAATGCCTGTATTCAAGCATCTCTCTCAGAAGCCAGTCCACACTAGACTTCCATGTTACATGAATGATGTCATTAACGAAAAGTCGGCCGCAAGGTTACCCGTAAACAGTAATAGCAGTGATGTCGATAGGCCATCTAAAAAGTGGGCTGGAAATGTCTCAGCTTCCTAAAGGAGGTTCACATCTCCATTAGTCAAAGGAGTACCGGCACCTGACGACCAGGTTGGCAGCACGGCAATCCTTAACCTTGGCTGCATAATTTACTGGTATCTCTTCAACCATCACCGCCCGCCTCCCCTTTCCCAGGGTTTCTGACTTCATCAGCTTGGAATGCGGTCCAGCATAGACATGTGTGAAACTCCCAGATGTTTCCAAAACTGCAGTCTTGTCCAGAACCACCTGGCTAATGTTTGATCAAAGGGACCCAAGCAAGCTAGGAAAACATAATGAATAGTTAGCAAGCCATTCTGATTCTTGAGAACTAGGAGACCTGGGTATGGTGGATAGTAGGCAGGACAAACCTTTCAGAGCCAAGCAAGCAGACATTTGCATCTGAGCTCCAGCACCCTTACCCACCTTGTGATCAAGCCACTTTACCGTCCTAAGCCTTAATCTCATCTGCACAATGGACATGATGACAGTAATAATGTTTCCCCCACAGAGCTGTGGTAAGACTTAGCTGTGCCAGGGCATTAACTACGGCATACTAGGTACTCAGTACACTGTTAACGGATAAACTAACCCTGGGATGAACCTGTGTGTAATATGAAAAGAAGGGATACTATGGGGGACGGTACCCTTCAGAGGGGACCCTTTTAGGGAGTGAGATCCCTATTTCCTTGGGGAGCAGCCGTGGAAACCAAATACTAAAAGTGGTGTGGGAGGAAGCAGGGCAGCAGGACACCTTCCCACCTTTGGTCACCTCCTCCAGGTCACTTGTGAACTCAGCCTGGGGAGGAGGTGTGTCTATTTACAGGGACAACCCAACAGTACCTGGCCCAACAGCAAGCAGTTCTGGCCATGACAGGTCTGTCTGCCCAAGCCCTTACACCCACCTCTTTTCTCCACCCAAGCATGAGGCTCTCAGGGAAGCCAGGCCTCAGAGGGGTGGCCAGCTTCTCAACTCATCACCGGTTCTGTACAAACTGTCAGAAGCCATGTGAAAGAGACAGATACTGGGCCTCCGGCAAGCGTCCAGAGGCAGAGGTTCCTGAGCAATGGTTCCTGAGCAGCCCAGCACAATACAACCTGCTGCCAGTGGGACCCCTCTCCTTCTCCTCCCACCTCTCTCGAGCTGTGTACATTATTTCCCCGTGATGTTCAAAGCAGTCCAGTGAAGCCGTGATGGCAGGGAGTGAGATCACCCCAATTCACCAATAAGAACACAAGCTCGGGGCTGGAAAGATGGCTTAGAATTAAGGCATTTGCCTGCAAAGTCAAAGGATCCCGGTTCGATTCTCCAGGACCCACGTAAGCCAGATGCACAAGGGGGCACATGCATCTGGAATTCATTTGCAATGGCTGGAGGCCCTGGTGTGCCCATTCTCTCTCTCTCTCTCTCTCTCCCTCTCTCTCTTTCTCTGTCTCAAATAAATAAATAAAGTAAAATATATTTTTTAAAAAAGAACACAAACTCAGGCAGGTCTCATGACTTGGCCACAGACACAAAGGCAGAACCCATGTCTATGTATCAAGAATCTAGTTCTCTCTACCATGATGTGCCCCTTGCACTCTACCCAGTTCAAAGGCCCTTCAGCAGCTGCGTAGCATATAAGCCATCTGTGAAATGGGCAGGGGTGGGGTTGGAGGAAAAAGGATGTAGAGATAGAACTGATCCACGCTCTAGCTGAGCTCCAAGTACCCCCTGATTAAGTCCCCAATTCTAAAACAGTGAGTTTGGGTAACATGCCATTCCCTCTTTTCTATGCCTCACTCCTTTCCTTGTCTGAGAAAATGGCAAAGCCACCTGCTCAAGGACAGGGTGAAGGAGGACCCAGATCCACCAGCAAGCCCCTCCCACCACCCCAGGACATACCTCTCACCTTCCCACATTCCTCTCTTTAAAAAGTAAAGAAGTGGGCTGGAGAGATGGCTCAGAGGTTAAAGGCACCTGCTTGCAAAGCCTGATGGCCCGGGTCTGATTCCCCAGTACCCATGTAAAACCAGATGCACAAAGTGGCGAATACATGTGGAGTTCATCTACAGTGGAAAGAGGCCCTGGTGGGCCCATTCTCTCTTTCCTTTTTCTCTCTGCTTGCAAATAAATAAATAAAAATAAATAAATAAATAAAAAGTAAAATAAGCTGGATGTGGTGGTGCACGCCTTTAATCCCAGCACTTGGGAGGCAGAGGTAAGAGGATCACCATGAGTTCAAGGCCACCCTGAGACTACATAGTGAATTCCAGGTCAGCCTGGCATAGAGTGAGACCCTACCTCGAAAAACTAATAAATAAATAAATAAAAAGTAAAGAAATAAGGGGCCAGGGAGATGATTTAGTGGTTAAGAGCCCTGGCTATGAAAACATGAGTCCCTGAGTCTGACCTCCAGCAGCCACATAAAAAGGACGCAGTGTGTGCACATGGTACTTGAGCATTTACACACACATACACACCACATACGCAGCACTTTTAAGAAGTAAATAAACAAAGGATGGCATCACAAGGCATTTTGCAAAGATTTTGCTGCTGGTCCAAAGTGGGCAGCTAAGTTCCTGGCAAAGAAGACAGAGACATCTCGCTAAGTCCCAAGGCATGCCCGTAAGACAAACCAGCTGGCTTTTAGGGTAGAAGGGAAACTTCCAATCCAAAGAGTAACTGAATGTGAAAAAGGAGAAAACGCCCCTTGCCAGCACCCAAATCTCTCCCACCGGGAGTTCTCTGCCATCCTTAGGGTAAGTGCCAATGCCAGAGCCACCAGGAACAAAATCAAGGGGAAGTCATGGAAGCCTCGCAAGTGTTACCAGAGGGCACGGAGGAGCGGGTACGAACAGGAGAAGCAGCCCTGGTCCAGACACGCGGCTTCCAAGAGACAAACAGAGCCAGCAGCCCGCAGGCTCTGCTGACCTGCCTGCATTCAGGTTCCTAAGAGGAGTCCTTTTTCAGCAGGAAGGAGGGGGGTCTGCATTTTTTGTTTTTTCAACCAGGGAAGCGCCCCACCACACAGCTGTAGTACACTAACGTTGGCCTGATCTCTCTTAAGAATCCCCCTTCTTGAGCCGGGCGTGGTGGCGCACGCCTTTAATCCCAGCATTTAGGAGGCAGAGGTAGGAGGATCACCATGAGTTCGAGGCCACGCTGAGACTACAGAGTGAATTCCAGGTCAGCCTGAGCTACAGTGAGACCCTACCTTGGAAAACAAAAAAAAGAATCCCCCTTCTCAAGGGCTGGAGAGATGGCTTAGTGGTTAAGCGTTTGCCTGTAAAGCCTAAAGGCCCCGGTTTGAGGCTTGACCCACGTTAGCCAGATGCACAAGGGGGCACATGTGTCTGGAGTTCGTTTGCAGTGGCTGCAGGCCCTGGCGCACCCATTCTCTCTCTCTGTCCCTCTCTCTCTCTCTGTATGTCGCTCTTAAATTAAAAAAAAAAAAAGAATCCCCCTTCTCAGGCAGTTCCTTCCACAGTAGAGGGCACTGGGAACAAGTTCCTGAGACGACACGAAGCTGGGCATGGCGGTACCATGTCTTGAATGGCAGCACTAGGGAGGCCCAGGTAGTAGAAGGGCTGAGTTGGAGGCCAGCCTGGGGCTACAGAGTAAGTTCCAGGTCATCCTGGGCTAGAGTGAAACCCAGCCTCAAAAACTACCAAATCGAGGGCGGGGAGGGACCTGGAGAGAGAGAAGACAAAAGAACCCTCATCACATGCCAGGGTTTTGAGCCTGCTTCTTTGGAAATAAAATCCTTGCCTATGGTTTCATTCATTTTCCATGGAGATGCTAGTCATCACATGAAAGAAAGCACACAGACCAGCCCCCCAAGAAGTACCAAAAGGCTACAAATGGGCACAGAGTCTAGATATACCAAGGTCACTTTTTCTGCTGCTGATCATGGCACCCTACCTCCCATTCTACCCACTCTACCATTCACACCATCTGGACAGCATTCCCCAGGGGGCATATAGTTAAACCCAGCACCAGCCAATTTTGCAGATCCACCAAGCAAAAAGTAGAACTCAGTGAAGAAAACCTATTCATTTCTTCCTGCTCTCTTTCTTTTATTTCACTTATTTATTAGAGAGAGACAGACAGACACAGAGAGAATGGGCGTACCACGGTCTCTAGCCACTGCAAACGAACTCCAGACACATGCACCACCATGTGCTTCTGTCTTCCGTGGGTTCTGGGGAGTCAAACCTGGGTCCTTAGGCTTCACACGCAAGTTCCTTAACCGCTAAGCCATCTCTCCAGCCCCCTCTTTTTCATTTTTATTAAGAGACCGGGTCTTGCCATGTTATTCAGTTGGTCTGGAACTTCGAGACTCAAGCAAACCTCCCACATCAGCCTCCCTTGTAACTGGCACTACGGGTGCATCACTGCACCCAGCTTCTCTTTCTCTTTTAAAGCCTGGGCAGATGTTGAAAACAAAGTGGGAAAGGAGGAGGTCACCTTCTGGGCATCAGGAGGAAAGCAGCCCTTCACACAATGTGCCCTTGTCATTAGAGTTATTTCTCTATGCCTACATCTGTTGCCGGCCCTTGCGAAACCTGACTGAGTCCTCTAGTCATCCACAGGCCGTAGAATGTGTCACCTCCAAATGTGGCTCTTGCTAACCTAGATCTTCAGTATCTGCTCCTCAACACACTGGCAGCCAATTGGGCCGCACCCCTGCCCCTAGGTGCTGGCAGCAGGGTCCACTCACCATTTCCTGGTCCTGCCGCGCTCTCTCTGGTCTCTTGGCCATTGCTCACAAAGACTTCAATTTGAAATTGTCCTTCCCTTCCATACCCAGCCACTGGCGTCCAACTCAACAGTGAAGACCTGGTTGCACTGTCTCCTGAGCATTGACAGGGAGGCCTCCCAGCAAGCCCTGGGGCAGGTGATGCCCCTCCCTCTCTGCCCACACCGCCCTCGCCCTGCCCTCTGGGGCCTTCCTGCAGGCTCTACTCATCTGACCAACACCACCTCTACCTCGGAGAGTAAGCATGGGCTCGCCCAGCTGGAATGTTTAGCATGTAACAGGTGTTTAGCTCAATGTTTATAAAGTGAACACACATTAATAGCCCCAAGACATTATGCTGGGTGGGATATCCCTTATCCTAAATGTTTAGGAGCAGAATTGTGTTAGATCTTGTTTTGTTTGGTTTTGTTTTGTTTTTCCCTGACTTGGATTATTTACATATACACAATGCTATATCTTAGAAACAGAATCCAAGTCTTGCTTAGCGTGGTGGCTCATGCCTATAATCCCAGCACTTGGGAGACTGGGGTAAGAGGATTACCAGGTCGGCCAGCGGGAGCTTTAAAAAAAAAGAATCCAAGTCATAATACAAGATTCATTAATAGGCAAAGCCTGCCAATTTGGGTATGACTCCCTAGTACCCACATAAGAGCCAGATGCACAAAGTGATGCATACATCTGGAGTCTGTTTGTAGCAGCAAGAGACCCCAGTACACCCACCCATTCCCTTTCTCTCAAATAAATATGTAAAAATAAAGATTCATGTATGCTTGACACACACCTTATGCACACAACCTGAATGCAATTTTATACATCTTCTAGTGAGGTGGTGTTTGACTACCACCAACCACCTGAGGTCATGTATAGAATTTTTCACTTGTGTCACATCAATACTGTCAGTGCCCCAGGTTTTGGGATTTGGATTTTTGGAGTAGGAATGTTCAACCTGTACAAGGGTAACTTTCTGTTGCCATGGAGCTCTGCTGCTAGGGATGGAAAGTGGCACACTGGTGAGGGCAGTAAGGAAGGCTGTCCTCTGGGCAGAGTAATGAGGAGGTGCTAATGGTGGAGCGGGGCAAGGGGCAGAGGTATCAACAAGAGACTTATTGTAGAAACCAACCCCTGATTAACAAGGCATGTTGCTAAGCAAAGAGAATGGCCTACCCTGCATGGTAGATAAACTAGAAGACTCCACTCAATACACACAGAATTTACTAGAGGCAATCCAGGGAGGGCCACGGGAGCCAGCAGGCTTCCAAACCGGTTTTGTCTCCTGAGACAAATCACTGGAGGCGGGTGGGCAAGGGGACAGGCCCCAGCGGCACCTGCCCAAGCATCTTCAGAGAACACCTGGCTGGACAGAGAATGTCTTCAGTGCCTTAACTATTTCTCAGGCCCAGTGTCATTTCTAGACATGTCTGGTATTGATGGGAAAAGAGGTTGTAGTAATTTTCAAAAGAAAGTAGGAAAAAAAATCCCTAGAGTTCATAGTAGATTCAGGTCTTCTTGAAAATTTTGCAGTGGTGAAAGTTCACAGCCTGAGATCCACCTTGATCTTTGGGGAATTCAAAAGGGCCAGACCATGCAAGACCCCTGAAGTTCCATGGGAAAAATCCAAAGGTCCTGCATTGCTCCTTTCCATTCTTTGTCACCAAACCTTCCTCCAGTCACCTGTGGCCTGCCTTCCACCCAGCACCCAGCACCCAGCACATATGTAACATAGGATAAGCCCTTATAAATCCTATTACAGAAAACTAGATAGCCAGCCCCATACTGGCCACAGCCAAAAGGACACTTTCTAGCCATGTGCCTCCTGTCCAAGTAGAACCCTTTGCTGAAGTATGTAGATATGAACGATGTCAGAAAAGGATATTCCAGAGTCCAAGTGTGTTACCATTCCACCTTAGAGTTGGCCTATTGTTGTGTCAAGGCTTGGTTAATTTAAGATGTCCCCCACAGACGTATTTGAATACTTGGCCCCCAGCTGAGGGTATCATTTTGGGAGGTTGTGGGACCTTTTGAACATGGGACTGAGATGGGAGACATAGGGCTGTAGGGCCAGGCTTATGGGTTACAGCTCAGCTCAGTTCCTGCCAGAGTCTCTCTCTGCTTCCTGGTCTCCCTTCCCACCATGATGGCCTTTACCCTCTAAAACTGTAAGGCAAACATAAATCCTTGAGCCGGGCGTGGTGGTGCATGCCTTTAATCCCAGCACTTGGGAGGCAGAGGCAGGAGGATCGCCATGAGTTCAAGGCCACCCTGAGACTACATAGTGAATTCCAGGTCAGCCTGGGCTACAGTGAGACCCTACCTCGAAAAACTGAAAGAAAGGAAGGAAGGAAGGAAGAGAAAGAAAGAAAGAAAGAAAGAAAGAAAGAAAGAAAGAAAGAAAGAAAGAAAGAAAGAAATCCTTCCTGCCATAGCTGCTTTCAGGAATTTTATCACACCAGTGAGAAAGTAAAGATGTAAAGATATGGGTGCTCTGAGGAATACACATGGCTGGCTTAGATGGTGATGGGAAGGGGCTGGGTAGACCTTGAGGTGCCCAAAAGCACGTAGGGAAAGATACAGGCTTCTGGGGCAGGGATGCCACAGGCTGAAAATTCCAGGCAGTGAAGTCACTTTGGACTAGCTCCCTGACTCACTAGGAGGCACAAATCACTTGTTTCCTTGGCTTTCTAGTATATTCATAGACAGTGAGAAAACTGGAATACCTAAAAAAGGAAACTTTCTATAGCATCATCAACACTTTGGCTCAAATAAATTCAGCATGGACCAAAATAAACTCTGGTCCAGAAGAGAAGGCAGGAATAGGGAGTGCCAAGTGTGGCCAAACAGCAGATGAGATAAGATCCCCACAGTACTTGTGAGTAGAGCTCCTTCAAAGTTTGGCTTTGATGGGAGGGAATAGATCCCTGATACTGAAAACTTAAAACAGGGGTAGTCATGAGCCCTAGGGGTGTAACCTCTGCTGATGTCTGGATAAATGTATATACTATGCTTATCAAACTGCCCAGTAAGCACTTCTCTTAATATTCATACCCTTATATTAATGCTACTCTCACTTTGGGTAGAGAATCTTCTCTTTTCAGATGGCAGTGACCTTGGGACGACTCAGAAGGTATCATAGTGCTGGAAAGAAGTGACTGGAGTACTGAGTAACATCTCAATCACACCTTCCAAGGCTCAGGGTCAAATGCGGAAGAGGTGGCGGAAAGAATGTAAGAGCCAAAGGAAGGATTCCTTACAACATGCTCCCTCCAGACATAAAATGGCCTGGGTATCCATGACCTCATAGTGCCTGACACTACCTACACAAGACCATCATAAGAGGAGGAAAAGATCATGACATCAAAATAAAAGAGAGACTGATTGAGATGGGGAGGGGATATGATGGAGAATGGAGTTTTAAAGGGGAAAGTGGGGGGAGGGAGGGTATTACCATGGGATATTATTTATAATCATGAAAAATGTTAATAAAAATTGAGAAAAAAAATAGCAAAAAAAAAAGTTTGGCTTTGTTGCGGGCTGGAGAGATGGCTTAGTGGTTAAGCGCTTGTCTGTGAAGCCTAAGGACCCCTTGGTTCAAGGCTCAATTCCCCAGAACCCACGTAAACCAGATGTACAAGGTGGTGCATGTATCTGGAGTTTGTTTTCAGTGGCTGGAAGCCCCGGTGCATCCATCCATCCCCTCTGTCTCTCTCTCTATATCTTTATCTGTCACTCTCAAATAAATAAATAAAAATAAATCTTTTTTTAAAAGTTAGGCTTTGTGGCTCACAATCTGGGGTGAAAACAAAACTCTTCTTTCACACTATCCACACCGAGCTACCAGAAGTAGGTGTACAGGTCTGAGGCTGGGTTACCAGCTGCTGCTAAGGGTCTATGGCACACTCAGATCCCTTGTCCCCAGGGCTCTATCTGAGTGCCAGCGGGGGAGTCATACTCTGCCTTCTTTCTCTCCACTGAGACCCACCAGCAAGGACTGTGAGCACATCTTGCAACAAAATCTGCATTTGCCAACTTCAAGCAAGAAACCGGAGGAGCTCTGAGACAGCCCAGGCACTGCAGTGCCAGAGGGCCACGTGCTCACCTGGAGACTCAGTGCCCTCCTGTCAACACTCTGGGATTTACCTTACAGAGGGGGCCATATGGAGGCCAACTGAGGGCAGGCTGTCCAACCTGAGCAACACTACAACTGATTTGTATTTTCAAGGGCCCACAGCTGTACAGCCATCTGCTCAAGCCGAGAGGGACAGAAGTTTAAAAAGATATCATCTGAACTCCCCTAGGGTATTATTTTTAATTTTTAAAATTTATTTATTTATTTATTTGAGAGTGACAGAGAGAAAGAGGGAGAGAGAGAGAGGGAGAGAGAGAGGGAAGGAGGGAGGGAGGGAGGGAGGGAGGGAGGGAGAGGGAGAGGGAGAGAATGGGTGCGCCAGGCCACCAGCCACTGCAAACAAACTCCAGATGCATGTGCCCCCTTGTGCATCTGGCTAACGTGGGTCCTGGGGAATCGAGCCTCAAACCGGGGTCCTTAGGCTTCACAGGCAAGTGCTTAACTGCTAAGCCACCTCTCCAGCCCATCCCCTAGAGTATTCTTTACTCTTGGCAGGGGCAAACCAAGGGGTTGTTCCCCCCAACCTTAGTACTCTCTGCTGGGCCTAGCCAAAAACGTTTTGTAGCAATTTTTCCCACGTCCAAATTTTTTGTATACATTATTCATTTACTGTTTATTTTATGGGGCTTATACAAATGACATTCACACAGAGAATGGGTTTCTGTGAAGTATTTTAATTAAATTTATTTTAACTAGCATGTAAAAGCAAATATATATTTTAATATCCGCCCCCCCACACACACACACTTTTTTTAAGGTAGAGTCTCACCCCAGCCCAGGCTGACCTGGAACTGACAAAGACACTTCCACCTCAGACTTGTAAGTTCTGGAATTAAAGGTTTGAGCCACCACATGCAGCTACGATCATATATTTTAATGGGGAGGCAGGTGATGTTTTGATATATGTATATATTATATAATCTTTTTAAAATATTATTTATTTATTTATTTATTTAAGAGAGGCAAAGAGAGAGAGAAAGAGAGAGAGAATGGGCACACCAGGGCCTCCAGCCACTGTAAACGAACTCCAGATGCATGCGGCCCCCCGTGCATCTGGCTTACGTGGGTCCTGGAGAGTAGAAGTAGGATCCTTTGGCTTTGCAGGCAAACGCCTTAACCATTAAGCCATCTCTCCAGCCCACATATTATATAATCCTTAAATCAGATTAATCATGTCTCCTATTATTTCTGCATGGTAAATTCCTCCTCCCCTTTTTTCTTAGAGATCTATCCCAGGTTGGTCTTGAACTCACTGTGTAGCTGAGGATGACTTTAAACTCTCGATCCTCCTGTCCCAGGTGCCAGGATTACAGCTATGCACCACCAAGCCCCAGTCCTGTGGTGCTGGGGATTCCCAAGGCTTCGTGCATGTCGGGCATGCGCTCTGCCAACTGACATGCTTCCTCAGCCCCTATGGTAAAACTGTTCAAAATCCCTTCCACTAGGTTTTTGAAATGTACAGGACACTACTGTTATCTAAAAGTTTCTTATTTTTAAAATGTCTTAGTTTTTTGTATTCATTAGAGAGAAAAAAAAGAATAAGCACACTAGGGTTTCTGGCCACTGCAAATGAACTCCAGAAGCATGTGCCACCATGTGCATCTCACTTATGTGAGTCCTAGGGAATTGAACCTAGGTCCTTAGGCTTCTCAGGCAAGCACCTTAACCAGTAAGCCATCTATCCAGCCTAGCATTCCCTGCCCTCGCTTTTTTTTTTTTTTTTTGTTGTTGTTGTTGTTGTTGTTGTTGTTGTTGTTTTCCAAAGGTAGGGTCTCACTCTGGCCCAGGCTGACCTGGAACTCTCAAAGTGGCCTCGAACTCACAGTAATCCTCCTACCTCTGCCTCCCGCGTGCTGGGATTAAAGGCGTGTGCCACCACGCCTGGCTTTTTTTTTTTTTTTTTTTTTTTTTTTAGGGTCTCGCTCTGGCCCAGGCTGACCTGGAATTCATTATGTAGTCTCAGGGTGGCCTCAAACTTACAGCAATCCTGCCACCTCTGCCTTCCGAGTGCTGGGATTGATGGGTGCATCACCATGCCCAGCAGTTTCCCTATTTTTAACAAGGAGCTGGAGAACAGCCCTAAGTTTTCCTTGGGATAATTAGTAGTAGAAGCTAATAGCAATTCATAGGCCCAATCTTAGTAAAGGAAAAAAAAAAAAAAAAAAAAAACAATGGGCTTAACATTTCTGGTAAGATTTACGCTTCTGAAATGCCAAACCTGGCCAGTGACGTTAGTGCAACAGACAATCCTCATAGCTCTTAAGAGTTCCAGGAAGGCACAGCGGGCCTTTTTCCTCCGTAGCCCCTTATATGTGACAGGCGCCAAGCTGGCAGTGGATATGCACAGGCCAGTTAGACAACATCACTCAGGGAGACACTTAAGAGCTGGTTCTAAAAGCACAGGGTAGAAATGCCTGGCTCTGCCAGGACTGTCCCTTTGTTTAGAAGAGTCGCCCACTACTCTGTCGCACTTGGCATTAGATGATAACTGTGGGCCAGAAGGAGAAGAGGAAAGGTCTCCATCACCATGGCAACCATGGACTACCGGCAGGCACTGCCCAATGCTAAGGAGGTGAATCACAATTAGCAGGCTTCTTGGGGGGGGGGGGCAGCTGCGACCACAGGGCTGCTGGGACCCTCAGATGTGCTAGAAGTCCATGAATCCAAGGCAGAACTCTGATGCAGCTAGAATGTTCTGTTTTATCTTCCATCATCAACATTATCAACAATCTCTGTTCTCTTCCCTCAGTCAGTACCACGTGTCACCTAGGGAAGTTGGTATGACTCTCCTTGTTCAACTCAAAGACAGAGACAGATGGGGCAGATCCAAAAAAAAAAAAAAAAAAGACTCAATATCTCTTTGCTTCCACCTACAACCATTCAACCAACTCCCCAACATGCAAATTCTCCCTCATTTTACGAAAATCTACGTGCCATGTTCCTTACTTGGGACTGACTTTGTTATTTGACCTCCTTGGGGTATTCAGCAGCCAGTGATCAAAACAGCTCTCTCCAAGGAGAGATGTTTAGCTTTACGAAAATTCCTAAAGCCACTGGGATATGTTCTCTCGCCAAGACAACTGACAACTGGCCTATTTTTAAAGCCCCGACCAATAATCTCTTGAAAGCACTCTACACACAATAAGAGGCAATGAATGACCAAAAAAGTAATGAGGCCAGCATTAGGTTTTTGTTTTTCAAACCAGACAGAATCTCCACATCCAAACAAATCAGACTCTCTTCAAAGGGCCCTGCCCTGGGCTCTGCATTTATTCCACGTTTAGAAAAGAGCTGTCACCGAACAGTCTTCACGTCCCAAAGTGCTAGGATAAAGTAAACAAGCATTCAGCTGGCAGCCCCCCCCCCATGCCAGGCATTGTGGTACGCCTGAGTGGAGGGCCCTGTGGGTAAGTGAACAGAGCTTCCCTGGCAAGGAGAAGGGTTGGAAAAGAGAACGCATCACCTAAGGTGCCAGCAGCACATCTGGTATGTTACATGTAATATTCACCCCCCCCCCCAAGTCCTTTCAAACACAAAGACCGAGGCTGGGAGATGTTAAAGTGATGTGGCCAAACTCCCACAAGCAGGAGGCCGTGAGGTCCCCACGCTGGTGCCCACCACACCCTGCAGGAGGTCCAAGCAAGCGGCTGACTCCGAAGAGGCCTCAGCAGGAAACCTGAGCCTGGCCTGGCCATGTCCTGTCCTGCGTCAAGCACGCGCCTCCTGTTTACCTTTGTCAAGTCTTTGACAGCCCGGCGGGCAGGGTGCGTTGCTTCAGACATAAAACAGGGCTTTCTCACTCCTACTCTTTACGTCAGCTGAGGAAGACAGACGGACACTGGGGCACGTTTGCACATACCGCGCTCACTCACACAGAGGACCGACTGTCCGTTCAACGTGTTCACCCCCGCAGGAGGCAAGGATGCCGGGCCTTTACTGCAACACGTCTAGATTCACTTCTTGTAACATTTCAAAATGTGAAGTAGTCTATGAGTCACTGAGAGAGAATGAATCAATGAAATGTGGCACATGTGTACAAGAGAACATGATTCAGGGATGGAGAGATGGCTTAGCCGTTAAGGTGCTTGCCAGCAAAGCCAAAGGACCCAGGTTCAATTTCCCAGGACCCACGTAAAGCCAGATGCACAAGGTGGTGCATACATCTGGAGCTTGTTCACAGTGGCTGGAGTCCCGGGCATGCCCATTCTCTCTCTACCTGCCTCTTTCTCTCTCTTATGAATAAAAAATAAGATAATAATAATAAAAAGAAAACATGATTCAGTTCTTGTAAAAAAGGTAGGAATTCTGAGTCGGCACAGAGGCAGAAGGATTGCAAGTTCAAGGCCTGCCTGGGAAAATTATGGAGACCCTGTCTCAAAATAAGTAAAAATAATCCCAGCAGTTGGGAGGCAGAAGTAGGAGGATCGCCGTGAGTTCGAGGCCACCCTGAGACTACATAGTGAATTCCAAGTCAGCCTGGAAGAGAATGAGACCCTACCTCAAAACAAACAACCAACCAAACAAACAAAAATAGGACTGGGGAGATGGCTCAGCAGTTAAAGGTGCTTACTTGAAAGCCTGCTGACCCAGGTTTGATTCCCCAGTACACATGTAAAGCCAGACCCAAAAAGTGGCACATGTAAAAAATAAGTAGGGCTGGAGAGATGGCTCTGCGGTTAAGGCACTTGCTAGCAATGCCTAACAACCTGGGTTTGATTCCCCAGTACCCACATAAAGCCAGATGCACAAAGTGGTACATGCATCTAGAGTTCATTTGCAGTGGCTAGAGACCCTGGCACACCCATATTCTCTCTCTCTCTCTCTCTCTCTTTGCAAATAAATAAATGAATAAAATATCTTTTTTAAAAAAGTAAGAGCTGGGCATGGTGGCGCACACCTTTAATCCCAGCACTGGGGAGGCAGAGGTTGGAGGACCACCGTGAGTTTGAGGCCACCCTGAGACTACATAGTGAATTCCACATCAGCCTGGGCTAAAATAAGACCCTACCTCCAAAAAAAAAAAAAAAAAAAAAAAGTAAGTAAACATAAGGGCTGAGGAAATAACTCAGGAGTAGAATGCTTATTTTGCTTTCGCAAGGCCATAGGTTCAATGCTAAGTACTGAAAAGGTGTGTGTGTGTGGCGGGGGGAGGGGGGGATTCTGACATGCGCTGCAGCATGAATCAACATTGAGGATACAATACTAACTGAAGTAAGCCAGAAGCAAAAAAGCGAATGCTATCACTCCTCGTATACCTACAGTAGCTGCATGTACAGAGCTGGAACATATGGTGGCAGCCGCCTGGGGCTCAGGAAGAAGTTACTATCTAAAGGCACAATGTTGCTGTTGGGCTTTTTGCAGTGCTGGGTGGAACCTAGGGCCTTGCACACACTAAGCAAGCACTCTGCCACTGAACTGTACCTGTACCCCCAGAGCTTATTCTACAAGATTAAATGGGTTCTGGAAGTGGATGGGGGTGACAGCTGCCCAAGAATGTGAAATGTCGAAAATGCTAACTTTTACTTATTTTTTTATTTTATGTGTATTTTTCTACAGTTAAAAAAAAATCTGTTCTGGGGTTGGAGAGATGGCTTAGTAGTTAAGGCACTTGCCTGTGAAGCTTAAGGACCCAAGTTCGATTCCCCAGTACCCACATAAAGCCAGATGCACAAGGTGGCACATGCCTCTGGAGTTTGTTTGCAGTGGCTGGAGGCCTCTTTCTCTCCCTCTTCTCTCTCTCCCCCTCTTTCTCTCAAATAAATTAAAATTGTTTTTAAAGAATCTGTTTTTGTTTTCTTTTTCTTGAGGTAGAGGTCTCATGCTAGCCCAGGCTGACCTGGAACTTTCTGTAGCCCCAACCTGGCCCTGAACTGAACTCACAGTGATCCTCCTACCTCAGCCTCACTACTGCTGGGATTAAAAGGCTTGTACCACCACACCCCTGACATTTTTGGGTGTGTGTGTTCCTTTTCTTTGATGGCAAGGATGCCTAGTATCTCCTTAAAGGAACTCTGGGCACATATGTATGGTCAGCCTTTTCTATTCTCATCCCAACCTCAGGTCATAAGAGAGGCCAGAACTAGGCTGGGCAGACATGGACCAGGGGGCATCCTACATGATTGGTAAGCAGGTTTTAAAATCAGTCTCAGAAAGTCCCTCAAACACACAAGAACACCTTAGCCTGAACCTAAATCAGTAGCAGGAAGGAGAGGACCTAGAATTAGCAGGTACCCCCCACCCCACACACACCCCCTGAAATTTGCAAAACCCTATTTGGGCTAGTCCAGTGAGCCCAATATAGCCAAGCGAAAGAACTTCTATGGCGGAACAGTGAAAAGAGACTGCTAGTTCTAAGACCAAAGTCTTCAGAAAAAACTTTGTTCTCTGCCCAATTTCAACTTTCCTGAATAAAAATCTTTGATGCCACATGGTCAGTAGTGCCACCTCAACCACCATGCTTTGCTTGCAGAGGCTGTGCCAGCTTGTCATCCAGTCCTTTCCACCCTGTTTGCACATGATGGGTTGGATTTTAAACTGCCCCAAACCAACAACAAGCCTGTAAGAGCCCAGGAAGCATCATGTGGGAAGGTGTCTGTGACCATCAACCCCCACATTCCCTCTCGGTCCCTTTGGGCTCTTGGCTCCCAGGTACCTGCCAGGCTCTATCCAAATAGGAAACCCAAGCACCCAGAACACCGGTCCGAGGAAATAAGCATAAAGCAGTATTTACTGAGAAACTAATATCTATGCCTGAGTATTTTTCTTTTTCTTCTTATTTATTTCTTTGAAAGAGATTAAGAATGGGTGTGCCAGGGCTTCTAACCGTTGCAAACGAACTCCAGACGCATGTGTCATGTTATGCATCTGGCTTATGTGTGTCCTGGGTCATTGAACCTGGGTCCTTTGGCTTTTCAGGCAAGTGTCTTTACCACTAAGGCATCTCTCTAGCCCTGTTTTCAGTCTTCATCGAGCCTTCAAAACTCAGTAATGTGCCAGGCCTGGGGGCACACCCCTTTAATCCCAGTACTAGGGAGGCAGAGGTAGGAGATCCCTGTGAGTTCGAGGCCACCCTGAGACTACATAGTGAATTCTGGGTCAGCCTGGACTAGAGTGAGACCCCACCTTGAAACAACAACAACAACAACAAGAAACCTCAATAATGCTCAAGTGTTATAAATGAGAAAAATAGAAGAATTCAACAACATGCCCAAGGAGCAGATTCAAAGTTCACACTCTTTCCATTACAGCAGAATGATTTTTTATTTTTTTTTTTCTCAATCTTGTGCCTGGTTTCTCAGACTCCTCCAAGTTTTCCACCGGCCCCAGCCCAGCCCAATTTTCCATCTGTGTAAAAAGAGCATCATCCCAGCAGCTGTGTCCCAAGTCACATGAAATGGCGGGAAGAGCTCCCATAAACACAAGTCCCAAAGCCTCCTTAAATAGATAGCGAAGTGGAAATCATCTGTAATGGGTTAGCTTCTAAAGAAAGCCCTTCCAAGCAGTGGCCCCAGGCTCCTTCCCATAAGCCACTTCCTGTCCTCACCCTATACTGCCACAGAGCAGCTGAGGCTGAGCTGGGCCCCAGTGCCTGTGCCCTCTTCCTGAGAGCCTCGTGGTCTGGGTAATAAGTGTACTAGCTATTTCTATAAGAGAAAGTCGCACCAAGCCACCACCACCGTAGTCTCAGGGGTGAGAGCTGTAGGTAGCATGGTGCTTAGGGATTTATTCTTCAAAGGTGGAATTGTTAATGCCCAAAATATCCTCAGGTTTGAGGAGCAAGGAAGGGAAGGAAAGGGAGAGGAAGGAGGGAAGAGGGAGGCTCCTCACACAACACTGCTTTGTACAGGTATCTTTGCAAATATGAATAGCAAGTCCTAACAATCAGCAGGCAAGAAAACCTCAACATCTAGTGCCTAAGCACCTGGCTTTCAGCCTCTGGGCCTCAGGCTCTGGTCTCCACTGAAATCCCAGAGAGCTTCTGCGTGGAGCTGTGGACGGAGCTGCAGATGGCCAGGGAACTGGCAGACACGTGAGCCCAGGCTTTAGCTCTGCTTGCCTCCTGGGACCTCGAGGTTCTGGAGGTGACACTGTCACAAGAGCCAGCGCTGGTCACCCTCTGTGAATAGACAGCACAGAGTACTGCATTTTAAGAGCAGATGCCTTGGCAGTTAAAGGCACTTGCTTGCAAAGCCTGATGGCCCAATTTTGATTCCCCGGTGCCCACATTAAGACAAAGTGGCTCATGCATCTGGAGTTTGTTTGCAGTGAGAGGAGGCTCCGGTATGCACATATTTATATTATCTCTCTCTCATAAATAAATATGTAACAAAAAAAGGAGGAGGAGGAAGGGGAAGAAGAAGAAGAGGCAAAGGAGGGGGGTTGTGAGAAGGAGAGGCAGAGATGAAATTCCTATAGGGCATGGGGAGGGCAGGGAGCCACTGAGCCAAGGTTGCTTCTGCCTTCTGGGGGTTCAGAGCCACCACTGCCCCACTTCTCGCCCTGTCTGTCCTAAACTAGACACTGTGAAGCAATATTGAGAACCCTTTTCCCACACAAACATTAGGGAAAAGTGCTAAGAAACATTCTGGAATATAACCACTGAGCAATCTCTCCAGCCCTGAAGGTGATGACTTTTAAAGAATCGCTGTGGTTCCTAGGAGGTAGTACCACCTTTCCAAATTAAAAGTCTAGTCTAACTTCACAGCCCATACAGGACACGGATTTGCAGCTTCTCCTGGCCTGGATAACCTAAAAAGCCCTATACCAGTGTTCTTAAAAAAAAAATTCAAGGGCTGAAGAGATGGCTCAGCAGTTAAGGCACTTGCCTGCAAAGTCTAAAGACCAAGGTTTGATTCCCCAGTATCCATGTAAAGCCAGATGCACAAGGTGGCGCATGCATCTGGAGTTGGTTTGCAGTGGCTGAAGGCCCTGGCTTACCCATTCTCTCTATCTGCCTCTTTCTCTCTTAAACAAACAAATAAATAAATAGCCCTAAAAGAACCCAACTATGTTCACAGCACCAATGATAACAACCTTTTAGACATCACAGAGAATATGAGACAGACCAGAGTACTAAAGATGGGTAAATATTTGCCTGATGTTTTGCCAAACTGGATTCTGGAAACTTCTGACTGTCAAAGGTAGGACAAAATTACACAACAGGTGATTTGTGGCATTTATCAAAAAAAAAAAAAGGCAGAAGTTACTAAAGTTGGCACAGCACAGTCTAAGAAAAGTCTCAACAGAACAAAAGCATTTCTTGTTCTTTTCCCCTTTGTTTTTTTCTAGGTAGGGTCTCACTTTAGCCTACACTGACCTGGAATTCACTCTTCAGTCCCAGGCTGGCCTCCAACTCACAGCGGATCCTCCTACCTCCGCCTCCAGAGTGCTGGCATTAAAGGCGTGCGCCACCACGCCCCAGCTTCTCATTTCATTGATGCAGTTACAAAACCAGGAAGGATACCGTGGAAAAGGATTTTGGATTACAAAGGTGTCCACAAAAGACAGGGGAATAAAATCTGCATCAAAGAGGGTTTAAATATTTTTGAAACTGACCGATTATACCTCTGAGCTACTGAAATGGACTTCTAAGAATCTTAAAGTCTTCTGAGTCTAATTCTAGTAAACCTCTTTATCAATAGCTCCTTTCATAGATGAGTGGCAACAGCATTGATTAGCGTTGAGCCATCCCACCACCAGTGAGTGATCGGTGACTGACCCAAGGGCACTTTATAGTTATAGAAAGTACCTTTTTTAAATTAATTTCATTGACTCTTGACCTTACTGATCTTTCCAGCTCTTTTTTTTTTTTTTTTTTTTCGAGGTAGGGTCTCACTCTAGCCCAGGCTGACCTGGAATTCACTATGTAGTCTCAAGATGGCCTCGAACTCATGGCGATCCTACCTCTGCCTCCCGAGTGCTGGGATTAAAGGCATGCGCCACCACACCTGGCTTATATAAAGTACTTTTTATTTGTTTAAATATTTTCATTTACGAGCAAGAGGGTATGGTATAGCCTCTTGCTATGTATGCAGAGCCTCTTGCTGCTGTTAGCAAACTCCAGATACATGCACCACCTTGTACATCTGGTTTTACGTAGGTACTAGTGAATAGAACCCAGGCGCTGGCAAGCTTTGCAAGCAAGTTCCTTTAACCACTGAGCCATCTCCCCAGCCCAAGTATTTTTACATCATATCTCATTTGAGCCTTCCAAGTCAGGGAGCCAGGTACCATTATACTCATGTGACAGTTGAGGACACAAGCTCAGCCACCAGCGTGTCTCAACCCCACACTAATAATGGGTTTAGTCAAGTGCAAGAAAGCCCCTGAGTTCATCAAGCCTTGCTCTAGTGTGTTGAGTCTCAGGATTTCGAGGTTGCTAGGGTAGGATTGACAATAGGTGTTCTTATGCTTTCTACTCCTACAAACAGCTGGAAGACCCAGGTGTGGTGGCGCACGCCTTTAATCCCAACACTGGGGAGGCAGAGGTAGGAGGATCACCGTGAGTTCAAGGCCACCCTGAGACTTCATAGTGAATTCCAGGTCAGCCTGAGCTAGAGTGAGACCCTACCTCAAAAAAGAAAAAAAAAAAAAAAAAGAGCTGGGAAGATCAGTAAGGTCAAGAGTCAAACTTATATTGAGTGAAATGTTAGCCCAACATCAGTAATAAGACTAGAAAGGACCACATTTTGGTTTTAAGGAAATCAATTGTGCAAAGTGAGGCTGGTACTGTGCTTCACAGCAGTCAGTTTGTGGAAGCCTGGGGAACAGGGTAGCCTCAACTCCACGAGGAAGACTCCGCACGACTCTGCCAACGCCAGCGAGACCCTGAGCTGCTCTGATGCAGGAGGCAGCGGGCATCTCCCACACGCCAACCCAGGCCAGCTGCCCAGCATTTCCCACTGCACTATGGCAAGCCCTGATCCTCTGTGAGCCTCCCACCTCCCCACAGCACAGGGCTCTGCCCCTCCTTGCCTGGCCCTCCTGGGGATGGCAGCGCAGGCATCACCACCTGAAGTTTACGCTGTGTGGAGATGAAGCCTCAGGCCGTGTGCATGCTATGCGAGCACTCGACCAACTGAACTTCTTCCCCAACAGGGCTCTGAATACTTACTGCCTCAGCAGTCTTCCGAAAGCCCAACCTTACCTTGGAGCTGGGCCCCGGCAACAGCAGGAGGTGTTATGTGTGGTGACCTCCCCTGAAGCACCTACTGGGAGGACGGGGACACTCTGCATCAGCATCAACAACAAGGGAGCTCACTCCTGGAATGATGGGAGGGGCACCTGAAGCCAGGGAAAGAATCTCTCTGGGCCTGTCTGGTTCTGATTCTCTTGCTCCATCAGTGAAGACTGGCCACTTGTACTCAAGAACAAGCCAAGTCGGAGCACTCCTCATTATGAAATTCTAGGTACTCTCTGATGAGCTCCACAGGCACCTTCTCTCACTTGCCTGTTGGAGCTTGAGAGGGAGAGAGGGAGGGAAGGAGGGGAGATAGAGATAGATGATAGATAGATAGATAGATAGATAGATAGATAGATAGATAGATAGATAGATATTTAGATAGATAGATATTTAGATAGATAGATGATAGGTATTTAGATAGATGATAGATATTTAGATAGATAGATGATAGATAGATGGATAGATAGATAGAAGATAGATAGGTATTTAGATAGATGATAGATATTTAGAGAGATAGATGATAGATAGACAGATAGATAGAAGATAGGTATTTAGATATATGATAGATAGATATTTAGATAGATGATAGATAGATAGATAGATAGATAGATAGATAGATAGATAGATAGACAGACAGACAGACAGACAGGCAGGCAGACAGATCGAGAATATGCTTTAGTTTTCTGGGCACAGAGCCCACAGCTGTGCCCAGAAGAGCTGCCCCAGGAATGCCACAGTTCCTTGGCCTTGCCTGACAAGCATGCCCCTCATTTCTGGATGTTAAGTGGTCCCCAGGAGCAGCCAAGCTCTCCTGGTGCAGATTTGGTCATGGCCATAGATAGCTGGCTGCTGGACTGCCCAGAACTACTAACATCCAGAGGCAGGGTCGCCCCACTGGCTGTCCAGACAGGGAGACGCTGCCCCAGGGCAGAACGGCACTGTGGGTTGAAAGGCAGCTCTGGCCTTGTTTGCCCAACTGGTTCAATCTTGTTTTCTATCACTTAAATGTCATGCCTTTTAACTACCAAGGGGCCGAGGGGAATCACCCAAACTGGATAGCTCTTTAAGCACAGCAGCTCTGTTTGGTTTGTTTCCATACAGAACAAGAGTTTAAGAAATTTCTGTTGACCAGTTGATGTAGAAGATAAAGTTTACTGACTCTTTAGGATCCCTAAAGCAGCAACTCATTTCCCAGACAGAAAAGGCTGAGGTGAAGAGTCAGGTTTGGGAAGCTTGCTGCCCAGGGGTGAGACACCTCCCTTAGGGGACGGCGCTCTGAGGTTGGAAGAGGGGCTGGAACCCTAAGGCTAGGAAGCACTAGCCCCACTTTCCGTTCATCCCTCAAACTCTGCTAAGCTTTTCCTGGAAAAGTCCAAGGTGACAGCATTTTTCAATAACAAGAATGGGTCATTAGAGGCTGGAAGGGCAAAATTAGGTAGAGACTTCCAGAAGTCAGCACAGGAAGAAGACAGACATGACAGACAGAGGCCCTAGCATCCCAGATCAGCCCCCACTCCCAACCCCACAGGCTGCTCATCGCACTTGACGTGCGTGCGTACTCACAGGTGTGCCGGGGCTCCGGGAAGAGCCCTGGGCAGGGCCAACGCTGCTACTCCGCTCATCTCTCAGGCTGGACTCTCTCCAACCTATAGTTCCTATTTGCTGAAAATTATAAGAGCTGAATTCAGGGGGGAAAAAAACAAAATCAAACGAGTCTCTCCCAGACACTAACGACTGCCCAGGGAAGAGCTGCTGAGGAAGGACAATGCTGTTTCTCTGGTGCCTTGAACTCTCTGTGGCCCTCTGGCCTCCTCTCACCCCCACACCACCCATAAGGAAACAGTCCTGGCTTTCTAGCATGCTGATAATAAGGGCCTGTTGGGCCAAGGAGGGGGGATGGACTCAGCCAAGAGGAAAATACTCAGTGGCCATTTGTTTAGTTGGCAGGATGGCCGAAGCAGCAGTTCCTTGGTCACAGCAGTAACTGTGACCGAGAAAGAAAGGGCAGGACGGGTGCTGTTCAGGCTGTGGCCCAGTGGACTGCCTTGGAGAGGGGACGATGGGGGGGGGGGGATGTCTCTGCAGCACCTGTTCTCTCCCCAGGCTGCTGATAGCAAAGATGCCCTTACCCAGCCTCCTATACTAGAGGCATGTGAAGTCAGTGAGTCTGACTCTCACTGGGCATGGTGGCGCACACCTTTGATCCCAGCACTCGGGAGGCACAGGTAGGAGGAGCACCATGAGTTCGAAGCCACCCTGAGACTACATAGTGAATTCCAGGTCAGTCTGAGCTAGAAGGGAAACACTACCGGAAAAAAAGAAGGAGGAGGAGGAGGAGGAGAAGGAGAAGAATAAAGAATCTGACTCTCTGGGCTGGAGAGATGGCTTAGCAGTCAGGGTATTTGCCTGCAAAGCCAAAGGACCCAGGTTCAGTTCCTCAGTACTCACATAAAACCAGATGCACAAGGTGGCCCACGCATCTGGAGTTCCTTTGCAGTAGCTAGAAGCCCTGGTGTGTGCTTTCTCTCTCAAATAAATAAATAAAAATAAAAAATTTTGTTTCTTTTCTTTTTTTTTTTTTTTTTCAAGGCAGGGTCTCACTTTAGCCCAGGCTGACCTGGAATTCACTATGTAGTCTCAGGGTGGCTTTGAACTAACAGCAATCCTCCAACCTCTGAGTGCTGGGATTAAAGGTGTGCACCACCACACCTGGCTTAATAAACAAAAATGAAATATTGTAAAAAAAAAAAAAAAAAAGTCTGACTCTCCAGCCAGATACTGAGTTCAGCCCAGAATTTTCCCCATAAGAGGTTACCTAGCCTGCCTGTGTTTTAGTTTCCTCATTTGTAAAAACAAATATTAATAGCACTTCCCAGGGTTCAATAAAGGGTTAAATAAAGCCAAAATATCCAAAACATTTAGAACAGTGCTTGCCATATGTGAAGCACTCAGTAAATGTTAGCCATTACCATCTTTCCTGGGAGCCTTTTAATCACAGGCAGTTCTCCATAGACATTTGCCACACATACAAGGCCACTTACATCAATCACCCAGTCCCTACACAAACTCAACATGGGAAGAATTGTCAGAGAAGTTAAGTAGCTTGCCTAAGATGCACTGTAGTGATTGGCCAGGCTGGGATGGAAACTGGGCCTCTGACTTCTTCCCAGAGGTGAACTGTCTGGCTGCCGAATACAGGCTTGAGTCTTACTACCCTGAGTGAAGTAAGTAAGATAGAGCCAGAATCCAGACAGAACTGAAGCAAGAAAGGAAGAGAGCGAAAAAGAAACAGGCACTTCCAAAGAAATGTGACGGCCTGCTGCAGCCTCACTTGCAGTTTTCCCCCTCTAACTCTGATTTTTTTATACAGGGCATGACTGACTGGTAAACTGAAAGCAAGCAGTCTGAAACTGTTCGTGTGGACATGGGCAATGACAAAATTTCTCCCACGTACCAGCTATCCAATAAGGTTGACTCCGCACGACAGCCCCTCCTCCAGAACCTCAAATGTTTTGAGAGCTCTGATCAGAAGGCAGCCAGGCAGACAGCGTGAGCTGTGTTGAGACTCCATACTGTGTAAGTCCAGAACTCCCACTTCTGGAAGGAGTATAATGTCTACAGAATCTAGAACAAAACCCTAACAGAATGCCTGTGAGGCTCTGAGTGCCCTAGCTTCCTGCTAACAGCCCTACTTCCAAACGTTGGCTTTTAAAAGCCAGGAGTGCATGCCTTTAATCCCAGCACTCAGGAAGCAGCGGTAGGAGGATCACATTGAGTTCAAGGCCACCCTGAGACTACACAATGAATTCCAGATCAACCTGGGCTGGAGTGAGACCCTACCTTGAAAACATGGCTTTTCCTATGTTCTTTTTTTCTTTTTTTTCTTTTCTTTTTTTTTTTTTTTTTGAGGTAGGGTTTCACTCTAGCCCAGGCTCACCTAGAATTCACTACGTTGTCTCACGGTGATCCTCCTACCTCTGCCTCCCTAGTGCTGGGATTAAAGGTGTGTATCACCACGCTCAGCCCTATGTTCTTTAAGAACCTCAACTCTTACACTTCAAAAACCTACAGAGCTCAGAGTAAACTGTCACAGTAGCAGGGAAGACTGGGAAAAGCTCACTGACCAAGTTTGAGAAGAGCACACACACCACAGGAATGCTCATTAGCTCACCTGGCTGTGATCGGATGCCTCATCTCACTGAGCAACTGAATTCTTTTCTAACTCCTCCGCCATGCCATGCCACCTCAGCACACCCTACGGGACAGCAGGCACCAACAGCCGCTTCCTGCTTGCCAACATTCCCCTGATCAGGACTCTTCCCTTCCCTCTTTATTTAAATAAAAAATTTTATTTATTTGCAATCAGAGAGAGATAGCAAGGAGACAGAGAAAGAATGGGCGCACCAGGGCCTCTAGCCATTGTAAATAAATTCCAGACACATGTGCCCCTTGTGCATCTGGCTTACGTGGGTCCTTTGGCTTTGCAGGCAAACGCCTTAACTGATAAGCCACTTCTCCAGCCCTTCCCTTCCTTCTTAATCCAAGACCCATGCATAGACCCCAAAAGGCAGCAAATACTTGGCTAAAACTTGGAACAGAGTCAAGGAGGTGACATTTGGTACCTGTTGAGCAGGGCAACTACTCCCCAGAAAGAGAAATCAGCTTGAGGATGACCCCATGGCATGGTGGTGAGACACAGAAAAGAGTCCCTTCTACTGGGCTGCCCATACAATTCTTAGGGCCTTATTATGTCTCACAAAACAGTTGGCGCTATGCCTAGAGAGATAACTGGGGTTGATTAAACTTGGCATTGTAAAGGCCTAGATTTAATTGACTCACTTAATCCATCATGCTATTTAATTTAATCATCTGGCTCCAAGAAACCAGTGAACTTACCTAGCACGTGGTAATGAGGACCCATCCACATATGCCTTTCCACTGTCACTCTAGAACCTTTCAGGACTGGTCAGAACTGGAAAAGCTGACAGTGTGCCAAGACTAAGAAAGTGGAAGGAATGTCCATCAACAGCCCCCGACAGTTGCTGCATCCAACAGTGGTTTCTTTGTCCCCTCCTCCCTCGGTGTTTTTGGTACGTATGTTTCTTGCCCCAGTTCTCTTCAACCTCAAGGAACTAGAAATGAGACGTTTTATTCCTTTCTACTTTTTAATAATCTTCATTGACTCTATGCAAGAAAAAAAGAAAAACAATCTGAAGTGGCTGGTGTAACTACAGGAGGTGGTTTATTTTCTTTACAGTAAAATATCCAAATCAAATATGCCCTGTGTTTCAGCAGCTTAAACACTGAGGTGTAACAAGGACCCGACATTGCACTTCGCTTGCCAAGGGCTAAGTGTGTATGTTTAAGTGAGAGAAAGTGATTATGAGGGAAAGGGGGAATGTCTGCGTGGGTGAAGAAAAAACTAAATTGCAGATATTGCTAGAGAATCTGACTGCACTGCATAGCCCTGGTTTCCACGCAGGAGAAGGATGGAGGGTCAGCGCCCAAGGGAAGGTGCTGGGCTCCCCCAAACCACAGGCATCCTTCCCGGGGCTGCATTTCTCAATATTTACAATTCGCAGGTGAATCTTAACACACACCTAGGAGAACCGACCGCCCCAAGCCCACTGCAGGGCCTGACTGCTCCCCGCAGCGCCGCCTCCCAGCATGCTCCTCGGCGGCTCTGGTCACGTGACGGAGGAGGCCCGTTACCCTGGCAACAGGGGGCTGACCCGGCACGCTGGGTGCGCGCGACTTCCCTAGTTACTCCAGCACCTCGTGGTGGCAGCCCTCTATCCCACCTAGTGCTGGGAGAATGGGATTGGCCGCAGGGCCTTGTGCATGTCAGGCTAGCACTTGTACCACTGAGTCACAACCCCACTTGTTTCACTTTTTTAAAAAAATATTTTTATTTATTTGCAAGGAGGGAGGAAGAGGAGGGAGAGAGAGAGAGAGAGAGAGAGAGAGAGAGAGAGAATAGATCCACTAGGGCTTCCTGCTACTGCAAATAAACTCCAGATGCCTGTGCCGCTTTGTGCATCTGGTTTTATGTGTGTACTGGGGAATCGAACCCAAGCCATCAGGCTTTGCAAACAACTGCCTTTAACTCCGGAGCCAATCTCACCCCCCCCCCCACACCTTTAAAAAAAGATTATTTATTTATTTGAGAGAGGGAGAGAGAGAGAAAGAGTAAGAATGGGCATGCCAGGGCCTCTAGCTGCTGCAAACGAACTCCAGATGCATGTGCCACCATATGCATCAGGCTTATGTGGGACCTGGAGAGTTGAACCTGGGTTATTAGGCTTTGCAGGCAAGTACCTTAACAGCTAAGCCATTTCTCCAGCCCCACACCTTTTTTTTTTTTTTTTTTTTGGACAGCCTCTCCACTATATATATAGTCCATAGTGGTCTCAAATGATCCTTCTGCCCCACCTCCCAAGGGCTAGGATGAATCACTGCAGATGTGAGCCACTGACTTTTGGGAGGGCTTTTGTGAGACCTGAAAGTCCAAGGGCTCTCAAATCTTCTCTAAGCCCTCTAAACCCCCAGGAGCAATAGGTTGGGGCCCACTCCTGGATGATTTTGTGCAAGGACCAATTTTTTCTTAATCTATTTCACTTCTTGGGGATCCACTCACCAACACCTTGCAAAGAGCACAGATTAAGTAATATTTGTTTACATTTCTGGAGAACTTAAGAACTTGGTCTTAAACTGCATTCAATTTACCTTTTCAAGATGAAAAAGGAGCCATTCATTAATTAATATAAACATTAATAGTACAAACACTTCAGAATCTTTAGCATACCATAAAATACAAATTGTTAACTTATTAAATTAGATCTCTAATGTAATTATACATGACCATGAAAGTACTAACATGACTTATCTTTTAAAAACATTACATAATCTAGACTAGCTACAGCCAACATAATTAGTTACTGAGTGAGAATTTTTTGTATACACTCTAGTGAGAATTTTGCTGATGAAGATGTACGAAACTGGACAAGAGGCTAGCTTATCTCTTTCCTGGCTCACCATGAAAAATTGAAAAAGCAACGATGACAATTTTCCTAGGGACTGCAACATTTTCTCACTAGGGAAATGAGCAAAATGTGACAAAAACACTGGAGATAAAAATAACATGGGGAAAGAAGGTTTACAGTGGCTTGAGACAAAGCAGTGCATCATCTGGCAAGCTGACCGCCAAAGCCTTTTTTCAGAGGTCACAGCTTCTTAAACAGTGAGTGATGGACGCTCCACACTGTTATACCCCCGTCTAAGAGGAAGAAGCTTTCGTCTGCACTACAGATGAGAGAACCTATCTTCACCCAGCTTCAGGTTTACAGGAAATTTTGAGATGGAATGAACTTTCTTTTTTAAAAAATTAAAAAAAAAAAAAACAGAGAGAGGGAGAATGGGCTCACAAGGGCCTCTAGCCAATGCAAACACACTCTGGATGCATGCACCACTTTGTGCATCTGGCTTTACATGGGTACTAGGGAGTCGAACCCAGGTCATTAGGCTTTGCAGACAAGAGCCTTAACCATTGAGCCATCTCCCCATCTGGAATGTTTTATTCTTATTTATTTATTTATTTTGCTTTTTTGAGGTAGGGTCTCACTCTAGCTCAGGCTGACCTGGAATTCACTGTGTAGTCTCAGTGGCCTTGAACTTACAGGCATCAGCCTACCTCTGCCTCCCAATTACTGGAATTAAAGGTGTGCGCCACCACACCCAGCTAATGCTCCTTTGCATCATGGTACAAACTCCTTATAAAACTCAGAATTATTGGCATAAGTGTGACAGTAAACATAATCACATGGTTGCTCTTGCTGTCCAGAAGGGTTAAAATGTTCACCGATAAGTTCCAGAACAGGTAGCAAATAGGGACAGTATGAGTGACCATGGTAGGCCAGAGAATCTAAGAAAAGTTTAAGGTCAGTGACTGTATGACTCCTCACACTCAAGGCCACTCTCCTACAGAGCAAAATCATCCTAACATTTCATAACTAGTTAGGAGCTAGTTCCTTTAGCACAAATGCCACATTTTCTAGACTCATGCTGGTGGCCAGAGGGAGGGAAAAGATTCCACAGACATAAAAGTGGAGTTAAAGATTCTGATTCCTTTTGCCCCATGCGCTGCCAACTTCTTGGGCCAAACCCAAAGATGCAAAAATGCCTGTGTACACCCACATAGAGATGGGTGCACATCTCTTCAAGCTAGAACCTCCCATCAGAAAGATTCCCGTCTGTAGGGGTCTCTTTCCTGTTCCAGGAGGCTGGCTGGCCTACCCAGCTGTAGGCTGCTGGGCTGTGGTATGGGGTTACGCTGCTACGAGTTTCCTCCCGGCCTCAGAGAGCAGAGCTTTGCTGATGAAGTCATGCTTGAGGACTCCCTGTCAGACTGGCCGCTTGAGGAATTATAAACTTAAGGAACTGAAGCACAGTTTCTTAAACAAGCAAGGCCAGAGTGCTGGGAACAAAGTTGTAGACCAATTGGAAGGAAGTTTTCTCAGGTCTGACTCTCAAGCCTTCATCTGCTCACACAAACATCCACCTAACCAGCTGTTCCCTCTTATTTTAAGCTGCTAAAGGGCTTTGAAGAGGAGGCTGAGAGCAAGCCCAGCTCTTTGCTGGAAGCTGTCAGGAGCACCTGAGATGTTCTTCCTGCGAAGTGAAGGTCAGAGAGCTCACCAAGTCCACCTCCACTCCACGAACCTAGCAAGCGCCAACAGCGTCAGTGAAAGGCAATGTAAAATTTAAAAAGAGTAAGATGAAGGAAAAGAACATAGTATTACAAATAAAAAATACATGATAATAATAAAAGAACATCTGGGCATGGTGGCGCACGCCTTTAACCCCAGCACTCTGGAGGCAGAGGTAGGAGGATCACCATGAGTTTGAGGCCATCCTGAGACTACAGAGTGAAATCAGCCTGGGCTACAGTGAGCCCCTACCTCAAAATTAACTAACCAACCAACTAACTAACTAACTAACTAAATAAATAAATAAAAGAACAGGGCTGGAGAGATGGCTTAGCGGTTAAGGTGCTTGTCTGCAAAGCCTAATGACCGTAGTTCGATTCCCCAGGACCCACGTAAGCCAGATATACAAGGTGGCGCATGCATCTGGAGTTTGTTTGCAGCGGCTGAAGGCCCTGGTGCACCCAGTTTCTCTCTAGCTATCTTTTCTTGTTCTCTCTCTCTCAAATAAATAAATAAATATTTTTTTAAAGAATGAAAAATAAAAGAACAAAAGTAAATAATAAAACCATAGTTAAAAATAGCTGATAGTGAAATCCCTGACACTGGACAGTGGTTCTCTCCAAGTTTAGTTCAGGAGATGCCCTTTTGCCCACTTCCAGCCCTGGATTCCTTGACAGGAACCCTTTTTAAACATCTGTTTTCTGAGCTGACAGGAACATCAGAGAACAACAAATTTTTGGTTCTACAACTTCAGACTTAAGACGGAGACGGGCTTCTAGTTTAAAAATGTCCTAGAAGGCGGAGTGGCCTATGAAATGCGCCATAACAGAGTGCCCAGCTTTCACTCGCATTCCAAAATGGCACCAGATCCAAAGGCAGTTGAGGTCCAGCTCTTGGATTTCACAGATAACACCTAGAAAACTCAATTGAGTGCTTCAAGTGACAAGGCAAATTATATGTCACCCTCTAAAGCTGGTTTGGGCCCGTGGGAGGAGGGAGGAGGACACCGCACAAGCCAAAAGGCCTTTTCCATTTCTAATTACAAGGATTCCGTGAAGTTTCCAGCCGCCACTCTGTCTGGCTTCCTGGGCTTGGGTGTGTCAGTCGCCACACTGTAGCCCAAGATGGCCAGGTGACTGGGGTGGCTGAAAATGGTCAGCAGCAGCCAGCTAGCACCCATGCACCAGCTCTCAGTCAAATCGCCAATGGGGGCTTGAAAAAGAGTTTCCAAAAAGTCCCATATTTACAGGGTGAGGCACTAATCCATGCTCCAAGGACCCATCTCAAAAGCTGGTCGAATAAGAAAAAAAAGAAAAAATCAATTAAGGCCATTACGTAGGTGATCTCCATTTCCAGGCCAGGCCAGTTAGGAACAATTTCACAAGAAAAAAAATTCACAATAGGAACTCTGTTGTGGGGCTGGAGCGATGGCTTAGCAGTTAAAGCTCTTGCCTGCAAAGCCTAAGGACCCAAGTTCAACTCCCCAGAACCCACATAAGCCAGATGCACATGGTGGCACATGCATCTTGAGTTCATTTGCAGTGACTAGAGGCCCTGGTGCTCCCATTCTCTCTCTCAAAGTACATAAATAAAAATAAAGTTAGATTTTAAAAACTCTGTTGCAAAATGAAGTACAATATTCAGAGATTGCCATGGGGTGGAAAAATATCTATAAATAGAATAACTGATAGCTTACTATATAAAAAATGCTATCAGCATGTGGTCAGCGGCTGTGCCACAGGGGTACACAGGCAGTTTACACGAGCGTTAAGTGAAGACCATCAGCTTTCAGGAATGGAAAGATCACAACTTCAACATACAAAGGGCAACTAGGCAATCCCAGACCACAAGTCAAACTCAGTGGTAGAATCAGGTGTGGTGGCACATGTCTGTCATCCCAGCACCAGGTAGGCTTAGGGAGGAAGAGCTCCATGTCAAGATCAACTTGAGGTATAAAAGGACACCCCATCTCAAAAATAACAATGAGGGCTGGAGAGATGGCTCAGTACTTAAGGCATTTGCCTATAAAGCCTAACAACCCAGGTTTGATTCCCCAGTGCCCACATAAAGCCAGATGTACAAAGTGGCACATGTGTCTGGAGTTCATCTTCAGTGGCTAGAGGCCCTGCCCTGCCCATTGTCCCCCCCACCACCACCACCACCTTCACCTTCTGCTTACAAATAAATGAAAAACAATAATGAGGGCTGGAGAGATGGCTTAGCGGTTAAGCGCTTGCCTGTGAAGCCTAAGGACCATGGTTTGAGGCTCGATTCCCCAGGACCCACGTTAGCCAGATGCACAAGGGGGCGCACGCATCTGGAGTTCGTTTGCAGTGGCTGGAGGCCCTGGCGCGCCCATTCTCTCTTTCTCTCTCTCTCTCTCTCCCTCTCCTTTCTTTGTCTGTCGCTCTCAAATAAATAAATAAATAAATAAGTAAATAAATAAATAAATAAATAAATTTATTAAAAAAAAAGTCAACAGTGAGAGCATTTTTGAAAAAAAAAAAAAACAATAATGAAAAAAGAACTGGTGGTAGAGAAAAGGCAGTATTTAGCCTTTGCAGGTAACCCGGTAGTTGGTTCATTTTCAGCCTTTCCAGGCAATAGTGTGGAAAAATGAAGCAAACAAGCCACACTTTCCCTTGCCCTTTGACCCTCACACTACCCCCAAGGGAACATTGCTCAAGGAAGTAACTGAAGTGAAAGAAAAAAAAAAGGAGTTTTTTTTTTTTTTTTCACTTTTTATTGTTTGAATGTAGGGCCTCCCTTTAGGCCAGGCTGACCTGGAATTCACTATGTAGTGCCAGGGTGGCCTTGAACTCATGGTGATCCTCCTACCTCTGCCACCCAAGAGCTGGTACTAAAGGTGTGTGCTACCACACCCGGCTAAGGATAATTTTTGTGAACATGCTTTTAGCATATGGTGTCCACTGCCACAAACAATGGAAGCTACTCGAGGTGAAAGAACGAAGCCAGCGGCTCAAAGCTGAGACGAGGCATCGATTGCAGTTGATCACCATGGGCTCCCAGAGTGTCATTACGCCAGGTTCGATTCCCCAGGACCCACGTAAGCCAGATGCACAAGGCGGCACATGCACCTGGAGTTCATTTGCAGTTGCTAGAGGCCTTGGCATGCCCATTCTCTCCCTTTCTCTCTGCCTTTCTCTTTCTCTGTCTAAAAGTAAATAAAATAAAAAATATATATGCATAAGGGAAATGTGAAATGACATTAAAATAAAACGCGAGATAAATCAGGTGTGGTGGCATCTGCCTGCAATCTCACCATCCAGGAAGCGGAGGCAGGTCTGCAGAAGGAGAATCTGTCTCAAAACCACAAAGAAGAGGTGGGGTGGAGAGACCTGCTACAGATCAGAATTAAAATTAGGCAGCTTGTCATGCACTCAAATGTGAATAGAATGATTGAAATCATTCACCTAGTCACGGTTCTCGGGAGTGTCTTTCTTTCCAATGTTTCTATATTTTGTTAAAACAAAGCAGAAGCACAAAGAAATAGAACCCCTCAAAGCCTTTGTAGAATGAAGTAGGCAGTGGTGGGAAGAGCCTGACTTCATCTGGGCGTCCGTATCTCCCTGTGAGGGACCCAGCACTAGGAAGCCACTCCAGAAACAAATTCTGGTTGTTTAAGTCACTACTGTGACTCAGGCACAAGCGTGTGGACACATTCTGCTCAATGATCCGTAGAGGATGTCTACTGGGAGATGTTCTGGGTTTACAGCAGCAAGAGCCATCTCTTATTCCTCCATGGGATGTCGCCATGTCCCCACCAGACACCAGGACCTGCGGCAGTCATCCTGGGGCGCCTGGAAGACAAAGCACCTGCTATGGGGCCAGGACAGAGAGAAGGATGCAGACCTGAGTACCTTGCTTCACTACAAAGTCAACCAGTGCCATAGCTGCCGCCGTGCTGGGATTTACTAATTAAGATGAAATGATGCATTTTTTTCCTGCATTGTTTGAAGCAGGAGAGTTGCAGCTTGCCATTAATGAGGAAGGGATTGGGAGCAGGAGCGACCTTCTGAAGGAGGCCTGGTGGGCCCAAAGTGCACCAGGACCCTCATTATGTCCCGCTGTGGGAGAAAGTCTGAGAGGTAGAGGAAGAGGAGGACTGCGTGTCCACGCCAGCGTGTACAAGAGCTATGCTCAGTGAGGACCTCAACACACAGTACAGCAAGCAGGTGGCAGCATTGACAACAGAGTCCTCATGTCTGCTCCTTTCCAGAGGGACCTCCAGAGGATTCTGGGCCATTATGTTTGCTGTTTCTAGACGCACCCAACTTCATAAAATCTGTGACAAAAGTCCCCCCCTCCCACTGGTAGAGCTGCCAAAAAAGTACAGTATGCCCAGTTGCACTTCAATTTCAGATAAACGACAAGTAGCTTCCTAGCACTACTTCCACCACCCACCAGGCTAACACCGGACACGCAGACTGACCACCTCCCCCAGCCCTGCTGGCCCAGTGGCTGTCTGGATCGCTGTGGGTGTGCCTGGCCTGACTGTAGGAGGCTAGCCGGTGTCTGGCTTCCTGAGGTCTCTCGTGGATCTAGGAATGTCTGGTGTGCATTTTATAGTAACACAAAGTGGCAGCACTTAAAGTCTAAGGGCGTGGAGAGTCACCATGGTCTTAAGTGGTCTTGAGAGGTTTGGAAACTATGCAACAGGCTGTGGGAGGAACCAGGGGGTGGAGGATGGAGTTTAGTGGCTCCCAATAGCCCTTCTTCTTCCCGCAAGAACTCCTTAGATGAAGAAGCGATGAGGATTTTCTAAGGTGACTCTGTTTAGTAGGAAACACTCCGGATTCTGGACCAAGGATAGGAAGTGGCAGGGAGCAGAGCCTGGGGCTCGTGGCAACTGTCTACAGAATTACCTTATCTGTGGTCAAGTTGTCCTCACGGTCTTTCTCCATCAGACTGTGTTCTACAGCGTGATCCCCTTGGGGTGAGGGACAATATTTGACTTGCTTGGTGCATCACTGTTTGCCTGGGCTAGCAAACAATCCCTTCCATAAAGCTTACAGGGCACAAAGCCTCATTTCCTGGAACCTTTCTTTAAGGCTCCTGTCTTGCATCCCTAATATGTCGTGTCTAGGGCTAGCACTAGCCCAGAACTGGGGACACGGTAAGTGTTTACGAAGAAATAGCTCCTTGACAGGAAGATTCACAACCAACTAGCCACAAACCAAGTCACACCCCGGTGACAGATGAATCTGTCTCCTCTCCCCCCATTTGCTAAGTTTTGATGTTTTGGGTGGAGCTGGTCTCAGTGACCTTCAGAAGAACAGGAAGGAGACAACAAATGCAATTACCTGTGTTCTCAGTGATTCCTTTAAATTATTTCTTTTGTCTTTTTTTTTTTCCTTTTCTTTCTAGATGCGGGAGAGGAAAAACCAAACAGAAGTTGCAAGCAAGGAGGAAGTAAACAGGGCTGGCTATATAACTTGCAGGGCCTCGTGTCAAGAGAAGAGGCAGCACTTCTTAATCAAGAAGCGGGAGGTGGGCACTGGGGAAGTGGGCTCAGTGAATAAAGCACTTGCTACACCAATCCAGTATCTCAGCTCAGATCCCCAGAACTCACATACAGCCAGACACTCCCACAGGCATCTGTAGCCCCAGCACACTTATGGTGACAAGAAAGGCAGAAACAGAAAGAGATATCCCTCCAAAAGCTTACAGGTTCGACAGCCCAACAGACCAATATATATATATAGACCAACAGTGACCAATGAGCCACCCTGTCTCCAATACGGGGGATGGCAAAGGTTGACAACCTAAGTTGTCCTCTGACCTCTACATGTTGTCTGTGGCCTGTGTGTGTGTGCAAGTGCATGTACACACACACACACACACACACCAATAAAAAGATAACAAAGCAAGAAAAAAATTTTTTTGAAGTTTTTTATTTTTATTTGTTTTTGTTCATTATTTATTTAGTTATTTGAGGGCGACAGACACAGAGAGAAAGGCAGAGAGAGAGAGAGAATGGGCGTGCCAGGGCCTCCAGCCACTGCAAACGAACTCCAGATGCGTGCGCCCCCTTGTGCATTTGGCTAACGTGGGTCCTGGGGAAACGAGCATCCAACCGGGGTCCTTAGGCTTCACAGGCAATCGCTTAACCGCTAAGCCATCTCTCCAGCCCAAGAAAAATTTCTTATTTGCTCTTTGATGTCAAGCTCCCTGGAACACTGGGAGGCTTTTCTGCAGTGAATGCAGATCCCCAAAGAACCCAGGCTAGAGTCCTGGGTGATTCCGGATGTCCATAGAGTTCCCTTCCCATCAAACGTCAGAGGTTTCCACTATCCACTGACCAGCCAGGGGATGGGTGGCACCCAACACCATCATACCTCCACACCCAGATATGCTTGGTATTTGGATCTGGAGTGAGCTGAAAGCTCAGCCCACCACATTGCCAGCCTGGGGTGGAGATGGCCACCACACCTAGCTTGGGACACCGAGGGCCCTGACAATGTCCCTCCCTAACCCCTTGTGTAAGCCCCTGATGAGTCAAAGCGTCAGCAGTGACTAGAGGTAGAGAGGAGGGCAGATGGGTCCCCAGCCCGGTGGGCTCATGCTTTATTTTCCCTCAAGACTTCACTTCTGAAGCACAGACTCAAAAGACAGGTTATTAAGAAGTTTCTGACAGCGAATGCAGAGCATTCATTCCCAAAGACCAGGCGCTGGGTGAGCATGATGAGGCCTGGGGAGCACCTCCTTCGTACCCCCATGAAGGCCAGGCCAGAGGGAGCAGTGCTAAGATGAGGACAGAATAGAAACAAAATAAAAAGCACAAAGGTTCTCAAATTCACTAAAGATGGGGGAAAAAAAGTTTGCCACTTCAAAAATGTTAGGCCAACACCCCCTGCAAGCGTTCGGGACATTTCAGTCAGTGCCTATCCCATCCTGTTTTCTTCACTAAGTCCTTCTATTCCGGCTTTCATCCTCCTGAGATTTTTGTCACAGCGAGTTAATTCCTGGCATCAGATGCTAACCAAATGCACTCCCTGCCCCTGGCCCTAGAAGAAGGGAGGTAGAGAGAGGTATGTGTGTGGGGGGTGGGGGGGCTGACAAGTGGTTACTAAGGGCTACGTGACCATACAATGAGACCTGTCCTACCCAAAATGCCAGTCATGCTCCATTTGGCAAAACTGCCCAGGGAGACGTCAAGTACCGGAAGTTTAACTGTTAACCTACCCATCTGGCCCTCCGATCATTTGTCATGAAGGTGTCACATGCCAGACAGAATTCCTCAGAAGTGCTGGCTACACCCTCCCGAGAGGGCCGAGGTCCGTGGCAGCTCATCTCTGGGTTGTCTGGTAGAAGGTGGGCATGATTTTCTTGGATACCTGTGCCCTCGCTCTTCTCAAGCCAGTTCTGCACAGGGCCTTTTTGGGGAAGGTTTTTCTTCTCACGGAGAGCGTCCCTGGCCTGGCCTCAACCTCTAGGAGAGGCACAAGCAACCTCCACTGTGCACTGAGCAGAGGGTGGAAGCGGAAACTTCGTGGTTTTATATATAGCACCTGCGTCTTCCGGAAACCTCAGAGCATGGGCAACAGCAGGCTTAACCACCTTTCCTCCCATCACAGGGAGGCTCACTTGGAAGGCATCCCCCTCTCTGAGCCCAGGGCACCAGGCCCCAGCAGCCGAGAGCCCCCTACAGGAATGTCAGGACCCTACCAGGCCCACAGTGGTCTGGTCTCTCACTTTCATTTTATTTTATTTATTTATTTTTTGGTTTTTCCGAGGTAGGGTCTCACTCTAGCTCAGGCTGACCTGGAATTCATTATGTAGTCTCAGGCTGGCCTCAAACTCACAGCGATCCTCCTACCTCTGCCTCCCAAGTGCTGGGATTGAAGGTGTGTGCCACCATATCCGGCCTATTTTATTTTATTCTATTTATTTGACAGAAAGAGAGAGAGAGAGAGAATGGGTGTGGCCAGGGTCTCCAGCCACTGCAAATGAACTCAAAATGCATGCGTCACCTTGGGCACCTGGCTTGCATGGGTCCTGGGGAATTGAACATGGGTCCTTTGGCTTTGCAAGCAAGCACCTTAACTGCTAAGCCATTCCTCCAGCCCCACTATAGTATTTTCTTTCTTTTGTTGTCATGACTATAGCCCAAGCATTTTATAAATTCACCATAGCAACCTCTGCTCTATGTCTGATGGCCATTTATACTCAGAGGAAAAAACTCTCTACAACACACATACAAAACATGTACACACATGTATACCACATATATACACACTCATATGTAGAATGTACACGTACAAACCACACATGCGTACCATACTTATGTGCATACCCATATATACACACACATATATATATACACACACATATCCACCCAGACATGTTCACACATAAACAGGTATGCACACATGCATGTGTACATGCCACATATATGCACAGAAATACACGCACACTCCCACACATAAACACTCATTGCAACACACACACACACACACACACACACACACACCAGCTCTGAGACAACCCCGAGATGAGGAGTTCCTGGGCCCAGCTGGTTTTTTTGGGCTCTTTGCACCTCCAGCCTGGCCCTTCCCCAATCTCCAGACTGCCTGCTTTTGTCTACCATTGAGTAGATGCCAGTATCCCCTTTGTATGACCCCACAGAAACGAAGTGGAATCAGGTTTGGAACAAATTTTTCATGGGCAGGGAAGTGGCGAGTGACAGCTATTTTTATCTGTTTTTCTAAGACCTCCGTGCCCCCTCTGCCAGGGAAGACAAGGACGAAGCTCTGGCCGCAGGCTTCCGGTCACATCCCATTTTAGACCCACTGCAGCCAGCTCCCTATCTCTTCACCCCAGGACCTGGGGCACAGCTGTGGCCCAAAGGAGTTTCTTTCTTTTTGGTTCTTTTGGTTTTTGAGGTAGGGTCTCACTCTAGTCCAGGCTGACGTGGAACTCACTGTGTAGTCTCAGGGTGGCCTCGAACTCATGGCGATCCTTCTACCTCTGCCTCCCGAGTGCTGAGATTAAAGGCGTGCACCACCACGCCCAGCCCAAAGGAGTTTCTAACAAGGAGAACTTGCATGGCTAGAGAGAAATGTGTTTAGGTTTTCTAAAACCCTCTCAATCACTACTGTGACATGTCTTCTAAGACACAGCTCTACAGGTCAATAGTTCACAAAGGATACTGGTGCCCTGACACGTCTCAGGCTCTAAAAATGTCCTCTCTACCACATTAACAGCCATCCTGCATGTTCAGTTAATTACCAGTGTCCAGAACAACTACTTATCTCATCAAATAATCTGCCATTTCTAGGCTGTATTTATTTTTTAAAAAATTCCCCCACTCCCACTTCCAAAATCATAACTCCAGAAACGAGGCTGTGACATGGTCCAAACCCACAAGAACCTTCTCGGACTTATTCAGAAAATTAGAATTATTTGGACTCTTGACAATATATTTTTTATTTTAAAAATATTTTATCTATTTATTTGCAAGGACAGAGAGACAGAGGGAGGGAGGGAGGGAGGGAGGGAGAGAATGGGCGCACCAGGGCCTCTAGCCTCTGCAAACGAACTCCAGATGCATGTGCCACTTTGTGCATCTGGCTTTACATGGGTACTGGGGAATCAAGCTCAAGTTGTTAGGCTTTGCAAGGCAAGCGCCTTACCTGCTAAACCATCCCTCCAGCTCCTATTTTTTTTGTTAAAAGAAAGAAAAAAAAAATATATATATATATATGACAGAATATAGGTATGCCAAGGTCTCTTGCTACTACAAATGAACTCATGAACTCAAGACACATGCACCAGTTTCTGCATCTGGCTTTATGTGGGTACTGGGGAATTGAACCCTGGCCAGTTAGTTCTGCAAAGCAAGTAACTTTAACTGCTAAGCCATCTCCTCAGACCCTATTTTTTCTTTTCTGTTTTCTTTTTCTATTTTTTTTTTTTTTGAGGTAGGGTCTTACAGTAGCCCAGGCTATTCACTATGTAGTCTCAGGCTGGCCTCAAACTCATGGCAATCCTCCTACCTCTGCCTCCAGAGCACTGGGATTAAAGGCATATGCCACCATGTCTGGTTATTTTGGGGCTTAAAATATTTGTTTGTTTGTTTGTTTGTTTGTTTGTTTGTTTGTTTGTTTATAAGAGAGAATGGGTGCACCAGGGCCTCCAGCCACTGTGCTAACTTATTTTATGTGCGTCCTGGGGCATCAAACCTGGCTCCTTTGGCTTTGTAGGCAAGCACCTTAACCGCTAAGCCATCTTTAAAAAAAATGGGGTTGGAGAGATTGCTTAGCGGTTAAGGCGCTTCCTGCAATGCCAAAGGACCCAGGATCAATGCCCCAGGGCCCACATAAGCCAGATGCACAAAGGGGCACACACATCTGGAGTTCCTTTGCAGTGGCTGGAGGCCCTGGTGTGCCCAACCTCTCTCTTTCTTTCTCTCTCTCTCTTTCTCTCCCTGCTTATTTCTCTCTCTCTCTCTCTCTCTCTTCCTCAATTAAATAAAAAGATTAAAAATTTAAAACAATATTTTTAGGGCTGGAGAGATGGCTTAGTGGTTAAGGCACTTGCATGCAAAGCCAAAGGACCCAGGTTTGATTCTCCAAGTCCCACATGAGACAGATGCACATGGTGGCTCATGTATTTGGAGTTTGTTTGCAGTGGCTAGAGGCCCTGGCATGCCCATTCTCACTCTCTCTCCCTCTCTAATAAATAAATAAATAAAAATAAATCTTAAAAAATATTTTTGAGAGCTGAAGGGGTTGCCTAATGGTTAAGGCACTTGCCTGCAAAGCCTAAGGACCCAGGTTCAATTCTCCAGGTCCCACATAAGCTAGGTACACATGGTGGCACATGCATCTGGAGTTCATTTGCAATAGCTAGAGGCCCTGGCACACCCATTCTCTCTCTCTCTCTCTTTTCCTCTTCCTTTCTCTGTCTCTAATAAACAAATAAAAATTAAAACTTTAAAAACATTTACTTATTTACTTTTTTTGGAGGGGAGAGAGACAGAGAGAAAGAGGAAGATCAGTAAGGGAGTACCAGGGCCTTCTGCCACTGCAGACGAACTCTGGATGCACGTGTCACTTTGTGCATCTGGTTTTTCATAGGTATTAGGGAACTGAACCCCGGGGGGGGCATCAGGCTTTGGAAGCAAACTCCTTTAATCACAGAGCCAGGCCTCCAGCCCTTTCTTTTTGCTTGACAGTTTGTCATTGAGTTTTGCAAAATTACTCTAACTCCAAGTGCGGAGCTGCTGTGAGGGAAACAAGGAATCCTGGAGGCTCACTCACGCCAGGTGCGGGGCTTTAACATCTTCTGCTGAGCTTTACTCCCGGCAGCTCTTTGACATCTCGGTAGGCATTGCTACTGCCCTGTAGATGTTTCTCGTTCTTCCACTGGGCATGTGCTAGGGCTCTACTCCCTGTCCCCTCAAAATCCCGTGAGGTAACGAGACTTGTTTGGCCATTTCATGTGAGCAGAAGTGAAATGTTTCTCCTCCAGGCTGCAGCTTTATGGCTTGGTACACCACCCTGCCAGGCTGATCCACTTTGCCATGGTGGTCAGCACCATCAGCTAAGGGCATCAGTACGGACAACAGGCGGCAGAGACCATACTCAGAGCGGGTGTGCAGCATGAGCGGGCAATTAAGCTCTGTGGCTGTTAGTAGCCGATGGTAGGGATGTTCGTTACCGCAATATACCCTGATTTTAAGTAAGAATGAATAGTGCTCAGAACCTGGCTTGCTGCTTGAAAGGAAGAAATAAGAAAGCAGCAGTAGAGAAGAAGGCGTGTCCTTGGCAAATTTTCTACCATCCCCTACGCCTGCCTTGTTTTCTAGTGCTTACGGTACACAGGAGCGATTCTATTCTGAAAACTCACCCCTTTCTTATGCTCAACTCCTTGCCTTCAATATTCAACTCAAACAACAGCTTTTCTCAGGCTCTTTCTCTTCCCCGTCATCCCAGATAGCCTTGGCATCCGTCCTCTGTTTCCAGTGGAAATCTGGACTTATCACGATGAACCCATTAGGCCGCCTCCCCTTTTCTGGGAAGACTGAATAACACAGTGGTTACAAGGCAAGCTCTAAAACAATGGCTTTGGACCAGAAGCACTGGTCCCTTAATGCCCCGGCGCTGAAACCAGGTCTCGCTTTGTTATCCAAGCTGAAGTGCGGTCAAGAAACCTTCTGCTTCCGCCTCCCGAGATGCTCGGACGAAAGGCGGATGCCACAGCACACAGCACGAGTGAAATTAGGTGCTGCTGGCCAGCAAGGGCTGCTGCACATCCTCCGGTGATCTACAACACAAAATCAACTGGCCCAAAATTCAACTAGTGCCAACGTTGAGACTCCTTGTTCTAAAGTGAGGAGGTCTGAGGTCATATCCCGGATCTTTGTATCACTGCAACCTTAGGCATGTCACTTAAGGCCTCATGCGCCACCACCATGTGATAAATGCATACCCAGTCGACGTTAGGTGTTGCAATCCGTTTCCTCCATTGGCATGCCATTCCTAAGAGGGAGGGACCAAGTTTTACCTGCATAACTACCTCTGCCTGCCTGTTCACAACCAATGTGGGCTGTCTGGGTTAAGTGTTAGCTCATCACTGTCTGAAAGCTAGCTCTTAGCGAGGAGCAGGGAAAACCCTTTGTCAGGAGCCCAAAAGACAAAACAAAAAACAAACAAATAATAATAATTAAAAAAAACCCTTGCATTCTACTTAGCAAACCATCTGCTGGTTTTAGGGTATTTCTTTTTTTTTCACTTTTTTTTTTTTTTTTTTTTGAGAGAGGGAAAGAGGCATAGTGCAAAAGAGAGAGAGAGAATGGGCACGCCGGGGCCTCTAGCCACTGCAAACGAACTCCAGATACATGTGCCAACTTGTGCATCTGGCTTACATGGGTCCTGAGGAATCGAACCGAGGTCCTTTGGCTTTGCAGGCAAACACCCTAACTGCTAAGCCATCTCTCCAGCCCTGGTTTTAGGGTATTTCTTACTTCTAGCTCATTGCAAAGTACATATTTGAGTACCAGAACCCTGAGTTTTCCAGAATATGTAAGAACCCAGAAACCAGAAGAAAGGACTAGGGATAGAGCTCAGTTGATAGAACATGTGCAAAGGCCCCAGGTTCAACCCCCAAGATGAGAAGGATAGGAAAAACGTAATATAAACACACTCAACTATCCTGGGAGAATGCAAGTTTACAGCAAATGACAAAATTATCTGGAAAAGTGACTTAAATCAAAATGAACTACCTGCAGATGAGCATAATTTATTTTATGAATTCAAGCGCAAGCCAAGCAAAAACATGAAATTTTATTTTGTGTCATGAATATACCCAAGAGTTTCTTTAAAAAAAAAAAAAAAAACAACCATTGAGCAACTTTAAACCAGCATCTCAAACTGGCACCTTTAAAATGTTTGGTTTAGCAGTTATGTTTGCCTATAAAGCATAATGACCCAGGCTCGATTCCCCAGTACCTATATAAGCCAGGTGCACAAGGTGGTACATGCATCTGGAGTTCATTAGCAGGAGGCTAGAGTCCCTGGCGTACCCATATACTTTCTCTCTCCCTCCCCCCCCCCGTATCTCTGCTTGCAAATAAATTATATATATATATATATATATATATATATATATATATATATACATATATATATATATATATATATATATATATATATATATATATATTTAATGTAGCAATCCAGGAAAACATTCAGAAGCAAACCATTGTTTGATTCAGTTACATGTTTGGTCTTGGATCCAATCCACTGCTTTCCAAAACGTGCTGGACAATACCCGTGGACCCTCCAGACCGTGTGGAAGGTCTGCAGGCATCTGTCATCAAGATAGCTTCCACTCCCCAGGCTCAGAGGACACGTCGGAACCCTCTGCTCATTTTCCAAAAAGCTTTCAGCCCACATAGAAAACAGTCCTTTCTTTATTAACAAAAACTCACCAACAGATACTTTTTTTTTTTTTTTTTGAAATCTTATAGCAAGGAACAAACCGCATACCTTTTCACTGCTTATGCCTCACCAAAATTGGGCCTAAGGATACTTACATTATTTCACACACTCAAAGCCTCACATACGTCACTAGGCAGAAGAACAAACATAAATACATTCTTAAGCACCTGACACCTTCCCTGCTTCCTAGTGAAGGCAAGCCCTCCAGCTAGTACTCACACTGGCAGAATCCCAAGATGATTTCCGAGTGCCTATGGCCTGGGGTAAAAATACTGAAATTCAATGCTAGCTATAAAGAGAAGAACTACTTCAGTCCCTAGCTGCTGTGACTAGCACTTATAGTTTATACACCCATTTTTTTTCTTCATTTAATCAAAATAAGCAAGGGAAGAATTCCTGGGACCTTCAGCACAGTCACGCGGAGGAGCAAGACGAAAGCCAAAGCACGGGCCCAGGCCTTGGGCAGACGTGGACATCACTCAGAGCGGGACTGTTCACATGTGAGTTGACTTTTGTTTTTGTTGTTTGTTTTTGTTTCTGTTTCCCTCAAGGTAGGGTCTCGCACTAGCCCAGGCTGACCTGGAATTCACTATGTAGTCTCAGGGTGGCCTCGAACTCACCGCGATCCTCCTACCTCTGCCTCCCAAGTGCTGGGATTAAAGGTGTGTGTCACCACGCTGGGCGTGAGCTGGGTTTTGAAGGAAGTCACCTGGTCAGAGCCATTCAGAGTAGTAGAGAAGGGTCCACATGCGCAACATGAAGGCACAAGGAGCTAGGCAGGTTCAGGGCATATGGGACAAGGATGTGGCTACGGATCTTATGTTTTCCTCTTCTTTGCCATTTTCTTTCAGAGAGACCCAAAGGTTCTTTGTTTTTCTGTTTATTTTCAGGTCCAACAATCCATAGACAACTTTCCGTAAATATACACCTGAGTCAGCCTAGGAGAGGTCCTGGGAGGGAAGTGGGAGGGGACAGTGGTGGGCTGGGCCACCACCCTGGCTCCCAGTACACCACAGCTCCCACTATAGGTGCCTGTCAAGCAGCACTGATCTATTTTGGAGATATAGGATGTTGAGAGCCGGAAGACAGCTCCGAGATAACCAGGCATCCTCACAGACAGTCCTGAGAGACAGAAATCATATCTGGGCCCAAGGCGTTTAAAATGCTGCCCCAGTCTCCACACTACACAGTAATAATGTATTTCTGTTCAGTGTTTTTTTTCCCTAGTGTTGCAGACGAAACACTAGTAGGGAGCTACTTCCCCAGCCCTGTAATTGTTTTGTGTATTTTTTTATTTCAAATTCAGATCATTTAATGGAAGGACAAAGTAAATAAGTACATAAAAAGGTAATTACTATCATGTGCCATTAGGGAAAAATAAATCCACAATAAAAGACTAGGAGTACAGCTCTGTGGTAGAGCACTGGCCTACCATGCATGAATTGTAGGTTTGATGCTCACCACCTCAGAAACAAACAAACAAAATAAATAAATAAAGAGAACCAAGTGTGGTGGCGCACACCTTTAATCCCAGTGAATAGTGAATAGTGAATTCCAGGTCAGCCTGGGATAGAGCGAGACCCTCCCTCAAAAAATAAAATAACTTAGCCAGGCGTGGTGGCGCACGCCTTTAATCCCAGCACTTGGAAGGCTGAGGTAGGAGGATCACTGTGAGTTTGAGGCCACCCTGAGACTATGTAGTGAGTTCCAGGTCAGCCTGGGCTACAGTGAGACCCTACCTCAAAAAAACTAAATAAAATAACTTGTGTCTGGGCCATCCTGCTCCAGAATGTCTGTGTGCTGCACAATTATAACAATGTCCAGAAAGCCTTGTGCAATTAAGGGGCCTATGATGTGCCAAGCCTGTCAGGTCTGTGCTCTGAACGTACACAGACAGCCCCTCCTGTCCTCCGTCCTGTCGCTTTGCAGGCGGGCACAGTCACCAGGGATGAGGCCGCATGAGGACTGTCTGGGGATGCCCACTGTCAACCACTCACTACCTGGCTCTCTCTGAGCAGCCGGGAATTGTGATCCTTTCTGACCCGTCTTTCCTTTTTTAACCAGCCTGGGGGCTGCAAGGCAACTACATGAGTTCACTTTTGCAGCAGTTGCATCCGCTGAGTCCATGCTGTTAGACAAAGGCACATTTAGAAGGAAAAGAGTCCTCTCTCAGTTCCACCTCCCGGAATATAAAACTGATCTTGAAACAGACCCTACTTTAAAAAACCAAAACAAGAGCTGGAGAGATGGCTTAGTGATTAAGCGCTTGCCTGTGAAGCCTAAGGACCCAGTTCAAGGCTCGATTCCCCAGGACCCACGTTAGCCAGATGCACAAGGGGGCGCAGGTGCCTGGAGTTCATTTGCAGTGGCTGGAGGCCCTGGCGCACCCATTCTCTCTCTCTGTCTGCCTCTTTCTCTCTGTCTGTCGTTCTCAAAAATAAATAAGTAAATAATCACAAATGAAGCAACCCATTCAATATGTTCCACACATAACGGACACTTTTAAATTCACAGCTGCGATGGTCTTTATTATTGTGCATACTAAGGCAGCTCCACACGTTTAATAGCTGCATGGCACGATGAATTCACAGGGAAGTTGCAGTAAAATTTGCAGTGAGTTTCATAAGAAATATGGCAGAGCTAGGCCACCTCCATTCTATTCTTTGTGCCACTGGCTCTTAAACCTATATTCAGGATTCCCGTTCCCATACCAAACTGCTGTCTGATATTCCTGAAATCTTCCCAAAACCACTGTCACTTGTTCCCAAACTACACTTGTTCCCAAACTACAGTCAGAGGACAGACTATTGATCTCCAGCAACCTGCCACCTCGAACCATTCAAGATACTGCCCCTTCAGGCCGATCCAGATGGGCCCTTAAGGTTCCTTGTCACATAAACTCCCAGGAGACTCTCCTGCCTTCTCCAGGGATTCTCATATTTGACATCAATAGTAACAGACGAGAAAATCTAGGTCAGTCAGAGCAGAACACTGGAGGAACTTTCCCCTTCCCCCAAAGCTGGGCTGGATGAACTCAGGTCCTCATGCATGCGAGGTGAGCACTCTACCACTGACCACACCCCAGCCCCTGACCCTGTGGGGGCTGGTTATAGCATCTCAGAGTAGCCAGCAAATGGCAGGGGGCAAGGGGTGGCTTTTAGGAGAAGGCTGGCTTTTAATGCACAGTGCAATACTGCAAGGTAAACAGGGTCCAGACGCTGTTCCATAGGGCTTTCGCCTGACATCAAAACTGATTACTGTCCTGTGTACATTCCCAGGTTCAGCAATAAGGGAGCTACTGTCTGCTGCCTTCGCAGTCGGAGGTCCACGCTGCCACATGCTAACCAGCTTTCTCGTGGGCTCCTTCCTCCCGGACGTCAGCCCCTCCATCCTACCCGCAGGAGAAAAGAGCCTAGGAATAGCAGAGATGTCTGTGCAAGCCAGGCCCGAGACTCAGCCCCCCCCGCCAAAGCATGTTCAATGCCTGCTGGACAGACAGACATGAGTGGGCCTCCAGAAGGCCACCAAGAGCAGGAAGGGTCACACTGAAGATGTCTGTCCACATCGCAGCCATCTCAATCCCAGCACAGGTGTGGCAGGCAGGAATGTCCCAGGGCTATGGGGACATCAGCCTGCACTTCCAAGACAGAATTTGTCACCATGCAGCCTGGGCTCCTTCAGTGTCTCCAGGGACTGCTTGGGACTCAGAAGTGAGCTGGCGGTCTTGGGCTTCATCAGTTCTGCCCAGTCACCCAGGTGAGTATGTCTTCCACTCCATCACCCCAGCCCACGGCTGATGGCAAAGAGTAGCCCTGGAACTTGGTGAGTTCTGGGCACAGCAGAGTCCAGAGAGGTACGAAGTGGAAAGACCTTACAGCCTCCCAGTTCTGAATCCTCTTGAAGATACACATGTTGGGTCCTTGTCTGACTGTAGCCAAATAAAGCACCTCTAGCTGAGAAGGGCCTGTTTTAATGAGCATATGCCCTCCCAGCTTCCCTGTGGCACAGGGAAGAGACACCATTAACCTTCACACTACACACACACACACACACACACACACGTGTGCGCACACACGCATGCACACATTTCTATCTCATTCATTCTCATGAGCTACTGCAACTCTAAAAGACATACGATGAGAAAATAACCAAGCCGAGCATGGTGGCACACGCCTTTAATCCCAGCACTCGGGAAGCAGAGGTTGGAGGGTTGCCGTGAGTTCGAAGTCACCCTGAGACTCCATAGTGAATTCCAGGTCAGCCTGGGCTAGAGTGAGACCCTACCTCAAAAACACACACACACACACAAAGAAAATAACCAAGAAATAGAAGACATATGATGAAAGCATAGGAGTGAGAGGAGATGGTAGGAGGAATGAACTTCTCACATCCCCAAATGCTAAGCCTTCTGTGTCTGGGTGACCTCAGCCACTTCCCATCTCCAAGACAGAACAGAGACAGGCTGGTCCCCAGGGGCCTGTAATCAGATGACTGGTGCCAGCAAGTGAAAACGGAGAATTGTTTTTGAAAGCACATTCTGAGCCCTGGTAACAAAGCCAGGCCTCTCCTGTACGGCAGGGACCTGACCTCCCTGGCAAAGTAGGTCCTGCTTCCTATTTTGTTTCACACTTGAGATGACCGGTCCTGAATCACGACACTCAGTCATGGCTGGTTAGGCACTCACTTAAGCACTGTTCACAGTGGTGGTAGTGATAGAAAGAGGGAAGGGGGTAATTTCTCTATCCCCAGGCCTGACCTGAGTCCAGTCCTCGAGCCACGCTATCTCATTCCATTGCACAGCAGCCTGAGAGGTCATTATAGCAGTTACTTTCTCAGTGCTAGGTCAAAACACCCGACCAGAGGCAGCTTATAGAAGGAAAGGGTTTATTTCTGGCTTATAGATTTTAGAGGATGTTTCTTCATGAGGTGGGGAGCGTAGCAGGATCTGGGCATCGCATCTTCACATCAGGAGGCAGGAAGGAGGAGAGCTGGCTGGCACTGGCAAGCTAGGCTGAACTATAAAATCCTAAGGCCCACTCCAACTGACACACGTCCTCCAGCAAAGCCCGCCTCCCAAAGGCTCCACCGGTTGGGGACTAGGTAGGAAACTTAATCACAAACACTTGATGCGATGAGGGACATTTTACATCCAAACACCATGGGTTAGAAGTGAGGAAATGGGATCAGAGAAGTTACATCTCTGTAAGGCCCTAATCATGGCAATCGTTGGGAATTAGGGTTCGGCAGGCTCAAGCTGCATACTCTTTGACAGAGTATCTTCTCTGGTCCACAGAGCCGGCCTGCTCTAACACAGACCACGTACTCAGCTCAGTGTCAGAGCTTCTGGACCCCGCTACTTCTTGGACGGGAATAAGTGCATAAGTCAGAAATACTCCCTAATTGCTTCACTTACCTAGAGAAAGGAATGGTGGAGGTTGCAAGCCCAGCATAAAAGGCCAAAAACTAAGCTGGGCGTGGTGGCACACGCCTTTAATCCCACCACCCGGGAGGCAGAGGTAGGAGGATTGCTGTGAGTTCGAGACCACCCTGAGACTCCATAGTGAATTCCAGGTCAGCCCGGGCTAGAGTGAGACCTTACCTCATAAAACCAAAAAAAAAAAAAAAAAAGGCCGAAAACTAGCACTATAACTGCCTCTACCTCTAAGACACACAGCCACCATTTACTAAGCATTTCCAATATCCAGATGCTATATGAGGCACTGGACACATTCTCTCATTGCAGACTCAAAAACCTTAAGGCAGGGGGCTGGAGAGATGGCTTAGGGGTTAAGCGCTTGCCTGTGAAGCCTACGGACCCCAGGTTCAAGGCTCAATTCCCCAGGACCCATGTAAGCCAGATGCACAAGGTGGCGCATGCATCTGGATTTTGTTTGCAGAGGCTGGAGGCCCTGGTGCGCCCATTCTCTCTCTCTCTCTTTCTGCCTCTTTCTCTCTCTGTCTGTCGCTCTCAAATAAATAAATAAAAATAATAAGCAAAAAAACCTGAAGGCAGGTATTATCAGTTCCATTTTACGGATGATACAACTGAGGTGCCGAAAGGTTAAGGCATTTCTCTAGGCTCACACAAGAAGGAAGTGGCAGAGTGTAGGCTCAAACCCAGCACTGGCCTGTCATCACACCTGGCATCATTCAGCCCTCCTACCTTCCCCAGGACTCAGTAATACTTGCGGAGCTCAAGCCCCCACCTCCTCCCAACCTTTTCCTATCATGTCCTTCTGATCAAATAGGATGGGGTAGCTAGGCGTAGTAGCACACACCTTTAATCCCAGGCAGGGGTAGGAGGATCACTGTGAGTTCAAGGCCAGCCTGAAATTACATAGCGAATTCCAGGTCAGCCTGTGCTAGAGTTAGACCCTACCTCAAAAATAATAAGAACAATAATAATAATAGGATGGGGTGTGGGAAGCCTGAGGCCTCATTTCAGCCTCTAGATTGCCTGAGCACCCATTTATTTGGAATTCAATGCACTGGGCCAGTCCTAGGCTGAGGAAGATGGCCCTCCTTCATTTCAATCTCCTAGAGCCTTTGGATTCTGAACAGTCTTTGCTTAAGCCTTCCAACAGATGGGCTGGAGATATGGCTTAGCAGGTTTGATTCCCCAGGACCCACATAAGCCAGATGCACAAGGTGGCGCATGCGTCTGGAGTTCATTTGCAATGGATGGAGGCCCTGGTATACCCATTCTTTCTCTCTCTCTCTCTCTCTCTCTCTCTCTCTCTCTCTCTATATATATATATATATATATATATATATATACACACACACACATACATATATATGTATATACACACACCTCTTTCTATCTCTCAAATAAATAAATTAAATTAAAATTAAAATAAATAAACTAAAAAAAAAAAGACTTCAACAGAGGCAGCAAATTCCTCAGGCCTTCACCCCATATTCCTTCCCCAACAGTGCTGCCCTGTCCAATTCCTCTACTCCTGCTCTGCACCATGCACAGAAGCTTCCTGCATTTCACACGCCCACATCAATTCATTATTTATTAACTCATATTTAGTGAACGTGCTTGTTCAATGGAGATACAACTTGTTCCTGCGTTCTGCAAATCTCAAACACATCTATTGGCATCGGCTGTGTCTTAGAGGACACACCCCCAAGGACAGGAACAGCATCAATTAAGCCATTCTTTTCAGCATGGGTACCTGCAGGCAGGAATGCCACACAGATGCCAACTGTTGGGCAGCCACTGGGGTGCAATGTGCCCTTCTCAACATGGGCAGCCACGGGAAGGAAGACCCAATGTCACAAGAACAAGGGAAGAAACCGCAGGATTCAGCTCAAAGCCAGGTTATACAGAAGAGGAACCCCACATAGATTAGCTGAACCCCCTATCTCCTGCCCACTGTAAAATCTCAAGAGTGGGGGGTCAGAGAGATGGCTCAGAGGTGAAGGCGCTTACTGGCAAAGCCTAACAACCCAGGTTCGATTCCCCAGTCCCCACATAGAGCCAGATGCACAAAGTGGCACACGCATCTGGAGTTTGCAGTGGTTAGAGGCCCTGGTGTGCCCATTCTGTCTCTTTCTGCTTGCATATAAATAAATAAATAACTCAAGAGTGAATTCCTCCCTTATTTTCCAGTATACCGCTGCGAAAGCCGTGACAAGGTGGTAAGCCCTTGCGAATCCTAAGCTCCTAAAGAGAATGGAATCCCGCCTTAATCATCCATTCAGAAGCTGACTGTCTAGTCCTGGGAACAGCAGTCCTGGCTTTGTGACTCCCTCCCCGATGGGCGGAGCCTTCCACAGTGTCTTTACAACCCAGTGATGAGTGAGCAAGCCGCAGCGCAAGTAGGCTGCATAGCCTTTGCAATACAGAGGTAAGAATACCCCCTCTAGCGTGGTAGTAGCTCTGGTCCACCTTCTTTTGAGAAAGCTTTAAAAGCAGTGGCATAGTACTACTGAAAACTGATGTAGGCAGAAACAAATTCACACTCTCCCAAGATGTCTCTGTATACACTACCTCATTGATACTCTCAAAGACCACGTGAGATAGGAAGCCTATCAACATACCCGTGTACTTATTTATTTATTTAATGTCTTTTTTTTTTTTTCTTTTTGGTTTTTCAAGGTAGGGTCTCATTCTAGCCCACGCTGACCTAGATTTCACTATGGAGTTTCAGGGTGGCCTCAAACTCACAGCGATCCTCCTACCTCTGCCTCCAGAGTGCTGGGATCAAAGGTGGACGCCACCACACCTGGCTTCAACATACCCATTTTTACAGCTACCAAAGCAGCCCAGAGGGGCCCAAAGAGACCACATGCTAAAGCCAGAGTCAATAGTCTTTCTAGCACGCTACACCCCCAGGGCATGCACATGCCTAGTCAAATTCTTAGAAAACCGGGGACAGGGTGGGGGGGGGGAGGGTCCTCCAAATTGCTTGAAATTAATTTAGTACCACACTCTGTACTAGGATGTGGTTCCTGCTATGATAATGACGACTGACGATGATGAAGAGGAATGAGACACATGACAGAGGTTACGGAGAGAAGCTAAACCAGGCCTGGCGACACGAGCCTGTCATCCCAGCACTCAGGAGGTGGAGGACGGAGAATTGGGAGTCTAAGGCTATTCTCAGCTACATTGTGAATTTGAGGCCAGCCTGGGTTACATGATACCCTGCCTAAAAAGGGGGAGGGGGGCTGGAGAGATGGCTTAGTGGTTAAGCGCTTGCCTGTGAAGCCTAAGGACACCGGTTCGAGGCTCGATTCCCCAGGACCCACGTTAGCCAGATGCACAAGGAGGCGCATGCATCTGGAGTTCATCTGCCGTGGCTGGAGGCCCTGGCGTGCCCATTCTCCTTCTGTCTCTCTCTCTCTCTGCCTCTTTCTGCCTCTGTCTGTTGCTCTCAAATAAATAAGTAAAAATAAAACAAAATTTTTAAAAAGGGGGGTAGAAAAAGAGAGAGAGGTTTCTGTGCCTTCTATAGACTAAGGTATCACCTTAACATTCAAAAGGTCCCCATGCCAACAAGCTGCACCTCTATGAGGACTTGTTAGTAGTTTCTCAGTTCTTAAACAGCACCCTCCTGACCTCTCAACTTTGACACGTAGCCATTCGTTTTCCCTGCCCAGAGCTCAGTGACTATCTCAGAACCATGTCCCTGACAAAAACCTCCTGGCCACTTTTTAAACTACTGGCGTGCAGTTGCATTTTCCACTTGACATTGTCAGGAGATTAAGCTGTGTATGTCACTGTCCCACACAGGCCCTTTTCCAGCTTCCTGGCTAGCAGATTCAGGTGAGATAAGGATTACAGAAGTGATACTCCTAAGTTCCTCTCCCCACAGTTGGGGAGGGGGCCTGTGTTATTAAATCTACCACTTAGGGGCTGGAGAGATGGCTTAGCAGTTAAGCACTTGCCTATGAAGCCTAAGGATCCCGGTCCGAGGCTCGATTCCCCAGGACCCATGTAAGCCAGATGCACAAGGGGGTGCATGCGTCCGGAGTTCGTTTGCAGTGGCTGGAGGCCCTGATGCACCCATTCTCTCTCTCTCACCGCCTTCGAATAATAATAATAAACAAAAATCTACCACTTAGACTGGCTAGTGCATCAGCAGGGGATTAGACAAACACCAGCTCCCGGCAGAACCCGGGGAGAAACTCTTACGGGGCCATCCTCCTGATTATACATTTCACAACCCGGTCATCAATCGCCATAGTGAAGAGGAAAACAAATTGAGCCGAGCCTGGAAAGAATGTCAGCAAAATTGGAAAAACACTTGCTGGGAACCGCCTGGGGGGTTCAGTGACCTCCCCTGTAATTGCCCAGGTCCCACTAACTAGCTCACAGCATACCAAGAGAGATCACAGATCGAGCTGGGTGGATGGCCAGCCACCAGGGCATCAACTCCCACCCCCATCTCCCCACACTTACCAACGGCCCACGCCCCCACCTTCACAAGGCCCACACCTACATCCACATCCACTGCCTCAGCGTGCTCAACGCTCCCGCAGTGGAGGAAAGTAATAAGCACTGGCCATAGGCAGTGTATTATAGCTTCTTGGAAAACAATACAACCCGGCGAATCATTCTGATTAAATGCGTAGAGTGTGGGGGGGTGCATAGAATGCAGAGAACCTTTCAAGCGAGGTCATGAAAAGAACTTCACTCAAAGCCCAAGGACACAAGCGTCTCCTTCACACCCTCCCACCATGCACTGGGACCAATGTTATACTGTGAGTGTGTGGACAGTCTTTTCATAAGATAAGGTCTTGGTCTAGACCAGGCCCTTGTCCAGCATCACGAACACATCATTTTGGGATTAGATCAACCCTAACCCTAGTCACGAGTCAGTGGAAATAATCTCACTGCCTTGGCTTTCAACACTGTTATCATTTCATTTTCTCTTCCCATCTGAACCTCGGCACAAAAGTAAAACGCAAGCTTAATGGGCTAACAGCAAGCTGCATGAATTTCCAGTGAGGGTGATGACAGTTAACTTCTACCACCCAGGGGGCCTGAGCCAGTTCCTACCTATTCAGAGAGGGAAATAAAAACGTATCCTCCATGGGCTGGAGAGATGGTTCAGCAGCTAAGGCACTTGCCTGCGAAACCAAGTAACTTGGGTTTGATTCCCCAGTTCCCATGTAAAGCCAGATGCACAAAGTGGCGCATATAACTGCTAGAGGACCTGGGTTGCCCATTCTCTGTCTGTCTGTCTCTATCTACTTATAAATAAATAAATAAGTAAATAAGTAAATAAATAAATATTTGAAAGAAAATATATTCTCCCCAACCCAGATGAAATCATACACAAGAATGAATTGTAACTGGGTCTAAGTGGTACAGAGGCCTGTAATCTCAGCTACTCTGGAGGCAGGGCCAGGAGGATCTTAAGTTCAAGACCTGACTGGGCAACAGAGTGAGTTTAAAGCCAGCCTAGGCAACTTACCGAGACCCTGCCACAAAATGAATTTTTTTTTTTTTTTTTGCTTTTTTGAGGTAGGGTCTCACTCTAGCCCCGGCTGACCTGGAATTCACTATGGAGTCTCAGGGTGACCTTGAATTTACAGTGATCCTCCTACCTCTGCCTCCTGAGTGCTGGGACTAAAGGCGTGCGCCACCATGCCCGGCTCGCAAAATTAAAAATTTTTAAAAAGGCCGAAGCTGTCACTCAGCAGGCTTGGGGCCATGGGGGTTTCATTCCCAGTAAAACACACCCACAATTACAGAAACTCATTCTGCCACCTATCCTAATCTTTGGTTATTTATAAAACTTTCTCTTCGTGTGTGTGTTGCTGGGAATGGAACCCAGAACCTACAGCATGCTAGACAAGTGCTCTAACACTGAGCTACATCCCCAGCCACAGTTACTGAAACTTAACAGCTAGCTGGGTGTGGTGACACACGCTTTTAATCCCAGCAGAGGTAGAAGGATCACTGTGAGTTCAAGGCCACCCTGAGACTACATAGTGAATTCCAGGTCAGCCTAGGCTAGAGTGAGACCCTAGCTCAAAAAAAAAAAAAAAAAAAAAAAAAGAAGAAGAAAGAAAGAAAAAGAAAAAGAAAACTTGTCTGAAACAAGAGCAAAAATTTCAAGAAATAAAAAAATGTAGTATTGGCTAGTAGCCTGAAGAGGTATCTGTTGTTCAGTGAGTTTCTATTACATGACATCAGATCAATTAAATATCCAAACAACTCTCAACAAGGGGAGACCAGATTTCTAACAGTGAATTCTTCATGGAATTGCTAAGACACATCAGACAAGCCACTTCTGAAAGCAGTTGTGCAGCAGCTGGGGAATTCCAGCTTTTGAGAAGCCAATTTCATTCCACTCTTCTGATGGAAGCAAATCATTTTTCAGGACTGCATTTGGTTGAAAATAGAACCTGAGGGGCTGGAGAAGTGGCTTAGCAGTCAAGGTGCTTACCTGAGAAGCCTAAGGACCCATGTTCAACACTCCAGATCCTATGTCAGCCAGATGCACAAAGGTGAGGAAAGCGCAAGGTCCCACGTGCCCACTAGGTGGCACAAGCGCCTCGAGTTCAATTGCAGTGGCTGAGGTCCTAGCATGCTAATTCTCTCTTTCCTCTCTCTCTGTCTCTCTCTCATATATATATATATATATATATATATAAAATGGAACCTGAAGTCCTAGAGCTACTATATATCCTTTCTTCCATGGGGTCCAGTGATATTTCCAGGCAGATCCTGCGTTTCTCATACTCAGTCTCCCAACTCCACGGCCACTAACGTTTATTTATTGAGCTGCTATTATGTGCCAAGTGCTATGCTAGTCACTTTATAAACACTGCAGCATGGAACTCTCACCACCCCATGAGGCCACAGCCACTCTCACCACTTCTCAAGGGCTTGCAAGTCAGGTGTGACCTGGGATTTCTATTCAGATCTCCTGAACCCGAGTCCAGTCCCCGCTCCTCACAGCAGAAAGGTCACGGGCGTCAGTAATGAACTGGCCTGCACTACGCTTCTTTTCTCCCTTCATTCATCTTTCCGATGGTTCAGCACTTCTCTTGTGAGTACATAATACAAGAGACATTTATTTTCTCTCACTTATGCATTCACTCCTTTAACAAATATTTTAAAAGCACAGGCTGCGCTTAAAGCCAAGGTGGATCTTCAAAGGTAAGGAGGGAGCTAACATGAATGTGGTCTTGTAACAGTACTGAACGTGTCCTGGCTGTGCTTTCTTCTTCTTTTTCTCTTTTTAAAATAAATGTTCTTTAAAGGACTTTAAAATTTATTTATTTATTTATTTATACTACAGAGTGAGAGAGAAATAGGGAGAGAGAGAAAGAATGGGTGCCCCAGGGCCTCCAGCCACTGCAAATGAACTCCAGATACATGAGCCACCCTGTGCATCTGGCTTACGTGGGTCCTGGGGAATTGAACTGAGGTCCTTTGGCTTTGCAGGCAAACACCTTAACCACTAAGCCATCTCTCTCCAGCCCATGGTTGTATTTTCTTCACATGTAAAATATGACTGAGAAAATGAGCTCTACAGCTTTCTCCAATTGTATAGCATTCTGAACACCCACATAATGATCATTATGGAGCAAGAGAGAAAATTCTGCTATTTTTTTAAATAGTAGCACAGAGGCTTAACTTCCTAATGAGATTACATATGTTTTAAAAATATTTTTATTTATTCATTTGAGAGAGAGGAGAATGGGCATGCCAGGCCCTCTTACCACTGCAAACAAACTTCAGATGCACGCACCGCTCTGTGCTTTACACGGGTACTTAGGAATTGAACCCCCGCTGGCTTGCTGTGCAAGGACACGACTTTAACTGCTACGTCACCTCTCCAACTCCACACACTTTTGTTTTTGTTCTTGTTTGGTTGATTGGTTGGTCTTTTTTTCAAGGCAGGGTCTTACTCTAGCCCAGACTAACCTGGAACTCACTCTGTGCCCCATGCTGGCCTCAAACTCACAGCAATTTTCCTACCTCAGCCTCCAAGGGCTGGAACTAAAGGCATATGCCGTCATGTCCGGCTTATGAGACCATGTGTGTAATAGTGTTTTTCAGCCAAGGAAACTTGAGCTACCTTTAAACTAATAGTTCACGCCTGGAAAAATGGGCCAGGACTGCTGTGTCTACCAGAAAGAAAGGCTGGAGGAAGGAGGCTCGATAAGAAAACAAGGTGCCTGTGAGGACCCTGGTAGGACTTGAGGCTGGTCGTAGAACTACAGCAAGTCAAGTTTGACCATAGGATCCTGAGATCAAGCTGGCAGATTCTTCCAGGCCTCCAAGAGGGGCTGTCGGGTGGGTCTGGCCCAGGGTTCCAATGGAAGTGCTTGGTTTTGCTGTTCCACGGTGTTCAGATCATCTACGGTACCATTATTACTTAATTCAATTAAGTTAACGGATACAGTCAGAGCACCACTCTCAAAACAACAGGTCATGACTTTACCAAAGGGGCAGCTGGCTCTCTAAATAACTTTTCATATAATCAAAGAGTTTATACTTGGTGTGATTTTGTAAGTAATGAGCTCCCCTGATTCATGAAAAAAATAAATAAAAAGCATGATTCACAATACCAGTTCTACCTAGTCAGGGGGAAAATATCACTGTAAAGCGCACTTGCATAGCGCTGAGAGCAAAATGTGCATAACTCCAATGGCAAGGTCACCTCTCCTATCCAAACCGTAGAACCCTCAACATTTGTAAGTAATGTAACCACAACACCAATTATTTATTTACTTATTTTTGAGATAGGAGCTGGCTTCAAATTCACAATCCTTCTGCGTCAGCCTCTGGGTTGCTGATATTACAGGCATGCACCATCATGCTTGGCTTCACAAGGCAATTTAAAATTCCTGAGTTAATTCTGAATTACTTGTTGATATCTGAAGTCTACAAAGGCTTTTCCACAGAGATAAAATTCTTTCCACTAAATTCTTTAAAAAAATTGGGGCTGGGGCTGGGGCTGGAGAGATGACTTAGCAGTTAAGGCGTTTGCCTGCAAATCCAAAGGATCCTGGTTTGACTCTCCACACCCACGTAAGCCAGATACACAAGAGGGCGCATGCGTCTGGAGTTCATTTGCAGTGGCTGGAGGCCTTGGCGTCCATTCTCTCTCTCTCTATCTCAAATAAATAAATAAATAATATATTTTTTTTAAAAATTGGGGCTGGAGAGATGGCTTAGTGATCGCTTGTAAAACCTGACTGCCTGGGTTTGATTCCCCAGGACCCACACAAGCCAGATGGCACACAATGGAACATGCATCTGGAATTCATTTGAAGTGGCTAGAGACCCTGGAATGCCTATTCTCTCTCCCTCCCTCCCACCCTCTCTGCTTGCAAACAAATAAATAAAATGTATCTTATTTATTTGAGAGAAAGAGGTGGAGAGAGAGGGAGAGGGAGTAGGAGAGAGAGAGAGAGAGAGAGAGAGAGAGAGAGAGAGAATCTGTAAACGAACTCCAGATGGCATGTGTCACTTTGTGCATCTGGCTTACATGGGTCCTGGGGATTCAAACCTGGATCCTTTGGCTTTGCAGACAAGTGCCTTAACTGCTAAGCTATCTCTCCAGCCCAATAAAATATTTTCAATAATATTTTTAATATTTTATTTTTGTACTGAGAGAGAAAGAAAGAGGGAGAGAGAGAAAAAACAGGTGTGCCAAGGCTTCTAGGCACCACAGACAAACTCCACACACATGTGCCACCTTGTGCACCTGGCTTTAAGAGGATCCTGGGGAATCAAACCTGGATCCTTTGGCTTTGCAGGCAAGCACCTTAACAGCTTATGCCATCTCTCCAGCCCAATAAAATATTTTTTAAGGGCTGGACAGATTGCTTAGTGGTTAAGGCATTTTCCTGCAAAGCCCAAGGACCCTGGTTCAATTCTCTAGGGCCCACATAAGCCAGGTGCACAAGGGGAGCACATGCATCTGGAGTTCATTTACAGTGGCTAGAGGCCCTGGCAAGCCCATTCTCTCTCTCTCTCTCTCTCCTTTCTCTCTATCTCGAATAAGATAAATAAATAAAAATGTTAAAATATATGTTTTTTAAAATTCTACCTTTAGCTAAGGTGAAATCTGATAAACTAAAAGCCTAAGCAATGTTATCCCTCCACCTAGGAATATAAATAAACTATATAAAACCAATCTAATCTGCAACTACCTTTAACAAGTATGTGCCAACAAAATCAGACAAGTGACTGAGTCACCAACTCAACTCTTGTAAACAAAAGCCCCGAAGATGATTTATGTCAAACCTGCAATCCATTTCTCTGAAAGCAGGGGCTAACTTATTTAGTTCATTTTCTTGTGAAAACCTAAGGGCTAAGGCATGTCTCCAGCTATACTCTTAGAGCTTAAACATTCTCGTGAAAAGCAATGCTTCGAATCAACCTCTTTTAATTCTTTGAAGTGACATTTTACCTCTGTGTCAGCAAAGCCTGTTTCCTGACTTACACATCCAAGGGGACCAAAGACCCCCTTTTGATTGATGAGCAGAACAAATGTTTTTAGGTTACTATTCTAGCATCCCACCAGCACAATCCCCAAGATCTGTTTACTAAGGAAAAACCTAGGTACAGTGCTGACACTGTTTCTACGGTGCCTTGTCAATGAGAAGTTAAAAACAAACCATCTTGCTTGGCGTGGTGCCACACACCTTTAATCCCAGCACTCGGGAGGCAGAGGTAGGAGGATCACCGTAAGTTCAAGGCCAACCTACGACTACGTAGTGAATTCCAGGTCAGCTTGGGCTAGAGTGAAACCCTACCTCAAAAACCCAAAAGAACAAACAAACCATCATCTGGCAAAGGAACGGAAGACAGGCGGATCAGTCAATTGGCCTCAGTAAAAGCACACATTTAAATGTGCCTAGTTGTTTAGTTGTTGTTGTTTTTAATCTCAATGCTAAGGTCCATACTAAAAAAAAAAAAAAAAAACTGTGTCACCCTTTCAAACACCCTGACACATTCTTCACACCCACCAACCTTGGAATCAAGTGTCTAGAATTAAAGAGAAAGTTGGAACCAGATGGACTCTCCGAATTACCTTTCTGCATTACATATATTATAGAAGGAGACAAGTAAACCAGAGAGCCAGACAGCCAAGTCCCCATAGTGTGCCTCAGGGTCCCACTGCCTTCTCAGTCTTGGTTTCTTTCCAAGCACATCAAGGTAACACCCAGAACCTCATATAAATAATTCTGGGTCCCACCAGATCTGGAAGCATGAACTGAGGCTCATGTCCCCAAGAGAGAAGCTGCCCATCTTCAGAAAACAGAAACCATACCCCATAACCTGGGCCTTCCAACATCCTCATCCAAAAAAGATGTTTCCACTTAAAAGGGCTCACCACTAGTGCATCTTTTGAAGTGGCCCTTAACATTTAGTTTGGCTTACCCAAACATAAAATCTTTACGTTCTTTTGAAAACCACATACAACCATTTGAAATAGCTTGAATTTTTTTCTATGTATTCCAATTAATTTTGCATCAAAAAGAAACAAGACAGGCTGGGGAGATGGCATAGCACCCGCCTTGGTTCAATTCCCCAGCATCTACATGAAGCCAGATACACAAATTGGCACATCGTCTGGGGTTTGTTTGCATCAGCAAAAGGCCCTGGTATACCCATATTCACTCTCTCCCTCTTCCTCCCCCCTCTCTCAAATAAATAAACAAAATATCTTTTTAAATATTTTTATTTATTTGCAATAAGAAAGAGAAAGAGAGAGAGAGAGAGAATGAGTGTGCCCCAGCGCCTCATGTCATTGCAAATGAACTCCAAATCCATGCACCATTTTGTGCTCCTGGCTTTATGTGTATACTGGGGAATCAAACCCAGGCCATCAGGCTTTGCAAGCAAGTGCTTTTAACTGCTAAGCCATCTCTCCAGCCCAATAAAATATTTTTTAAAAAGAAACAGGGGCTGGAGAGATGACTCAGTGGTTAAAGGCTCTTACTTGCAATGGACTCTCCAGTACCCACTTAAAGTGAAATGCACAAAGTGGTGCAGGCATCTGAATTTGTTTATAGAGGCAAGAGACCCTGACATGCCCATTCTCTCTCTCTCTCTGAAATAAATAAAATATTTTTTAAAGGATACAAGGAAACAAAATTCCGGTGGTCCTTAAAAAAATAGTGAACACCAAGGAGTCTTTGCAGCATTTTTCTTCCTTATGTAACTGTCAGGTAGCTAAGCAGGTGTTTTGTGTCACTTCATCTTTGTACATATAACTGATAGCACAATTTTAGATCAAGTCTATTTTTTATTTTCAAGAACAGAAAGAGAGGGCAAGGACAGATTGGGCATACCAGGGCCTCTTGCCGCTGCAAACAAACTCCAGATGTATGTGCCACTTTGTGCATCTGGCTTTATGTGGGTACTGAGAATGAGCACATCAGGGCCTCCAGCCACTGCAAATGAACTCTGGTTGCATGTGCCATTTTGTGCCTCTGGCTTTATATGAGTACTGGGGAACTGAACCCGGATCGTTAGGCTTTGCAGGTAACCACGAAGCCATTTCTCCAGCCTCCAAGTCTATTTTTGTTGTTGTTGTTGTTAAAGAGAGACTTTGGAAATCCAAGGTGGTCCCTTTTAAACCTATTTTATTTATTTATTTGAGAGAGAGAGAGAGAAAGAGGCAGAGAGAGGGGGAGAGAATGGGCACGCCAGGGCCTCCAGCCTCTGCAAACATTCTCCAGATGCATGTGTCCCTTGTGCATCTGGTTTACGTGGGTCCTGGAGAGTTGAACCGGGATCCTTTGGCTTTGCAGGCAAAAGCCTTAACCACTAAGGCAACTCTCCAGTCCTGAGTCTGTTTTTTTTTTTTTTTTTTTTTTAAGTAAGATGCATCTATTATAATACAGAACTTTCCACCTAGGCATCTCAATGCCTCAGATACTCTTAAGTGAAATGCAATAGAAGCCTTAAAAAAATGATGGTTAATTTTTGTTGTCTGAAAGAAAAAAGCGCACCATCCTTACTCAGTGCAATTTGGTTCTGTTCAGATCCCAGAGAGCAGGAAATGTGAATGGGCTTGGATTTAAGCCACTGCAGACAGATGTGTCATACAATTATTTGCAAGCAAATTCCAAGTGTTTGATCCTGTAGAATCAGATCTGCTATCATGCCCTGCCTACACACCCCACCACACACAGCCATTCCTCAGCAAGAGCAAGGAATGTACCACAGAGAGCACACATGAAAGGCTGAGCTGTGGGAAGGAAGTGTAACCGAAAACTCCTCAGGTCTAGTGTGGGTCTGAAGGCCAGAGTTGTGGTGTGACTGGAACACTGCGTGTGTGTGTGTGTGTGTGTGTGTGTGTGTGTGTGTGTGTGCGCACGCGCAGATGTGAGTGTGGGCAGGAGTGAGTGTGAGCATGTGTAGGCATGTATTAGAACGGGTACAGGTGCTGGGAGCTGAGGGTGAGCATGGGTGAGAAAGTGTGGGCAAGTGCGAGCCTGTCCGCTTGCAGCAGAGCAGAGCAGCGCAGACGGAAGCTGCTGATCCCAGGAAGAGCTCCGACAGGAATGGGACAAGCGCGTACAGGGCCGGCTCAGGCTTCAGGTATCAAGCCCCAAAAGCCCAGCCAGCAGGCACGGTCAATCCAGATGTCTGGCCTTCTTAGACACAATAACAATCTTGGGTAATAAGCAATTTTTGACCCAATGAGCAGATATTTTGGGGTCACACATGACGCTCCATTGTCACAATCTGTACAAAAAGAGAACTTATGGTGCAGGCACTTGGCCAAAGCTCAAAAGTCCCTAGGATCCCATAATTTCCAGTTGGCTACCCACTCTCACCCCAGCAACACTTTCTCTCTCTCTCTCTCTCTCTCTCTCTCTCTCCCTCTTTCTCTCTCTTTCTCTTTTTCTCTCTCTCATCAGCCTCATATGCTTCAGAGTGAAGTTCACAGGGGATTCCCCCCCAACCCCCAACCCCCCCACCCCCCTCCACTCAGTGAATGACTGAAAGCCTGCTTAAAGGTGGGAAGCAGATTAGACAGCACCAGGCTGTTTTCTACTTTTAGAGCTCTTACCTAACTTGAAAATACCACTTACCCCTCTGGTTTCTCACCTGGCATAATTGCCAAATCGAACAATAAAAAAATTACTTGTCATTATTTATCTCCTCTTCAACTCATTTCCAGGCAAGACCTCTAATTCACACATGGAGACATACAAACTGTTTTGATAGCCAGCCAGTAAAGAGCTGCTAATCCACCACAGGAAAGGGCAAATGGAAACTTGGAGACCAATTTAAAGGGACTTTGGGTGTGCCAACCATGCTTCAATATTTCAAAGCAAATGGGAGGAGTAGGTAGGGACCATCTCTTATCCACTAGGCCCTAACTGCTGAGCAACAGGGCAGAGAAATCCGAGCCTCACCTTCAAAGAGAAGCATTTTCCATCTGCCCTATTGCCACCAGCCCTTCCAAGTGGACGGTTCCCCCCCCCCCAAAGGTGGTGTGCCCGGCGCCTGACAGCAGGTGCAAGATGCCTGGGGCTCTGTCCTGGCCACAAAATGCCAAGCTGATTAAGAGCAGACTTTGCATACACATTTGCCTCTAGATCGCCAGCAGAAAACAGAGTTTCAGGGAAAGAAATTGCTGGTTTTCAAAATTAGACCGTGATTTCTGAAGTAGAAGCCGGAAACAAACGCAGGTCAGAGTACAAAACTCCCTCAGTAACGCAGGCTGAGCAGCAAGGCTCAGCTCCTAGCAGGGGAGGAGGCCATCACTGAATACAATGGATGGCATTTAGGCTGAAACCAGAAGGCTACCCAGTGTGATTGCATGCAGTTTCCCCCAGCCCAGAGGAAGCCTGACATCCCTTCGCATGTCAGATGAGGAAATTCCCCACGCTCCCTGGAGAAGCTAAGAGAAAGGCCAATGCATTTGACAAGTGCTAGCTTCAACACCTAAGTCCTCTAGAAGATCAGCCCACAGCTAAGATGAACCGCGTAGCAGGAATGAATTCTGTCACTGTCACCAGCAGAATGTCAGTGCGATGAACCCAAACATGCATGTGAAAACACACCTAAAATGGACCTGTCCCAACCCATACCCCCTAGGAGACATCCTAACTCAAACAACTCAACCTACTGGGACATTCTGTTACCAAAGAAAACATCTGTTCGTCCCACAGCATGTTTTAGTTTAAATTCACAGATCACACTGCACCTTCGGCACACTGACCGCACTGATACTGCCTGGTCCGAGCTTCACACTCACTGAGGCTCCGGGGTTGCTTACCCCATACACCAGCCACAGCCACATCTACGGGGTTCAGGGCCCTGTCACAGAATCATGTCACTCACTTTCCTGTCTAGTAGCAGAAGCTGGGTTGACCTGATGACATCCTCATCAGCCTGAATTAATCATGGAATTCGTGTTTCACTTGGTCAAATGAAAGCAGCTTTGTTCAGTATCTTTGGGAATTAACCAGGAAGATTTTTTTTTTTTGGTTGACATTCACGAATATTATGTTCCCAAATGGTGACCTCCAGGAAGTACCTTAAAACTTGCATTTTATAGGATGGACAGCGGGGGGATTCACTGTTCAACTTACAAGCAAGCACCTTTAACCCCTGAGCCATCTCCCCAGCCAGAATGTCCAATCTACAAAGTATGGGGTCAGTGCCTGTCCATACTCCACCCTGGCCAGCAAGCCCACCTTCAGAGAAGTACTAGTTGGGGTCACCCCAGGCTCAACAGAAAGTCAGAAAACCATAAGCCACGAGGCCTATCATGTCTTACTGAAAGTATGAATTCTAGAAAACTCTCAGGTAACACTTACCACCCTGGGCTTCTGCTGGTCCAGGGTATGCAGGAAGGCTGAGTTGGGGTCCAGGGTGCGCTCAGGATCACTAGAGATGTCTTCCTCTGAGTCCTCATAGGACGAGGAGAAACCGGTGGAAGACGCGGAGGAGGAGGACAGTTTTCTCAGGAGCAGAGGGCCGCCAGGGCTGCCCTGCATCTCCTCCAAGCCCCCATCGTCCTCAGCGCCCATGTCTGTGATGATGACGGCAGGGATGGTAGGGATGTTGCTGGGGTTACAGGCCTCTCTCATGGAGGCCTTGTCCTTCTGACCTGGGGGCAGCTGCTGGCAGCTGGAATGTGCATCTCTGTCCCGTGGCTGGCTTTCCCAAGTCCCCTCCGATTGTACCCCTGTGTCACACGTCCAGACCAGGCCAGCTTCCTCCATGGGCCTTAGCCAAGTCCTGGAACTCTCAGGCTGTCTGCCTGCCCTGTCCCCAGGGAGGGATGGGGGGTCTTTCATATCTTTCACCCCTTCCCAGCACTTTAAAGGTTCCAGCATTCCGCTACAAGGAACTGCGGCCTCCACCTCCCTGGTAGCTGGCTGTAATGCCTGGCTGCTACCAAGTAAGCCTGGCATTACAGACTCTTTCCCCACAATGTCCAAGGGCTGTTGGGGTTCCGGGATACCTATAACTGCATCCCCGGCCTCATCAGGACCTATAGAGCCCAGGTCTCCAGGCCTCCTGGACTCTGAGCTTTGAGCACCCACTGTTCTTTCCTCTTGCCTTTTGCAGACTTCAGGTGTCCAGGTGCCCTGCCCACAGCCGGGATGAATCCCTTTGGCCATCCTCCCAGGGGGCTCTCCACCAGTGGATCCGCCCTGCTCTGGGGCTGGGCTTGTCTCCCTGCCCAGAAACTGCCCCTTTCTCCCCATGTGGGCCTCCCAGGGGTGCGTGACCCCAAGCTCACAGGCTGTGTCCACGAGGGCAAGATCCTGTCCACGATGTGGTCCAGGGGATGCATCTGTGGCTGCCACTTTAGTGGCCATTACTAAGCTAGGTCCAAGCAGCTCCAGTGAGGAGGCCTGGTGGCTCAGAGTTCCGGGACGTGGAGGGACCCTCTTATTAATTTCCATAGCTGTAGACGAGCCATAGTGGGGCCTGGCTGGGCCTCCTTTCTCCATCTTCGCTGGACTCTGAGGCACTGATGGAGTTGGGCTGGCCCGGCCAGGAAGAGGAGCCACTCCCTCCTTGTCCTTGGTGGCATCTGGGCTGAGCCCTCCTCTCCTGCCAGACTCGGTGCCTAAGGTCTCTGGACACTGCTCCCCCCAGGATTTTGTCCTCCGTTCCTCGCTGGTGGCGCAGGCAGCCAGGACCCTTCCCGGGGGCTGACTGCTGCTGCGAAGGGGACATGGAGAGGGAGAGCGAGCCCTACCCAAACGCGGGCTGCGGGGAGCTTGGATGGCAGAGTTCTGCGCCTGGATGTGCGCCTCGAATATGCCCACTTTCTGGTTCACCTGCACGTTTTGCAATTCGCGCTGCAGAATCCGCAGCTTCCTCTGGGCCTCCTCTGGCCCCGGTGGAGAGAGGGTACCCGTGGTGGCCACCACCTGCTGACCGTCCCCTCGCAGGCGACCCGCCCAACTCGGGCTGCCCACGCTGCCGCTGCCACTGCTGCTGCTGCTGCCACCGCCGCCGCTGCCACTGCTACTATTCAGCCTGCGCCGGCCGCTCCGCCAGCCCCCGGGGCTCCGGGACTCCTCAGGTGACAACGACTCGATTGGGGGGAAGAGGAAGGAGGCGTCTCTCCCGGGGCTGAAGACGCTGCCCGGGCTCAGCGCGGTCCTCCCCGAGGGCTGGGGCGTCTCGCTGCCGCTGGGTCCGGGTCCCTCGCCGCTCTTCAACTGGTTGGCGCTGTTCATGATCACCAGGCTATTGAGGGCATAACAGTACACAGCCATAGTACTGGGTCCCGCGCGCTGCCCGCCGCCGCGGCTCGCGTCCCCGCTCGGCCGCTGGCGCCTCCTCCTCGCGGGGCTCAGGGCTCAGCAGTCCTGGAGGCCCCGCGGCCGCCGCCGCAGCGCGCGCCAATGGGGCAGCATGGCCTGGGCGGCGGGCGGGGGTCACGGCCGCGGGCTCAGCCCCCGCCCAAAGCTCCATAAACTGTTGCGCTGTGGAGACACAAGAGAGGACAAGTCAGAACCCTCCCCTCCAAGGGTGCCGTGGACAGGGTCTGGAGAGCCCGCCAACAGGACCCAGAGGGAACCCCGGGACCCCAGGTCACGATGCGCCTGGATGCCTCCCCTACAGGCACCGGGGATGCTCCGCGAGGTCGCACGCCTCTCGGGCCAGATCCGCTGTGCTCCACCCCGCCTCCGGGTTGGGGTGAGCTTTGAGGACCCGTCAAATTCCAAATGCTAAAGATTCTCCAAGGGAGCCACGCGGGTGGCTAAGGGGCGCGGGCGGGATGGGGGAGATGTAGTCCTCAGTCTGTAAGCATGCTGTGTGTTGAGGGGCGCGGCTGGTCAGGTTCCCTTGGCCGGGACCAACATTGGCTGTCCAGGATGACAAGCTGCCCTGCTCCACCCTCTGGGGACATCAGAGAGACAGTCACAAGGAACCTGAGCGGGACCTGCCTTCTCCTAACCTCCTGCCGGTGCCAAGAGACCTGGGAGGGCGCCGGTGTGCCCGCTGTTTCCTTTCCAGACCCTGGGCTTGGGGCTGTGTCTCTCGGCCTCCTATCACGGCCTGTGACAGCGATCGGGCCTGGGCCGAAGCACTTTACAGCACTGGCCTTGGTCGCCTGTCCCTAAGGGGCCAAAGCTCTGCAGTATTCAGTACCGAACCAACACCGGGCCGCCCCCTTACTGCCCTCCCTCGCCCCCGCAGCAGCCCACCGAGTGCATGCATGGGCGTGTGTTGGGTGTGCGCGCGTGGAACCTCCGCTCAGCCCTGCGCGAGCCCAGCTCCCCCTGCGGACCCAGGACCCGCGCCCCTTGGAGGGGAGCCTGGGCCCCCAGGTCCGCAGGGCACGGGGGGGGGGTCGGTCACTCTCTCCCGGAGCTCGCGGCGGGCAGGGCCTCCCTCCGCGCATCGCCGGCAGCCTCGCCGGGACGCCCGAGCCGCGCACCGAGCAGGCGGCGCGCAGCAGCAGCGGCGGCCCGGAAGGCGGGCGGGAGAATCGCCTAGAACTCTCCTCGCCAGTCTCTCCTCGGCCCCCAGCGCCACGCCATGCCCAGCCTCCGAAATCAGATCTTGCCTCCTCCATCTCCGTCTCCCCCGCCACCGCTCAGCGCGCCGGTCGAAGCCCGGAACGCCCCAGACTGCTCGGGCAGACCCGGCGGGAAGGGCTCGGAGGCGAGGGCCGGGGAGGAGCCGCCACGCTTACCTGCAACTGCTCAGACTCCCGGGCTCCGTGCAGCCGACATGCCCCGGGACGCAGGGCTCCGGGAGACGAGGTGGCTTAAAAGTTTAAAAAAAAAAAATTGCTCCCTCACGGTCTGCCCGGCAGTCTGAGGACGACAAAAATAATAATAACAAAAAAATTAAAATGAGGAGCGCGAAGGAGGGCCAAGGGCCCCCGCGCAGGGCCCAGGCGATCCCCGCGGGGCGAAGCCAGGCCGGTCCCGCGCGGTGCTCGCCGGTGGAGACACTACCCCTGACAGCCGCTGCTCCGGGCTACTTCAGTGTTTGCTCAATGTAAGATTAAAAAAAAAAAAAAAAAAAAAAAAAAAAGAGTTTGGGGGGTGGGGTGGAGGGAGGAGGCAGAAAGGCGGGGGCTTGGGGGAGGAAAGCAGGAAGGAAGTTGTGAGCCTGTCTGGGGTTGAACTCAGCGGAACAAGTTTTTCTTTTCTTCTTCTTCTTTTTTTTTTTTTTTTTCTATTGCTTGGCAAGACCGAGGGAGGGAAACACTTAAAAAAAAAGTTTCCATTGTTAACTAACAACAGAAAAGAACCTTTTAGCTTCTGCGGGTTAAAGATATACGATTTATTTTCCACCCCTCGATCAAGGTTTGCTGATGGTTGGTTTTATGAAACTACTTTTGAAAAAAAAAACTGTTTTTAATAATGTTTTTGAGGGTGCGTTCTAAACTGAACAGCTCGTGAAGACCCTTTGAGCGTTGAAAATGGGCTTAACTCCTGCATACGTTGCATATGTTCTTGTGTGCAAAGACACAAATTCAGCGAAGATATACCTTGTCAGCACCTCCTTGCAAAGTTGCAGATTTTAAAATGCATCACAGTAGTATTTTGGAGACTGGTTGGTGTAAGCTGCTAGATTGTTACGCATTTCTCTATAAATGCACACGGCAACTGTGTCGCGCTGTTTTTTTTTTTTTTTTTTTTTTTTTTTTTTTGCACTTAATTCTCAAGGCTATTTTAAGAAAAAACCCAAGTCTTGGAAGTGTCTGGAAGCCCTTGCTTAGTCTCCTGTGGACTGTTATTTTCAAGAGATCTCTCCTCCACGCTCAGCAGGAAAGGAGGAAGGAGGGAGCACCAGCCAGAATCAGAAGGCAGGGGGATCCTCCCCCTACTTTAGCTCTGGCACTACAAGTGTGTTTTGCATAATTCCCTAAATCTTAAACTCCAGCATTTAGTGGAAACGGGGAAACACAGCTGCAAGGCTTAGGAGCTTTAAAAACCCAAACTTCGAACAGCTAGTCATATCCTGATTAGCTAAAATGCAGGTAGGAATTTTGACTTTGCTTGTAGCAAACAGATTTCTTACTTGTTTATGTAACAATGCTGTTGAAATGAGCAAAGCAGCCTGCTGCTAGGTCAGGAAAAGACTCAGGCAGATCTGAAACAGAGGGATCTTTTAGCCAAGAATTTCTGGAATCAGATACTGTTGAAATCTCTCTGATTGTTTTTTTTTTTTTTTTTTTTTTTTTTTTTTTTTTTTTTTAGATGCCATGAAAGGATTGAACCTGATTCCCCTCTCACCCTCAAAGGGGCTGAACAAAACGAACCCTGAATTTGCTCAGGAGTTAACTAGAGTTCTGTGCAGTTCCCCAGACAAAGAAGCCAGCTCCATCCCCGCCCCTCATTTGGTTCCCTGATGGTAGAAAAGAGGAGTGCCTAGGGTTTAGCTGGAGGGTCTATGGTCCTAAGAGATGCCCAGAACCATCATGTCAGGCATCATGGTAGATACAACCAAAGAGCTCAACAAAACATACACGAGGGCTGGAGAGATGGCTTAACGGTTAAGGCGCTTGCCTGCAAGGACAAAGGACCCAGGTTCAATTCCCCAGTACCCATGTAAAACCAGATACGCAAGGTGGCACATCATCTAGAGAATGGGCACCATTCTCTCTATCTGTCTGACTCTCTCTCTCAAATAAATAAATAATTTTTTTAAATTAAGTACATGAGCCGGGCGTGGTGGCACACACCTTTAATCCCAGCACTTGGGAGGCAGAGGTAAGAGAATTGCTGTGAGTTCGAGGCCACCCTGAGACTCCATAGTGAATTCCAGGTCAGCCAGGGCTAGAGTGAGACCCTGCCTGGAAAAAACAACTACAAAAAAAAAAAAATAATAAGTGCATGAGTCACAGACCTTCCCAACCCCTGAAAGCCATTTCCCAGTGGCTGTCACCTCACAGCCGAACATCATCAGCCTTCCCTAGTTGAGAAACTCTGGCACTGAAATGTGCACTTAACCTGAAAAGTCCTTAGTAAGCCAGCGGCTGCCAGATATGACATGCACAAAGGACTCCTGCCTTGAATGCAGGTAGGACTAGGTGATAAATCTACTAGTCTATAACTCTAACTGTGCCACCAAGAGCACCACAGATTGGATGAGTAGAGGGTAAAACTCATGTTCAGAAGTCAGCGCAGTGACCTTGCATCCTGCCACATGGTCTAGTGCCTTCCATGAGTTTAAATGAACAAACATTTTTAAGTAATACTTTTTTTTCCAGACACTGTTCTAGGCACATTATAAATATTTATACAGGGGTGGGGATATAGGTCAGTTGGTACTTTCCTACTATGCATGAAGACATGGGGTTTGATCTCCAGCTCCCTATAAACCAGTCATGATGGTACGCACCTATAATCCCAACACTTAGGAAGTAGAGGCAGAAGGATCAGAAGGGCACCCTGAGTTACAACACCAACGTGAGGCCAGCCTGGGCTACATGAAACCCTGCCTCAAGGAAACAAACCATGCCTTTGATCCCAGCACTCGGGAGGCAGAGGTAGGAGGATCACTGTGAGTTCAAGGCCACTCTGAGACTACATAGTTAATTCCAGGTCAGCCTGGGCTAGAGTGAGACCCTACCTCAGAAAACAAACAAACAAACAAATAAAAGGGCTGGAGAGATGGCCCAACAGTTAAAAGTGTTTGCTTGCAAAGCTTGGCAGCCTTGGTTCAATTCCCCCGTACCCACATAAAACCAGATGCACCAAGTGGCAAGAGGCCCTGATACACCTATTCACATCCCTCTCATTCTCTCTCTCTTTCTCTCTCTCCTTGCAAATAATAATAATATTTAAAAAACAAAAAGAAATACTTTAAAAATTTTTGTTGTTTATTTTTATTTATTTGAGAGCAACAGACAGAGAGAGAGAGAGAGAATGGGCGCACCAGGGCCTCCAGCCACTGCAAACGTACTCCAGACACGTGTGCTCCCTTGTGCAACTGGCTAACGTGGGTCCTGGGGAATCGAGCCTCGAACTGGGGTCCTTAGGCTTCACAGGCAAGCGCTTAACCACTAATCCATCTCTCCAGCCCAAAAAGAAATACTTTTATCCTCTTAACAATTCTATCAGATTGGCATTATTACAAGCCTCATTTTACAAAGGAAGAAATTAAAACAAAAGGGGTAAGTCATTTGCCCTGCCCCAAAATTACACAGCTGGTAAGTGACAAAGCCAGAACAAGTGCCCGTGCAGCCTGGGTGCGGAATCTACACTTGTCACTACTCCTCCTGACGTTAGTCATGTACATGTCGTGATGGCCTAACTTTCCTAGACATCGCTTTCTCACTTCAGGGACAAAATTTTAAAGATCAAAGCTATAAAAGTAAGACTATATCTTCAACTTGAGAAAGAACATCTACGAAAAACCTATGGCTAGCATCTTACCCAACAGTGAAGGGCTGAATGCTTGCCCTCCAAAACTGGGAGGAAGTTAGATGTCTCTTTGTCACTTTCATTCAACATTGTACCTGAAAAATCCTGCAAGTGATTCCCACACTTGAGAAGCAGAGGCAGGAGGATGTTGAGTTTAAGGCCACCCTGGGTTACATAGTAAGTGACTGTCTCAAAAAAAAATACAAAATAAAACACAACACAAAACAATAATAATGCACTTATGCTAAAAAGAAATGGAAAAGGCCTCAGGAATGAATATAGCTCAGAGGATGAGCACATGCTCAGGACTAGAAGAAAATATATGCAAAGAATAATGTTCACAGTAGCTTTATTAGAATTGGCTAGAAATATGGGCTGGAGAGATGCCTTAGCGGTTAAGCGCTTGCCTGTGACGCCTAAGGACCCCCGTTCAAGGCTTGATTCTCCAGGACCCACGTTAGCCAGATGCACAAGGGGGCGCACGTGTCGGGAGTTCGTTTGCAGTGGCTGGAGGCCCTGGCGCGCCCATTCTCTCTCTTTCTCTCTATCTGCCTCTTCCTCTCTCTGTCACTCTCAAAAAATTAAAAAAAAAAAAAAGAATTGGCTAGAAATAACCCAAATATCAATCCAGAAATGAATGAATGAAAGGTGGGCAGTACCGTCCATGTGCTAGAATGCTACCCATAAAGACCAAGAAATGGACTGTTGATAGATGCAACGTGGACACAGCTCAATAAACTTGTGCTAAGTGAAGGAAACCAGACTACAAAGAGTATTTCCTGTATGATTTCATTTACAGAAATTGTAAATTCTAGAAAATACAAACTGTAGTAACAGAGAGCAGATGGGTGGCAGGCTAGAAACGGTGGGCTATGTGGGGAGGGGAAGGAGATAGGAAAGTTATGGAAGGGCATGTTTGCAGATATGGAATATGTTCTTCTGATTGTAATGATGATTTCATAAAGACAAACATATGTGAAAACTTAAATTGAAAAGTTAAATATGTGCAACTTACATCAATCATAAAAACTTTTCTTTTCTTTTTTTTTTTTTTTTTTTTTTGGTTTTTCGAGGTAGGGTCTCACTCTAGCCCAGGCTGACCTGGAATTCACTATGGAGTCTCAGAGTGGCCTCAAACTCATAGCAATCCTCCTACCTCTGCCTTCCGAGTGCTGGGATTAAAGGCATACGCCACCACGCCCGGCACTTTTTTTTTTAATTTGAGAGAGAGAAAGAGAATGGGCACACCAGGGCCTCCTGCTACAGCAAACAAACTCCAGACACATGCACCACAGTGTATCTGACTTACATAGTACTGGGGAATTGAACACAGGCCATCAGGTTTCGCAAGCAAGTGCCTTTAACCACTGAACCATCTCTCCAGCTCATAAAAAGATTTTTTTTTAAAAAGGCTGAGACATGCCAGGCATGGTGGCACACGCCTTTAATCCAAGCACTCAGGAGGCAGGTGTAGGAGGATCAACATGAGTTCAAGGCCAGCCTGAGACTACATAGTGAATTCCAGGACAGCCTGGACTAGAGTGAGACCTTGCCTCAAAAAAAAAAAAAAAAAAGAGGGCTGAGATAGGAGGATCATATATTCAAGGCCAGCCTGGGTGACATAGCCAGACTCTTATCTCAAAAAGCAAATTAAGAAAACAATAAACAACAAGAAAGACCACAGAGCTATGGAGTTATAGCCTCCAAGGAGGATGTTATTTACTCCTGACATATTATTTACCTTCTTGATATTTGGTCCAATCATTTATTTACTCGTTCATGTATTTTGTGGAATAACCCCATGTTCCCTTTCCACTTCATCTAATAAGTCTGTTAAATTATTTGTCGCACTGCATAGTAATCTTCAATGTTGTTTTCTGCGAGACAGTGAACTTTACAAGGGTTAGGGCCCTGGTTTAATTATCTCACTACCCTTTGGTTTTAGCTGTACGCTGAATAATAAGTCCATACATGTTCCTTAATTTGAAAAGCCAGATAACTGAGTCAAGCAATTCATCAAAAGTCGCTATGCAAAAGGACCAAGGAATCCACACGTGGGGAGAACTGCTGCTTCCTGGTTAGCAGAGGACCACTTCCCACCACTGGGCTTGGCTGGGGCAAAGGTCTCACCAACCTTCCCCCACACCCCTTGCTGGATTTCTAAAGTTCCAAAACACCATTGGCCCAATCATGACTGAAGCCAAGGCTTATCCCTAAGGGAGGTCGTCCCATCTACTCCAAGGCCAAGGCCAGAAACAGGAAGAGTCTTTGCATTACCCTTTGTCTCAGCCCTGTCCCCAGCGCCGTCCTTTGCTGGTTTACCTAACCTTCCTCTTGATCTGGGGGGCTGCAATCAATCATCCATTCATTTGTTCATTTATATGTTGGACAATCCATTGTTGAGTGTGAATGGTATTGAGTGGCTACAGGGGATAAAGTGGTGAAGACAGGGTCCCTGTCTTCCAGTCTAAGGGGACATACCAGTACCTACAGAACATACCAAGCTTTTAACTGCTGAGCCATCTCTCTAGCCTCTAAGGTCCCCTATTTATTTATTTGTTTATTTGTTTCACCATCAGAGAGAGGGAAAGGGGACATACAGAGAGAATGGGCATGTCAGGGCCTGTAGCCACTACAAATGAACTCCAGATGCATGTGCCACCTTATGCATCCAGCTTTATATGGGTACTGTGGAATCAAACCCAGGTCATTGGGCTTTGCAGGCAAGTGCCTTAACCACTCAGCAATCTCTCCAGCCCTCCTTTATTTTTTTTTAATTGCTTTATTTTTATTTTACTTTCTGGAGATAGAACTTAGGCAAGCCCTTTACCACTACACTATATCCTAAGCCCACAAAATTTTTCTTAGTCCTTTTTTTTTGTGAGGTAGGGTCTCACTGTAGCCCAGGCTGATCAAGAATTTATTACGTAGTCTCAGGGTAGCCTTGAACTCATTGTGATTCTTCTGGCTCTGTCTCCCAAGTGCTGGGATTAAAGGCATGCACCACCACACCTAGCTACAGAGACGATATGAGTACCAGGGCCTCTAGCCACTGCAAATAAATTCCAGATGCATGTGCCACTTTGTGCATCTGGCTTTACATGGGTACTGGGGTATCAAACCCAGGTCATTAGGCTTTGCAGGCAAGTGCCTTAACCACTGAGTCATCCCTCCAGGCCATCTGAGGACCACCCCTTTTTTCCTCCTTTTTCAGCTACTGCTTTGAAGGTGTGAAGAGGCATGGTTTACACAGTTCTCATGAGCTCTTCCATATGCCCTTGGACTTGTGACTGGAACTTTCTAGACCTCAGCATTTGTTATAATATCAGTCTCCATGGAGTTCATACGAAGACCTACTTAATGATATGATCGTTAAGTATTCTAAGAGCTACGCTTTCTTCAAAAGTAGATTATTGGGCTGGAGAGATGGCTTAGCGGTTAAGCGCTTGCCTGTGAAGCCTAAGGACCCCGGTTCGAGGCTCGATTCCCCAGGACCCACGTTAGCCAGATGCACAAGGGGGCACATGCATCTGGAGTTCGTTTGCAGTGGCTGGAGGCCCTGGCATGTCCATTCTTTCTCTATATATATATCTGCCTCTTTCTCTGTGTCTGTCACTCTCAAATAAATAAATAATAAAAAAAATTTTTTTTAAAAATACTTAAAAAAAAAAAGTAGATGCTTTGCAGTTCAATGGGAGAGAGAGAAATCATCAGTGAAGATACTCAGCAGTGGACACTGCAAGTCTTAAATTTGGCCAGCCAGGCCAAATGAGCCAACTGGTGCAACAGTGGCACGTCTGTCATGGTGGAAACCAACTGTCCCCTAATTGGACTGGAGGCCCGCTCCATGGGAGGGAATACATCCCTGATACTGAAAACTTAAAACAGGGGTAGTCATGAGCCCTAGGGGTGTAATGTCTGCTGATGTCTGGCTAAATGTATATATTATGCTCACCAAACTGCCCAATAAGCACTTCTCCTAATGTTCATACCATATATTAATGCTACTCTCACTTTTGGTAGAGAACCTTCTCTTTTCAGATGGCAGTGACCTTGGGATGACTCAGAAGGCATCATGGTGCTGGAAAGAAGTGACAGGAGTGCTCAGCACTGCAGTATCTCTATCAACTTTCCAAGGCTCAGGGTCCATTGCGGAAGAGGTGGCAGAAAGAATGTAAGAGTCAAAGGAAGGGTAGGACTCCTTACAATGTGCTCCTCCAGACACAAAATGGCCTGGATATCCATGACCTCGCAGTGCCTGACACTACCTACACAAGACCATCGTAACAGGAGGAAAAGATGATGACATCAAAATAAAAGACTGATTGAGAGGGGGAGGGGATATGATGGAGAATGGAGTTTCAAAGGGGAAAGTGGGGGAAGGGAGGGCATTACCATGGGATATTGTTTACAATCATGGAAGTTGTTAATAAAAAATAAATTAATTATAATAAAAAAGTAGATGCTCAACCCTGTAGTACTTTGTTCACAAAAAAAAAAAAAAAAAAAAAAAAAAGATCTAGCTGGGCGTGGTGGCACACGCCTTTAATCCTAGCACTTGGGAGGCAGAGGTAGGAAGATTGCCATGAGTTCAAGGCCACCCTGAGACTCCATAGTGAATTCCAGGGCAGCCTGGGCTAGAGTGAGACCCTACCTCCAAAAAAACCAAAAAACCAAAAAAAAAAAAAAAAAAAGATCTAAAAGGTGGTTCTGCTGACATAGCCTCACACGCAGTGAGCACTTAATTCATGGCTGCTTCTAGAATGAGCTTCTTGGGCACCCAGGGTTCTCTGCTTCTTTGGCTCACATGGCTTTCATCTCCAGGTGGATAGCAGCATGTGGGGGGGGCACCTATGGTTCTGCCAAGCTACTTCTCTCTGGTCTATCTTCAGTGACTCTTAAGTGTAATAACTTCTGGATAGCTATGCCCATATTCAAGAACACAGAGCTACATGAGCCTTGCCAGTTGGCACCCCACGGGCCCTGCCAGGACACTGCCTGGCTGGCTCCCTGCATGGAGAGGCTAGGTACCAATGGAGTATTCTGAGTCCACACCTTGACCAGATCAGGGTGAACAAGAGTCCCATTGTCAGTGCCTGGTGCCCTGGCATGACAACCCAAACTATACAGTTGGATTCCTCTTGTAATCCTCTTACAATAACTGAGTGGGTCAGGTCAGTAACTGAGGTAAATTTGAGGCCCATAAGCCTTGTTGTGAGAGCTGTAAGGGAGGGGCCATGAGTGATCATAGGATGTTGGGGGAGGAGAGAGGAGAATAGAGAACAGATGTGTGGAGACAAGGGAAACTGCCCACTTGAAGCAGGCCAATGGGGGGGGGGCAGTGGGGATAACTCTTCCCTTGCTGGTGATTTCACAGGTCCCAGTCTTGTCACGGTGGATCCCTGTCAGTCCTTAGGTTATTTGAGGTTCTCCAGGGCTTCCCTCGCACCGGCTTGTGCTCTCTCCTGCTAGCTAGGAACAGCGCTGTTCCTCGCAAGGCAGAGGCCCTCACCCACGAGCAGGAGCCTCCGAAGTTTCCCCATCTTCGGAGGCAGAACCTTTATTATATGGTGGGAGCCCACCCTCCAGTGCGGAAGCCAACCAGACACTTCAGAAGGAGTGAATTGTGTGGTCTGGGAGGTGGCACCTGAAAGGCTGGCTGCTGGAAAGTGCCAGGCTAGGAGAGATGCCCCATCAGCCATCAGGAATGGCCCAGCCACTACTATGAGGGACTCAATTTCTACTTTCCACAGGAAGCCATATTGTTGTCCTATGAAGTCCCTTTTCCCACACTAGTACCCTTCAGGTTTGAGATTTGGAAGCATTCGTGTTCTTGACACCCAACGTGCCCTGATTTCATGTACTGTACCTTTCCTTCAAGAAACACTCTTTATCGGGCTGGAGAGATGGCTTAGTGGTTAAGGTACTTACCTGCAAAGCCAAAGGACCCAGGTTTGATGCCCCCAGGACCCAAGTAAGCCAGATGCACAAAGTGGCACATGCATCTGGAGTCCGCTTGCAGTGGCTGGAGGCCCTGGTGTGCCCATTCTCTCTCTCTCTCTCTCTCTCTCTCTCTCTCACTCACTCAAATAAATAAAAGTTAAGAAAATATTACAAAAAAGAACCATTTTAAAAAGAAACATTCTTGATCTTTATGGACCATTTGCTGCCTTTCCATTCCCATGGGAGAACAGACAAATGCTTAGATTGGCATTCAAACCCAATCCATATAATTTTACACAGCCTAAAGCCCCAGCCCAATTGCCTATTCTTCACATTCTAGATCCTTCTCTCTGATCACTCTGCCTTCCCGCATATCTTGGCCTCTTGATTTTGACTTGCTCTCTTCTCTTTTTATTTTTTTAAATTTTTCTTTATTTATGAAAGAGAGAAAGAGAATGGGCATGCCAGGGCTTCTAGCCACTGCAAACGAACTCCCGATGCATGCGCCACCTTGTGCATCTGACTTACGTGGGTCCTGGGGGAACTGAACCTGGGTCCTTTGGCTTTGCAGGCAAGTACCGTAACCACTAAGCCATCTCTCCAGCCCCCTCTTCTTTTATTTTTTAAAATAATTTTTTTAGCCAGGAGTGTTGGCGCACTCCTTTAATCCCAGCACTTGGGAAGCAGAGGTAGGAGGATAACTGAGAGTTCAAGGCTACCCTGAGACTACATAGTGAATTCAAGGTCAGTGTGGGATAGAGTGAGACCCTACCTGGAAAAAAAAAAACAAAAAAAAAAGTTTTTACTTTATTTATTTGAGAGTGAAAATAGAAAGAGGAAGATAGAGACTGGGCACACCAGGGCCTCTAACCACTACAAATGAACTCCAGATGCATGCATGCACCACTTGTGCTTCTGACTTATTTGGGTACTGGAGAATCGAACCTGGGTCCTTAGGCTTTGCACGTAAGCCTTAACCACTGAGCAACTTCTCCAACCCTTGTTCTCTTCTCACCCACCATCACTATAGCTCTCCCATGTGGTCTGCCATGTCTTCTTCCTGGAAGCCTTCTCTTACAGCGATGCAGTGACTTTTCCTCCACCCACAAGGCACCAGCCCTAGACATCCCTCCCTCTGCCTTGCACTGTTACTGAGCTGTTCACTCTCTCCTCAGCTGGTTCTAATACCTCCCCTCACACATATTTACTCACCGTTAGGTCTTTTTTTAAAGACATTTTTTATTTTTATTTATTACTTGAGAAAAATAGAGAGAAAAGAGGGGCAAATAGAGAGAGAGGAGGCTCAGCCTTATTCTTTGAGGCAAAGTCTTAAACCGAGTAAGAGAACATGCTCACTATTTATTGCTGTGACAATTGCCAGAGCAGCATCTATTTATGCCACAAAGGATAATGGAATGGGGGCCAGGGGCCACAGGCTGAAATTCGGGGCCTGTAAGGGCTATGGTCGTATCTGAGGTGTGGCTAAGGGAAGCTGCTTCCAGGCTGACACTGCTGTCAGCAGAGAGATTTTGCTTACGGTTCGGAGATGCCATCATCACTTTGTTTTTTTTGTTGTTGTTTTGATTGTGGGTTTTTTGTTGTTGTTGTTGTTGTTGTTGTTTGCTTGTTTGTTTTAGGTGTTTTTTTTTTTTTTTTTTTTTTTTTTGGTCAAGTGGCCCTCTTCAATACCACTTGTCTCACTGAGGCACACAAGCTGAGAAAGAAGAGCATCCCCCAACAGCCCAGAAGTGATCTTCTGTGATGCGCCCACAAAGAGGCTATCCTATCTTCTTTGCAACTTCATTGCTTAAAGTAAGTTTCAGGACCCATCCATTCCCCAGGGTCATGACATGAACACTTCAAGACATTATTAGAGTCTGACTGTAGGAGGGGAGCAGATCTTAAACTATCTCAGAATTGTGAGGGGGGCGGTATTTAATGATATACATGAAATACCTGAGCTTTTCTGATTCATCATTTTATTCCCTTTATTTTTATTTAGAGAAAGAGACAGACACAGAGAGAGAATGAGCATACCAGGGCCTCCAGCCACTGCAAGCGAACTCCAGATGCATACACAACCATGTGCATCTGGCTTACATGGTACTTGATGAATTGAACCTGGAGGTCCTTAAGGGCTTTACAGGCAAGCACCGTAAACCACCTAAGTCCATCTCTCAATGCCACCATCATTTTATTGCTTTTTTTAGTTTTTTTTAAAGTTTTAAAAATATTTTGGTTCATTTTTATTAATTATTTGAGAGCGACAGACAGAGAGAGAAAGAGCGGCAGAATAAGAGACAGAAGAGAGAATGGCGGAGCACCAGGCATTCATAACCACTGCAAACGATTCCAGACTCTCGTGTGGCCCCTTGTGCAAACCTGGTTACGTGGGTCCTGGGATCTAGCCTCAAACGGTCGGTCCTTAGGCTTCACAGGCAAGCTTCTATAGCGCTAAAGGAACGGCGCACTCTCCACAGCCCTATTTCACTTTTTTATTTTATTTATTTATTGAGAGATATGCAAGAGGCAGAGTGAGAGAGAGAGAGGGAAGGGAGAGAGAGTGAGAGGCGAGAGAGAGAGAAAGAGAATGGGCACACCAGGGCTTTCCAACCCACTGCAAGACGACCTCCAGATGCATGTGCCTCCTTGTGCATTTGGCTTACGTGGGTCCTGGAGAATAGAACCGAGATCCTCTGGCTTTGCAGGCAAGCGCCTTAAATGCTAAGCCATCTCTCCAGACCCCATCATTTTATTCTTATTGTCCATTGGGTTCCTTGATTTAAATTAAGTTAAATTAAATTAAATTTAAAAGTCCTTGATAAAGCCAGGCATGGTGGCACACGCCTTTAGTCCCAGCAGCTTGGAAGGCAGAGGTAGGTGGATCACTGTGAGTTCGAGGCCCACACCCTGAGATTACATAGTTATTCCCGGTACAGCCTGGGCTAGAGTGAGACCCTACCTCGTAAAACCAAAAAAATAAAAAATAAAATCGAAGTCCAGCTCTCCCACTTACTTGCAGCTGTGTAAATTTGGAGTTAAGGACCCTCCCTGAACATCACTTCTCTAATCTGCAAACTAGAACCATTGCCGCTAACCTCAGCCTTCTGGAGGGAGAAGTGAGATGTGGTTGATATACAAAAGAACCCAGCAGAGGCCCGGCCACCCCAGCATCTGGCCAGTAACTAAGGCCATATTGCAACTGAGACCAGATGGTGAGCGCATGGTCCCAGGTTTCTCCTTGAGAGTCCCCGTGCGGAAGTGACATCCAACCTCAGTGCAACTGGCCGCGAGGATGGAGAACCCCTGCCTCTCATGTAACTGTGGACATTCCGCGTACTTAATGCCCATCTGACAGATACTTGTAGAGCCACCCTCCTCCCCCCTGCAAAGCCAGGATGATATCCCTGTTTCCAGCAGCTCAGCCAGAGCACTTCCAAGGTCCTCATTTACTGATTCAGAATTGTCAGGTCCCAAGCTGGGATCAAAATGGCATATGAATCTTGTTCTATATCACTGATACCTCTGAGGCCAGAACCCCGGACTTAGAGGTGGTAGAAATCATAGCAAGGTCATTCTGTGTCTCTCTCTGAATCATCTTACATGCCAAAATAGCAGAGGCATTCTTACTGCTCCATTCCAGATTCCAGGGTCCCCCCAGGTGCTAACACAGACCCTAATTTCTGTATAGATCTTGGTTTGCTTATTACCTATTACCTCTCGCCCTCTGCTCTGATTTCGAGTCTACAGCCCACCAGAAGATAAAGCCTTGGGTTGCTTTTAAAGACATCTCTTTTAGCCGGGCGTGGTGGTGCACACCTTTGATCCCAGCACTCAAGAGGCAGAGGTAGGAGGATTACCGTGAGTGCGAGGCCACCCTGAGACTACATAGTAAATTCCAGGTCAGCCCAGATACCTCTTTTGTGCCAGGTTTAGTGATACAAGCAATCACAAGGAAGAGGCAGGAGAATCATGAGACTACATAATGAATTCCAGGTCAGCCTGGGTTAGAGTGAGACCCTACCTCAAAAAAATAAAATAAAATAAAATAAAATAAGGGCTGGAGAGATGGCTTAGCGGTTAAGCACTTACCTGTGAAGCCCAAGGACCCTGGTTCGAGGCTCGATTCCCCAGGACCCACGTTAGCCAGATGCACAAGGGGACGCATGTGTCTGGAGTTCATTTGCAGTGGCTGGAGGCCCTGGCGTGCCCTTTCTCTCTCTGTCTTTCACTCTCAAATAAATAAATAAAAATAAACAAAAAATGAGCCTGCTTTGTTTAAAAAAATAAACAGAATAAGTGCACATTAAATGTATCTGTTTTGCACGCTACATTATGCGAAGCTAAAACACATGACTAAGTGTGGAAAGCTAGGGACAGGCAAAGAGGAGGGAGGAAACGCCTTCCAGGCTGGCTCTGGCCCTCTGCGGGGCTGCTGCAGGCTCCCTGCTAAGGCAGAGCTCCAAAGAAGTTGGCATTCTCAGAGCTGGGAATGTGGAGTTGGGGTTGTGGAGCCAGAGATGCTGAAGCCTGGGGCACGAAGCCTCTTAAAGCTTCCTGTCCAAATTCTGTCACATGTGGTGACAAAGCCACCAACCCAAGTCACTCACATCGCATGGAGAACAGGAGCCCAACTGAGGGAGACCTGACGCTCATATGAAATTCAGAACCAGACACTTCTTGCGAGGAGTACAGACCTGTAAGGAGCGTGGAGTGAATGGCCAGCTTGCTCCCATCAAGAAAGGGCAGATGATAAAGAGGGGAGGAAGGCTGGGAGGTCACCTCACCCTCCTTCAGGGACTCCTTTCACCTAAGCAGACACTGCAGGGTCCCCATCCTGTGGGTGCTGGGGAAGGTACAGAGCAGAGCGAGCCCTCGTTTAGGCCAAAGCAGAAAAACTGTCTTTTTCACTTGGGGAGTAGAGGCAGGAGACTGTGGAGTTCAAGGTCAATCTCAGCAACATAGCAAGTTGAAGGCCAGTTTGGGCTTTGTGAGAGCATGTCTAAAAAGAAGAAGGAGGAGGAGGAGAAGAAGAAGACAAGATAGGAAGGGAGGGAGAGAGGGACAAAGGGAAATCTGTAATTCCTGTAAAGAGTGCTATTTAAAAGCTTACATTCAGGGGCTGGAGAGATGGCTTAATGGTTAAGGCTCTTGCCTGCGAAGCCAAAGGACCCAGGTTCAATTCCCCAGGACCCACGTAAGCCAGATGCACATGGTGGCACATGCAGTGGCTAGAGGCTCTGGCGCGTGCCCATTCTCTCTCTGTCTCTCTCTCTCCCTTTCTCTGTCTCAAATAAATAAATAAATAAAGATTAAAATAAAAGCTAACATTCCATAATAAAATATAGAAGAGATTTGCTCCATTGTTAAGGAATTCATTTGCATTAGCTCTCAGTTCCTTGCCATTAAGTGGCATTACTCACAGAGATGGTTGTTTCAAGTGTTTGTGATGGAGCTCCCTGGTGGTCTAGTGGTTAGGATCCAGCACTCTCTCAAGCGTTTGCAGGTGACAGGTGCCATCCTCAACACTTCACGTATATCACACATTGATCACTTAATTTTTACAGCTAATCCAGGAGGCATGAAAAATTATTATCTCCATTTTTCAGGCAAGAAACAAAAGCACTAAATGGCAAATAAATCAGACTAGATAGGATGTGGTTCAACGGTATGCAGCTTGCCTAGGTGTGGGTTCCATCCCCAACACTACAAAACATAATAACTTAATTAACTACATAAGTAAGAAATGAAGTTTGGCCTGTAGCAAAAAAGAAAAAAGAAAGAAAGAAAAATCATTAAATCATCATCTAAATACTAACTGTAAAAGGACATTAGAAAGGATGATTGCTGAAGCCCAGTACCCAGAAATGTCTGAGCCCTTCATTGCTAACAAAGATTGTCCTTTTATCATTTTGGTTTTTCGAGGTAGGGTCTCGCACTAGTCCAGGCTGACCTGGAATTCACTATGGAGTCTCAGGGTGGCCTCAAACTCATGGCGATCCTCCTACCTCTGCCTCCTGAGTGCTGGGATTAAAGGCCTGTGCCACCACGCCTGGATTCCTTTTCTTTTTTCTTTTTTTTATTAGTTATGTACACAGGGTGTACCAACATAGCCATGTTGGTACCATCATTAGCCTCCTCCCTGTCCCCCCTCCCCCTCCACAGGGACCCTCCTCGTTGGGGAATGTGGGCCGTGCACTGTGGGGTTACCCATCAGTTATGGGGAAGAGACAATGTCTCTGTGCATAATGACGCGACTCGTGGCTCTCACAATCTTTCCACCTCCTCTTCCGTGAACTTCCCTGAGCCATGTTGGGTTCGTTTTAGGTCTACTTCAGTGATGAGGTCTTGGGAGCCTCTGTGTCTCTGGATATCTGGTTTGGTAGGAGTTAGGTGTTCTCTGTGTCTATCTCCTTCACCCTTGTGCTGGTACCAGGTTCACCAAGAAAGCAGCACTCTTGCTCACTTTTTCCCCAATTACTTTTGGTTTCAGCTGGGGCCCTGGTGAGGTGTCAGATGGGCTGATTCTCTCCTCAGGATCTGCGTCCATCTTTCCTTCCCCTGGAGGTGTGGCGTGGTTAGGCGGACGCCATCTTGACCAGAAGTCTCTGTCCTTTTTTCTCTTTCTTTGCACTATAAGAATTTGATAGAATTCATTTTCTCTAAATGCCTGCAATAAACAATTAAAGATTACTTTGAATAACTTGATTTCATGAAATACTTGCTAGTTTCAATAACTGTTATTGATGAGTTTGATGAATAATGTTCTTTTGTTTCCCCACAGAAGAACTATATTCTTTCACATACACACAGCCAAAGTTCTTTGGAAGGATGATAAATTCAACAGGGCTATAGTTCAAAGGACAGATGCTTATGGTACCCAAACCATTTTATCCCACACACTCAGCCATCCATCCACCCATCCACCCACTCACTCGTCTATCCATCCACTTGCCAAACTACGTATCCATCCGTCTACCCACTCACCCATCCTTCCATCTGTTTATTCATGCAAAAAGTGCTTAAGCTTTTATGGTGGCTGAATTATTGATAGTAAGCCAAGATGTTACAGGCCAGAAATGCCCTTGATGTTGAGTAGCATGAGTATGAATGTTAGAGTCTGGTATATCTGGCTCGGCTGTGCATCATTTAAATTTTCTACAAGGCCCTCAACTTTTCTGCATTTTCATTCTGACAATTCAAGGTGACTCTACATCGGTCCACTGTTGTTCAGTTCCTGTGATGACACCTAGAGATTGTGGCTGTCACAGCAGCCCCTGAGATTGAACTCAGAGTCAGAAGGAGGTCATCATCCCAGCCCTAAAACAAACTCAAGTGTGTTGGGAAGAGGGAGTGTGGGTAGAGGCAGGGCTGAATGAGAGATTCTGGGATGTTTCCCCAGCTCTGGATCTCTGTCCCCACCCAAAGACAGCTACCTGGGCTCCTGGTTATGGTGTATGCTGACGTCATTGTCTCCAGGCCCTTAGTCATCACCCAGGGTGAATCTTCCCAGGCTCCTCTTCCCTGGGCCTTTCAACTGACACTCACACCAGTGCTTGTCGACACCCTACCCCCTCTTTGCCCTGCTAGTTGGGGCATGAAAATACCTCCACCTTGCTGGGTTTCTGAACCTCAAATGACTCATACTGTGAACTTAGGTGACTGTAGAGCAAACTATTCCCATGCCTTAAACACAGTTACTATCACATTTTTTGAGATGACTACATAAAAACCTTCATTTTGTTTTTGTACCTTGGAGGAACAGAATAGAGAAGAGGAGTGTGAAAGAGGTTGGGTCTTGCTCTAGCCCAGGCTGACCTGGAATTCACTATGTAGTCTCAGGGTGGCCTCGAACTCACAGGGATCCTCCTACCTCTGCCTCCTGAGTGCTGAGATTAAAGGCGTGCACCACCAAGCCCAGCTTGCAGATCATTTTAAAATTATCATTTCTAGAAACACTTTCTGAAACCTGGGACTTATTATTTATTTTACTTTTGATTCTTGTATTTTATTTATTTATTTGGTTTTTAAGGTAAGTTCTTGCTGTAGCCCAGGCTAACCTGGAATTCACTATGGAATCTCAGGGTGGCCTCGAACTCACAGTGATCCTCCTTCCTCTGCCTCCCGAGTGCTAGGATTAAAGGTGCGTGCCAACAAACCTAGCCCCTTTTTTATTTATTTAAAAATATTTTGGCCTGGAGAGATGACTTAATGGTTAAGGCACTTGCCTGCAAAGCCTAAGGACCCAGGTTCAACTTCCCATAACCCATGTAAGCCAGATGCACAAGGTGACGCATGCACACAAGGTAGTGCTCACGTCTGGAGTGTGTTTACAGTGGCTAAAGCCCTGGCACATCATTCTCTCTCTCTCATTCTCTCTCTCTCTCATAAAAATATTTTTGTTTGCAAGCAGAAACATATAGAGGAGAGAATGGGCGTGCCAGGGCCTCTGGCTGCTGCAAATGAACTCCAAATGCATGCGCCACGTTGTGCTTCTGGCTTTATGTGGGTCCTGGGGAATTGGACTCGGCTCATTAGGCTTTTCAGACAAGTGCCTTAACCACTGAGCCACCTCTCCAGTCCAAACCTGGGATTTAATGGAATCAGATAATTTTTTTGTCTCTGGTCTCTCTCCAAGTTTAATATTTATTTGCGAGAGAGACAGAGACAGAGATAGAGAGACAGAGGGAGAATGGGCGCACCAGGGCCTCCAGTCACTGCAAATGAACTCCAGACACATGCGCCACCTCATGCATTTGTCTTACATGGGTCCTGGGGAATCGAACCGAGGTCCTTTGGCTTTGCAGGCAAGTGCTTTAACCGCTAAGCCATCTCTCCAGCCCTGTCTCCAAGTTTGTTTCTCTCTCTCTCCTCTTCCTTCCTCTCCTCTCCTTTCCTCTCTCCTTCTCTTTTTTCTCCTTTTCCCTCCCCAATCCTCCTTCTTCCCCCCCTTCTCTTCTTCTCCCCTTTTTCCTTTTCCGTCTCCATTGCCATAACCTTCCTCTCTGCTGCTGACTTTCCAAACTCTACCCAGCTCTGCACTCTCCGAACACCAGTCTCAGGTAAAACTCAGCAAGTCCAAATTAAATCCAGAGTCTTCTACTTCTTCCGTGTCCTCTCTCTCCATCGAGGATGCACTGACTACGCCATTCATCCACCTGAAATCCCCAGACGCCTCTGTTTGTTGTCAGAGATATAGATTCTTCTTGCTCATTGTCCCTCTTAACCCACCACACTCCCTCATTTCCCCTCCAACCCTCAATGTGTCAAAATCCACCCTTCCTCTCCATTGCTACTGCCACAGCCATGCATGGACAGGGGTGAAAACATCCCAGTTTCTTTGCCCAACCATCCACCCATCCACATACAAATCCATCCATCAATCCAGTCATCCATCCTATAAATACTTATTGACTAGCTCTACAGTGTGCCAGACACTGTCTTTAGGATATAGGGACACAGGAGTAAAGCAAGCAAACATGACTCTTGTCTTCATAGAACATTCTAATAGAGTAGCCAGACAAAATAAGTAAGGACTTCTGCACTAAGGTACAAAGTTGAAAATATCTTCCTTTGGGGCTGGAGAGATGGCTTAGCGGTTAAGCGCTTGCCTGTGAAGCCTAAGGACCCTGGTTCAAGGCTCAATTCCCCAGGACCCACGTTAGCCAGATGCACAAGGGGGCGCACGCGTCTGGAGTTCGTTTGCAGTGGCTGGAGGCCCTGGCGCGCCCACTCTCTTCTCTGCCTATCTGCCTCTTTCTCTCTCTGTCTGTCACTATAAATAAATAAATAAAAATTAAAACAAAAATCTTAAAAAAAAGAAATATCTTCCTTTGAGCCAGGCGTGGTGGTACACGCCTTTAATCCCAGCACTTGGGAGGCAGAGGTAGGAGGATCGCCATGAGTTCAAGGCCACCCTGAGATTACACAGTTAATTCCAGGTCAGCCCAGCCAGAGTGAGACCCTAACTCGAAAAACCAAAAAAAAAAAAAAAAAAAAAAATCTTCCTTCCCCCTTCCTTCTTCTTTCCTCTGTTCTTTCTTTCTTTCTTTCTCTTCCTTCCTTCCTGCCCCTTCCCTATCTTCCCTCCCTTCCTTCCTTCCTTCCTTTCTCTTTCCCTATTTCTTTCTTCCTTTCTTTTATAAATCTAAGATGGTCTCAATCTAAAGCCCAGGCTAGCCTGGAACTCACAGGCAATCCTCCTGCCTCAGTTTCCCAAGTACGAGAATTATAGGTGTGAGCTGCCATGCCCAGCTGAAACTTTCTCACAGAGTTTTGTGTTGCCAATACCCTAACAATATCCTCTATACAAAGACAAAGAAACTGAGACAAGCAGAAGGAATTCAGCCCAGCAATCAAAGAAAGAGGTGACCCATCTCCAAAGACCCCAACCGAGAAAAGAGGATTCTGGAGACGCTCAGCCCGTGCTTAGCTCCCAACCAGGTCCCCACTCTCCTGGAGAGTGAACAAAGACCTGAGAATTCTCTCTCACATCCCCAAGGCTGAGATGCCAAGCACCCCCCCCCTCTTTACCTACGGGGGTGGGGGGAGGAGAAATGGGGAGAATGGGGGAAGTGAGCAACTGGGCTGAGTCTGACCAACGTGAAGGCTCCAGAGCAGGGAGACGATGGGAAGATTCTGCCTTTCCATGAGGCTGGCATGTGCCACCCACACCACGTCCTCGCAAGGAGTGTGTGTGCTACCTGTGCCACCTCGTCATGGGCATGGTGCGTGCTACCCACCCCACCTCCCTGTGGGGACCGTGTGTCTCACCCAAGCCGCAGGACTGGATTCTGACAGTTCACAGTCACAGCAGGCAGAGCGGAGCCCAGCCTTCCAACCCCATCCCTGTGCCCCAGCTTTCCCTGCCCCTCCTCACCCAGTCCCCCAGGAAACCAAGAATAAGTGAGTTCTACACTCTAGTAAGCTCCCCCCGACAGGAGCAAAAGGAAAAGAAGAAATCAGAACTCCAGCAGTAGAAAGCCATCCCTTCCCATTCTCCATGCTATACAGATTTACCCGCCCGTGAATCCATCCAGGGGAAGATAACTCAAAGATGGGTGGTGCTATGGTTTGAATGAGACATGCCCATCACAAGCTCACGTGCTTGAATACTTGGACTCCAGTTGGTAGTGCTGTTTTTTTTGGGGGGGGGTAGGGAGTTGTACAACCTTTAGGAGGGGGGACTTCACTGGAGGAAGTGAGTTGCTGGGGGCCAGCCTTGAGGGGCCTTCCCAGCCTGAGCACTCTGCTTCCTGGTCCATGGAGATGTAGGAAGCCCTGCTGCGAACTCCCACCACCATGGACCCAGGTGCTTCTGCCTCTGCCCTATTCCCCCACCAGGAGAGACTGTACCCCAGCCCAGTGAACCAGGATGAGCCCTACTCCATTAAATTGCTTCTGTCAGGCATTTTGTCACAGTCATGAGGAAACTAACTAAGTAGAAAAACACCGGAAATGAAAAGGACAAGGCGATTTCACATTTAAGGGAATAAATGGGAATCAAGTCATTCTAGAATGAAAATGTAAATTTGGGATTGGAGAGATGGCTTAGCGGTTAAAGCGTTTGCCTGCAAACAAAATCCCGGTTCGATTCTCCAGGACCCACGTAAGGCAGTTGCATAAGGGGTCGCATGCTTCTGGAGTTTGTTTGCAATGGCTGGAGGCCCTGGCGTGCCCATTCTCTCTCTCTCTCTCTTTGTCTCTCTGAAATAAATAAAATATTTTTTTAAAAAGAAGAAAAGGGCTGGAGAGATGGCTTAGCACTTAAGTGCTTGCTTGTGAAGCCTAAGGACCCCAGTTCAAGGCTCGATTCCCCAGGACCCAGGTAAGCCAGATGCACAAGGTGGTACATGCATCTGGAGTTGGTTTACAGTGGCTGGAGGCTCTGGCGTGCCCAATCTCTCTCTCTCTCTCTCCCTCTCTCTCTCTCTCCCTCTTCCTCTATCTCTCTCTGTCAAATAAATAAATAAAATTAAAAGAAGAAGAAGAAGAAGAAGAAGAAGAAAAAGAAAGTCATTCCTTAGAAATATTTTTTTAATGTAATCTAGAAGCAAGAAGAAAAAAATACTGTTGAAATTTCAACTACGACTTAGAGGAAAAGCTAAAGATAATCACTGACTGTAGATGAGAAGGATAGGAGTGCCAGAGAGAGGAAAACATGCCAGAGATAAAAAGATAAGTGGTGGCCATACCATACAGAGACCAGCGCTTAGAATGAAAGATGCACTCCAAAGTAGAATCAAGGACTGGGGAGATGGCTTAGCATTTAAAGGCACTTGCATGCCAAGCCTGCCAGCCAGGGTTCAATTCCCCAGTAACCTTGTAGAGCCAGATGCACGAAGCAACACATGCATTTGGAATTCATTTGCAGTAGCAAGAGGCTATAGCATTCCCATACTCACTCTCTCACTTCCTCCATCTCACTCTCTATTTATTTATTTATTTATTTACTTATTTATTTAAGAGAGAGAGACAGAGACAGAATTGGCACACCAGGGCCTCAGCCACTGAAATTGAACTCTAGCTGCTTGCACCACCTAGTGGGCATGTGTGACCTTGTGCTTCCCTCACCTTTGTGTGTCTGGCTTACATGGGATCTGGAGAGTAGAACATGGGTCCTTAGGCTTCACAGGCAAGTTCCTTAACCACTAAGCCATCTCCCCAGCCCATACTTCCCTCTCACTCTTAAATGAATAAATAAAAATGTATCTTTAAAAAGTACAGTCAAATGAATTTTCATGAAATGAGGGACTGACTGAGCTTATAAATAAACAGAATAGTGTGTTCCAAGCACATATAATAGAGAATGCTAAGTGCTGAAGTGTATTCTAATTGAGAGTGAAAGTTAAGTGAACTTTGGGGATAAAGAAATTCTTCAAGTATCATAATAGCAAAAGCAAAACCACACCAGAGGGGGCCAAAGCTGACAGAGTTCAGACCTCTTCACAACCACACACAGGGCCAGCTCAGTGCAGCCTGGGAGCCCAGCCGCAGGCAGTGGGCATCACATCCATCTAGCCACTCAGAAAATCCTTGGCATCTTCTTACCAGGCTGATTGCATACACATCCTACAACTCCACCAATCCCACCTTTGGGTATATATCCAAAAATTGTTGCAGTCAGGTGTGGTGGCACACACCTTTAATCCCAGAACTTGGGAGGCAGAGGTAGGAGGATTGCCGTGAGTTCAAGTCCACCCTGTAGTTACATAGTAAATTCCAGGTCAGTCTGGGCTAGACCGAGACCCTACCTTGAAAAACCAAACAAGAAAAAAATTGTTGCAACATAAGTAGGAGACAATGCAAGAACACCCTTGACAGACAACATCGTTCACCATAGGACGGGGGGGGGGGGACACGAACCATCTAACTGTCACTGGCAGGAGCACTGGCAGGGACAGTGTCCTCTACTACAGCAGTCACAAGAGCTCTGCACACTAGTGCGGCTGGAACCATAAACATAGAAACATGTTGCACTTATTGTGTTAGGCAAAAATAAAAACTAAAATACAGGCTGGATATAGTGGTTCATGCCTATAATCGCAGCACATGGGAAGCTGAGGCAGGAGGATTCTGAGATCAAGGCCAACCTGGGATACATAGTGAGACACTGTCCCAAAAAACAAAACACACCCCCTCAAAAATCAAACCCCTAGATATTATATTATTTAAGGGAAAAGGCATGCAGAATCTATAAAGGGAAGTTAGGATGGTTTCCTGTGAGGACTGGAGTGGGAGGCGGGCTGAGGCATCACCCTTAGCACCACAGTCTAACTTTGAAGTTGGATGGTGGCTAGAGACTATTCAGCTTATTTTTGGTTTTGGTTTGGCTTTAATTTTATTTAAGAGAGAGAGGGGTGGGGGGAAGAGGCAGATAGAGAGAATGGGTGCACCAGGGCCTCTAGCTGCTGCAAAAGAACTTCAGACACATGCGTCACCTTATGCATGTGGCTTATGTGGGCCCTGGAGAATCGGACCTGGGTCCTTTGACTTTGCAGGCAAGTGCCTTAACTGCTAAGACATCTCTCCAGCCCTTGGTTTGGTTTGGTTTTTGAGACAGGGTGTCATGTATCCCAGGTTGGCCTTGAACTCCTGATGCTCCCAGCTCCTCATGCTGAGTGGGGGTTACAGGCACACACCACCACACCAAGAGAGCTGCATGTTCTTTTGTAGGTACCAATGCATCATAAAAAGTAAAAGAAACAGAATTCTAAATATTTTTTCCTATTTTTAAAATTTTATTATTTATTTGAGAGAGTGAGAGAGGGAAAGAAGCAGACAGACAGAGAAAGAGAAAGAAGAGAGGATAGGCACACCAGGTCCTTCAGCCACTGTAAACGAACTCCAGACGCATGCACCACCATGTGCATCTGGCTTACGTGGGCCCTGGGGAATCAAACCAGGGTCCTTTGGCTTTGCAGGCAAGCGCCTTAACCACTAAGCAATCTCTCTAGCCCCGGATTCTAAACATTTTTTTTTTAGTTTTTTTTGTTTATTTATTTATATTAGAGAGCAACAGACATAGAGAGAAAGAGGCAGAGAGAGAAAGAGAATTGGCGCGCCAGGGCCTCCAGCCACTGCAAACGAACTCCAGACGCGTGCGCCCCCTTGTGCACCTGGCTAACGTGGGTCCTGGGGAACCGAGCCTCGAACCGTGGTCTTTAGGCTTCCCAGGCAAGCGCTTAACCACTAAGCCATCTCTCCAGCCCCATTCTAAACATTTTTAAAAATATTTTATCACTAGGAAAATAATTAAGGAAAACCACTGAGCACTGTCTATAATAAAGAAAATGTGAGTTCGAGGCCACCCTGAGACTACATAGTGAATTCCAGGTCAGCCTGGGTTAGAGTGAGATCCTACCTCGAAAAACAAAACAAAAAAAAGAAAGAAAATGTGACCAAGAAAATGATGACCAGACAAGGTGTTGTTCCAGGATGCAGGCGAAGGCACGTACTCTCTCCCCGCTCTCCCACCTTCCCTCCCAGCAAGGGCTCTTCCACTGACCAGCGCTCCAGGCCAGCAGAAGCACATTCTCAAACTGGAAATTGCTCAAGGAATGTAAGGCCCATGAGTCCTTCTCAGAAAACAAATAAATAAATACCCTGCTTGTTCTAAAAATCTTACCTTTTAGGGGAGCAGATCAAATGAAGAACTCAAGGATGAAGAGAGCACATTGTAAAAAGATTTAAGGAGAATACTGAATCCATTTAAAGAAACAATTATTGTTTTAAAAAGAAAAGGGTGGAGTTAGAGCCATACAACAGAACTTATGTATTATAAACTTGCCCAATGTAGCAACAATGACAATTTCCTAGTGAACAATTAAGACATGAGATTTTACACATGGCCAGTTCTGAGCAATGACAAATAAGCTTCTTCTTTGGCTTTCAATGACTTATAAGTGGGTGAAACAAATGAGGCATGTTTCAAGGAACTGACCACCAGCAACATAAGGCTGCCCCCACCCCCAAGAGCTGGAAAGGACACAAGAGACTCCTGTGCACCTGGCTTTCTTTTCTACCCTGTGGGTGCTGCCTGGACCACGTTCAGGGAAAGGAACCCATGTGGTCAGGGGTGGTCCTGCAGAGCTGGGGAAGGGCTACTGCTGAAGCCGCTGGAATCTGTGGGGCAAAGAATAGAATGGAGGATCCCCTGGAGTGTGCGCGTTGTGGTCCTAGGCCAAGAGCTGAACTAAGAGTGAGACTCCGAGGCCTGGCAGAAGCCACTGTGGGGCCGGGAGCTACCTGAAGACACCAGAGCTCTGCGAGACACTGGCCTTCCTCTCCAGGAGCCAGAGTGGGCAGCACCCAGCTGGACCTTAAAAAAAAAGGTGAGAAAACAAAAATCAAGATGAGCCGGGCACTGTGGCACATGCCTTAAATCCCAGCACTTGGGAGACAGAGGTAGGAAGAATGCTGTGAGTTCAAGGCCAGCCTGAGACTATGGAGTGAGTTCTAGGTCAGCCTGGGCTAGAGTGAGACCCTGCCTCGGAAAACAGAAACTCAGGATGATGTACCTATGGACCCCTTTGATCCACAAGAAATCAGAGATGGTCTATGTCTGAGCTAGCAAAAGTGATCAGTTCCAAAGACAAAGCCAGAACCAAGGCAAAGACACAAAATTATTTTCGCCATTACACAGAAACAAAGATTGAGATATTCATGGAATATAATACATGCTGCATTGGAGCACTGTATTTTGAGAATAGTAATTTCCGGCATTGGGCACACCAGGGTCTCCTGCCCCTGCAAATGAACTCCAGACACATGCGCCAACCTTGTGCATCTGACTTATGTGGATACTGGGGAAACAAACCTGAGTCCTTAGTCTTTGCAGGCAAGCGCCTTAACTGCTAAGCTATCTCCCCAGCCCTCTATTCTTTTTGTTGTTGTTGGTTTGTTTGTTTTTCAAGATAGGGTCTTGCTCTAGCCCAGGCTGACCTGGAATTCACTATGTAGTCTCAGGGTGGCCTCGAACTCACGGTGATCCTCCTACCTCTGCCTCCCCAGTGCTAGGATTAAAGGCATGTGCCACTACACCCGGCTAAATAAATAAATTTTAAAAATAAAATAAAATAAAAAGCCATTAAAAAATAGAATAGAGGCTGGAGGGATGGCTTAGCTATTAAGGCGTTTTCCTGCAAAGCCAAAGGACCCAGGTTTGATTCCCCAGGACCCACATTTGCCAGATGCATAAGGGGGTGCATGCATCTGGAGTTCATTTGCAGTGGCTGGAGGCCATGGTGCACCCATTCTCTCTCTCTCCCCCCCCTTCCCCTCTTTCTCTGTCAAATAAATAAATAAAAACAAAAAATAGAATAGAGAGCTGGGTGTGTGGTGGTGCACTCCTTTAATCCAAGCACTCTGGAGGCAGATGTAGGAGGATCGCCATGAGTTCGAGGCCAACCTGAAACTACATAGTGAATTCCAGATCAGCCTTAGCTAGAGTGAGACCCCAACCTCGAAAAACCAAAATAACAATAATAATAATTATTATTTACTTATTTATTTATTTATTTGAAAAAGAGAGAGAGAGAGACTGGGCATGCCAGGGCCTCTAGCCACTGCAAACAAACTCCAGACTCATTTGCCCCCTTGTGCATCTGACTTTCGTGGGTCCTGGGGAGTCAAAACTGTGTCCTTTGCTTTTGCAGGCAAACGCCTTAACTGTTAAGCCATCTCTCCAGCCCAGTGACTTTTTTTTTTTTATAGACAAGGCCTCACTTTGTAATTCATGCTGGCCTCGTACTTTCTTTTTTAATATTTTATTATTTAATTTAATTCATTTGAGAGAGAGAGAGAGAATGGGCATGCCAGGGCCTCTAGCCACTGCAAATGAACTCCAGACACTTGTGTCACCTTGTGCATCTGGCTTATGAGGGTACTGGGGAATTGACCCTGGGTCCTTAGGCCTGGAACTAACTTTCTTTCTTTCTTTCTTTCTTTTTTTTTTTTTTTTTTTTTTTTTTGGTTTTGCGAGGTAGGGTCTCACTGTAGCTCAGGCTGGCCTGAAATTCATTATGTAGTCTCAGAGTGGCCTCAAATTCACAGTGATCCTCCTACCTCTGTCTCCCAAGTGCTAGGATTAAAGGCCTGTGCCACCACGCTTGGATCTGGCCTAGAACTTTATTTTATTATTATTATTATTATTATTATTGACAACTTCCATGATTGTAAACAATAACCCATGGTAATTCCCCCCCCACACACACTTTCCCCTTTGAAACTCCATTCTCCATCATATCCCCTCCCCCTCTCAATCAGTCTCATTCTGATGGTCTTCTGTAGATAGTATCAGGCACTGTGAGGTCATGGATATCCATGGCCTGGAACTTTCTATGTTGACCTTCTGTCTCAGCCTCCCCAAGTGTTACAATTACAGGTACCATGGCCGGCTTCTTTTAATGTTTTCTATTAACAAATGTCTTTATCAAGGAAGTGTTTTACACAGTTGTCTTTTGGCATGTGTGTGTGGTGTGCCTGCATGTATGTGGACACGTGTGTGTGAAGGTGTGCTTATACCTATGTGTGCCTTCATGTGAAGGTCAGACGTTGACAGTTCCTTAGTTGCTCTCTGCCTTATTCTATCAGACAGGACCACTTGCTGATCCTAGAACTCACGATTCAGCTGGGCTAGCTAGCCAACAAGCCCTAGGGATTCCCTGTCTCTGCCTCCCCAGCACACCCAGCTCCGTATTCTGTGTGGGTGCCAGGGATCCAAACTCAGGTCATCATGCTTGTGGGGCAAGCACTTCACTCCCTAAGCCGTCTCCCTCATCCAGTTATATCTGTTTTAAACAGAAAACCTCTAAACATTTATAATAACTTTATTACATAAATATAGTACAATGAAAGTACAGAGTAAGTTAAGATTTTCAAGAATTCCTGGGAATTATGACTTTTCCCAGAAACCCAAAGATTGATAGATCACTTTTTTTTTTTTTTTTTCTCGAGGTACGGTCTCACTCTAGCTCAGGCTGACCTGGAATTCACTATGTAGTCTCAGGGTGACCTCGAACTCAAGGAAATCCTCCTACCTCTGCCTCCTGAGTGCTGGGATTAAAGGCGTGTGCCACCACATCTGGCTTAAATCACTTTTTTTGTTCTGTGTTTGCTTTTGTACAGTGCCGACAATTAAATCCAGGGCCCTGCCCAGGCTGGGCAAGCTCTCAGCAATAGGCTTGATGAATTCCTACATGTTTTCAAATTCCATCTTACCTGTCCCTTCTCTTTTTTTTTTAAAAAAAAATTATTTACTTTTTTTTTTTTTTTTTTTTTTGGTTTTTCGAGGTAGGGTCTCACTCTAGCCCAGGCTGACCTGGAATTCACTATGGAGTCTCAGGGTGGCCTCGAACTCACAGCGATCCTCCTACCTCTGCCTCCCGAGTGCTGGGATTAAAGGCGTGCGCCACCACGCCCAGCTTTAAAAAAATTATTTACTTATTTGAGAGCAACAGACAGAGAGAGAAAGAGGCAGACAGAGAGAGAGAGAGAATGGGTGAACCAGGGCCTCCACCCACTGCAAACAAACTCCAGACGCATGCGCCCCCTTGTGCATCTGGCTAACGTGGGTCTGGGAGAATTGAGCCTTGAACCGGGGTCCTTAGGCTTCACAGGTAAGCGCTTAACTGCTAAACCATCTCTCTAACCCTCTCTCTTCTCTTTTTAAAAACTTCTTTGGGACTGGAGAGATGGCTCAGCTGTTAAAGGCACTTGCTTGCAAAGTCTGACTGCCCAGGTTCGATTCCCTAGTACCCATGTAAAGTCAGAAGCACAAGGTGGCACCCATGCTTATGTCTGGAGTTCATTTGCAGTGGCAAGAAGCCCTGGCTTGCCCATTCTCTCTCACTCTCTCCCTCTATTTCTCTCTCTCTCTCTGCTTGCAAATGAATAATAAAATACTTTTTAAACTTTCCTGTCATTTAAAAATTAAAAACTTGCCAGGCATGGTGGCGCACGCCTTTAATCCCAGCACTTGGGAGGCAGAGGTAGGAGGATCGCCGTGAGTTCGAGGCCAGCCTGAGACTCCATAGTGAATTCCAGGTCAGCCTGGGATATAGTGAAACCCTATATTGGAAAACAAAAATAAATAAATAAATAAAAAATAAAAAACTTACTGAATTAGCCTGATAGTAACAAATGCCAAAACAAAACAGCACAGTCTAGCGTGGGCTGAGGACACCCTCCTAGCACCACTGACAATGGATGTAATTTCAGGCAAAGCTGGATCCAGGAATCCAGAGAATGTCGTGGCCTCATACACCATGCCCACCTCTTCTCCGACTTTGGTTCTGTTTCTCTCCACCTAAAAAGTTAGAGTCACCCTGGGAGCTCTAGGCAAGTTATATCTTAAAACTCACAGACAGAAGAAACATTCTAGAGATTTTTCTGATGCTCCCCACATGTGTCATCCTTGAGCCATTGATCATCCACAGGACACTGAAATATTTTGACTGGTCAGGCTTTGATCACCTGCTCTCATTGGGGTCAGTCCTACCTGACAAATGCAATGGTCCCCATCTCCGACCAAGAAAGATGGGTCCTATCTGAAGAAGGCAGCGATGGCAGGGAGGGGAAGCCATTGGCATACACTTCAGCTTCCATCTTTCTGACTGGTTCTGAAACACCACCTTCATCTGCATTCCACAACTGATCTCTTCCTGTGTTGTGTGACTTCTCACCATGTGCACATCCTCAGAGAGCAGGATGCAGCCTGCACTAGGTTCTTGTGATGGTTGATCTTGACTGTCAACTTGATGGGCTTTAGAATCACCATGGAAACATACCTCTGGGTGTGTCCTTGAGGATATTTCCAGAAAGGTCTAACATAACAGGGAAGACCCACCCTGAATGTGGGTGTGGTGGTTTGATTCAGGCGTCCCCCATAAACTTAGGTTTTCTGAATGCTAAGTTCCCAGCTGATGGAGATCTGGGAATTAACACCTCCTGGAGGCGGTGTATTGTTAGGGGCAGGTTTATGGGTGTTATAGCTAGTGTCCCCTTGCCAGTGTTTGGCACACCCTTCTGTTTCTGTTGTCCACCTGATGTTGGCCAGGGGGTGATGTCCACCCTCTGCTCATGCCATCATTTTCCCTTGCTGTTGTGGAGTGTTCCCTCGAGCCTGTAAGCTAAAATAAACCTCTCCCCTCCCCCCACAAGATGCTCTTTGTTGGGTGATTTCTACCAGCAATGTGAACCTGACTCAACAGTGGGTAACACCATTCTATGGGCTGGGTCCCAGATTGAATGAAAAGAAGAAAGTGTGCGGAGCCCTGACATTTGTCAGTCTCTGCTTCCTAAGTGTGGACACCAAGTGACCAGCTGCCTCAAGCTCTGACTGAAAATACTGATTTCCCTCCCCACGATGGACTTTACCCTCAAACTGTGAGCCACAGTGCACCCTTCTTTTCTCAAGTTGCTCTTGTTAGGTGTTTTGCCCCAGCAGTGAGAAAAGTAGCTAATATAGCAGTCGACGTCTAACATTACTGGAAATGATGATGTGTCAGCACTGTTCCAAGTTAAATGGACAACATGAACTAATTGACTCTTCTTCCTTTCTTTTTTCTTTTTTCTTTTCTTTTTTTTTTTTTTTTTTTTTTGGTTTTTCAAGGTTGGGTCTCACTCTAGTCCAGCCTGACCTGGAATTCACTATGTAGTCTCAGGGTGGCCTTGAACAACTCACAGCGATCCTCCTACCTCTGCCTCCCAAGTGCTGGGATTAAAGGCATGCGCCGCCACACCCAGCGACTCTTTTTTTCTATTTTTTTGGAAAAGTGTCTCATGCAGCCCAGGCTGGACTCAGGCTTCTTTTGTAGCCCAGGCTCGCCACAAACTCCTGATCCTCCTGATTCTGTCTCCTAAGTGCCAGGATTATGAGTGGTCGCCACCATACCTGGTGGACTAGTTTACTCTTCCCATAGCACAATGCGATCGGTGTATGCTTGTGACAGTTTAACTGAGAAGTGCCCCCAAGGGCTCCTGTGTTAAAGGTTCGGCCCCAGTCCATGGCACCATCTGGAGGTGGTGGAACCTTTAGGAGATGGGCTAGTGGGAGGTTTTTAGGTCACTGAGTCTTAGTCTAGAAGGGGTTTGTAGGACCCCTCCTCTTCCTCTCACTACCTGGCCAGGAAGTGAGCACTACCCTGTCCTTCTGTCACTGTCATCTGGCATACTGCCAAAGGCCTGAGAGCCATGGGTCGTCCACCTGATCATGGACTGGAACCTATGAGGCCGCAGCCAAAATAAATCCTCCCTCTTCCTAAGTCGACTAGCTCAGGTATTTGTTACAGTAATGAAGCTAATACAATCCCCTACTTAAACATGTGTGGACAGAGATAATAGGAATCAGCCACGGTTTAAAGAAATTACCAGCAGAATGCCATTATAGACTTTAAGGGCTGCCTATTATGGATGAAAGGCCTTCTTGCTGTCAAAGGGAACTATTGTCTTGTAAGTACTTCCCTGGAGGTAGCCTGCCTGACCACATGACATGGGTGGGATGACCTCCATCAGAGAGGCAGAGCCAGTGCCAGTGACGCAGCCGGAGGCAGAGGACACCCCTGCCAGGCACTCCCTGCCACCTCCCCACACTAACATCATAAAATGTCTGGGTTCCCCCAGGCCAGCAAACAAAGGAATGACTGCCTTTCATAGTAAGTAATCCTGACCCTGGATGTCTTCCAAGACACACAGAAGGAATCCCTCTGGCCGATAAATCGTCACAGAGTTGCAGAGCAAGAGGGACCTGAAATAGTCTCCCAAGACTGTGCTTTTGTTTCCAGGGTGAAGAAACAGAGCCTGTAGAGGTGAAAGAAATGGTGCAAGGTCGAACAGCACGTTCAGTCAAAAACCAGAAACTGATGCAGAACACAGATACCTGTCTGTGTCCCCAAGGCTTCACAGCTGCCAAATCTTTGGAAAGTTCCTTTCTTTCTTTCTTTCTATTTTTTTTTGGGGGGGGGAGGGGGTTTATTTTATTTATTTATTTGAGAGCTACAGACAGAGAGAGAATGAGGCAGAGAGAGCTACAGACACAGAGAAAAAGAGGCAGAGAGAGAGAGAGAGAGAGAGAGAGAATGGGTGCACCAGGGCCCCTAGCCACTGCAAATGAACTCCAGATGCCTGTGCCCCCTTGTACATCTGGCTAACGTGGGTCCTGGGGAATCGAGCCTTGAACAGGGGTCCTTAGGCTTCACAGGCAAGAGCTTAACTGCTAAGCCATCTCTCCAGCCCTCTTTCTTTCTTTCTGTCTGTCTCTCTTTTCCTTCCTTCCTTCCTTCCTTTCTTTTTTTTATTTTTAAATAATATTTTATTTGTTTTTTTGACAGAGAAAGAGTGGGAGAGAGAGAGAGAGAGGATGGGCACACCAGGGCCTCCAGCCACTGCAAATGAACTTCAGACATGTGTGCCCCCTTGTGCATCTGGCTAATGTGGGTCCTGGGGAATTGAACCTGTGCCCTTTGGCTTTGCAGGAAAATGCCTTAACCACTAAGCAATTCCTCCAGCCCCCTTTCTTTCTTTCTCTCATTTTTTGAAGTAAGGTGTCATTCTATCCCAGGCTGACCTGGAACTCACTCTGTAGTTCCATGCTGGCCTTGAACTCGCAGCCATCCTCCTACCTTTGTCTCCCAAGTGCTGGGATTAAAGGTGTGTGCCACCATGCCCGACTAATTAGGTTCCAACCTTTGCACACAGGGACAGAACCTCAACAGGTAGCTTCCGTGTTTTGTGCTTAGCTTCTTGGTTAGAAGCCATGGTTTGGGGCCAATCAGAGATGGGTGCTTCATGACAAACACATGTCCTGTTTTCCAGAATATTCCATACTCAAGTTGGTAACGTAGAGCATAACACCCCAACCTGGATGTGTCCCATCAAAGAAACCCTTTATATGGTAATGAGAATTAAATACTCAGGCTGGAGAGATGGCTTAGTAGTTAAGTGCTTGCCTGTGAAGCCTAAGGACCCCAGTTCGAGGCTCAATTCCCCAGGACCCATGTAGGCCAGATGCACAAGGTGGTGCACGCATCTGGAGTTGGTTGGCAGTGGCTGGAGGCCCTGGTGTGTCCATTCTCTCTCTCTCTATCTGCCTCTTTCTCTCTCCATCTGTCACTCTCAAATAAATAAAAATAAACAAAAATAAATTAAAAAAAAAAAAGAATTAAATACTCACCCGCTGTGGTGGCGCATGCCTTCAATCCCAGCACTCAGGAGGCAGAGGTAGGAGAATCAGCATGAGTTCAAGGCCACCCTGAGACTATATAGTGAATTCCAGGTCAGCCTAGACCACAGCAACACCCTACCTCAGGGAAAAAATAAAATAAAATAAAAGAATTAAATACTCAAAACAACTAAATGCAAAGAACCCAATTAAAAATATTTTTATAAAATTCATAAAGAAAATAACCAATATTAAAACCGAATGTCCTTGGAAGTTGTTTCTTTTCACATAGTTATTTATTTGCTATGGTTCTGGGTCTTGATCCCAAGACCTAGCAAATATTAAGCCTGAGCTCTACTACCAAACTATATCCCCAGCCCCTAAATTTGTATATTGAAATTAAAACCCAGTTACAGGGTTAAAAAGGAGGTTTAATGGCTAAAGCACTTGCCTGCAAAGCCAAAGGACCCAGATTCGATTCCCCAGGACTCACATAAACCAGATGCACAAGGTGGTACATGCATCTGTAGTTCATTTGCAGTGGCTGGCGATCCCTGACGCACCCATTCTCTCCCTTTCTCTCTCTCTCCCTCTGCCTCTTTCTCTCTTTCAAATAAATAAACAAATAAAAATAAATATTTTTAAAGCCCAATTACAAGTTACAAATAAAGAATGTGAATGTTTGAGATGAAAATTATTTAAGCAGGGGCTGAGAGATGACTTAGCTTTTAAAGGCGTTTGCTCACAATGCCTGCCAGCCTGGGTTCAATCCCCCAGTACCCACGTACAGTCAGATGCACAATGGGGCACATGCAAGAGGCCCTGAAAATGAACTCTGTCTGTCTCTTTCTTATATAAATAACTAACTAAATAAAAATTATTTAAGCAAAGATGAAGTTTATTATCTACTTGGTTTAAAAGAGAATTAAAATTTATTGCATCTTTTCGTAAGAACAAAGCTACTTATAGTTTCAGCATTCTACTCCCAACTAGTTCAGATCAAAACTTTACATCACACCTCACACAAGTGGAGTCTGGATCCCGGTAACCGTGCAAGTGGACGAACTGGCCTGCTCATTACACTTTCTTTGCAACCTCACGGTCAGCACGCAGAGCAGTGGAAAATGTGGGCTGTGGTCCTCACTCCTTCCTAGCTGAGAGGTAACATGGGGACACACTGCCTTCCATTCTCAGATGTCACATTCTGCACAGTGTCCTTTCCTCTACTTAATGACATCATTTTCTCCAATTCTGTAAAAATTTTTGTTGGTGGTTTTGTTGCTTAAAACGGTCTGAAGCCGGGTGTGGTGGCGCACGCCTTTAATACCAGCATTCGGGAGGCAGAGGTAGGAGGATTGCTGTGAGTTCGAGGCCACCCTGAGATGACATAGTGAATTCCAGGTCAGCCTGGGCTACAGTGAGACCCTACCTCGAAAAACCAAAAAACAACAACAACAACAACAAAAAAAAAAAAACGGTCTGAAATACAGGGCTGATGCACTGAGAAGTGCTTGATGGAGAAAAGACAGGCTTTAGGTAAGCTTCATTGAACTTGAGGTTCAGTGCTGAACTAATGACAGATACTTTATTATTTTATTTATTTATTTATTTATTTATTTATTTATTTATTTATTTTGGTTTTTCGAGGTAGGGTCTGCCTCTAGCCCAGGCTGACCTGAAACTCACTATGAAGTCTCAGGGTGGCCTCGAACTCATGGCGATCCTCCTACCTCTGCCTCCCGAGTGCTGGGATTAAAGGCGTGCGCCACCACGCCCGGCTCAATGACATATACTTTAAAAGACAACTGAGCCGATCCACACATTTCAGCTGATGAAACGTGACCTGTGGCTCACAAAAGCCTGTGATTCCCCTGAGAGTAACTGTTCAGTAGTCACGCGTGCAATGCTTTTGATAATTTTATAGACCCTGATTACCTTGAATAAGGGGAACTGGCTGCATATACAAATTTCAGAGTGTTGCTTAATATTGCAAATTGTTCCAAGGCTGGCTTGTTCAACTGTGCCAAGTACTGTGCTGGTGAGGGCCTCTGGGTCTACAGATGGGTGTCTGGAGACAACTGGAGAACGGTGCCAGGCACTGCTGGAAAACCTGGGAGATGGTAATTCTGCCTACCACAATGTGCTGCATCCACGCTGAGAAGGGCTGGGCAAGTTAACGCGTGGGTCCTTTTGTGGGTCTGCATGTGTGCTTGTGTGCATGTGGGCACACGTGTGTAGGGAGGTGTACATGTGTACACATGCACGTGTAGCTTGGAGGTCAACATTTGGTGTCTTCCTCTGTAACTCTCCACATCATCATCATCATCATTATTATTATTATTTGTTTTTTTGAGGTAAGGTCTCCCTCTGCCCCAGGCTGACCTGGAATTCACTATAGAGTCTCAGGGTGGCCTCGAACTCATGGTGATCCTCCTACCTCTGCCTCCTGAGTGCTGGGATTAAAGGCATGCACCACCATGCCCAGTTTACGTTATTTTTTTGAGACAGGGTCTCATCAAAGTTGGCTAGTCTAGCTAGCCAGTGATCCCCAGGGGTCATCCTGTTTCCCCCTCCCAGCACTGGGGTTACAGGTATGTCCACCACACCTAGCATTTCAACGTGGGTTCTGGGGATCCAAATTAGGCCCTTATCCTTTTACAGTGAGCACTCACTGGGCCATCTGTCCATTTCCCCAAACCCTCATTTGTCACTGGGATTAAAGGCGTGCGCCACCAGGCCCGGCTTCTTTTCATCTTTTTGTTTTGATACAGAGTCTCACTAAGTGACCCAAGCAAGTCTTGAACTCACCTGTAGCCCAGGCAGGCCTTGGACTTAGATCCTCTTGCCTTAGTCTCCCAGGTAGCTGGGATTACAGACCTGTACCACCAGGCTCAGCTCAATTTGTTTTTATTTGTTTGTTTGTTGTTGTTTTAATCTTAGCTCTTCCACCACCCAAATTTCCCAACATGCCAAAAACAGTGTCCACCCCCAGTGCTGGCAATGATACCACTCACACACTTCATGACAGTCAGCTACAGTCACTTAAACTTTTTAAAATTTCATTTCATTTATTTATTTGTGTGTGTGACAGAGGCAGATACAGAGAGAATGGGCACACCAGGGCCTCCAGCCATTGCAAACAAACTCCAGACACATGTGCCAAGTTGGGCATCTGGCTTACGTGAGTACTAGAGAATCAAACCTGTGTCCTTAGGTTTCACAGGCAAGCATCTTAATAGCTAATTCATCTCTCCAGCTCCTTCCCAGTCTTTTAATATATATATTTTCAATATTTTATTTATTTATTTGCAAGGAGAGAGAGAGAGAATGAATGGCCATACCAGGGTCTCTAGCCACTGCAAACAAACTCCAGATGAATGTGCCATTTTGTGTATCTGGCTTTATGTGGGTACTGGGGAATCAAACTCAGGCTGTTAGGCTTTTCCACTTAGCAAACTGTACAGCCCCCTAAATTATTTTTTAATTATATATATATATATATATATATATATATATATATATTTTTTTTTTTTTTTTTCTTTTTGGTTTTTCGAGGTAGGGTTTCACTCTAGCCCAGGCTGACCTGGAATTCACTATGTAATCTTATGGTTGCCTCAAACTCATGGCGATCCACCTACTTCTGCCTCCCAAGTGCTGGGATTAAAGGCATGCACCACCACGCCCAGCTAAAATTATATTTTATGTATAATAGGATATACTCTTACATCCCCTCACACTGGCTCTTGTCACCCTGGGAGTCCTCCTCAGTGAAGTTATGGTACTCTCTGTGGGGCCATGAAGGCCTCAGTCAGTACTTATGGAGTAGCAGGGGGACCGTGCCTCAGTACTCCTATCCACTTTGTGTCTCTTACAATCCTTTTGTTTCCTCTTCCTCAGTGTTCCCTGGGCCACGGCAGGCCTGTTGGCAGTCTGATTTAGTGTTGAGTTCTATGTAGCCTCTGCATTTCTGCTTTGATAGGTTTTCATTGATCACCGTGTCTGCCACCATCACCCTGGAGCTGAGGAGAGCCAAAATGAAACTTTAAAATAGTTTTATTTACTTTCTTTCTAGCAGAGGAGGGGGTGTCCCTGGGGCCTCTACTGCCACAGTGATGCATACATCACTGCTTCATGGGGATACTGGGGAACTGAACCCAGGTCGTCAGGCTTTACAGGCAAGTGCCTTAATCACTAAGCCATCTCTCCAGCCTTGTAGTCACTTTTTGTTTTGAAAATACAAGGCCAGAGAAGCATTTCTCTGGGGTCTGAACAGAGCTGGCAACAGGGTGGACATTTATAGCCCCATCCGTGCTGTGCCAACCCTGGGCACCAGGAACCTGCAACAAAGCCTTCTCTGTGTTACTTGACACATTCAGGTTTTTTTATGTGTGTGTTTAGTATGCAGGGTGCTTTGAAGCACTGACCCAGGGAAGAATAAAGCATAGTTGGTCCTCTAAATCTGTGATTCTGATTCCCCCGTATTCACATAAAGCCAGATGCACAAAGTGGTACATATATCTCAAGTTCTGTTTGCAGTGGTGGGAGGCCCTGGAGAGCTCTCTCTTTCTCTCTCTCTCTTCTCTCTCCTTGCAAATAAATAATAAATATTTTTTTTTAAAAAAAGCCTATTCTTGTGGAGGCCATAAGCCCTAGAGAGAAAACTACTCCTGTTGACTGGCTAGATAGATATGTCCACCAAACTGCCCTTTAAATACTATTGTGTGTGTGTGTATATATATATGTATTAGTTTTTTAAGGTAGGGTCACACTCTAGCTCAGGCTGACCTGGAATTTACTATGTAATCTCAGGGTGGCTTTGGACTCATGATGATCCTCATACCTCTGCCTCCTGAGTGCTGGGATTAAAGGCGTGCGCCACCACACCCAGCTATGCCTACATATTAATGCTACTCTCACTTCGGGTTAGAGAAACTTCTCTTTTCATATGGAGGTGACCACTGGAGTGACTCAAAACACACCAAAGTGCTGAGAAGAAGTGACAGTGGAGTGCTCAGCACTGAGACATCTCTATCACATCCTCTAAGGCTCAGGGCTCATTGTGGAAGAGATGGCGGAAAGAATGTAAGAGCCAAAGGAAGGGCAGGACTGCTCACAGTACTTGCAGACACAAAGTGGTTCATGGTAGTCATGGCCTCACAGTGACTGATGCTGTCTACACAAGACCTGCATAACAGGAGGGAAAAAATGATGACATCAAAACAGAAGAGAGACTAGTTGGAAAGAAGGGATTCAGGGGACGGGGGTTCAGGAGGAGGAAAAGGGAAGGTGGTAGGAGGGTCTATGATCATGGTATTTTACCTATATGTATGGAAGTTGTCAATAAAAAGTTAAAAAGAAGCTGGACGTGGTGGCGCACGCCTTTAATCCCAGCACTCAGGAGGCAGAGGTAGGAGGATTGCTGTGAGTTCCAGGCCAGCCTGAGACGACATAGTGAATTCCAGGTCAGCCTGGGCTAGAGTGAGACCCTACCTCGAAAAAAGAAGAAGAAAAGAAAGTTAAAAAGAGATTCTGTGCTGCCTGACCTCTCCTGACTGTTGGTGAGTTTCCCCTCACTCTCCACATGGGATCCCCACCTGGCAGGGAGAGCTTTGAAATTTTTTTCTGTCCTTTTCCAGGGTATTTCAGGCCCTCCACATGGGATCTCAAGCCACATGGGTGCCTTTCTTTTGTTCTATACTTCCCTCAATAAATATGATCACTTAATAATTTTTTTACAAATTTGCCGGGCATGGTGACGCATGCCTCTAATCCCAGCACTTGGGAGGCAGAGGTAGGAGGATTGCTGTGAGTTCAAGGCCACCCTGAGACTACCGAATGAATTCTAGCCTGGGCTACAGCAAGACCTTACCTTGAAAAACCAAAAGGAAAAAAAAGTTAAAAAGAAAGATAGATGGTGGTGTTAGGGGTACAGTTCATGGTGAGTGCTTACTTGGCATGGGAGAGGTCCTGAGTTCTATCCCCAGCAAGAGAAGAGAGAAGATAAGAGAGTAATGGGGGGGGGAGAGAAGAGTGCAGGGGGGATGGGAGATAAGATGCAAAAAGAAAAGAAAAGAAAAAAGAGATGACTGTTGCTCTTTTGTGATCTAGGAGTGCAGAGAACAGCGTGAGAGGGTACCAGGTGTGGGCTCTCTAACAGGAATTGCTCTCTGGGCAGGGCGTGGCGGTGCACGCCTTTAATTCCAGCACTGGGAAGGCAGAGGTAGGAGGATCGCCGTGAGTTCGAGGCCACCCTGAGACTACATAGTGAATTCCAGGTCAGCCTAGGCTAGAGTGAGACCCTACCTTGAAAAACCAAAAAAAAAAAAAAAGGAAAAAGAATTGCTCTCTGGGACTTTGGAAGGAATCTCTCGAGATCATATGACAAACCCCTGCGGCTTCTCTGGAATCCAGATCCACTCCTGTGGCGAGAATACCAGGAAGGAAGCACTTGTCCTGCCCTTCTTCCCAGGGCTGGCAACACGGTGCCTCCCTCCTGTGACCCGGAAGCCAACCCCCCCCCACCCTCAACCCCGCTGAGAACTGGGACCAACTGAGGGATGACCCCATGATGGGAAGAGACGTGGTGAGACTCCTAAGAGAGCAGGGGAGGGCCCTAGGAGACAGGTGTCCATGGTGTGCCTGCGCTGGCAGGATGTTACCAAGGACTGATGGCACTGCCAGTCACTGCCAGGGCACTCACCACAGCTTCTGTGTCTACAAGGTGGCATCGGAGGGGGAGACGCAGACATGCACTTGCTAAACTGGTGACAGGAGCAGCGCAGGGGCCGTGGAAGGAGCACCGGGCTCTGCTACCCTAGCAGTGCATGAAGGGGGGGGACACAGGCGGCGGGCGCTGAAGGCAAAAGCCCCGCTCTCTCGGGCCTGACCCACTAGGAGAGCCTAGACTACGTGGCTGCACCATGCAACATTGTGCTGTGCTGAACTCAGTACCTGTGACAGAGGTGCGGTGAAACCGGCCGGGTAGGAGGCACCTGCTCACTGCACCATCCTAGAAGCAAGAGAGGTCTCCAGGGAAGGTGTAATCCCTTCGTCTACACCCAGGACAATATTTGGGGCTATCCGATCTGCAGTTCCTCTTGCTAACAATCAGTTAACATCTCCTGTAGTGGAGTTAGTGCACACAGAACCTGCGTGCATGCAGATGTCCAAAAGGAAAAACAAGGTGGAGATCAAAATAGATCACAGAGATCACATAGAGAAAAGAAAAACGGAGCACATGTACAACTAGATTATATATGTTAATATGTAGTGATTTGGCCTTTGTACTTAGCCTGTGACACTCTTGTGAAGTGGTGGAACCGTTTAGCCTTCTGGGAAGGAGTTAGGTCCTTGGGGGCATACTCTTTTTTTTTTTTTTTTTTTTTTTTTTTTTTTTTTTTTTTTTTTTGGTTTTTCGAGGTAGGGTTTCACTCTAGCCCAGGCTGACCTGGAATTCACTATGGAGTCTCAGGGTGGCCTCGAACTCACGGCGATCCTCCTACCTCTGCCTCCCGAGTGCTGGGATTAAAGGCGTGCGCCACCACGCCCGGCTCGGGGGCATACTCTTGAAGGGACTATTGGAACTCTGGTCTTTTAATAAAAGACAGTTCTTTTCAGTCACCCAATGTATTAAAACATAGAAGCTTGTTGTTGTTGTTGTTGTTCATTTTTACTTATTTATTTGAGAACGACAGACAAAGAAAGAAAGAGGCAGAGAGAGAGAGAGAATGGGCCCACCAGGGCCTCCAGCCACTGCAAACAAACTCCAGATGCTTGCGCCCCCTTGTGCATCTGGCTAACGTGGGTCCTGGGGAATCGAGCCTCAAACAGGGGTCCTTAGGCTTCACAGCCAAGTGCTTAACCACTAAGCCATCTCTCCAGCCTTTTTTTTTTTTTTTAAGTAGAAATGGGGCTGGAGAGATGGCTTAGCGGTTAAGGAGTTTGCCTGCACAGCCAAAGGACCCAGGTTTCATTCCCAGGACCCACATAAGCCAGATGAGTTTGTTGGCAGTGGCTAGACGCCCTGGTGTGCCCATTCTCTCTTCTCTCTCTCAAATAAGTAAATGAAAACAAAATATATTTTAAAAAGCAAAGTATAAATAGACTCACAGGGCTGCATCCTCAGCTACAAGCTGTTTCAAGAAAAAAAATATGCAAACCGCAGAGGCCCCGGGAAGAGAAAGAAACCCTGTCTCATATTTTCAGAAAGATTTCTGCAATCCACTGGGGTCAAATAAAGTCATACTTCTGCCTTGATTTACCTGAGGTATGGGCTAATTGTGGACTTTCGTTCCCTTCCCTTCCTCCCTCCTCTCCTTCCTTCCCTTCCTCCCTCCTTCCCTTCCCTTCTCCTCCTCTTCTTCCTCCTTCTCTTCCTCCTCCTCCTCCTTCTTCTTCTTTCTCTCTTTCTCTCTCTTTGGGCCAACCATAGTCCGGAGTGGAGCAGGAGCTGTGAGCACAGTGACTCTCACCGAAACCCATGGGTGGGTGTGCCCGAGATTCCTGGGTAAGCCGAGCATTGTTAGGAAGCATGGTTAGGAAGGGAAAAGGACAGTGGGTGGAGACCAGACACATGTGTCCAATAGAGAATGTGGCACATTCTTGGGAAAGCAAACTGGTATGGCTGTGGTATGGAGAAGAGGGGAATTATGGGAGATGAACTAAGGGAAGAAGCAGATAGTAAACCATTTAATTTAATTAATGCAATCTTTTTTTTTTTTCTGTCTCTCAACCAAACTGCCCACTTTCTCACCCATCAGCTTAGGCTGTGGATGGAGCATCTGGTCCTTGGAGAGGCTGGATTTCTCCCCTTGAGCTAGAAACTGGACACTCGGGTTTATAAATCGGTCTTTAGCAGCCAGGTTAACATTAATTAGCCCTGTGTAACTAGGCACCCTCACAGCAGGTAAGATGCGAGTCCCAAACCTACATGAGTGAGCTAGCTTGTTGGTGACCCTATCAAATTAACTGTGACCCCAAGACGACTCTTCTTGGTTGTCCAGCCAGCCTTTCCCAAGGGTCTCCACTTTTGCACCACCATGTTCTATTGGCTAACCCCCTTCTTCTCTGTCCTTTATCTGATTTTGCAAGTAAAGTAACTTAGGTTCAGAGGGAAGAGTGGTTATCCTGGGACATACAGCCAGTAAACTAGGGAGCCAATGGCTAAGTCCACATTTCTGTGACTACAAAGTCCCCATCCTTATAAGCCTGCATTTCCCTATGTTAGCAACATCTACCTGGATAAACTCAGGGTCTCCAAGAACCCCTTCTTACCACAGAAAGTGTCAACCATGGTGGACAAGCTCTTGTGCTTACGCACACAGGGACAGAGGCAACGTCCTTGCGTCCCGTGTCTTCACGTCGTCGCTTGTGTCTTTTGTCCCCTTGTCCCCAGCCTCTATGTACCCAGCACAATTGGAGCGCCGTGAATCAGCAGAGAAGTATCCTTTTTCCAAAGCCAAATAAGGGTCTGGGCCCTAAATCCAGCCATAAACCCCATAAGGTTTTATTAATTCAAACACAATGTAATCTGTGGTCAGAGGGTGTCCAGGGCCACACCAGCCTATGATTCCCCAAGGAAAAGGAAACGAAAGCCTGGCTGCCCACCTCTGTTTATTGGGAACAATTGTTCTCCCAGCCCAGACCACATGTCCATAATAGGGCAGAAGACTGTAGCCCTATCAGGGAGTTTTTATTCTTAGGGCCGGAAAAAAGAGCAAAAGATGTTTCTTTGGCCTGCAGTATGTCAGCCTTCGACTTCTCATTTCCCTCTCCCCTCCTGAGCCTCTGCCCCCCGCCTCCCGCCCCCAAGCCCCGGTACTTTTGGCCTTGGCTTACGTGAAAATTTATTTCCCATCTTCAGGCTGTTGAGGTGAAACCACAGCACCTTCTTAGGGATGAGATGAACAGGAAGCTGCAGGGAACACAGTCAAAATTTCCACCAGCCCGGCTGTGGCGCTGCTCTGGGCTAAAGCGGAAAGATCAGGAGCTGTCTGGAAAGGGCTGTCATGGCCAGGGACAGCCCTTAGGGTCGCTGGAGTCCTAGGTGTGACTGTCTTGCTATTTGGATGTGGGGAAGGCAGGAAGGAGGTCTTCTCTTCCCCTCCTGGAGCAGGGACACGGAGCTGTTGATGGCCACTGTTTGAGAGAGGTGCTGGCGGCTATGTTCAATGCAAAGAGGATGAGCGTCCATGATCTGGGAAGGTGGGTCAGTTGGTACCTGAGTTCAATGCCCAGAACCCACGTAAAAAAAATCCAGGCAGAGTGGAACATACTTATAACCCTGCCGCTGGGAGAGAAATCCCTGGAGTTTGCTAGCCAGCCAGTCTAGGCTAATTGTTGAGTTCCAGGCCACCAGTGAGAGGCCCAGTCTAATATATATATATATATATATATATATATATATATATATATATATATGGGGTGTGGTGGCAACTTGAGAGGCAGAGGTAGGAGGATCATGGTGAGTTTGAGACCACCCTGAGATGGTGAATACCAGGTCAGCCTGAACTAGAGCGAGACCCTACCTCAAAAAACCAAAAACCAAAAAAGAAAAAAAAAGAAAACAGAACAACATCCAAGGTTGTCCTCACAGACACACACACACACACACACACACACACACACACACACACAGATGTGTGAGAGAGAGAGAGAATAAGTTGCCACACAGGAAAGTTTTGGCAGGATTTGAAAGGTCTTTGAACCACATTCATCTCACTCAACAATGCTGTGCCTGAGAACCCTCTCCGTTCAGAGGGCCTGAGCTGCAGCCTCCCCTGCCAAACATTCCCTGCCGACTCCACACCCACCACGGACAGGAAAGCCACCTTCCTGGGGATGCGGGAGGCAGGATCCATAGAGAAGAAACGTGAATGGCTGGACACATGCTTTGCTGTGTGACTGAGAACAGTGACAACGGAGTATCCTTGGGGACCAAGCTCGTTCCTGCTGTCACAGACTTGTGATTGTCTGATGTCACCGATTCATGCCTCTGTGTTGTGCGTTCCAGACACATGGATCTCCCTCCTGCCCTAGTCCGTGTCTTTCCCTGTGGGTTGTCAATGGTGCTCATCTACAGGAGGCAGGGCTAGATTTATCAGAAGGTGGGGGGGGGCGGTGTCCAGACTCTTCCCTCCTCTGGGCCAAGTTATGTGACTTCTGATTGCTGGAATTGGGGTTCCTATCTATAACATGGAGATAACATCTCCTGGCCTGCTTGTTTTGCAAAGGAAGGGCGGGACCAAATGCAGACTGTAGCTTGTTTTGCTTTGGAGAAAGAGTCCTGCTATGTTGATTGATCTGGAAGCCACTATGTAGACCAGGCTAGCCTTGAACTTGTGGACAATCCACCTGCATCTGCCTGCTGACTGCTGGGTTTACAGGTGTGTGCCAGTATGCCAGACTCTGTGGAGTCTAATTATAAAAAGCCTTCCTTTTTTTTTTTTCCAGGAGAGAGCGTGAACGCGGTCCCCAACTACCACAGTCGAGTTTCCCGCATTTGGGGAGACCATGGGGGTCAGCGCATCCCGAGTGCACTGGATAAGCCTCACCCTGGGAAAATCACCTCCGTGATCATGGCATCTCCCCCGCCAGGTAAGTATAAAGAGCCTTTCTTAGTTGTACCATTTGTAAACCTAGGACCCTTGAAGGTACTAGATACCCCAACCAAGAGGAATGTGGTCTGGCACTGCAGCACTGGGAAACCTCTGCCTCTAGCCGTGAGACCCAGCTCTGCACATACTTCCTTCTCAGAGATAGTATAGAAGTATAGGGGCCAGTGAACAGATTGCACCCCACACATATGATGGGTGTTCATCAGCTTTTTCTCACTGTGACAAATACTTGAGAAGCAGTTTAAGGAGAAGAAAGACTTATTTTGGGCTCATGGTTTCTGATGTCTCAGTCCTGGTCAGTGAGCCCCATTGTTTCTGAGCCTATGTGAGGCAAAACAACATGGCCAGGAGGCATCATGGAGCAGAGCTGGTCACCTGGTTTATGCAGTGCTGGGGATCAAACCAAGGTTTTGTCAATGCTAGGCAAACTCTCCACCACCTGAGCTACATCCTCAGCCCTCTTTATATAATGTTCAAGAAATGCCAGGTGGGGATGGTCTGCTTAAAGATACAGCACAAATACTGGTCAGAAATGATATCCATGCATTGGAACCTTAGAAATTCAAGTAACCATCATTTGTGCAGCCCTGGCGGGTATGGGGGCATAAAAGAGGATGGCCCCATTTTCTGAAAAGCACTGACCTCTCTTGGGGACATATATGGAAACATGGGGAGGGTGTGGATTCATGTCACCTGGAGGAACCAGGACGAGCTAATAGACATATACATGTGTGCAACAGTGGCACACATGCTATAGAGGTAACCAACTACTCTCTGAGTGGATATATGGCCCACTCAGTGAGAGAGAATTCATACCTGGTACTGAGAACCCTATGACTTAGAAGGTCATAGACTCTAGAGGGAAGCCCCCACTGTTCTTTGGATAAAATGAGAGGGCATGCCAGTCAAAAAGTCTTCTAAATGTCTATACTTATCCCCTTTGATCCATGCTGCTCTCACTCTTGGTTAGAGAATCTGCTTTTTACAAATGACAGTGATCCATCAATAGAAGAAAGACAATGACCTCATGCAGGATGAGTCATCTCTATCACATCTGCCAGGGCCCAGGAGACATTACAGAGAAAGTGGCAGATTAACTATGAGAGCTGTTCTCATGGCTAGTCTGAGAACCTGTTCCCTGGAGAGTGTAGTAGACACTGAGGAGAATCAAAAGTCATCAAAGTAGAAAATCAGAGGCTGCAGAGAACTCAACACTAAAGGAAACTTATAAGATGCCTTCCAAGGATCAGGGAATATTGCAGAAGAGGGAACAGAAAGATTATAAGACCCACCAGGTAGAAAGGAGTATCCTAAGGTACTGTGCCCCCCATGGAGACTGACTAGTGAATTCCTGACCCCACAGTGAATACCAATCACCCCATTGAGAAGGATCCTCAGTGGAATGGGGTGGGGGAGAGGGAACATAAGAGTATAACCCTATGGGGATATGACATATGCAATATAGTTATACAATAAAGTTCACAATTAATAAAAATAAAACTTTTAAAAAGTGTTATTCATGGTTATGACATCGTGTGTGTGTGTGTGTGTGTGTGTGTGTGTGTGTGTGTGTGTGTGTGTTGAATCCATCAATATTATAGTGGGCATGTTAGAAGAATCTTTACTTCTTGGTTTATGAAATTTAAGATACTTTTTTTTTTTTTTTGGTTTTATAAGGTTGGGTGTCGCTTTAGCTCAGGATGATCTGGAATTCACTATGTAGTCTAAGGCTGGCCTTGAACTCACACCAATCCTCCTACCTCTGCCTCCAGAGTGCTGGTAGGCTTATGCCACCATGCCTGGCAAGATGCATTCTTAAGAGTCCTATGAGATGGAGAGATTGCTTAGTGGCTAAGGCACTTGCCTTTGAAGCCTAACGACCCAGGTTCAGTTCCCCAGTACCCATGTAAAGCAAGAAGCACAAAGTGGTGCATGCATCTGGTGTTCGTTTTCAGTGGCTAGAGGCCTTATGCACCCATTCTCTCTCACTCTGTCTGCCTCTTTCTTGTCTCTGAAATAAAATAAAATAAACAAATTCTACATACATATGTATATATATATATATATATATATATATATATTTTTTTTTTTTTTTTTTTTTTTTTGGTTTTTCGAGGTAGGGTCTCACTCTTGCTCAGGCTGACCTAGAATTCACTATGAAGTCTCAGGGTAGCCTCAAACTCATGGTGATAATATAAAAAAAATTTTTTTAAATGAGTCCTATTATAGGGTTGGAGAGATGACTCAGCAGTTAAAGGTGCTTGCTTGCAAAGCTTGACAGCCTGGGTTCAGTTCCCCAGTACCTATGTAGAGCCAGAAGCATAAAGTGACACGTGCATCTGGAGTTTGTTTGCAATGGCTAAAGGCGCTGGTGCCCATTCCCCTCCCCTCCCACACATACTTTTTTTTTTTTTTTAGTTTTTCAAGGTAGGGTCTCACTCTGGCCCAGAATGACCTGGAATCCACTACGGAGTCTCAGATTGGCTCAAATTTATAGTAATCCTCCTATCTTTGCCTTCCCAGTGCTAGGATTAAGGCTCTGCACTACCACACTCACCCCCCTTCTTATAAAATAAAAATTAAAAAAGAGTCCTATTATAAAGTGCTAGTTGATAATTACAAAGCTATTATTTTCACATGTTCTCTGTCTTTGAGGAAGACCAAAATCACTAAAACAGTAAAGTTTCAGTTAACAAGTTTACTCATTACATCAAAAATGGAAATGAGAGGGGATGGAAAGATGGCTTAGCGGTTAAGGCACTTGCCTGCAAAGCCTATGGACCCAGGTTCAACTTCCCAGAACCCATGTAAGCCAGATACACAGGGTCATATATGAGTGCATCTGTCATTTGCAGTGGCTAAGGCCCTGGATTGCCAATCCTTTCTCTCTTGCTCTCTCATAAATAATAATGTTTAAAAAATGGAAATGAGCAGGCTGTGGTGGTGTAAACCTTTAATCCCAACACTTGGGAATCTAAAGTAGGAGGATTGGTGTCAGCTCAAGGGCACCCTAAGGCTTCATAGTGAATTCCAGTCAACCTGGGCTCACTACCTCAAACCATCCCCTCCCCCGCCAAGTAGAAGTGGACTGAAGATGCAGTTTCATTGTAGAATGCTAGCCTGGCATGCAGGATCTCCTGGGTTTGATACCTAGCTCAGCCCAAAATTGGGCGTGGTGGCCCTATGTTTGTAATCCAGCATTTGGAAGGTGGAGGCAGAAGTATCAGAAATTCAAGGTCATCCTCAGCGACATGGCAAGTTCAAGGTCAGCCAGGCATGCATGACACTGTGTCTCTGAAGAGGAAGCTGAATACAATATGGCCCCACAAAGTTCATTTTTTGTTGAGATACTAGGTAAGATTTCAAGCTTTGCAAGAGTCATCACCTGGGTTAAACACAATTCTTTCCCTACAAGGATAGATGATTTCAAAAAACTATGGATAATACCGTTTCTATTTGTCTTCAGAAGGGCTTGGTTGCTACATCAGGTTGATAGGGTTTTTTAAAAATATTTTATTTTTATGGGCTGGAGAGATGGCTTAGCGGTTAAGTGCTTACCTGTGAAGCCTAAAGACCCCGGTTAGAGGCTCGATTCCCCAGGACCCATGTTAGCCAGATGCACAAGGGGGCGCACGCTTCTGGAGTTCATTTGCAGTGGCTGGAGGCCCTGGCACGCCCATTATCTCTCTCTCTCTATATATATATATATATATCTGTCTCTTTCAAACTCTGTGTCTGTCGCTCTCAAATAAAAAAATAAGAATAAAAAATAAAAAATATTTTATTTTTATTTATTTACTTGAGAGAGAGAATATGAATATGGATACACCAGGACCTCTAGCCACTGCAAACGAACTCCAGATGCATGCCCCCCCCCCATGTGCATCTGGCTTACATGGGTTCTGGGAAATTAAACCTGGGTCCTTAGGCTTCTAAGGCAAGTGCCTTAACCACTAAGCCATCTCTCCAGCCCTGGATGATGTTTTTGTTGTTGTTGTTGTTTTTGTTTTTCAAGATGGGGTCTCGCTCTGGCTCAGGCTCTCCTGGAATTCACTATGTAGTCTCAGAGTGGCCTTAAACACACAGCAATCCTCCTACCTCTGCCCCCTGAGTGCTAGGATTAAAGGCATGCACCACCACACCCGGCCCTTGAAGATTTTTTAAAAATATTTTATTTATTTATATATGTATGTATGTATTTGAGACAGAGTATGGGGAAGAGGCAGATAGAGAGAGAATGGGCACACCAAGGTCTCCAGCCACTGCAAACAAACTCCAGACATATGTGCCACCTTGTGCATCTGGCTTACATGGGTCCTGGGGAATCGAACCTGGGTCCTTAGGCTTTGCAGGCAAGAGATTTAACTGCTAAGCCATCTGTCTCTCCAGGCCACAGCTTGATGATTTTAACAGCAAGCATCAGAAAAGCCCTGCATACCAGTAGCTTAAGTAAGTTAGAAGTTTATTTCTGTCTCATATATAAGAAGTTCCGAGGTGGTCAGCCCAGGATGGGGCAGCCCTCCATGCTGGTAGGAAACCATGACTACTATCTTGCTACACTGTCATTTGTGGTTTCTACTTCTGAGGCTCCATAGAGCCACCAGAGCTCCAGCGTTACTCCTGTAGTCCAGGAAGCAGAAAGGATGAAGAGAAGAAGATAGTCTCCCTCTTTGTAAAGTGAAGAATTTTTTTTCAGTCCTCAACAAGGTTTATTTATTTATTTTGTTTTTTTGTTTTTTAAATATTTTTATTGACAATTTACATAATTATAAACAATATCCATGGTAATTCCCTTCCTCCTCCCACTTTCCCCTTTGAAACTGTACTCTCCATCATATCCCCTCCCCCTCTCAATCAGTCTTTCTTTTACTTTGATGTCATGATCTTTTTTTCCTATTATGATGGTCTTGTGTAAGTAGTGTCAGGCACTGTGAGGTCATGGATATCCAGGCCATTTTGTGTCTGGAGGAGCACGTTGTAAGGAGTCCTACCCTTCCTTTGGCTCTTACATTCTTTCCTCCACCTCTTCCACAATGGACCCTGAGCCATGGAAAGTATGATTGAGATATTTCAGTGCTGAGCACTCCTCTGTCACTTCTTCTCAACACCATGGTGCCTCCTGAGTCATCCCAAGGTAACTGCCATCTGAAAAGAAAAGGTTCTCTAGCCAAAAGTGAGAGTAGCATTAATATATGGGTATGAACACTAAGAGAAGTGCTTACTGGGCAGTTTGGTGAGCATAGTATATTCTTTTAGCCAGACAGCAACAGACGTTACACCTCTAGGGCTCATGACTACCCATGTTGTAGGTTTTCAGTAACAGGGATATACTCCCTCCCATGGAGGGGACCTCTAGTCAAATTAGAGGGCGGTTGGTTTCCCCTATAACAGACGTGCCACTATTGCACCCGTTGGCTCATTTGGCCTGGCTGGCCAAATATAAGGCTTGCAGTGTCCACTGTTGGGTATCAAGTGAAGAAATTTTTAATTTTAATTTTTATTTTTATTTTTATTTTATTTATCCATTTTGAGATAGGGAGATATAGAGGCAGATAGAGGGAGAATGGGCACACCAAGGCATCTAGCCACTGCCAATGACTCCAGATGCATATGCCCCCATGTGCATCTGGTTTACATGGGTACTGGGGAATCAAACCTTGGTCCTTAGGCAAGCATCTTAACCGCTAAGCCATCTCTGCAGCCTGAAATTGTCATTTCTAAAACCCCACATTTGTCAGAAGAGATTGGGGAGTGTCCAGTTCTCCTTTCTCAGAATAATATTTCAAAATGAATAAAATGAAATTACAAGGCAATCAAGTTATATGGAATATTGTTTGGGTCCTATTGACAGAGCCTTTGAGATCTGTATAACCAAAGTTAAGAATTCCTTTGATTATATAGAAAAAGGAGGGCTGTTATCAACTTCAGATACTTGACAGAGAAACTCCCTCAAGAATGGTTTTATTGGGCTGGAGATATGGCTTAGCAGTTAAGGTTCCTGCCTGTGAAGACTAAGAAATCATGTTCGGTTCTCCAGGTCCCTCATAAGCCAGATACACAAGGGGGCGCATGTGTCTGGAGTTTCCAATTGCGCCAAATATCTCCCTCCCTCCCCTGCTTTCCTGCATTAAAAATGGTTTTATTCGCCCACTAAGTAATACGTTGACTTCATTTTTTGTTGTTGTTTTGTTTTTCAAAGTAGGGTCTTGTTCTAGCCCAGGTGGACCTGAAATTCACTATGTAGTCTCAGGGTGGCCTCAGACTCACAGTGATCCTCCTACCTCTGCCTCCTGAGTGCTGGGATTAAAGGCATGCACCACCATGCCTGGCTAGAAGCCCAGTTTTAACAAAGTTTTCTGTACTCTTTTCTTTTTCTTGGAAAGTTCATAAGCAAAGCCTCCAAATATATTCTTTTTGGTACTTAGCATTTTCAAACTCTCACCAGTATAGTTCATAAAACTTGGCTTACCACTCTGGAAGGCATCTTTTCTTGTAAGCACCAAGTTCCTGTTCATTTCTTTAAAACAAAAATTTAAAAGACCAAAATCTACATGGTCAGATTCATCATGCATCAACACCCCACTCATTGTACCAGTTCGGTCACAGTCAGCATCACGTTGCTGGGATGAACTTCCAACAAGACACAAGTTATGGGAGGAATGGATTTATTGAAGCTTAAAGACCCAGGGGAAGTTCCACAATGAAGGAAGAAGTTGGCCCCATTTCACAGGTCCACACAGAAATACTACACCAGCACCATAAGCAAGCACACTCCAGGAGCACCAGCAGAACTCTAGCACTCTGCATGTCTTTAGGCTGAAATTTAGATCCACCCCCAAACACTCCTTAGGTCTGGACCTTAGGATCTGCCCACAGGACCTCTTCTAGCCAGGCAGCTGGAAATCCAAGAAGCTTTAATACAGCTAAATCTACTAGGAGTCATCCATTCAAACTACCACACACCTACAAAGCCTAAGGACCTGAGTTTAATCACTCAGTACCCACATATAACAAGATGCACAAGGTGGTGCATGCGTCTGGAGTTCATTTGCAGTGGCTGGAGACCCTAGCATGCCCATTCTCTCTCTCTCTTTTTTTCTTTCTCGCTCCAATAAATAAATAAATGTTTTTAAAAAAGACTAGGTTTCTATGATGTCATTCTTTTCCTCTATTTTTTAACTTATTTATTTATGTGAACACACACAGAGAGAAAGCACATAGGCACACTAGAGCTTCCTGCCACTGTAAACAAACTCCCAATACAGGCATTACTTTGTGCATCTGGCTTCATGTGGGTGCTGGGGAACTGAACTTGGGCTGTCAGGGTTTGCAAACAAGTGTCTTTAACCACTAAGAAATCTTTCCAGCCCCCCTCCCCTCTTTCTACTTTTAACTGAAAAATGGTTGCCATCACATTATGTAGTCTCAGGGTAGCTTTGAACTCATGGTGATCCTCCTACCTCTGCTTTCCAAGTGCTGGGATTAAAGCTATGCGCCACCACACCCGGCTAATTTATTTTTATTTATTTATTAGAGACAGAGAGAGAGAATGTGAGAGAGAATGAGCACAGCAGGGCTTCCAGCTACTGCAAATAAACTCCAGACACATGTGCCCCTTGTGCATCTGGCTTATATGGGACCTAGAGAATCAAACCTGGGTCCTTAGGCTTCACAGGCAAGTGCCTTAACCAGTAAGCCATCTCTCCAGCCCCTATTGTCTACATTTCCATCAGAACTAGTAATGCCCATCTCTTTCTAAAATCACCCAACCGTTATGATTTTTCCCATGGGGAGGTCCTATCATATTACTCACTTTATTTTTATTTTCACTTTATTTGTTTTGAGACAGGGTCTCATTGTGTAGTGCTGGCTAGCTTGGAACTCACTATGCACATCAGGCTGATTTCAGAGTTACAGCGATCCACCTGCTTCTGCTTCTGGAGTGCTGGGATTACAGGCTTGTGTCACAGCACCAAGACATACTGCTCACTTTAGCATATATTATTTGACTTTGAATTTTATTCGCCTTTCTACTAAAAACCATTGTGCTCCTTGAAAGCTTAACCCCATGTTCAAGGATGGCTGTCAGAGCTTCTCAGCAGACATCACTAATCAAATACTTCACTCTTTCCCATAGAGTATGGATGTGGCCCCAGAATCCTTCTCACCCGAGCTCCTGCCATGGTACAGGCTGGATATGCAAATGAGACGTCTTTCTACCCTCGCCTGTGTGTCTCCTATAGCTGCCAAAGTACCTATGTTATTCCCCAGAGAAACCCCAACAGAACCAGTGCCATCACAGAGACCCGGGATTTACAAAAGCCATAAACAAGGAATTTCATTTTAGTTCATTTCTGTTTTGTTTTATATTTTTTTAAATTTTTTTGTTCATTTTTATTTATTTATTTGAGAGTGACAGAGAGAGAGAGAGGCAGATAGAGAGAGAGAGAGAATGGGCACACCAGGGCTTCCAGCCACTGCAAACGAACTCCTGATTCGTGTGCCTCCTTGTGCATCTGGCTAACGTGGGTCCTGGGAAATCGAGCCTTGAACCAGGGTCCTTAGGCTTTACAGGCAAGCGCTTAACCGCTAAGCCATCTCTCCATCCCTTGTTTTATATTTTGAGACAAGGTCAAGTATAGCAACACTGGCCTGAAACTCTTGACCCTCCTACTTCCACCTCCCAAGTGCAGGGATTACAAGAGTGTACCGCCATGCCCGGCTGGGAAGGAATTACGAAGCAGTCTAATCGCTCGTGTTAGTGACACGCCAACGGTGGATTCAAATGTTTGAAAGTGTCAAGGAAACCAATCCGGAAGGTGACTCAGAAAACCGGAAAGGACACTAATAGTGCCGGAGGTCAGCACCATCCCATGGATCAGCTCACCTGACACCACTTACTGCCAGGCAGCAGGGAGAAAGCTCAAGTCCAAAGGCATGACATCATCCCCACTGGTGAGCGGAAGGACGAGCCTTTCCAAAGTCGCTTGAGGCTTGGAGCAGACCTAGGGCCAGGAGGAAGGATGACCCCAGGAGGACTTGAGACATGACAACAAGTAGGACAGCGAGACAGAGGCCTGGAGCAAAGGCTCTGCAGGCACACTGCCCGTGAGAGCCGGCACAGTCCTGAGAAACAACCACCACAGCAAGTGCCCATCGAGCCTCTGGTTGGGGCCTTCCAGAATCGTTTGCTTTTAAAATCCTAATAATGATCATTTTGTTTTCACGATCAAAAACAAAGGAGAGAGAGAGAAAAGAGAAAGACACAAACAGAAAAGGAAGAGAAGCATGGAGGGAAGGAATATGAAGAAAGGAAGGGGGCTGGAGAGATGGCTGAGCGTTAAAGGCATTTGTCTGAGAGGCCCAAGGATCCAAGTTTGATTCCTCAGAACCCATGTAAGCCAGATGCACAAGGTAACACATGCATCTGGAGTTTGTTTGCAGTAGCTGGAGGCCCTGGTGCACCCATATTCTTCCTCTCTCTCTCAAATAAATTTTAAAAATAAAAAAAATTAAAGAAAGTAAGGGAGGGAAGGAAGTAATTTTTTTATTATTTTTAAGTGTTGTGGAAGAAACTCAGGAATAGGTAAGCCACCTTACCACCAAGCTATAGCCTTGTCATGCAACCTGTTTTTGTTTTAAATATATTTTATTTATTTATTTGAGAGAGAGAAAGGAGAGGGAGAGAAGGAGAGAGGGAAAGAGGGAGAGGGGGAGAGAGCGTGAAAGAGAGAATGGGCTTGCTAGGGCCTGTAGCCACTGCAAGTAAACTCCAGATGCATACACCCCCTTGTGCATCTGATTTATGTGGTTTCTGGAGAATCGAACTGGGATCCTTTGGCTTTGCAAGCAAATGCCTTAAACGCTAAGCTATCTTTCCAGACCCCTGCAACCTGTTTTTTGAATGGCACTCCACCTTTTTATCGAAATAGAAAAGAAACCCCATTATTTCTTCCATGGGAATTAGAAAATAGAAGTAAGTATAAAACTCCTTGGGTTAATGCCGGGTATGGTGGCGCACTCCTTTAATCCCAGCACTCTGGAGGCAGAGATAGGAGGATTGCCATGAGTTCGAGGCCACCCTGAGACTCCATAGTGAATTCCAGGTCAGCCTGAGCTGGAGTGAGACCCTACCTCAAAAAAACAAAACAAAACAAAACAAAAAACAAACAACAAAAAAAAAACACCTGGGCTGCAGAGATGGCTTAGTGGTTAAGCGCTTGCCTGTGAAGGCTAAGGACTCCGGTTCGAGGCTCAATTCCCCAGGACCCACGTTAGCCAGATGCACAAGGGGGCGCAGGCGTCTGGAGTTCATTTGCAGTGGCTGGAAGCCCTGGCGCACCCATTCTCTCTCTATCTGACTCTTTCTCTCTCTCTCTCTCTCTGTCACTCTCAAATAAACAAATTAAAAAATGAACCAAAAAAAAAAAAAAAAATAACCTCCTTGGGTTAAGGACGTGGCTCAGTGGCAGAGTGCATGCCTAGCACTTGTGAGGCCCTGGGGATTGGGGATCAATTCTACCACTGCAAAAATGTCCCTCCCTCCTTCCTTCCTTCCTTCCTTCCTTTGCTTCTTTCCCTCAACAATCATTTAAACAGAGGCCATCAAGTTCTACAGATGTAAGAGAGCAAACTCATGCAGGTTGGGGGATGAGGTGATGGAGATCTCGGGTCAGTTAGCTTTGGAATGCCCCCTACACCCCTGTAGTAGCTCTGCTTTGTGCCCAGGGCCTCTCCCCAGCCACTCCCTCCCTGGTCCATGCAGTAGCTGCCCTGCAGGTCCTCTCAGGCTAACCTTCCTTGGCCTGCATTCTGTGTCAGTAGCTCTATAACACACAATGACTCTCTATTTCCCACTGTCTCAACATCAAGGAACTCTGTGCAGGGGCTGGAGAGATGGGTTAGCGGCTGAGACACTTGCCTGCAAAGCCAAAGGACCAAGGTTCAATTCCTCAGGACCCATGTAAGCCAGATACACAAGGGGGCACATGGGTCTGGAGTTCGTTTGCAGTGGCTGGAGGCCCTGGGGCACCCATTCTCTCTTTCTATCTCTGCCTGTTTCTCTCTGTGTCACTCAAATAAATAAAAATAAAATATATATTTTAAAAAGAACTGTGTATCTTGGCATCCTGGAGAACCTCACCTCCCAGCCTCCCCACTAGTCCACACAGACCCTTTGTTGTGGATTTTCTTTTTTTTAATATATATACTTTTTTATTGACAACTTCCATAATTATAAACAATATACCATGGCAATTCCTTCCCTCCCCCCACTTTCCCCTTTGAAATTCCATTCTCCATCATATCCCCTCCCCCTCTCAATCAGTCTCTCTTTTATTTTTATGTCATCATCTTTTCCTCCTATTAAGATGGTCTTGTGTAGGTAGTGTCAGGCACTGTGAGGTCATGGATATCCAGGCCATTTTGTGTCTGGAGGAGCACGTTGTAAGGAGTCCTACCCTTCCTTTGGCTCTTACATTCTTTCCACCACCTCTTCCGCAATGGACCCTGAGCCATGGAAAGTGTGATAGAGATATTTCAGTGCTGAGCACTCCTCTGTCACTTCTTCTCAGCACCACGGTGCCTTCTGAGTCATCCTAAGGTCACTGCCATCTGAAAAGAGAAGGTTCTCTAACCAAAAGTGAGAGTAGCATTAATATATGGGTATGAACACTAAGAGAAGTGCTTACTGGGCAGTTTGGTGAGCATAGTTTATACTTTTAGCCAGACAGCAGCAGACGTTATACTCCTAGGGCTCATGACTACCCATGTTGTAGGTTTTCAGTATCAGGGATGTATTCCCTCCCATGGAGCAGGCCTCCAGTCAAATTAGAGGGTGGTTGGTTTCCCCCACAACAGACGTGCCACTATTGCACCCGTTGACTCATTTGGCCTGGCTGGCCAAATATAAGGCTTGCAGTGTCCACTGTTAAGTATCTTCACTGGTAATTTCTCTCTCTCTCTCCCATTGAACTGCATGCAGCATGGCTTTTTCCAACTTTCTGTCAGCTGGTATACACAGAAGAGGTTTTCTTGCTGTGGATTTTCAAAAAGTGGTTCTTCCAACCCCTTCCTGGGCACAATGCCCACAGAGTGGAGCCCAGGATGAATTTCAGCCTCCAACTCACTGTTCTCCTGTTTATTCATTCTCTCTCTCTCTCTCTCTCTCTCTCTCTGTGTGTGTGTGTGTGTGTGTGTGTGTGTGTGGTTTTTCAAGGTAGGGTCTTTCTTTAGCCCAGGCTGACCTGGAATTCACCATGTAGTCTCAGGGTGGCCTTGAACTCACAGCGATCCTCCTACCTCTGCCTCCAGACTGCTGGGATTGAAGACATGTGCCACAACGCCCGTCTTGCTCTCTTGTTGAAACTTGCATGGAGACCTTGCAGTTCTTGGGCAGGAACTTCTGCTGCATTGCGGCTCAGTTCCCAAGGTGATCAAGACCAAGGAGGACCCTTGTGCCTGTCATACTCACCTCTCTCAGCCTTGCATCTGCTCCATCGCCCGACCTAGGGCCTCTAGTTCTCCAGCTTCTTCATAGGATGGATGGCTGTCTACACAGAAGTGAGGACAGAGGGCTGGAGAGATGGCTCAGTGGTTAAGGCGCTTGTCTGCGAAGCCCAAGGACCCGTGTTGGACTCTCCAGGTCCCACCTAAGCCAGACACACAAAGCTGAGGCAAGAGCAAGGTTGCACATGCCCAGTAGGTGGCACAAGCATCTGGACTTCCATTATAGTGGCTGAGGCCCTGGCGCACCAATTCTCTGTCTCTGTCTCTCTCTCTCTAAATAAAGTGAGGGAAGAGGACCAGTCAGGGTCCCCTAGCTCCCCAATAGCCATGGATGAAGACAATACGGCAGGGAAAGCCAGAGGTGGCCAGCTTGAGTCATGATCTTTACCACCAAGGCCAGGTTTGCCACCGGAAGTAGGCAGCAGCTGGGGCCACTGCTGGGGGAGCCCCTCCCCAACCCAGCAATGCCTCCTTCCTGGGCCCCCGCCCGGGAAGCCACCTGTGGTTGACTGAAACTCTCAGATAGAGTTTGGCCCAACCGCACACAGCTCAGTCTGCTCACCACAATGGGCCCCGGATTTTCCAGGTTAGTCCTGGTTTGGAATCTTTTGTCTCACTATCTATACATGATATATCTGACTATGTGATCCGGTCTGGACCCCCAAACCTGATCAGCTACAGGTTGCAGCCACTGTGGAGGAGCGAAGGGGAGGCCTTGCTTGTGCCTGGTCCCCATTGGCACACTCAGGCCATCCTCCTCTCTGACCAGCACAGGGCCAACTCTCTAGTGGGTCTCAGATTCCTTAGCTCTTCATAGGTCTGCCCCTCGCACTGCTCCGAGCCCTCCTCTGCCCTTCATCCTGGTGGAAGGCTCACAGGACCTGAGGGAGGAGGGTGGACACTTTCCGTCTAGTTCATCCAGGCAGCGGCTGTAGGGAGATGGGGGGTTAAAGATCTCTCAGCGGGTACCCCTTGGTGGCATCAGGGTAGGAGCTGAGAGCACGCAGAGCCAGCAGAAGCCCCTCCTGGCTTGGCATAACGTGGGTGAAGAGAAGCAGGAAGCAGATTGGTGGGGAGGGGAGACGTGGTGGTGATGGATGGAGGGGTTGTGGGGCTTGGAGACTCCGGAGATGAGTGCGAAGTTGGCTGTTACCAATCCTGAATCCCCTTAGGGGTCTATGCCTCACCTGTTAAAAAAAAAAAAAATTAATAGTCACATTCCCTGGCTCTTCACCGTGGTAGCGACTTCCACAGTGGTATATGTACAGGGGCCTGTTGTACCTGTGATTCTACCATCACCTGGCCTGGGAGCTGTCTGTCCCAGGTAGCTCTAGGGAGCTGGCAGAAGACTCCTGGGGCTGAGTGTCAGCTAGGAAAAGACAGTAAGGAAACAACGCCGGGCATGATGGTGCACACCCTTCATCCCAGCCCTCTGGAGGCAGAGGTAGCAGGATCACCAGGTGGACAGTAGCCTCAAGGCATAAAGAAGGGATGTGGAGAGGGAGGGGCATGAGGAACAGCTACAGCTGCACAGCAGGGGTCCTGGTAAACTGCGTCATGCATGCTCTGGGCAGAGTCACACACGGGGTGCCTTAGCACGTACACACCTGCTTCCAGTTGACACCTGCTGCTGCAGGACGGTGGATCTGCTTAAGGCCTGCCTGTCTTGTTGTTGAGAAAGGTCCTGTGTGTCCTTACCTCCAAAGTGTCTTCATGCTGGCTCTTCCAGGCCGGAGGTGGACAGGTACTGGTCTCTGTCCATTGCAATCTGAAAAGCTCAATAGCTGACTTCAGTGGTTCAGTTTAAGCTGTTTTCCTAAGGAGGAAATGGGCCCAGCTGGGCATGCTGGCGCATGTGCCTGGGGGTGGTGGCACACGCCTTTAATCCCAGCACTCAGGAGGCAGAGGTAGGTGGGTCGCGGTGAGTTCGAGGCCACCCTGAGACTACAGAGTGAATTCCAGGTCAGCCTGGACTAGAGTGAGACCCTACCTCGAAAAACAAAAAAAGAAACAAACAGGTCTGCAGAGGTGTAGTGACCTGTGGTATGTCTGGGAAGTACTGGAAATAGGATTCAAACCCAGTTCTGCTCCACTCTAGGGGGTCGGGTTTGACTGCTGTGTGAAGAAAAGCTAAAATGGTGCAGCACACACACGGCAGGTGAGTTCCAGCCACAGGCTACGACGGGAGTTCCCACCTCAATTAACATAATCAAGATAACACACCATGGGCTTGCCCAGAGGCTAACCTAATCGAGACAATCCCTCACAAATGATTCTAGTTCCTGTCAAATTGAACATAAGCCATCACAGTATCAGAGGCGGCCAATATGGAGGTGAATGTTGTGGGTCTTCCAAACGTTCTAGCAACCTCCCTAACCAGTCTCAGAGGTTAGATAGCAAAGTGAGAGGGGCTGAGCCATTCTCAAACATCTTTCAAAACTGATTGATCCAGGGGCTGGAGAGATGGCTTAGTGGTTATGGCACTTGCCTGCAGATCCAAAGGACCCAGGTTCCATTCCCCAGGACCCACGTAAGCTGGATGCACAAGGTGGCGCATGTGGCTGGAGTTCGTTTGCAGCAGCTGGAGGCCCTGGCACACCCATTCTCTCTTTCTATCTGCCTCTTTCTCTCTGTCTCTGTCAAATAAGTAAAATAAAATAAAATGATTTACCCTAGAAGACCTTTCTTCATGCTCTGTTCACTCCTCCGTTCTGGATGAGATCTGTCCTCCACCACCGGCTCCTCCAGCCAGGCACTCATCATGCTGGTCACACAGTCAGGCCTTCAGTGGCGAGAAGCAAGTCCTCTTTAATTCCATGCTCCTAGGGCTTAGCCAAGGTTCCGCCACACAGTAGGTGCCCAATAAGTTATATTAAACACACGAGGGAAGGAAAGAAGGCATTCACAGAACAAACACATTTTGTCTCCCCAACACGTACTTACAATATCACCTTTCAGGCCGTAGCTAATGTTCACAAGCCAGCTTTCCCAGGAGGTAGAGAGCTTGCTATCTTGTTCACTATCGTTATACCATAAAATATTAACTGATGTTCAACATGATAGCTGGGTCATGAAAATTAGATTAAATTCATTTTCAGTGTATTTGTCTATGAGGATAGGAAAAGTGAATTAAAAATATTTAACAGACCTGTATCCATAATGGATGAATTGGGGGGGGAAAAAAAAGCAAAATATTCAACGAAATAACCCAAAAGCATGCTCTCACTGGACAGGGGCTGTAGACCCTGGGGAAAAGGGGGCTCAGACTTCGTGGAATCCCAGCCCCTCTTTCAGCCGAGGAGGAAATGGAAGCCTGGGGGGGGGGGGTGTGAGAGTATTTGGTTACTTTCTCATTGTTGTGACAAAATACTTGACAAGAGGCATCTTAAGGAAGGAAGGCTTGATTTCAGCTTATGATTTAAGGCCACAGTCCATCATGGCCAGAGAAGTCACGGTGGCAGGAGACTGCTACAGGAGTTTGCTCTAAGGAGGTGGTGAGGAAGAGCTTCTCTACCAGTTACTCATGAGCAGAGGCTAATTATTATATTAATTACTTTATTATATTTTATTTATTTATTTGAGAGAGAGAGAGAGAGGAAGAGGCAGATAGAGAGAAAGAGAGAATGAGCATGCCAGGGCCTCTAGCCACTGCAAACGAACTCCAGACGCTTGAGCCCCCTTGTGCATCTGGCTTACATGAGTCCTGGGGAATCAAACCTGGGTCCTTAGGCTTCAGAAGCAAGTGCCTTAACCGCCAAGCCATTTCCCTAGCCTATATTATTATATTAATTACTGCTAAAGTTCCATTTGCTTAGTGTCTGGCACATTGCAGGCACAATGCTGGTCATGTGTATCTTATCCGATTCCTTTCAATCTCTTAGCCAGGTCTACATTGGTTTGCTCCATCTAGAGCTACAGAGGGTCGGGCTGGAGCAGCCTCTGGGAGTGAAGTCGGCCTCCTCCCTGCTCACAGCAGTGAGTATTCCTTTCAGCACAATAGGTGCTCAGCCTGGAGTTCTCACCTAGGACCATGGGAAGGAGCACAGGCCGCGCTCTTCTCAGAGATCTAAAGGTAGGCCCATGATCTTAGTAGCTGTGGGTAGGGGTTCGAGGCTAAGGGCAACGGGCTGTTGCAATGTGCTGGGCCTTACCCCTTCCAGCTGGCACTTCCTGCTGAAAGAAGCTCCTGACGGCTGCCTGCTGCATCTGAGAGAGGCCAGGGCACCCTTATAGGAGTCACATGGGACTCCAAGGTCACAAGCAGGGGTCACTTTCTCACCCTTGACTGTGTGTGTGTAGTTCAGCCAGCCCAGGCCTTGACAACTCAATAGAACCACCACGGCTGGAGTCATCCAGAAAAATACATTTCATGGTGAAATCTTGCTTCCTTCTGTTTTATGTGCGACATTTCCCAAAAGGGGGAGAAAAAAAAAAGAAAAGTTGGAGTAACTAGGATCATTATTCTTTTCTTGCTTTTATTTTCCGCCCCAGAACCATCTGTCATTGGAAAACAGTTTACTTTACAGCAATCAGGCTGAATTTCACATCCAGAAGAGGAGACTGGACAAGGGACAGCGGTGACCTCAGGACTCTCTTGTGAGGGGGCTGGGAGAGGCAGGAGGGGTGACCTGTCAGCTCCCAGTGTGGCTCAGGAGAGAACTGAGCTGAGAACCTGCAGCGGGCAGGTGACAGAAGGGCGGCGGCTGTGCGCAGCCTATGCAGGACGGGGAGGAGGGTTAGAGGGCTCCTCAAGTGTGTGGGGAGAGGTAAGGCCACCCACCTGGCCGGAACTGTAACCATCGTGGCCGGAATGAAGATGTTCTAAAGAGACACGCGTCCCTCCCTTTGGCTGTCACTACTAAGACAATGGACCCCAAGAAATTAGAATTTCCCCAAAAATCTCATGCTGGAAAAAGGAAAAGATTGGAGGGTCTGGTGCCAGCCACAAAGAGATGTCACACGGTTCTGACAATGTGTCAGAATGCCTCGCAGGAGAGATGATTGGCGCCCCACCTTGAGCAGGACTGCTTAGTTAACCGCACCTCTGAACGGCCATTTGAATCTAAACCTCATATCAGGACTCCAAAGACGAACTTGAACTGAACTGCACTTCGTTTTTTGTTTTTTTGGGTTTTTGTTTGTTTGTTTGTTTTGTTTTTTTCCAGGTCCACTTTTGCTGCAGCCCAAGCTGACCTGGAATTCACTATATAGTCTCAGGGCGGCCTTGAACTCACGGCGACCCTCCTGGCTCTGAGACATGCGCCACCACGCCCGGCTGGACCTCTTTAGTCCTCTTTCAGCGTGGCCTCGTTGAATAAACCTCCTGTCTCGGCTTTTCGCCATTGTGTCCTTGGTTGGCTGGTTGAGGGTGGGTGGCGGAACTTGGCTTGCTAGGACTGCCAAGGCCCAGCCTCTGATGGTGGCCACTCCCAGTAACAGACCCGCAGCTGAACTGCTGCCACTGTGCACTGCAGATCTCCGCCCATGACGCGACCCGGTGGGTGGCGAGCACAAGAACGCTTTTTTTTCCTTTTTCTTTTTTCATCATCTTACAGAGTTGGGGGTCGCTGTGAGACCAGAGGGCAAGGGCCTGACCTGATACTATTTGTTGCCACATTCCTGCCTTCTTGTTGCTTCGGAGGAGGACTGAATTGGAGCCTTCGACGCTGAGCTTGCTGCTGTATACCACCAAGGCACAGACAGGAAGAGGAGAATGTGCCAGCTGTCTAAATCTTTTGCTGGCTGTCCAGCGAGGCGGAAGATGGGTACCACGTTGTGTGGATCTCCGAGATGATGCCCAGCTAAGGAACGTGACCTTGACTCGTTATTACATGAACACCATCACAATTTCTTGGGCTACACATTACAACCCACTGTGAGGAAATGTTGATCCTGGCAGGTAGAGCTACACTGGCCCCTCCCCCAGGAGGTTTGAATGTTTACCTGGAAGTGATCACACCCCTAAGAAATGGGGAATCCCACACACACACATACACTGAGGGTGCCAGGGCCGAGTCAGGTGGTTGGATTCGTGTTTTAAGAAAGATCATTCTGCCTGTGTGTGGTGGCGCACGCCTTTAATCCCAGAGGGAGGCAGAGGTGGGAGGATCGCTGTGAGTTCAAGGCCACCCTGAGACTACATAGTAACTTCCAGGTCAGGCTGGGCTAGAGTGAGACCCTACCTCAAAAAACAAAAAACAAAAAAAAAGAAAAGAAAAGAAAAAGAAAGGAAGGAAGAAAGATCATTTTGGGTTCATAGTTCATGTGGAAGGCAGGTTTTAAGTTGGGAAATGACCTTTGGGACACCAGGGAGGAACTTCTGGAGGAACACAGAGAGACACCAAGCAGCCACAGAGCACCTCAGAATTACCCAGGGTACAGCGGGCAAGAAAGAAGAGAGAATGGCACCTGGTAAGATGCCACATGGATTCACCTCTCTTCAAGTTTCCTTCCAAGCACAGGGCATTCACCTAGTGCCACACCCTGCCCTCTCCTTCACAGGGCGCCCATCACGGGGACCATGCTTCAGGTCCACCGTGTAATGTCAAATTCAAGAGGAGACACTGTTCAAGAGAGGCAGCTGCTCCTTGAGGCCCTAGGATAATTGTCCAACTCCAGGTGAGAGGAAGGAAAGCAGCTTCAGGCCACACAGGAGGAGAAGGTGGTTGTTTCAAGGCTTCTGGGGGAGGAAGGGGTTCTTGCATTGAGAGGAAGAAGCCTTGTCAATTTGCTATTTAGAGGGTACATAGGACACGAGGAAGGTGGTGGGGGACGCTGGGCACACTGTGGTCAGAGCCTTCAGGATGACAGTCATTCTTTCTCAGAGTAGGAGGTTTATGATCTTAGTTAATGTTTATGTATTCTGATGGGTTACCTGTACCCCACCAAATTGGGTTACCTGGGGAACCTGCTCAACACCCTTGGGGGAAATGAGAATTTCATAATCACAGTATGATGCTAGTGAGTTTTCTTTACCAGTGAGGATTACAGAGTCACAGACAGAGAAGTCACAGTACTGCAGGCAGGTGTGCCTTGCCTAAAATCTAACACGTGGGAGCTGCCATCTCCCAGGTTCTGGTTCAGAGACTGTCCTGGTCCAGAGTTCGCTGTGCTCCACACTCTGTAATATCAGTTTTTCCCATACCAGGGAACCATGGGTATCTGTGTACCTTGTTTATTTTTATCATATTTTTTAATCATTTATTTATTTATTTGAGAGAGCGAAAGCCGGCCATGGTGGCGCACACCTTTAATCCCAGCACTCGGGAGGCAGAGGTAGGAGGATCGACATGAGTTCGAGGCCATCCTGAGACTACATAGTAAATTCCAGGTCAGCCTGATCTAGAGCAAGACCCTACCTCAAAAAACCAAAATAAATAAATAAATAAGTAAATAAATAACATCCAGGTGCAAAGGAATCCTTAACATGAAAGCATAATTTATTAGGCCGGGCGTGGTGGTGTGCGCCTTTAATCCCTGCACTTGGGAGGCAGAGGTAGGGGGATCGCCATGAGTTCAAGGCTACCCTGATACTACATAGTGAATTCCAGGTCAGCCTGCCTGAGCTAGAGTGAAACCCTACCTCAAAAACTAAAAAAAAAAAAAGAGAGAGAGAGAGAGAGAGCAAGAGAGGAAGAGACAGAGAGAGACAGAATGGGCGTGCCAGGTCCTCCAGCCACTGCAAACGAATTCCTTGTGCATCTGGCTTACGTGGGTCCTGGGAAATTGAACCAAGGTCCTTTGGCTTTGCAGGCAAATGCCTTACTGATAAGCCATCTCTCCAGCCCTATTTTTATAATATTTTTCAAAAATATTTTATTTTTATTTATTTGAGAGAGAGACAATGAGGTAGAGGAAGAGAGAGAGAGAGAAAGAATGGGTGGGCCAGGGCCTCCAGCCACTACAAACAAACTCCAGATGCATGTGCCACTTTGTGCATCTGGCTTACATGGGTCCTGGGAAATTGAACCGAGGTCCTTTGGCTCTGCAGGCAAGCACCTTAACCACTAAGCCATCTTTCTAGTCCCCCACTTTTTTGTTGTAGTTTTTTCAATGTAGAGTCTCACTGTAGCCCAGGATGACCTTGGAATTCACTATGGAGTCTCAGGGTGGCCTTGAACTCACAGCTATCCTCCTACCTCTGCCTCCTGAGTGCTGGGATTAAAGGTGTGTGCCACCATGCCTGGCTATTTTTATAATATTTTTAATTAATTTATTTATTTGAGAGAGAGAGAGAGAAAGAGGCAGAAACAGAGAGAGAATGGGAGTGCCTGGCCTCCAACCACTGCAAATGAATTCTAGATGCATCTGGCTTACATGGGTCCTGGGGAATCGAACCTGGGTCCTTTGGTTTTGCAGGCAAATGCCTTAAACATTTTTTAAAATATTTTTGTTATTTTTATTTATTTATTTGAGAGCGAGAGACAGAGAGAGAGAAAGAGGCAGATAGAGAGAGGGAGAGAGAATGGGCGCGCCAGGGCCTCCAGCCACTGCAAACAAACTCCAGATGCGTGCACCGCCTTGTGCATCTGGTTAACATGGGTCTTGGGGAGTCGAGCCTCGAACCGGGGTCCTTAGGCTTCACAGGCAAGCGCTTAACTGCTAAGCCATCTCTCCTGCCCCTTAACCATTTCTTTTTTGTTGTTGTTTTGTTTGTTTGTTTTTTCAAGGTAGGGTCTCACTCTAGCTCAGGCTGACTTGGAACTCACTATGTAGTCTCAGGGTGGCCTCGAACTCATGACAATCCTCCTATCTCTGCCTCCCTAATGCTGGGATTAAAGGCATGCGCCACCACTCCCGGCTTTCATCAAAGTGTTTTTGTTTGTTTGTGTGTTTCTTGTTTTTTGTTTTTTTTTTTAAATGTAGGGTCTCACTCTATAGTCCCTGACTGACCTCTGACTCATGGCAGTTCTCCTACCTCTGCCTCCTAAATGCTGGAATTTTTAAAATAATCTTTTAACTAGTTCAGAAGTCTGATAAGAAAAAAAAGCTTGTGGCTTATTATAACACTACTTCAAGATCACAACTTTAATATTACCTAGTGCTTTGGCCACTAAACTCAACCTCTATTAAACTGGGTTGAACTGTGTAGAACATATTTTTATTTTTGTCTATGCTTGAGCTTGAAATCAATACATCATATTATCTTTAAGTCCAAGTCCCAAATTAAAGGGGCAACTTTAAAAAAGTTTTTATTTGGGCTGGAGATGGCTTAGTGGATAAGGCGCTTGCCCACAAAGCCTAAGGATCCAAGTTTGACTCTCCATATCCCACACAAGCCAAATGCACAAGGTCGCACATGCCCACAAGATGGCGAACGCATCTGGAGTTCGATTGCAGTGGTTGGAGGCCCTGGCATGCCAATTCTCTCTCTGTCTCTCTCTCATTAAAAATACCAAAAACAGTTTTTATTTATTTATTTGAGAGAATATGGGTGTGCCAAGGTCTCTTGCTACTGCATTCAAACTTCATATGCATGCACCACTTTGTGCATCTGGCTTTATGTGCGTACTGGGGAATCGAATTCAAGACAGCAGGCTTTGCAAAAAAAGTACCTTTAACTGCTAAGCCATCTTCCCAGCCTCTAAAGGAACAATTTAAAAAAAAATTATTTTTATTTATTTGAGAGAGGGAAAGAGGGAGAGAGAGAGAGAATGGGCACACCCGGTCTTCCAGCCACTGCAAATGAACTCCAGATGCAGGTCCCACCTTGTGCATCTGGCTTATGTGGGTACTGGGGAATCAAACCGAGGTCCTTTGGCTTTGCAGGCAAGTGCCTTAACTGCTAAACCATCTCTCCAGCCCAGGGGCAACTTTTAATGTAAGGAAAAACCTCAAGACAGCCTCTCAAGGTTCAGTGTTACAAATTTGTTTGCTTCATTAAAGGTCATAAATATCAAGATAGCACCCACAGGAATGGCGACCCAAACAGCATGCAGGCAAACTGACCCATTAGACCAAGATGCCAGGAGAGGGAGAGTCACTTGGAGGAGGAACAAAGAGGAACATTGAGGTCCACAGATGGGACAGGGAGTCTGAGAGTGGTCTACTTAAGAAGTGGAACCCGGGCTGGAGAGATGGCTTAGCGGTTAAGTGCTTGCCTGTGAAGCCTAAGGACCCCGGTTTGAGGCTCACTCGATTCCCCAGGATCTACGTTAGCCAGATGCGCAAGGGGGTACACGCGTCTGGAGTTCTTTTGCAGTGGCTGGAGGCCCTGGAGCTCCCATTCTCTCTCTCTCTCTCTCTCTCACTCTCTCTCTCTCTCTTTGTCGCTCATAAGTAAATAAATAAAAAGAAGTAGAACCTGTTGATGCTCATGAGCGGGGTCTACTTCTGAGAGGAGGCCCACCCCAGTCCCTGGCTGGGAACCTGGGTGGAGGGAGGTGCGGTTATGTAACCGGGAACCAGGCTGCTCAGGAGAGATTTGTCCTGGCTAGAGGAAGGAGAAAACGCACTCCTGCAAAGTTCTAGAAGCAGGGATTGCCCATGCCTTATAGCACACTACCCTCCAGAGACCAGGAAGATCATGAAGCTAGCCAAATAGAAAAGCCAGTAAAGCCAGGTTGATAGAAGCCATAAATGCCTGAGTTTGATTTATTTGCCAAATAGTCAGTGAACACCACTGCATGTCAGAGAGCATGTTTAGCCATGGTTGCCTGGATTTGTTTTGCTTTTTGTGTCCCTTCAGGGTTACAATTGAATAAACTATTCTTTTTTAAAACTGTTTTTGGTTATTTTTGTTTATTTACTTGAGAGCGACAGACAGACACAGAGAGAAAGTGGCAAACAAACTCCAGATGCGTGCACCCCCTTGTGCATCTGGCTAATGTGGGTCCTGGGGACTCGAGCCTCGAACCAGGGTTCTTAGGCTTCACAGGCAAGCATTTAACCGCTAAACCATCGCTCCAGCCCTCTTTTTTAAAATATATTGATTTATTTGCAAGCAGAGAGAGAGATAGAGAGAGAGGCACAGAGAGAGAGAGAAAGAGAGAATGGGTATGCCAGGACCTCCAGCCACTGCAAACCAACTCCAGACGCATGTGACCCCCTGTGTATCTGGCTTATGTGGGTCCTGGGGAATCGAACCTGGACCCTTTGGCTTTGCAGACAAATGCCTTAACTGCTAAGCAATCTCTTCAGCCCCTAGACTATTCTTTATGTAAAACAAAAAAAAAGTTTGAAATTGTGGACTGAGGAAGATGATCAGTGGGTAAAAGCGCTTCCTGTGCAAGCATGAGAACCTGAGATTGATCCCTTGCCCCCACGCAGAAAGTCAAGCACAGCTGCGCATGCTCAGAACCCAGCACTGAGAGGGGCAGAGATGAGAACATTGCCAAAAACAAAAACAAAAAAAAAAAAACAGTACAAGCTCCAGGTTCAGTGAGAGGCTGTGCAATAGAGGACACCCAGGATCTTCCTCTGACCTCTGAACACGCATGCACGGAGCATGCATCGGCCCATATAGGGACATATGCCACATGCACAACACACAAACACACACATGTACACAAAACAGTAAACAGCCTTTCATTAGCAGACTGAAATGTGTCTGATTACTATATACAATGTAGCCAAGTTACTCAAATTATTCCCTCAAGGGACACTTGCTAAGACTGAGGGTTTTGTGGGTGCTGACTTTCCAGGCCAGCTGCAGTGAGGTGAGCAGAGGAGCTCTGAACGAGAAACAAGAATCCCACAATAAGAACTTGCTCGGAATCAGGCGTGGTGGCACACGCCTTTAATCCCAGCACTCAGGAGGCAGAGGTAGGAGGATCGCTGTGAGTTCGAGGTCACCTGAGATAGAGTTCCAGGTCAGCCTGGGCTAGAGAAAGAGACCCTATCTGGAAAAACCAAAAAAAAACAAAAATAACTCACTGGGTTAGCCAGAAAGGGAAACTCTAAGCTGTGTCCTTTCTGTTTTCTTTTACTCTATTAAAAAAAAAAACTTTTCAAAAATACATACGGTAGGTTGGAGAGATGGCTTAGCAGTTAAGTGCTTGCCTGTGAAAGCTAAGGACCCCAGTTCGAGGCTAGATTCCCCAGTACCCATGTAAGCCAGATGCACAAGGTGGTGCATGCATCTGGAGTTCATTTGCAGTGGCTGGAGGCCCTAATACTCCCATTGTCTCCCTCCCCCTCCCTCTTTTTCTCTCAAAATAAATAAATAAAAATTTAAAGAAATTTTAAAAAGCCATCTGGTAAGCCAGGTGTGGTGGCACGCGCCTTTAATCCCAGAATTTGGGAGGCAGAGGTAGGAGGATTGCTGTGAGTTTGAGACCACCCTGAGACTACATAGTTCATTCCAGGTCAGCCTGAGCCAGAGTGAGACCCGTACCTCAAAACAAACAAACAAAAAAAATACACATGGATAAAAAAAAAATGCATATGGAGGGCTGGAGAGGTGGCTTAGCAGTTAAAGTGCCTGCAAAGCCTAAAGACCCATGTTTGTCTCTCCACATCCCACGTAAGCCAGACATACAAGGTGAGGCAAGTGTGCAAGGTTGCACATGCACACAAGGTGGCGCCAGCGTCTGGGGTTTAATTACAGTGGCTGGAGGTCCTGGCACGCCGACTCTCTCACCCTCACTTTCATGCATGAAAGGCCAGTCTGTTGGGCCAGCCTCAAAAAGCAAATCCCTATGGAGTTGGGACTAAGTAGCACAGCATTTGCCCAGCGTGCAGAAAGCCCCGGGTGTCCCATTCAGCTCCACAAAAACACTAAAATAAACAAAACATACACATGTGCATATCTCCATAGAGATGAGAATAAACAGGGTGTGGCCTGGACTCACCTTCCGGCAAGTGCTAAATAAATGCTGGCGTGGTCGTTTCCTGACCCTTCCCCATGCCTGTGATGGACACCAGAACAGTTAGAAAGTGAAGCCGCTTATGTGGTTTTTGGCAGGGGCTCAGCATGGTGATGCCCGTCTCCCTCTGAGAAGGACCAGTGGACAGTCACATGAGTCTGCTCGGGTGTCTAGCAGCTTCCTCGCAGAGCTAATGCTGACCGATGCTCTTAAAAACAAGTCAGGGAGCCGGGCGTGGTGATGCACACCTTTAATCCCAGCACTCGGGAGGTAGAGGTAGGAGGATCGTCGTGAGTTCGAGGCCACCCTGAGACTACATAGTGAATTCCAGGTCAGCCTGAGCCAGAGTGAAACCTCGAAAAACAAAACAAAACAAACAAACAAAAAAAAACCAAGTCAGGGAAACCCATACGTGTTTTTCAGATAATGCAGGTTCTCAGTCTCTCTCTGACATTCTCTCTCATTTACTCTCTCTCTTTCTTCTCTCATTCTTTTTTTTTTAATTTATTTTTTTTATTAATTAGTTTTGTACTCAGTGAATACAGTCGGGTTGGTACAATTGTTAGGCTCATTCTTCTCTCATTCTTGAGTGAAAAGCCTCCAATCTCTCTGCCTGTTCCCTGCCAAACTGCTTGATTTATTTGTTCTTTTTTCTTTCCTTCCTCCCTCCTTCCCTTCTTCCTTTTTTCTTCCCCTCCTTCTCCCCCTCCTTCCCTTCTTTTTGCCTCTTCCAAGACTGAACACTGAACCCAGAACCTTGTGTGTGCTAGGCAAGCACTGGGCCACCACGCTACACACCAGTCCTCTTTTCACTTTTTATTTTGAGACAACGTCTCACTAAATTGGCCTTGAACTCATTCCATAGTCCAGGCAGGCCTTGTACTTGTAATCCTCTTGCCTTAACCTCTCAGGTAACCTCTCAGGGACTTGGGATCACAAGTCTGTTCCACCCTGAATTCTTTTATTTTATTTAGTTATTTATTTGAGAGCAACAGAGAGAGAAAGAGAGAGAGGGAGAAAGAGAGAGAATGGGCATGCCAGGGCCTTCAGCCACTGCAAACAAACTCCAGATGTGTGCACGCCCTTCTGCATCTGGCTAACGTGGGTCCTGGGGAATCGAGCCTCGAACCAGGGTCCTTATGCTTCATAGGCAAGCACTTAATCACTAAGCCATCTCTCCAGCCCTCCACCCTGAACTTTGCTCCATCTTCAGACTGAGGCTCTGCCTTGACATTATCATCTTTTTTTTTTTTTAATTTGAGAACGACAGAGAGAGAGAGAAAGAGAGAGAGAATGGGCACACCAGGACCTCCAGCCACTACAAACAAACTCCAGATACATGTGCCACCTAGTGCATCTGGCTTACATGTGTGCTGGGGAATCAAGCCTCGAACTGGGGTCCTTAGGCTTCACAGGCAAGTGCTTAACCACTAAGCCATCTCTCCAGCCCGGCTTTATCATCTTTTGATGCCTCCATTTCCCTGTTCAGAATGAATTAAGAAAACCCATCAGCCCCTGTGAGGCTGGAGCTCTAGCCAACCCATGGTTAGGAGATCTTGCCATCTGGTCCAACCTCTGGATCCATTTATGAGGAAACATGGGGACAGATACCCCTTAGCAGGGTTGTGGGCATGACAATGATAATTAGCATCACTTAAGAGGTCTCCAAAAGTTGCCTTGTGCTATGTGTTTGAGACCCAGGAGAGTAACAGAATACAAAGCAGTCAACATTCTTACTAAGGGAAAAAAATTTTTTTTGAGGCAAGCCCAAGAGATTGGCCATTTTTTAATGCAAGAGAGAGAGAGAATTGGTGCACCAGGGCCTCCAGCCACTGCAAACTCCACACACGTGCACCATCTTGTGCGCATGTGCAACCTTGTGTGCTTGCATCACCTTGTGTGTCTGGCTTACGTGGGACCTAGAGAGTCGAACATGGGTCCTTAGGCTTTGCAGGCAAGTGCTTTAACTGCTAAGTCATCTCTCCAGCCCATGGGGACATATTTTGCTTGTGTGTGTGTGTGTGTGTGTACATTGATATGTGCACTTGTAGAGGTCAGAGATGAATGCTGTCTCCTTCAATCACTCTCCACTTTAATGTTTGAGACAGGGTCTCACTGAACCTGGAGCTCACTGATTTGGCTAGACAAGCTGACCAGTAATCCCAGGATCCTGCTGTCTCGGCCTCGTTAGCATAGGGATTACAGATGCACACCCCCAGGCTTCTTTAGGGGAATGCTGGGGATCCAAACTGAGGTCCTGATGTTTAGGGAAACATTTTACCTATTAAACCACCCCCACCCCCAGACATGCCAGAGGACATTCTTATGAGATGCCCTAAGACTCACTTGGCATTTTTGGGAAAGTCTCCAGTATTTACATCATGCTTGGCACAAGGGTGCAGGTGTGTGGCCACCAAGAGCAGCAGGGCTCTCAGCAGCCGACAGAAGGCAGAGGATGGAGGGTCTGTTGGTGCCACTCTTGCCCTGTAACATCTGAGAGCTGCCCACTGTGGGACTCTGTACAGGGGCCAAGTCTTGGCGCCCCTGAAATGCAACTTCAGCCCAGCTCCTGGATCCGGGAGGCACCCAAGTACTATTTGACTTGGACACAGTGGTGTCTCTGAGGGAGTCCTGAGGAGGAGCGTGAAATGACTCTGGAATTCATGATTTTCTGTGGTGAGGCAGGAGTGCTCTCTGGAGCCGCCTCTGTTTCCTTGGCCACATTCTCGGGTCATTTTGAAGGACTTTGGCCAGAGAGGCTCCAAGGGGTCCTGAGACTGTGCGAACAAAAGCTGTCTGGGAGGCAGCTGAGCTCCCTCCTGCTTACACAAATGGAAAATCTGGGAGGTCATTTGACTCCACAAAATGCTCCTCTGAGAAGACTGCTGATCTCCAGCTAACCGCTGAGGCCCGAGTGCATTCCAAGCCGGCTTTAGCTGTAGTCACAGAAATTGCCTGGTAACCGGCAGCAGCCTGACTGCGCCCTTCTGCTGAGTGGCCCTCGTTTGAATAGCTCAGAAGCAGTTGAACGGGTACTGGAGATGACCTTGAGCCGCTCGGCTTGTGATTTCAGGTGGCTTTAAGACAAAGCCCATGCAAAGCAGGGTAAGAAAAATACAGAATGCACTGAGGTCAACAGCAACTCAGCTGACCTGGTTCGTACTGGAGACACAGGACCACTGGTGCCCTGGGAGAGATCAGGTCATCCTCAGAAATCCCAGACTCTTCCCTCTTTACCTTCCGGGCATCTCAGAGTCTCTGGCCAATGCTCACTCCCTCCAGGTACCTAGACTCTGGGGACCAAATCTGACTCGTCCCTTCAGCCTGGCCTCAACTCCATATGAGCCCTGAGACAGGCTCCTCCCCAGCCTCCTTAACCAGCTTCCACTGGGACCAATTTAGCCACCAGGAGTCTGAAACTCTGTGGAACCTGGGTAGTGGAGGTAAACCCTTTATCATAGATGATGACATTTGGATGGAACATAAGTCACAATTTACGTAACCATTTTCCTACTCTGCTCATTTTTAAAAATTATTTATTTATTTAATTATTTTTATTTTTATTTATTTATTTGAGAGCAACAGACAGAGAGAGGAAGAGGCAGAGAGAGAGAGAACGAGAATGGGCATGTCAGGGCCTTCAGCCACTACAAACAAACTCCAGATGCATATGCCACCTTGTGCATCTGGCTTACATAGGTCCTGGGGAATCGAGCCTCGAAGGGGGGTCCTTAGGCTTCACAGGCAAGTGCTTAACCACTAGGCCATCTCTCCAGCCCTTTTTTTAATTTGTAAAAATATATTTTATTTATTTATTTGGGAGAAAGAGGCAGAGAGAGAGAGAGAATGGGCACACCAGGGCCTCCAGCCACTGCAAACAAACTCCAGATGCATGTGACCCCTTGTGCATCTGGCTTACGCGGGTCCTGGAGAGTCAAACCAGGATCCTTTGGTTTTGCAGGCAAATGCCTTAACCACTAAGCAATCTCTCCAGCCCTCATTTAAAAAAAAAAAATTTACTACTAATGTACCTTCAGTAAATGTTAAAGGCACACCATATCTTTCCCTGAAGACAGAATATCCAATGTCAAAAAACTAGGTCAAAGATAATAAGAAATTTAATGATTCATACCAAATTACCTCCCAAAGGATTTATGTCATTTTACAATGTCACCATGCATGAATGTTTCTCCTGGCTTCACCAAGAAAGTTTTAATATTATTTATTGTTATTATTATTATTATTATTTCAGTGCTGAAGATCAAACCTAGGATCTTCTGAATGTTAAGTAAGTGTCCTGCCATTGGACTACACTTTCAGTAAAAGCATTATAAATTTTCAATAGCTTTCTTTTTTTAATTATTTATTTATTTGAGAGAGAGGAAGAAGCAGAGAGACAGAATAGGCACGCCAGGGCCTCCAGCCACTGCAATGCTCCACCTTGTGTGTCTGGCTTACATGGGTCCTGGGGATTCTAACTGGGTGGGGTTCTTAGGCTTCACAGGCAAGCGCCTTAACCGCTAAGCCATTTCCCCAGCCCAATTTTCAATAACTTTCTAATGCAGCTACTAAAAATGTACTAACATCCATATTTTAAGTTACATTTCTTGGATTACTAGTCAAACTGAATATATTCCTGTGTTTATTGATTATATTTTCCCTTTTCTAAATTATCATTTTGGGGGCTGGGGGTGGCTAAGCAGTTAAAGGTGCTCATTTGCAAAGCCTAAATGCCTGGGTTCAATTCCTCAGTACTCACATAAAGCCAGATGCACAAAGTGGCATCTGGAGTTCATTTGCAGTGGCAAGAGGCCCTGGCATGTACCTGGCATGTTCTTGCTCTCTCAAATAACTATTTAAAAATTAAAAATATATATATATTGGGCTGGAGAGATAGCTTAGCAGTTGAGGTGCTTGCCTGCGAAGCCCTAAAGACCCATGTTTGACTCCCCACATCCTATGTAAGCCAGACACACAAGGTGATACAAGGGTCTGGAGTTTGACTGCAGTGACTGGAGGCCCTAGCGCACCAATTCTCTCTCCCTCTCTCTCTCTTACTCTCACTCATAAAAAAAAAAAATGGCCAGTCTGCCTGGCTTGCCTCAAAAATAAAATATTGTTTATTTAATAAACTATGACATGATTATGATCCCCATGGGTTCATAGGTTGGAAGCTTGGTTGCAAGTGTTGAGAGGTGGTGGGACTCCAGAAATGGAGCTTACAGTCCAGCTGTGGTGGCATACACGTTTAATCCCAGCACTAAGGAGGCAGAGCTAGGAGGGTCGCCGTGAGTTCGAGGCCAGCCTGAGACTACATAGTGAATTCCAGGTCAGCCTGAGCTACAGTGAGACCCTACCTCGAAAAACCAAAAGAGAGAGACAGAGAGAGATGGCGTTTACCTGGAGGGTCTTAATTACTTGGTTGTTGGGGGTAGCTGAGCCCTTGGAAGGAATTAAGATTGCTCTCAAGAGACAGAGAATTGTTACAAGAACAAACCTGACCCAGATTTGCTGTCTCACTGCCTGTTTCTGAGATGCAATCTCTTCCTCCCACATGTTCCTGCCATTGTGACACCACCCAGCATTAGGCTTTCATCAAACCAATGGAAATGCCTGATCTTGGACTTTGTTGTGCTTTTGTTTGTTCTTATTGTTTGAGACAGAGTCTCACTTTGTGTCCCCAGGCAGACTTGGACTCACTAGGTAGCCCAGAATGGCCTCAAACTCACAGCAATCCTGCCTCAGCCTCCTAAGTGCAAGAATTACAGGCGTGGGATAACCACGTCTGGCTGATCTTGGATTCTGAACCTCTAAAACTGTGAGCTAAAGTGAGCCCTTGTCTTTATAAAGTTAGCCTGCCTAGACATTTCATGGTAGCACTGAAAAGCAGACTAATTCACAACCCTTTCCCCGCACACTGCTCAATATGTTTTTGCTGTGGATCCAGCTGGTATTACCCCCTTGTGATATTGCTCACCTTACAACTTCACTAGGATGCTATGGTGGTTTAGATGTGAAGTGTCTCTGACAGCCTCCCCACCTGGTGGCAATTTGAGAGGCAGAGCTTTGTTGGCATTGTGTTGCTTGGGATGGGCCTTTGGGTGTTATAACCCAAGTGCCCTTGCTGGAGCCAGCACACTCTCTTGCCGCTTCCTGCCAGCTGTTATGGCAAAATATGACACCAAGCTTCTGCTCTGCCATGATGAAAGCTTCCCTCAAAACTGTAAGCTGAAGCCGGGTGTGGTGGCGCACGCCTTTAATCCCAGCACTCGGGAGGCAGAGGTAGGAGGATCACTGTGAGTTCGAGGCCACCCTGAGACTCCATAGTGAATTCCAGGTCAGCCTGAGTTAGAGTGAGACCCTACCTCAAAAAAAAAAAAAAAAAAAAAAACTGTAAGCTGAAATAAACTCCAATCAGCTGCTTTGGTCAGGTGTTTTGTCCCAGCAATGAGAAGATAATTGGTACCAAGAGTGGCTTGCAGGAGGACGGTGGAAGGACTGGGAATTTAGAGCAGAGAAGCCTTGCGGTGGTGTAAGCAGAGCTTGTTGGGCCATTCTAGTGAGGGGTTCCAAGACCTAAATATGGAGAGAACTGTGGACAGTGAGGCTTGGCTTATGATCTTAGGCTCTGTATTTTCTACCAAACACACCAGCCTATTACTTCTAAATTCAACTTGGCTCCAGTTCTCAGGACCCAGGAAGAATGCAGCCAGAATATCACTCAAACTGTCTCTAGACCAGTTTTTTGGTAAAAACTGGTCTAGAGGCAGTTTGAGTGAGCCTAAGGATATAAAAGATATAAAGTATAGCACAAAAAAAAAAAAAAAAAAGGAAAGCTTTGGGCTGGAGACTGCGGCTTAGTTCAGCTGCAAGTGTTTGAGATTACCCCCATTGAGACTGGGCCAGCTGTTCTACATTGGGACAGTGGGAAGAGTGCTAATTCTTTAGAGAGGAGGGGGACCAAGCCGGGCATGGTGGTGCACGCCTTTAATTCCAGCACTTGGGAGGCAGAGGTAGGAAGACCGCCATGAGTTCAAGACCACCCTACAGAGTGACTACAGAGTGAATTCCAGGTCAGCCTGAGCTAGAGTGAGACCCAATCTCAAAAACAAACAAACAAACAAAAAAAGTAGAGACAAAGAAAGGAGGGTTCTGAAAGAAGAATGCTGAGAGTACCCTGCTTCTCAACATTGTCTTTATCCCCCTCGCATTAACAAGTTTTGGGAGTCTAGGCCACCTGGTACTGGTTTTGGAAGTATAACAAATGCAGGGAAGAGAGGCTTATTGGATTTGCAACACAGATTTTTGGAGTTGGCCCCTAGGCAATGTGGAGCAGGATCATAGTCCCTGCATAGCGACCACAAGGAGCCATGAAGATGAACTGTGGGTTGCAGTGGAGACATCAGGATTCTGGAGATGCCAGAACTATGAGATGACCACCAAGAAAAGATGCTTGCTATGGCTCAGGTGAAACTGTCTGGAAAGCAAACAGCCATGGCTGGAGGGGCAGCGTTCAGAAGCTCAGAGATTTCATCACGGGTTGCAGGTGCCAGACATGGAACTGCAGGATTTGATGTTTGCCCTGCTTTTTTTGATCTTGAAGTGGTCCAGTATTTCCCTGCTATGCCTTCTTTTTACAGCGGGAATGTTTACTCTGTGATATTATGTGTTGGAAATATGTAATTTGTGTTTTTAATAATATTTTTATGAGCCAGGTGTGGTGGCACACGACTTTAATCCCAGCACTCGGGAGGCAGAGGTAGGAGGATCGCCATGAGTTCGAGGCCACCTGGAGACTACATAGAGAATTCCAGGTCAGCCTGAGCTAGAGTGAGACCTACCTCAAAGAATCAAAAGTAAAATAAAAATATTTTATTTGTTTGTTTATTTATTTTTGAGAGGGAAAGATGGAAAGAAAGATGAAGATAGATAGAGAGAGAGAGAAACAAAAAAAAAAAAGATTAAAAAGAGAGAGACAGAGAGAGAGAGAGAGAGAATGAGCATGCCAGGGCCTCCAACCACTGCAAATGAACTCCAGATACAGGCGCCACCTTGTGCATCTGGCTTAATGAGTACTAGGGAATTGAACCTGGGTCCTTGGGCATCACAGGCAAGCATCTTAACCACTAAGCAATCTCTCCAGCCCAAAATTTGTGTTCTGATTTTACAGGGCTCATTATTTAAAGCATATTCGAAACTTAAGATAGTATTATATTCTCATATTCTGTCTCTCTCTCTTTTAACACTGGGGAGCAAATAAAATCTAATGTCTTGTACATACTAAGCAAGCATTCTCAAGCCACACCCCAGTCCAGTTCTCATCTTTATTTATTTATTTATTTATTTATTTATTTATTTATTTATTTATCTGAGATAAGGTCTTACTCTAGCTCAAGCTGGCCTGGAATTCACTATGTAGTCTCAGGGTGGCCTCAAACTCACAGTGATCCTCCTACCTCTGCCTCTTGAATGCTGGGATTAAAGGCATACACCACCACACCCGGCTCCAACATTCATCTTTAACAGTGAGTAAACTGAGACAAGGGGATGTTGAACCACTTTCCCAGATCCTACAGGAAGTGATAGAGCCCTACCGCTGTCTAGTACCATCCATCCAAGTCCTGCTCTCTGTGTCCTCTGGGTATCCTTCTTATGAATTTAGACAGTTCAAAAAGGCAGCGTTTAGTCACTCACTCCTCCTATGTGAATTTATTAAGGCCCACTAAGGGACGGACAGGGCTGTAGACGTTCAGTGACAGCAAAGGAGGACAAAGCCCCAAGCTCGTGCAGGTGATATTCTGGACTCGGGGATCGAGACAGGGCACACCACAAAGGAGCATGCGAATGCTTTAAATAATGAGCAAAGTGCTTAAAGATACAAACTCTATAAATGCCAAACCCATACACTGCTTTTTTTTTTAATGATATTTTTCCCTGTGGTTTCTCAACTAGAAGTTACTTTCTTCTGTTCACTGAAGCCTTAATTAATATTATATTATAACTTAGTTTACAGGGTATGCTTTTAAAACACTTCAAAAATGCTTACCCTTTAGTTAAATTGGAACTTATTTGGACATACTGAATAAAGTGACCTTCTAACAGTGTTGGCAGCATTCACTGACCAACTTTACCCTTTGTTATGCTTTCTTTGTCACATATTCAAGTTTTTATACATGAAGGAATGTTTCGCGGGTTTCCAAGTCCCTTTCTGTTTGAAGCTACACCGTTACACTGAGCAGGTAAGACCCTTGTCCACCTTCCTATTCTCTGCTTGTAGATCCAGAAATGCATTATACGCTTGATGTGTGATTTGCCGTGGGGACACAGCCTCACACAATCCTATGCCCTTTTTGCCTGTAGGTTTCTTGAGACACAGTACATCCTTGATATAATATTTTCTTTTCATTTGAGCCAACTTAAGCAAGTGTCTGTGTCTTGTAACGTCACCTTCATAACAATCCAAGGAATATGCCCAGCCAATGCGTCTACATTCCCATTTCTGTGGTAAGGTTAATATTCCGTCCCTAGCCCACTGTCAGGGTTAGCAAGGGCCAGGCGAGCCTTCCAAACACTGCATGTCACATCAGACACACCTACCTGGGCCAGCCTTGACAGTGATGAGTGCCCCAAAACTGAGCTTACAATGTAGACAAGTTGCCCCTGAACTGCTCAAGATTCTGCCAGCTCAGCAAGCTGTTACAAGACAATAATAATAATAACAATAATAGTAATACCTGTGAAAGCACTTGTAAAACAAACATGAAAAGTTATTCTTACTGATGCTTTGTTCCATTCCAAAAAGTATATGGAGTGGCATACAAACTATATATGCATAACACAATTTGAGAATTTAAAAAATGCATTTATTTATTTGCAAGTAGAGGGAGAGGCAGAAGAGAGACAGACAGAGAGAATGGGCCTATCTGGGCCTCCAGCCACTGCAAACTCCATCAATTTGTGCATCTGGCTTTGTGTGGGTACTGGGGAATTGAACCTGGGTCGTTGCTTTTTCAGGCAAGGGCCTTAACCGCTGAGCCATATCTGTAGCCTGAGAATTTTTAAGATATGTCTAAGGATCTGTGTTTGAATTAGGAATATCATTTCTTATCCAGCAAAAGTACTAAGTCTATGGTTAAGGCACATTGCCTGCAAAGCCAAAGGATTCAGGTTCGATTCCCCAGGATCCACATAACCTAGATGTACAAGGTAGTGTATGCATCTGGAGTTCATTTGTAGTTGCTGGAGGCCCTGGCATGCGTGTTCTCTCTCTGTCTCTCAAATAAAATAAATAAAGATAAAATTTTTTTTTTTTTTTTTTGGTTTTTTTGAAGTAGGGTCTCACTCTAGCTCAGGCTGACCTGGAATTCACTATGGAGTCTCAGGGTGGCCTCGAACTCATGGTGATCCTCCTACCTCTGCCTCCCAAGTGCTGGGATTAAAGGCGTGCACCACCACGCCCGGCTCTAAAAAATTTTTGAAAGGGCCAGAGAGATGGATTAGTGGTTAAGGTGCTTGCCTGCAAAACCAAAGGACCCAGGCTCAATTCCCCAGGATCCATGTAAGCCAGATGTACAAGGTGACGCATGTGTCTAGAGTTTGTTTGCATGACCTGGCATGCCCATTCTCTCTTTCTCTCCCCCTCTTTCTCTCTCTCAAATAAATAAATAAAAATAATTTTTTTTTTCTAAAAGAACTAAGCCTAGGGCCGGGGAGATGGCTCATAGCATGAAGTGTTTGTCATACAGGCATGCGTGCCTGAGTCCAGATCACCAGAACCCACGTGAAGTCCGATGCTCTCGTGCCAACTGTTTGTAATCCCACAAGACCTAAAGTGAGATGAGAGGCAAAGACAGGAGAAACACCCAGAAGCTTCTGGGCTAGTGAGGCTGACAAATGAGAGACTTCTGCAAAACAAGGTAGCGCGGGCGGGGGGGGGGGGGTGCACACCTTTAATCCCAGCACTCGGGAGGCAGAGGTAGGAGGATCGCCGTTGAGTTCGAGGCCACCCTGAGACTACATAGTGAATTCCAGATCAGTCTGGGCTACAGCGAGACCCTGCCTCGACCTCCCCCACACACAAAAAAAAGAAAAGGTAGAAATGAGGATGATTGTCCTGTGATCTCTACATGTGAGCACCACAGGTCCACACACAAACGCATATGCACATGAGTGAGCACATGAATACACACGTGTGCATGTGCGTGTACACACACAAAGCACTAAACCCAAAAACTGTAACTTTCCTGACCATGGACTATGCCCTACCCCTATATTTTGATTTAAAAGTCCTTGGGCTGGAGAGATGGCTTAGCGGTTAAGCGCTTGCCTGTGAAGCCTAAGGACCCTAGTTCGAGGCTCAATTCCCCAGGACCCACGTTAGCCAGATGCACAAGGGGGCGCACGCATCTGGAGTTCGTTTACAGAGGCTGGAGGCTCTAGCGCGCCCATTCTCTCTCTCTCTCTCTCTCTCTGCCTCCTTCTCTCTGTCACTCTCAAATAAATAAATAAACAAAAAAAAAATTTTTTTTAAGTCCTTGATGGCAGCTTGTTTTTTGCGAAGTGTAGTCGCCTTTGCCCTTGGAGCGTATGTGCTTGTCATTTGACCCACTTTTACAGACCTGGATTTTATAAAGAAAGAAAAACAAGAGTTACCATTGGTTGGCTATCCTAGAACAGGCAGGATGGTTGATGGAAGAAAAAGAGGGGTTGGCAAGACAGGAGGAGCAGAACACTTGCAGCTCCCTTCCCCGGGCGGGGAGAAGTGACTCAGCCGGACACTCCACCCAGGCAGGAAAACCCTCCAAGCTTGCGCATTTCCCATCGGCCCTGCACCTGCTGGGATCTCCTGGCTTGGCATGAACTCCACAGAGTCACCTGGTGTCCCCAGCACAGGACACCCTGAGGCCTTTTTCCTACTCAGTCAGATGCCAGAGGGTGTGGCCAGCTTCAGTTACAGACAGAGCTAATAACAAAAGTCACTTCACCTCAACTGTGTGCAAGCTCAGAACTTCTCCAACTACTGGCCCACCTCGGAGAGATGGAGAGACATCGCATAAGCCAGGGCCAAGCCCTTTGGTTTTATCCAGTGAGACATGAGCCAATCTAGAAGCGAAAACTGACTCTTTGATGCCCGATTTCAGTCGCTCTGTATTCACTGCTGGCCCCTGTTTGTCCTTCCTCGTTCTCATACATCTGTGGCCCCTATCAAAGAAAGCTTCACAGGGTTGTCACACATCCCCACCCCTTGCTCTTTTCTCTGAGGGTCAGGGACTGGCACTAAGGAATCCCACCTCAGTGTGTGCATGGGGAGCAGTGACAACACAGACCACTGCAAACATTGAGAAATGAAGCTCCAGGCCCAGGAACATCCTTTTGGTCCAGACCAAGGACATTCCTCATGCCCCCATCCTCCTTCCTCTCAGGGGCTCACCAACTAGTGGAAACTTTGGGTGCAACTCTTGTTCTCGTGTTCCCAAGTGCTCTTGTCACCCTACCCAATTACAAGCCACCTTGGCTAGCAGCAGACTGCCTGTGTTTCTCAGGATACTCTGGTGCCCTGGGTTCTACCACCTGGTTATTCAAACATTTAGGGCCATGATTTACATACACTCATTGGGAGTCTTCCTCCATTCAAATGAGTCGTTGCCCAGGGAGACCTTTTTATTTTTATTTATTTATTTTTATTTTTCCATGACCTGGAGATTTGGCTGAAATGAAGAGGTTTTCTAGAGAAGAAAGGCAAGTGATGGCATTGTGTGGATATCCCGAGTTCACCCTTTGCTGTGGCTTAGGAGGCCACTACTCGAGGCCAAGTCTGCCACAGACCAACTAATGCACGTCCACATTTTATTTGCTGAGGCCCTCTCTGGTCTACAGAACGGGCGTGGTGATCTCAGAATTGTAAAAAAAAAAAAGGATCGCTGTGCCCGGTGGAAATCTTAGTGCAGTCACAGGTTCCCTAAGGGGTATCCAGATGACTCAGGCAGATAGCAATCAACTTACCAAACACCTTTATGAGTAGCTATTGCATGCTGCGATCTGCGCCAGGCTTTGATGGTGGGAATTCCTGAATCATTTCTCCTCTGGGCCTTCCAGAGGAGATTTGGCTGGAAGCGGCTCTTACCCTCTGCAAATAGCCCAGGTCGTGCTGGAGACAGACTGAGCTAGGAGGCTGCCGTGGGTGGCACTCTCGCTGTGCAAGCCACCAAGAGGAAAGAAAGACGACCCAGGGCCCCTTTGCTCCTCCTACCAGCCCCTACACTGAGTTCCCCAGGGCACTTAGCTGTCTTAGCTGTCACTTTGGCTTCCTTGCTGGGAGCACATTTCACCACTTACATGCGGACGTCTGCAAAGAGCACACAGTTCTTCAGGGGATGGCGGGGGCTGAACGGTTCCCATTCTTTTTTAAATTTTTTTTAATTTTAACTTATTTATTTGAGAGAGTGACACAGAGAGAAAGAGGCAGATAGAGAGAGAGAATGGGTGCACCAGGGCCTCCAGCCACTGCAAACGAACTCCAGACGTGCGCCCCCTTGTGCATCTGGCTAACGTGGGTCCTGGGGAATATAGACTCAAACTGGGGGTCCTTAGGCTTCACAGGCAAGCGCTTAACCGCTAAGCCATCTCTCCAGCCCTTTTTAGTTGTTTTTTTTTTTTTTTTTTTGAGGCAAGCCCAACAGATTGGCCTTTTAAAAATTTTTTTGTTTAGTTTTATTTATTTGAGAGCAACAGAGAGAGAATGAGGCAGATGTGAGAGAGAGAGAGAGAGAGAGAGAGAATGGGTGCACCAGGGCCTCCAGCCACTGCAAACGAACTCCAGACGCATGCGCCCCCTTGTGCATCTGGATAATGTGGGTCCTGGGGAATTAAGCCTCGAACCTGGGTCCTTAGGCTTCACAGGCAAGCGCTTAACCACCACAAGCCATCTCTCCAGCCCAAAACTGGCCTTTTTTTTTTTTTTTATGTGAGAGAGAATTGGCATGCCAAGGCCTCCAGCCACTGCAATCGAACTCCAGACAAGTGCACCACCTTGTGCACAGGTGCGACCCTGCACTCTTGCGTCTGGCTTACGTGGGACCCGGAGAGTCGAACATGAGTCTTCAGGCTTCGCAGGCAAGCACCTTGACTGCTAGGCGCCATCTCTCCCGCCTGTGTTTCCCACTCTTGAACTTGTTTCCAGCGTTCCTGTGAGGACCTCACCCTCCAGCAGTGCTCTGGTTGCTTCAGTGTAGTCAAGACTCCCAGTGGTGACAAGGAGCTATTGTTCCTCAGCTCTGTGGGCTGGCTGGGCCCCGCTGAGCAGTTCTTCTGGCTTCCACTGAGTTAGTGACAACACTCACTGCTGCATTTAGCGGGGAGCTAGGTTGGGGCTAGAATGTCCTTGCTGGGGTGGCCAGAGGGCAGGGAGAAGGCTGGGCCCTCCCTCTCCACTCTTCTCACTGACAGCCGTCTGACTTGAGTTGATTAACACGGTAGACAGTTACAAAAGGCCAAAGGCCCACATTATTGAGTCCTGTGAGAAACAGACCCAGGGCTGGGAGGGCATCATTTTCTCCACATGCTTTTGGTCAAGTTAAGGCACATTCCTGCTTCAAAGAGAAGGGAGGCATGCCCCAGCTCTTGATGGGAGTGGTGGCATGCCATCACAGGGAGCAGATCAGTTGTTGGTACCATTTTCTGAAAGCAATAAAACAGGGCTCTAGAGATAGTCCAGTCAATAAAGGGCTTGCCTTGCAAAAGTAAGGACCCGAGTCCAATCCCCAGAATCCACATAAAAATACAGGGTGGAGTACTGTGCTTGTAAACCCAGCCCTGGGGAGGCAGAGACAGATGAATCCCTGGGGCTCATGAGAGATTACCTCAAAAAAGTGGACAGTGGCCAGGCGTAGTGGCGCACGCTTTTAACCCCAGCACTCGGGAGGCAGAGGTAGGAGGATCACTGAGAGTTCGAGGCCACCCTAAGATTACATAGCGAATTCTAGGTCAGCCTGAGCTCCAGTGAGACCCTACCTTGGGAAACTAGAAAAAAAGAAAAAAGAAAAAAGAAAAGCGGACAGTGAGAAACTATATCCAAGGTTATCCTTTGGCCTCCACATGCACACACAGATATGTGTACATGTACCCAAATTCACACATGTACTTCCCCCACCCACATGCACATACATGTGTAAAAAATATTAAAATGAAACAATTGGCCACACTAATGAAAGAAAATCAACAAAGGGATAAATTGGTGTTGCTTAAGTAACATATAAATTTCTTCTTCTTGTTTTTTTTTTTTTTTTTTTTTTTTTTTTGGTTTTTCAAGGTAGAGTCTCACTCTAGTCCAGGATGACCTGGAATTCACTATGTAGTCTCAGGGTGGCCTCGAACTCATGGCGATCGTCCTACCTCTGCCTCCCAAGTGCTGGGATTAAAGGTGTGCACCACCATGCCCTGCTCAAGTGGCTTTTTTTTTTTTTTTTTTTTTTGAGGCACAGTCTTCCTTTAGCTCAAGCTGGCCTTGTATGTATGTACTCTGTAGCCCTGGATGGCCTTGAACATATGGTGGTGAATCTCCTACCTCAGCCTCCCAAGTGATGGGAGTAAAGATATGAGACACCATACTTGGCTGGGTTTTTATGTTTGTTTGATTGGTTTTTGTTGTTGTTTTTGTTTTTTCTAAAATTTTTTTGTTTATTCTTATTTATTTGAGAGCGACAGAGAAAGGGGCAAAGAGAGAGAATGGACGCGCCAGGGCCTTCAGCCACTGCAAACGAACTCCAGACGTGTGCGCCCCCTTGTTTTTGTTTTTTCAAGGTAGGGTCTCATTCTAGCCTAGAATTTACTCTGTAGTCCCAGCCTAGCCTTAAACTCAAGACGATCCTCCTACCTCTGCCTCCCAAGTGCTGAGATTAAAGGTGTGCGCCACCACACCCAGTCCAGCTGTTACTTTTTTTTTTTTTAATAGAAAAATGTTCCCCTAGCCAGACATGGTGAAGCATGCTTGTAACCTCAGCACTTGGGAGGTGAAGACAGGAGGAGCAGGAGTTCGAGGCCAGCCTCAGCTACAGAGCAAATTCAAGGCCAGTCTGGCTTACCTTGCTTCAAAGGAACTAAGGATTGAGTCTGAAGCCTTAGCACCCACATAAAATGCTATGCACGGTGGCATGTGCCTCTAATCCCAGACCTGGGTAGGTAGAGACAGACGGATCCCTAGAACTTACTGGCTAGCTCATGTTAGCCGAACTGGTGAGTCCTAGGTTTAGTGAGAGACCCTGTCTCAAAAAATAAGGCAGGCATGGTGGTGCACTCCTTTAATCCCAGCAGTCGGGAGGCAGAGGTAGGAGGATCACTGGGAGTTCGAGACCACCCTGAGACTACATAGGGAATTCCAGGTCAGCCTGGGCTACAGTGAGACCCTACCTCAAAAAAAATAATAATAATGTGGAGAACAACTGAGGGGACCAACATCAGTCTCTGGCCTCCACACCCCACGGGCAGGAGCATCTGCACACACACACACACACACACACACACGTGCCCCCACCCATACAAACAGGCACACACACACACATACACCATCTACACATGAAAAAAAAACTGACTTGCAGTGTTTCAGGCACATACTATGTGGAAGTATGTAGGAGTCTCTCTTATTCTTCATTGAAATTCGCCCGCAGCTGAGGGAGGGCCAGGACGCTGACAATGAAGGAACATGAGAGAACTCTTTGGGATGATGGAAACATTCTATGTTCTGAAGATAGTGGTGGTTACACAGGCAGATACACTTGTTATAAATTAGTGAACTACACAGCCTTCAAACAGTCCACACATAAATTCTACCTCATGGATGCGGTTAACAAACAAATTTGACACCTAAGCATGAATGTTCAGAAAGTCTAAGCTTGAGGTGTGGTTAAATAAAGCCCATATCAGGGGCATGCTATATTTACAAACAATAGCAAATTCCTTTGGGGAGGGACAGGAAGCGCAGAACTAAAAGGGATGTTTTGTTAGTCCCAAAGCAGGATGCGAGGGAACGTGACTGCGTCCTCCTGCTGCCATTGTACTTAGCAACGCTCGCTATCATTTTCAGAATGTTGAGTAGGTACTTTTGTATTTTATAGATTATTGGAAAGCAACTACATCCTGCTTCCTGGGGTGCAGGAAGAGGTTGGGTCACCTAAAATCAGGCACAAACAACACAATGCATAGGTCACTTGGGTTAGGCCATCTTGGAATCAACTGACATTAGCCTTGGATAAAATTAATTGATGACCTTCTCAGGTAATCTGCTGCTAGCATTGGGTGATTTCACAAAACAGAGAAGCTAAGTGTTACTAGTTATTTTCCTCACACTATGACAAAACACATACCAATGCAACTTAAAGGAGGAAAGAGCTATTGTGACTCTCAGTTTAAGGGTACAGTCTGTCATGGAAGCTGTGTTGGCAGGAGTTTGAGGCAGCTGGTCACATTACATCCAGTCAGAAAGTTCAGAGAGATGAATGCTGGTATTCAGTCTTGCTTTCTCCTTTTTATTCAATGCAGGACCCCTGTCTTTTGAATTGTGCCACCCACAGTTAAAGAGGGTCTTCCCACCTCATTTAACTAATTTAGAAACTCCTGCACAGACATGCCTAGATGTTTGTCTCCTAGGTGACTCTGAATATGCAAATTGACAATCAATATTAGCTATCATACTGACTTATGTATGTATTGTCTGACTATTGTCAAGAAATACTGTCCTGAGCCGGGCGTGGTGGCGCACGCCTTTAATCCCAGCACTCGGGAGGCAGAGGTAAGAGGATCACCATGAGTTCAAGGCCACCCTGAGACTACATAGTGAATTTCAGGTCAGCATGGACTACAGGGAGACCCTACCTTATAAAACAAACAAACCAAAAAAGAAAAAAAAAAACAGAAATATTGTCCTGATATCCCGTTAACATGCCAAATTTTTATGCATCAGTTAAAAATAAACTTAAAAATAACTATTGTTTCCCTCATCATTATGATTTAGTCATTCAACTAATATATATATATATATATATATGTACATATATATATATATAATTTTTTTTTAAAAGAGGGATTGGAGCTGGACTTGGTGGCTCACACCTTTAATCCCAGCACTCAGGAGGCATGGGTAGAAGGATCACTGTGACTTCAAGGCTAGCCTGGGTCTACACAGTGAGTTCCAGGTCAGCCTGAGCTAGAGTGAGACTCTACCTCAAAAATACAAAGAAAAAGAAAAGAAAGCAAAAGAAAAGAAAAAAAAAAGAAAGAGGGGGGAGTTGGAGAAAGGGTTCAGTTAGTAAAGGGACTTGCTTGCAAAACCTGCCAGCCCTAGTTCAATTCCTCAGTTTGTGGTAACACTAGATGAATAAGTGACACAGCATTTGACATTTGTTTTTAGTGACAAGAGACCCTAGCTTGCCCATACACATACATAAACACACACATTAATCAATAAAATTTAAAAAGAAGTATTACTGTGGAGGACCTGGGGGTGAGCTGGTAGACAGATGTGTCTGGTCGCTCAGGTCAGGTCTGTCTGTCCAAGTTCTGGAATCAAGCCCTAGGGAAGGAGACTCCTTCAGAGCCAAGGAGAGGACACAATGTTTAGATTTTCTTGCATCGTTCAGAGACTGGCCAGGAACGCCTGTGCTGCAGACGCAGTGGGTTTGCTCCAGGAATGGGGAGAGTCAGAGGTCCTCCACCATGGGTGAACTGCTGGCTGGGGGAGGAAGGACATCCCCCAGGGAGCCTTTGGTTGGGAAGCTGGACCTTGGCCTCCTGTGTTCACCATGTGGTCCAGATAATTGGACCTGGAGCTGGATACCTGTATTAAGGACTCTCCTTTAATTAAGTGAAATGAGTGTTTGGATAGACCTTGCTATATCCACGTCAGCCATGGTTTCAGTTTATTACCACCATATCAGTAAAGTACAATTAATATGGCTCACTGGTTTGTATATTACCCTAGGTAATAATCTTGACTTCTATCAAAACTACTGGAACTTTTAACTGGTAAGGTCAGGGCCAGGGCAGACTCTGGGGGCAGTGCTTCCTAGTGGAACAGATGAAGGCCTCACGTCATCAAAGAAAGGAGGACAGGCCCACCACAAGCCAGCCTTCCAGCTTTCCTCTCGAAGGGCTCCCTATGAACAAGGAGCTTTTCCCTAACTGCAATTCCCTCATCAATGGCTATTCCTCCATCCATGAAAATATAGCCATTACCACTCTTTTCTTGGGAATTTATTCTGCCAAAGAGATGTTGGAATGGATTAGTTTAAATATTATTCATGGGCACTAAATTATGAATTACTTTATTTTTTTTTAGAGAGAGAGTGAGATATAGAGTGAGAATTGGCACGCCAGGGCCTTAGCCACTGAAATCGAACTCCAAATGCTTGCGCCACCTAGTGGTCATGTGAGAACTTGCTCACCTTTGTGTGTAGGGCTTATGTGGGATCTGGAGTTGAACATGGGTCCTTAGGCTTTGCAGGCCTAAATAATGAATTATTGACAAGGTGTTAAGAGGAGCTTAGGGGTGTAATTCCACGGTAGAGTGTTTGTCTAGCATGCATGAGGTCCTGAGTTCCAGCCCTAGCACCACCATTCCCCCCCACCACCACCAAATTGTGTAAAGTTAGATTATAGGCAAGGGTAACCAGAAGACCTCTCCTCAACAATGCTATAGAAATAAAAGCCTTAGCTGGGTGTGGTGGTGCACGCCTATAATCCCAGCACTCAGGAGGCAGAGGCAGGAGTATCACTATGAGTTCAAGGCCACCCTGAGACTACACAGTGAATTCCAGGTCAGCCTGGGCTGCAGTGAGACCCTGCTTCAAAAACAAACAAAAAGGAAACAAAAGTCTTCAAATGAGGCCATAATGCAAGGCAATGCTACCTCACTCCTCAATCGCAAGGAAGCTCACCCACAGCATTCCCTGGGAAGCTCAGGAACATTTCGAGATGTAGGTGTGATTTTACAGCAGCTGTGATTTTGTTTGTTTGTTTTTTAGCAACTGGTGCTGGCTCCTTAATTCCCTTGTATGCCATTGAATTTTCTGGTCAACATTCTTGGTTCAAGTCTCGAGAGCCTCGTTCAGCATGAAGGCACAGCATACACATCTCCTTGACAGAGACGTTCCCACAGTACTTCTGGCTTCCGAAGTGTTGTAAACTGTCGAGTGACTCAGAAATCCCAAGGACGAGTCCTGATGGAGTGCAGAGGGAAAGGATGACTTCATCCCAAGCTGACCCAGGGAAGGAGGCACATCTGTCATCGCCTTGGCGGCGCTCCGGGCTCTGCGGGAGCTCCTGGAAGCGTGTGTGTGTCGAGGCCTGGCTCACATCTGGCTGCTCATCCCTGAGCTCTTGGCCCAGACTCCCCGAGGGAGGGGGAGAAGGAAAGAAAAGTCAGAAGAGCAGGCAGCTCACCCCAAACTGGAAACGGCAACCTGGTATCCCAGAGAAGAGTGACTCTGAAACTACTTCTCACGCCTCTTTCACCTGCACCTGGGGAAATGGTGCCAGGCACCCCCTCACCTCTCCCAAGCCCACCATCTACCTACCTGGTGCTCACTTAATACCTGGACCTCTTCCCTCAGTGATGGCTGCGGGCTTAACGAGGACCAGCTGCTTTATGGCGGCCACGACGCTCTGCAGCTGGAGGTGGGAGCTTGGCTCCTCTTTCTTGATCTCACTGAGCAGTTGCTTGGGTTCAACCTGGAAAGGCCTCACCTTCCGGCATCAGGACTGACCATGGTCGCACCATGAGATGGTGCAACGGAACTTTTGACCACGCGCGAAAAAAAAATCCAGCCTGGGATTAGGTAGCAAAAGGATCTAGTGAAGGGCATCGTGTGGCTCATGGGAGCTCCAGGAAGGCCAGGGAATAGGGCCTGGAGGTGCTCCAGTCTAGAACAAAACCTAAGCCCGCCCGAGCCGGGCGTGGTGGCGCACGCCTTTAATCCCAGCACTCGGGAGGCAGAGGTAGGAGGATCGCCATAAGTTCAAGGCCACCCTGAGACTACATAGTGAATTTCAGGTCAGCCTGAGCTAGAGTGAAACCCTACCTCAAAAAACCAAACCAAACAAACAAACAAACAAAAGCAACCTAAGCCCTCTCCCCTGCTCTGCAAAGGGCAAGTTCTCTGACCCTTGGGTACTGCAGGGGGCCTCGCTGCCCTAGAGATGTCAAGGGTTGCTCCACCTAGCCCCAGGAAAGGATTCTCCTGCGTGGTCTGCTCACAAAGGCCCTCTGATGGGTGGGCCCAGGTCCCATGCTTGTGTCCTAGCTACAAGACATCCTGGGGAAAGTGGTTCTGGCATGAAACTCTCTAAAAGTAGGAGAGATATTTATTCAAAAGAGCCTGAGTAGCCACAAATACAATGCACATTCATTTTCCCTGGTTTCTTCCTTCTAGTCACCATGGACTGAGAACGGGCATGTCGCCATCTCTTAGCAGCCTAAGGGATGGGTTTCGGGAACTCCTCACATGGAAAGGAGTTTTCAGGTCCCTGGTGCAGAAAGGTGAGATTTTTATGTACTCTATACCATGTCCTTAAATACTTTAGGTCATCTCTACATTGCTTATAATGCCTAATGCAATGTAAATACCAAGTCTGTAGTTACACTACATTGTTTAGGAAATAATGACAAGAAAAAAGTCTACCCATGATCAGTATAGAGGAAATTTAAAAAATATTTTTTTAGGGCTGGAGGGATGGCTTAGTGATTAAGGCGCTTGCCTGCAAAGCCAAAGGACCCAAGTTTGATTCCCCAGGACCCACATTAGCCAGATGTACAAAGGGGCGCATGCATCTGGAGTTCATTAACAGTGGCTGGACGCCCTGGTGGCTCCATTCTCTCACTCTCCTCTCCCTCTTTTTATGTCAAATAAATAAATAAAAATAAAATATTTAAAATATATTTTTAAAATTTTATTTATTTATTTATTTGAGAGGGAAAGATGGGGGTGGGACATGCCAAGGCCTCTAGCCACTGCAAATGAACTCCAGGCACATATTCCACCTAGCGCATCTACCTTATGTGGGTCCTGGGAGATCAAACCTGGGTCCTTTGGTTTTGCAGGCAAGCACCTTAACCACTGAACCATTTCGCCAGCCCCAAATTTCTGTTTCAAATATTTTTGCCCTGTGCCTATTTGAATCTGTAGACAGGGAACTCACAGGTATGGAGGTTTCTCTCTCTCTCTCTCTCTCTGTCTCTGTGTGTGTGTGTGTGTGTGTGTATGTGTTGCATGTGTTTGTGTATATTTCAAAAATCTGCTATTTGTTGTCTGGAAAGCATGAGAGTTTCCAGGTGCTGTGTATATCAATTTCCTGTCACTTCTCTAACAATTTACCACAAACCTAGCAATTTAAAGCATCACAAATTCATTCTCTTACAGCAAGCACTAGAGGTCGGAATTTGAAGTCAGGCTCACTGGGATAAAGCAAGGTGTTGGCAAGCTGGTTTCTCTTCTAGAGGAGAATCTGTCCCAGGCCACCTGCTTCTCATGGCTCATGCCCTCCTGCCATTGTGCTCTCGCTCTTTCTCTTTTTGTTTGTTTGTTTTTCAAGGTACGGTTTCACTATAACTCAGGCTGACCTGGAATTACCATGTAGTCTCAGGGTGTCTTCGAACTCATGGCGATCCTCCTACCTCTGCCTCCACCCCAGTGCTGGGATTAAAGGCGTGCACCACCACACCCAGCCCTGTCATTGCTCTCTTGCTTCTGTTGTGTTCCTTTTTTCTCTCTCTTTCTTTCTCTCCTTCCCCCCCCCTCACAAGGATCTCTCATCCCAGGATGATCTCCTCATCTTAAGGTCAGTAAGGCAATCACATCTGCACAGTCCCTTTTATACATAAGTTAACATATCCAAGGTCCCAGGGGTTTAGGATATGGATGTAATTTGGAACAAAGTTCAGTTACATCATGTCACAGCTGGATGACTGCCCAATGCCTCTGAGGACAGAGTGAACTGACCAGTATCCCATCTCCATCCCTCTCACCAGTAACCCAGACACCTTCAGACATTGTTGAATAAACTAAGATGCTGAGTAATGTTGGTTCTCTCTCTCTCTCTCTCTCTCTCTTTTCCAAGTAGGGTCTCACTCTAGCCCAGGCTGACCTGGAACTCACTATGTAGTCTCAGGGTGGCCTCAAACTCACAGCTATCCTCCTACCTCTGCCTCCTGAGTGCTGGGATTAAAGGCAAGCGCCACCACACCCAGCTTGATTCCTTTTTTTAAAAAATTTATTTTTATTTATTTATTTGACAGCAACAGACAGAGAGAGAAAGAGGCAGAGAGAGAGAGAGGGAGGGAGAATGGGTGCACCAGGGCCTCCAGCCACTACAAACGAACTCCAGACACATGCGCCCCCTTGTGCATCTGGCTAACGTGGGTCCTGGGGAATCCAGCCTCAAACCGAGGTCCTTAGGCTTCACAGGCAAGCGCTTAACCGCTAAGCCATCTCTCCAGCCCTGATTCCTTTTTTGAAACAGAGTTTCACTATGGAGGCCAGGCTGTCCTGAACTCACCATGGAGAGCACGCTAGCCTTGAACTTATGCCAATCCACTTGTGTCAGCCTGCCCAGTACTGCGATTTCAGGCTTCAGCCACCACACCTGACTTAAGTTCTTTGCTCTTGTGTGTGTGTGGGGGGGGGTATAGTGTATGCACATGTGTGTGCAGATGTGTGTGCGTCATGGGTATATGTGCGGAGAAGTCAGGTGTCCTCTGTCTGTCTCCTACTTTCTTTCCTTGAGATGGAATCTCTCACTGAATGTGGAGCTGACATGTTTTCAGTCCCACTGGCTGATTAGTGAGCCCCAGTGATTCTCCTGTCACAGGCATGCGTGGCCACACCCAGTTTTCACATGTGTGTTGGAGATCAAACCCAAGCTCTAATGTTCGCACAGCTAGTGCTCTCGCCTCTGAGCCATCTTTATTCCTCTTTTTTTTTTTTTTTTTTTTTTTTTTTTGGCTTTCTGAGGTAGGGTTTCACTCTAGCCCAGGCTGACCTGAAATTCACTACGGAGTCTCAGGGTGGCCTCGGACTCATGGCGATCCTCCTACCTCTGCCTCCCGAGTGCTGGGATTAAAGGTGTGCACCACCACGCCCAGCTCCGTTCCTTCTTTTTAATGGCCCTTTCACTGTAGGTGATGGCTTCCTGTATCACCTCTGTTAGGTCTGGACAAAATGGAGTCACCAAGGACAGCAGGAGGGTGACAGAAGCACAAGGAAGTGGGTTATTAGCCCTTCGTTGTCTAACAATGCCCCAGGTCTAGGTTTCCTGCCTCTTTATCTCCCACCTGCTCACTGTTCTGGTCTCACCCCCTGGCTATGTGAAATGGCTGATGTAAAGAACAAATGAGTTCTTTTCCCTTCCTCCCTTCCCAAGTGAAGAGCTCTGTATGGCCCACTGTCTGTAATCTCAAAGTTGACTGTGCTCTGCTCTTGAGAGTCCATCCTGGCAGCTCGTGCTTTTCCCACATGAACGCTTCCATCTTTGCCTCAGAGTGGTCTCCATGGTCTTGGTCACTCCCGAACCTTACAACCTCCCGGGAGCTGCTCCAGCCCCAGCTCCGCAGAGCCTCGGGCAGGACAGGGCTCCGCGTGCCTGGCTGCGGTCTGTAACACCAGCTGTGTTGACGCACGCTTCCCAGGGCCAAGGCCCTGCTCTGCAACTCTGGCCCTCTGTGCGCCAGCAGGGCTGCCTTTGATGGTTGCCATGGTGGCTGTGAGCCAGCATCTGACTGGGAGTGGAGGGTGGAGGGGGGCATCTAGGCTAAGAGAAGTCTTTCAAAGGTTGCTAGTTGAGGTCTCAGTACCAAGTAATGACAAACTGGTGACAGATTGAGTACCTGATCTTCAACATCAGACCTGGGCACATAGCCAGGGGCCACTTCCTGGAGACTCGGTCATTAGTTTGAGAAACAAGCAGAAGGTGACGAGAGCTGGGAACCTGAAACGTGGAGGGTATGGGACATAGGGATCATTTGTATGTGTGCTTGTGTGTTCACTGTCATGGGATCTGAACATGCAGTAGTTTGTGCAGCTGTGTGTCTTAAAGACACCATCTGTGTCAGACTAAGAGGTGCCTGAGCCCCGCTCCCCATTACCTATCATCCCCTGTGACAAGTCCCTCAGCTGCCCCAGACGTGGGTGGGATAATGATTCATTTTTTTTTTTTTGAAGTAGGTTCTCACTCTAGCCCAGGCTGTCCTGGAATACACTGTGGAGTCTCGGGGTGGCCTCGAACTCACGACAATCCTCCTACCTCTGCCTCCCGAGTGCTGGGATTAAAGGCGTGCGCCACCACGTCCAGCTACATTCTTTTTTCTTTTTTAAGATCTTTTTATTATTTCTTTTATCACAGACACACAGAGAGAGAGAGAGAGAGAGAATTGGCCAGGGCCTCTAGCCACTGAAATTGAATTCCAGACGTGTGTGCCATCTTGCACACATGTGTGACCTTGCACACTTGCATCACCTGTGTCTGGCTTACATGGGATCTGCAGAGTCTAACATGAGTCTTTAGGCTTCGCAGTCAAGTGCCTTAACTGCTAAGCCATCTCTCCAGCCCGGTGGTTCATTATCAATTCTGTGTGTGTGTGTGTGTGTGTGTGTGTGTGTGTGTGTGTGTGTTTCTAGGACTTGAAGCTAGGACCTCGTACACACTAGGCAAGCATTCTACCACTGAGCCATATCCCCAAACCTTTTATTTTGAGATAGGCCTTGCTTAGTTGCCCTGGCAGGCCTCCTTCCTTGGCCTCCACGGTAGCTGGGATTGCAAGTTTAGCTTCTGAGAGTTCTTGTATTTGTGGGTCTCAGTTTTTCCCAACACTGTAGAAAGCCTGAAAATTAGTGGTAGTTTGGCTGTCACATGATGTGTGGGGAAGATTCATAGTTATTAAAACTATATATATATCTAGATAAATAGTTATACAGTAGATAGATAGATGATAGATGGATAGATAGATGATAGATAGATGGAGAGCATGTGTGGAATATTTGGAGTTAGAACCAAGGGTGGCCTGTTTTGAGGGTCATGCCGAACAGCCAAACTCTCACTTGTGAGCTTCATTCCAGGAGTGAAGACTTCTTCAAGAACCAATGAAATAGTTCTGGGCGTGGTGGCGCACGCCTTTGATTCCAGCACTCGGGAGACAGAGGTAGGAGGATTGCCGTGAGTTCCAGGCCAGCCTGAGACTACATAGTGAATTCCAGGTCAGCCTGGGCTAGAGTGAGACCCTACCTCGAAAAACCAAAAAAAAAAAAAAAAAAAAAAAAAAAAAAAAAAAAAAAGAACCAATGAAATAAACCAAAGTTGTCAGAGGGCTGCCAGCCCCAGGGGGCGGGCCACAGAGCAGCAGAGCAGCAGAGCAGCAGTGCTGGGAGGCAGGGGTCCTACTGCAAAGCAGAGGGTGGGAGTGAGGGGGGCTACTAGAAGCTGCTGCATGTTGGGAACCTAAGGCAGGGCTCACCGACAACTTCAGACATTGCAGGACGGAGGCTTTCTGCTTGGAATATGAAATTTACTTTAGAATTATAGGATTAAGTGAGTGGTTCCACTGGACATAACGTTATGGAAAAGTTCTCATAGTACGGTTGGCAGGTTATCTGAGGACTAAATGAGTTGTTTGAGCACAGGCAGATTATAGGGCCACACCCTGCCTCCTTCAGGGATGGAGGAGTGGGGAGGTCCTCCAGCTAGTGGCACTTAAGTTCCCATGGTTCAGATACAACTAACAGGTCACACTGAAGAGAGGAAGGAAAGGGGGTGGCTTCTCGTGCCTCCCACATAGTGCTCGGGGTTTTAGGAAGTACCACTGAGAACGCAACCTAGACAAAAACGCTTTTCTTTGGATCTGATCGTTTTTCTTTCAGTTCGAAATTTTATTTTGTTTTTGAGAATTCAAAAATGTGAGCCAAGCCGGGCGTGGTGGCGCACGCCTTTAATCCCAGCACTCGGGAGGCAGAGGTAGGATTGCGGTGAGTTCGAGGCCACCCTGAGACTACATAGTGAATTCCAGGTCAGCCTGGGTAGAGTGAGACTCTACCTCAAAAACCAAAAAAAAAAAAAAAAAAAAAGTGAGCCAAGAGCCAGGTGTGGTGGCGCACACCTTTAAGGCCAGCACTCAGGAGGCAGAGGTAGAAGGATTGCCATGAGTTCAAGGCCACCTTGTGATTACATAACGAATTCTAGGTCAACCTGGGCTACAGCAAGACCTCACCTCAAAAACAAAAACAGAAAAAGGCCTTGTGTTTCCCTACACAGGCTCTGCATGGTGACCTGCAAAGTAGCCTCTTACCCCACTCAGCCTGCTTCCCACAGGGACCCTGAGGATGTCACCCCAGGTCCTTGAGGAGAATATTCTCTTTCCTGCTTCTGCTGGGTTTCCTACCTAAACATCCAAGGCCAACATCAAAAGCCTAAAATCAGAGGAGCCAGGCCCAGCTAGACTGGAAAGAGCCGTTTCCAGGGATCTGAACGAAGGAGCCGGGCGCCCTCTGGTGGTGCAAAAGCTGTCTCCCACCCTCATGCAACTAAATGGGCCACACTGGAGCTCCACCTTCTTCAGACCCCTGTCCAGGACCAAAAAGAGGCAAAACTGTGCTGCTTGAATTTCACAAGAATTAATGTGGTTTGGGGATATATCGCTACAATGTAAAATGTTTAACGTTACCACCTTTTCAGTGTCACCGGCTTTGGACTCCATCGTTTCTCAACGAGCTTTCCACTAGCAGCCCTCCATTCATACTCATGGAACATGTGACCTGTAAAGACGCGGCAGGAATTCGACCTGGGATCTCAAGACCTTTCCCTGGGGGATGTGCACAAGCTTTAGGACAGGTGGGACCCCTCACACGCCAGGAAATCTACGTGACTCATGCGCTCTTTCTCCGGGAGGCCCGGTGTGTCCAGCGGATAAGCGCCTTCCAGCTGAGGAAGTCAACCCAGTTAGCGTCAAATCCAAGAGAAACGCCCCGGGCTGCGCTGTTTGATGGCTGCGGAATTTCACTCACGCCGGCTGACAAAATTCCGATGAACTCCGGTGATAACGGGGTGTCAGAGTAGCCTGTCGATTGTCAGAAATGTGCCACTGGGGTGGGCGCGTGGCTAATCAGGGAGGCTGGGGCTGGGAGGGCGTCGGGAGGGGGGTGTACAGGAGCTCTCTGTAGTGTCTGCTCCATTTTCCTGAGAACCTGAACCATCCTGTAACAGAGGATAATGGTGATGATGGCACAACAAAGTGAATGCGCTTAATACTATTTAAGCCATATACTTAGGCTGGGCGTAGTAGTTCACGCCTTTAGTCCCAGCACTCGGGAGGTAGAGATAGGAGGATCATTGTGAGTTCAAGTCCAGCCTGAGACTACGGAGTGCGTTCCAGGTAGCCTGGGCTAGAGCAAGACCTTACCTTCTCTCTATATATATATTTAAAAATCTTTTCTAAGCCGGGCGTGGTGGTACACGCCTTTAATCCCAGCACTTGGGAGGCAGAGGTAGGAGGATTGCTGTGAGTTCGAGGCCACCCTGAGACTCCATAATGAATTCCAGGTCAGCCTGGGCTAGAGTGAGACCCTATCTCGAAAAAAAAAAAAAATCTTTTCTAAGGGCTGGTGAGATGGCTCGGCAGCCTGCAAAGCTAATGACCCATGTTCAGTTCCCCAGTACCCACATAAAGGCAGATGCATAAAATGGCACATGAAGGTGGAGTTCATCTGCAGCAGCTAGAGGCCCTGGTGCACTCATTCTCTCTCTCTCTCTCTCTCTCTCTCTCTCTCTCTCTCTCTAACTTTCTCTGCTTGAAAATAAATAAAAATAATTAAATAAAGACAAATAAAGTAAAAAAGAAACATATGGCGGAGAACTGGGCAAAAATTGGATTGTAGGGGACTGGAGAGATGGCTTAGCAGTTAAGATACTTGCCTGTGAAGCCTAAGTATTCAAGTTCAATTCTCCAGTACTCACATAAGCCAGAGGTACCAAGTATCACATGCGTCTGGAGTTTGTTTGTGGTGGCTAGAGGCTCTGGCATGCACACTCTCTCTATATATCTCTCAAATAAATAAATAAAATGTATAAAAACTTGGGTTGTAATTTAGGAATAAAAGATTACACACATCTAAAAACACAATAAATAGAAATTACAGCAATGTTTTTATGCATTTTAAAGTATTTCTTATTAACAGTAAATGATTTGACTTTCAAAAAATTAGAAGTGGACAGGATTTTATTTGTATCAGACAAAAACAGGAAATGTGACAGGCAGGACAAAGAAACAGAGACTAAGTAGACCTTAGTTTTGAAAGGAACACTCCTGATGGCCTGGCCGGGTGGGAGGGGGCAAGTGTTTAAGAAGAAACTCAGCCCTCCCTAGGACCCTGGGGGACCCCAGTACTGTTTTCAATTATCCAAAGGAGGGAGTTGGTATTTTTTCATGTTTTGCGTCTTCTACCCCAGGAGGTTCTAGCTAAACTGACTTCAAGGATTCTTAGCTAAAAGTAGATTTTATTTAAAAAAAAAAAAAATGTAGCCGGTTGGGGTGGTGCACGCCAGTAGGATATTGAGCCGGGCGTGGTGGCGCACGGCTTTAATCCCAGCACTTGTGAGGCAGGGGTAGGAGGATCACAGTGAGTTCAAGGCCACCCTGAGACTACTTAGTGAATTCCAGGTCAGCCTGGGCTAGAGTGAGATCCTACCTCAAAAATCCAATAATAATAATAATTGTTGTTATATATAAACCTAGGAGAATATGCAGGAACCCAACCAAAGTTTGGTTAATCCAAGAACCTTGTCATTATCAACCAATGTACATCAACAACTCATGGGCAAAATGTCTGAAGAGTATACCACTCATTCTTATAAAAATCTTCACTGGTGACAAGTTTTTGTCTTTTTGGGGATAGACTGCAGTTTTGGAAATAGTTAAAAATTATTCAGAACTATTATAAATTAAGAAAATGAAACTGATTTTCCCCATGTGGACCATATGCTAGTGCTGACAGCGACTTCAATAGAGGAATCCAAGAAAGCACCAGGCAGCGTCTCCCGTGGAACATAATAGTCTGTTAGTTTTGTAAGCTTTGTCTTATCACCACATTTTGCAGCAATCACATATTCTAGATAATTTTGAAATTAGACTGTGGAGATTGATGGAAGACCAAGTAGTAAGTGCCAGGCTGGTTTGCATGCTGAAGATGTTGCCATTGCTAACAGGCTGTTCATCAGCTTTCTGTCACTATAACAGAACACCGGAGAGTCGGCCTAAAAGGAAGAAAGCTCATTCCGGCTCATGGTTTCGGAGGGTTCAGTGTGTGGCCGTTTAGCCTTTGGTGAGGCAGCACATCATGGTGGCAGTGTGTGGTGAGCGGAGCTGCTCGGTTCACAGTGAGCAGGAAGCAAAAAGAAGGAATGGCTCCAGAGTGCCTACCTCACCTTTAAGAAGAGCAGGTCCCAAAATGACCTCACTGCTTCCTGTAAGGCCCCCATCTCTTAAAGGTTCCACTATCTCTCCACAGTACTCCAGACATTTGTATTTGGGGGATGTTTAAGATCCAAACTGTGGCAGTGATTGTCATGTAAACTTACTTGGCTTGCAAAAGGCCCTGGGATGTTAGAATTCTCTTCAGCTTGTGCCAAGACCAGCTTTTTGTTTGTTTGCTTTGGTTTTTTTTTTTTTTTTGGTGGCCTCCAAAGCCTAGCACTTAGGTAACCCTTCCAACCAGACTCTGACACTTCCAACTACCCCCAGTCCCTCATTTCCTAGTGCCAAAGACCAAAGCCAATCAGCCATTGATCATTACCCATAAAGCTCCTGGGGATGTGACATGCCATACTTCATAGATACCACAAGATAATTCAACCGTTCCAGCTAGCGCGTTTCCCTATTCTTTTGGGTGGCTTTCTGCTTTGCCTTCTTTTGAGCATTGCAAGGACTGTATTGTGTCTTAATTTCAAGGAAACAGGTTAGTTTCAAGCTATATTAATCAGAAAAATGAGGCCACTGAGAGAAGGGAGGTCATGTGCCAGAGACAGTGGACCGACAGACACCCTCCCAAGAGCTGCCGCCTACTTTGCTAGAGCTCTTCCCTCACCAGAGGCAGCAAGCACCTAGGAGCACAGGGCTGGGTGGAGGGAAGCAGGAGGTCGAGAAACTCCTCCCTCTGAGTCACTGAAAGCAAGCAATCTCCCCGCCAAGCAAATTCTGGATGGATTAAAGAGAAACACAGGAGGTAAAATACACAAATAAAAAGCAAATTAAATATTTTCCTCAGACTTCTAGTTGGATAAAAACTCTTTCATCATAGATTGTGTAGAAGAAAACACCAAAGGAAAGGCAAACATTTAAAATTTTTTATTGGTCATTTTAACTTGAAATATAACATAGTTACAATGAGGGAAAAAAAAAAAAAAAAACAGCTCAGGGATGGAGAGATGGCTTAGAGGTTAAGGTGCTTGCCTGCAAAGCCAAAGGACCCAGGTTTGGCTCCCCAGAGCCCACAAATGCCAGATGCACAAGGTGACACATGAATACAAGGTCACGCATGTGCACAAGATGGTGCAGTATCTGTGGTTTGATTGTGGTGGCTGGAGACCCTGGTGTGCCAATTCTTTCACTCTCTCTCATAAATAAGATAAATAATTTTTAAAACTCAGTGACACATATCTTACTTTGCTTCTGGTCTTCATTTTAAGTAGCATTTTTAGTCACAAATATACATACAAATATATAAGCATAAAATTAAATTTTACATGCAGTGAAACACTAAAATCTTAAATCAGTGAATTTGGATGAGTGAATAAATCCAAATATCCTCTACCTGAAAAAATATATCACAACCCTATCAACCAGAAAGTTCTGTGTATCCCTGTCATAGACAGCTCCACAAAGCTGGGATGATCATTCAAACCAGACACAGTTCAAGGGGAGAAAAGGGTTTATTTCAAGCATACAGAGTCAGGGGAAGTTCCATCAATGGCAGAATAAGCTAACTCCCTTTCACAGATCCAAGCAGAGAGAAACAACCAAATAGCCAGCAAACACCAAAAAGCAGCAGGCATACACCCGTCAGAGCTCACATTACCCTGTCCACATCTTTGGGATAGAGTCAGACCTACCTCCAAACACACCTTTGGGCTGGACCCCAGGAACTGTCCCCAGCAACACATCCTCCAGCCAGGCGGCTGGAGACCCACGTTACAAGGTTAATATAAAACACCAGAGGGCTGAAGAGATGGCTTAGCAGTTAAGGTGCTTGTCTGTGAAGCCTAAGGATCTAGGTTGGATTCCTTAGTACTCATGTAAGCCAGATGTACAGGGTGGTATATGCGTCTAGAGTTGGTTTGGAAGCCCTAGCATGTGTTCTCTCTCTCTCTCTCTCTCTCTCTTTCTTAAATAAATAAATAAATAAATAAATAAATAAATAAATAAATATTTTTTTAACAAAAACACCAGAGTCTATGGGGGACATACATTCATATTCAAACCATCACATTCCACTCCTGGCCCACATAGACTGACCATCTCAAAATGTAAATGACATTCAGTCCAACTTCAAAGGTCATCTCAGTCTTTACCAACTTTAAAAAATATATATTTTATTTTTATTTATTTAGGGGAGAGAGAGAGAGAATGGGCACACCAGGGATTCCAGCCATTGCAAACGAACTCCAAATGCATGTACCACCTTGTGCATCTGGCTTATGTGGGTCCTGGAGAATTGAACCATGGTCCTTTGGCTTTACAAGCAAGCACCTTAAGCACTAAGCCATTTTTCCAGCCCCAGTCTTTACCAACTTTAAGACTGTTCCAATGTTCCAATTCTTATCTGAGATTCAAGATTGTCTCTTAATTGCAAGTCCTATACAATCAAAACAAGTTGCATACTTCTAACATATAATAGCACAGAGCAAACATTTTCATTGTTATAAGGCATAACAAGGACAGTGTGGACCAATGCAAGATCAATAACCATCAGGTAAACATCAAACATCTGTAGTTCAAGTTTGACATCCATAACCAGTGATGACACTCTCCGGAGTTCTAATTTCCATCCGTCCAGTTGAGCTGAGCAGCCAGGAGAAAAGTTCCATACCAAGCCAACAGCACTCCATGGTAGATGTTGCACAGTACTGACATACCCAAAACATCTTCAGGTCTCCACTGCAAACCACAGTCCATGTTATAATGGCCTCAGTGACCTCTACTACAGGGATTTATCCTTGCTTTCCATGTCACTTTTCAGCAGTGCATGTGCTGCTTCATGACTGGCTCCCATGCATTTTTCATGCGTTCAAAACTAATACCAGGTGTGCAGCGATGTAGCCATTTTGTTAATGCAGGGAGGAAACAAATTGTGACCTTGAAGAGCAGGTTTCTTCCTTGCAGTCATCTCCTTTGAAAAGACTTTGCATTTCTACCATTCAGTCTTTTCTGGGTGGAATTTTCCTCAGGCATATTTTCCATTGTTTCAATGTAAAGCAGCTGGTCCACCCTTAATAATACCAGCGTTGGCAACCTAAAACCAGTCTCTGTGCCTGTAATTTTAAACTTTTTGAATTTTTCCTGTGATAAACCAAACATCTTCAAGTTCTATAGCTTCTGCAAAGCACATCAGTCTATAACTTTTAAATTCAACCTTGACCAAACACTTAGAGCAGGGAGAAGAACACAGTCAGCTTTTATGTCAGTAGCCCAGTCCCAACAAAATTCTCTGCTGTCTTTTTTTCTCCTTTGAAAGTTTAGAAGTCAACACAATTCTCTCTGCACTTAGCATTTTCAAACTTTCATTAGAATAGCCCATAATATTTAGCTTATTCCTCTGGAAGGAGTCTTCAGTTGCAAATGCCAAGTTATACCCCATTCTTCCAGCACAAAAGTTCCAAAAGACCAAAATCCATATGGTCAAATTCATTGGCAGCAATACCCCACTCTCAGTACCAAACGCTGTCATAGACAGTTCCGTGTTGCTGGGATGATCATACAAACCAGACACAGCTTAGGGGAGAAAGGACTTTATTTCAAGCTGACAGATCCAGGGGAAATTCCATTGATGGCAGTTCCATGTTGCTGGGATGATCATACAAACCAGACACAGCTTAGGGGAGAAAGGACTTTATTTCAAGCTGACAGATCCAGGGGAAATTCCATTGATGGCAGAAGTAACTGGATCCCTTTCACTGATCCAAAAAGCAGCAAGCATGCACCCTCCAGAGCTCACATAGCTCTCTCTACATCTTTGGGATTGAATCAGATCCACCCCAAACACACCCTTGGACTGGACCCCAGGATCTTCCCTCAGTGACCCCTTCTCCAGCCAGGTGGCTGGAGATTCAAGATTTAAACAAATAAAACACCTGAGTCTATGGGGACATACATTTACATTCATATTATCATAATCCCCTTGTAATTAATCTTGAAAGGAAACCACTATTCCAATTTTTTTTAAATTGAGAGAGAGAGAGAGAATAGGCATGCCAGAGCTTCCAGCCACTGCAAATGAACTCCAGATGCATGTGCCACCTTGTGCATCTGGTTTATGTGAGTCCTGAAGAATCAAACTGAGGTCCTTTGGCTTTGCAGGCAAGTGCCTTAACCACTGAGCCATCTCTCCAGCCCTCTAATTTATTTATTTTGTTATTTTTTAGTTTTTTGAGGTAGGGTTTCAGTCTAGCTCAGGCTAACCTGGAATTCACTATGTAGTCTCAGGGTGGCCTCAAACACAGCGATCCTTCTACCTCTGCCTCCCGAGTGCTGGGATTAAAGGCATGCACCACCACACCCTGGCTTAATTTTTTTTTAAGGTAGAGTCTCACTCTAGCTCAGGCTGACCTGTATCTCACTCTGTATTTGCAAGCTGGCCTTGAGCTCATAATGATCCTCCTACATCTGCCTCCTGCATGTTGGGATTAAAGGTATTTGCTACCACATCTGGCTTTCAATTTTTATTATGCAGATTTTTTATTTTCTTTTGTTCATTTTTATTTATTTATTTGAGAGTAACAGAGAGAGAAAGAGGCAGATAGAGAGAGAGAATGGGCTCCCCAGGGCTTCCAGCCACTGCAAACGAACTCCAGACACGTGTGCCCCTTGTGCATCTGGCTAACGTGGGTCCTGGAGAATCCAGCCTCAAACCGGGGTCCTTAGGCTTCACAGGCAAGCACTTAACCGCTAAGCCATCTCTCCAGCCCAGATTATGTAGATTTTTTTGTGCCTATTATGAAACATCATATAAGTGGAACTACAGAGAAGCTTTCTTTTTGTTTTTGTTTTGGCACCAAACCCAGGGCTTTGCATAGAATCAGCATGTGTCCATTCCCTGGATACTCTTCTCCTGTGTCTTTTGCTATAATAGTTTTGAGATGCATTCATGATGATGTTGCATGTCTTTTAACTTAGAGTCTTACTATGGAGGGCTGGGAGATGGTTCAGTGGTAAGATGCGCTTGCTTGCAAAGCCTACTGGCCCAGGTTCAATTCCCCAGTACCCATGTAAAGCCATAGTGTACAAAGTGATTCATGCATCTGGAGTTTGTTTGAAGCAGCAAGAGACCCTGGAGTGCCCACTCCCTCTCTCTCTCTCCTCAAAAACAATTTAAAAATTTAAATAGAGAGAGCACCCACCAATGATAAGGAGAGATGCAGATGAAAATAAAGACTGTATTACTAACAGGTCCTGGGAGTACACATAATGCCTGAAGGCCACACATAGAGATCAGAGAGTTTGGAGGGAAATAGAGAGAGACAGAGCGAAAGAGACTCATGGAATAAGGTCTTTTGGGGGCCCAAAGTGTTATCCAAAAAAGACATTCCATGGTGACACTTCATGGCATGTTTTAATTGATCGGTTTAAATCAGGCAGGCAAAAGTTTGAGGAAGGGTCTCATTGTGACTGAGAAGTGGTCACTAGGGCAGACCCACACAGGCCATGCAGTGTGGGAGGGTCAGCAGAGCAGGTCAGATAGGCTGTACCTAGTTGTCCCATAGGGAGGAAGTCACAAAAGAAAAGTTGTGTATAAAGCAGCTACCTGGGTCAGCCACTAGAGGACAGGGGCACAGAGCTCCTGTTGAGGGTGGCTGAGCCTACTCCTGGTATGAGAATGTGCAAGTTAGATTTTAAATGGATATCAAGACAACTTAAAGTTCTCAGAACTCACAGCATATGGATCAGCATTTCACCATTCTTTCTTGTCACTGTACATGTCATTGCAGAAGTATATCAAAACTTGGGGCTGGCGAGATGGCATAGCAGTTGAAGGCACTTGCATGCAAAGCCTGTGGCCTGGATTTGATTCCCCAATACCCATGTAAAGCCAGATGAAGAAAGTGGTACATACATCTGTAGTTACTTTGTAGCAGCAAGAGACCCTGGCATGCCCATTCTCAATCGTTCTCTCTCTCTTCTTATAAATATATAAAATTTAAAAAAAATAAAGAAACAGAGCTGGAGAGATGGCTTAGCAGTTAAGGCACTTGCCTGCGAAGCCTAGGAACTCATGTTCAGATCTCCAGGTCCCACATAGCCAGGCACAAAGTGACGCACGTGTGCAATGTCACACATGCACACAGGGGGCACATGTATCTGGAGTTCGTTCACAGCAGCTGAAGGTCCTGGCACGCCTATTCTCTGACTCTTTCTCTCTCAAAATACAACTTTTTTGTTTTAAAGAAGTACGCTCCAACTTATTTTCCATTCTATTGATGGGCATTGAAGCTGTTTTCAGATTTTAGCAATTACAAATAAACTGCTTTGAGCGTTCTCATTTAAGACAATTTCTGAACCTTGTCTTATTTCTGTTGTATAAAAACCTAAGTGTGGAACTGCTGGTCAACAGAACAGAAGCACGTGCGACAGTTTTGCGAAGCGATACGTCACTGTGTCACTACAGTGGGAAAGCCTTCTCGCCATTTCTGGCATCATGGATAATTTTTTGTTGTTTATTTATTTTTATTTATTTATTTGGGAGTGACAGACAGAGAAAGAGGCAGACACAGAGAGAGAATGGGCGTGCCAGGGCTTCCAGCCACTGCAAATGAACTCCAGACACATGCACCCCCTTGTGCATCTGGCTAACGTGGGTCCTGGGGAATCGAGCCTCGAACAGGGGTCCTTAGGCTTCACAGGCAAGTGCTTAACCGCCAAGCCATCTCTCCAGCCCCATGGATATTTTTAATCTTTTGTTATACATGTACATCCATATGCAATGAGGAAAGCCATGTCTCTTGGTGAATTCTCTTTCATCACTATCTTCTGTATCTCTCGTAATATGGTGATACAGGTTGGGAAGAAGCAATGCATCTGAGAGGAATCTGTAATGCAGAATTGGGGGGGGGGTGATCTCCTTGTGGCTTCCTCCTTCTCACCATCAGCTCCCTTACTGTTGGCCGCTCTGCCGGCCTCCAGCTCCATCTGTGGAACCTGGGCCACCATGACTGTGACAGACTTTAGTTTCCCCACCTACGCACACACTGTCACAGACATGCTGTGCTCCCTGGAGAAGGCCATAAAGGCCTCACGCTGTTTAGTTCTCTTCCTCCCAAAGCAAGTACCCTTGAGTTTCTGTCAGCTTCTGGTAGCTTTACATGGTATATGTTTTTGAAATATTTTGTCTAAACTTGATAATTTTTGTCTGTGGGGGAATTCACCTGACATAAGCTACTCTGCCATTGTTGAAACTATTTGTCTAAACTTCTAGACTCCCCCCGCCAAAAAAAGAAATGCAAATCATTGTTTTGGAAAATAAGGAAGAAAATGAAAGTAACTGACCTGTGGCAGTACTGACTTCTTTGTAAATCTGGTTGCTGAATATTGGTAAGGGGAGGGAACTTATTGTTGTGCTTTTAAACAGAATTTTATTTTATTTTATTATTTTTATTTATTTATTTACTTATTTGAGAAAGAGAGAGACAGACAGATGAAAGACAGACAGAGAATGGGCACGCCAGGGCTTCTAGTCACTGCAAATGAACTCCAGCTGCATGTGCCACCTTGTGCATCTGGCTTACTTGGGTCCTGGGGAATTAAACCTGGGTCCTTTGGCTTTGCAGGCAAGTGTCTTAAGTGCTAAGCCATCTCTCCAGCCTTGTGCTTTAAAAAAAATTTAATACATTGATTTATCCGTTGGAAGGGGGCACTGATAGAGATAATGGGTGCTCTAGGGCCTCCAGTTCCTACAAACGAACTCCAGAGGCATGCACCACCTTGTGCATCTGGCTTATGTAGAAACTGGGGAATTTAACCTGGGTCCTGAGGCTTTGAAGGCAAGTGCCTTAACCACTGAGCCATCTCTCCAGCCCCCTGTTGTAATTCTGACAGCATGAAGTCTCTGACTGATCATCACTGGTGGGAAGTACCCTTAGAGCCTATGAATTTGTACCTGGAGAAGGCTGTGTTAGCTATACAACTCTCAGTGAGTTCAAATGCTCCCCAAGGTATGAAGAGACCTGCAGCTCTCAATAGTCACATCCTGTCTCCCCCTAAGGTGACGAATAGATATCTAATATGGAAAGGCAGACCTGGGCATCATGCTATGGTTATAAACCCCCTTATATGGCCTGTACTTCTTGATTATTTGCATTCATAACATTTGCCACTGAAGGATCTCTGCTTTGGATAAACCTGGATGAATCTGGATTATGGTTTGGATATAAAGTATGTCCCCATAGGTTCATGTATTTGAACACTTGGTCCCCCAGCTGGTGATGTCATTTGGGGGGGGGGCTGTGGAACCTTTGAGAAGTAGATTGCTAGGAGCAGGCCTTGAGGATGATACTGACTTCTGGTTCTAATCTGAACTCTGTTTCCTGACCCTCCATGATGTGGGAAGTGGGCAGCTTCAAGCTCTCACCAGCCGACAAAGGTGTTCCCACCACTATGCCTTCCCTGCCCTGATGGAATGAAACTGTGAGCCAAAATAATCCACTCCCCCTGGTGTGGCTTCGGTCACAGTAACAAGAAAAGCAATCTACTCATAATGTATTTCTAGTAGATATTGAAATAGGGCCAACATTTTTTTTTAATTTCAGTACTGAGGACTGAACCCAAGGCTTTGCACTTTTAAGGCAAGCACTCCATACACTGAGCTAACTCATCCAAATTATCAAGAAAAGGATCCAAGCTGGGCGTGGTGGTGCACGCCTTTAATCCCAGCACTCAGGAGGCAGAGGTAGGAGGATCGCCGTGAGTTCAAGGCCACCCTGAGACTACATAGTGAATTCTAGGTCAGCCTAAGCTAGAGTGAGACCCTACCTCAAAAAAAAGAAAAAAAAAGAAAAAGAAAAGGATCCAAAAACCATAAACAGATCCATAAACCAATAAAGAACATGATAGGAAATTAATGAAGGAGAATGTAAAAATGACTCACAAATACAAAAACAATTCAGACTTCCTAATAATCAATGTAAATCAACATAACATATAGGTTTTTCTAAATCAAATTAACAGGGTTTTTTGTTTGTTTGTTTTTGGTTTGTGGGTTTTTCGAGGTAGGGTCTCACTCTAGCCCAGGCTGACCTGGAATTCACTACATAGTCTCAGGGTGGTCTTGAACTCAAGGCAATCCTCCTACCTCTGCCTCCTGAGCTCTGGAATTAAAGGTGTACACCACCAGACCCAGCTCAAATCAAGTTTCATAAAAATACTTGTATTTAATAACAGGGAAAGAGGTCCTCTCACGGCCTACTTTAGGGGAGCAAATCTTAATGCCAGTGTGTGGAAATGCAATTTTATAACACTCTCCAAAATTCCATGTGACATAATAAACAGCTACTAGGTGTCTACCCTCTGTGCCTGACGCAGGTCTGAAAGCCCTTGGAATTCCTTGGGTTGTAGGAGTGTCTTGTGCTCTACTGAGATGACCCTTGATGGGCCTCAGGATGGAGATTGCTCATGAAATAGGTCATAACATAATTAAGATCTGGGGGTATTCAGTATTGGCCCCACCGGAGAGGAAAAGAGGATGGATATGGAATTAATCAATCATACCTATGGGGTTGAAGTCTCCCTAAACACCTAAACTACCTCCAGAAAGATCCCTGAACTAGGATCTGGGTAACATATGCTTAGCATGTACAAGGCTGCTCAGTCTCTAAACAACAAGCACTCAGAAGCCTAGACAAGTGCACAGGGCTTCCAGACTAGTGACGCTACGCATGTGCCAGGAGGGCGCCGTACACACCTCAGCAGAGACAGAGGCTCCTGGACTCTGGATCTTTCCAGACCTTGCTCTGTGTGCCTGCCTTTACCTAGCTACTCACCTCTATTCTTTCATAAAAAGTATTTTATTTATTTACTTACTTATCTGAGAGAGACAGAGAAAGAGTGAGGGAGAGAGGAAGGGCACACCACTGTGAATGAGCTCCAGATACAGGCCCCACGTTGTGCGTCCGGCTTTCCATGGGTAGTGGGGAATCAAACCCTGGTCAGCAGCTTTGCCAGTAAGCGCCTTGAACCACTGAGCCATCTCCCCAGCCTTATCTCTGTTCTTTGTAATACCCCATAGGCAGCCAGTAAGCAGCATGGTGCTTCCTCTGCATCCTGTGAGCTGTCGTAGCCAGTTGCCAAACCTTAGAAGGAGGCAAAGGGACTGCCCCACAATTGTAACCAAGGAGTCAGAATCTGGTGTTCAGAGACTTACGATTGGCTCTGAAGTGGGGAATAGTCTTGTAGCACCACATCTTTAACCTGAGGAGTCTGCACTAACACCCGGCTGACACTGTCAGAACTGAACTGAATTGCAGCACACCCAGATTCTTGGTATTCAGAGGGTTGGAAAATTGGTTGTGAATGTGAAAAACCTTACACATCTGGTGTCAGATGTGTTCTAAGTAAAAGTCAATGTCGCTGGGCGTGGTGGTGCACGCCTTTTATCCCAGCACTCGGGAGGCAAAGGTAGGAGGACTGCAGTGAATTCGAGGCCACCCTGAGACTACATAGTGAATTCCAGGTCAGCCAGGGCTAGAGTGAAACCCTACCTCGAAAAAAAACCAAAAAATAAAAATAAAATAAAATCAATGTATGTCTTTTTAGATTTTAAAAAAATTTTATTCATTTATTTGCAAGCAGAGAGAAAGAGAGAGATAGAGAGAAGAGAGACAGACAGAGAGAATGGGCACGCCAGGGCATTCAGCCACTGCAAACGAACTCCAGACGCGATCCGGCTTAAGTGGGTCCTGGGGAACTGAACCTGGGTCCTTTGGCTTGGCAGGCAAATGCCTTAACCACTAAGCCATCTCTCCAGCCCCTAGATTTTTAAAGTAATTTTTATTTATTTGTGAGTGTGTGTGTGTGTGTGTGTGTGTGTGTGTGTGTACAACAAAACCTCTTGCCACTATAAATGAACACCAGATACTTGTACCACCTTTTTGCATCAAGAGTTATGTGGGTGGCTTGGAAATTGAACCAGGCAAGCTCTGTAAGCAAGCACTTTTAGTGGCTGAGCCATCTTCCTAGGCCCTTAACTGTGTGTTTCTTATACCCAACAGTTTCACTTCGGCAGATTTGTCATAAAGAAATAGTTTTAAACAAAGAAAAAGAAAACTACGCCTTAAACTTTTTAAATTGGATATAATCTGAAAAGCACAATAGTAAGTAGTTGAATAAGGTATGGTATATGTATTCACTATAATATTTATACACTGCATTAGATGTTTATGCAGACTAGGCAATAATTCATGTACATAATGTAATGTAATAAGGGAAAGAGGAGTACTAAAAATCACTCACATAGTGCCTGTAAAAAAAAAAAAAAATGATGTGAGCCAGGCGTAGTGGTGCACACCTTTAATCCCAGCACTTGAGAGGGAGAGGTAGGAGGATCACCGCCGTGAGTTTGAGGTCACCCTGAGACTCCATAGTGAATTCCACATCATCCTGGGCTAGAGTGAGACCCTACCTCGAAAAACCAAAAAAAAAAAAAAAAGATGCAGACTGGAGAGATGGCTTAGCAGTTAAGGTGTTTGCCCGCAAAACCAAAGGACCCAGGTTCAACTCCCCAAGACCCACATAAGCCAGATACACAAGGGGACACATGCATCTGGAGTTCATTTGCAGTGGCTGGAGGCCCTGATGTGCCCATTCTCTATCTGCCTTTTTCTCGCTCGTTTTCTCTCTCAAATAAATAAATGAAAAATTTAAAAATATATATTTTAAAAACTAATGCTATAGAGTGTCATGTACCTGAAATCCCCTGCTTTTCAGAAGGTGGAAGCAGGAGGATTGTTTGAATGTAGTAGTTTGTATTCAGCAAGTCTGAGCAATATTTATCTGCAAGCAGAGAGAGAGAGAGGATGAGATGGGCATGCCAGGGCCTCTAGCCACTGCAAATGAACTGCAGATACATGTGCCACTTTGTGCATCTGGCTTTATGTGAATACTGGAGAATCAAATCTAGGTTGTTAGGCTTTGCAGGCAAGTGCCTTAACCACTGAGAAATCTCTCCAGCCCCACCAAAAGCTCATTTTAGAAAGTTGGAAAGAGGGCTGGAAAGATGGCTTAGCAGTTAAGGCACTTGCCTGTGAAGCCTAAAGACCTATGTTCGACTCTCCAGATCCCACATAAGCCAAATGCACAAAGGTGAGGCAACTGCAAGGTCACACATGCCCACTAGGTGGTGCAAGTGTCTGGAGCTTGATTGCAGTGGCTGAGGCCCTGGCATGCCAATTCTCTCTCTCAAAAATTAAAAAAAAAAATTAAATTTAATTTGGAAAGGCGCCAGGGAAATGGCTCAGTGGATAAAGCACTTACTTCTCAAGGGTGAGGACCTGAGTTCAGATCCCCAGAACCCACATAACTCCAGCAGAGTTCTTCCATGGTGAGATGGGAGATAGAGACAGGAGAACCCTCAGAAGTTCGCGGACCAGCTGGCCTGGCAGATATAATGGTGAACAAGAGACCCTGCCTCAGCCAGGGTGGGAGGCGAGGATCTATGCCTGAGGTTGTTCTCTAACCGCCACACATGCACAATGGCATGCCCACACATACACATGAACACACACACAGAGAGAGAGAGAGAGAGAGAGAGAGAGAGAGAGAGAGAGAGAGAGAGAAGCGCACACATCATATACACAGGGGGGAGAAAGGATTTTTAAGCTGTTGGAAAGAAATGCACCAAAATGTTCATGTTGGTTTTCTTTGGGAGATGGGACTATTAATACTAAATGTTTTCTTTGTACTATTTAGTATGTTAGCCTAAAGTGGTAACACATGCCCATAATCCCAGCACTCAAGAGGCTGAGACAGGTTTGTCACATAGCAAGTACCAGGCCAGCCAGAATTATATAGCAAGAGCCTGTTTTTTTGTTTGTTTATTTATTTTTTTGTTTTTTTTTTAAAGGGGGGGCTGGAGGGATGGCTTAACGGTTAAGACGTTTGCCTGCAAAGCCAAAGGACCCAGGTTCAATTCCCCAGGATCCACGTTAGCCAGATGCACAAGGGGGCGCATGCGTTTGGAGTTCGTCTTCAGTGGCTGGAGGCCCTGGCACACCCATTCTGTCTCTCTCTCCCTCTGTCTCTGTCAAATAAATAAATAAAAATAATAATTTTTTTTAAAAAAAAAGCTTAGTCTGGAGCTTAGTGGTTAAGGCATTTGCCTGCAAAGCCAAAGAACTCAGGTTCGATTCCCCAGGACCCACGTAAGCCATATACACAAAGTCGTGCATGCATCTGGAGTTCATTTACAGTGGCTAGATGCCCTGGCGCACACATTCTCTCTCTCTCTCTCTCTCTCTCTCTCTCTCTCTCTCTTTCTCTCTCTCAACTAAATAAATAAATAAATAAAATTTTAAAACTTTTTAAAAATATTTTTATTATATATGAGATAGAAAGAAAGACAGTATGGGTGCAGTACGGGTGTGCCAGGGCCTCTTGCCACTGCAAACAAACTCCAGATGCATGCTCCACTTTGTGCACCTGGCTTTACATAGGTACTGTGGACTCAAACCTGTGCCAGCCCAGACCTGCAGGCTTTGCAAGCAAGCTCCTTTAGCCACTAAGCCGGCTCCCCAGTCTCTTTTTTATAACTTTTCTTAATGCAAATATGCATTGTTTTACCACAGAAACAAACCTTATAAAGTCAGAAAAAACATCTGATTAACATATAATAAAATACCACCCTATGACTTCAATGTAGGGGCAAAGTATAAAGAAAGTAAATATTGTCCAGATGTACACATTACATATTTTCTCTCCATTGTTGACAAAGTATTTTGTCACTAAGTGGCAATAATCATATGCAGACAATTAATCTAATTTCCTTCATAAATAAATGAGGTGGTGCACAGAACCATAGAAAACTGCAAAGCGGAAGGCAAGCAATTTGAAAGGAAAGAATTGACCAAATTGTCTAGAGCAGGTGCTGCGAATTTCATAAATCTCTGTATAACATGACAAGGTAGGGTTGCACAATCCTGGAGAGGGTTACAGATACAAGTGCTAAACCCTAACTCCTTGTATTATAAGGAGCAAAGGTGGATGCTATAGCTCGGATCTTAAACGCCCCCCCAAAACTGAAGGCTTAGTCCCCAGAGTGGTACTATTAGAAGGTGGTGAAACCTTTAAGAAGAAGGGTCTAGTAGAAAGAAGACAGGTCACTGGGCCTGGGGAGATGGCTCAGCTGTTAAGGTGCTTGCCTGCAAAGCCTCAGGACCTAGGTTCAACTCCCCAGAACTCACATAAACCAAATGCACATGGTGGTGTATGTGCCCTGGAGTTTGTTTGCAGTGGCTAAAGGCCCTGGCACACCTGCTTGCTCTCTCTCTCTCTCTCTCTCTCTCCCCCCCATAAATAAATAAATAAATATAAAAAACTAAAAACAAGATAGATCACTGGAGGCACACCCTTAAAAGGGAGTAGGAGACTCCAACCCTTTCTTTCTTTTCTGTTGGCTTCCTGGCCACCATAAGGTGAGCAGCTTTCCTCACTCTGTGTTCCCCACAATGAGGTGACACCTGGCCATACGTCCAAAAGCTGCAGGGTCAGCTGACTAGGGACTGGAACCTTCAAACCCGTTGAGTCAAAATAAACCATTATTTTATTTCCAGGCCTCACTTCCTTGAAGAAGAACTGGCACCAAGTAGGCTTGGGTCGCAGGTGCCCAACTTGCCCTCTTTTTCCACATCATCCTACGCAAGGTCCCTCCCTCGCAGTACAAGCCCCCGCCCCTTACTATCATCACCCTTTCCTACCGGGAGTGCCAAAGCTTCTTCTCTTTCGATCTGCCATTCTCTCACTTGGTGTTAGACACATCTCGTGGCCTAAAGGAACAATTTGCCTCAGTGTTCTCTTGAATCTGACCTTATATGCACAATCTAAAGTATGTTGGGGCTGGAGAGATGGCTTAGTGGTTAAACCATTTGCCTGTGAAGCCAAAGGACCCAGGTTCAATTCCCCAGGACCCATGTAAGCCAGATGCACAAGGTCATTTGCAGTGGCTAGAGTCCCTGGCGCGTCCATTCTCTCTGTTTATGTCTCTTCCTCTCTCTCTTTGCTTATAAATAAATAAATACATACATACATAAAACCATTTTAAAGTATGTTAGTTGTTTTCAGGAAAAAAAAAAAAAGCCCATGGTTCATTTTGTGAGGTGTAAGCTATACTAGCTGTGTTTCCCACAGAACATGATTCTTACTTCGAAGTCGGATGGACAACTTAAAATTATATTCAGATTTGGGTATTTAGCAGTCATTTTGAGGAAGACAAAGTGAGCCCACCAACTAGTGAAAAAAAAAACCTGATGGTATCTGTTGCCAATGACAAATGGAAACTTTCAAATAAAAGAGAGAATTCTAAAAACGTGTATCTATTATCATAGGTTTTTAGTTTCCCAGTATTTTCAGACAAAATGGTGGTGACATAGTAAAAGTGGTCTCTTTTATGTTGTATAATGGAATACTTAACTGTTTTGGTGAATTTATGTTTTCTAAATGATCATTACTTGATGCTATAAAACAACACATAATTTAAAGATTCATTCAAATTGCAGGACACCAAAGGACATTAATGAGACATATGAAAAAAAAATCCCTGACAGGGTTTCACATTCTACATTGCAACTAAACTCTGTTTCTAATTGTCTTAAATTGTTAAATCTTGTGCTGTGTCAGCCACAGCTTGGATCTGGAAGGTGTTCCAAAGGCCTTGGTCCCAAGCTTGGCACTATTTGGGAGGTGGCAGAGACTGAGAAATGGGACCTACAGCCGGGCGCGGTGGCGCACGCCTCTAATCCCAGCACTCGGGAGGCAGAGGTAAGAGGATCGCTGTGAGTTCGAGGCCAGCCTGAGACTACATAGTGAATTCCAGGTCAGCCTGAGCTAGAGTGAGACCCTACCTTAAAAAACAAACAAAAAGAAAGAAAGAGAGGAGGAGAGAAAGAAAGGGGAAAACAGAAAGAAAAGGAAAGAAGAGAGAGAGAAAAAAAAAAGAAGAAGAAATGAGACCCAGGAGAAAGTCTTCAGGCCATTGAGGGTGTGCCTCAAAGGGAACTGTGGGATTCCCAATTTCTTCCTCTTCCTTTCTTTTGCTTCCCAGCCATGACATGAGCAGTATTGCCCTGATATGTTCTTACCATGTTGGGCCACCTCACCACAGAGCTAAAACAATGGGCCAACCCATCAAGGACCGAAACCTCCAAACCTGAGAGCCAAAAATAAACTTTTTCTCCCCATAAATTGACTGTCTAAGGTATTTGCTATGATGATGGAAAGCTGACTGACACATATCAAAGAGTAATCCAAGGGCTGGAGAGATGGCTCAGGGGTTAAAGTGCTTGCTTGCAAAGCCTGACAGCCTGGATTCAATTCCCCAGTACCCGCGTAAAGCCAGATTCACAAAGGGGCACACGCATCTCGAGTTTGTATGCAGTGGTAGGAGGCCCTGGTGCATTCATTCATTCGTTCATTCATTCTCTCTCTCTCTCTCCTTGCAAATAAATAAAATTTTTTAAAGTCTAATCCACAATTACCTGAAAAGGTTATTTAAATGCTCCTATTTTCCAACTATATAAAGACAAACTTTCTTTGTATACTTCAACCAAAGCATATCAGAGCCTACCTGGATAACTCAAGATCATGTCCCATCTCAAATCCCTAACGCTAGTCACATCCGTAACATTCGTTTTGCCGTGTAAAGTCGCGTGCTCACAGGCGTGTGGCATTGGTGAGTGAGGATCTTTGGAGGCCATTATTCGGTCTACCACAAATCACCCTTCTCACTACATCAGTTTTTGCAAACATAGTCATTTTCATCACAGGTTACATGTTAACATGTAATACGCTCTTTTTCAACATTTTGTTGTTTATTTTTATGTATTTATTTGAGAGCGACAGACAAAGAGAGAAAGAGGCAGAGAGAGAGAGAGAGAGAATGGGCACACCAGGGCCTCCAACCACTGCAAACGAACTCCAGACGTGTGCACCCCCTTGTGCATCTGGCTAACATGGATCCTGGGGAATCGAGCCTCAAACCAGGGTCCTTAGGCTTCACAGGCAAGCGCTTAACCGCTAAGCCATTTCTCCAACCCTAATAGGTTCTTTTTGCATGTAATAGTTTTTTAAGCTAGTAAATATTTTTTATACATTTCTCAGTTTAAATTACTAATATGGTGCTATAGTTTGGACTTGAAATGTTCCCCAAAGACCCATGTGTTAGAGGCTTGGCCCTCCTTAGTGCTATCGGGAGGTAGTGGAAGAAAGGTCATTGGGGACAGCCCCTCGAGGGGAATCGTTGAATTCCAACCCCTTTCTCTCTCTTTGCTTCCAGACTACCATGAAAAGAACAGGTTTCCTCTGCCCCATGCTTCTGCTGTGATGCGCCGCCTCATGGTGGACCTGAAGTCAAGTGATGATGCACTCAAATTTCTGAAACCATGAACCTAAGTAGATTTTTCCTTAAAAATTAAAATAAAACCGCGTGTGGTGGCGCACGCCTTTAATCCCAGCACTTGGGAGGCAGAGGTAGGAGGATCGTTGAGAGTTCGAGACCACCCTGAGACAACATAGTGAATTCCAGGTCAGCCTGAGCTAGAGTGAAACCCTACCTAGACAAAACAAACAAAAATTAAATTAAATTAAATTAAAATTTTTTTCTTTAATAAATAAGTAAATAAAAAATCAACTTAGCCAGGCGTGGTGGTGCACACCTTTAATCCCAGCACTCGGGAGGCAGAGGTAGAAGGATCGCCGTGAGTTCGAGGCTACCCTGAGACTCCATAGTGAATTCCAGGTCAGCCTGGGCCAGAGTGAGACCTTACCTCGAAAAACCAAAAAAAAAAAAAATAATAATACTAATAGTAATCAACTTAATTATCTAAGGTATTTGTCACAGCAGCAGAAAGCTGACTAGCATTGATGACAAACATTGGTTGGTAGATATAATGCCCCCAAACAAAATCCTTTTGAAGTCCTCGGTCACCTTTAAGAGAGTAAAGAGTTCATAAAACAGTTTGAGAATTGCTGGTTTAAATTACTGAAATGATAAGAGCAGACACATCCCAAGAACTCAAAACACACAAATATTCTCCACAGAGAAATGAAACCACCCTGTCATGTGGAGAATATGTAATGTAAATGTGGTAATAAGTGTCATTAGGTGAACTGGCTGTCATTTTTCAGGTGATAGCTACCAACTCCCAGATTTACTGGCAAAGCCCTATATATTAGCTAGGTATCCAGAGCAACCTAGAGAAATAGAACTGACATTACACATAAGCAAGGTTTTATTAGATTAACATCAAAGCCCAGGCTGGATAAGCCCACCACTGCCATCTTCAGGCGGGAGAGCCAGAGACACCAGTAGCTGTTCAGTCCACAAGAATCGAAGCCTTAGGAGAAAGCCTAGAAGCTTCCTGGGGAGCTGCCAGTGGCAAGTTTGTGTTCAAAGACTGAGGAGTCTGTTTTCTTGGGCCTAGCAGCAGCAAAGACCACACCTCAAGAAGAGCTGGCATGCATGCGTGTGACCTCCCTTTCTTTGGCTTTTCCATTCCACCCAGGCCCCTGACCTACTGCTCTGCTCTGCCCTCACTCAGGGCAGGGTTTCCCCACTCAGTCCCTGGACAACATGCCCATTGTCTCTGGAAATACCCTCCTAGACACACTTCAGAAGTATGCTTTGTGGGTTTTTATTACCACAGGTGTTGTTCGACAGCCAGGATTATGACCCAGATTAACCGTCACACGCCAGCAAGAAAAGAGTCGCCTCAGGGTGTCCTTCAGACATCACACCTGATGGGCAGTACCTGGGAATGTATCATTTGTGCCTGTCCTAAAAGCCTGTCCTATGGCTGGGCTTTATGGATTTTTTCTTCTCCTAGATTCCTCCTGGTGAGACTATTCTGACACAGAATGTGGTTCTGTGATTCAAAAAGCAATGATCCCATGACAATTTTATGTTTGATGGTCCAAGAATTCATTTACTCTTTTACTTCTCCTGAGAAGCAGGGTTCTCAATGTCAAATATTACGTCCATATCTTTCTAATTTTTTATTTTATTTTATTTATTTATTTATTTGAGAGCCACACAGAGAGAGAAAGAGGCAAAGAGAGAGAGAATGGGTACACCAGGGCCTCCAGCCACTGCAAATGAACTCCAGAGCATGCGCCACCTTGTGCATCTGGCTTACGTGGGTACTGGGGAATCGAGCCTTGAACCGGGATCCATAGGCTTCACAGGCAAATGCTTAACCACTAAGCCATCCATCCAGCCCCATCCATGTTGATTTTTTTTTTTTTTTTTTGAGGTAGGATCTCACTCTAGCCCAGGCTGACCTGGAATTCACTATGTAGTCTCAGGGTGGCCTTGAACTCATGGTGATCCTTCTACCTCTGCCTCCCAAGTGCTGGGATTAAAGCTGTGGGCTACCACACCCGGCCATATCTTTTTGCAAGAAAATGTTTGGCTTTGGGGAGATGATTGAGTGGATACAGTTATTTCTACATAAGCGTGAGGAGCCGAGTTCAGATCCCCAGCACCCATGTAACTGTCAGGTGGGCATGGCAACCTGTTTATAGTCCCAGCACTCCAGAGCAGACAAGGGGTCTCTGATTTGTGAGCTTTGGGTTCAAGTGGGAGACCCTGCCTCAGTAAATATGGTGGAGGAGGACCATGGAAGACATCTGACACCAACCTCTGGCCTCCGCATGTGCCCCCACATACACATAAGTCTATACACGTACACACATGCAAAAAGATTTCAATGGGAAGCTATCGCCAGAGGATCATTAATTCAAGGCCAATCTGTTCTACTTAGTGAGTTCCAGGCCAGCCTTGGCAATATAATGAGAAAAAGAAAACATAAATTTGGGAGTGGTGGCACACACCTTTAATCCCAACACTTGGGAGGCAGGCTTAGGAAAATCATCATGTGTTTCAGGTCACCCTGAGACTACATTGTGAATTCCAGGTCAGCCTGCGCTAGAGGGAGACCTTACCTTGAAAAAACATTAAAAAAAGAAAAAAGAAAAACATAAAAGACATAAGACAAAAAGATGAACAAGTAATTTTTTTCTACTTACCTTTTGTATTTTACAAAGTTTCTGCAAATATAGGAAAGCCAAAGGACCTCGGTTCGATTCCCCAGGACCCATGTAAGCCAGATGCACAAGGTGGCGCATGCGTCTGGAGTTCGTTTGCAGTGGCTGGAGGCCTAGGTGCACCCATTCTCTCTCTCTCTCTTTTTCATAAATAAAAAAATAAATAAAATAAAAAACAAATAAGTACCTATTTTTAAGATACCTGCCATGGGCAGGGTCTGGTGGTGCATGCTTTTAATCCCAGCACTTGGGAGGCAGAGGTTCCAGGCCAGCCTGGAACTACAGAGTGAGTTCCAGGTCAGCCTGGGCTACAGTGAGACCTTATCTCAAAAAAAAAAAAAAAAGCGCTAGATCACTCCTTCTACCATAGAAGGACACAGGACACAGCTATAAAGCATTCTGAACTAGGAAGCAAGCCTCTTCAGATACCAAGCCTGCTAAGGTCTTGATCTTGGTCTTCCCGGTTTCCCAAACAGTGGCTTGTTATAACAGCCTGAACAGACTAAGGCAGTGGCCTTCATGTGTTACTTTAAAAAAAAAATTATTATGGGGCTGGAGAGATTGCTCAGTGGTTAAGGCACTTGCCTGCAAAGCCTAACAACCCAGGTTCGATACCACAGTACCCATGTAAAACCAGATGCACAAACAGGCACATGCATCTGAAGTTCATTTGCATTGGCTGGAGGCCCTGGTAAGCCCATTCTCCCTGTCTATATTTTTTCTTTCTAGCTCTCTTCTGCTTGCAAATCAATCAATAATTATGCTTTTATTTCTAATTTATAGAAATGTATATGTTTTACATAGGTTATATAGTCTTGTATCCCTTCACTCCGGTCTCCAATTCCCTGAGGGCCCTCCTCAGTAGGGTTTTTGGTGTTCACTGTGGGGTATTTAGGGCCTCCATCAGTCTGTGGATGGGGACTGTGCTTCAGAATATTTCTGCCCACTCTGTGGCTCTTACAATCTTCACACCCCCTCTTCCACAATAGTCCCTGAGCCTTGGTTGGGAGTGTTAGCAATTTGTTCTTGGTGATGAGTTCTCTGTAGATTGCACTTGTGTTACAAAGTGTTTCAGTTCCCCACTGTGCTTGTTGTTTCCTTGGAGACTGCTGTTGGGTTAGCACTGGGAGCAGTACTCCTCACTGCTTCCTCTAGATTCTTCTGAACCCCGCTGAATGTGGTAGAGGTGGAACTTCTCATGGTGGGCAGTCTTTCTTATCACATTGATGGATCTTGTATCTCCCCAGTCTTCTCTGCCATCTCTAAATTAAAGCAGATCCTCAAACCAAAGGTGAGGGCAGCTCTGATTTAGGGGAGATATGCTTATCATTTTGAGAGACACTCAAGTTGTCCAGAGAACAAGGGCTTCTCTCTGGCAGTTGTGAGCTTTCTGCCCATGGGACACTGACTTGTTTCCCAGTGCCAGTTATGAGTTCTCTGCCACTGAGTGGGCCAATCAGAGGGCAGCTGGTTACCTACAGAGGCTGTGTACCACTACTGCAAAGTGTGTATTTCTTGGCCCACTGGCGGATCGTGTGACTTGCCGGCGTCTCTTGCTTATTCGTGCTGTTGATGACCGTCGTCACACAGTGGCTCCCATACCACTTTCCAGCCCCATGAGGGTTTGCCAGGAGAGTATTGGCTTTTCTCTCTGCTCCCACGTGGTCTCTCGCTGTCCTGAGACAGCAGTCTGTGGTGTCTTCAGCATTAGGGTCTTACCTTTTAGTTCTGTTGGGTAACCAAGTGCCTTGTAATGTCCATCATTGTTTTGGGGACCTCATGGCTCTTCCTGGTCAACTACTAACTGCCGGGGTAACCCAGTTCTGGTCCTGGGATTTACAAACCAGAGTCAGTGATTTTAGGATTAAGCTTTGGCCACCACTGGGCTTATCAGTCTAGTCCAACTGCCTCCCTTAATTGGGGGTTAAATATTTTATACTGCTAACCTGGAGGATTATGTTCTAATGTTCTAACTACTATAGTTTTGTTATAGTTTTGTGTATTTAGTTTTGTGTATTCCCCCTCCACTCTCCCTTACCCCAACCCTGTCACCCTCCCGCTCCCATACTCTTTCCCTTCTTAGGATTTCTGCTTACCCCTCCTCTCCTCCCTCTCTTTTTTAACTTTTTCCTGGTCTCATTTTAGTTATACACCCATTGTCGTAATACTTACTACCTTTTGCGCTCCTCTTGAGCTGGTCTATTTTAGGAGCCATTTATGAGACAAACATGCTGTGTCTGTCTTTCTTAGACTGCGTAACTTCACTTAGGATGAGATTTTCCACGTCCATCCATCATCCTGCAAATTTAATTATTTCATTTTTCTTTACTGCTGAGAATCCCATTGTGTACACAGATCACAACTTCACTATCCATTCGCAGTAGATGGGCATCTGGGTCACACATTTTAAGTCTCACCCAATGGAACAGCCTCTGTCTGAGCACAGCTGGGCTCTTTGGAGTGTGAGAAGCACACCTAGGGTCCCAGACCTTCGGTCCACAACTTCCATATAGCACTGCTGCCGCCACTGGTGAGAGTCACATGTGCGTAACAGCATAAAAAAAAAGTATGAACCAGGCTGGAGAGATGGCTTAGCGGTTAAGGCGCTTGCCCTTGAGGCGTAAGGACCCAGGTTCGATTTTCCAGGTCCCATGTAAGCCAGATGCACATGGTGGCATATGCATCTGGAGTTTGTTCATAGTGTCTAGAGGTCCTGGCGCACCCATTCTCACTCTTTCCCACACCTCTCTCTGTCTCTAATAAATAAATAAATCTTTTTTAAAAAAAAGTATGAACCCTCATACAGTAGGAGGGACACAGGATTTGTGAAGAGTAGTATAGTCTATCATTTCAATGTCCAATAGAATAAAACGAAGCTCTTACATCAGGTAGATAAGGAAAGGAGACAGCTAATATGTTTGAGTGTGTGAGCTCTCCTGAACATGTACCGTCATTTCTCTATAATTTTGTTCCTCTGAAAGGAATAGAAAATTGAGCAAACCAAGGCCCATCAAGGCTAAGTACCTGCAACAAGCACTTGGACGAGGGAGTTTCAAACTCAGGGCTTCTGATTCTGAAGCTCCCGCGGGTTGCCTGCATGTTGTCTGTCAGGCAGGGTTGGCATTTCTCAAGCATGTTAAGAGAAAACCCACTGCTTTGAGTAGGCACAACAGTTCAATCTACGCAGGCAGAAGGAGAGTGGTGGCTAGCCAGGAATGGGGAAGACAGGCTGGGAAGAAACTTCTCAGAGTATACACTTTTTTTTTTCAAAGTGATAGAATGTTCGTAGACCAGACAGTCTGCACACACTGAATGCTTTGAGTTGTATACTTTTTGACAAATGTTATGGTATATGAATTTTATGGTATGACAAAATTTTATGACAGATGTTATGGTATATGAATTTCACCATAATTTTTTAAAAAAGCTACTGAGGCAAAGACAAATTTTTGACAATCTCAACTCACCCACAGACCACAAAAACATGGAATCACAAGTCCCTCTCCCAGACAGTTTTCAGTTCTGGAAGCAATTTCATCCCCGTTCACTTTTACGCAGAACTGCTGGTGGCTCTGAAGGGCGGTAGGAAACCACAGGAGAAGGAACTTGTTGTGAGCTCCCACAAGACCACCAGTGCTCCCCTTTCTTTTCTTTTTTCTTTTTGTTTTTTGTTTTTCGAGGTAATGTTTCACTCTAGCCCAGGCTGACCTGGAATTCACTCTGCAGTCTCAGGGTGGCCTTGAACTCACGGCGATCCTCCTACCTCTGCCTTCCGAGAGCTGGGATTAGTGCTCCCTTTAAAGAGTACATAGAATCCAGAGGCAGACAGACAGAGAACCCTAACCCTGCAAGCAAGCAAATCCTCCCCGCGCTGCCAGGCTCCTAAGAAAATGAAAGTCACTGTCCAATTCCAGTGACAGGACACGACGGGATCTTCGGTCCTGGGCTTTCTTCCGTCCCCAAGCAGAGACGCCATGGAAGCCAGCGCCGGTGGCACTGAGAACCCAGGCCCGCTCAGGGGGCGGGGCCAGGACCGTGGGCGGGGCCGGGAGTGTGGGCGGGGCCCAGGCAGTGGGCGGGGCCGGCGCCGGGTCCTCCGCGGCGCTCGGCCCGCGGTGTCAACTCGGCCCGGGGCGCCGTAGCAGGCGGAGCTGGTGAGCGAGCTGCCCGGGCTGGGGTGGGTGGAGTGGGGGCGGGGGGGCGTCGCGCGTCTCGGCACCTGTCTTGCATGGAGAGCCCGGGGTGCAGCGGGAGCCGGTCCTGCGCACTGACCCTGACCGCGGCCCCCTCGGGGCTCCGGGCTGCTGCGCCGCGGCGCTGGGGCCTCTGCGGCCGGCGCGGGGGCGAGGGGAGGGCGCCGGGGAGGCGGCGGTGCGGCTGGCGGAGGACTGGGGCTGGAGGAGGAGCACGGAGACAGCCTCCGGGCCTCTGGCCCCATCTCGGCGTCCTCAGCGTCCCCTCTCTTGGGCGCGGGAGCCTCTGGCCCGGGGAGGGTCACTGAACGCGCTGTGACAGGGCCAGTCGCTTAAAGGAGCAGTGCACGTGGGCCCATGTGGACGGGACATTGGGTTGTTCCTTGCGAAACACTCGCTACTTCCCACTCCTGATTTTACTGATGATGAAACTAAACCTAGGGCTGGGCACACAGCTCGATGGGAGAGTGCTTGCCTAGCATGTGCAAGGCCCTAGGGGAGCAAGAAAAGGGGCGGGGGTACATTCTCACAGAGCTAAAGTGACTTTGCCCAAGATCTGCCAGGTAGGAATATAGTAGACAGGCTTAGAACTTGGGGCTTGGGCCTCTGCTTCTGCTGCCCAGACATCAACCCTTTGCTAGTTAGACATCCCTTTTAAAGGAACGAACTATTGGTTGAAGTAACCACATCCGTTTCCAGCTGGAGGAACTGAGAGCATCCCATACAGAAGGGAAGAGTACCAAAATCGGCAGAGACCTGGACAGACTTCCAGTCCAGTGTGGACGCCCCAGATGTCTATACAGTCCGTCCTGTGGATACCTGAGGCTTCCAGGCTCTCTGCCAAGATCTTTGGCAGTAATTAGAGGCTCTGGATAAGCCGTTTCAGGTGTGTGAGCCTCGGGTTCCCCCTCCGCTGCAGGTGGCTCTGTGGGCGTCTGAGAAACAGTGTCAGACCCTGTGTATTCTGGGCTCAGCTGATGAAGGTACTGGAATCCTAACTTAAGCTGAGCAGGCCATCCAGGTTCATGACTTAGCTTCCGTGTCAGTGGCTGGAATTGAGGACTGCCCTTGTGCCAAGAGGGGAGGTGGTGAGGCTGCAGGGTAGGATGGTCAGGTTCTCAGGGAAAAAAAAAAAAAAAAAAAAAAAACTGTATCCTGCTATGTTGTAGTACCCATGCCCCAAACATAGGGTGTACTTGTTTATGTGTGGAAAGGAATGTTCCTGCCTATCTGAGAAGGCAAGGAAGAAGATGGGTATGTGGGAAAGTGTGGCCAGAGCTGCCTCTGACACTGCCTGAAGGCCTGGGACAGTGCCACGCCTGTGCTTACTCATCCTGCCTCCTGTGGCTGCTCATAGCCCCCCATGAGTTTCTCTTACCAGCCTCTGCCTAAGTTGTCACCATTAGTAACCATGTGACATGTCATGTTTTAGGCATTGGACATATCGTGTCCGTGATCCCAGCACTTGAAAAGCTGAACAGGTAGACTGCTGGAAATTTGAGGCCAGCCTGGCCTATGTAGTGAGTTTCAGGCCAACCTATACTGCATCGTGAGACCCTATCAGAAAGTCAAAAAAAAACAAAAACCCAATACCAACAATTTAAAAAAATAGCAACAGACTGGGCATGGTGGCACATGCCTTTAATCCCAGCACTTGGGAGGCAGAGGTAGGAGGATCACCATGAGTTCGAGGCCACCCTGAGAGTACATAGTGAATTCCAGGTCAGCCTGGGCTAGGAGACCCTACCTTGAAAAATCAAAAAAAAAAAAAAAATCAAAACCTAAAATAAACAGAAAGAAAAAGAAGCCAGGCGTGATGGCACATGCCTTTAATCTCAGCACTTGGGAGGCAGAAATAAGAGGATCACCAGGAGTTCAAGGCCATCCTGACACTGCATAGTGAACTCCAGGTCCAGAGTGAGACCCTACCTTGAAAAAAAAAAAAGAAAAACCAAGAAAGAAAGAAAAAGAAAATGGAACCCAAAGCTGATTTTTCAAAAAGACATTTTCAAACAAAAATATCTGTGGCTCTTTATTTGCAAGGAAAGAGAAAGAGAAGAAAGTAGAAAGAGAGAGGGAGGCATAGAGAGAAGGAGATACAGATAGAGCATCAGGGCCTCTTGATGCTGCAAACAAACTCCACATACATGTGCCACCATCTGGGTACTGGAGAATCTATCTCAGGTTGTTAGGCTTAGCAAGCAAGTACTTTAACCACTAAGCCGTCTGTCCAACCCGATAACCACTCCCTCTCTCTTTTTTTTAATGTTTAAAAAAAAAAGTTTTCAAGGTAAGGTCTCACTCTAGGCCAGGCTGACCTGGAACTCACTCTATAGTCCCAGGTTGGCTTGGAACTCAGTGATCCTCCTACTTCAGCCTCCCAAATGCTGGGATTAAAAGTGTCTGCTACCACACCCGGCTCTCCATAACCACACTTACCATCCATTTTCTTCCTTCACTCCACTGTAGTTACCTACGCAGGATCTACTAGGATCCTAGAGGTAGGAAAGTATTGGTGAAGTTTTTTGTCTTTTTTAATTTTTATTATGTAATTAACTTTTTTCTAGTTTCATTAAACTTAGACTAAATTTCCAGTAAAATTTTAATTAAGTCTTATGAAAACACTTCAACATTATATTGTAGCCATTTTTTTTTTTTTTTTTCGAGATTGGGTCTCACTCTAGCCCAGGCTGACCTGGAATTCACTATGTAGTCTCAGGGTGGCCTCGAACTCATGGTGATCCCCCTACCTCCCGAGTGCTGGGATTAAAGGTGTGCGGCAGCATGCCAGGCTATTATAGACATTTTGAGGGACTGTAATGACCTCCGTTGTCCTTTAAGACTCCTAAAATGACATCACTGTTGCCAGCTTTTTCTAAATTTCTGCAGAAACACAGTCGGATAAGCAGATTGTCTGGCTTCTGAAGCTTTTGTCTTTGTTGTTTCTTCTATTCATGCTATGCCTTCAGAGTGTACTAACGCTGTGTTTTGGGTCTTAGTGACTCTCAGGCCTGTGTTAAAGGCTTGTTCACCGAGTGGCACTGTTGGGAGGAAGTGGAACCTTCACAAGGTGGGGTCTGGTGGGGAAGTCACACAGTCGCTGAAAGTGTGTCATCTCTTTCCTTTTCTGGCCACTTAGTGAGCAGTTTTACCGCACTGTACACTCCTGTCATGGTGTCCCACCACAGCCTGAAAGGTCCTCGCCCAACCAACCGTGGACTGAAGGCTGCAGAACCAAACCAAAGCAAACCTTCCCTTTTTATAAATTGTATCTTAGATGTGTGTTTCAGTGACAGAAAGTTGCCTGTTTTAGTAACAGAAAGGATTTGATGGGTCTGGAGAGCCTTTGAAAACATCTTTGTTTCTGTTAACGTTTTCCGTCTCTCTTTTGAGTTGGCCCAGGGAAGCATTACCCAGTTCCCTTCCCTCGCTGCCATAGGTAGGCGTGTTCACCTCTGTGCCACACCGACTTGCAGCGTAGGGATGGGGCGGGAGCCAGGGGTATGGGAACCAGAGAGACTTAAGAGTTTTAAGCTGGCATGATCTGGGAATGGGTAAGACGTTTCTAGATTCATCCTTGCCCAGGGCAAAGACACAAGCCTTGTAAATGTGAGTGTGCCCCCAGAGAGCCCCTGAGGTGTGGCTCTGTGCTGGCTGCCTGGCTGCTCTATGCCTGAGCCTCATGGGCCTGAGGGGGTAGGGAGGCCTCTACTCACACAGTCCGCAGACCTGAGTCATAACTGTGGCTGCGGTTTTAGGCCCTCATCTGACTCCTTTTATATCCCCCTACACCCCCCTGCCTCATCTCAGACTTCAGTTTCTTTAACTGTGAAATAGAAGCTTCAAGATCCTCAACTTTTTTTTTTTTTTTTTTTTTTTTTTGGTTTTTAGAGGTAGGGTCTCTAGAGGTAGGGTAGCCCAGGCTGACCTGGAATTCATTATGTAGTCTCAGGCTGGTCTTGAACTCACAGCGATCCTCCTACTTCTGCCTCCCGAGTGCTGGGATTAAACGCGTGCGCCACCACACCCGGTCTCCTCAACATTTTGACATCATCCTATGGACATACCCTCTCCTTTGACAAAATGTTCCTGCTGCCAGGCTGAATCTGGATGGAAACAGGATCTCTCCCTGGGGTCTGGACTTTGTACTCCTGTCTGTATCTGGTGGCTTAGCAGATCCCTAACTTCCCAGGAAGGGCACCTGCAGGCTTCTGTCATTCCTTCTCAGTGCCCCGCCCGCACCCAATGTCATCTTCATAACTTCCATTGATTGAACATCTATGGTGGCCCAACACTATGTATCAGTTCAGTTTCCATATCCTCCTCTTGTGAGGTAGTCCTAGTCTGCCTTCACAGAGGAGGAAATGGGACCTATCTCCTTGTATTGTCTGAGGCCACACAGCCAGGGAATATGTGGCTCACAGCTCCACAGTCTCCACTTTTGACCACTGGTTCTTTTTCCCACTTAAAGAAAAAAAAAATCTATGTCCTGCTTTAGGGTGGTATGCTGGGGGCTCCCCCTGCCTCTTCCCTATAGATGTTCTTCTCTTAGCTTAATTCAGCAAATGAGTGAAGTTGCCCCAGCCCAGGTTCTTTCAGAGGGAAAGAGATGGAAGTTCATTCAGAACCTGGGTTATGGGTCAGGTGGCCCTGGAGCCTGTACTCTGGGATTCTGGCCCCAGCTCCAACTGAGCTCTCCCAGAGTTGGGAAGAACCATCCAGCAAGTGGTGTGTGTTGTGATAGGGGTTCGTGTGGATCAGACAAACACATCATGTGATACTGGGGAAGAGAGATGGGGCAGAGAAGTCATGGGGTTTCTCGGGGTGTTGCCTGAGGAAGACTAGAACTTTCTAGGAGTCATGGGAATGCTAGGCAGTAGCCTTGTGATCATAGAAGATAACCTTTGAAAGCCAGAGGTATTGTTCTGGTGGCCCTTGGGGGAACCAGCCCTCTCTCTATAGACCCTTGTGCATGTGGCAAGAGTAGCAGCTCACAATTCACTTTTGGACCATTATTTTCCATGATGCTACTGGACTTTGCGGTGGCATTTTAAAATCTCTTTGCTACCAGGGCCACATGCTTTAAATGTTAAGACAAACATTTGCTTTTTTTGTGCGGTGAAAAGAAGGTCAAGGAATTGGGTCACCGGGTTTCCGTGATAATTGCAGGAACTGCTGGCACCAGCAGCGAGTTTGAGAACTTCTGGGGTCAGACTCCCTGGGTTCAGCTAATCAGCATCTCGATTCCGGCCAGCAGTTTAACAGGCCACAGCACTGCGCAGAGCCAGAGAAGGGCTAGTCTGTCCCCTGGACTCGCTGCCCCTCTTCTCCGTCAGTCCCTGTGTGGGTTTCCTGAGGGCCCTTGGTCCTGGCAGTCGCTCGATGGGTTTGACGTCAGCCTGGGGGAGGCTCCCGCCCCACCCCCACCCGCGCTGAGTCAGGCTCCCTCTGGAGCGCTGTGCATCACTCTGCTGTGGACGCACATGCAGCCAGGTTGTTTATCTATCTGCTCATTCCACAGGGATGTCTCCCTCCAAGGACTTCAGTACTGTTAGGCTTCAATACAGGCTTAGAAGGGGATTCCAAAAGGAAACAGCAGTAGCTGATAAATGAGGGTGGGAGGGAAGATGTCCCAGTGGTTGTCTAGATTCCAATGACTCTTCCTGGGCCATGCAGGTGATTTGGGAGGGGGAGAAATCCCAAGTGTGGCTGTGTAGTGGTTCCTATTAAAAACATTCAGCAGCGTGTAAAAAAAAAGCTCAGATGCACTTCATCTTTTTTTTTATAAAAACTTGAGAAATACAGAAAAGCATAATGTAAAAGTCATCCACAATCCCGCCCAGCCTAAAAACAACCACGTCTAATGTTTTCTAATACTTCTTGCTAGTGTTTCTTAGATACACATTTAAAAAAAAAAAATTCAGATGAGCCAGGTGTGGTGGCAGACACCTTTATTCCCAGCATGTGGGAAGCAGAGGTAGGAGGATCGCCATGATTTCAAGGCCACCCTGAGACTGGAGTGAATTCCAGGTCAGCCTGGGCTGTAATGAGACCCTACCTCAACACCCCCCCCCAAAAAAATCAGATGATTATGTGAAAGTTTATGTTCTGTTAAATTTAACTTCCAGGGCTGAAGAGATGGCTTAGTAGTTAAGGTGCTTGCCTGCAAAGCCTAAGGACCCGGGTTCAATTTTCCAGTACCCAAGTAAGCCAGATACACAAGGTAGCTCATGTGTCTGGAGTCTGCTTGCACTGGCTAGAGGTCTTGGTATGCCCATTCTCTCTCTTTCTCAAACAAATAAATATTTTAAAAAATTTAACTTCCAGCTAGGGAGATGCCTCAGCAGTTAAAAGTACTTGCTTGTAAAGCCTGCTGGTTCAGGTTCTGTTCCCTATTACCCACATTAAGCCAGATGCACAAAGATACATGTGTCTGGAGTTCATTCCCAGTGTGGCAAGAGGCCCTGGTATACCCATTCTCTCTGTGCTTGCAAATAAATAAATATACATTTAGGGCTGGTGAAATGGCCTAGATGGTAAGGCATTTGCCTGCGAAGCTAAGGATCTCAGTTCAATTCCCCAAGACCCACGTAAGCCAAATGCACAAGGGGGCACATTCATTTGGAGTTCATTTACAGTGGCTAAAGGCCCTGGCATGCCCATTCTCTCTATCTGCCTCTCTCTCTCTCTCAAATACAATATTTTTAAAAAATAAATATACGGGCTAGAAAGATGGCTTAGTGGTTAAGCGCTTGCCTGTGAAGCCTAAGGACCCCGGTTCGAGGCTTGATTCCCCAGTACCCATGCTAGCCAGATGCACAAGGGGGCGCACACGTCTGGAGTTCGTTTACTGTGGCTAGAAGCCCTGGGGTGCGCTCTCTCTCTCTCTCTCTCTCTCTCTCTGTCTCTCTCTCTCTCTTTCTCTGTCTGTTGCTCTCAAATAAATAAATAAAAATAAACAAAAAATTAAAAAAATAAATATACATTTAAAAATTTGATGTCATTTTTAATGTTATTAAATGGTTTCTTGAGGTAAGACTTTTGTGGCCCTACAATAATCCCTGTCAGGTGGATATGAAGTAAGTCTTGTTATCTGGGAAGGATCCGCACCTAGACTTCCAGTGAATAGATGCCTGAGAAGAGTAAACTACGTTTTTTGGGTTTTTTTTGTTTGTTTTTTCTGGACATACACACCTGTGATGAAGTTTTAATGTATAAATTAGGCATAGTAAGAGAACAGCAACAATAACAATGAACTAAATAGTGGGCACAATACACTGCAGGAGGGTTACTCATTTAATATTTTGGACCACAGTCCACATTTCACAGGAGGGGGATAGCAGATAAGGAGGGACTGTTGTGTCAGAGGATAGATTCAGAAATTTCATTCCTTTTCAGTTTCATGGTTTCAAATAACTACACATCTTCTGTATGAATCTTTTATTTTCTCCGAATGAATTCAGAGAAGTACTACTTGAAGGTCCAAGTGTGTGTTTTCACAGCTTCTGGGTTTTCCCGCCCTTAGTAAGGGTGGTACAGCTTGTCCCGGTGGTACTTGATACCTCGCTGTCTCTGTCCCACAGCCTCCCACACGGTGGGCTTTGTTGGAGGAACTTACTAGCCAGAACCTTCCACTCCCCTTCCTCCCCAGCTCCCGTGTGCGCTTGCACCCCTGCATCTCTGCCAGACACTGCCACACAGCGGGGATGGAAGGCTAGTGGGTAAGAAAGAAGGCAACGATGCCTTCCTGGAGCTCAGGGCTGTACCTTTGTATCTTAGTTTACTTTTTGGTTGTGTGTGTATAATATGTGTGTGCGGGCTTATGTGTATGACGTGTGCTTACGTGAGGAGGTCAGAGAACAGCTTCAAGTGCTGGTCCTGGCTTCCTGCCATATTTGAGGGTCTCTAGTTGTTCACTGTTCATACCCCAGGCTAGGTGGGCCCCAAGCTCCGGTGAGATTCTGCTTTTATGTGAGTTCTGGCTTTATGTGGGTACTGAGGAATCCAACTCCGGGCTGTCAGGCTTTGCTATCTCTACAGCCCTATAGTTTGCATTTTTAAAACACATCCTAAGCTAGGCATGCCTGTTATCTCAGCTTTTGGGAGCTGAGTCTGAGGCAGGAGTATTGCTAGGAGTTTGAGGCCAACCTGAGCTACATAGTGAGACCCTGTCTCCAAAAAAATAAAAATAAAAATAAAAAAACCAGGCATGGTGGTGCACACCTTTAATCGTCTCAGCACTTGAGTCAGAGGTAGAGGATCACTGTGAGTTTCAGGTCAGCTGAACTAGAGTGAGACCCTACCTTGAGAAGGAAAAAAAAAGAGAGAGAGAGAGAGAGAGAGAATAAACAAAAGAGTAAATTTTAGCCAGGTGTGGTGGCTCACGCCTTTAATCCAGCACTAGGAACACTGAGGTAGGAGCATTGCTCTGAGTTTGACAGCAGCCTGCACTACAGAATGAGTCCTAGGTCAGCCTGGGGGAGACTCAACTATTTATTTATTTATTTTTGCAGGATTTGGGGATGGAATCTGGGGCCTCGCTCATGCAAGGCAAGTGCTGAGCCACTGAGCTCTGTCTCCAGCCCAACTTGGGTGTGTATCTCAGTGGTCAAACGTTATGTGTGAACAGTTCTCTTCCCAGAGACCTGTTAGGCCCTGGCAAAGCCAGACCTGTGTGCAGATCTGCACGTAGCTATGATGGTGACAGCCCAGTGTCACATGGAGAGGGCCCAGCCCTTCTTTAAGGTTACCCTCACTACTGTGTCACTCATCGACATCAGGGAAACTGAGGCAGGTCCTGGTGTCCTACTCTCCTGTGCCCTCTTGCCTATGAGCTTTAAAGAAGCAGCCTTGCTTTGTTTATCCGCTTTGTGCATTGCCACATGGGCGTCTAGAAGCAGCAGCTGTGGCCCTGTGGGTCTGAATGGTGAACTTGGCCCCATTCTCAGGGCCTGCAGCCTGTGACATTGCAGATACAAGGACCCCCAGGTAGGCCTCTCCAGTCACTGTAAGATAAACCGCAGGAGAGAGATGCAAACCCATGCCCACCGTGAACAGAATGTACCCACTAACACAGCGCAGTTGTCAGGTTCCCATCTAAGGCACTCTTTTGTTGTTGTTGTTGTTGTTGTTGTTTGTTTTTTCAAGGCAGTGTCTTGCTTTAGCCCAGGCTGACCTGGGATTCACTCGGTAATCTCAGGGTGGCCTTGAACTCACACAATCCTCCTACCTCTGCCTCCCAAGTGCTGGGATTAAAGGCGTGCGCCACCACGCCCGGCTCCATCTAAGGCACTCTTGCCAATGGAATCTGGAAATTTAGCTTGAGAAAGTGTAATCAGCAGTTTGTGATGGCTGCCCTTCTGGGGTTTACTTTAAATTTTTTATTGATTTTTTAGATTTTTCAAGGTAGGGTCTCACCTTAGCCCAGGCTGACCTGGAACTCACTCTGTAGTCCCAGGCTGGCCTCAAACTCACAGCAGTCCTCCTACCTCTGCCTCCTGAGTGCTGGGATTAAAGGCGTGTGCCACCATACCCGGCTTTTAGTTTTGAATTTATAGACAGGATCTCACTCTGTAATCAAGGCTGATCTGGAACTCACTCGGAGCTGTATTCTAGGCTGGCCTTGAATTCATGAGCCCTCCTGCCTCAGCCTTCCAAATGTAGCTAGCCTCTGCTTTTTTACTTGTTTATTTTTTTGGTTCTGGGAATAGAACCAATGGCCTTGAGGATGCTAGGTACAGCAGTTACTTCTCGTTGCCAGCTCAGAACACCTAACCAAAAGCATCTTGTTGGAGGAAAGGGTTTATTCTGGCTGCCTAGCTAGAAAGCCTTAGAGAACTTCCATCTTAAAGGATCCCTGGGGCTCCCTAGTCAGCCAGTCTAACCAAAAAACCAGGGAGATCCAGGTTCAGTGAGACTGTCTGAGAGAAGTGAGATGGGAGAGGGGCAGGAGAGGACACCTAGTATCACCCTCCGGCTTCCATGCAGATATGTACAGGACATGTGCATCTGCACATGCATGTTCGTACGCTGCATACACACACAGAATGCTGTGCACACATTAATTCTTTTTTTTTATTTATTTATGTGAGAGTTGCAGAGAGACAGAGAATGGGCACACCAGGGCCTCCAGCCACTGCAAACTAAGCCATCTCTCCAGCCCCATTTTCTTGCCTTTTTAAAAATATATTTATTTTTACTTATTTGACAGACAAGGAGAGACTGGGGGTGGGGGGAGAATGGGCACACCAGGGCCTCCAGCCACTGCAAAAGAACTCCAGATGCATGAGGCCCCTTGTGCATCTGGCTTACATGGGTCCTGGGGAATTCAGCCTCGAACTGTGGTCCTTAGGCTTTGCAGGCAGGCGCCTTAACCACTAAGCCATCTCTCCAGCCCCATTTTCTTGCCTTTTTAAAAATATATTTATTTTTACTTATTTGACAGACAAGGAGAGACCGGGGGTGGGGGGAGAATGGGCACACCAGGGCCTCCAGCCACTGCAAAAGAACTCCAGATGCATGAGGCCCCTTGTGCATCTGGTTTTACGTGGGTACTGTGGAATCGAACCTGGGTCCTTTGGCTTTGGAGGCAAGCACTGTAACCACTAAGCCATCCCTCCAGCCCTTCTTGCTTATTGATTGATTGATTGATTTTTGAAAAGAAAGGAGTAGGCAGAGAGGCCAGCACTTTTATCTTGTAGTCTGCTGAGTAGCTCAGGTGAGAGACTTTGAGAGGGACACAGCCAAAATAGCTCCTGACAAGCTGGGAAGAGAGCGGTACCTGTGAGTTACTTCCAGAATTTATTCATTACTGGAGAGCAACATTGTAGCTGGCTAGGAGACAGGGACTGCTCACAGTCATAGTAGTGGGGCTCAGCCAGTGCAGTATTGGGGTTCCTGGGACCCTAGGCGGCGGGGGGGGGGGGGGGGGGGGGGGGGGGGGGGGGGGGGAGAATGGGCACACCAGGGCCTCCAGCCACTGCAAAAGAACTCCAGATGCATGAGGCCCCTTGTGCATCTGGTTTTACGTGGGTACTGTGGAATCGAACCTGGGTCCTTTGGCTTTAGAGGCAAACACTGTAACCACTAAGCCATCTCTCCAGCCCCATTTTCTTGCCTTTTTAAAAATATATTTATTTTTACTTATTTGACAGACAAGGAGAGACTGGGGGTGGGGGGAGAATGGGCACACCAGGGCCTCCAGCCACTGCAAAAGAACTCCAGATGCATGAGGCCCCTTGTGCATCTGGCTTACATGGGTCCTGGGGAATTCAGCCTCGAACTGTGGTCCTTAGGCTTCACAGGCAAGCGCTTAACCACTAAGCCATCTCTCCAGCCCCATTTTCTTGCCTTTTTAAAAATATATTTATTTTTACTTATTTGACAGACAAGGAGAGACTGGGGGTGGGGGGAGAATGGGCACACCAGGGCCTCCAGCCACTGCAAAAGAACTCCAGACACATGCGCCCCCTTGTGCATCTGGTTTACGTGGGTACTGTGGAATCGAACCTGGGTCCTTAGGCTTTGCAGGCAGGCGCCTTAACCACTAAGCCATCTCTCCAGCCCCATTTTCTTGCCTTTTTAAAAATATATTTATTTTTACTTATTTGACAGAGAAGGAGAGACTGGGGGTGGGGGGAGAATGGGCACACCAGGGCCTCCAGCCACTGCAAACGAACTCCAGACACATGTGGCCCCTTGTGCATCTGGTTTTACGTGGGTACTGTGGAATCGAACCTGGGTCCTTTGGCTTTAGAGGCAAACACTGTAACCACTAAGCCATCTCTCCAGCCCCATTTTCTTGCCTTTTTAAAAATATATTTATTTTTACTTATTTGACAGACAAGGAGAGACTGGGGGTGGGGGGAGAATGGGCACACCAGGGCCTCCAGCCACTGCAAAAGAACTCCAGATGCATGAGGCCCCTTGTGCATCTGGTTTTACGTGGGTACTGTGGAATCGAACCTGGGTCCTTTGGCTTTAGAGGCAAACACTGTAACCACTAAGCCATCTCTCCAGCCCCATTTTCTTGCCTTTTTAAAAATATATTTATTTTTACTTATTTGACAGACAAGGAGAGACTGGGGGTGGGGGGAGAATGGGCACACCAGGGCCTCCAGCCACTGCAAACGAACTCCAGACACATGTGCCCCCTTGTGCATCTGTCTAACATGGGTCCTGGGGAATTCAGCCTCGAACTGTGGTCCTTAGGCTTCACAGGCAAGCGCTTAACCACTAAGCCATCCCTCCAGCCCTTCTTGCTTATTGATTGATTGATTGATTGATTGATTTTTGAAAAGAAAGGAGTAGGCAGAGAGGCCAGCACTTTTATCTTGTAGTCTGCTGAGTAGCTCAGGTGAGAGACTTTGAGAGGGACACAGCCAAAATAGCTCCTGACAAGCTGGGAAGAGAGCGGTACCTGTGAATTACTTCCAGAATTTATTCATTACTGGAGAGCAACATTGTAGCTGGCCAGGAGACAGGGACTGCTCACAGTCCATAGTAGTGGGGCTCAGCCAGTGCAGTATTGGGGTTCCTGGGACCCTCGGCGGCGGGGGGGGGGGGGGGGGGGGGGGGGGGGGGGGGGGGGAGAATGGGCACACCAGGGCCTCCAGCCACTGCAAAAGAACTCCAGATGCATGAGGCCCCTTGTGCATCTGGCTTACATGGGTCCTGGGGAATTCAGCCTCGAACTGTGGTCCTTAGGCTTCACAGGCAAGCGCTTAACCACTAAGCCATCTCTCCAGCCCCATTTTCTTGCCTTTTTAAAAATATATTTATTTTTACTTATTTGACAGACAAGGAGAGACTGGGGGTGGGGGGAGAATGGGCACACCAGGGCCTCCAGCCACTGCAAAAGAACTCCAGATGCATGAGGCCCCTTGTGCATCTGGCTTACATGGGTCCTGGGGAATTCAGCCTCGAACTGTGGTCCTTAGGCTTCACAGGCAAGCGCTTAACCACTAAGCCATCTCTCCAGCCCCATTTTCTTGCCTTTTTAAAAATATATTTATTTTTACTTATTTGACAGACAAGGAGAGACTGGGGGTGGGGGGAGAATGGGCACACCAGGGCCTCCAGCCACTGCAAAAGAACTCCAGATGCATGAGGCCCCTTGTGCATCTGGCTTACATGGGTCCTGGGGAATTCAGCCTCGAACTGTGGTCCTTAGGCTTCACAGGCAAGCGCTTAACCACTAAGCCATCTCTCCAGCCCCCATTAATTCTTTTCATTTGAGAAAGAGGAATTTTATCTCTACTTCTTTAGCATTGCGATTCCTGGGGAACTTCTCCACACCAGCTTTTGTACGGATTCTGGGGACCTGAACTTAGGTCTTCACATTTGTACAGCAAGCACTTTACCCACCCAGCAATCTCTCCAACCCAGGCATCCCCTTTCAACCCACAGACACTCTGGATCCTTCCCTCTCTTAGTCCAACCTGAGTTCTGTCCTTTATTCTGTCCCAGACATCAGATCCATTCCCCACACCCATCAGGTCACCTCTGCATCCTTCTAGATTCTTCCCCTTCCCTTTGTGGTCTGCTGACAGACTGATTATGTTTAACAACACATGACTGTCCTGAGATGACATGAGTCTCCCCCAGGCCACCATAGCCCTGACCCACCTGCTGCCTCACCAGCAAGAACGTGTTTCCAACGTGACTCCAGGAAGCATTTCTGGTCCCTGAGATAAAGTCCCTGCTTGATCTTTCTCTACTTCTTGATGAACACCTTAGCACAAGAGCATTTCTCAGAATCCAGCACAATCTTCGGCTGGTTTCTCCACAGATGTTTGTTGATCGAATGACTAAACATGTTGACAGTTCAGAGTAGCCTGGGCTTTTCTGGTTGGGCACTTTGACCCCATGTGATGTGAGTATCCCTCATCATTCCCATGCAAGGCTGCATACAGAAGCCTCGAGGTGGCTATTAGGGACCCCTGTGTTAGAGCAGTTGTCTGAGATGCAAGTCTAGAAAGCTTGCTATGGGCAGGACCTATGTCTAGTCTTAAGTGCCTCCAGCCACCTCCTCAGCCCTCCACTTCCTTGGCTCACGGGAAAGTGGAACATGGTGTCTGTATTCCTCTTTCCAGGTGCTTGTCAAGGCCGGGCCATGCTCATGTTCATGGCCTCTGACAGCGAGGAAGAAGTGTGCGATGAGCGGACGTCCCTGATGTCAGCGGAGAGCCCCCCGGCACGCTCCTGCCAAGAGGGCAGGCCAGGCCTAGAGGATGGAGAGAACCCTGCCCAGTGGGTAGGTCCTGCCAGCCATTGTTGATCTTGAAACAGGGCTGTGGTGTTCCAGTGCCTTATGGATTGCCAAAGTTTGGATCTGGGATGACCCTCGGACAGGCCCATGTGTCACAGGCTTGGCCTCCAGCATGGAAAGATGCAGGAGGTGGGACCTAGTAGAGGCCTTTTGATCACTGGGGGATCATTCCTTTGAAGGAAATTGTGGTGCTCCAGCCCCTTCCTCCTCTGCTTTCATGTGCTGACTATGAAGTGAGTAATCTGCTCCCCTGTATATTTCTTTTTTGTTTGTGTGTTTTTGGTTTTTCGAGGTAGGCTCTCACTCTAGCTCAGGCTGACCTGGAATGCACTATGTAGCCTCAGGGTGGCCTCAAACTCACAGCGATCCTCCTACCTCTGCCTCCCGAGTGCTGGGATTAAAGGCCATGCGCCCAGGCTTCTGAGCTGATTTTTATTTTCCCATCTACCTTTGGGTAAGGATGTTCAGGTTCTGTTTGAGGTCTCCTCACCAGGAGCCTTTGAGTTGGACCCTCCTGCAGACCCTGAGCCTCCTCCATGAGGAGCGGAGGAGCTGCACGTTACGTGGTGGCCTCCCCAAGGATGCTATAAGTTCTCTGGGTTTTGCTATAATAGAGATTCAGCCCTGGGCCTCACTCATGCTAGGCAAGCACTCTGCCACTGAGCTGTAACTGCAGCCCTTTCTGCTTTGGGTTTGTTTTGGTTTGGTTTGGTGTGGTTTTGTTTTGGTTTTTCAAGGTAGGGTCTTGCTCTGGCCCAGGCTGACCTAGAATTCACTATGTAGTCTCAGAGTGGCTTCAAACTCACAGTGATCCTCCTACCTTTGTTTGTTTTTAATTTGGAATCAGGGTCAAAATTGACCAGCCTGGCCCTGAACTTGTGATCATCTTGCCTCAGCCTCCTCAGTAGCAGAGATTGCAGGCCTGCACCACCAAACCTGGCTGTGCCATAACCTTTTAGTCGCTGGTTTCAAGCTGGAAGCTTTGAAGCCTTCAAGACCAGCAGGACATTGAGTGAACACATTACCTAATTTAAAGCTGCTGCCAGGTCACAGCATGGTGATTTTTGTTCAGGCAGCTGTGTTTATGGAACAGGAAGAGAAGGGGAGAGGCAGGCTGAGGGAAGAGAAGTCCATGGTACAGGGAGGGAACCAGCCCTGTCACAACTGGGGTGACCTGGAGGTGACAGTGGGAGGAGCCATCAGGAAATGTCCCTGAGCTACAGCTTATCTGTCTGCCATTGCTTGAGTAGATAAGATAGGGCTTGAATACCAAAGGGGAGGGATGGTGGGGGATGGTGGGAATGGTGAGGAGGGCTACTTGCTTAAAGCCTAGCATAGACACACTTGACCGCAAGCTAGAAATAGCCTGAGGGCTGGCCGATCTGGTCCTGCTGTGGTTAGTGGATGTCATGTGGGCACTTCCAGGTGAGGCAGGCGGCGGTTGGGATAAAGAGTGTGAGCAGATTCCGAAGGCAGCCCCTCCTCTTTAGGCTGAATGTGCAGCTAGACCCAGGGCTCCAGGTAGACTGGGTCTTTACTAGGGGCCCAGTGGGCTGGGCTGGAGAAGTAAGCCCCACCTTGACCCCTCTGTGCCCAGTCAAGAGACGGGGGACAGCACATCTGAGGACCTGCTTGTAGATCCTTAGGAGGAAGAGACTTCTCCATTGTCCCTAGTCAGAACTTGCCCCTCCGGAAGCCCGATTTGGCCACTTAGACCAAATGGCACCCAGGGAGCCATGGGTAACCCTTCATCCCTGCTTGTTGATCTTTCTGCCGGTGTCTGACTCCCTTCGCCCTGGAATGCATTCATGAGCAGAGCCGTCACCAGGTCCTCTCTCTAGAGCCTCAGGTGGTCCCCGGCAAGTAGAGACAGCCAGCACGTCCCGTCCGTGTGACAATGTGAAGTCAGGTCAGCGCAGGCCGAGGGTCAGCAGACCTGCAGAATTCTTGCCTCCTCTAAACCATTTCAAGTAGCTGGCGAGACACACCCCCCCCCCCCCGCCCCGAGTGGCGGGGCCTCCTCATCTGTAAAGATGACCCCTGACGTCTTCCCACAGAGCCACAAAGTAGCCAAACTAAGCAGGCTGTCTAGGCTCTGGCAGTGGAGCTGGGGCCTGTGGTTTTGGAGACCCGCAGTGGCCCTTGTGTTTCTGTTGCCCAGTTCATCCACGGCTGGCTGATCACGTCTTCCCTCATGCTGCTGTTCCTCTTCACCTTCATCTACCTCGGGTAAGTGCCACTGTGACCACGTCTGCCTCGGGTAAGTGGCACCGTGAGCAGCAGGATCCCAGAGGCAGCTCAGGGAAAGGGGCCATTGAGCTCTCAGGTGTCAGCTCCTCTAGTGACCCAGGCCTTCACCATAGACTTTGACATGGGGGAGGCTCTGTGGTTGGCCACGGTGTCCTTTTGGCTTCTAATGGAAAAGTGAAACTGTCAAGGTGGAGGTTTCTATGAATACCCAGTAGGCAGAAACAGTTTACAGTTTAAATTCTGCTTTTGGGGACGCGGGGCTAAGTCTGGGTTTGTCCTAGCTTAGCTGCTTCTTGCCCTTTGATTTACTATATCTGCCTGGCTCAGAGTCCCAAAGACCTCGAAAGGACTGGAGCAATTACTCTTCTAAGAACTCCATCCATGTACACAGGGTCTTCCAGCTGGGTCTCCCCCCACCTACCCACCACCACCACCACCACAAGCTATCAGTTTGCTTTTCGTCTTACTCCAGAGAATATTTTGTTGCTCTAGGGACAGTGGACATCGAGACTGGGAATGTAGCAAATAAAACCCAGGTTGGGACTTGATGACAAAGAGGGAACAGAGGGTGTCAAACAACTCAGGGTGTGATATCACCTCTGAGTCTCCCACTCCCAGCACTCTTCTCTGGATCCGCAGGGAAGTGCTCAAGACCTACAACGTGGCCATGGACTACCCCACTCTCTTCCTGGCAGTCTGGAACTTTGGGGCAGTGGGCATGGTGTGCATCCACTGGAAGGGGCCGCTGGTGCTACAGCAGGCCTACCTCATTGTGATCAGTGCCCTCATGGCCCTGGTGTTCATCAAGTACCTGCCCGAGTGGTCCGCCTGGGTCATCCTGGGTGCCATCTCTGTATACGGTAGGTGGCATGGGCCTGGTGAGGGCAGGGGCAGTGTCCAAGGCCGAGTCCACTGTGAGCCCGTTGTATTGCTGGATCGGTGCCTTAGTTACTTTTGTATTGCTGTGACCGAAATACTTGACAGAGCCAACTTACGGGAAAAGGGTTTATTTTGATTACAGTTTCAAGAGTGTGTCAGTCCACGGTAGTGGGAAAGGCAGGGTGGATTGGCTCAGTGAGTTTGCGTGACAGAGGTTCCTCACATCGAGGCAGATCAGGAAGCAGAGAGGGCGTCCGAACCAGGGGCTGAGTTTAACCTTCAAAGGCCCACTCCTGGTAATCCACTTCCTCCAGCCAGGGCCTTTTCTCCTCAAGCCTCTTAAAATAGCATCGCCAGCTGGGCTAATAAGCATGAGCCTGTGGGGGACATTTCAGACTCAGGTGTAACAGATGGGATGGCAGGTGTGGGACACTCACCTTCTGTCCTGAAGAGGCTTTCCAGGAGACTCTTCTCTGTGAAACACAGTTCTTATAGCCCGTGGTATTCGAGGAGCCAACCCCATAATGGCCACAGTTCTACTGCCAACATTCTGATGAAGCCATGCATGAATGAGCAACTGGCACGCTGAGAGCTGTTGGTTCCTTAGCGCAGACCCAAGTGTATCGGGCACAGTGCCCGTAAGTAACCCAGGTTGTCAGCTGCTGTGTGATTAGCATCAGCACGATTGCCATCTCCAGTGTGGGCTGGTGACTCTTATTTTGAGGATAAGGAATTTGTCTCAGAGAAGTGGGACTTCAAAACCTGTCTTCTGCCTCAGCTGCTGTCTTCCTGGTTTTACAGTTACTCTCTCTTGGCTCCAGCCAGTGCAGGCTCTAGATTGTGACAGGAAAGTGGTCAGTGTGGGACACTAGTCTAGCAGCAAGGTGCATCTCGGAGTCCACGTTAAGGCTCCTGGTGATAGAAAGCTGGCTCTTCCCGGGGCTGCTTCAGGGTAAGTCTCTTAACATGACAAGAATGTCTCTGTTTTCTCAGATCTTGTGGCTGTGCTTTGCCCCAAAGGGCCATTAAGGATGCTGGTGGAAACTGCCCAGGAGAGAAATGAGCCCATATTTCCTGCCCTGATATACTCATGTGAGTGGCCCTGTCCCGCTCCCTGACCGTGTACTTAGCAAGTAGCCTGTGGTGGGGACATGGGACTTGGCCATGGCTTTCAGAGGTTACAAGCGATGTGTACTCTTTCCTGACCAAAAGTGATAAGCTTGCTGTGGTGATCCTAAGACGGTCTCCATCTGTCGGAGGGTCCAACCTCCAGAAACTACAGTAGGCAGTTTCTTGCCCAAAGGAAGCTTGGGAAGTCAGAGTAGAAGAGGGTGTCTGAGGGGCTTAGGAAACCCTGTGAGCATAATCCCTTCCATCATCTACTGCCTGCTGCTTGGGATCCCTTCAGCCACTGCTTAGGCCCCTGAAGAGGGACTTGAAGGGGCACTTCCTGGTGGCAGAGGGCGTTTCTCCCTGGACCTCACAGACAGGAACTTGGCTGATGGAAGCTGACATCTCTGAAGGGAAGGCACAAGTATCACCCTGGCTTGGGGGGTCATGCAGAGGGATGTGCATCTATGTATGCATTTTAACAGATGTTCCTACTTTGCATCAAGTCTCTACTTGGCGGTTGGCCTTGCGCTTGTCATGGAAGTCCAGCGGGAAGCAAGACCGCGTGGACTGGGGCTCACAGACTTACACCCTGTGGTGATGGCTCCCCTCTGTTGATGGTGGGCCTGGTTAAGTGTGGCGCCTGTGATTCTGGCTGCCTCAGGATACCCTGGGGACTGTTAATGGAGTGACTGCAAGCTAGGTAACATTCAAGAGTCGAGCGGGTAGTGGAGAACTTCTAGCATGGTGCGAGAGCACATTCCGGGCATGTTCTGAGCATGGGCACAGCACAAGTCTGGGGAGATTGAGATGGTGCTGGGCAATGTGAGTGCCCCAGGCTTGAGCTTTCCTTGTGCGCAAGGAGGGGAGGTAAACTAAAGACGTAGACACACGTGAGCTGGGAGGTGGTGAGTGTGCTGTTGAAGACAGGAGGAGGGCGAGAGACACGAGACTTCAGGGTCGGGGGGAAAGGCTGTTTTATAAAAGGTGTTCAGGGAGCCCTGTGTAATAGCGGGGGGCACAAGGTAGAAAGCTGGGGTTAGCACCCCAGAAGTGCAAAGGCTCTGAGGTAGGCCTGGGCCAGGTGTGCTCAAGCAGTGCCTCTAGAAGGACGGAGGGGAGAAGGTCCTGACAGTGGGAGCCCTGCAGGCCATGGCCACACTTTGGCTTTCATTCTTAAGGGAGAGGCGAACCAGTGCAAAGTTTGAGGCTGACCTCGTGACACTTTAACACGGCCACACAGCTTGTTGAGTGGAGAACAAATCGTATGAGGGCAAGAGCAGAAGCCAGAGTCCGAAGCCAGTGGGAAGGCTGAGAAACAACCCAGGAAGAGGAGGGACTTGTATGGGGACGGCAGTAGAAACCATTAGGTGAGGTGAACTCTGGGGCATTTGGCAAGCAGAAGTGGCCAGTGTTGTTCATCGGCAGGCAGCGGTGATTGTGACAGTCAAGGAGAATGGCAGTGCTTTGTATCTGAGCAAGAAAGGTGGACTGCCCTTTGCAGAGAAAGGAAAATTGGTGGGGCAGGTGGGGATCAGGACAGGTTGGGAGTCGAGCATGAGCTTTGAGGGTGTGGAGTGTAGATTCCCAGTGAAGAGTAAGATACACGGAGTTGGGAACTCTGGAGAGAGTTCGAGCTGGAGAAAGTTACAGTGATCCAGCAGTCCTCAGTGTGCACACATACTCAGGGTTGAAACTCCCATTTTCACACTACTCAGGACAGTGTTAGTCACGGTGATCCAGAGCTAGAAGCAGCCCAGCGGACGAATGAATGAGCAAAATGTGGTATGTCCACACAATGGAATATTATTTTGCCTTCAAAGAAGAAAATTCAGACTTAGGTTGCAGCATGGATCATCTTTGAGGACGTTATGCTAAGTGACATAAGCAGTGGCAAAGGGACAAGAACTGTATAATTATAGTAGCCAAAGCAGGAGGCATGGTAGAATGGGTGGTGACTACTGGGCTGAAGGAGGGGGGAAGAGGGAGTTCAGTAGGTATGGGTTTTCAGTTTTGCAAGATGAAAAGGGCTGGGATCAGGGCTGGAGAGAAGGCTTAGCAGTTAAGCGCTTGCCTGTGAAGCCTAAGGACCCCAGTTCAAGGCTCGATTTCCCCAGGACCCACGTTAGCCAGATGCACAAGGGGGTGCACGTGTCTGGAGTTCGTTTGCAGTGGCTGGAGGCCCTGGCGCGCCCATTCTCTCTCTCTCTCTCTCTCTCTCTCTCTCTGCCTTTCCTCACTCTGTCTGTCACTGTCAAAATAAATGAATAAAAATAAACAAAAAATTTATTAAAAAAGGGCTTGGATCAGTCTCACAGTAAATATGAGGCACTAGTAAGCATCACACTGAAGCTTATTTTATGGACCAAGGAGGACTCAGTGGTTACAGGCACTTGCTGTGCAAGCCTTATGACCAGAGTTCAGATCCCCCGAAGTCATAGAAAACCTGGACATGGTCGAACCGATGCGGCTGCAGTCACAGTATACCTACAGCAATGGATTACATTGGAGACAGAGTCAGGAAAATCTGAAGCTCATGGGCCACCTCGTCTGGTATTCACAGCTACAAACAAGGTGGAAGGTAGAATGTATACCTTGAGGTTCGCCTCTGACCTCCAGATGCACGCCAGGGTCCGCATGCCCCCCAGTAAAAACACACACACAAAATGGTTATACTTTTTTTATTTTTACTTATTTGGAAGAGAGCAAGAGAGAGAAAGATTCAGATAGAGAGAGAGAAAATGGGCATGCCAGAGCCTTCAACCACTACAAATGAACTCCAGACACATGCGCCACCTTGTACATCTGGCTTTATGTGGGTTCTAGGGAATCAAACCCGGGTTCTTTGGCTTAGCAGGCAAGAACCTTAACCACTAAGCAATCTCTCCAGCCCTCTTTTTAAATATTTTTTATGAGAGAGAGAATTGGTGTGCCAGGGCCTCTAGCCACTGAAGTCAAACTCCAGATGCATGCGCCACCTTGTGCACATGCGTCACCTTGTGTGTCTGGCTTACATGGGTTCTGGGGTGTTGAACCTGGGTCAAAAAAGGCAGACAGGAACTGATACTGTCTTCCCTCACCTGGCCAGTAAGCCTGGACCCCTGCCCCTGGACCTTTAACAACTGAACATGGTCAGATGGCCACAGGAGGGAGTAGACTTTCTGGGAACAAAGACTGGCTCCCCTCCCCAGGTCAGGGGCAGCTCCCATGAACACCACCTGAGGTATGACCCTTTCCTCCTGCAGCTGCCATGGTGTGGACAGTGGGCATGGCAAAGCTGGACCCTTCCTCTCAGGGGGCACTGCAGCTCCCCTATGACCCAGAGATGGGTGAGTACGGGGCTCGTGGCCTTGTCACTGGGGGTGTGCCTTGCCTTTACCATGCTTGGCCTAGCTTCTCTGGAGGGCAGAAAAGATATGTCATCTGAGAGAGTCAGCTCTCTGACATACTTGTCTTGGAGAATGAGGGGTGGAGACTCTCCATCTTGTGCCCCAGCTTCTTGCCTCACTCTGTGTGTGTGTGTGTGTGTGGTGTATATGTATGTTTATGTGTGTGGGCAGACATGTGCATGCTCGTGCACGTGAATATGGAGCCCGTCAGATAATGACATTAGGTGTTCTACTCAGTCACTCTTCACTTGACTGAGACAGGCTTTCTCACTGCACGTAGAGTTCGCTGGTTTGGCTAGATTAAGGAGCCACTAAGCCCTGGCAGTCCTCCTGCCTCCACCTCCCCGGCCCTTGGACTACGGCACGTGCTGCAGTGCCCAGCACATTCACGTGGCTGCTGGGGACCCACGTGGAGGTCCTCACGCTTGTGTAGCAAGTGCTTTCCCAGAGCCAACTCCGCAGCTGTGTGCCTCATCTGTCCGGATGTGCTTGGTGGGTGGAGGTCGGGAGCCTTGAGATGGGCAGCTTCATGCCAGAGGCCCAGGGACCATCTAACCAGCCTTTGTCTCTCCTTGCTCCTGGCGGTGATATGATGACGACGGTCCCCTCTCCTGGATCCTCAGAAGAAGACTCCTACGACAGTTTCGGGGAGCCCTCGTACCCTGAAGCCTTTGAGCCCCCCCTGCCTGGTTACCCAGGGGAGGAACTGGAGGAAGAGGAGGAAAGTAAGGTGCCCAAGTTCAGATGGTCTGATGCACAAGGCAGTGGGGAGGGGGGCTGCCGGAGGGCTGGGCAGTGATGTGAGGGGAAGAGCGTTCTCTACATAAGATGCCCAGGGGATGCCTGCAGAGGCCTCTAGAGACTCATCCAGCCCTGGGACTTTGACAGTCAGGCACACTGAGTGCTTGTTCGATGTAGGTTGAAGTATTGCTGTACTGGGTGAGGCCAGGCCGTGGTGGGATCTGGGACTACATGGTACATGTGCCAACCGTGCACATAAAATCCTGAGGACAGAAAAGACTTTGGGGCACCAGAAGAGCAAGGACGGGGCTACTGACCTGGTCAGAGACTGTCACCTGGGCAGGTGACTTCTGAGCTGAGCTGAGCTGAGGGCTGAATCAGTCTTGACACAGGAGGTGCTTCGCTCAGAGCAGAGCTCTGGGGCAAGTGGCATCTGTGTGGGTCAGAGGAAGTGAAGTCTATCATCGAAGCAGAAGTGCAGGGCAGGCAGGAGGCAGGCTGGCTCCAGGGGGATTCGGGCCTGGGTCTCGACAGGTGGAGCCCTTGGAGGTTTTGAGCTAGCAGGGGTGGGGATTGGGAAGGTGCAGTTGGGGTCTATGGAGATGTCCTGGAAGCATGCCCTTGAAGGACTTGATGGACACGATCTTAGTGTTCTGTGGGGGGGGGGGGGCGCAGGGGTGGGATCTGGAGCTAAGATGAGGGATAGGTCTGTTAATAATCAACCTCCACGGTGGGCAGAGTGTGGTGGCTTCTCCGGGCAGAGGCCAGTGTAGCAGGGGCATAGGATGCATGGATGGGAAAGAGTCTGGAAGACAGACCGAGTGATGTTCTGAGACAGCGTTCTTTTCCTAAAGGATTAAAGCAGCCTTTGGGTCCTTCCACAGTCCCAGGCCTTGCTGTGTGCCGGGGCTTTGAGCCACCACAATATTACAAACCTCTTGTCTTAGGGAGCAGCTGGGCTGGGAGGTCATGTGCAAAGCACTCAAGTGACCAGGAGAGGCTCAGGAGGAAATTGTAAGGGACAGCATTCTTTCCAGCACCAGCTAATGTGCTGCAGCTTGGGCTGGTAATGACCCCCCAGGAGTCGGGGCAGACCGCACAAAGGTAAAAGGTGCTGTGTTCAAGTGTAGCCTCCCTTTAGACTCCACACATTGTTGCATACCCATTTGAGCATTCCCAGGACCCCTCAGGGTTAGGAGTACACTGGCATTTTACTGTAATGGATACAAATCAGGCGCAGCCAGACACACACAGGGCAAGGCCTGGGACGGTCCCCAGACGTCGTGCGAACGTGCTGTCCTTGTGCAAGGGGGTATGCCCTTCTCTCAGCACTGAGTCTCAGTGCCCTGTATTTTGATTGGCACTTTGTTGGTTGGTACAGCTGATCGAGACTTTGGCAACAGAACTGAACATTCCCAGCGCCCACTCCTTCCAGAGGTCAGACCCTCTAACCACATGGTTTGTCTTGAGGTGACCAGCCCCATACTGAGTCACCTCAGCACAAGCCCCACTGTCATCCACAGTTAACGGAAAACACTCAGAACATTCCAGAAACCAGCCAAGCACACAGTTCCAGTCTGCTTGTTTTGACAGCACTTGTTGAGGCTTAGATAAGAGCTCCGTGTTTGTGTGGTGTAGCTGGCAGGGGGCGTGGAGTGTGGCAAAGAGCCGTGGGAAGGGCCAGCTCAAGTGTGGGGTGTGCTGTACTCAGGAGTCAGGCTTTGCCCTACAGGTGAGAAACTGTTAGGGGCTTGGGACAGGGGAGACCCCCCCCCCCCCCCGGGGTCAGAGTTGCGTTCCTAACCGAGATGCGGGGAGGCTGCTGATACAGGCCAAGCAAGAGCGAGAAGCCACAGGTGTCAGCAGTGGGCTGAGGGGACAGGAGCCCTGGTAGGCATGGGAGACCCCAACAGCACCACCTAGAAGTTGTACCCCCACGGGCTCTGTAGGACATCTAGATGGACATACCAGTAGACACCTGCGTGGGAGAGGGGGCCAGGGTTGGAACCCCAGAGTTGGAGTGGTCAGCACATCCCTATTGCCAAAACCGTGGGCCCCAGACACAGGTAGGAAGGGTGCAGGGCAGAGGAAGTAGGAGAGTGAGGAGGGCCTAACACCGGGAGGGACATGTTACCATGCCAAGATTGTGGCGTGTTAGACCCCTCCAAGGAGCCCACCAGAGCGAGATGCTGAAATCAGAAAGGACGCAGGGTTAGGGGACAGAGAAGAGAACTGCCGACTGGGCCCAGTGAGGCCACGTGCCGTTGGCGTGGGAGGGACAACACTGGGAGGGAGGCAAACGGGCCACATCCCTGATACCCACCTCCTCCATTCACGTTGGTCACCCAGCCGCTTGATGGGGTGCAAGGGGCAGAACGACCCCTGGGCTGGTTGATGGAGAACCTGGGCTTGAAGGGTTTTGAGCCCCGACTGACTCCTCAGCAGTGATTCTGCTAATCACCACCAACTGCGCTTCCTTCTGTCTAAGGGAAAGGGGTCTCCGGAACTCCTCTCTCACCATATTATACATGTTCTTGAGGAGAGTGACATTAAATTTACTGGGAAATGCCTGTAACCAGACTCCACACTAAATTGCACCACAACCCAGCAGTAAGCTTTTCTTGGCTGCTTTTTTTCTTTTTCCTTTTTTTTCTTAAGGTAGGGTCTCGCTCTGGCCCAAGCTGACCTGGAATTCACTATGTAGTCTCTGGGTGGTCTCGAACTCACAGTGATCCTCCTACCTCTGCCTCCCCAGTGCTGGGATTAAAGGCGTGCGCCACCACGCCCCGCTCTTTGTTCCTTTTATTCATCCCAGTGCCTGCAGGGAGACTGATACATAGGTCCTAGCCAGTCCACCCCAAGTCACCTTTCCCTGCCCAGGCTGAAGTGGCTCAGTCTTTCCCACCTCTTCTAAAGCAGCCTCTCTCTTTGTCCCTGGTCTACTGGACTGCTACCAGGGGACACTTTGATCTGGCCCTTCGCCCTCTTGCCCTCGTCCTTTGCTTCCTGTCTCTGCCTGCTTCCTGTAGGGACTTCCCGGTGAGTTGGGTCAAATGGGACCACGTTCTCTTCCCCACACAGGGGGCGTGAAGCTGGGCCTGGGAGACTTCATCTTCTACAGCGTCCTGGTGGGCAAGGCGGCAGCCACGGGAAGTGGAGACTGGAACACCACGCTGGCCTGCTTCGTGGCCATCCTGATCGTGAGTGAGCCAGAGCGTGAGAGGCCACCCTCTGGACTCCCTGGGGGCCATTTCTGCCTGCTGTCTCCTCTCTGAAGGGCAAAGGCAGTGAGCAGGGAGGGACACCTGACCCCAGAGGCCCCAGGAGTGATCACTGAGGCACGCTGCACCCTGGGGGACAGCACAGGGGCGGGGATAAGGGGCTGTGACCTTACACGTGTGCATCAGCGTCAGGGCCTGTCTGAAAGCCTTGTGGCTTGGTCTCTCAGCGCCTGGGGCTGTGGGTTGCCTGAGTCTTATGGGAGAGGAAATAGCTAGGCACAGGGCCCCAGCTCTCTGAACCACTGCAGTACAGTCTGAAGGCCCAGAGGTTGGTACACGTGCTGGGGTCATATCCTACAATGCCATCTTGGAGAGTGACTCCTTTTAGATCAGAGAGGGATACACCCCTTCCTGGCGCTGCATGGAATCCGTGGATATCCAGGACAGGATACGCGGTTGAAGCTGATGTTCTGGTGCTGGGAAGAGCTCGTTTCTGCCCCCAGTTGTGTGTCAGGGACAGGAGACAGACGTTAGGCTCCTCCCCGGCCACACAGTCTGACTGGGCCCTGACACTGTTTTAAGGGGGCCAGATGGGGAAGCAGCAGGGGGTCACAGAGTAGTGACCTGGAGGCCAGCTCTGTCCACTCCTTAACCAGTAGACAGGGTCTCCCGACGGGTGTGTGTGAGTGAGAACCTCCCCTCGCCACCTCAGGGTGCTCTTACGCAGCCCAGGAAAGACAGTGGCGTGTCCAGCACTGGCTAGTCCTTGAGCAGCTGAGGCCAGAGATTGAGTGGCCCCACTGCGGTGGGGTCACCCGCTCCCCTTCCTTGGCGTCCTGCAGGGCCTGTGTCTGACTCTCCTGCTGCTTGCTGTGTTCAAGAAGGCGCTGCCTGCCCTGCCCATCTCCATCACCTTTGGGCTCATCTTTTACTTCTCCACCGACAACCTGGTGCGCCCTTTCATGGACACCTTGGCCTCCCACCAGCTCTACATCTGACATGCAAATAGAGCCTGGAGCCTCGCTGGGTGCAGGTGTAGAGTTTCACACTCTAGTGCCATATATTTGGAAGACTTTCTTTCCTTAAGAAAAAAAAAGAATGAAGTGTGTTTACATCATGGAAGCGAGCCAAAGCTGCTTTTTGGTGTTAGCTGTTTTGTCACCAGACTGCGGCTTTCCCACAAGAACCCGCGTCGCCAGCGGGACGTGCGGCAGGTGTGTTTGCAGGGCCATGTGTGTTGTGGAGCTCACAGGATGCCCATCCTGCCCAGGGCTGCAGCCCTCCAGGACTGAGCCAAGAGGAAGTGTCTTAAACAGTGGGGCCAGGAGGCATGCTCCGATAGGGCACTAAGTAAGCACTGTCACACTAGCTGGAGGAGAAAAGTGGGTTTCCTGTCAGGAAATGTCCCCAGTAGTTCATTTGTGATGTCACTGTTACTTTATTACGTATAGAAACCAAGTCCTGCTCCTGTTATGGCAGTGACTGCTGGGAAGCGGCTTCGTATCAGTACCAATAAATAGATGCTCCTGTTGAAATGTCCGTAGTGCTGGTTCTTCTCCCTGCATCTTGGGGCTCTCCTGAGATGATGCACACTGTTCACTCAGGATGGGGGGGGGTGCTTAACTGCCTCTCCACTTTGTACTCAGGCTTTTTTTTTATATTTACATTTATTTATTTGAGAGAGGGAAAGAGGCTGAGAGAGAGAGAGAATGGGCGCACCAGGGCTTCCAGCCACTGCAAATGAACTCCAGATGCAATGCACCACCTTGTGCATCTGGCTTACATGGGTCGTGGGGACATCAAACCAAGGTCCTTGGCTTTGCAGGCAAGCGCCTTAACCTCCAAGCCATCTCTCCAGCCCTGTACTCAGTTGTTTTTTTGTTTTTGGTTTTTTTTGTTGTTGTTTGTTTGTTTTTTGTTTTTGACTAGGAATTTCCCTAGGCAGAGATGTTGGCAGAGCTAGGGGGTGGAGCTCTGATGACTGGTGGCACTGGGACAGAAGGATGCCTTGGCCTAGGTCACGTGCCCTGTCAGAAACAGTGCAAGGCAGTTGCTTAAGTGCTGGGTGGTCCTCGGCAAGAGTCCAGGTGGGCAGGGGCCATGTGAGCACCTGTGTTGAGAAAGCTGTTCCTCGTTCCTGCTCTGGTGTCACCCTGGGCCTGTGGTGAGGGACAGGCCACCTTTGCCCTGTCCTCTGCCTCAGTCACAGGCCACAGTATCAGAGGTGCCTCTGATTGGGGACTTAAAGCCCACAGCAGCTGCAGATGGGGTCACTGTCCTGCTGGGGCTGCCAAGAAAACACAGACAGGTGCCCGCAGTAGGCACTGGTAGTTCTGTGCCCTTGTTCTAGAAATGATGCAAGTGCTGTGGACTGTCGGGTATTGTGAGAGGGATGAGCCATGTGTCTGTGTGTGTGACAGTTTTCCTCCCTCTGGGCTACTTGTGGAAGTACTGGGAAGGCTGGGGACACCAAGAAGAGAGAATGGAAAAGGTCACAGGATGCGGCGTGAGTGGCAGTCTTCACAGACCCCGCCACACTGGCAGCGGGAATCCAGCTGAGGGTACCTGCGGGGCAGAGTGTAGGAGTGACCAAGGTTAGCACCTTTCTAGACCTGTAAGGGATGTAAATGTCAGTAATAATCCAATGGAAAATGAGCTAGGACATGAACACATGGGTAACAGACAACGAAACCTATGCAGTGAGAACACATGAGAAGATGCTTTACTGCAAATGAAAACCTAAAAGAGATGCCACCTATCCAGTTAGCCATGGTTTAAAATGTAATACTACCAAGTCTCTGAAGCCAAAAGCAGGGAGCAGCTAAAGCATTTAAGAATGAAAAAAAAAAAAAAAAAAAAAAGCCGGGCATGGTGGCGCATGCCTTTAATCCCAGCACTCAGCAGGCAGAGGTAGGAGGATCACTTTGAGTTCAAGGCCACCCTGAGACTGCATAGTGAATTCCAGGTCAACCTGGGTTAGAGCAAGACCCTACCCCCCCCCCCAAAAAAATGGTCCCTGTGGTGAAAGTGCCCAGAGGATGGGGGAGAAAGTGAAAAGCCCAATAAATTAAGCAACTGTAGAAAGGCTATCTTCCAAAGGGTAGCTCTGGAGGTTGGATAAGTGTTTTGATTTTTTTAAAGATTTATTTATTTATTAGAGACAGAGTGATTATATATATATATATATATATATATATATATAGAGAGAGAGAGAGAGAGAGAGAGAGAGAGAGAGAGAGAATGGATAGGCCAGGGACTACAGCCACTGAAAAAACTCCAGACGCATGCGCCACCATGTGCATCTGGCTTACGTGGGACCTGGAGAATCGAACCTGGGTCCTTTGGCTTTGCAGGCATGCGCCTTAACCACTAAGCCGTCTCTCCAGCCCAGGTGTTTTGATTTTAACAGTTTGAAGAGGTGTTTGGGAAAGGCCCGGCCAGAGGGTACAGGTAAAAGCAGAAGTGGAGGGTTCCCCGTGGGAGCATGCTGGCAGCAGAGGAGGGAGCTACAAGGGTCCCCAAAGGGTGTAGTGGCCTGGGCCAAGACGAAGGCTGGGAAAACATGCCTGTGAGGAGACTGAGAAGGAACAGGCCACCGCAGAGAGGAGAGAGAAAAAGAGATCCGTGAGTAGTGTAGTAGTTAGCTTTTCTTGTTGCTATGACCAAATATCTGAAAAGAAGCGACTCAAGAAAAGGGTTTTGAGGGGCTAGAGAGATGGCTTAGCACTTAAGGCACTTGTCTGCAAAGCCAAAGGACCCAGGTTTGATTCCTCAAGAACCATGTAAGCGAGCTGCACAAAGGGACACATGCATCTGGAGTTTGTTTGCAGTGGTTAGAGGCCCTGCTGCGCCTGTTCTCTCCCTCTCTCTCTCTCTCTGCCTCTTCCTATCTCTCTCAAATAAATAAATAAAAATATTTTTTGAAAAAAGAAAATGGGTTTTTTTCTGGCTTAAAGTTTTTTTTTATTAGTTATGTACACAGTGTGTATACAGCCATGTTGGTACCATCGTTAGCCTCCTTCCTGCCCTCCCTCCTCCGCAGGGACCCTCCTCATTGGGGAATATGGATCGTATATTGTGGGGTAGCCATCAGTTATGGGTAAGAGGCAATGTCTCTGTGCGTAATGACCCGATGTGTGGCTCTAACATTCTTTCCGCAAATTTCCCTGAGCCATGTTGGGTTCGTTTTAGGTCTACTTCAGTGATGAGGTCTTGGGAGCCTCTGTGTCTCTGGATATCTGGCTTGGTAGGAGTTGAGTGTTCTCTGTGTCGATCTCCTTCACCATTGTGCTGGTATGAGGTTCACCAAGAAAGCAGCACTCATTTCCCTAATGAAAAGTGGGTGGTTTTTTTGGGGGGGGGTTTGTTTGTTTGTTTGTTTGTTTGTTTGTTTGTTTGTTTTTCGGGTCTCACTCGTAGCCCAGGCTGACCTGGAATGCACTATGTAGTCTCAGGGTGACCTTGAACTCATGGCAATCCTCCTACCTCTGCCTCCCAAATGCTGGGATTAAAGGTGTGTGCCACCACGCCCTCTGGCTTAAAGTTTTGAAGGGATATATTCTATCATAGTAAGAAAGACAGAGGGCAGGAGCAGGAGGCCAGCTGATCATGTTGTAGCCATAGTCAGGAAGCAGAGGTAAACAGGAAGTGGGGCCAGGCTATAAACCCTCAAGGCCTGCCCACAGCCACATACTTCCTCCTGCAAGGCTCTTCCTACTTCTAAAGGTTCCATGGCCTTCCCAAACAGCACCACCCGCTGGGAACCAAGTGTTCACATGAGCCTTCAGGTGGCATTTTATATAAAAACTACAAGGTGATTCTTACCTGAGGTCATCAGGGAGCTGTGGACACATGTAGAAAAAGAAATGGGAAAACAGAGGAAGTTAGCAAGACATAATTCAAATGCCCAGGGAGCTGGTGCCCTCTCAAGTCTCCATGTAGCCAATCAATGCCTATTGTTCCATGTTTGCCTCACGAATAACTGCAGAGTTGTAAAATCCCATTTGTATGGTACCCAAATCCTGTTGCCTCTCGCCCTGTCCTGGTCAGTTTGTATCCTTGGTTGTTTTCTTTTCATATGTTGTTTTCTTTACAGAAATGGCATCACTCTGTAGATTTCTCCCTCTTTCCCATATGCTGCTGGGGATGAACCCAAAAGATTCATACTGGGCAAGCACTGAGTCACCCCTAACTCAAATGAGATTTTTTTTAGTAGTATATTCTGGAGATATGTATATAAATGCAATTCTGGCTCTTATATTTTAACTTTTTGTTTAAGTATTTCATTTATAATACTCCAGCATGTATCCCTATGCAATTAATAGCATTTTGGGTTTTTTTTTTTTTTTTTTGCAGAGTTTCTGTTACAGTTTTGTAAATTCAGAGGTATAATGAGGTTTCCTATTGTTTGGGTATTCCCCATTGCTCCCTTCACACTGGGTCTGTTGATATCAGTCTCTCTCTTATTTTGATGTCATGATCTTTTCCTCCTATTATAATGGTCTTGTGTAGGTAGTGTCAGGCACTGTGAGGTCATGGATATCCAGGCCATTTTGTGTCTGGAAGAGCATGTTGTAAGGAGTCCTACCCTTCCTTTGACTCTTACATTCTTTCCACCACCTCTTTCGCAATAGACCCTGAGCCTTGGAAGATGTGATTGAGATGTTTCAGTGCTGAGCACTCCCTGTCACTTCTTCTCAGCACCATGGTGCCTTCTGAGTCATCCCAAGGTCACTGCCATCTGGAATAGAGAAGGTTCTCTAGCCAAAAGTGAGAGTAGCATTAATATATGGGTATGAACATTAAGAGAAGTGCTTACTGGACAGTTTGGTGAGCACAGTATATACTTTTAGCCAGACAGCAGCAGACATTATACTCCTAGAGCTCATGACTACCCCTATTTTAGGTTTTCAGTATCAGGGATGTATTCCCTCCCATGGAGCAGGCCTCCAGTCCAATTAGAGGGCAGTTGGTTTCCCCCATAGCAGACATGCCACTATCGCACCCGTTAGCTCATTTGGCTTGGCTGGCCAAATACAAGGTTTGCACTGTTGGGTGTCTCCACTGGTGATTTCTCTTTCTCTTTACTGAACTGCATGCAGCATGGCTTTTTCCAGCTTTCTGTCAGCTGGCCTACATGAGAAGGTTTTCAGCTCAGCTCCAGCAGAAATTCTCAGTGACCTTGTAGCCCAAGTATGTGGAGTCTTCAGCAATAGGGTCTTACCATCTATTCCTGGTGGGAAGCCAAGGGCCTCGGCAATGGCCTGTAATGTTTTGGGGGCATCAGGGACCTCCCTGGCCAACAACTCACTGGAAGGTATCCCATCCCTGGCACTGAAAATTTTCTAGTAACAACCTATGGCTCCTGAGTGTTCCATTGTCCAAAGAAGTAGGTTTCCATGTGACTTATTTATGTCCTCTTAGATTTTTGGTTTTTTGAGGTAGGGTCTCACTCTGGTCCAGGCTAACCTGGAATTAACTATGTAGTCTCAGGTTGGCCTCGAACTCACCGCAGTCCTCCTACCTCTGCCTCCCAAGTGCTGGGATTAAAGGCGTGCACCACCACGCCTGGATAAAATTTTATTTTATTTATTTACTTAGCAGAGAGGGCACCCCAGGGCCTCCATCCATTACAAGTATGTGCCACCATGTACATCTGGCTTATGTGGGTACTAGGGAATGGAACCTGTATCCTTAGGCACTACAGGCAAATGCCTTAACCACTATGCCATCTCTTCAGCATTCCTCTTAGATTTTGATTAGCCTCCCTCTACCTTTCCTTTCTCAGTCTCTTCCCTACCTCACTCAGGCCTTTGAATCTTAACAGACTCTTCTGTACACAGTGTTTTCAAAAAGGTTACATTTTAATTTGGTGGTATTTTTATTTCATCTGAGATTTATTTAATATTTATTTAAGACAGAGTGTGCATTTATGTGTATGGGCATGTCCAGTCTTCTTGCTGCTGCAAAGAAACTCAAACTCATGAATTCCTTTGTGCTTTACATGGCTTTACATGGATACTGGGGAATTGAGCCCAGGCTGGCTGGTTTTGCAAGCAAGCACCTTTAACTACTGAGCCATTTTCATAATTGTTTCAGACAGGGTGAATTTAGATTTTTTCTGGACCTATCGTTGGTTGTCTAGCACATGTATTGAATAGTCTTTGCTTCTCCACTGGCTTGAAAAACTCTCCAGACATATGCCAAGTTTCCATAAGCTGGTGATGGGTTCATGGGCACTCTGCTCTGTTCCATGGCACTGACTTGGCCACACTGGGCCAAACAGGTGAGTGAAGCCAAGGTGGTAGGGAGAGAAGATGGATCTCCTGAGAGTTCCTGTCTTGGGGATCCTGGAGATAGAGGAGTAAATCTAGAATTGGATAGGACCCTAAAATGATATAAAGCTGCACAGTTGCAAAGTGTGGAATGTAGGGTCAGCCCATATGTCCACCAAATGAAAAGATGACTTGGAGTGAGGCCCTGCATGCCTGTAGCACAACACAGTGCCTCTGTCCTCTCCCTCCTCTGTAGCCTCACCTGCCACTGGTTAGGGAGAGAGGACAAGAAGCTCACCCTCCCCCTAGCTGTGATGCCCTCCATACCTGCCTCCCTCCCCAAGCCTGTGTTTTCTAGTTATCTTTATTCCCTTAGAAAAGGTCAGGCTGGAGAGATGGCTGAGTGGTTACGGCGCTCGCCTGCAAAGCTGAGGACCCATGTTCTACTGTCCACATCCCATACAAGCCAGACACACAAAAGTGAGGCAAGCGCAAGGACACACATGCCCACTAGATGGCACAAGTGTCTGAGTTTGATTGTAGTGGCTGAGGCCCTGCCATGCCAATTCTCTCTTCCTCTGTGTCTCTCTCTCTGTGTCTCTAAAATAAAAAATAAAAATAATTTTAAAATAAGGTATTGCCTAGCTCTTACTGTCACAGGTACCCCCACTACAATAGTCCTTTTCCTGCCTTTGCAACATTTTTTAAAGTTTCCCCTTACTAAATCCATATGTGTTTTTTTAAGTTCTTTCCCCACTCCTTCATCATTTTGTGTCCTTACCCTAAATATGGATTTTTCTGGACTCAGTTTTGGATTCCTCTTCCCTGCTTACTCCACATCATCCAGTGAGATCCTATCTGCTCACATAACTTCCACCAGTAGGTTGCCTCCCCCAGCTTCTGTCCTTCCTCCCTAACAGAACCCTTATGTGTGCAGGGTGCATGGTTCATATTACTCAGTGTTGGGGCTGGAGAGATAGCTTAGCAGTTAAGCACTTGCCTGTGAAGCCTAAGGACCCTAGTTCGAGGCTCGATTCCCCAGGACCCATGTTAGCCAGATGCACAAGGTGGCGTATGCATCTGGAGTTCGTTTGCAATGGCTAGAGGCCCTGGCACCCATTCTCTCTCTGTCTCTGTCTCTCATTCTCTCTCTCTCTTTCTCTCTCTCTCTGCCTCTTTTTCTCTGTGTCTGTCTGTCACTCTCAAATAAGTAAATAAAAATTAAAAAAAAAATATTACTCAGTGCCAAACTCCTGACCACTGTGGAAATATGACTCACTTTAGGCCATTGGGGGCTAAGCAGAAGTGCGGTAGGGGAGTCTTCTGGAAAAGCTGTTTTCTTGGTTTAAAAGAGGAGGAGGAACATACTCAGTGGTGACCTTCTCTCTGCCTTATTCTTTTCTCCCTGTGTGAGACACAGATGTGATGCTTTGAGATGTCACAACCTCTTTGTGACCATGAGGATAAGCACCACAGGCAAAGACTACAGGGCAGAGAAGCAAGCCACGGGCAAGCTGAGGACTTGGTAGCTTCCTTGTAGAGCTGCCCTAGCTACCCACAAACTTGTAATGTTATTAAAAAAAAAAAAAAAAAAAAGCTCCTAGCCGTGTGTGGTGGCACAAGCCTTTAATCCCAGCACTCAGGAGACAAAGGCAGGAGAATCTCTGTGAGTTTGAGGCCAGCCTGAACCTACAGAGTGAGTTCCAGGTCCACCTGGGCTAGAATGACACCCTACCTCGAGAAACTAAAACCAAAACAAAAATAAATAAAAGTAAACTTTCCGATTAGTCATGTTTCTAGGGCAAATACAATCCTGATCTAATTTCCGAATGTTTTTCTATGTCAGACATTCCTGCCGCTCGGTAATTCTTCCATATCAGTGGCTCCATCTCCCTCTTCTCATCCATCAACACTCCAGATCTGTTTCCCAGTGTTCACCACCCCAAACATGCTTGTCCCAGCAAGTGTGTCTAGAATCTTCTCAGCAAGAAGCTTTATTTCAGAAAATGCCTTGGTAAGAAGCACATGGTAGAGGGTGAATTGAAGGTCACACATTAGAGACTTAAAGGAAAGATCCACCGCTGTGTGCTGGACAGGATTTTGGGGTGTCTTCATGAACCGGGAATCCTCTGGCTCCTGAGTGGGGGTTGCCCATACATTCCCTCCTGCAGTCCGACATGGCACCACAGACATACACCCTGATTGCACTTTTGAATGTTGCGCTGGACCTGGTGTCTGGAGTCACTTCCTTTCAGGTGATTCGCCATCAGTAAGTGAGCTTTCTCCCACTGCCTCGTGCCCTCCCTCACCAGATGCTAAAAAACTGTGTTGCCACACTGTTGGGTCTTTGGGACTCGAGAAACATGGTCCAGATCGGATTCCATTCTTCATAAATCACCTGGTGTCAGGAATCCTGTGACAGCAGCGGGAGATAGCGGTTATGTCCCTCTTCAAGATTAATGAAACCTACCAGGCAGATTTCCTCTGAATCTCATTGGTCAGACTTGTGTCACATCCCACACCTAAACCAGTAATGGGTGTGTTAAGTGGTCATGGCAGGTCTAGACCAATCACATCTTAACCCTGAGTCCCATGGGGGAGGGGGGGGATCCATGAGGAAGGCTGTTTCGTGGCTGCTGAGCCATATGGGAACAGTTCTTTATGTATGTGGGATGTTAACCCCTCACCAGACATATGACTTGCGAGTATTCTCTCCCATCCCATGGGCTGACTGTGCGCTGTGCTGATCATCTCTTTGACACACACAAGTTTCTAAGTTTGATGAGTTCCCATCTGTGGCTTCGTCTTGTTTATTCTGTGCTTTCATTGCCAACATCCAAGAAATCACCGTCAAGTCCAATGCCATGAAGCGTTCCACTTCTGTTTCCTTCTAGGAGTCTCATGGCTTGAGATCTTCTATTTAGATCTTTCATGCATTTATAATTGATTTTTGTATATGGGGTAAAGTTAGGGCCCTACTTCATTCTAAGTGAATATCCAGTTTTCTCGTCAACATTTGTTGAAGAAACTGTCTTTCTCCGTGGAGTGGTCTTGGCACTCTTGTGGAAGATTCCTTGGTTCTATGTGTGAGATCTATTGCTGGGGTCTCTATTCTGCTCCATTAATTCACGTCTGCCATTAGGCTAGTACAATATTGTTTGGCTGCTATGGTTTTATAACTTAGGCTTTGCTTGTTTGCGGTTTTTATTGTTGTTGTTTTTGAGATAAGGGCTCACTGTTAACCTAGGCTGGCCTTGAACTCACCATCCTCCTGCTTCAGTCCCCTAGGATTACAGGTATATGTCACCACACAGGCTCTTTCTCAGTTCTTTCTGTCCCACATCTAAAGGTCATTAAAGAAAAACAATTGGCAGGCTCTATTTATGATGGAAGTTCCCCTTGGAGTGAGGCCACCTGGGGTGCTGCCCAGCCATAGGGTGGGCAAGTCAGGTAAAAGATTTAACATGGGGGGCTGAGGATGGCTTAGTGGTTAAGGTGTTTGCCTGTGAAGCCAAAGGACCCAGGTACGATTCCCCAGGACCCACATTAGCCAGATGCACAAGGGGGCACACACGTCTGGAGTTCATTTGCAGTGGCTGGAGACCCTGGTGCTCCCATTTTCTCTCTCTCCCTCTTTCTCTGTCAAATAAATCAATAAATAATATTAAAAAAATAAATTTAAAAAAAGATTTAATGTGGATGTTCTTTCTTCCCCGTTGCAGGTGGTCCCCACCCATCCCCGTTAGTAGTCTGGGCGGCCTCCCCACCTGGGTCCCTCTGTCCCAGGCTCATTACTGCCTAGCTGTATGGAGGAGACCTGAGTCAGGGTGAAAACCTAGCTTAAATGCTGCAGCAGTGGCTTTCAAAGTGTGGTCCCAGGCTCCTGGGAGGCCAAAGTGCCATCGTAATACCTTAACATTAGCGTCTCATTTTTCTCTCACAAGTGCATACGAAGTTTCCTGAAAGCTGTGTGATAAAAAGAAATGAAGGATTGAATGCTGAAGAACCCAGCTTCTTCCATGACGCTATTCCATCTCTTCTATTAAAGAGAATCACAAAAGTGTAACTAAATGCCACTATTTCATTAAAGGGTTTCATTTTGCAAAAATAAAGCTTATTTATGTTAATGTGACGCTTATTGTTTTAAAGGAACAGATACACAACTGTTTTTATAATTTCTGACTTACAATTTCTTTTTAAAATTATTTTAAAAATAGTTTATTTTTATTTATTTGAAAGAGAGAGAAGCAGTTAGAGAGAAAGGATGAGCACGCCAGGGCTTCTAGCCGCTGCAAACAAACTCCAGACGCATGCACCATGCACCTTGTGCATATGGCTTACGTGGGTCCTGGGGAATCAAACCTGGGTGCTTTGGCTTTGCAGGCGAGAGCCTTAACCACTAAACCATCTCTCCAGCCTTGCAATTTCTACTTAGGGTAGAATTAACCCTCAGAGGGTTCTCAGGAACTGTTACAATTGTGAGGGGTCCTAAAACCAAAATATTTGAGAGCTGCTGTTCTCAGGGAGGGGCTGCACTCATCTGGTGGCTCCCGAGCAGCGCTGTCTGGCCTTGGGCACTCTGGCGTCCCGAAGGGCTCCTCGGTTTGCCTGGCATTTCCCTTCCGCGCACTGCACCAGCGTACCACATGAGGGCAGCAGAGGCTGCTGCCAGCTGCTCAGGCCCTGAGGCCTGCTGCATCCAGTCCTCGCCAGCATCTGGCCCAGGCCCTGGGAAAACAAAGTCATAAACCAGGTCCAGGTCCTTGCTCGGTGGGAAACTCAAGCCCCTGCGCTCTCCCTTTTACACACCCACTGAGCACCCGTTTTTTTATTCCAGGTTTAGGTGATCTGACCACATCACATGGGTCATATTTGGTGAATCTACTTTAGCTCCGTGTTGTGAGCAATGGCGTCCATGTTCTGTTTTGTTTTAATTTTTGTTTACATTTATTTATTTATTTGAGAGCGACAGACAAAGAAAGAAAGGCAGAGATAGAGAGAATGGGAGCAACAGGGCCTCCAGCCACTGCAAACGAACTGCAGATGTGTGTGCCCCCTTGTGCATCTGGCTAACGTAGGTCCTGGGGAATGGAGCCTTGAACCAGGGTCCTTAGACTTCATAGGCAAGCACTTAACCGCTAAGCCATCTCTTCAGGCCCCCATGCTTTGTTTTAAGCTGGAAGTGTCCATCCTTGTAGGCACTGTCTTTTGGGAAGAGCTCCCACAACCACTTACTGATCGGTAGCATGCCATTATCATGTTAGTCAGCTCTCCCTCACCGAGATGGAATACCTGAGAGAAACGAACTAAACTATCATAGCTTTGGACTGACTTAGTAGTTTGAGATGGCTTAGCGGTTAAGGCGCATGCCTGCGAAGCCTAAGGACCCCAGTTCAATTCTCCAGGTCCCACATAAGCCTTATACACATGATGGCACATGCGTCTGGAGTTCATTTGCAGTGGCTGACATTTGCACTGGCTGGCATGTCCATTCTCTCCCTCCACCACCCCCCCCCCGTGTCTAATAAATAATAAAAAGTAAAAAAATATATATATCATAAGGTTGGCCCGGCATGGCAGCACACGCCTCTGATCCCAGCACTTGGGAGGCAGAGGTAGGAGGATCATGGTGAGTTCGAGGCCACCCTGAAAATAGAGTGAATTCCAGGTCAGCCTGGGCTAGAGTGAAACCCTGTCTCTAAAAACAAAAACAAGAAGATCATAGCTTTGGAGGCTTTGGTCCATGGTTGACCGAATGTTGCTCTGGGGCCTGTGGTATCACAGTGTATCAAGGAACATGTGCACAGCGAGAGAAACCTGTTCATAGGGCAGCCAGGAAGCAAGTAAAAAACAGGAAGAGGCAAGACCTCAGTATCCCTTGAAAGGGTGTGCTTTCTTTCAATGACCTCATTGTCTCCTAGCAGGCCTCTCGTCCTTAAAGGCTCCACCACCTCCCAGTAGCATTTCAGGCTAGGGATCAAGCCTTGAACACACAGACCTTAGCACATGAAATAAAGTGGAAAGGAGAGGGTGGGCAGAAGTGTTCCACCTGCCTGTTTACCCAGGCTTGGGTGAAAGTGGAGATCAGGGCACAGGTGAGGTATTATCAGAACAAGTCATGGACATTTCTAGCAATGGAGAAGAAGCTCTGAGGCTACCTAATGCAGCATTCTCTTGCTTCCTCTCAACTTCCTTCAACAACCTTAAAGCGAGCTGGCATGAGAGAGCTGGTTCAAATGTGGGTCAGTGGAAAGTAAAGGCTCAAGACAAGGACCAAAGGCCATAGCTACCAGCTCCATGCCCTTCCTCATTGTTAAAATACCAGCACCTATATTGGATTCCCCCCAGATAGTCACTGTCATGTTTAGTCACCCCAGTGATATATAAAAAGTCACCTGGGGGCCTGGAGGGATGCTCAGTGGTTAAGGCACCTGCCTGCGAAGGCTAACAACCCAGGGTTCAATTCCCCACTACCCACGTAAGCCAGATGCACAAAGTGGCACGTGCTTCTGGAGTTTATTTACAGCGTCTGGAGACCCTGGCATGCCCAATCTGTTTCTCTCTTCTCTCTATGTCTCTCTTCTTGCAAATAAGTAAATATATATATATATATATTTAGCCAGATATGGTGGTACATGCCTTTAATGCACTCAGGAGGCAGAGGTAAGAGGATCGCTGTGAGTTCAAGGCCACCCTGAGACTACATAGTGAATTCCAGGTCAGCCTGGGCTAGAGTAAAACCCTACCTCGAATTTGATAGATAGATAGATAGATAGATAGATAGATAGATAGATAGATTTTTTTTTTCAAATCAGCTAAGTTTAGTGGTATATGCCTTTAATCCCTGCACTTGGGAGGCATTGGTGGTAGGAGGATCACTGAGTTAGAGTCCAGCCTAGGACTACAGAGTGAATTCCAGGTCATCCTAGGATAAAGTGATAAAGTGAGACCCTACTTCGAGAAAGCAAAAATCATTGCTAGAGGGATGGCTTAGCGATTAAGGCATTGCCTGCAAAGCCAAGGACCCAAGTTCAATTCCCCAGGACCCACATTAGCCAGATGCACAAGGGAGTGCAAGTGTCTGGAGTTTGTTTGCAGTGGCTGGAGGCCCTGGCCTGCTCATTCGCCCCCCTCTCTCTCCCTCCCTCTCTCTCTCACCCTCTCAAATAAATAACTTTAGCAGGACATGGTGGCACACGCCTTTAATCCCAGCACTCAGGAGGCAGAGGTAGGAGGATCCCAGTGACTTCAAGGCCACCGAGACTACAGAGGTCAGCCTGGGCTAGAGTGAGGCCCTACCTCGAAAAAGAAAAGAAAAGAAAAGACAAAAAACCAAAACAAAACAAAACAAAAAATCAGCAGTCCCTGATAAAGGAGGTCTGGAAGGGCAAGGCAAGGTTGCATTCCTGCTTCCACTATGTGACATCTGGATGATCTTGGACAGGGTGTCTAACCTGTCTGAGCCTAAGTCTTCTCCACTGGCAAAGAAAAAATCAGGGTTGTTGTGAGAATCACATGACATTAGTTGTCTAAATTGATGACGTCAGTGCCTAGCTCACAGTGAGTGCTGTGACCATCTTTGTACACCCAGTTCACAACGTTTTTGATGATAGACTCAGAAAAAGCCTCAGAATTCCTAATGCTTCCCAAAGTGTTCAAAACACTCTCTTCACTTAAGATGGTCCTTGAGAAAGTAATGGGAGACTTAAAATTCACAGTTATATATAAAAAGACTCGGAGAAACCATGAAGAAAAGAAACCCGGTGTCTCCTTATTCCAGCATTTGTGGGACCGATGTGACTAGAGCCAGCGTTCTGTATCACCTTTTTTTTTTTTTTTTTTTTTTTGGTTTTTCGAGGTAGGGTCTCACTCTAGCCCAGGCTGACCTGGAATTCACTATGGAGTCTCAGGGTGGCCTCGAACTCACGGCAATCCTCCTACCTCTGCCTCCCGAGTGCTGGGATTAAAGGCGTGCGCCACCACGCCCGGCTTCTGTATCACCTTTTATTTCCCAGGTTGCTAGCACCTACCCGGTCCAGGGGCAGTCCTGTGATGCCTCCTTTAAGCAACATGCAGCTTTCTATGACTGACAAAATACCCAAGATAATCACCTTAAAAAGAGGAAAGGAGGGCTGGAGAGATGGCTTAGCGGTTAAGCACTTGCCTGTGAAGCCTAAGAATCCTGGATCGAGGCTCGATTCCCCAGGACCCACGTTAGCCAGATGCATAAGGGGGCGCACGCGTCTGGAGTTCGTTTGCAGTGGCTGGAAACCCTGGCGCGCCCATTCTCTCTCTCTTTCTTTCTCTGTTGCTCTCAAATAAAAAAATAAACAAAAATATTAAAAAAAAAAAAAAAGAGGAAAGAATCAGCTGGGCGTGGTGGCACATGCCTTTAATCCCAGCACTCGGGAGGCAGAGGTAGGAGGATCACCGTGAGTTCGAGGACACCCTGAGACTACATAGTGAATTCCAGGTCAGCCTGGGCTAGAGTGAGACCCTACCTGGGGAAAAAAAAAAAAAGAGGAAAGGATCATTCTGACTTACAGTTTCAGGGATTTCAGTCCATGGTCACTTGGTCCTGTTGTTTTGGGGTCTGTAGCTGTATCCTGCACGATAGCAGAAGTCCGTGGTGGAGGAGGCTTGTTCATCACATCATGGCCAAGAAGCAAAGAGACAGGAAAGGGTGGAACCTCAATATCCCCTTCAAGGGCAAGTCCCCAATGACCTAACTTCCTTCAACTAGGCCCCCGTCTCTCTCTTTTTCTCTTTCTCTTTTTTTTTTGGGGGGGGGTGTTGGGGGTAGGGCCTCACTCTAGCCCAGGCTGACCTGGAATTCACTATGCAGTCTCAGGGTGGCCTCAAACTCACCCTACCTCTGCCCCCCGAGTGCTGGGATTAAAGGTATGAGCCACCACGCCCGGCTTTAGGCCCCATCTCTTAAAGGTACCAACACCTAGGGGTGTCATAAGATGGGATCAGATCTGGAACACTGGGCCTTCAGGAAGCAATGAAGATCCAAACCTGGGCTTAAACATCTGAAGACTGCGTAGTCATTGTGAACAACTGTAAGTGCTGCTTGGTAACATTTTTTGAAGGTTTGCCATGTGCCAGGCAAGCATTGTCTCATTTAATTTCTTTTCTGTAATGGTTTTTGTTGTTGTTGTTGTTTTGTTTTTGTGGGGGTTTTTTTTGCTTGTCATGTATCTGCATGTGTACATACATGTTTGTATGTGTGTTGGCACTTATGTATGTCGGTGCACATGTACATGTGTGTGTGGAGAAGTCCACCTTAGGTGTCTTCTTCAATTGATCTCCACCTTATTTATTTTTATGCTTTTACATTTTTATTTATTTGCAAGTATAAAGAGAAAGAAAAAGAGAACGGGCGCACCAGGGCCAATGTAAACAAACTCCAGATGCATGCACCACTTTGTGCATCTGGCTTTTCGTGGGTACTGAGGAATCAAATGCCCGCCGGCAGGCTTTGCAAACAAGCGCCTTGAACTGCTGAGCCATCCCTCCAGCCCATCCACTTTATTTTTTGGGAGTCTCTCAGTGAACCTAGAACTCACAGACTCTGCTATACTAACCCAATAACCTCCGGGGATTCCATTCTCCACCTCCCTAGCACTGGGATTGCTCAGTTCTAAGGCCGACACTTTTACACAGGTTCTGAAGATCAGACTCCAGGTCCTCATGTTTGCACAGCAAACACTTGAACCACTGAACCATCTCCCCAGCCCTTATTTAATTCTTATAACAATACTTTCTCAGCCAGGTGTGGTGGTGCACACCTTTAATCTTAGCACTTGGGAGGCAGAGGTAGGAGGATTGCTGAAAGTTCAAGGCCAGCCTGAGACTACACAGTGAATTCCAAGTCAACCTAGGCTACAGCGAGACCCTACCTCAAAAAAACAAAAACCAGGGGACTAGAGAGATGGCTTAGTGGTTAGTCGCTTGCTTGTGAAGCCTAAGGACCCCAGTTCGAGACTCGATTCTCCAGGACCCACGTAAGCCAGATGTACAAGGTGGTGCATGCATCTGGAGTTTGTTTGCAGTGGCTGGAGGCCTTGATGTACCCATTCTCTCTCTCTATCTGTCTCTTTCTCTCTCTCTCTCTCTCTCACACACGCACATAAATAAATAAAAATAAACAATAAAATAATAATAATTAAAAACCAGTACTTTCTCAGCAGAGAGTTTACTCCTTTCTTGGGTGAAGAAACTGGGGCTAAGCAGCTTTCCCAGGGCCACATGGCAATAAGACTCCCCCACTCTACCAGCCACTGCCCCCAAATGACCTCTAACTGCTGGAAGAAACAGTTCCTCGTATTGGGCTGAAGCGCAGTGCCAGTTGGATTTCTCCCTTCCTTCTAGCTGCATGTACATCAGCCTCAGGGCCAAGTCCCTCTGTTGGTCATTGTTTCTAGAATATTTTCTTTTTTTAAGATTTTTTAAATTTTTTTATTTATTTATTAGGGATAGAGAGGAGAGAGAGTGGCAGGCCAGGGCCTCAAGCCACTGCAAACGAACTCCAGACACGTGCGCCACCATGTGCATCTGTCTTACTTGGGATCTTACCGGGGTCCTTAGGCTTCACAGGCATGTGCCTTAACTGCTAAGCCATCTATCCAGCCCTAGAACTTTTTCTCTTGAACTGCTCAAATACTTCATCATCTTGCTTAGACTAAAATACTTAAAACTAGCCGGGTGTGGTGGCATATACTTTTAATCCCAGCACTGAGGAAACAGAGGTAGGAGGATCACCATGAGTTCGAGGCCAGCCTGAGACTATATAGTGAATTCCATCCAGGTCAGCCTGGGCTAGAGCGAGACCGTACCTCAAAAAAAAAAAAATAAATAAATAAATAAATAAATAAAATAAAATACTCAAAACTGCTGGACATGATAGTGCACGCCTTTAATCCCAGCACTCAGGAGACAGAGGTAGGAGGACTGCTGTGAGTTCGAGGCCACCCTGAGACTACCTAATGAATTCCAGGTCAGCCTGGGCTAGAGAGAGACCCTACCTTGAAAATCAAAGTAAATAAATAAATACTCAAAACTGAACATAATCTTATCCATCCACTATCACACGGTAGTTGTATCTGCGGAAATCACACATTATCAGAACACATGGTATGAGAGAAGTGATTTTTCTTTTTTCTTTTTTTTTTTTTTTTTCCAAGGTAGGGTCTCACTCTGGCCCAGACTGACCTGGAATTCACTATGTAGTCTGAGGTTGTCCTCGAACTCACAGTGATCCTCCTACCTCTGCCTCCCGAGTGCTGGGATTATAGGCATGCACCACCACACCCAGCCACTGATTTTTCTTTTTAAGAGGAGGAATCAGATAGGGCTAGAGGACAGAAAGCCTTAGGTGTACAAGGGTCTGGGGAGATGGCTCAGTCAGTCAAGTGCTTGCTGGGCAAGCATGTGTGAGGAGCAGAGTTTGGATCCCTAGCACCCATGTAAAATGCCAGTGGGTGTGGTAACTCACCTGTAATTCCCAACACTCGGGAGGCAGAGACAGAAACCTTCCCATCCCTGGCTGGTTAGCTAGACTAGCTGAATTCTTGAGCTTTGGGGTCAAGTGAGAGCCCCCACCTCAGTAAAATAAAAAGGAGACTGATCAGGGAGGCTCAATCTCTGGTCTCCACATGCAGGCACACCCATATGCACAGAAAGTTTTAGGTGCACAGTAAGAAAATTATAATTTTTACTATAGAAATTTCTATAACAAAACTGCTCTTGCAGCTCAAGTGGATTTTTTTTTCTGTGTTTAATTTTTTAAATTTTATTTACTTGAGAGAGAGAGAAAGGGCATGCCAGGGCCTCTAGCCACTGCAAACGAACTCCAGACACATGTGCCTCCTTGTGCATCTGGTTTACATGGGTCCTGGGGGATCAAACCTGGGTCCCTAACCTTTGCAAGCAAGTGCCTTAACCACTAAGCTATCTCTCCAGCCCTAGTTTTTGTTTTTGAAAAGAGTCTTGCTATTGATGCAGGATTTGGGGGTTTGGGAGAAATTCCCCAGAATTTATGAACCCCAAGTTTTGGGTTCTGTCCTACCTTTAACAAAGAATTGATTCAAGAAGGACCAATTGTGAATTATTAAGTTTATTTATGGAAAAATCACAAATTGTGGGGTTTATTTAAGGGAGATTGGGCTCTAGGAAGGAAAGCTTGAACAAAGTCATAAACACGTGGGAAGTAGGAAACATGCTCTCATGTGGAAACACTGCATAATTTATGTTTCATTTAAGAGACATTGTGTTGGGGGGGGGATTGGAATACAGCTGCAAACACGTGGAGGGGAGTTAAACTGAGGCTTTCAAGCAAGGGTTAGAGTAGAGCCACAAGCACATGGAAGGTAGAACTAGGAGCTTGTGTAGAGAGGCTTTGGTGAAACACACATGGCATCTGCCTGGTACTTCCCCACGGCAGGAAGTTAAAAGAGCAAATGGTGTGCTGGCGAGATGGCTTAGCAGTTAAGGCGCTTGCCTGCAAAGCTTAAGGGCCAGTGTTTGACTCTCCAGATCCTATATATCAGACACAAAAGTAAGACAAGCACAAGGTCACACATGCCCTACTAGGTGGTGCAAGCGTCTGGAGTTCAATTGCAGTGGCTGAGGCCCTGGTGTGCCAATTCTCTCTCTCAAATAAAAAAATAAAAATTAAAAATAAAAGATCCAATGGTGAGGCTCAAGGAAGAGTAACAGAGGGAAAATATCAAAGCAGAAACCAAGAAATTGAGAGGAAAAATGAGTGATGAAGAGGATTACACTCATGGTTACCCCAAGTTTAAAGAAATTACCCAGGTAGCAGGCCTGGAGTTAATGACAGCACACACGTGCTAGATCTGGGGTGTAAGGGAAACACACACGTGGTAGATTAGGAGACCAGTGGAAAATCATGCATGTAATCAAAGTGAGAAGCTACCCAAACTATAAAGCAGAGGCAAGCAGAAAAGTTCCCCCAGACCAAAAAACTGTATTACAGTCTCCATCACTGCCCTCCCCGCCCCCCAGCAAGGATTGGTTAGGGGGAAGCCACACTCACATATATTCCTGTGGCCCAAGTGAAGAGAGGCAGGCAGAATCAAGCAGAGCAGAGCAGCAGAGCAGAGTGGAGTGAGACAGAGCTAGTGACAGGAATAAGACCACAGCCTTCATTAGCCAAGGGGAAGACCGGGTTGATTTGTAGATTTGGAGGACAGATCCCAGAGCCAGCCCACCTGGGCTGTCTATCTACTGAGCAGCAGGGGGCGCCATAGACCAGTCTTGATCAGACACGAGTTCCATTTCTACCACGAGTTCCGTTCTGTGTCAAGACGAGATGGCATGTGGGGTGGCATCTCCTGGCTTTCTCTGGTCTTCAGTTTCTAACTGAAATTACCTAGAAGAAGCTAGCTTTCTCCTACTATCCTTCACTTTGTAGCCTTGGCTGGCCTGGTACTCACTATGTAGCCCAAGCTGGACTCAAAGGTGCTGCAGTCCCCCTACTGTAACAGGGTGGTGCTGGGGTTCAGGAAACAGCCCTTGAACCCCAAACTCTGAATTTGTGTCTGCTTTTTAACCAAAGAATTGGCAAACCACGCTGAGAAAGAAAATTATTAAATTTTTACATTTATTTTAGTTTTTGGTTTTTCAAGATGATGTCTCACTCTAGCCTAGGCTGATCTCCCACCCCTCCCACCTGAGTGCTGAGATGAAAGGCATGGGCCACCACACCCAGCAAACTGCTACATTTATTGAGGGAAGTATTAAAACCAAGGGAAGGGAAACTGATACACCTATGTGGTCTGAGAACCCACGTGATGGGCTTGGAACAAACATAGAAAGGGATTTAGAGCCGGGCATGGTGGCGCATGCCTTTAGTCCCAGCACTTGGGAGGCAGAGGTAAGAGGATCGCCATGAGTTCAAGGCCAGCCAGAGACTACATAGTGAATTCCAGGCCAGCCTGGGCTATAACGGGACTCTACCTAAAAAAGGGGGGGGGGAGGGGGAGGGCGTATTTAAAGAGGAAAGAAGCAAGGAAGCCAAGTTTTGGGGCGAAGCTTAACCAACCACAAAGTCAGGATCAGATGAAATTGTAGGGAAGGGGAACTCCCTCCCAGGGAGGAGCAGGGAGGGGCTCAGGTTGTTTATAGAAAAACAGGTCTAGGAAACACCCTTAGGCAAGAGATAAGGAGAAGCTAGATTCTTCTCTGATCTCTGGCAAAGCATAGACCTAAAGACATTCCTGCTTTTTTACTTTCAGGGGCCCAGTCACCCTAACAACCCCCTCCCTAGTATTTGGATTATAGGCGTGTGCCTCTACACATAGCTTGCAATTCTAGTATGGTTTTCACACCTAAACTTCACTAATTACCTTGGGCTTTTGCTGTAGTTTCTCTCTGTCTCTCTCCAATCCCATCACTTTTATTATCTTTTATTTATTTATTTGAGAGAGAGAAGGGGGGGGGGAGAGAGAGAGAGAATAGGGTATCCAGCCACTGCGAACGAATTCCAGATGCATGTGCCACCTTCTGCATCTGACTCACGTGAGTCTTAATAGGACCTGAGTCCTTTCACTTTGCAGGCAGGTGCCTTAACTACTATGCCACCTCTCCAGCCCACTTTTATTATCTTTGTGAAATCATTACAAAGCCACGAAATTGCTAGTGCTGAAAATCATGCTTCCTGTTCAAGATACTTTGACCATAGCCAGCTCTATTGTGAAAACACCATTAAAAGAAAAACACCCACATCTCCATGACGACGACGAATGTATCTTGGAGCCAATCACTTTCCTTGTTCTGAACCTCATACTTTATGAATTCATCTTAAGGTCTTATTAGTTTGGGTAGCTCCATGTTTTCATCTGAAATGAATGTTCCCCCACAATGCTGCTATACACCCAGAGTCCACCTGGGGGATATTATCTATGCACCATCTCCTTTGGCTCACCTACGTACATTGTTCCAGCTCACAATGATCGCCTGGGAGGGTAACTGGGAACTGATAAGCCTGCTCCATGGACCAGCACTTGCCAACAGAATGTGTGATGATGGAAATGCTCTAGGACTATATGGTGCCCGATGGTAGCCACCAGCCACATTCTGTAATGGAGTGTTTGAAATGAGGCTACTGTAACTGAAGAGCTGCATTGTATGTATGTATGCATGCATGTATGTATGTATTTTGTTTTGTGATTTGCTCTTTTTTTTTTTTTTTTTGAGTTAGGGTCTCACTCTAGCTCAGGCTGACCTGGAATCCTCTATGTAGTCTCAGGCTGGCCTCGAACTCATGGTGATCTTCCTACCTCTGCCTCCTGAGTGCTGGGATTAAAGGCGTGCGCCACCACACTTGGTTTGTATTTCATTTTTTTTTTTCTTTTCAAATTTTTTTTATTAACAACTTCCATGATTATAAAAAATATCCCATGGTAATGCCCTCCTTCCCCTCCACTTTCCCCTTGAAACTCTAATCTCCATCATAGCCCCTCCCCCTCTCAATCTTGTATTTCATTTTAATTAATTAGTTAATTAATTATTTTTGGTTTGTTTGTTTTTCAAGGTAGGGTTTCACTCTAGTCCATGCTGATCTGAAATTCACTATGTAGTCTCAGGGCAGCCTCGAACTCACCACAATCCTCCTACCTCTGCCTCCTGAGTGCTGGGATTAAAGGCGTGTGCCTTTACTTTAATTTATTTTTATTTCATTTATTTATTTATTTATTTTTGAAGCAGTGTCTCACTCTAGCTCAGGCTGACCCAGAACTCACTCAGTATCCCAGGCTGGCCTCAAACTTAGTGTGACCCTTCTACTTTAGCCTCCTAAACGCTGGTGGGATTAAAGGTGTGAACCACCGCACCTGGTTTGGAACTGCATTTTAAGTTGGATTAACTGCAAATAGTCACATATTTGTATTAGTGGGTAATGTATGGGACAGTGTAAGTCTATATGTTCATCTGAAACATGAGTGTATTAGTCACTTTCCTCGTCACTGTGACAAAATACCTGACAAGAAGCAACTTAATTAAGGGAGGAGGGGGAGTGTGTTGGCTTACAGCTTGAGGGTATAGTGCATTCTGGTGGGGAAAACACGCTGCTTGAAGTCATGTTCAATCTGCAACCGGGAAGCAGAGAGAGAATATAGGTGCTCAGCTTGCTTTCTTCTTTTTATTTGTTTGTTTGTTTTTCCAAGGTAGGATCTCACTCTAGCCCAGGCTAACCTGGAATCCACTATGTATTCTCAGGCTGGCATTGCCCTCACAGCAATCCTCCTACCTCTGCCTCCCCAGTGCTGGGATTAAAGGTGTGTACCACCACGCCCGGCTGTTTGCTTCTGTTTATTCATTCCAAGAGCCCACTGCCTCAGTGGTGCTGCCCACACTTAGGGTGGGTCTTTACACCTCAACTCCACCAAGAAGCACTCTCCAGATATGCCCAGAGGTTCATTTCCATGGCAATGCTAAGTCCCACTAAGTTGGCAGTCAGGATTAACCATAATGAGTGAAAATATTAAGGAGAACTAGGACGTGCTTCTGCTACCATGTCCAAACTCTCACTCAGTGACCACTAATCATCTATCCTCACAAGAATTCAGCCAGGCGTGGTGGCGCATGCCTTTAATCCCAGCACTCAGGAGTCAGAGGTAGGAAGATCACCGTGAGTTCAAGGCCATCCTGAAGCTACATAGTGAATTCCAGGTCATCCTGAGCTAGAGTGAGACCCTACCTCAAAAAATTAAAAAACAAAAAAGAATTCAGTGTATAATTTTACTCATCATTATCTGGAGAACTTTGTCAAACGCCTTGTGAACCTGAGATGCCTGCTTTTCCATCTGGTGTTTGTTTCCTAATTGTAGAAGTGGTTCATGCAGCAAAATGTAGGAAATGACACAGGGGAAATTATGGCCAATGCTTTGGCCATCTTTAGATAACTAGTTAACATTTCTCTTTTTTTAATATATTTTAATTTTTTTATTTGAGAGAAGAGAGGAAGAGGGAGAAAGAGAGAGAATGAATGTGACAGGGCCTCCAGCCACTGCAAATGAAGTAGACACATGTACTACCATGTGCATCTAGCTTTTGTGGGCCCTGGGGACTAGAACCTGGGTCCTTTGGCTTTGCAAGCAAGCATCTTAACCACTAAGCCATCTCTCCAGCCCACTAGTTAATATTTCTTTTGTGTGTGGTGGTGGTGGTGAAGAAAGGTTTATTTTGGCTTACAGACTCAAGGGGAAGCTCCATGATGGCCAAGGAAAATGATGGCATGAGCAGAGGGTGGACATCACCTCCTGGCCAACATCAGTTGGACAACAGCAACAGGAGAATGTGCCCCTAGTTAATATTTGGTTTATTCTTTCTTTCTTTTGTTTTCTTTTTCTTTTTTCTTTTTCTTTTTTTTTTTTTTTTTTGAGGTAGGGTCTCACTCTGGCCCAGGTTGACCTAGAATTCACTATGTAGTCTTAATTCACTTTTATTTTTCTGTATAAAATCCCCATGTGGTAGCCACAGCTAGAACCTGGGTCCTCTGCACTGAGACTCTGGTGTGGGTTTTCACAAGATGGTCAATGAATTCCTGATAGGGAGTCTTGGTGAACACTGTCTCTTTCCAGAGGTCCGGGGTCAGGTAGCTGCAGGTCTTGGAGATGGCATCAAAAGTGGCCTTAGCAAAGTTGCCCAGGGTGGCAGTGCAGCCCCTGGCTGAAGTGTCACACTCATAAATGCCAGCCATCAGCAGCAGCTTCTTGGGCACAGGGGCAGAGCCAGTGCCAGTGCCCCTGGGGGCAGGGATAAGGCTCACCAGCACAGAGCCACAGCGGTCTGTCACCTCACAGGGGACTGTGTGAGGCTTGCGGATCTTGTTCCCCCAGTAGCCTCTCTGGACAGGCACAGTGGCTTCGTGTGGCAGTGGCTACCTCCGTAGAGCACTTAACACCCAGGCCGACATGACCGTCGTAGTCCCCAATGGCGACAAAGCCTTGAACCTGGTCAGCTGGCAGCGCGAGTCTGCTCTTTTACACTGGCATGATCTTCAAAACCTCATTGTTTTTATTTTATTTTATTTGTATTTATTTATTTATTAGAGACAGAGGGAGAGAGAGCGAGAAATAGAGAAAGTGAGAATGGGTGTGTCAGGGCCTCCAGTCACTGCAAACAATCTCCAGATACATGTGCCACCATGTGTAGCTGGCTTACATGGGACCTGGAGAATCGAACTTGGGTCCTTAGGCTTCGTAGGCAAGCACCTTAACTGCTAAGCCATCTCTCCAAGAAGTCAGTAATCTCAGACTCCCTGATGGGCAGGGAGAACAGATAGTTCTCCTCCAGGGACTCACTCGACCTTCATGTCCTTGACCAGGCGGCCCAGTTTGGCCCATGACTGCACCCGGGTGACCTGCTGAAACCTCCGCCAGGGCGGCGGCCCCCCAACCCAACCCCCGGGTCCTCTGGGCGTCCCCCCCCCCCACCCCGCTGCACCACATCATCTGCCATTCGGTGTTTTCCTTGAGGAAGACGCTCTTTTGTCATTTTTCTGTGTTCATATTTTTCACATCACGAAGGTGGTATGTTCCTTTAAATGTATCTTCTTTCTTTATTCCTTGAGGACATGCTTGTGTGCGCCCCTGTGTGTGGGAGAGGCACAGAGGGGTGCTGGAAGTCTTCCTCAATCATACTCTGCCTGATTTGTTTTGTTTTGTTTTGTTTTTGTTTTTTCGAGGTAGGGTCTCACTCTAGCCCAGACTGACCTGGAATACACTATGTATTCTCAGGGTGGCCTCGAACTCATGGCGATCCTACCTCTGCCTCCGGAGTGCTGGGATTAAAGGCGTGCGCCACCACGCCTGGCAGTATTTTCTATCATTAAAGGCTTGAGCCGCCACGCCCAGCCTGCCTGATTTTTTTGAGAAAGGCTCGCTCACTGAACCTGAGCTCACCCATTCAGCTAGAGTAGATGGCCAGCAAGCCCCAGGCATTTTCTTGTCTCCCCTTCCCCAGAGCTTGGATTAAAGGCAAGTGCTGCTATACCTGGCATTTTACATGGGCCCACATGCTTGTGTGGCAAGCACTTTACAGACTGAGCTATCTCCCAGCCTCAAAATTGTTAAAACAAAAAAACAAAAAAATGTTTTGGTGTTTCAAGGTAGGGTCTTGTTCTAGGCCAGGCTGACCTAGAATTCACTATGTAGTTTCAGGGTGGCCTCAATCCTCCTACCTCACACTCCCAAGTGCTGGGATTAAAGGCATGTACCACCACACCCGGCTACATACATACACACATATATTATGAATTATGAAGCTATTTAATTATTAGCACATATTTTTGTGGTAAGGCCATTTAAAATATATTCTTAGCAATCTTTTTAAAAATTATTTTATTTTCATTTATTTGAGAGGGAGAGAGAAAGAGACAGGAAGGGCACACCAGGACCTCTAGCCATTGCAAACAAATTCTAGATTGCAAGCACCACGTTGTGCTTCTGTCTTACATGGGTACTGGAGAATTGAACTTAGGTCCTTAGGTTTCACAGTCAAGTGCCTTAACCACTAAGCAATCTCTCCAACCCCTCTTAGCAATCTTAAAAAAAAAATTATTTATGAGAAAGAGAGAATGAGTATGGGAATGTAGGCCTCTGGCCACTGCATCTGGCTTCATGTCGGTACTGGGGAATTGAACCTGGGCCATTAGGCTTTGCAAGCAAGTGTCTTTAACTGCCAAGCCTTCTTTCCAGCCCTATTCTTAGCAATTTTTAAGAATACATTGTTATCTACAGTCACCATGTTGTACAGTAGATATCTTGTACTTATTCCTCCTACTTAACAAGTTTTGTGCCCTTTAGCCAGTATCTTCCCAGTCCCTACTCCCAGCCACCACCCTACTCTCTGCCTCTGTGTCTTCAACTTGTTTAGATTCCACCTGCAAGCAAGACCACCCAGTCTTTCCTTTTGTGTCAGGTTCATTGCACTTAACACAATGTCTTCCCGGTTCCTCTATGTTGTAGCAAATGACAGGATTTCCTTCTTTGGGGCTATTTTTCAGGTATTCCACTATGTGCAAGTACCACATTTTCCACTGATAGACAATTAACTTATTTCCATTTCTTGGCAGTTGGAATAATGTTTCAGTGCACACAGAAGTACAGAGATCTCCTCAACACACTGAGTTCATCTGCTTTGCAGTGCTGTTTTTTTTTTTTTTTTTTTTTTTTTTTTTTTTTTTTTTTTGAGGTAGGGCCTCACTCTAGCCCAGGCTGACCTGCAACTCCCTATGTAGTCTCAGGGTATTCTTGAACTCACGGTGATCCTCCTACCTCTGCCTCCCCAGTGCTAGAATTAAAGATATGCACCACCACGCCTGGCAGTATTTTCTTATTTCATTCGACACTACAACAACAACTTCAAAGGCTCTATTATAGTTCATTCTATCAATGATTGATAATTTGCATAACCTTCCTCTGTTACTGTACCTTGTATGTGATTTTTTGCTCTTATGAATAAGGCCATAATGGACATCTTTTTATACAAAATAATTGCCCATGTTTTGCACATTTTCTTAGGATAAACTTCCAAAATACAAAGTCTAGGGATATGGGCATCATTAAGGCTGTCAAAAGAGGAAGTGTATCTAGTTTGGACTTTATGCTGGTCAATTCTTCAAAAGGTCAATTCTTGGCCTTTTGAATGTTTGAGTCCATTCATTTGATTATCTTTTTTTAGCCATTCCTGTGTTAATGTCAGCTTGTTAGATTTTCATATAGTAGTCTTTTTTGTTTTTATGAGACAGGGTCTCATACAACCTAGGTGAACCTTGAACTTGCTCTGTAGCTGAAGTTGATCTTGAACTTCTGAGCCTCCTGTATCCATCTCAGGGTGCTGGGATTACACACGTCTGTTTTTAAATCAGGAAGACAATCCTGCCTCTTCACTTAAGTGTTTCTGCTTACTCAGGTTCCCTAAGGTGAAGTTAACTTACTGTGAGGCCCTTAGTAGCTTTGAATATAATTTTTAAAGGTGAGTTGTTCTGGAATAGCAAGGTTCTTTCTTTAAAAAATATTTTTATTTATTTATTTGAGAGAGAGAGAGAAATTGGGCATGCCAGGGCCTCCAGCCACTGCAAATGAACTGCAGATGCATGTGCCCCCTTGTGGATCTGGCTTATGTGGGTCCTGGAGAATCGAATCAGGATCTTTTGGCTTTACAGGCAAACTTAACTGCTAAGTCATCTCTCCAGCAACCCCCCTTTTTTTTCCGAGGTAGGGTCTTGCTGTAGTCCAGATTGACTGGAATTCACTATGTAGTCCCAGACTGGCCTTTAACTCACTACAATCCTCCAACCTCTGCCTCCCAAGTGCTGGGATTAAAGGTGTGCACCACCATGCCCACTCTCTCTTTTCTGTTTGTTTATTTACTTGTTTATTTTGAAGTATGGTCTTGCTCTATCCCAGGGTGACCTGGAATTCACTATCTAGTCTCAGGGTGGCCTTGAATTCACAGCAATCCTCATATGTGTGCTGGGGTTAAAGGCATGAGCCACAATGTCCAGCCTATAGTGAGGTGTTTTCTTATAACCTCTTCTTTACCAAAACTGTCCTTCAGCTTTCTTCCTTATTAAGGGAAACCAAAGAGTCTTCAGTGGACTATCAGCTACTGCACAGATACGTGCTCTTCTCTGCTGACTGGGCATGCTCCTGGGTGGCACTTCCAGACTCCCCTGCAGCTTGAAGTGGCCATGTAGCTGCATTCCACCTAGTGGACAACGGTCAGACACGGTGGGTGCCACTGTCAGGCTTGGCCGTGGAACTCGGCATGAGATGGAGATGATGCCCAGAGCTGCCTTGGTGGTCATAAGGTGAAGATGGTGTCTCGGTCACCAGGGTGGAAGAGGGGCACCTGCAGACCATTCAACCCACTACTGTGGTTCTGCTGGGATTTGTCATCCAGAGGTGTGTCTGTTGGAAACTTGGTCCCCAGTGTGGTAATACTGACAAGACCTTTTTTAAAAAAACAAAAAATATTTTTATTTTTATTTATTTATTTGAGAGTGACAGACAGAGAGAGAAAAGAGGGAGAGAGAGAGGAGAGAGAGAGAATGGGTGCGCCAGGGCCTCTAGCCACTGCAAACGAACTCCAGATGCATGCGCCCCCTTGTGCATCTGGCTAACGTGGGTTAGGGGAACTGAGCCTCAAACCAGGGTTCATAGGCTTCACAGGCAAGTGCTTAACCACTAAGCCATCTCTCCAGCCCCTGATGAGACCTTTAAGAGGTGGGACCTAGTGGTAGGTCACTGGGGCCCTGTCTTCAGAAGAGAAAAGCGCTGGTCTGGAGGAGTGAATTAGTTTCCTCAAAATGAGTTATTTCATAAGAGTCAGACCGCACTGACTCCTGCCTTGCCATGCGGATCAGTTTTGTGGGAGGTGACACTGTGACACCATTTACCATGTGGTCACCAGGTCCTCACTAGAAGGTGAATTGATTGGCCACTTAATGTTGGACTCTGCTCTAAAAATGAACTAAACAAACCTCTTTTTCTTTATGAAGTAGCCAGCCATGGGCATTTTATTACAGCAATAAAAACAAACTAAGAAGCCGGGTGTGGTGTTGCACACCTTTAATCCCAGCAGAGGTAGAAGGATTGCCATGAGTTCGAGGCCACCCTGAGACTACACAGTGAATTCCAGTCTGGGCTAGAGTGAGACCCTACCTTGAGAAGCCAAACAAACAAACAAACAAACAAACCCAAAACCCCCAAGAGCTGGAGAGATGGTTTAGCGGTTAAGGCACTTTCCTGCAATGTTCAATTCCTCGGTACTCATGTGGTGTATTCTTCTGGAGTCCATTTGCAGTTGCTGGAGACCCTGGTACATTCAATCTCTCTCTGTCTCTCTTCTTTCTCTGCTTGCAAATAAATAAATAAATAAGTAAATTAAAAAAATAAACCAAACTAAGATATTGCCTACTTTTTTGGTTGTTTTTTAAAGAAGGGTCTCACTCTAGCCCAGGTTGACCTGGAACTTACTCTACGGTCCCAGACTGGCCTCGAACTAACAGCGATCTGACTACCTCTGCTTCCCGAGTGCTGGGATTTAAAGGCATGCATCACCACACACAGTACTTCCTGTTTTTGTATTTGATTGTGGGCCTATTTTTCTCTGATCTCTCTGGGATCATTTGCAGTTTATGACTTCATTTGCTTCTGTCTGGGTTATCTTTCCTTTTGTCCTAACTCACAAGGTCAGCAGCATCTAACTTCTCCACATATCTTGAGATTTTCCTTCTGAATTCTTTGTGCACAGTCAAGCCATTCTAGACCCTCAGCTGACAGGGATCTCTCTCTCTCTCTCTTTTACCTTACAAGTAGATCATTCTGGTTGGAAGAATTAGATTCAATGCAGTGCTTCTCTCCATAATTCCCTCTGCTTTCTGAGACATAGAATTGTCATTTTGGCAAGAAGTTACTAGAAAACATCTGTAGCCGCCATTGTACGGTATGTTATGAAGGGGGTCTTTGCGGACTACGCCTCCTACTCTGTGAGTTGGGTGAGTGTGGATGACTAAGTTTGGCAGAAGAAACAGTAGAAGAATAAGGAGATCTGCAGAATAAAGTGAGAGAAACCTGGAGTTCAAGAGGACATACAAGAGGGAAGGGTAAAGCTTCAGGTTCACTGAGATGAACTGTCAGACCAGGCACAGATATGGAGGAAGGGATTTATTGAAGCTTACAGATCCAGGGGAAGTTCCATAAAAGCAGAAGAAATTGGTCTGCTTTCACAGGCCCAAGCAGAGAGAGAGAAGTACAAGCCTAAAGGTCAAAAGCCACACAGCACAGCACACTTCAGGAACTCCAGCTAGGCACACTTTGCATATCTTTAGATTGAAATCTGAAACCCACCACCACACCTTAAGATCCACCCAATGGCACTGCCTCCAGCCAGGTGGCTAGAGAGGCAAACTACAAACAAATAAACAACTGAATATATTGGGGGCCATCTATTCTATTCAAACCACCACAGCCTCCTACTCTGTGAGTTGGGTGAGTGTGGATGACTAAGTTTGGCAGAAGAAACAGTAGAAGAATAAGGAGATCTGCAGAATAAAGTGAGAGAAACCTGGAGTTCAAGAGGACATACAAGAGGGAAGGGTAAGACGACGAGATGGGAAGATGACAGCAAGCTGGGCCAGTCCGATGGGAATCAACCGACAAAGCACCCTCATGGCATGGGATCAAGAATGGGGGTTGGGGACCCGAGTTCAGATCCACAGAACCCATGTAAGATGCTGGGGGGCGGGTGTGAGCTTCGAATCCCAGCACTGCAGAGGAAGAGACAGGACGTTCCTGGGGCTCTCTGGTGGCCACCTAGTCTAGCCGAATCACTGAGCTCTGGGTTCAGTGAGAGACATGTCCCAAAGATATAAGGTAAGCAGGGCATGGTGGTGCACACCTTTAATCCCAGCACTTGGGAGGCAGAGGTAGGAGGATCGAGGCCACCCTGAGACTACATAGTGAATTCTAGGTCAGTCTAAGCTAAATGAGAGTGAGACCCTACCTGGGGGGGGGGGGGCGGGAGCCAGGAGTCGTGGCGCACGCCTTTAATCCCAGCACTAGGGAGGCAGAGGTAGGAGGATCCCTGAGAGTTCAAGGCCACCCTGAGACTACACAGTGAATTCCAGGTCAGCCTGGGCTAGAGTGAGACCCTACCTCAAAAAACAAAACAAATAAACAAAAGAAAAAGATATAAAGTAGTAAGTGATTAAGTCAACCCAAGGTTGACTTCTGACCTACACACACACACACACACAAAGGAACAAAAAGAACCTTGGAGGGTCTACTGTTGAATTTGGAGTCAGGTAGATCTCCTCCGGTCCGCTCACGGGGCCCAGAGATGATGAGACGGCCTACACACCGACTGGGTAGAAGCAGGGCTTAGAGCCAAGGGGTGGCAGTAATGGCTACTCCCACCTTTTTTGGCCTGGCCTACCTCCAAGAACTGGCCAATCTCCTTTTGAGGACTTTGGACTTCCACTGGAAGTAAACTAGAAGTTTGAACCAATTTTATCTAGGAAGGCTCCAGTTGACATCTGATGTATAACACACACAGCCACTGGTAAAAGAAAACATACTAAATGATAAAATTAGGAGCGAAGTAGGTAGCTCATGTATCTGGCTCGTTAAAACACTGAGGCTCAGAAGGTTATACAGTAGACCTCAGGAAGCTGGTATGGTGGCCAAGCTTGACTCCGATCTCAAGTTCTTTGGCTCCAAGGTCACCACCTTCTTGTCCAGGACGAGGGAATGGCGGCTGTGGAAGCTGGTGGTTCCTCACTCCCTGTCCTCGAGCACTTGGCACCCTTCTGGTCCGCAAGGGCCCAGTTCCTCTTTGCACGGTTCCCACAGGGGGCTTTGGGCGTATCAGTAACTGGTTCTTTCAGTGGGCTGAGCTCCAGGGAATGTTCTGTAGGAGACAGATTTTGCCTCGTAAGGGAAAACATGTGAGAAATAAGTTAATTAATAAGCTCCTCAGTTGTCATAAAGATGTCTTATCTGATATTAATAGAAACATGTTTTTCTTGTATCAGGAAGCCTTCTTTGATCTCAGCAACGACTTAGCCTCCAAGTCAGAATGAACAAAGGCACAGGAACGATGGTCCCACCTGGCAGCCATGAGGGGGAATTGGCGAATCTGGCCCACCATCTCCTGTCCTCTAGACACAGACGAATGCTGCCTTGCTGACTGAAGGGGGCAGGACGAGGTTTTGTGAGTGCAAAGTGCCAACACACCAACCCTGAGATAAAAAGCTGTAAATAGACCTTGAGCTTGATCCAGAGCCAGGCTCCGTGTCCTTGGGCTGGTAGGACTCCTAGGCCCTGTCCCAGGTGGGGGAGGGGGTGCCGAGCAGCTGCTGTGGAAATTTCCATGAGCTGTCCACCAGCTCTTGGGAAGCCCGGGTATTCCACATGGCATTGGAAGGACATAGGTTATAAAAGAGGCACAGGACATAGTCCCACTTCATTAGGATCTAGGCCCCTGGAGACAGGATTCAAGAATGCTTGCCAAGAAAGAAAGGGGACAAACAGGTTGCAAAATCTTAAAGCAAAGTTGTAAATAAGGTCAAGGCACGGAGCCATGCAGGAAAAAGTCACTATCACTTTGCAGTGATTAGAGTCCCATTTCACCTCCTAGGGAAGATGTTGAAAATACAAAATGAACATTCAAGTAAAAGCTGGTTTTAGCCGGGCGTGGTGGCGCACGCCTTTAATCCCAGCACTCGGGAGGCAGAGGTAGGAAGGATCGCTGTGAGTTCGAGGCCACCCTGAGACTCCATAGTGAATTCCAGGTCAGCCTGGGCTAGAGTGAGACCCTACCTCGAAAAACCAAAAAAAAAAAAAAAAAAAAAAAAAAAAAGCTGGTTTTATTTTATTAAATATTTTTAAATTTCTTTGTTTATTTATTTATTTGAGAGCGACAGACAGAACGAGAAAGAGGCAGAGAGAGAGACACAGAGAGAATGGGTGCGCCAGGGCCTCCAGCCACTGCAAATGAACTCCAGACGCGTGCACCCCCTTGTGCATCTGGCTAACGTGGGTCCTGGGGAGTTGAGCCTAGAACCAGGGTCCTTAGGCTTCACAGGCAAGCGCTTAACTGCTAAGCCATCTCTCCAGCCCTCATTGAATATTTTTAAAGGGGTCACAAATAATAGATTACTTGCCAGAGTCTGAAATACTCATAAGAATTTAGGTTAAAATTACATTTTTTAATATTTAATATTTATTTATTTATTTATTTGAGAGAGGGGCAGATAGATGAGAGAGAGACAGAGAAAGAGAGAATGGGTGGGCCAGGGCCTCTAGCCACTGTAAATGAACTCCAGACCCATGTGCAACCTTGTGCTTCTAGCTTACATGGGTCCTGGGGAATTGAACCTGGGACCTTGTAGCTTTGCAGGCAAGCCCCTTAATGGCTAAGCAATCTCTCCAGCCCAAATTTATTTTTAATACATAAGTCAGTGGGAAATTATCAAAAGAAAACTGTGGCTATAATATGTTGAGTGGTTGACTCTAGTGTGTATATGCTAGTAGGCACAAAACCCTGGGTTTGGGAGCTGGGGATATGGTTTATGAGTGAAGTGCTTGCCATGCAGTCATAAAGACCTGAGTTCAATCCCCAGGACCCGCATAAAAAGCAGGGAGCAGCAGCGCTTGCCTTTAATCCCAGCACTGGGGAGGCAACGACAGGAGGATTCCTGGCCATCTAGCCGAGCTAAATTGGGGAGCTTCAGATTCAGTGAGAGACCCTGTCTCAAAACACAAGGAGGGGCCTGGAGAGATGGCTTAGTGGTTAAGGCACTTGCCTGTAAAGCCAAGGGACAGATTGGCTGGGGTTTGGCTCCCCAGGATCCATGTAGGCCAGATGCACAAGGGGGTGCACGCATCTGGAGTTTGTTTGCAGTGGCTGGAGGCCCTGGCGTGCCCATTCTCTCTCTCAAATAAATAAATAAAAATAAAATATTTAAAAAAAAACAAGGAGCAAAGCAACTGAAGACACTAGTGTTGACTTCCATATGCATGTACCCTCATGTACATACCCCCATGAACATGTGCACAACATACACCACATCCACATCCACCAACAAAGAAACTGTTTTTGTTTTGGATTTCGAGGTAGGGTTTCAGTCTAGCTCAGGCTGACCTGGAATTCACTATGTCATCTCAGGGTGGCCTTGACCTCATGGCGATCCTCCTTCCTCTGCCTCCCGAGTGCTGGGATTAAAGGCGTGCGCCACCATGCCTGGCCCAAAGAAGTTATTTTTAAAAGATCCTTTGCCTAATCTCTAGTATGGCAAAAAATTTATCTAAAATCCTCAGTTCCATGTCTTAGCAATTATTACCAAAAGCTTTTAAAGTATGTGGTTTTTCTAAAATCAGATGTTGTAACCCTTCCAGAAATTGCAGGTGTTTTTCTTCTCTCATAACAGTTATCCGTGAATGTGTGTATATGTGTGTGTGTGTGTGTGTGTGTGTGTGTGTGTGTATTTGCCACTGTGCTGCATTCCTGCTATGGCTTGAAGTTTGAGTGTGGCACCCAAAGGGTTCACATACTGGGAATTTGGTCCCTCGTATGGCAGTGCTGAGAGATGATGAGACCTTTAGAAGGTAGGGCAGAGTGAGAAGTCCTCAGGTTTTTGGGAAGCTGCCCTCAGAAAGACTAAAGAGAGTACCATAGGACCCTGAGCTCTCTGGAGCCCATGCCCCCAGCTTCCTGTTTGGATGTGACCTCTCTGTAGTTGCACCAGGACGCCAACTGCCATTAGCCCCTCACCAGAGAATGAACTGATGGGTCATCCAGATCTTGGATTTTCAGTCTTCCAAGCTGAATAATACAATTCCCAACACACCGGTTAAGGTGCCTCTGCCGGTAGGACAAATCAGGAACAGAATTTAGCTCACATTTAGGCTCACTTCTTCCATAGTTGAGCCAGGGCTCCAGGCCCATCTTCCTCTGCCCTGCACACTTTCACAGACCAGATTGCTTTTGGGGGCTGACTCATTCTTCATTACAAGATGGCCACAAAGAGCAACCAGGGCTACAAATTCCCTGGAGAGAGACAAGCTAGCTACAGCTTCATGTAGTCACTGAGCAGAAATCCTCAGTTTTTTCTGACTGGGCCATCCCAGGACCAGTCACTGTGGGCCTGCCATGTGCTGACTGGTCCAGGCTCAAACATCTACCATCTTGGCAGGAGGTTGGAAATGACTTCCATCGTGAAGCACCTGGAGGCTGTAGCCACCACTGAAATTGCATGTGTCTTCACATGGAGAGAAGGAGGAGAGGTGTGAGACCTTCCCAATGTGGACCACACCTTTGTACCAATTAAAAATTTTTAAAGAGTAACTTTTTAGATACAAAGCTCTGTAAAGGATATAAAGATACATAATTCACAACCTATTAAGAGATTTTTTAAAAAAAAAAAAGGACAAATTAAGAATTAACAGTAAGCCAGGCGTGGTGGTGCACGCCTTTAATCCCAGCACTGGGGAGGCAGAGGTGGGAGGATTGCTGTGAGTTTGAGGCCACCCTGAGACTCCATAGTGAATTCCAGGTCAGCCTGGACTAGAGCGAGATCCTACCTCGAAGAATAAAACAAAACAACAGCAAAAAAGAATTCATGATAATACGTAACTAGGTATAATGTGAAAAAGAGGCCAGGAAGTGCTGTAGTAAGGAACTGTGAAAGTAGAGGCAGAGTGCTTTGGTTTGGGTGATTAGAGGGGTGTCCCATAGCAAGTTATACTGGAGTTAGGTCCTAGACAATGAGTGGGACTACAGTGATAGCAGGTGAGCAGGGACCTATAAAGCTTAGGGGGTGGGAGGCCAAGGTAGCAGCCTAGGTTAGTGGGAACACATGTTTTAGACATTGCTGCTAAGGCAAGAAATGTTACCCCAGGCCAGAATTTTCAAGGTTTACATACCTGAGTGACCAGGATGACCTAAGTCAGGTTGCAAGGTGATGGAGTGAGTCTATTTTGTCCCTATAAAGAAAATGGAGGCAGAGGTAGGAGGATCACTGTGAGTTCGAGGCCACCCTGCGACTACATAGTGAATTTCAGGTCAGCCTGGGCTAGAGTGACACCTTACCTGGAACAACCAAAAAAGAAAGAAAGAAAGAAAGAAAGAAAGAAAGAAAGAAAGAAAGAAAGAAAGAAAGAAAGAAAGAAAGAAAATGGGCTCCACCTGCCTAGGAGGAAGCACAGCACCCCCATTTATGCTCCTCACCTTCCTTAACTGTTTCCATGACCAAATTATACACAGTGCAAGGTAGGCTTGGGGCCAATCTGTCACTTGCGGGTGGAGGCCACTGGTCCCATCAATCTGGTGGCCTGCGTACGTCCTTAGAAGGCTCCATGGCTCTTCAGCGAGGTTAATTCCGCCCCGTTGCTTTGAACTTGGTCAAGAGTGTTCCTCACAGCTGGTCCAGGGTCACGATCTCAGAGCTCTGCTCCAGGTGAACTCCCAGCTACCTAGCAATCAGCTGCTCCAGAGACTGTGGCAAAGGAGGAGTGTGGGGTATCCGCCCAGATGTAGCACTCCTGACTTCTCCCCTTCGGGGGACCCGCTGTGCTAGGAGACTGGGAGCTCGTCACACCAGCAGGAGGGCAGCTTGCCCTGTCTTTCTGGTTCCCCCATACTACTGGGTTGGGGCTCCCATTAGAGGTGCTTAGCTGAGGTGCTGAGATGCCAGGGTCTATGACCAGGGTCACCCTCTTACACCTCTCATTGATGCAAAGGAAGAAAACCCAGAGGTCCAGCACCAGGGGAACTTAGGCTCACTCATTTTCCCGGAGGCAGGCAACCCTGCGCTCCTCCAGCACATACTCACGTTGACTTTCTGTAATTTCCTTAGTCATTGGCAAAAACTGTCCTTGGAGCCAAGTGTGGTGGCGCACGTCTTTAATCCCAGCACTCGGGAGGCAGAGGTAGGAGGATCGCCGTGAGTTCGAGGCCAGCCTGAGACTACATAGTGAATTCCGGGTCAGCCTGAGCTTGTGTTAGACCCTGCCTCGAAAAATCAAAAAACAAAAACAAAAACAAAAACAAAAAAAACTGTCTTTGGTTGGTCCTCAGCTGTAAGTTGAAATTCTCTGTACAGCCCTGCCTCAAAAGTTAGGCTTCGCTCCCGGTTTCCAGTCTCTACCGTGTTTCCTGCTTTTTTGTTATTGTTGTTGTTGTTTGCAACTTGGGGCCCAAGCCTAGAAATCACTCTAAAATGTACAACATTTTAAAACACAGGAAACTTTTCGAAAAGTACCCAGCTACTTTGTGAAGGAGAGCAGAGCAAAATATGTAATTGATGATTGGGATGTCTTCGTTGACACTGTGAATCATAGCTCCTTTCAATTCAGTCCCTACCTCCTGATTCCTGTCACATAATCAGTATAGTTCCCTGAATGAAATCAGCTTAGAAGACTTGCCTGAGGTGAGGTGAGGGAGTGTTTGGAAAGATGACCTTATCTGTTTTGTTTGCTTGTTTGGCTGTGGATGTAGTTCAGTGGGCAGAATATTTGCCTAGCATGCGCGAGGTCCCAGGATTCCACCCCAAACACCACACAACACAACACACACACACACAAACCCAACTGAGCTACAGTTGTTCTCTAGTGTGATTAAGGTGTCAGTGGTTACATGATACTTTGTAAAAAGGTATTAGCTATAGACTTAAGTTCTGTGTAATTTACTAGGTATAAATTCGACCTCTATTTATTTTATTTTGTTTTTCGAGGTAGGGTCTCACTGTAGCTCAGGCTGACCTGGAATTCACTCTGCATTCTCAGGGTGGCCTCGAACTCACGGCGATCCTCCTACCTCTGCCTTCCGAGTGCTGGCATTAAAGGCATGCATCACCACGCCCGGCTTTCAACCTCTATTTAAATGTTAAAAAAAAAAAAAAAAAAAAAGCCAGTGATCCTGACGTCCTTGGCTAATGCCCACATGCTCCTGTGTGCTGTAGTGTGAGGAAAAGAAAGAGAAGCACAGTGGCCTCCTGAGAAGGCAGACACATGCTCTAAACACAGGCAGAGAAATGAACGGAGCTTGTGATTAATGGGCTGAGCTGGGATGTTTCCCGTTGCAGAATATAGAGCCTCTTCTGTAATGTGCTTAATCACTTATAATTGTGTAGTCAGCTAATTACAGTAATTAGTCTTGCCTCGGTTCAACAGGGTTAGTTGTTCCTTTAAGTCATTCTCTTAGCAAGCCTGGGTTAGATTTTTCTGAGACTGGTGACCAGATTGTGACCTGCAGTGGCACTCCTGGGCCCCAGATACAATCTGTTTGCCCTGCATTTTCACCATTAAGAATTAGGGGTTTGGGTTTGGCATGGTGGCACAAGCCTTTAATCCTAGCACTTGGAAGGCAGAGATAGGAGGATCACCATGAGTTTGAGGCCACCCTGAAACTACATAGTGAATTCCAGGTTAGCCTGACCTAGAGTGAGACCCTACTTTGAAAAAACAAACAAACAAAAAGAATTAGGGGGCTGGAGAGATGGCTCAGTGGTTAAAGGCACTCGTTTGCAATTCCCCAGCACCCATGTAAAGTCAGATGCACAAAGTGTTGCATGTTAGGGGTTTGATGAATTTTTGAGTAATTGAACCACGCCCCTTAGGCCTCTGAGCACAGCAGTGAGGCAATGTGGGATCTACCCTGGCACCCCTCAGCTCAGCACCAATCCATCCTGCTCAGATCCAAGTTAATCACACTTTGAAAGGAGGAGTATTGACTGCACACAATAGCACTATTTGTAATAGCTAAGAATAGATACAAAGAATAAGAGACTGGCTAGGAAAATATAGTTTGTCCACATAAAGTAACACTGAGAGAAAATGAGGCCACTCCATGTACTAATTTAGAAAGAGCTTCAAGCTCTTCTTTTTAAATGAAAAAAGGCATAATAGAGCACATGGTAGGGCTATGCCTGTTGGTATAAAATATGAGCATAGGGTTGTATTTACTCACATATACATAGACACATAGAAAAGGAACAAAAGACTTTTTATGGGAGAGAGAAAGAGAGGGGGGGGGGGGATAGAATTGGCATGCCAGGGCCTCTAGCCACTGCAATCAAACTCCAGACACACACTCCGTCTTGTGTGCGTGTGCAACCCTGTGCACTTGTGTCACCTTGTAGATCTGGTTTACATGGGATCTAGAGAATCAAACATCGGTCCTTTGGCTTTGCAGGCAAGTGCCTTAACCACTAAGCCATCCCTCCAGCCCAACAAGAGACTTTTTAACAGTGATTTTGTCTGTGTGGGATAGTGTATGTGGTGACATATGGAAGCAGATAGGAGAGGAATGAAGGCAGAACAGACTTTTCATATAAGTTGTTTTGTAGCCCATTTGTGTCACGAACTTGGGAGACAGAGGCAGGAGGAGCACCATGAGTTCAAGGCCATCTTGAGACTACATACTGAATTCTAGGTCAGAATGGGCTAAAGTGAGACCCTACCTCAAGAAACTGAAAAAAAAATATTTTATTTATTTATTTTTATTTATTTATTTGTAGCCCAGGCTGACCTGAAACTTGTTATGTCTCCCTAGCTGGATTTGATCTTGTGATCCTCCTGCCTAAGACTCCTGAGTGCCAGGAATTATAGGTGAGCACAAGCACATTAAACATTTTTATTTGTTTATTTATTTAGGTTTTCTGAGGTAGGGTCTCACGCTAGCTCAGGCTAACCTGGAATTCACTATGTAGTCTCAGGGTGGCCTTGAACTCACAACAATCCTCCTACCTCTGCCTCCCGAGTGCTGGGATTAAAGGCATGCACCACCACACCTGGCACATTAAACATTTTAAAAATAAATTACTAAAAATTTAACGAATGAAATCAATTTATTAAAATCTTTAATAAAAAAATTAAGAAGCTGGGCATTATGGTACACTCCTTTAATCCCAGAACTTGGGAGACAGAGGCAGGAGGAGCGCCAAGAGTTCGAGGCCAGCTTGAGACTACATATAGAATTCTAGGTCAGACTGGGCTAAAGTGAGACCCTACTTCAAAAAACTGAAAAAAAATTATTTTTTAATTTTTTTGTTTATTTTTATTTATTTATTTGAGAGTGACAGACAGAAAGAGGCAGAGAGAGAGAGAGAGAGAGAGAATGGGCACACCAGCTCCTCTAGCCACTGCAAACAAACTCCAGATGCATGCACTACCTTGTGCTTACATGTGCTTACATGGGTCCTGGGGAATCAAGTCTCGAACCAGGGTCCTTAGACTTCACAGGCAAGTGCTTAACCCTAAGCCATCTCTCCAGCCCCGAAAAAAAAAAAATTAAGAAGGAAAATATCAGGGCAAGGGGGAGCCCTTGCCCTCGCAGGGTTTATAGAGTGTACTGGGAAATTCATGTGTATTTAGCAGTAATAGAATCTATTTTGTTTGTTTTGCATTGCTGGGGATGGGCCATGGGGCCTCATGCATGTTAATTCTGTACCACTAAGCCATAACCCAGCCCTGGAATCTATCTTAATTCCTGTTGTATTCATTGAATAAGAGAATTATTAAACAACCGTTCTCCTGTAGAGAACCCTGGTTCTCCTGAGAGCAGGCGTTGTGACCCTCTTATTATTCCTGCTTGGGACAACTCTTCCTGTGCTGTTGGTGTTGACCACCAGGCAGTTGTAACTTGCTTTTATTTTTAGCCATATGCTCATACCACAGAGGGCCCAGAAATCAAAAAAGAATCCTGAGATTGAACTCAAGTAGGTCATATATAGCACACCAATTACAATTACAAATGCATCTCAAGACTTTTTCCTCCACAAAAAGTTGTGATTGATTAATTTCTCATATACTATATTAAGCCCTTCCAGTTTAGAATTCAATCTTAGAGAGAAAACATTACAACCAGCAAATATAGTGATTTGCCAAGCATTATGAACCAAGACCATATCTCCATACTTCGACTTACCATTTAGAAATAAAAGATAAAAATCCCTGAAGTAGAGCAGGGTGTGGTGGTGCATACCTTTAATTCTTTAATCACTGCGAGTTCTGGGCCACCCTGACACTACATAGTGAATTCTCAGGTCAGCCTGGATTAGAGTGAAACCCTACCCTAAAAAACAAACAAACAACAACAATAACAACAAAAAATCACTGAAGTAAATGAGTTGATTTTTTTGTTTTTGTTGTGCCAAATGTAAAAAATCCTGCGTACCTATGTAAAATGTGACTGAGCCATGAGGACGCTCTAGGCAGAGGAAGAACAGGCAGAGTCTCTGAGTTGGTACTATTCTGGGTATGTTAGAACACTGTGTGCAGGCTGTTTAGTTGGAGTGAAGTGAGAAAGGGAGAGAGGGCAGTTGAGACAAGAAACATACCTGGGGCTATTGTCACAGTCTTGTAAGACAATGTAAGGATTTGAGTTTGATTCTGAATGAGATGAGAAGCCAGTACCAGGGTGTGAATTTAAACATTACATGCTCTGTCTTTTGTTTTAAGATGAAACAAAGGATCACTGTAGGAAGATGTCTGGAAACAGAGGACCAGTTAGTTGGTTAATAATGCAGATGACAGATGATGTTAGCTTAGCCTACGGCAGAAGTGATGCTGAGTTTTGTAAAAGTTGGCTGACTCAGCAGGTATCTTGAAGCTGGGTGGAAGAATTTGCTCCTGGATTTTATGTGATGGAAACAGGTGTCAAGGAGGATGCCAAGGTTTCGGTCTGAGCAATGGCAGAAATGACTGGTTCTTCCGAACAGTAGGGGAAGGTAACATTACAGAATGAAGTCAAATAACTCTCAAGAAAGTGGGATGATGTCAGCAAAAGTGGCACAGTAAAAACCTTGGGGCTGGAGAGATGGCTTAGTGGTTAAGGTGCTTGCCTGTGAAGTCTAAGGACCCATGTTCGACTCTCCAGATCTCACATAAGACAGATGCAGAAAGGTGAGGCAAGCGCAAGGTCGCACATGCCCACTAGGTGGCGCAAGCATCTGGAGTTCGATTGCAGTGGCTGAGGCCCTGGTGCACCAATTCTCTCTCTCTCTGTCTCTCTAAAATAAAAATAAAATTTAAAAAGACCTTGGAAAAATTCTGTCCTCAACAAAATCAATGAAGAAACTGGTAACAACAGACTATTCTGGAATATTCTTTCCTTCAAAACTCTGCAAATCAACCAAAGCCTTGTAGCACTAGGGAGTAAATGACTGAATCTCAGACGGTGTTCTAGTCTTAACCCCAGACTCCCTCTATGTGAAAGCCTTGAAAAACCATCTACATTTGTGGTTCAACTTGAGGGACCAGAACAGAGCTGGAAATCTTGCAAAACCTCATTCTCAGAGAACTACCATTATTTTTGCCTTCCTAGTGGTTCCTGAAAGACTATTTTTACAAGGCTGTTTGTAAGTTCTCCATTGTGAAAAGCTTTTTTCCTAGAGGGTATTTGTTTAAAAACAAAACAAAAGAAAACAAAAAACACAACAAAAAAATACCACTTCCCCCAAACAACAAAACTACAGACATGTGTTTTGATTTTGCAGCTGTCTTAAGTAGTGGATAACAGTTTCTGTAAAGAACAGGCTAACCAATAGGCTTAAAAGGAGAATGAAAAGTCCACATAGTCCTGGGACTGCTGAAGGCCTTGGCATGCCTGGGTCATGCACATGCTCAGGGAAGACCAGAGAAGGCCCTTGGATTTCACCTCTGGGTGACCTGTGTAAGCAGAAGTTGGGTAGAGAAGTGTCAGCTGCTTGGCTGAGTGCTGAAGGCAGGCATGCTCCAACAAAACCCAAAACTCTTTGTCCAAGGCCAGGGGACTTTACAGGTTCCTGGCATGTCAGGAAATCTGTCTTCTTACATGACTGGTAAGCTGCGTAGAGCCTTCAGTGGCCACACAGAACAAGAACACAGTCTTTACGTATTAACTTGAAAAAGTCACTAAAAGACAATTATAGAGAACAATAGACAACAGCTGTAGACCCTGGGGAGGTAGGAGAATGGGATTTCTTTTTCTTTTTTCGAAGTAGGGTCTCACTCTAGCTCAGGCTGACCTGGGATTCACTATGTAGTCTCAGGCTGGCCTTAAACTCATGACAATCCTCCTACCTCTGCCTCCCGTGTGCTGGGATTAAAGGTGTGTGCTACCATGCCTGGCGAGAATGTGATTTCTACAGGTGCTGCATTGTGTTATTTCAGATCGTTTCAACATGAGACAAGAAAGGATAGTCTACACACAGGAAAGAAAGACATTAGACCTCCTAGACAAAAACCTTAAGTTATGTAGTTCAAATCTATTCAGAGAGCTCATTACAACCATGTCTAAAAGAATTTCAAAAATGAGAATGATGCCTTACAAAAAAAATTTTAATTTTCTGTATTTTTAAAAATTTATTAAAGAGAGAAAGAGGGAGGGAGGGAGGGAGGGAGAGAGAGAGAGAGAGGGAAAGAGAGAGAGAGAGAGAATGGGCATGTCATGGCCTTCAGCTGCTGGAGGTGAACTCCAGACACATGTGCCCACTTGTGCATCTGCCTTACATGGGTCCTGGGGAATTGAACCTGGGTCTTTTGGCTTTGTAGGCAAGTGCCTTAACTGCTAAGCTATCTCTTCAGTCTTTTATTTATTTATTCAAAAAAGAGTTATTTTTTTTCTTGTTGATTTTTTTCTTATTTGGCTATATCTCTTTATTCTGTATTCAGATTTTTTTTTGTGGGGGGGAGGGTTTTGCTTTGGCCCCGGCTGACCTGGAATTCACTATGTAATCTCAGGCTGGCCTCAAACTCACAGTGATCCTCCTACCACTGCCTCTTGAGTGCTAGGATTAAAGGCGTGGACCACCAAACCTGGCCCAGATTTTTTTTACTTTATTTAATTAATTTATTGTTGTTGGGTTTTTTTTTGGGGGGGGTTCAAAGTAGGGTCTCACTCTAGCTCAGGCTGACCTGGAATTCACTATGTAGTCTCAGGGTGGCCTCGAACTCACGGTGATCCTCCTGCCTCTGCCTCCCGAGTGCTGGGATTAAAGGCGTGCGCCACCACGTCCGGCTTATTAAATTAATTTATTAATAATTAATTTATTTATGAGAGAGAGAGAGATGGAGAGGTAGAGAGATAGGGATTGACTGAAAAAGAGAGAGAGAGAGAGAGAGAGAGAGCGAGCGAGCGAGCGAGCAAGCATAGGCACCCAGGGCTTCTGGCTGCTGCAAACAACAAACTCCAGACACATGCGTCTGGCTTTACATGGGAACTGGGGAATCAAACCCAAGTCATTATACTTTGTAGGCATGCAATCTCTCCAGCCCCACAAAGATATTTTACCAAAAATAAATTATAAAAATAATCAAATGTTTTGGAGTTGAAAAACACAGTAAGTGAAATAATTCACTAGTTGAGCTAAATAGCACATTTGAAAAGGCTGGAAAAAGGATCAGCACAATTGAAAATAAGTCATTTGAGGTATAGAAAGGGAAATGAACAGAGCCTCAGAAATCTGGGATAACAGTGAGTATACAAACATACCGTTAATGGAAGTCTCAGAAGGAGAAATAAATAGGCAGGGGGCTGGAGAGATGGCTCAGTTAGTAAAAGCACTTGCTGTGCACCCATGTATAAAGCCTGGCATGGCCATGCCTATCTGTAACCCCAGTTCTGAGGTGGATGGATATAGGAGAGTCATTGAGGCTCACTGGTCCTCTAGTTTGACTGAAAATATCAGCTGTAGGTTCAGTGAGAGATTCTGGCCTCCACATGAGCACATGGGCCACGTACATCTGGACACAGATGGGCACAGATCACACACACACACACACACCACAAATAATATTTAAAAATAAAATAGGTAAGAAAAGCCAGGTGTGGTGGTACATGCCATCAATCCCAGAACTCGGTAGGCAGAAGTAGGAGGATCTCTGAGAGTTCAAGGCCACTCTGGAACTAAATAGCGAGTTCTTCCAGGTCAGCATGAGCTAGAGAGAGACACTACCTCAAAAAATAAAAATAAAAAAGGTTTTTGGCCGGGCATGGTGACACATGCTTTTAATCCCAGCACTCAGGAGGCAGAGGGAGGAGGATCGCCATGAGTTTGAGGCTACTTTGAGACTCCATAGTGAATTCCAGGTCACCCTGAGCTAGAGTGAGACCCTACCTCAAAAAACTAAAACAAACAAACAAACAAACAAACAAACAAAAAAGGTCAGAAAGAATAGCAGAGAACTGTCCAATTTTGATTAAACTATTCATCTGCACGTCTAAGCAGCATACTGAACTGACATGATAAACTCAGATCCAAACTGAGACATACAACAAACTGTCAAAAATCAAAGGCAAAGAGAAAACATTGAGAAAAAAAAAAAAAAAAGCAAGGGGAATTCATCACTAGCAGATCCTTCCTACAAAAAATAAAGGGTAGCTGGGCTGGTGATACACAGATGTCATACCAACTACTCAGGAAATGAGGTGAGAGGATCACTTGAACCCATGAATTCAAGACCAGCCCAGGCAGCATAGGAGGAAGACCTCATTAAAATAATTAAGTAAATCAGTCAGTCAGTCAGTCAATAAATCAATCAATCAAGCCCTTAGGCTGAAATGAAAGGACACCTGGTAGCAACTAAAGTCCATATGAAATAAACAACAGTGGTCAAGGAAACCACACAGGTAAATAATATAAAAGGCAGCATGAATGTACTTTTGTCTATAGTTCTTTTTACCCCTATCTCATTTAAGCAAACTATACAAACCAATAATTAGGAACGTGTAGTGCTATGAGTATATGAAGGATAGAAATGTAATTTGTTAACAGTCCTAATGGAGCCATGTAGGAACAAAATTTCTTTTCTTTTCTTTTTCTTTTTTTTTTTCCAGGTAGGTCTTGCTCTAGAGTCCTGGCTGAACTGGAATTTGCAATGTGGTCTCAGGGTGGCTTCAAACTCATGGCAATCTTCCTACCTCTGCTTCTCAAGTGCTGGGATTAAAGGCGTGCACCACCACACCGGGATAAATTTTTTTTGTTTTGTTTTGTTTTTGTTTCTCGAGGTAGGGTCTCGCTTTAACTCAGGCTGACCTGGAATCACTATGTCGTCTCAAGGTGGCCTCGAACTCACAGCAATCTTCCTACCTCTGCCTCCCAAGTGCTGCGATTAAAGGCATGTGCCACCATGCCTGGCCCTAAAAAAATTGTTTTTTTGAGGTAGGGTCTTGCTCTAGTCCAGGCTGACCTGGAATTCACTATGTAGTCTCAGGATGGCCTCAAACTCACGGTGATCCTCCTACCTCTACCTCCTGAGTGTTGGGATTAAAGGCATGCACCGCTATGCCTGGAAAAACTTTTATATATTAGTGGTATTTCTTATTAATCCAAACTAGAATGTTATGGTAACTCTTAAAGCAACTCATAAGAGAACCAAGTGTGGCTGACAGTTTAGGATGAGATCTGAGATTTGACTGATTTGGCAACGTGGAGGACATGGGTGATCAGTTTTAGGGATATACTTGGGGCAGTCTGTGTGTCAGCTTCCCATTACTACGGCAAAAAAGCCAAGACAATCATCTTAAAAGCAAGACAGGTTCATTTTGGCTCACAGTTTTTGAGGTTTTAGTTCTGGTCAGTTGGGCTGTTGCTTTTGAGTCTCTGATGAGACAGCCTATCATGGTAGGATGGCGTAGTGGGCCAAACTGCTCACCACATGGCAGCTGGTGGGCAAAGAGAAAAAGGGTCCTAATATCCCCCATAAGGTCACAATCCTAATGACCTCCTAAAGGTTCCACCACTTCCCAACAGCAATCAAGGCTGGGGACCAAGCTCAACAAATGAGCTTGTGAGGCATTCAAGACCCAAACCACAGCTGTCTGATGAAACTGGTTTTGTAGAGTGGCAGAAAAAAAGTGGATAAAATGAATATAGATCATTGTTCCAGGAGTTTTGTTACAAATGGAAATGGAGGGCTGGAGAGATGGCTTAGTGGCTAAGGTGCTTGCCTGCAAAGCCTAAGGACCCAGGTTTGACTCTCCAGGTTCCACAGAAGACAGATGCACAAGGTGACACATGCATCTGGAGTTTGATTGCAGTGGCTGGAGGCCCTGGAGTGCTATTTCTCAATCTCTCTCTCTCATTAAAAAAAAAAAAGGGGGGGGGGAATGGATAAATCCGATGAGGGTGAAGAAGAGCAAGAGATATTTTAAGAAGCATGCTGATGGAGGTGACTCAGCAGAGTGGAAAAATTAAGTGCCTTGTTTCTGTCACTAAGAGGAAGTTTTGAGACCAGAGGGGTGTTATTGGAGTACTGTGGCCCTCATCCAAATCTTCTGGGTCTAGGCATCTTTAGTTATTGGAAGAAAATGTACATACATACACATTTGAATGTATATTATTATTATTATTTTTGGTTTTTCAAGGTAGGGTCTCACTTTGGCCCAGGCTGACCTGGAATTCACTATGGAGTCTCAGGGTGGCCTCGAACTCATGGCGATCCTCCTACCTCTGCCTCCCGAGTGCTGGAATTAAAGGCGTGCACCACCACACCCAGCTTGAATGTATATTATTATATAATATTATTTTAAAGTCTTTTTACATTTTATATTTTATTTATTTATTTATTCATTTGAGAGAGAGAGGCAGGCAGATAAGAGACAATGGGTGCACAGGGCCTCTAGCCATTGCAAATGAACTCTAGATAAATACACCACCTTGTGTATGTGGCTTATGTGGGTTACTTAGGCTAAGTACCTAGGAATGAAACCCATGCATGATTTTTTTTTTTGCTCATTTTTAATTTGGTGGCTTTCTTGCTACTAGCTACAATCCTTAGTCTCAGCTTGTAGCAAGACTGACAAGGAGGAATAATTGTTATTTTCTTGCTGTCCACTCTGTCTTCCTTATTAGAATTATCTTCAATTTGGGTTTTCTTTGCAATCTTTTCCAAAAACATCTTTTTGTTATGAGAAATTACAAACCTATGTAGATAATAATATGAACTCCGATAACCCATCTTTTCCCTTCCCAAGTGAGTCCATTCACTTCTTCAGTCCTGTAATATTTTGAACCTAGTCTGATACATGTTATTTTATCTGCAAGTCATTGAGTGTGTATAAAATGTAAACTCTCTTTTAACGTATTTGAGAAAGAGGGAGAGAGAATGAGAATGGAGAGAGAATGAGAATGGGCGCATCAGAACCTCCAGCCACTGCAAACTAACTCCAGACCCACGTATCACCTTGTGCATCTGGCTTAGGTGGGTACTGGGGAATCGAACCTTGGCCCTTAGGCTTCTCAGGGAAGCATCTTAACAGTCAAATCACCTCTCTAGCCCTTTAACGTGCGATTTTGTGTGTGCGTGTGTTGCGGGAGTCGTGGGGGAAAAGTATGCCGCCCACGCCCACGGGTGGAGTGTTGGTCATTGATCTCCCTGCCCCGGGGTTTCTCTCCTTTCTTCAGCTAGGAAGGCCGGCCTTGCTGGTCCGCTAGCTTCAGGATTCTGACTTCGCCTCCCACTGCCGTGGGCGCGCTGCAATTACAGACGCCAGCGCCGCGGTGCTTCGGGCCTTACGTGCGTGCTCGGGATCCGAACCCGAAAGAAACTGAGAAAGGGTCCTCAGCACAAGGCTCGGGAACAAGGAAGCGGCCTCGCCCCGGGACTCGATTCCTCTGTGATCCCACCGGAAGTTCCAAGCCCCTAAAAGGCCAGGAGAGCCTCAGTGTCAACGCGACAAGCACGTGATCACTTACGAGCGCTCGCGCCAGAAAAGGCTCATCTCCGAGCGCACGCGCGCGGGTCACCCACAAGGTTTTCCAAATCGAGGGAAAGGGCAGCGAGCAGCCGCGAAGGGAGCCCAGCCCACTAAGGCGGCCTCTCATTGGCTACTGTTGTTCCACCCTCCGTCCCGATTGGCTGGGAGCTGGGCACACGGGCCGAGCACGCCGGGCGCCGTTGGGCCGGCACAACCAATGGGAAGGCCAGGGGGCGGGGCCGGAGGCGCGGGGCGTGCGGACGCGGGCGAGTAGGTAAACAGTGCTGAGAGCGTGTGCCGGGCGCTCGCGCTTTGGGGAACGCGGCGCGTAGGTCACGGAGGATTCCAGCTTCCTGCAGCCGGGTAAGGCTGCTGCTTCCCGGCCCGCCGCGTGTCCCGCCTGTGTTCGGCTGCGGTCAGAACCGGCCTGACCGTCGCCTGGCTTCCCGTTCTCCCCGGAGCGCGCCTCAAGGGCAGGTTGGGGGCGGGGGCGCGCAGCCGTGTCTGGGCCCCGAGGCCCACCCCAAGCCCGCGGGCCTGCAGCAGGGGAGAGGCGAGCGAGGGCCGCGCGTGGAGCCGTGGCTTCCTCCGTGGGTTCCTGGAAGCGCCCTGCAGCCCGGCGCCGGTCACCTGCTGCTTGCTACCCGGGGCCTGTCCTGTGGCTTCCGAGCTCGGGTCTCTGAACTGCCAGACTCTAGAACCTCGCAGTGGGTGTCCGGTCTCTGCCAGGCTGCCTTTTTTTTTTTTTAATTTTTTGAATTTATTTATTTGAGAGAAAAAGAGAGAGAGAAAATGGGCGCGCTAGGGCTTCCAGCTGCTGCAAACAAAATCCAGACGCATGTGGCACCTTGTGCATCTGGCTTCCGTGGGTCCTGGAATCGAACCGGGGTCCTATAGCTTTGCAGGCAAGCGCCTTAACTGCTAAGCCATCTCTTCAGCTCCAGGCTGCAGTTTTGTGTCAGAAACTTCCCGTGGTCGGAACCAGCTGTTGGGTTTCCCTGCTGAGTGAAGTTGAGGAAGGCAGTCTATTCCTAGGCCTTTCCTCACTTCCCTTTTCTTTAGTCTTTACTCTTGCTTTTTTTTTTTTTTTTTTTTTTGTATTTTTTGTTTGTTTTTCGAGGCAAGGTCTCACTCTAGCCCAGGTTGACCTGGAATTCACTATGTAGTCTCAGTGGCCTCAAACTCACAGCGATCCTCCTACCTCTGCCTCCTGAGTGCTGGGGTTAAAAGCGTGCGCCACCACGCCCGGCTCCTCTTGCTTTTCATGAAATTTTGAAAATTTATTTCAGAGTGAGTGACAGAGAATGGGCACGCCAGGGTCTCCAGCGACTGTAAACAAACTCCAGATGCATGCACCACCTTGTCATTTGGGTGGGTGCTGAGGAATTGCACCTGGGTCCAAACCTAGTCTTTATGCTTCGCAGGCAAGCGCATACTCTCACTCTAGGCTGGCCTGGCAATCTGATGGAGAACTTGCTCAGGCTCACTTGGGCTATGGGTCTGTGGGACAGGACTCGAGCTGGAGGTGCCTGGCGGATCTCCTTGCTGAGCAATTGAACTTGTATTGATGCCAGCCTGCCATTTGTCATGCCATGGACTGTGGGTCATCCCCTCAGGAAGGCTGTTGGGAGCTTGTCTCTTGGAGGAAAGCCCTTCTGAAAAGAGACAAGAGGGAGGCTGGCGGTTTTAACAGGAGTATCATCAGTAAGACTCAGGCAGCAGCTCTGGGTGATATATTCAGCCTTGCAAATAGAGCAGATGATGCTAACTTGTGATATTATTTTGCCCTGACCTTCGGCGGTTCAAAGTGAAAATGAAGCAAGCAGTTTGGGTACTTACTTTAGAGCTAGTGCATTACATAAGTTTCTCAACTCTAGACATTTGAGATTTTAAAAAAATATATTTTTATTTATTTATTTGAAAGGGAGAAAGAAGCAGGGAGAGAGAGAGAGAGAGAGAGAGAGAGAGAATAGGCATGCCAGGGCCTCCAGCCACTGTAAACAAACTCCAGATGCATGCACCCTCTTGTGCATCTGGCTTACATGTGTCCTGGAGAGTTGAACCGGGATCCTCTGGCTTTGCAGGCAAATGCCTTAACTTCTAAGCCATCTCTCCAGTCCCCCCGCTTTTTTTTTTGAGGTAGGGTTTCACTCTAGCCCAGGCTGACCATGGAGTTCACTATGTAGTCTCAGGGTGGCCTTGAATTCACAACAATCCTACCTCTGCCTTCCAAGTGCTGGGATTAAAAGCATGTGCCATTATGCCTGTGTTTGACTTTTTGAAAAAAAAAGATTTATTACTTATTTATTTGAGAGACAAATAGGCAGATAGACAGAATGGGCGTGCCAGGGCCTCTAGCCACTGCAGATGAATTCTAGATGCATATGCCACCCTGTGCATTTGGCTTACATGGGCCCTGGTGAATCGAACCTGGGTCCTTTGGCTTTGCAGGCAAGCCCCTTAACAGCTAAGCCATCTCTCCAGCCCCATTTGACATTTTTGATCCATAATTCTTTGTTGTTGGGGGTTTGCCCTATGTTTTGTAGGATATGTAGCAGAATCTCGGGCTTATACCCACTGGACAAATTGTGAAACCCTCCCTATTCCATTAGTTGTGAGAATTAGAAAGGTCTCCAGACATTTCCAAATGCCCCTTGGAGGATAACATTGCCTTTAGTTGAGAACTACCCAAGTAAGATTCTAAACAGGGTCATCCAGGCTGCCAAGTGCCTCTCTGACGGTTCATGAGTAGTTGAAAAGTTTAGGGAGAGGGCAGTGTTATGTCCCAGCCCTAAACAGACTTTGTAAGCTGTTCAAATTGAGCTTGACAGGGCATCCTACCTGTGCACAGAGTTGCAGAAGCGAAACCTGCTGAGAGTTGAAGGCAGAAATCCTGGACCTTCATTGGACTTACTGAATGTGTGGCAGCAACTAGGTGGGCTGGGAGCATGAGGGTAAGGAAGACTAGTAGTGTCTTATCTCCAGGACTATTGTAAGACATGGAGATAAGCACATGAAATCATCCTGGGTTGGTTCTTCAGTACTGAGCAAACAAGTGGGAGCTGTTTGAGTACTGAATAATGCCAGTTCAGTTATGCACAAGTGACTTAAAAACTTTTTTTGTTTTATTTTTATTTATTTGAGTGATAGAGAGAAAGAGGCAGATAGAGAGAGAGAATGGGCGCATCAGGGTCTACAGCCACTGCAAACGAACTCCAGACGAGTGCGCCCCCTTGTGCATCTGGCTAATGTGGGTTCTGGGGAATCGAGCCTCGAACGGGGTCCTTAGGTTTCAGAGGCAAGCGCTTAACCGCTAAGCCATCTCTCCAGCCCACAAGTGACTTTTGTGATCGTCACTTTTTGCTTAGATGTCTGTGTCTTGTGATGTGGAAGGAGGCTAGGCCTGTATCTGCAGGGAGTACCTGGCTGCAATTCAAATGTACATACGTGTGTGTGTGTATAGGTAGAGTGTGGGCATATGTATAATTTGTTGAATTCCTTAATTCATTTGTAGTTGACTGAGGTACCAATGTCAGAAATAGTGACCCATTTCTTTATGCAGAGAAATAGGCTTTATTTTTTGGGTGGGGTTCAAGGTAGGGTCTCACTTTAGTCCAGACTGACCTGGAACTCACTCTGTATCCTCAGGCTGCCTTCAAACTCATGGCAGTCCTCCTACCTCAGCCCCCTGAGTGCTGAGATTAAAGGCGTGCTCCACCATGCCTGGCAGAGAGGCTTGACTTCTGAGTCTATATTTTGTTTTTAGTGTAACCTGGAATTATGTCTCTTAGTAAGTCCCAACGTGATAGGCATGCAGAAAAGCTGAAGAAAGATAGTGATTATGGTAGTGTGGCCAAGGGTTGTGTAGAGGTGGTGGTGGGGCAACATCCCAGTCCCCTATCATGAATTTCTGTTTCTTTTTTTTTATACTTTATTTATTTATTTGACACACACACAGAGAATGGACACGCCAGGCCCTCTAGCCACTGGCAAACAAACTCCCAACACATGCGCCACCTTATGCATCTGGCTAATGTGGGTCCTGGGGAATTGAACCTGGGTCCTTTGGCTTTGCAGGCAAATACCTTGACCGCTAAGTCATCCCTCCAGCCTGGATTTCTGTTTCTTAACTGATCCTGTGGGAATGTATCAGGATTTTCTTCTAACACTCCTTCATCAGGTAGAGTTTTCTTGAATGAGGAAGGGCAGGCACTTCTTTGTCAAAGAAGTTTGGAGAAGTCTATTACTGGGAAGCTTATAACTTGGCAGGATAAATTTCCATTAAAAGCCATAGACACTGAGTCATATTCTTTGTCAGTTGAAACAAGAGCTGTGTGCAAAATTAGACAGGAATATTTACAGAGTTATCATGATTTGACAATAGAAACAGTTGCAACATTCCCATTAACAAGTCAAGAATGAGAAAGAGCAAGTCAAAGGGGAGGGACAGTGAGGTCTTGCTCTGGAGTTGCATATGTGGTAGGAGTGGGAACTAAGGAGGCAATTTGTGTGAATTGAGGATGACCTGAGTCTCTGTGGGGTCAGAGTGGGCATAGGATTCAAGGCGCAGACTAGAGAGAATATATACACAAGTCATTTCTATACTGTTTGGATAGAGGACTGAAATTTCTAAATGGTGTAGGAGCTGGGTACTAGTGTCATTACTGAAAGTAGAGGGTGGAACTGATTTAGGGGAAGGTGGTAATGTAGGTACTAGATAATGATGAGTCTCAGTGGGATTTTTTTTTTCTATCCTTTTTTTTTTTTTTTTTTTTTTTGGTTTTTCGAGGTAGCGTTTCATTTTAGCCCAGGCTGACCTGGACTTCGCTATGTATTGTGAGGGTGGCCTCGAACTCATGGCGATCCTCCTATCTCTGCCTCCTGGGTGCTGGGATTAAAGGTGTGTGCCACCATGCCGGGCTTAACTTCACCTTTTTAAGTGTTCATTTCCCCATATGTGAACAGATGTATATGTCATTTATTTATTACCAAAATCAAAGTATAGGACAGTACCACACCTTCCAAATTCCTTTGTGTGCCTCCGTAAATTCCTTTGTAAGTTGCTTGTAGGACTGGGGTGAATAATGTGGTATGGTTGTATTTAACTTGGCTGAGAGTGCCTGTTAGGCCTGATAATGGGGAGAACTCCTTGAATGGCCCACAGAGAGGTGTAAGCAGCCCAGGAGATAGTGTGCACAAGAAGGCAAGAGGGTAGGGCTGGCCTAGCTGTGGAGTGTGGAGCAGGTGGAGAAAAGAGGCTGATGAAGGAGGCTGAGAGGCTGATGCTGGAGGGAGAGTTGCAGGAATGTGTGAGGTTGGCAGGAAGTGCTGGGGGTGCAGCAGAAAGTGATGGAGGCCGGCTGAGGAGTTCTGGCTTGAACTGGAGGTGTCACCGATAGTGGCGAGGTGGTGGGAGGTACATAGCTCCCAGAGGTTGCTCATTTGATGAAGAGTGCTGGACATGAGTTGTGAAACTGAAAGGGAATGCTTTGAGAAAGAACAGAGAAGGCAGAAGTAAAGGGTGGAGCCAGAGCCTGGTGGCAGAGGCTAGGGAGGGTCTTGAGATGTGGGTCCAGAAGTTTGAGGGTGCTCTAATCTGATTTCTTCCATTTGCGGATGGAGGGGAATGAAGGAGATCTACTCTAGGGGAGTGAAATCATGTGCTTGGCATGAGGAGGACAGGGTGGTCTCTGGGAGTACTGGAAGAGAAAACTAGGCTGGGCCTGCCCTTTCTACATCCACCCACTTCATGTGGTCCAGACGCATTTTGCATAGGTGGGGCTAAAAATAAAAAGAAAATAGAAAACCAGTCTGGGGTTCTGTAGGTGCCTGGAAGTGTCCTGTTCCAGTTGTCCTTGAAGAAAGTTGCTGTTCCCTGTAGGGATATGCGCATGTGCATTTTGTGTATGTGTAAGGGTAGCAAGAAGGGCTTCCCCTTAAAAAGCTGGATGTGGTGGCGCACGCCTTTAATCTCAGCACTCAGGAGGCAGAGGTAGGAGGATCACTTTGAGTTCAAGGGCACCCTGAGACTACATAGTGAATTCCAGGTCACCCTGAGCTAGAGTGAGACCCTACCTCAGTGGGGGGGGGGGGGGGGAAGAAGGGCTTCCCCATTTTCTGCCTCTGTACCCTGCTGGACTTTACCTAAAGAGTATTTTCTTCATGAGGCATTTACTTTGTATTTTCACCCTTGCTGTTGTCATAGAATATCTAGATGAGTCCACTTAATTCTTTTTTATTTTTTTCTTTCGAGGTAGGGTCTCATTCTAGCTCAGGCTGACCTGGAATTGACTATGTAGTCTCAGGGTGGCCTGGAACTCATGGCGATTCTCCTACCGCTGCCTCCTGAGTGCTGGGATTAAAGGTGTGTGCCACCATGTCCGGCTACTTAATTCTTTTGAGCAGTATTTTTTCCAGACCTGGTCAAGACCCAGTTGGTAGAAGCAGCTCTGTGTGGCTCTTTATCAATCTTCTGCACTCCAGGGCTAAATGGTACTGTCTTATTTTACACATGAGGAAATAGAACATACTGGCCTGAGGAGTGTATCTCTGTACCAAGGTCACATAGTTAGTTGACTAAGGCAGCCTGGAATCCCATCCTCACTGTCAGTTTCCCTGTCAGCTCTCATCCCATTATACGTGCTGTCCAGAGACCTGTTGGCAGTGGCCTTGCTATCCACTGGGCTGAGTGACAGATCCTAGGTACTGTTTACATGAAAAGAAATGTTATTTTAAAGCCCAGAGTCTGGGGTCAATTCCAGTGTGTATTCTCTGTCTGGATATGATCCTGGCTTGGAAGAAAGTAGAAGAATAAATTGGCAGACAGCCTGCAAGTGGTTACTGTTTGATGGTGCTTACAAACATCTCAAATCTTTCTAAGGTTGAAAAACAACTTGGTAGCTTTATTCCCTAAGGAGTTTGGAGCCAACATCTATTCAGCAAAGATAGGCTAGGCAGTGCTACAGCCAGGTCTGTTGTGTGTGGTGCTCAAAGTCATGTCCTTGACCAGAGTAGACTTGCCTGCTAAAGAACAACTGTTTCTTGCCTTTCTCTACTTCCCTTCCCACTCAGTCTTCTTTTAGACAGGAGTGAGGCAATTAGAGGAAGAAATGTCTATGTATACCACAAGCAGGCTCATTGGCTGACTTGGAGACTCATGTAGACAGACTCCTATAAAAGCCCCTTTATTTATTTGTTATTTTTGATATTTAAAAAATATTTATTTGAGAGAAAGAGAGAGATGGGCACACCAGGGCCTCCAGCTACTGCACACGAACTCCAGATGCATGCACCCCCTTGTGCAGCTGGCTTACGTGGGTCCTGGAGAGTCAAACTGGAATCCTTTGGCTTTGCAGGCAAAGGCCTTAACTGCTAAGCCATATCTCCAGCCCCTTATTTTTATTTTCTCAATTTTTATTAATATTTTCCATGATTATAAAAAATATTCCATGGTAGTACCCTCCCCTCCCACTTTCCCCTTTGAAATTCCATTCTCCATCATATCCCCTCCCCATCTCAATCTTTCTACTTACATATGTACAATACCAACCTAATAAATGCCCTCCTCCCTTCCTTTCTCTTCCCTTTTTATCTCCTTTTTAACTTACTGGCCTCTGCTACTGAGTTTTTTCCTTCTCGCACAGAAGCCCAATCATCTGTAGCTAGGATCCACATATGAGGGAGAACATGTGGCACTTGGCTTTCTGGGCCTGGGTTACCTCACTTAGTATAATCCTTTCCAGATCCATCCACTTTTCTGCAAATTTCATAACTTCATTTTTCTTTACCGCTGAGTAAAACTCCATTGTATAAATGTGCCATATCTTCATTATCCACTCATCAGTTGAGGGACATCTAGGCTGGTTCCATTTCCCAAGCCCCTTATTTTTTTTTAAAAAAAATATTTATTTATTTGAGAGAAAGAGGGGGAGAGAGAGAGAGAGAATGGGCACGCCAGGGCCTCCAGCCACTGAAAATGAATTCCAGATGTGTGTGTCCCCTTGTGCATCTGGCTTGCGTGGGTCCTGGAGAATCTAACCAGGATCCTTTGGCTTTACAGGTAAATGCCTTAACTGCTAAGCCACCTCTCTAGCCCAACCCATTATTTTTTGACATTTATTTATGAGAGAGAAAGAAAGAGAACAGGCACGTTACAACCTCTAGCCACTGCAAGCTCCAGATGCATGTCCCACCCCCCCCCATGTGCATCTGGCTTATGTGGGTATTGGGGAATTGAACTTGGGTCCTTAGGCTTTGCAGGCAAGTGCCTTAAACACAGCTATCTCTCTCCAGCCCCTTTCTTTCTTTTTCAAAAATATTTTATTTATTTATTTGAGTAAGCAGATAGACAAACAGAAAGAATGTGAATGGGCGAACCAGGCCCTGTAGCCACTGCAGACAAACTCTAGATGGATGTCCTACCTTGTGCATCTGGCTTTATGTGGGTACTGTGGAATTAAACCCGGGTTGTTTGGCTTTGTAGGCAAGTGCCTTATGCTGAGCCATCTCTCCAGCGTCAAAGCCCCTCTTTTAAAAATATTTTTAAATTTTTATTTATTTGAGAGAGAGAGAGAGAGAAAGAATGGACATGCCAGTGCCTCTAGCCACTGCAAACAAACTACAGACACATGTGCCATCATGTGCATCTGGATTATGTGGGTACTGGGGAATTGAACCTGGGTCCTTAGGCTTCACAGGCAAGTGCCTTAACTGCTAAGTCATCCCTCAAGCCCCCAAGCCCCTCTTTAGCTGGGGGTGCTGCTATTGTAATGTCCATGGCTGTGTGTGCTAAGGGGTCAAGGAGGTGGTGGGCAGAAATATTTCCCTCTGCTGAACACTTGTTGCAAGGAATATTGGCAAGTGTTCACTTCCAGCTTATTTCTGATTTGTTCCAAGCTGATCACCAGCATATTGGACCACCTCTTGTAGGTAATGCTTCACAACACAATGCCAAATAAACCACACTGGTTCTCGAGTGAGGGACAGCCTGTCCGTCACCACGTCCATCCCTGTCTGCCTGCTTGAGTCATGTGATTCTGGACCTTACAGAGGAGCTGGGATGTGAAGAGGGGGACTATGAGACGTTTATACTCCCTTTGCTCTCACCAGGTCTATACCAGAGCACCTGTGTGGTTGCAGCAGTGTTAATGATTATGCCAGCTAATGGTTCCAAGTGCCCCATGCATGTGCTGTTACATGAGGAATCTAATCTACTTCCTAAACGCAGATGAGGAGACCGGGGTGGAAAGCTAAGCCTATATGATTTGACTGAGGTCATACTTGCAAATGAGCAGCAATGTCAGGGTTCAGATCACGTTACTAACCCCAGAGATCTTAACTTTGTCACCTTGTTACTACCTGAACCATATATATATTTGTTTTTTTCGAGGAAGGGTTTTACTCTAGCCCAGGCTGACCTGGAACTCACTCTATAGACCCAGGCTAGCCCCGAATTCATAGTGATCCTCCTGCCTCTGCCTCCCAAGTGCTGGAATTAAAGGCGTGCATCACCAAATCTGGCCTGAACTAGATATTTTCTGCATATATATTTCCACACATATAGGAATGATAATAGGGTCTTGCTATGTAGTCCAAACTGGTCTACAGATTGGTCATGATTTTCCTGCCTCAGCTTCCCAAGTGCTGGGATTATAGGTGTGTGCCACCATGCCTGTCTCCAAGGGCCATGGTTAACACATCTGGGTGGGGGTTCATGGTATCTTTCACTGTTGGCCTCATAGGATTTGAGCAGTGCCCCGTAGTTAAGAGAAGGAGGCAATAGTGTGCATCTCTGTCTATCTGCCTATCTTCCCCAGCTGACACCCCATACTCTGTGCTTGTGGCCACAGTGCCAGCCTGGCAGGGGTTTTTGTTAGAGATTCAATGGGAGTGATGAGGTGGCACATGAGTTTTTATAACGTGAAGCTGTGGACTCACAATGGCTTTTCTGGGAAGGATGAGAAGAGGGAATGCAGGTGGTAACAGTTACAGCAAGGAGGAAGGAGGAGAGCTGTATAGAAGCAGTATCTTATGCTCTCATCCACCTTAACGCTGAGTCCTTCATGAACAGCCCTGAGGGGTCATCTTGCCCTTGGAAAATCCAGTAAAAAGTACTGTCTAGCCTGCCAGGATCTGGGTAGGGTGGTGCTCTGTCTAATAGGTTAAGTTCATTTCTGGGGATCAAGAGCAGAGCTTAAAGAGGAGGTTCTTGCCCATTACCAACCTCATTGTCCAGCTCTGATACAACTGGTGACCAGATCCATATCTCCTGGGATAACCAAGGTTCTAGTTCTGAAATTGGAGCTTTACACACTTCATGTAAAAAGGACCAGATAGTAAATATATTGGACTTTGGCAGCCATACATCTCTCATGCAGCTACTATACTTGCTTCTGGCTAAGAGCACTTGCTGCTTAAGTATGAAGAACTCTTGGACCAGAGACCACCAAGTTTGACTCCCCAAAACCCACACAAAAAGCTGGGCATGGGGCTGGAGAGATGGCTTTGCAGTTAAGGTGCTTGCCTGTGAAGTCTGAGGACCCAGGTTTGACTCTCCAGAACCCATGTAAGCCAAGATGCACATGGTGGTGCATGCATCTGGAGTTTGTTTGCAGTGGCTAGTGGCCCTGGCATGCCCATTCTCTCTCTAATAAATAAAATAAAATATCAAAAAGTTGGGCATGGCCACACATGGTTTATATTTGGGGGGCAGAGAAATGGAGAATCTTTGGGGCTTCTTGATGGATAGCAGTTTTAGTTTGAGGGTCTCAGGGAAATTCATGGATGAGTAATAAGAGGGAGACCCAATGCTTTCTGGCCTCTGCATGCACTACATGGGGCCCGCACATCTACACAGATACATGTATACATCACACATGAAACATACAAAAAAGAAAACATGTGAATGAGCAGGTTGTAGGCAGTACATAAGTGAATGCATGGCTATGGTCCAGTAAAACTTTATTTCCAAAAATAGGCAGGAGACTAGATTTGGCCCCAAACCCAAACTAGATTTGGCCATCCTCTACTCCAGAAGGACATTAGTCAGATTATATATCTTAACGCTTACTGAGAAAATGTGGTCACAGTATTTGTTGATTTTAAACTAGGATTCTGGAGTTTGTATATGTGCAGGAGTGGTGGATAAGCACTTATTAATTAGTTCTGTCTTTCTGACATGGGGGCCAGTGGTGAAGAAGGACCTGTGCCACAACCCTGCTGGGAAGGGCAGCTGAGCCTCATTCCCCAGAGTAAGATGACCACGTTCATCTATCTGGCAGCAGGTTAGGGACAGGTGTCTCCTGAAGAGCAGTGGCTAACCAGGGACATGGAGACACATTATTTATAGCATTCTGATCTGTCACCTACTGCACTGCCCATTCCACCCTACATTCATTAGAGGGAAGTGGAATAACTTTTCAAAAGTATGTATTTGCTTGCTTATTTTTAAAAGGGTTCTGTAAGATACTTAGGATTATTTTTTACATTCTTATTAAAAAATTCAGAGCTCTCAGCTCAAAGGAAATAAAAGATAGTTTATTCTAGAGCCAAATATGACTGACTTATAGCCTGGGAACACAGATTTAGGTTACTCCAAATGTCATGTCACAGTGTGGTAGTTTCATTAAGTTTTAGTGCAGTAACAGAACAAAGAAACATATATAGATCAAGACAGCTTTTTTTTTTTTAATTTAGTTTTATTTATTTGAGAGAGAAAGAGAGAGGCAGGTAGAGAATGGGTGCGCCTGGGCCTCCAAACACTGCAAACAAACTCCAGACTCATGCACCACCTTGTGCATCTGGCTTATGTGGGTCCTGGGAAATTGAACCTGGGTCCTTCAGCTTTGCAGGCAAGCACCTTAACCGCTAAGCCATCTCTCCAGCCCGAGACAGTTTTTAAATACATTGATAGAAGCAGGCAGGTTACAGTAAAGTGGGGAAATCTCATAGACAACAGATGACATTCTTGCCCTTTGAGTTGGTGGAAGCTAGGGGTATGTACATTCCAACAGTATTGACCTAGACAGGGGAGATAGCTCAGCAGTTAAAGTCACTTGCCTACAAAGTCTGCTCTCCTGGGTTTGATTCTTCTATTACCCATGTAAAGCCAGATGCACAAAGTGGTGCATGCATCTGGAGTTTGCAATGGCAAGAGGTCCTGGCATACCGATACTTTAAACTGTGTCACTCATTCTTCTCTCTCTTTCTCTGATCACAAATAAATAAATATGAACATTTTTAAAAAGGTTTGAACTAATAGTCAAAAGGATGTTTGGCTACACATGGAGATGGGGCTAAGATAACCCACTATAAGTTTTGCTCCTAATCTGGAACATTCTAGCTCTGTATAATCATTGAATTTTACTCAATCACCCTTGTAGAATGTTTAACACAGGTGTGGCTTTTTTTTCTGGGAACTCCAATTCACAATATTATAAAAGTAATGCATGTTCTCTGTAGAAAATCTTAGAAAATATAAAGGAACTGAATTTCAGAAGAATCCAATAAAACCACAAGCTTTTAGTGTTTGCATTATTTAATCACTTCATTTGTTCCCATACAACATATGGTACTCTTTCTTATTTGTCAACAAATAACTCCCAGTATCATTTATTGGTGATTTATTTTTTTAATTATGATTTTTTTTATTTATTTGAGAGAGGAGGGAGAGAGAGAGAGAGAGAGAATGAATGAATGAATATGGGCGCACTAGGGCTTTCAGCTACTGCAAACAAACTCCAGATGCATGTGCCACCTTATGCATCTGCTTATGTGGGTACTGGGAAATTGAACCTGGGTCTTTAGGCTTTGTAGGCAGACACCTTAACCACTAAGCTATCTCCTCAACCATATTGTTGATTTTTAAATTTTTATTTTATTTATTTATTTATGAGAGAGAGAGAGAAAGAGAGAATGAATATGGGCATGCCTATATTCATGTCCTATAGCCACTGCAAACAAACTCCAGAAGCATGCACCACCATGTCCATCTGACTTCCGTGGGTTCTGGGGAGTAGAACCTAGGTACTTAGGCTTTGCAGGCAAGTGCCTTAACCTTAAGCCATCTCTAGCCCCCTATTGGCGATTAAAATTTTTAAAATTTATTTATTTGTAAGTACAGAGAAGGAAGGAGAGAGAATATGGCCTCCAGCCAAACAAACTCCAAATGCATGTACCACTTTGTGCATCTGGCTTTATGTGGGTACTGGGGAACTGAACTCGGGTCGTTGGGTTTTGCTGGCAAGCGCCTTAATCACTGAGTCATCTCTCCAGCCACCCACAATTGTCATTTAAATGACAACATAAGGGCTGGAGAGGTGGCTTAGCGGTTAAGCGCTTGCTTGTGAAGCCCTAAGGACCCCTGCTCGAGGCTCGATTTCCCCAACGTTAACCAAATGCACAAGGGGATGCACACGTCTGGAGATCGTTTGCAGTGGCTGGAGGCCCTGGTGTGCCCATTCTCTCTCCCTCTATCTGCCTCTTTGTCTGTCGCTCTCAAATAAATAAATAAAAATAACAAAAAAATGACAACATAACATTTCATCTTACAATATACTGGTACTCAACCCATCTTCAGTAGCCTGATAATCCCACATACCCACTTTGAGAGAAATTCAATGTGTAGGGGGTTTGGACAGTTTTTTTTTTTTTTTTTGTTGTTGTTGTTTTTGGTTAATTAGACAGGATAACTTGGAAAGAAGTAGGGTTTTCCTGGTGTGGGCATGGGGAGATGTGTGCGACTGGCAGAGGCCTGTCTACATGACGAAGCTTGCTGTTGGTGGCTGACAGAAGAACAGGACCTTTCATTCTCCTCCCTTGTGTTCTTTGCCTGGTATTCAATTGCTTTTGAAAGTTGATAGCACATTAGGATATTTCTGACTCTTTAGACAGGGGTCTTGAGTCCATATTGCACTAGAAGCCTAGAGTTAGGTGTCTGAGGTATATATGAGTGACAGATCCGTAATTGATGGATTTTTGGTTCAGAGGTTTTTGTTTTCTCCAAAACATTCATTCTTCTGAGTCCTTGGAGGAAATCCTCACTTGAGTTTTCCTTTTGGTCATAAAAAGAAAAAGAAAAATGTCAGAAATATAATGAAACTTTTCAGGTCCCACAGAAGGTTGCTACTCAAAGAAAATTCTTAGCTGGGAGGGGGCAGAAGACTTATCCACTCAGGTGGCCTCCTGGGATTATTAGTGGTCCTTGCTGAAGAGTGCTTAAAGTGACAGTGTTGAGAACCCTTGGTAGCTGGCTTTGGGGGCAATGAAGGTTTCTGCTCTCTGGCAAAGCCCAGCTTTTGAGGATAGCAGAAGGACGTAAAGGCTTTAGAAATAGTGCTCTGTGGGGACTTCTCTGTTGGTTTTGGAACAGGTCACCTCTGCTCCCTTTCTTCTTCCTCCTGCTGGGCAGGACCTGGTAAATCGTAATGAACCATCCTCAGCTTACCCTCACCTCATGAGAAGAAGATAGTGGCAGGTTACATCCTGGCTGTGAAGGGCTGACTGGGGTGTATATGCAACCTTTCTGCTAGATTAAAACGTCTTTCCCCATGTGGATCCTAAGTGGAAGAGCACATGATGCTTTTGTTAGCCTTATGTCTGTTGGGCTTACCTGTTGTATTTTCTAAAAATATTTTATTATTTATTTATATGACAGAGAGAAAGAGGCAGAGAGAGAGTGAGAGAGAAAGGAAATGGGCATGCCAGGGCCTCCAGCCATTGCAAATGAACTTCAGATGCATGCGCCCCCTTGTACATCTGGCTTATGTGGGTCCTGGGGAATCGAACCTGGGTCCTTTGGCTTTGCAGGCAAACACCTTAACCGCTAAGCCATCCCTCCAGCCTGCCTGTTGTATTTTAAAAAATATTTTATTATTTATGTGCAAGGAGAGAGAGAGAGGGAGGGAGGGAGGAAGGTGGGGTGGAGGAGGGAGGATGGGTGCCCTAGGGCCTCTTGCTCCTGCAGATGAACTCCAGATGCATGTGCCACTTTGTGCATCTGGCTTTACATGGGCACTAGGGAATTGAACTCAGACCATCAGGCTTTCAAGCAAGCACCTTTAACCACTGAGCCATCTCTCCAGCCCTGGGGTAGGGGTGTGTGTGTGTGTGTGTGTGTGTGTGTATGTGTGTGTATTTTTTTTTTTTTTGGTTTTTCGAGGTAGATTCTCACTCTAGCCCAGGCTGACCTGGAATTCACTATGGAGTCTCAGGGTGACCTCGAACTCACGGCAATCCTCCTACCTCTGCCTCCCGAGTGCTGGGATTAAAGGCGTGCGCCACCATGCCCGGCTTCCTGTTGTATATTTTTGAAAAGAGCACCACTCACTCTGTCACTACCATGTCCTACTGTGTCTGGTCATGTCTGCATCCTTTAGAGACGTTAGTTCTGAAAGAAGGCCCCTGTGCCCCAGTGACTTCCAGCTGGAACCTGCTTTCCAGCATGGCTGAGGTGACTGAGAGCTCAACAGAAAGACTTCCTCTTGGATCTTGGGATACTCACCTTTGCACCACCTTGTTCTTGTGCAGTCTCTGTCCATCAGGTGGGAAGTGACATTTATTCCAGGTCTTTCTGTTTAGATTGACTTACTTGATAGCAGTTTTGCACATTAGGATCACAAAAGGGATGGAAGAGGCTGAGTCATCCAGCTGGTGGTGATAGGGTTGGGGCCCATTTCCAGGCTCTGAGGCATATACCTCCTTTGTTTCTGCTTCTCAACCTTGTGTCAGCAGGGGCGGGGCAGCTCTGGTGTCTGTGCTCATTATAGATGCGCCTGCATGGCACTGTGCTGTGAGCACATGGCCAGGGCATATTGACCAAGGGTATGTAGGGACTAGCCAGATACAGCAGGAGGAGATACTAGTGAAATGTAATGGCACGGTGCCTGGTTAGTGCAGTTTGAAGTGTGAGTGCCCATCCTCCCCACATAGCAGTATCAGCCTGTGATCATTGGCTCTTTTGGTGCCTTCAGAAGAGAACAGGTACTCACAGGCAAGCTCTCTAAACCTGGCCTGGGAATAGCAGCATACATTGCCAGGGATGGGGTAGGGTGGGGGTGGGCCCAGTGAGGGCCCTAATGCTATACATGGATTCATGGTCCTGGTGGGGTTCTTGTGTATGAAATAGTTCTTGTGCTTCTGATTAGATGTAAAATCATCATGCAGATGCCCCTTGGTATAGTTAAGTGTTTGATTTGGTATATTCCTGGAGGGAATTTGCAACAAAAATTCGGTGTGATTGAATTACTGCCACCTCAGGATTGAGGTGAATTAGGAGTAGAGTCTTGGCGGTCCAAATTGTGAAAAATAATCAAAGTGAGAAAAGTTGTGGAGATACTTCCTGGTAGCAGTTGTTTGCTCTCTTTCCTGCCCTTTGCTTCTTTGAGGGAAGGGACTCCCTGTAGAAAACTGCCTGTGTTGATAAGGGTATGGGCAGTTGGTTCACTTTGTACTGTGAGCGAGGCTGCCCAGCATAGTCTTTGCATGGTAGGTAAATAATATTTGCCAAAGGGGGTGGGTATGGGCCAGCCACAAAGCTTTTAAACTCTGCCTGCTCACAAGCAGCAGGTTTTGCCACACACAGTGCTCAGAAACCTATAAGGGATCTTCTTTTCATTGCTGCTGGCTCTGGAGCCCAGTATTTAGGGTGAGACTTGGCACCAGCTGGAAATTCACTGGCATGTGGGATGCAACCATCTGGGCAGGAAGAAAGCTATAGCTAATTATTATTAATGTGTACTTTCTGTGGTTGTGCTGGAGATTGAACTTGTATATGCTAGGCATGCATTCTAATAAGCTACACCCCAGCCCCAGTGTGTACTTTGTCTGGGGCAAATATTCATTATAATAAAATCACTTTCTGCCATGCCATAGAACAAAGCTGGTCCCTGTTAGAATCTCCAGTGGCTGGGAGCTGACATGCTCAGATGCTCCCACATTGTAATTAAGGACCCTTGTCAGTGCTCTTAAGTGTGATTATCTCAGTTAGTGTAGTGAGAAGATGAAATCCAGGAGACCCTCTGACTGTCCCCTTCCTCTTTCTGGTCACTGATCAGGGTTCCTGCTCAGCCTGTACCTCTTACAGGTCTCCTATCTGAAGTGTTGCCCTCACCCCTGTCTTCTGGGTTTCTGGCCTTCTTGTCTCAAAGACTTAGAGTAGACCCCAATCTCCTTTGCTCACCTGGCCAGCCCAGTCCTGTCTCCTGCCTTAGCCAGGGTGCTCCTTGGAGGGGCCAATGGAGTCTGGCTGTTTCTTTCCCTTTACATGTCTTCCCTTAGCCTCCAGCATGTTAACAGGACTTATCTTAGCCAGTACGCATGCCTCAAGAGTAGTTAATGACTTGACCTTGACTATACAGTGGATCTCAGCATCTTTGTCCCTGACCTACATTAAGAAATGTTTTCTGTTGTAGCCAGTAAAGAGGAAAGGGAGCAAGGAGGAGGCACACAGCTGAGGCAGGCAACAGATTTCTGCAGTGTTTCTGAATACTTTTTCCTGCTGTGTGTCCCCTTGTTGTTCCTTCTTAGTGTTACTTGGGAACCTATTTCCCCCATGCCCCTGTGGTTTGAACTGCAGTATGAAGACCCTGGCTTGGCAACTAGAGGAAGCTAAGTGTGTGCTGATTTGGGGGACAGAAAGGGCCTCTGGGTGTCTCAGTCTGAATATTTGACCCAGACAAAGTGATTGGGAAGAGACAGGCACCCTCAGCCCTAAAGGTTGGGACAGAGCACCACTGTTGTGAGTGGCCCCTTGAGCCCTGCATGGGACTGCTCTGGGAAGGGGCCACCCTTTCTCCAGCATATAGTTGTGGTGTAGAGGAAAGAGCAGTAGGTCAGTACATTTAATAAATCCTGGCTCTGCTGCAGCCCCTTGGGCTTCTTTCTGATGAGTTTTTTTCAGAGTGTGGTTGTGAGGCCTAAGTGAGGAAATGCCTGGGAAGTGGTGAGTGCCCTTAGAGTCCAGAGTTACCAGTTTGCCTTAAACCCTAAGCTTCTTTCTCTCAGTCATTTTTGATCAGAAAGGAAGATCAGTGGACAGATTAAACCACTAGCTGCCTTCCTCTCAGAGTTTGGTATGGAGCTGTGCTCCTGTGTGGGTCTGATATACCTTTTCCTAACCTAGCCTCTTTTCTTCCAGCCCTGAAGGTTGGCTGTCATGTTGGGGGAAGCCATCATGGTGGCCAAAGGCCTTGCCAAGTTGACCCAGGCAGCGGTAGAAACCCATCTGCAGCACTTGGGCCTAGGTGGGGAGCTCATCATGGCGGCCAGAACTCTGCAGTCCACGGCTGTGGAGCAGATCAGCTTGGTATTGGGGAAGGTGCAGGTAAGGAGGCCCCTTCTACCAGTAATGGATGTGGGGATTCTATTGGGAAGAGGGTCAGACTTGGAGCTTTTAGTGAGGACAGAGGATGAACCAGGTCACAGACACCTAGTGGTTGGTCTTGTTTCAGACAAGACTGGAGAGCCCAGTGGCTGTTGTGTCCTGCTGTCCTTGACCTCTGTGTGAAGATCTGGCTGCTATAACACAATACTTAAATAACAAATACTTATTTCTCACAGTTCTAGAGGCTGGGATGTCCAGGGATAAGGTGCCAGTAAATTGGGCTCTGTTGAGGGCCTATTTTCTGGTCATAGGCTCCACCCTTGACTTAATCACCTCCCTGGTATCAGCACCCTGGAAGTTAGGGATGTGCACATAGATTTGGGGTACATACAGTAGGGTTCGTGTATAGAACCTGGGAGCCTCAGCCTTGAAAGGCTCCTAGCGCCAAGCCTGCTGAGCCAGAGCCAAGGTCTCGTCTCGTTCTTCATTTTGCTGAGGGTGCTCTTTCCCAGGTTGGTAGCTGTCAGCCCTGCCAAGGGCAGCTTTGCCTTGGCCCCCTTTCATGCCTCAGGTGTTGGGGCAAAGGTTACCTTTGCACCAAGGTTCAGGAAACTTCAGCATTTTTTTTGAAAAAAAATTCTTTATTCACAAGGAGGGGGTGTGTGTGGGTGTGCCAGGGCCTCTTGCCACTGCAGATGAACTCCAGATGCATGTGCCGTCTTTGTGAATCTGGTTTTATGTTCTGGATTTACGTGGATAGTAGGGATCAAACCTGGCCTATCAGGCTTTCCAGACGTGCACCTTTAACTGCTGAGCTGTCTCTCCATCTGCAGACCTCAGCATCTTACATTGAGGGGTGCTTTTAAGCCAAAGCTACAGGTGTGTCTGTAGAAGAATGTGCCCCCCCCCCATGGTATACTTCTGCAAGCACCACCAACTTGACAGCCTTGAAGGGATGAGGAAGGACACATATGTGTGCACGTGCCTGATGCATGAGTGCTTAGAGGTGTCACTACAGGCAGTACACAGGGTGACCCATCACCATAGAGGAGGCTCCCGAGCATGGGGGTCACTTGCTTCCCTTCATTCTCTAATATTTAGGTTTATGGTACTCCCTTCACTCTGAAGGTCAGAGGGGTCTGCCTTCTCTGAATCCTCAGGGACTTACTCACATGCTCGTGCAGCAGGCATTTATAAGGGCTGGGGCCCTCTGAAGCACTAGGGAATCTTTGCTCCCTGTGTGGCCCCATGACCATTTTAACAGTTAGCAGTCACACAGGATGCTGTCATAGGGGTTACGGGGCAGGAAGGGACTCTGCCTCAGACTCCTCATGCCAGGACTTCCCTGGCTGAGTAAGAGGTTTCCAGAGTTCCAGTACAACTTAACTTTTATATCTAGGAAAGTAGGAAACCTGGGAGTTGGGCCAGTAGGGCAAGCCTTGGCTTTGCACCCCTATTCTGCCATTTGCTGGCTTTGGCATTTACCAATCACGTTGGTTCCCAGTCTCAGTTTCCTCTTTGTGAAAGGACAGTAGCATCCAATCTGCCCCCTTCCATGGGAGGGCAAATCTTACTCTTTAGTCCCTAAGGCATCTCAGGCAGGTGAGCATGGAGGACTCCAGGTCTTCTGTCATGGCTCCTGTGGGCAGGCGGTATGTAGGCTATAAGAGTTGACCAGTTTTCCTTTGAACCAGGGAATCAGGCCATAGTCCTCTCTCTTTAGGACATGGTGCTGTTTAATTATAGCCTCCATGCTGTAACTCCACGTCACTCTGACTGTAGGAGCTCTATTTTCAGATGAAGAAGCAGCTGAGAATGTTTAGAATTTATTCAAGGTCATTCCAGGTTCAAAATTAGATCAGACCTGGGTAACTTACAAAGAAGACATAGGTGTCCCCACACCTTTTTCCTGCATCGTGGGTGCCTAGAGAAGCCTGGTTTGCCCTGACTGTGACCACCTTTGGCGAGAAACTCTGAAGAGCCTACTGGGTTGGTAGTAGGAGCCCTGTCTGCAGTGAGATGCTGTAGAACCCGGTTCCTGTCTCTGCTCCCCCGTCACCACTTGCTGCAACTTGTAACTCTGGAAACTTTGCTTACCTTTTGCCCTGATTGCCCCTGAAAGCCTCTTGGCCCTACTTTATAGGCAAGGAACTTGTTGCTTAGAGCCATGTGTTCTTGGCCTAAGAACTCTTGGGCTGGGCCCACAGTGGGTACTTAGTGGCATGCAGTGTTACTTACCTGATACCACATGGCAGAGTCCTGGCAGAAGCAGACTGGAGCCAGGAGATGCTGCCTCCTGGGCTATCAAGAGGGCCTCAAATCTTGGGCATAGTGTCATGTTACCTCTGGAGGGTTTGAGAGTGTAGGGTGGCAGTGGCATGTAGTTCTATACTCATGTAGGGAGGAGCTCTGGGCCACTCCTTTGCCTCATGCTTCCAAAACTGTTCTTTCAGGCCCTCCATGACCAGATCAACAATGCGTTTTGTTCTCTACAGGGTCAGGATAAGAAGCATGATGAATCATATGCTGCTGAGAACTTGGATGACTTGGAGGCAGAGTTCCAGTTTTCAGCGCCTCAGGCAACTGGGGCCTCTCCAGACTCTGCAGCCTCTGCCCCGGACCAGGCGCCACCTTCACCCCTGGGTCATGCACACAGTGAAGGACCAGCTCCTGCCTACGTTGCCAGTGGACCCTTCAGGGATACTGGGCTCCCAGGCCAGGCCACCTCTCCTCTGGGCAGGGTCAACGGGAGGCTCTTGGCAGACCCCCGAGATTTGTTCTTGGCCAGTGGTATCCAGCGAAGGTTCTTCCACCAAGACCAGTCTCCCGTGGGGGGCCTAACGGCTGAGGACATTGAGAAAGCCCGTCAGGCCAAGGCTCGCCCTGAGAGCAAGCCACACAAGCAGATGGTATGTCTGGGAGGAAGCTTGGCAGGGGCTGTGCAGTTTTCATTCCCACTGGGTTTTGACCCCCTCCCCTTTTTCTGGATGCCATCCTTAGGGATTTTTAGGAATATGGGGGACTCTTGGTACATTGCTGCCAGGTGGAGCTGCTCCCTGGGGCCATGGAGAGGGGAGGTCGGGGCATCATGAACCCAAAGTTGCTTTGTCCCATTTGCCAATTCCATAGGTCTCTTTTCTTTTCTGCCTCCAGCTCAGTGAGCGGGCTCGGGAGCGGAAGGTGCCAGTTACACGGATTGGGCGGCTGGCCAACTTCGGAGGTGAGGTGGCTGTGTGCCCCGTGCTGCCCCTCCTCCCTTCCCTGCCTTGCCTTGCCTGTCCAGGTTGAGTGGAGGTGGCCACCCTACATGGAGGTGGAAGTGGGTGGGGACCCAGCCACATCCCAGGATAGGGGAGTATGTGGCAGTAGCTCTTTGTGTATTAGTTGTTGAGGGTCTGGATTTTTCCACGGGTTTCCTGGTTACTTGATTTCAGCCCCTTCTCTGCTCCACTGTGTCTTGTGTGTGGCCAATACCCTGCCATGAGGTAAAGCTTGGACTTTCTGGAAGGCCTTGCTTGGCACAATTTCTGTAAGAAGAGGCTATCGTTGTAGGCTCCTTTTGGGCCCTTTAGCCCCATTTAGAACACTTTTTGCTCTGAGACCAACCATTTGGGGGACCCATTTGCCAGATCCTCATAGTCAATGATACTGACAGGCTGTAGTCCTGAGTTGTGTCATTTATGTTGGGGACTTTCTGCGTGTATAAGCAGTCATTGTGTATGCCGTGCTTGTGCTGTTTCAGTGTGTGTTGAAGGACAATTTCATGCCACAGTTGTGTAGCATTGTAGCTGCTTTTCATGGTGCTTATGCAGTGTTGATGTGGTCATGGATGTCCTCTTGAGAATGCTGTCCTTGTAAAGTGAGGTGCATGGGTTCCTGGCAGTGCATTTCATGAAAGTTTAGCTATCCTCAGTCGATTCTACAGGCAGTGTAAATAATGAAAGACTGGTTTTAGCAGTTCATTTCACGTATTGGCCTCGGCCAAGTGGTTAGATACGTAACAGGTCTGATATCTACTTTTTTGTTGGTTAATTAGTTTCCTCTTGTATATTATATCTATCTTGGATACAAAACACCTGTCAGAACCAACTTAAAAGGAGGAATTACTTATTTTGACTCATGGTTTCAGAGGATTCAGTCTGTGGTTACTTGACTGTATTTCTGGGCCTGGAGGGAAGCAGTCTATCATGGTAGTAGGGGTATGTGATAAAGGGAATTTTTTACCTTATGTTGGACAGGAAGTAGAGCACAATAGGAACAGGCTAGGGACAATATACCCCTGAGAACCCTAAGTGATCTACTTCCTCTAGCTAGGTCCCTGAAGTTTCTAGAACCTTCTCAAATAATGCCACCAGCCAGGGACCTTAAGTTTTCCTTTTTTTTTTTGATGTATATGTGTGTGTGGTGGGGAGTTACTTTCTATCCGAAGTGTAACACCATACACCATACCTGCTATTCTCTACTGCTGCCTCTCCTCTTTTGGAAACCCTGTTGTGTTAGTTTCTCATTGCTGTGGCAAAATACTTGAGGTAATAAACTTAAAAGAAAGAAAAGGGGCTAGAGAGATGGCTTAGCAGCTAACACGCTTGCCTGTGAAACCTAAGTATCCATGTTTGTTTGACTCTCCAGGTCCCATGTAAGCCAGACACAAAGTGCTGCAAGTGCACAAGGTCGCACATGCGTACAAGGTGGTGCATGAGTGCAGTGGCTGGAGGCCCTGGCATGCCAGTTCTTTCTTTCCTTTCTCGCTTGATCTCTCTCTCTCACATAAAAAAACAAAAAAGGCCAATCTGTTGGGCTTGCCTCAAAAAGAGAGAGGGAGAGACAGAGAGAGAACAAAAGAAAGAAAAGTGTATTTTGGTTTATGGATTAGAAGCTTCAGCCATGGTTGTTTGAACCTGTGGTAGCGACATACATGAGAGCATGTAGCTGAGGAGCTCTTTACTTTATGGTAGCCAGGAAAAAGAAAAGGGCATAAGGCTCAGTGTTCCCTTCAAGGGCATGCCCTCAGTGACTTAACCTCCTCTTTTTATGCCCTACTTCCCAGTAGTGTCACAGGCTGAGGACTTCAGCATATAAGCCTTTGAGGGACATTCCAGGTACAGCTGTAGCACCCATCTTCTTCATTCAAGTCTGGATGTTGGCAGAGGCTCACACACTCCTCTTCCTGATAACCTGGTATTCTAGGAGTTGGACCTGATGCTTGGGTTCTAATGTTGAATGATGCCTTGAAGGTTAGGTTAAGTGGATAGAATTTTCCCAGTTATAAGGTTTTCTTCCATCATTGTCATCTTAAAATTTGGCATCTGTAGCTATTTCACTGTTTAAGAACTTAGAGGGCTGGAGAGATGGCGTAGTAGTTAAAGTGCTTGCCTGCGAGGCCTGAGAACCCACGTTAGACTTCCCAGGTCCCATGTAAGACAGATGCACAAAATGACACAAGCATGCAACGTCGCACACGCCACAAGGTGGCACATGCGTCTGGAGTTTGATTACAGTGGCTGCAGGCCCTGGTGTGCCAATTCTTCCCCCTCCCCACCTTGCTCTCACTCCCTCTCATTAAAAAAAGGGGGGGGGGCAGTCTGTTGAGCTAGCCACAAAAAAGAACTTAGTAGAAAATGCTATCTGAGTTATAGCACAAAATTATTGCTGTATTTTTTTCCCATGGTTTGGTCATGAATTAGTCTTTGAAGGCTTTACTTATGGACTACTACAACCTCCTATGCTTCTTCTTCCAGAATTTTTTAAAACAAATTTTTTTTATTGGGGGGGGGCAGATAGAATGGGCATGCCAGGGCTTCTAGCTGCTGCAAACTAACTCCAGATGTATGTGCCACCTTGTGCATCTGGCTTATGTGGGTGCTGGGGAATTGAACCTGGGTCCTTAGGCTTTGCAGGCAAGCGCCTTAACTGCTAGGCCATCTTTCCAGCCCCACTTATTTCTTATTAAAATGTTACACAGAAGCTCTTTTTTTTTTTTCGTGAGTTTGAGGGCACGAACTATCTACCTTACATTAATATCTGTAGCTTTTCTCAATATAACAGCTTCTTCCCGTCACTACAGCCTGTGGTGAGCCCTGACTCTGGAGAATGAGTTTTCTGTATCTTAGACTCAGTATGGCCTGTCCTGGGAGTGTTTGGCAGATGGCTGTAGACACTGCTTATGAAGAGTGGTTGGAGCCAGGCATGGTAGTGCACGTCTTTAATCCCAGCACTTGGGAGGAACAGGTAGGAGGATCATTGTGAGTTCAAGGCCAGCCTGAGACTACATAGTGAATTCCAGGTCAATCTGGATTAAGGAGCAGTTGGAGTGGTCTTGATGGTGAATTAGAATTGGATGGAACATCATGAAGTCTTGGTAAGGCAGGCAAAAGTCATGCCCTTTTGGGTGGGAAATTAAGGAGCATGGGGAGAGTGATGTGCAAAGGAATCCACTGAGTGAAGAAGTAAGGCCACTTTAGTCAAACTAGAGTGGAGGGCTTTCCTCTGAGGATGGGGTATGTGAAGCCAGAGGGAACCTGGGAAAAGAGGTAGGGAGGAGTCCTGGCCTGGCAGGTGCTTGGCAAAGAAGCCTCTTGAGCAGTTGCTGACTTCTGGAGACATCCTTGTCTGTGTGCTAAAGTTTGCCTACAGCCGTGCTTCAGAGCTGCCTGCATTCTGGTCCAAGCAATTGTCAGTCAGTGTTTTTGGCTTAGTGGCAGGATAGGTGCAGAGGAGTCGACTCAGGTCAGGAAAGAAGGTGCCACATATACTGAAAACAGCTATGACCCTTTAGTAACTGAGAAATTAATTTAGTGGGGCAGGATCAGTGCTTAAAAACATGTCACGGGTTGAACATATTCCCTAGTGTAAAGTACTTGCCTATTATGCAAGGTCCTGGGTTTGATCTCCAGTACTCAAGCAAACAAACCAATAACATAAGAAAGAGAAATGGAATTGAATAAAAATGATCAGAATTACTATAAACTTTTAGAAAGAACTACACACATTACAAAAATGTTTCTGTTTCAGAGTTACAATTATATTATTTAATATTTAAGTATGTTCTTTGTAATGTGAAATGCATGGCTTACTCTGGTAGGTCATTGTCCAGTTTGAAGCAGCTTTGTTCTTTTTTCTGTAAGTACTTCTGGCCTTCTGCTAGTTGGAGGTGTTTTTCATGTACAGCTTGATGGGAATTACGACATTTTTATACTGAGGTGGAAGGAAAGAGAGTGCTTTCGATTTCAGGGAGGTGGGATGCTGAAGGGACCTGGACAGGTATTTGGGGAGGTTAGCAGCGGCGCTTTCTAGCTTCAGCGGCTCATTTTGATTCTGAGATGGTAACAGGAGTCCTTAGTCTAATTTGGTTTTGGGACATTATGGCTGAAGAGGTGCTTCAAGTAGCTGTGCTATGTGGATGTTTCTGCTAAAGAAAGATTTGAAAGAGTCATAGGTTAGACTAGGGATCAGAGCTGAGCTTTAGGATATTATAATATCTGGGTTATAATTCTTCAGTTCTGTTTTCCTATGTGATTTTGGGCCCTACCTTGATTTTTTTTTCCTTGTGTAAAATAGGGTTTTTACTATTGACTACAAATGGCACTGTTTTGATAAATTATCCTTGTATTTCTAAAAAGAATTCTGACATAGTTGTGTGTCATGGTATATACATCTCTGTGATTTTGGATCATTATTGATATTGATCAGAGCATTCTTAAAAATCATTTTGGGCCAGGCATAGTGGTGCACACCTTTAATCCCAGCACTTGGGAGGCAGAGGTAGGAGGATCGCTGTGAGTTCAAGGCCACCTTGAAAAATAAAAAAATAAAAAAATTGGTATTTAAAAAAAATTTTTTTTTAGGGTTGGAGAGATGGCTCAGTAGTTAAAGCACTTGCCTGCAAAGCTTAATGACCTGGGTTTGATTCCTCAGTACCCACATAAGCCAGATGCACAAAGTGCCACATGTGTCCGGATTTCATTTGCAGGGGTGAAAGCCTTGACGCTCCCATTCTGTTCATCTGTCTGTCTTCTCTATGCCTCTCTCTGCTGACAAATAAGTAAAAATATTTTTAAAAATCTATTTTTTTAAATTTATTTGTCAGCAGAGAGAGAGAGGAAGGGAGAGAATATTACACCCAGGATCTTATGCCTCTGCAAATGAACTCCACATACATGTGTCACTTTGTGCATCTGGCTTTATGTGGGTAATGGGGAATCAAAACTAGGTTGGCAGGCTTTGCAAGCAAAGTGCCTTAACCACTGAGCAATCTCCTCAGCCTGTTGATCAGATTTTCTAATAAATTTTCTGATTTGCTCCTTCGGTCAGCTATCAAGAGAGGCATTTAAAAGTCTGAGGCTATGATCATGGATTTGCCTAATTGCTTTAGTCTGTTGATTTGTGTTTTCAAATATCCCTGGTTGTCTTCAGCTGCAAAGTTCTTATATCCTCCTGAAGATGGGCCCTTTTATTATTTCCTGTGCCCTTTAACTCGGTGTAAGTCTCCACTGTTTGATATCTGTGTTCTTGCTTAAGCTTGGTTAGTGTTTGCTTGGTATCTGTTTTTTCATTCTCTTTACTTTTATCTTTTTTGTATCCTTCTATTCAAGGTATATCTTTTGTAAGTAGCCTATATAGTTGTGTTTGTTAGGGTGGGGATAATGTAGACTTACTAATATTATAATGGGAATATTTAAACATTTAATATAATTGCTGATGTTCTGAAGTTTATATCCACTTAGTTTTTGTTTACTAGTTGACCCATCTGTTATATTTCCCTTTTTCTATTTTAAGTTAATCAAAGACTTAAAAAATTATATTTGTTTTCTTTTTGTTAGCTTTTGTGTTTTACATTCCTCTACCATGCTTTGAGTGGTCACTCAAGATTATAGCATGTATCCCTTAACTTACTAAAATGTAATGTAATAATAAAAGGGCCAATCTACTGTCATATTGAAAGCCCAGCTGTCTAGCTGTATGTGATGGCAACATGCCTATAATGCTAGTACTTGGGAGGCACATGCAGAACAGGATTGTGAGTTCAAGAACAATCTGGGTTACATAGCTATTTCCAGGCCAGTCTGGGCTACCTAGGGAGACCTTGTCTAAAAATACCACACCAAACAAAAGAAAAACAAAACACCTATCAATTACATTTGTTTAGCTGCTTTTAAGTTTATTTTATTTATTTACTTTTTTAGCAATTTGTGATATGGTTGGTTGTTTTGGGGGCTTTGTGAGTTTCTCGAATTTGTGACTTGATGTCTCTCACCAGTTTTGTAACATTGTAATTTCTTTCTCCTCTTCAGAACTCCAGTTTCACATATATTAGATCTTTCTCATCTGTCTCCTATACTCTTTTCTGTATTTTCCATCCCATTTTGTATTTGGGATTCAGTCTTTTGGGTTAGAGATGTGTTAGTCAGCTTTCTGTTGTTATGACAAAATGCCTGAGGTAAGTAACTCATAAAGAGGAAAGATTTGATTTGGCTCCTTGTCTTGGCAGTTTCAGCTCATGATCTCTTTGCTACACTGCCTTGGGCTTGAGGTTAGGCAGAACATCATGACAGGGAGCATGCTGTAGAGCAGAGCTGCTCATTTCATGGAGGCAGAGAAGCAAAGAGATAGAGGAAAAGGACAGACTCAAATATAGCTTTCAAGAGCACACCCCAGTGACCTGCTTCAAAGTAGCCCTACTTACAAGTCCATTCATCTGTGAACTCATTAATGAGTTAATCCAGTGATGAAGTTGGAGCCCTTGTGATCCAGTCACCTCTCAGTATGTCTGAATACTGTGGTATTGGGAACCAACATATAAACCTTTCAGGGACATTTCCATATCCAAATAATAACATAGGAAATGTCTTAGAATCTTCTTGGCTCCTATAAAATGAAAGATAACTTATCTGGGCATAGTTGCTCACACCTTTAAGCATTTGGGAGAATGAGTGGGAGGATGAGGCAGGAGGATCAAGAATTTGAGGGCATCAGGGACTATACAATAAAACTGTTACAAGACAAAAAGGTAACTAGATGATTATAGAAATAAGACGGAGTCGGGTGTGGTGGCGCATGCCTTTAATCCCAGCACTCAGGAGGCAGAGGTAGGAGGATCGACATGAGTTTGAGGCCACCCTGAGACTACGTAGTAAATTCCAGGTCAGCCTGGACTAGAGCGAGACTCTTCCTCGAAAAACAACAAAAAACAAAAAAGAAAAAAAAGAAAAGAAATAATACTAGGAGCTGGAGAGATGGTGCAGTCAGTAAAGTGCTGGTGACACAAGCACGAGGGTCTGAGTTTGACTCCGAGCACCTGTGTAAAGAGTTGGGCGCAGTAGTGCGCACCTATAGTCCCAGCACCGCAGAGACAGAGACAGAGACAGGAGGACCCCTGGGGCTTGCTGCCTACCTAGTCTAGCCAAATAGGTAAGTTTCAGGTTCAGTGGGAGACCTTGTCTCAAAAGTAAGATTATGGAGAGTGACTGAGAAAGACACCTGACGTCGAACTTTGGCCTCTACATGCACAAGTACACACATGAATGTACACTACATACACGTGTGTCTGCACACGTGAGTATGCATACCACACACACATGTACATGTAAAAATTTTAAAAAGCCTAATGGATAAAGCAGCCACTAGCAAAGACTTTTTAGAAGGGGAAGAGCACTGCTTTACTGCTTTGTGCATAGCACTGTGGTGGTTACAGGGACCTTGACCCAGGGATTTATAATGTGTAGCAGTTAGGCAGCAGAGAAGAGCTGACCAAATAAGGGAGATAGAGAAGAAGCAAAAGGGGAGGTCATAGGAGACAGTAAGGATATTTAGGTTTCATGCAGGAAGGATTGGGAAAGTTGGTATGTGAAAACAAAGATACTGGTATGAGGGAAAAAAGCACAGGAGTTGAGGATATGGATGAGTGTAGAGTGTTTGCTCAGTGTGTGTAAGGGCCTGAGTTCCGTGTGCAGCACCATAAAGGAAGAAGACAAAGCTATGAGGTACCATTGGGTTTTCTAAGGGTGATGCGACAGGAGAGTGTTGTCGTGTGTTAGAAAACAGATTCTGATACACCTGGTGGGACTGTTAATATGCCTGTAACAAAGCTGTCTCTGGAATCATGTATCCATCCCTGTCCCTATCTCAGTAGAAAAATTAGAACCAGGCATTGGGCGAGTGGGCATAGTTATTTTTTAAATTTTGCCAAGTAAGAACATTTAAGACACTACACTACCATTTTATTTATTTATTTTTCATTTATTTTTAAAGTTTTTTTTTAGTATTTTGTTTATGAGAGAGAGAGAGAGGGAGAGAGAGAAAGAGAGAGAGAGAGAGAGGGAGAGGGAGAGAGAGAGAGAGAGAAATATGGGTGTACCAGGGCTTCTAACCACTGCAAATGAACTAGAGATGCATGTGCCATTCTGTGTATCTGCCTTTACCTGGGTACTAGGGAGCTGAATCCAGGCTGTCAGGCCTTACAAACAAGCATCCTTAATTGCTGAGCCATCTCTGTAGTCCTGAAAAGAACATTTTAACATTGCAAGAGTACAAAGGATATGTTTCCAGGATAAACGATGATAATACAGTTTTGTGACACACTGTGTTGTCTTAGCTTGTGGGCAGTGACTCAGACCTCGTTGTCACTGGCCAGGGCCCTGGCAGGGCCATTTTAAGATGGTATGCCTTTGCACCCTTGGCTGAGGTGGTCAAGACTTGTGGGAGCATCCATAATTGTATAACATTATCTTCCCAGATCTGGCATGATGCCATCTTTGCAGGCAAGTGTGCGGGGCATTACTCTGCTTTCTCAGAAGTGGTCTTGAAAGTGGGGAGTTTGGATATTTTTCACCTCAGAAGCTTTATATTAGAGATGAGTTGGCTATCATCTTCTGCAGTTTTAGAGGAGGAAGCTGAGCCCATAAGTGGCCTAAAAGGCTAGGGTCAGCCATATGCATGTTTGTGACAGCTCTGAGAACCCGAGTCCAGGCCTTTATCTTGTACGGGGAAGTCTGAGCCGTCCACCCTGTAACTCGGCTCCTCCCTGTGCATCCAGCAAGGTCCTGTTAGGTCTTCCCTTCCTCCACTGTTCACTTCTAGGAATGGAGGTCCAGGTCCCAAGGCCCTGGGAGAACAAGCCTCAGGGCACTTCCTCCCTCTCTTTCTTCTGGCTGTCAGATGTTAGAGGGAAGCTCAGTAACTTAGGAGCAAAGGACAGTACCAATGTCCACTTGTCTGCTCTGGGTGGGTTTATGAGAATGGCCCACTCATGTGTTAATAAAAGTGGGACTTAGGGCTGGGGAGGAGGCTCAGGGCTAGATCCCCTGCCTAGCATCTTAGCGTATCCATGGCATTGGGCTCCATCCCCGGCACTGTTAAAAAGTTTGAAAAAAATAAAAGCATGGCAGAGGACAGGCCTGGCTCTCAGTAAGTGCTATTGCAGTACTGTTGTTTCTTACTTAGTTGTATATTTGGCCCTTGTTGCTGCTGCAAAGACATCCTTTTAGCCTTGCTTTGTAAATGGGCCTAGAGTTTCTGGCAGGTGAAGCCAAAGTCACCAGTGTGGTGACTTGTGCTTCCTGCTTAAGCACTTGTCTATGAAGGACCCTGTTGTTGGAAATAGGTTTTTTCCCCCCACTTCTAGTATCTGAGCAGAAGCAAAATGATTGCTCCTCTTGCCACCTCCAGAGAGACTTGAGCTGTGGCATGGGGAATCCTGAGGTTACATGGAATAGGCCCTTGCCAAGAGGGGAGAGCCCTGTGCTCCGCTACTTCTGTTCTTTCCTTCAAGATAAAGCCATCTTTGAGAGAAATGTTGGGAACTTTGTGTGTGGGCAGTGCCCTGTTACACGTCAGGAGAGAAGCCAGGCTGCTGACAGTGGCTTTGGGGTGGGTTTTCCTGTGGGTCTTCCCAGTGGCCTAGCAGAGGCAAGTACGTGGTGGACCAGAGCAGGAGAGCAGTGCTGTGTGAGGATCTTGGGTGCAGAAGTCTGGTGCCTCAGTGTGGCGGGAAGTCTCAGAGTTGCTTCTAGGTTTATTTGGCTCTGGATGAAGGCAGAGCTGGCCAGAGGATTCTGAGAATCAAAACAGGACTAGTGGAAGGGGAGCCAGTTTACTCTGGGTTCATGGAGTTGGGGAGGTCAAATTAGGATTTCTGGCTGGCCTGAGCTTGTTTTTACCTCCTGGGCTGCCTGCTGTGGGGAGCCGGTCTGTCCCTCCGTTGGCAGCACCTTAGCCTAGCACTGATTCTAAAGGAGTTGGAGACCTCCTGTGTGGAATGTTTCTTTGGGCCTTTGTTTCATAACAGTTTTTGCCATTGCAGAGCTGGGGTTCCAGTTGGGGGTGTAGAAAAGGCAGAAGAGCTGGGTCCAGTCAGGGATGGATGGATAGGTGTGGGGCACACCTGCAGGAGGGGCTCTCCATGGTGCCTTCCAGGCAGGGACAGGCTGGGTGACCCATGGCACAAGCTACTTTTCCTGTGGGCTTGTCTCAGGACTTGCCATAGGCAGAGAAGACTGGCTACAGATACAGGGACACTGGTGAAGGTTAATGTTGCCTGTTCTTTACTTTGCTATTCATGTGCTGGGTAGGGTGATTGGGCACAGTTGGTGGGGAGTTAATGTTTAGTCAAGGACTATGGTTCCCAGTTTCGTGCCCATAGTGTTGGAGAGAACATAGCTAGTGTGCCAAGCGCCCAGACCCTGGTTCCTTCCATCCTGTCACATAAAGGTGTCCCTGATAGATGCTTTGTCACACTCACGGGCATTTCAGGAGCTGCCTTCTGCAGTCTCAGGAGCCTGGCTTGCTCTCCCCATGCTGTCCAGCACACTGAGCACTTGAAGCAGCCACGTCAGGGGTTTGAAGTGTGGCTGGCCCAGAGCAGCGCATGCTGTGCATGTGTCAGTCCCACAGGATGCCCACAAATGTAAGCTAGCTTTAGCTTTTACATTGGTTACTTCCTTATACTTTTGGATATACTGGGTTGAATAAAACAATTCATTGTCCATTTTTGCTTTTTGTAATGGGTTGCCGGAAAATTCAAAATCATGTATATGGTTCACATGAGGTATTTTTTTGCTCAATACTGGCCTGATCATGTTGAATAGGAAATCAGTTTTGTCACAGTGCCATGTGCCTGCCTTAGTGTGGGCACTTGACTCCTCCTTTAGTCCTCATTGTGACTCTTCCATAGCTGCTGCTAGAACAGACAAAGCAGAAGCCATACTGCCATCTAGTGGCATGCAGAATGTGTTGTGAATACATTTTTAATGGCTGGAGAGATGGCTCAGCTGTTGTTAAAGGCGCTTGTTTGTAAAGCCTTGACTGCCCAGGTTTTATTTTCCAGTACCCATGTAAAGCCAGGTGCACAGAGTGGCACATTTGGGCTGGAGAGATGGCTTAGCTGTTAAGGCACTTGCCTGCAAAGCCAAAGGACCCAGGTTCCATTCCCCAGACCCACGTAAGCCAGATGCACAAGGTGACACAGGTGTCTGCAGTTTGTTTGCAGCAGCTGAAGGCCCTAGTGTGCCCATTTGTGCTCTCTCTCTCTCTCTGTCTCTGGCAAGAAAATAAATAAAAATAAAATATTTAAAAAAACAAAGTGGCATGTGCATCTGGAGTTTGTTTACAGTGGCAGGAAGCCCTGGTGTGCCCATACTCACTCTTTCTGTTTCCCAAATAAATAAAAATTTGAAACTTTTTTTTTTTTGGTTTTTCGAGGTAGGGTCTCACTCTAGCCCAGGCTGACCTGGAATTCACTATGTAGTCTCAGGCTGGCCTCGAACTCACAGTGATCCTCCTACCTCTGTCTCCCGAGTGCTGGGATTAAAGGTGTGAGCCACCATGCCCAACTCTAAAACATATTTTTAAAATTACTACCTTTTATGCCTACTTGTTTGTTTATTTTGTTTATGAGCGAGAGAGAGGGAGGGAAGAGAGAGAGAATGAGAAAGAAAATGAGAACAGGCACACCATGGCTTCTTGCCACTACAAACTCCTTCTGCATGTGCCATGTTGTGCATTTGGCTTTATGTGAATATTGGGGAATTGAACCCTGGGCTAACAGTTCACTGCTTTTCTTAGAATAATGCATTACCATTGTAGAAAAGTTAGAAAATAATGACATAGGTACAGATTTTCTTGTTTCTTAAACCAGTCACCCAGTGGAAAATGTTCACCCCCCAACTTGCAGGTGTGAGGGCTGCTGTGTCCCCTAGACCCCATATCTTGCTTATCTTAGGAACGTAAATGTCTTCCCTCTTGGCTGTGATCTGAGTACTTCTCATACACTCCCCACTCTTGTTTCTACCAGTGCTGTGTCTGCCCGGGGCAGACAGCTGGAAGTGTGCATAAAGGTAGATGCCAGCTCTGAGCAAGGGCCCCAGGTTTTCTGTAGGGCAGTACCTACAGGGAGGGAGGGCCTGACTCCCATTGCCCTCAGCCCACTGTTAATGCTGTCAGCTGCAAGGGGAGGTGTGGTCTAGGGCCTGCTCTGGGAGTCCTTTGGGCCTTTGGCTGGAACATTTCAGTGTCTGCCATCAGCTGCTTTGTTTTGTTGCTGTGATGTCTTAGACAATTCTAGATTACTAGAGCCTCTCTGTACTGACATGGAGTGGATGTATTCTACGGAGTGCTGTCAGTGGCCCACAGACCATGGCTAGTGCATCTTCCATTTGTGCTGATCCCTCCGGTGTGTTTCCTAGCACATAGCACTTTGGGGTTTCTTTGTCCATGAGCATTGTCAAAAGTGGTGGAAGGGTGGGGGATGTGTTTATCTTGAACCAAGTGTTCTAAAACCATCAATGTGTGTCTCTTCCAAATGCTGGAGTGCTAGCCAGTGAGGGCCCCTGGTGTTTGGCTCCACTGAGCACTGCACCCTCGTCCTTGCAGGTCTGGCTGTGGGTCTGGGCTTTGGGGCATTGGCCGAGGTCGCCAAGAAGAGTCTGCGTTCTGAGAGCTCCACAGGTGAGTGGGGACGGGAGGATCTGGAGGGTTGAGCCCATCACCCCGTAGTCCAGACTGTTTCATTGTCAACCAGCAGAGGCCATCTCATGTCCCACCCCTAGAGGCCCCTCTCCCACTTGGTGATTCCCCTAGGATTGGATGGCTGTTCACATTGGTAGTACCTGACTTAGAAAACTGCAGGCTTACAGACCACTTCCCCTCCACTCTCAGCTGCTTGTCCAGACCTTCTGGCTCCCTGTATCTGCCCATAAGCATGGCCAGTCACCTCCACATTTAGCTGCCTACTCACCAGCACTCCTCCACCTCCGTGCACCTCCTGTTCCTGCACTCCCTCCCTTCTCTTGAGCCTTTGGGGCTCTGTGGAATCAGGTACCCAGGACTCCCCACTTTGCTGTGGGTAGGCAGCTGAGACAGACCACTGTGTCCTCTCTTTGCTGACTGTCACTGGGGAAGCTGAAAACTCTCCAGAGACTGTTGGTCTCTTAGGCAAAAGTCACAATGCCTTTGTCCTCTGCCTGTGGGGTCAGGCACGTCAGGCTTGTCTGGAACATGAGTCCAGTGGCCTCGGCCATCTGTGGATGTGCGTTCTGGAGAATGTTCTAAAGTCATCCCTACCAAAACCGTGGGAGTTCCTGATGCTAGGAAGCTGGCTTGGGGAGCAGCTGTGGGTGCCATATGAGCCCTTCACACTTCTCCAGGGATGGGAAGAGCAGGTGGTTCAGGAGTTCACCTAGCAGGGACCTCTAGGGGTCCAGAGCTGTTAAGAGCAGTGTTGACAGAGTTGGTGGTTTTCCCAAAATGCATTTGAAGTTCTGGGCTTGGTGTGTCTTGTCCCTGACCCACTCAGGTAGTATCAGCTCATTAAGTTTGTCATCGCTCACTCTCCATCCATAAGGACTTCCTGATACCTCATGTCTTTGCACTGCTGCCTCCATCCCCAGGCCAGGCTGTGTTGGTGCCCCAAGGGGCTTAGCAGCCACTCAGATGGGCCTTGTTCATTCTGGAACCCTCCTTCTGAAGAGGGGTATAGCCACATCCCATAGGCCCAGGCTTGGGACAGGCACCCTGGTATGTCTTTAGAAGGGGCTGGAAGACTGTATTTTTAGTACTGGTGCTGAAGCGCATTGGGATGTGAAGCCTGTATTTCTAGAGAGAGAGAGGCCAGCCTTCTCCAGGCCCTGCACCCCTCATGAGTTGGCTGCTCGCCCCCCTAATAAGCCCTGGTGCACCTTGACTTACAGGACGTTGACCAGGCCAGCAGCCTCTGCCCTGGGAGGCATTGCTCTGTACTGGCCATCCCATCATGCTTCTGGCCTACCCTGGCTTTCCCCTGTCATTCTGGGCAGGGGACGTATCTCCACCCTGTGGGCATCAGCCAGACTTGGGGATAGGATGCCTAGGAAAGCCCAGATACTAGATCCCAGGAGAGCTGGAGACCCAGCCCAGGCAGGGCCTGTGTACGGTTAGGGGAGAAAGCCTTCCTCTTCCCCAGTCTTCCCCAAATTCCCTCCCTTCCCTACCTCTCCAGTCCCCAGAGTCCCAAGGACTGTGATGGCTAGGGGAATATTGGGTTGGTGCTTTTCCCTTGGATCTGGCCCTTTGCTGTTGCCAGAGCCCTGCTGGGTCCATTTGCCTTTGGTCTTGCTTCAGGGCCACAACTGAGCCTTGTGGGCAGCCTAGCCTCTTCCTGTGGCCACCCTCTAACCCTCCAAGACCTTGTCCTGCTGTCTCGGCAAGAGAGTAAGCCTAAACCTTTAGCACATCTGCCTGCCCTGTGCACTGCCCACCCCAGGGCAGCCTCCTCCCTGACTTGTCAGAGGCAGGCTGGATTTGGCTTGGTGGTGGACAGTGACATGGTTTCTTTTGTTCCTTTGCTGTGGACCTACCAAAATCCTACTCCCTAGCACTGTTTCTACCACCTGGGGGTCATACTCCACAGTTTCAACTCATGATTTCAACACTAACACTAAACATGCTGTTGCCAAGCCTTCTGCTCTGTCCTAGTTTCATAGGATGTAATTGGCGGCAGCAAAAAGCTCTTCACAGAGCCGGGGAGGTCAGAGGTACAAGCCAAGACCCTTGCTTGGGTCTGTTCCTGCCTCTGCACAGATGCGCTCAGTATGTAGGCAGAGGTCATGCCCTTTGGCCATACTGTTGGCTGGTAGCAGGATTCATTTGGCACCTGCAGCTCCCCGGAGTCATTGCCCAGCTGCTGTCACCACCCTATGTACTGGACAAAGGTTGTCACAGCCTTGGGGTCACTGCACATTTCCTGTGGGCCAGCTGGCTGTGCTGAGCTGTAGGGCTTCTGGGAAGAGGAAAGAAGACCAGCGAGCTGTGTGCTGTCCTTGACCCTAAGTTCTCGGTCCTTAAGGACAAAGCTCTTAACTGTAGCCAGATGAGACTGTGTGACAAGTGCATAATATCCCCAGGAATGCCAAATGCCTTCAGTTGGGATACCAGGTGGGGCCAAGTCTTGACCATCTTCATGTGGGCACTGCTAAGAGGCTTTCCAGCCTTCCTGCTTGAGTTTCTCCATCTGCACTTGACCTCCCCTTCCCAGGCAGTGACATCCAGGTGGTGTGTGCACACGCACATGTACGTACTGGAAAGCGCAGGAGGCCCCGGGGCATCCCGGCCGGCCCTGGAATGCTGAGGAGGGCATGCACCAGGACTTAAAACTGCCTGGCTGGGTCCATGGATACTTATCAGTTGTGAACACCGCCTGAGCCCTGTGCCAGGCTCAGGTTTCTTCAGTCACCCTCCTCAACCCCTGAGTGTGTGCCAACTCCTCCTGACTACAGGGAAGAAGGCTGTGCTGGATTCTAGCCCCTTCCTGTCTGAGGCTAATGCTGAGCGCATTGTGAGCACGCTATGCAAGGTGCGCGGGGCAGCGCTGAAGCTGGGCCAGATGCTGAGCATCCAGGGTGAGTGGTGGGCTCAGCTCTTGCCCTGGCTTGTGGGTGAGGGGCAGTAGTAGAGAGCACAGTGGCTGTGCTGTCCAGGGGTGGGAAGGAGATCTGTGGTAGTTCTGGGACACTGGGTTGCACAAGGATGCTTAACGGTATCTTCACTAGGAGCCTGGGCGTGTTTCTTCCTTAGGGTGTTTTGAGAAGCCCGTAGGTTGTCCTGTGTCTCAGCATGAGATCCTACCTTGCTGCACTGCTGTATTGATCACAGGGAGCTGCTTGGGAAGCTCACAGCCTGCCATGGAAACATTGGGGACAATATTTGACCCCAGGGAGGGGAGACTTTGGGGGAGTCTTGGACCTCCCAGTGGTATTTGGTGGGCTCTGAACGGGAAAAAGAGAGCAAGGTGGGCCTGCTGCCTTGACCAAAATCCAGCCCTCAGGGTGGTGTGCAGTGTGGGGTGCTGCCTGGGCTCTTCAGCTGGGCAGACTTTCTTGAAGTTGTATGAACAGCACAGATCCACCAGCCTGCCACAGCCCTGGGTCTGAGAACTTGCCTGATGGAAGCCTCCTGTGGGATGGGGAGGGCGGAGCACTGCACAGATCCCAGGGCAGAAGCTAGAGGGTAAAGACAAGTACGGACTAGGCCAGCTGCGGGGGGTGGGTGGCCTGCTGCCGTTACCATGCTGCCCAAGTCCTGTGGAAAACTAAGCACATGGACTGGTAGAGACTTGCCTGAGAGAGCGAGCGCACAGCCTCTGCACAGCACCACTCCAGGTAGGAAAGAGTACTCAGAAAAAAGATCAATGGGAAACAGTGGTTGGTGTCCAGACATGGTCAAATGGGTAATTTTAATTTTCTCTTACAATCATCAAAACTATACTCTCCTCAAGTCCCAGGTGAGTTCCAAGGCCCCTGGTGGGAAGGACTGCTGCACGCTGTGCATGCTGGTTGGTTGGTACCGTGCTGGTGTGTCCACCCCAGTGCAGAACGCCTCCTGTCCCTGCCCGAGCCTCTGTGTACCACGAGGTAGCGGAGATTGGGTCTGCTGTGTGACCCTGGCCTGTCACTATGTCTAAGTGTCAGTCCCAGAGTGAGGCAGGTGGTATGGTGTTCCTATCCTGCCCTCCCTGTGGAGGCCCCCAGCGTTGACTTCCCTTGTGTCTTCCAGACGATGCCTTCATCAACCCCCACCTAGCCAAGATCTTCGACCGGGTGCGGCAGAGTGCTGACTTCATGCCCCTGAAGCAGATGATGGTGAGCTGCGGGGAGGTGGGGAGGTGGAAAGGTCACTTCCTGCCGGGAAGGCCTTGTCCTTGGACCAAGCTTTGAGGAGGTTTCTTGGGCTGCCCCAGGCCGTGCTCATGCCTTCCCTGGCCTCTCTCCAGAAAACCCTCAACAGTGACCTGGGCCCCCACTGGAGGGACAAGCTGGAGTACTTTGAAGAACGGCCTTTTGCCGCTGCCTCCATTGGGCAGGTGCACCTGGCCCGCATGAAGGATGGCCGTGAGGTGGCCATGAAGATCCAGGTACATGTCCCTGTGTGACCTGAGCTTGGCCCCGTAGGGCTGCAGAGGGCAGAGCCAGTGCTTTGTTCTGGAATTCCCCGTCATATCCCTCAGATACCCTGTCTCTATCCTCACTACCTGGCTATACTGCACACTTGGTACAGGCATTTTGGGGCCTAAGCTAGAGGGAGCCCATGGCTGTCCCTGGGGACAGGGACGAGTAGAAGTGGAGGTCGGGTTGGTGACAGAGTTGGGGTCATGGCAGCACTGTTTGGGTCTTGGCTTTTGGTTCATCTAAGCTGAGGGTCTGCCTGCCTTGCCCGCCTGCTGGGTTAACTCCTCCTCCTTCCCTGCAGTATCCTGGTGTGGCACAGAGCATCAACAGTGATGTCAACAACCTCATGGCCCTGCTGAGCATGAGCAACATGCTTCCGGAAGGTCTGAGGCTGGGCTGTGAGCCCAGGGCAGGAGGGGGTGGCAGGAACTTGGGCTGTACTCTGGGAACCCCAGGAATTGGCCCCGAGGAACCTGTTGTCCCTGCTGACCTCCCTCTCTGGCCCAGGCCTGTTTCCTGAACACCTGATTGATGTGATGAGGCGGGAACTGGTCCTTGAGTGTGACTACGAGCGGGAGGCCGCCTGTGCGAAGAAATTCAGGTGTAGCTCTTGTGGTCCCTGACCCATGAGGGTTCTGGGAGGCTAAGGACCACCTGAGGCAACTGTGGGGGCAAGCCCCTCTAGCCTGTGGGTCGATGTCCAGGGGCCCGGGCCAGTGGTCACATCCTCCACTGCGGAGCAGGTCTGCACCTGATGGGCTTGGCTTCCCATCTGGGGCTGTGGAGCAGCCAGGCTGAGTGTGAGCTCCCCCATGTGCAGGGAGCTGCTGAAAGACCACCCCTTTTTCTACGTGCCTGAGATCGTGGATGAACTCTGCAGTCCCCACGTGCTGACCTCTGAGCTGGTGACAGGCTTTCCCCTGGACCAGGCAGAAGGGCTGAGCCAGGAAATCCGGAATGAGGTGTGTGGGAGCTGGGCTGGGTGGTGCCGGGAACCTAGTGGTGGCAGCTGCCAGCTGCCTCCCCCTGCTGGGTGGACCCCGGAGGCAGCGGCTTTCCAGGCAGCCTGTCACCTGACCCAGGCCCCTTGCCCTGTCTGTAGATCTGCCACAACATCCTAGTGCTGTGCCTGAGGGAGCTGTTCGAGTTCCAGTTCATGCAGACTGACCCCAACTGGTCCAACTTCTTCTATGACCCTCAGCAGCACAAGGTGAGCTCCTGTGTGTGCCAGCAGAGCTGGGGACCTAGATCTGAAGAGATCCTCCCCTCCCTGCCATACCAGCTAGGATGTAGCACAGCACTTCCAGTGTTACATCTCTGTCCTCAGGTGGCTCTCCTGGACTTTGGGGCAACGCGGGAATATGACAGGTCCTTTACCAACCTGTACATTCAGGTAAGTCAGCAGCAGAGCCTGGACTCTGGCTGAGAACTGTTGCTGGGGATTCGCTGGCTGTGGACCTCAGGCCGGGGGTCTGGAGGCCAGTCGCAGGGTCAAGGTGGGCAGGTCAGCGCTGGCTTCTAGCTTTTTGGGCACTCTTGAGACTGTTTCCACCCAGATCATCCGGGCTGCTGCTGACAGGGACAGGGAGGCTGTGCTGAAGAAGTCCATAGAGATGAAGTTCCTCACTGGCTATGAAGTCAAGGTGAGTGGCATGGCCCAGCTTCCTGTAGAGGTCAGCAGGGTGGGCATGGCATCTTCCTGGGACATCTGAGGTGCCAGTCACAATCTACATGGGCCCGGGGCTTCCTTGGGTATGGAAAACTCTTGAGCTCTGTAGGAGGGGTGCAGGGTGCAAGGTGGGGTACGTAGGACTGCTCTGCTTAGGGACTATCATGAAGTTGTTTCTGCTCCCTGCCCACCCTGGCCACTGAGAGCCAGGGACGTTGGTTCCGGTAGGTGGAGCACCGCAGGCCTTCAGGTAAGGGGCTGAGCTGTTATCCCTTTACCCAGGAGCCACCAGGGAGTGGCACATCACTCTCCCGGCCCGAGTTCACACCTAGTAACAAACTCTATCATCAGGCTGGGTGGGTTTTGCCTCTCCCATTGGGAGACTAGCTCTGCTTCCCGTGGGCAGCTGGGCTTGGGCTGCGTCTCACCAGGTAGTCCCTGCTCTGTCTGTCCTTTTCTCTGCTGGTGACATGTACTTGTGCACCCGGTGGGAGACCCTTGGTTGGGCGCCACTGACCTGGTCACTTCTGCCTTTGTTCTTGCAGGCCATGGAAGATGCCCACCTGGATGCCATCCTCATCCTGGGGGAAGCCTTCGCCTCCGAGGAGCCCTTTGACTTCGGCAGCCAGAGCACCACGGAGAAGATCCACAGTCTGATCCCCATCATGCTGCAGCACCGCCTCGTCCCGCCGCCTGAGGAGACCTACTCCCTGCACCGCAAGATGGGTGGCTCCTTCCTCATCTGCTCCAAGCTCAAAGCCTGCTTTCCCTGCAAGGCCATGTTTGAGGAGGCCTATAGCAAGTACTGCAGGACACAGGCCGGGCTGCAGTAGGTGCAGGCCAGGTCGCTGGGGGCTGTACCCTCCTGCAGGCTCACACGAGCAGGCAGCCACAGCAACCTCCAGGGCTTTTGTTGCCAGAGGGGTGAGGAGCGAGCAGTGCTGGGTGGACAGACACCACTGCTGTCTGAAGTAACCAGACAAAAATACGCCTTTTGCCACTTCCTCCCAACTGTGGATGCTCACTAGGAATGGGGAATGCTGCCTCCCCTCAAGTTCCCCTGCAACCAAAGCAAAATGACAGAGTAAAGACGCAAGAGCCCCTGGGATCTACTTGGCTGTGTAGATGGAGCTGTGTGTGTTTCTAGGCGAGTTTTGTATTCCTGTCCTGCCTGTAGCCTAGAGCTGGTGGTTCTTCTGAACAATGCCAGGAGTATGCCACCTAGCCCACATGGCCAGCTGCCCTGGCTGTCTCAGCACGGAGAGCAGACGTTTGCGAGGGGCTGCTGCATTCAGGGGGGCGCCGGGAGAGGCACAGTTGCTACCAGGCACCAGAGGTCAGTATGGGCCCTGAATAGTTCTGCAAGTCTTGTATTAACCACACGTAATTTCTTCAGCTCAATTAAAAAAAAATTAAAAAAAAAACTTGTGAAAAGTGCTTTGGGGACTTGTTTTCTATGTGCTCTAGGAATTCTAGGGTATGAGAGTGGCCCCACATCTGTCCTGTTCTGTCTTGTGATCCCCGAGCAAGGTCTGCATACCTGTCCCCAGGGTGAGCCCTCAGTGCCTCACAAGGGGCCATGTTCACTGTAGGGACAAAGTGGGGTGTGAGAAGCCAGGGGCCACTTTGCAGTTGTGGGAAGCTCATGTCACCTGTTGACAGGGTTGGCACCTGGTTAAATCACAAGGAAATGCACTTTCGAGACCAGCACAGTTGAACACTTCCTAGTGGCTTTTCCTAGGCTGTGGATTCTAAGACAACAGGCTGGTCCACACCGAAGACCACAGTGGTTCACAAGGCCCCACAATCTGGGTCTTGAAATTTGGGATTAAATAAATACTGACACACTGCTCCCTAGGAGGCACTGGCTGCACCAATGCCCAGCAATGCCTGCCACCTAGGGGGCCCTCTTAAAGGTATGGGTTGCTGCCCAGCGCCCTCACCCCAGGATGTCTTGGGTGCTCAACTCCCTCTCACCCCACACCAGTGAAGCACAGCTGTGGGGTGAGAGAGGGGAGAACGCAAGTATTCTTACCCAGCAACACTGCCATAAAGTGCTGATTTTGTGCGAGCATCAGCTGGTCGCATGGTGCGGGAGCCGCTGTGGAGTGTACGCTACGATCTCGGATGAGCCTGGTGCCGAGTCTGGCCACTTCTCTTTGTATCCCAGCTTTCGGCTGGCTCCTTGTGCTTGCTTCAGTGTTGAGCCTATTTCAGTGTTGCTCTCCCTAACTGCCAGTGCTGCCAGCAGTGAGTAGCAGACATCTGCTGCTGTGGGCCTTGGCTGTAGATGGCGGCATTCTGATTAGTGTCTCAGACCCAATGGTTTTATTGATTGGTACTAGAGATTGAACCTCGGGTCTTGCCCATACTAGGCAACTGCTCTACAACTACACCCAGCTGTCCTACTTTTGAGACAGGATCTTAGCTGGCCAGGCAGGCCTTGGAACTTGTGATCCTCTTGCTCAGCCGCCCAACTAGTGGGGCTTATAGGCCTGGCCTGCCAAGCTTTTTGGGCAGAAAAAACAACAACAACAACAACAAAAAAAAAAAAAAAAAAAAACAGGCCATGGGTTCAGTGGCTGCAGAACAGCAGTCACAAAGTGGTGAGACCAGACAAGTCCATGCTAAGTCCATCCTGATTTGGGGACTGACAAACTACCATCCCTGCACCAAACTGGGCCTACCATGCCTTTTAAGTATAGAACATGGTTCTCCTGTTTATCTCAGACTTTATTTATTTTAATTATTTTTATTTATTAGAGAGGGAGAGAAAGAGAGAATGGGCATACCAGGACCTCTAGCCACTGCAAATGAACTCCAGACATAGGTGCCACCTTGTGCATCTGGCTTACATGGGTCCTGGAGAATTGAACCTGGGTCCTTAGGCTTCTCAGGTGAGCATCTTTAATCACTAAGGCATTTCTCCAGCTCCTCAGACTTTACTTTTAAAAATATTTTATCATTTTTATTTTGAGAGAGAGAGGGAGAGAGAGAATGGGTGTGCCAGGGCCTCCAGCCGCTGCAAACGAACTCCAGATGCGTGCTCCAGCTTGTTCATCTGGTTTACGTAGGTCCTGGGTCCTTTGGCTTTGCAGGGAAGCACCTTAACTGCTAAGCTCTCTCTCCAGCCCTCATTTCAGACATTCTGACACTAGTTGCAGAGTAGCTGCAACACCAAAGGTATATACTGACTGTTCATGGAAAGTTTGCCAAGCCTTGGCCAGTGCCTGAGACTGCTGCCTCTAAGGCATGGTGTGCATTAAAATGGCCTGCAGATCTCTAATGGTCCTGTTGTCAGTGATGGGGGAACAGGAGGGGTCTGAGTGAGTGACTTCAGTGGCAGTTTAGGACCTCTAAGATCACCTGGCCTTACCTCTGACTCACCAAAACTGGGATGCCAATTCTCCTTCCCACTGTGACAGGCAGACAGGAAATCAAATAGCTCGTCCTGTTTATATTGCCAGGGCCACTTTTGAACCTCCTGTGGGGAGTGTCACCCGGCAGAGTGCAGCAGCTGGGAAGTTCTGACTAGAAAAGGGGCGATGGCTTAGTGGATAAAGTGCTTGCTGGGCAAGGCAGCCACCTGGAATCCCAGCACTTGGAAATGGGATTCGTGAGGCAAGCAGGCTAGCTAGAATAGCTAAACTGCAAGCTCTGGGTCCAATGAGAGGACCCTGTCTCAGTAAAATAAAAGAGCAATGGAGGAAAGACCCGATCACCCAGTGTCAGTGTTTGGCATCCACATGCGTACAGGAACACGCGTGCACATGTATGCACAACACATGTAAAACAAGGGGGAGGGACGCTTCCAGGGAAGTTAGTGTTATCTGAGTTAAGAGGGCAGTTTTAAGATATATATATATATTTTTTTTTTTTTGAGGGGGGGATAGCAGATAGAATGGGTGCACCAGGGCCTCCAGCCACTGCACATGAACTGCAGACACATGCACCATCTTATGCACCTGGCTTTGTGGGTATTGGGGAATCAAACCTGGGTCCTTTGGCTTTCCTGGAAAGTGCATTAACCACTAAGCCATCTCTCCAGCCCCAAGAGAGCAGCTTTAGAAAGTCCCAGATCAAACCCCAGTAGCACACTGGCTTTTGTCCTTAGGGTATATTAAAGAGGTCCATGGTGGCGCACGCCTTTAATCCCAGGACTTGGGAGGCAGAGGTAGAACATTGCTGTGAGTTAGAGGCCACCCTGAGATGACAGTGAATTCCAGGTCAGCCTGAGCTGACAGTGAGACCCTACCTTGAAAGACACCTCCTCCCCATGCAACAAAAAGGTCCAGAGGAAGGGGAACTAGCAAATCACGAACTGCACACATTATAACAGTTCCTTATTTTATTGTGGTACATCAAAGTCTGGTTAATTGGTGATACCAACATAAAATACTGGTGAGGAATCCTTTGTTACATTTTTTACTATCCCACCTTAAATATTTGTGTGCAAAAGAATCCACATCACTGTTTGGTAGCAGAGAATCTCTCAGGAAGTTCCCAAGTCACTGAAGGCATAAAACCCAACCAAATGTGGTAAGAAGCCAAAGATTTATCATCCCTTCCATACACACATATTGGTCAGCATTATATTCTAAAAAATGATTACACCTAGGCCATGCAAAACTGTACAATAATATTACAATGAGAAAACACCCTAAAAACTTATAAAATAAATGACAATATACTATCGAATCAAAAGGAAGGTCATTTTGTTTTCAGAGACGTCAAGGCTGACTTGTCAGTCTCCTGTAATCCCAGTGGTGCCTTGTGTAATGCTCAGCCATAGAGCGCCGCCTGCTGGGGGTAGCGGGAACTGCACTTGTCGGAACACGCCTCTCCTTAGCCAGCAGGCCCCCACAGAGAAGTCTGGACTTGGGAAGAATGAAGGTTCTGACGAGGAAGGAGCATTTCGAAAGGGTGCAATGAAATGCCATGCAGCCTAACTCAGGCTGGGCAGGAAGTGCCCAACTAATTTCCTACTGTGCTCAGTGGACTCAAGGTACAGCCAAAAGTGACCTGCAGCAGGAGCATCAGGATCCCAGCGGGGTATGGTGGAGGGAGGGACAGAGAACCAAGTAACTGTCAAGGCCACACGCAACCTGGTGCATCTGGGAGCGGATGTCTGTCTACCTTGCTCTGGCTTTTCCTTAATGATACCTGAGATTCTACACAAGCCAGCTGGTCTTTCTCAGAAGTAGATGTGGCCACTAAGTAACAAAATGACATGATATGGAACCATGTGGAAGGAGAGAGGCTAAGAGCTAGCAGGGAATGACAGGCTGTTGCTGTAAACATGAGAGGAATTTCAGGTTCTCCCCTGAAGCCTGGGGACAAGAGTTGGTTGGAAACTGAATAGATGGGCCATCTTTAGTTGTATCATACAGTGTTAAAGCTGTGCTCCCTGGGAAAGAATACAGATTGCTAAGTGTGGGGAGTGTGTGTGTGTGTGTAAATACATACAATCTTAATAAAGTGAATTCTGCTCTTTAGAAATCATTTGAAAAAGAGGAAGGCTTTGTTTTTGGCAAAAGAAATATGTATTTTATTTTGTACACCCAAAAAGAACATGACAAACTGTCTAGAATTCAAAGGACATAAATTAGCTGGACATAGCACCAAGTACTAACCCACATTCACTATGCCAGAAATGCCTCTGAACGTACTTTTCCCTTTAACTGAGAAATTCCTGTTACCACGCAGATTTTTTTAAATGTCCTGCATGGACATTAAAAAAAAAGAGACCTCAAATATGATTTCAGAGCAAATTAGCTTTTATGTGGTCTTTGCTACTGATTTCTTTGAGAGATTTTTTTTTTGTTGTTTTTTGTTTTCCCTGTCTTTTAGTCTATTCCCCATCATCTCCAATTGCCCTTCTTTAAAGCTTCACATTAACTTCATAGTAAGGGGGGGGGGGGCGTTAAGTCCAGCAGGGCAATCATTATCTGAGGAAAATTTCCCCCAGGCACTACTTACTACTCCCCTGGTGGGTTCTGCACTTCAGTCCCGCTGGCAGAGGCTAACATGCTTTGGGCTGGGAGCTACTTTTGGTGGCCCAGTGAGACGTAACTGCAGTGGGAAATCCAGCAGGAGCTGAGTGTGAGCCCCAGGGCTCCTGAGACACACTCTGCTGGCAGAACTGGGGCAGGACTCCCTGCAGGGGAGCCACACTTTGGGTAGGTTTAGGCTGTGATTCTGAAAGGGTTCTTTTACAAAGAAGCACGTATAGGCAACAAAAATTCACAATTAGTTTTCAAAACTACAAACTAATGGCTCAGTGTATAGTCCTGTCATTCCAGGCCTGGGTCACTTTTCTGACTAGAAAGAGGAGTGATGAGGGAAGGGTGGGTGGAGGGTGGAAAGCAAAGGACAGAGCTCTGAGGAGAGGAGCCGTGTGCCCCGCACCTGATGTGAAGGACCAGGTTCAAGCAGTAGCAATGAAACAGCAACTACCGAACTCCACGGCTGACCCTTGATGTTCGGACACACACAAGCATGTTTATTTGACACTTCTTTGCTAAAAGTGGAGAGCTCTGGGGAATGAGAACTACACAGTGAACTATGCCAGCAGCCGGCAGTGGGTCTAGGATGTGACAGAACTGTTCTTCACGGCCCTTTCCCTTTTGTTGTTCCCGAACTTTTTCCAGCACCTCTAAAAGCAGAACTGGGGGAGTCAGGTCTGCTGGCCGGATGGAGCTGGGCCACCACAGCCAGGTTAGCAGTTCTGGAACTCCTCGTTTTAGGTGCAGTTTGAAAAGTGTTCCTTTCCTGTCTTGTTTTTTCCTCAGATAGTGTAGTTTTCTCCTTTCTCTCCTCATGTGCTTAGCTGGTCACATACCTGTGTAGAAATGAGTCCTGGCTCTCCATCTCATTTCCTGGGGCAAGTGCAACAGATTCCAAAAGAATCTGGGCTGACCACAGCGCTGTGGCCAGGATGGGGTACACTTGGGCCTCCCCTTTCTACTGCATGTGGGAAGGGGTATTCAGTCAAGGCTGTTCAAGCTGCTACTTTTGAGGTTTCTAATGATTTTGTAGTGAAAGCTGGCTCCCCAAGCTCTTCTGAGAGCTCACACTCACTCTCAATCCAAAAGGATTCTACCCAGGACAGACACCTCACTGAAACGGGGAGGGCTGCGATTTGGCCAGGAAAAATAAAGCACGCTGCAGACCTTCAGATGCCACCACATTCTGTGCCCTTTCTGACAGAAAGGGTCAGAAGGTGACAAAATCAGATTTTTACATTCATTTGTGCAAGATATAAAAAATAAGAGGGAAGTGTAGATCAAATTCTTACTAGAAAAAAATTATCTTGGGAGGTGGTGAGTGCCTTCAAAGCTACTGCTCACAGGAGCTTTGAATGCTCAAACTACGGTGTTCAGGATGTACTCCATCCCCTGGCACCTGAATCTCCAAATGCTCCCTACAGACCCCCAGGTGACTGCAGCCTGTCCCAGCTGTGGACAGGGCACCACAGGGTCCTTGACTTCTCCTTTACAAATGTCACTTGAGGCCTTTCTACCCTGTACATGACTTAGCTGGGAAACAGACAAGAAACAACACATTTCTTTAAATTAAGCACTCTCTTATATAAGCATCCATCTCTCATTGAATACAAGGTGCTCCTTTAACTATATACATTCAGTATTTAGCGTCTACATTTATGTACTTATTTAAACTCTGTACTGTAGTAAAATATGCATTGTTTTAATTCGTGAGGATTTCCTGGCAACAACCGGGCTGGCGCTGGCTCGGTGGCTGCGGGCCGTGAGGAATCCCCCACTGCGTGAGCGCTGCGGCCAGAGCACGACTGTCTAGTGAAGCTACCTGTGGGAGGTGACGCGCGCCGGGGAGCAGCCCTGTGGGAGGGGAATCACACCAGTCTCAGCTGCTGACGAAGGTCACCCGCAATGCTGCTGCCAGGCATGTTGTCAGAGGGCGGAGTCCATACCCTGTGGCTGCTGCCAGCCCCTGGACCTTTCCTGGCTGAGGGGGGGTGAGATGGGGAGCAGAGGCTTACGGTAAGGGGGGCTGGATGCGGACAGTGCCTTCATGGGTCCCAGCTCCCACGGTCGGTACTCTCCAGAGAGAGGCTCTTTGTCTTTCGGGGTGAAACAGGGCTTGGGGGGCTGCTCAGGTTGGAGCTGTTGGAAGCTGTGGAATGCCTTGGAGAATCCGAGTCCTGTAAGGCCAAAGGAAGGCACAGATGAGAAAAAGAGGGGAGAGAGGTCCTTCCAGCCACCTGACCCAAACACCCAGGGGCTTCTCTACCATCCGCACAGATGATCATGATAAATGCCTCCAGTCCTTCCTGCAGGCCTTTAGAAATCCAGGTATTTTCATTTAAAAGCCATTACCAGCCTGCACACTTCTGGGGAACACTGTAGTTTGCAAACCAAGTGACAGGCCTTGCCTGTCCCTGGCTGGAGTGAGTACCAGCCCGTGCTGCAGCTGAGGTCAGCAGCAGGGTGGCCTGGGTCACTGCGCTGGTCTTTATGATGTGTGGCAGGCACAGCAGCACCTGTGCCCACTCACCTCTCCATCATAGCCCCTGGCTGGGGCGTCACTTCCTTGGTCCATGCCTCCTGATGATGAAGAGCCCTCTGACGGGGAGGGCAGGGGCTGCCGCTTCCCACTGTGGCTCCCTCCTGAGAACTCCCTCTTTAGTGCACTGCCATTCTGTGCTGATGACCCTATGGGACACCATACAAGGAAGTTCACACACATAGCAGAGGATAATCCTGTAGAAGTGCACAAACTGCCAAGATGACAAGTCACCCTTCCCTCAGGGCAAGTCCAGCTGCAGTCTGAACTTCCCCATAAACTCATGAGTTTGGAATGCTTGGTCCCCAAGTGGTGCAATTTGGGAGGTAGAGCCTTGCTGGAGGTGGTGTGTAGCAGGGGGTGGGGGTTTGCAGTGTCATAACCAGCTCCCCCTTGCTAGAGCTGGGCTCTCTCTCCTGCCGTTGTTTTCTCCCTGCGGTGGCAGAGGTCTTCTGCTCATGCCATGCTTTCCCTGCCATCATGGAGCTTCCCCTCGAGACTGGAAGCCAAAATCAACTCTTCCTCCCACCAGCTGCTCGTTGTCATGGGTTTTGTGCAGTGATGACAAGGTAACCACATGGGCCCTGGAGCTCAGCACTGACTCAGTGTTGAAGGTTGTGCCCATCATCCTCTGCTGCTCCGGACTTTGGCGAGTGGGCACTATTCAGGCTCTGCTGTGCCCATAGAATCCTTTCGGTTTCTGCCACCTGCTACTGCTCTTGAAGTCTATCCCATCGCTGGAGTCTCGGGGGGGGGGGGGGGCTCAGTATCTTTCACACTTCTGTCTCAACATTTACACAATCATGCTACAGTTGTGGGCTTGTCTTTCTCCTAGAGTGGGGAATGACAGCAGGTTCAAAACAGATGTGCTACATGTGGCAAAGACTGTCACTTGACTGGGCTCACTTCTCTTCGAAACAACTCTCATGAAAAACCACTTTCACTCTACAGGGCATAAAACCTGTTAGAGTGAAATGAAGGTGCATTTCTTCAAGATCATATGTAGGATATTTTGACCACAGAGTCAGGTCATGTAACGGGGGAGGAAGGGGTGTGAAGGAACGAACCATCAGTGTCCACAAGAAAAGGGAAGAAACAACCTTGGAAATGTTGGGAGTATGGTTAATGCCTACTTAAAGCTTTCCCTACCAATGTTTAGTTTTTGCTTTAAAAAATTTTTAATCTGGGCTGGAGAGATGGCTTAGCAGTTAAGGCACCTGCCTTTGAAGCCTAAGGACCCAGGTTCAATTCCCCAGATCCCATGTAAACCAGATGCACATGGTGGCACATGCATCTGGAGTCCCCCCCCCCCTCCAACCAGTGAATAAAGGCCTTAGTGTGCCCATTCTCTCTCTGTAATAAATAAATAAAAATTTAAAACATTTAATTTTTTTTTAATCTTGCCAAACTTCAATGTTAGGACCAATGGTCCCAAAGCACTATGAGACAGATTGACTTCTTACAGTTTTCACTTTTACATGAAAATGTCACCAGGTGACCACCTGAAGCATGTCTGTCTGTCTGTCTGTCAAGTGACCACAAACTGTTGAAGTGCTCACGCAGATACTAAGCAGGAATCTGCTGGGTATAGACTGTTCTGGGTATAGACTCACAAGCTTTTCCCTTCACCATTTCATGACTAAGCCCTGAAACAGACAGACAGGCCTGTGCCCTCCTGACACCATGTCTGACTTCTTACTTCCAGTACTGGCTATGAACTTTATACACATCACAATGCTCTAAAAATACAACCATCCAAGTCCTTGTTAGACCAAGTAGATCTGTGTTGGGATTCAAAGTTGAACTTTGAACCCACTCTGCACCTGACATGCTGGCATGGTGCTAATGCCAACAGTAGACACATTTCATTAATAGTATATGCTGTCTCGTATATTCACTGCTCTTCTTGTTTTAAAAAGCTGACATGTCAAACATAATCTCTGCCACCTTTGCATGCAGAATCAGTAACTATTCCTCTCTGCTCTTTCCCTGTATACTGTAAGTTCAATACTCTCTTTCAAGTGTAAACTCCTTTGATGATTAACATTTATAAACAATCCACAGGGGCTGGAGATTAGACTCAGTGGTTAGGACATTTGCCTGCAAAGCCTAATGACCCGAATTTGATTCCCCAGGACCCACATAAAGCCAGATGCACAAAGTGGTGCGTAGGTTTGGAGTTTGTTTGTAGCAGCTACAGGTCCTGGCATGCCCTTTCTCTCTCTCTCTCTGGCAGGCATGGTGGCACATGCCTTTGATCCCAACACTCAGGAGGCCGAGGTAGGAGGATTGCTGAGTTTGAGGCCAGTCTGAGACTAAACAGTGAATTCCAAGTCAGCTTGGGCTACAGCGAGACCCTACCTCAAGAAAAAAAAAAAAAAAATCACCAGATGTGCTGCTTTTGTTAAGTTCCTTAATTACCTAATACTAGCACTTTTTACCTATAACTGTGACAATAAACATTCCCTAATAAAAGGCAAGCTTCCCTTTCAGCTATGCTTATGCAGCCAGAGTTTACCCTTTGATGTTACTCAGTTACATACAAACTGTTAGTCTGAGATTGTTCTGTCGCCATTCCACAAATTATTCCTGGGTAAATGCTGGAAGTCCCTCTTCTATATTTGTTCCTAATCTTCTACAGATGTTAATTCCTGATTTAACTGGTGTGTGTGTATAATGTGTGGGTGTCTGCTGCTTGCCATTGTGTATACTAGGCTAGCTGGCCTATGAGCTTCCTGGGACTCTCGTCTCTGCTGCCTACACCTCACTGTAGGAGAGATGGGATTACAGGTACATGCTATTGGGTCTGGCTTTAGGTGGATGTAAACTCAGATTTTCATGCTTGCACAGCAAGTGCTTTGACACAGTGAGCTGCTTAAGCATGAGGGACTCTTGGGCCAGAGATGGCCAAGTTTGACTCCCCAGAACCCTTATACATAGCTGGGCATGACCTTGCATATATGTAATCCCAGTCCACAGGGAAAGAGACCAGAATTTCTGGGGCTTGCAGATGGACAGTACTTCCAGGTTGAGGGACAGACCCTGACTCAAGGAAAAACAAGGACGAGGGGGCTCGAGAGATCGCTTAGCAGTTAAGGCACATGCCTGTGAAGCCTCAGGACCCTGGTTTGATTCTCCAGGTCCCATGTAAGCCAGATGCACATGGTGGCACATGCATCTGGAGACTGTTTGCAATAGCTAGAGGGCCTGGTGTGCCCACCTCATTCTCTCTGTCTCAAATAAATAAATAAAAATAAAAATATTAAAAAAAAACCCAAGGGCTGGAGAAATGGTTAAGGCACTTGCCTGCAAAGCCTAAGGACCCAGGTTAAATTCCCCAGTACCCACAAAAGCCAGATGCACAAGGGGGCACATGCATCTGGAGTTTGTTTGCAGTGGCTGGAGGCCCTGGTGTGCTCGCTCTCTCTCTCTCTCTCTCTGCCTCTTCCTCTCTCTACCCCTCTCAAATAAAAAAACAATATAAAATAAAAAGAACTGCAAAAGCCATTCTTAAAAAAAAATAAGCTGGGCATGGTGGCTCACACCTTTAATTCTACCACTTGGGAGGCAGAGGCAGGAGGATCACCTTGAGTTTAAGGTCACCCTTAGACTACACAGTGAATTCCAGGTTAGCCTGAGCTAGAGTGAGACCTTCCCTTGAAAAACCAAAAGAAAATAAATAAATAAATAAAAACAAGGATGAGTGTTAACAAAAGGACATCTGATGTTCTCTTCCGGCCACCACATACATATATGCATGGGGTGTACATGTCCGAACACATGTAAATATACTATACATCACATACACACCCATGTACACACAAAAATAGATTTTTAAAAGCTTGTTTACAATATATACTTTTTATTTGACAGAAAGAGGTGGGGGGAGGGGGAGAATGGGTGTGCCAGGGCCTCCACCCACTGCAAACAAACTGCAGATGCATGTACCATCTTGTGCATCTGGCTTACATGGGTCCTGGGGAATCGAACCTGGGTCCTTTGGCTTTGTAGGCAAGCATCTTAACTGCCATGCTATCCTTCCAGGCTCAGATTTGTTATTTTGAAAGAAAAAAAATGGCTAGAGAGGCTGAAGAGATGGCTTAGTGGTTAAGCACTTGCCTGTGAAGCCTAAGGACCCCAGTTTGAGGCTCGATTCTCCAGTACCCACATAAGCCAGATACACAAGATGGCATATGCATCTGGAGTTCATTTGCAGTGGCTGGAGGCCCAGATGCGCCTATTCTCTCTCTCTGCCTCTTCCTCTCTCTGTCTGTCACTCTCAAATAAATAAATAAAAATAAAAAAGAACTGCTAGAGATTTTCATGGCTGTCCTTTACTAACAGTGTGTCTCAAGCAAATTGTTCTTTCTACCTTTTTGTCAGTTTTTCTCACTTACACATGAGAAAATGAATCTCCCCTTTTGGAATCTTTGTGAGCACTCACTCCACTGAGGTCAGCACACAAACCAGAAGGGTGAGAAGAAGCAGGTGGTACCTGACCAGAGTCTCCCCCAGTCTCCTCCTTTCCACTGTCATCTACACATGCATGTAACAGAGTTTAATACCACTTTATGGACGTGTGGTGTGTGTATGTGTACACACACATACACATATATGTGTATATATATATATACACACACACATGCACACACACATATGTATATATATACACACATACACATGTATACACACACACACACACACACACACACATATATATATATATCAGTATTTTTATGTTTTTGTGTTCATGTGTGAGGGTGCATGTACACTTGTATGTGTGTGGGAGGCCAGAAGACAACTTCAGAAATCAACATTTGCTGGTTGGTAACAACAAGTGTACCCAAACAATGCAAAAATGCATTTTCTGAAAGACTTTTAAATGTGCACTTTGCTTTAGTGCGATTAGTTTCTCTTAAAGATCAGCAATTTGTGAGTGAGGAAATATTTTAATGAAGTCCACAATGCCCAGTATTTGAAAAGCATCTCTGTTGGACACTAATCTAATGCCATGCTGCCACGAAGCACACCTTTAAGAAGGTCACAAAAAATAATCCTTAGACCCAGCATAGTCTGGCTAACCTAGAAACTACAGGATCATTTCAGTCTCTAACCTCACTGTGTATACCCAGGTAACTACCACAGACCACAGTACACTTGGGTATGCATCTGTGACTGTCCTTGTATGCTTCTGTTCAGGTGGACAAACCTTACCTTAGGTATGCACAGGACCCGACCCCCCGGAAGTTGGCTGCCTCTCGGCAGTAGCTGAACTGTGCCATAGGACACCTGTTTCTCTTTGTGGCCCCTCTTCTTCAATTCTTACTTTTACCCCTCCTCCACAGCCACTGAAGCTTCTTCCCCCACTCGTGGCCACTTACGTGCAGACAGGCCACTGCTGGCGCTCATGGAGCGGCCTGGCTCAGGGCGGGACTTGGTGATGGAAGGAATACTGACCGAGCCACTGAATACTGCCCGACTTTCCTGAGGGCGTGGGTTCTGGAAACACAGAAGGTATACTCTTCAGCTGGAGGACATGGGCATTCTGCAGAGGTGTCCACCTTTCACTGGAATTCTCAAGAAATCAAGTGATCTTGACCATATGATACAAAGAAAGAAACAGAAGCTTCCTAATCCCTCCTACCCACAGTAGTAGTAAAACCTCACCACGAAATCTGTCTTACCCCATCAAGGAGTACTTATCAATAAGCATTTCTGGGGGGTGGGTGTGTGTGAAAATGGTAAGTATGAGTTATATGGTTAGAAGACACAGCACAGTGCAGAATTACATGGACATCTGCAGAGAACTGAAGCAGCTTTGTGTATGAGACCATTTACTTAGAATAACTTAGCTAAGTAAGTCTGTTTGGAAGGAAGCCAATTAAAATTATATTCTTGTCAAACAATGCCTTACCAACATTAAATGTGTCATCTGCATGGCCACGCCCCCAGTCAGTTGGCATCTTTACTGGTTCCCACACACAGTCGTTCTGTGCACCAGAAACCCCGTATGGCACAGCACAGCCTGGGTGGTGCTTGTAGCCAGGGAATATGAGTTTGAAGCCTCTTTGTTCACCCCATGCTTTCTGACTAGAAGGAAGGGATGTTGAGGCTGTCAGAGGCTCAGAGGAAAGAAAGGTGTTTCAATACACCTTCTAAATCCTATCCTGGGGTGGGCCAGGGCTTCATGAGACCCTCCCCTGTCCATGATGGAATGTTGGGCCAAATCTTGTGCAGGTAAGACATATTATTAATCTCTTTCACCATTCATAATGCTTCCTCCATGTGTGGACATGGTCCTAACTTCTTGCAAATATTTTTTGAGATAAAGGACTAGATTTCTTTGATTTTTTTTTAACAGATTTATATAGATATTTATTTGGAAAACTCATCAACTCTTTAATAGTACTCTGCACAGTCACATGAAAAATGGTGAGTGCAATGGCCTATACAGCACCTCCTTCTTGCTGCCTGTCCTTCACTGGCTGTTCAGAAAAGCAAAGACAGAGGCAGCTTGGTGTCTAGTGAGCACAGGCTAGATCCACAGAGCCCATGGACAGGAGGCCTCAGGTTGCTTAGCTTCGTGCTTGTTTCCTCAGCTGTATTAGGGGCTGACGAACACCTGTCTCAAGAGGTTTCGCTGAGGATCCTGGTGGTCACTTTGCAAAAGGAAAACACTTGGGCTCACTAGGTGACACTCTTGCCTTGCTCTAATGACCTAACTGGCCCATCAATGTCAACCTTCCCTTTTGTCACATCAAAATACTAATTCTGCTGGAAGGGGTTGGCCACAGATGTGGCAAGAGTGTAACTTAAGGAAAATTCAATGAAAAACTTCAAAAAGCAGTTAAAACATCAAGCCCATGACTTTCCCAAAGGATGGATTTAAGAAAATTCCCAAGTCTGACTGGGTTGGGGTGAGAGTACATGCCACTTAGCCTGGGAGGAAGTGGCCCTTTGTATACTTATCTTGTTTCTTGTTTCTACACTCAGAAATCCCATGAAGGTTACAGCCACTATCATTAATCAAAAATGACATAAAGGGGGCTGGAGAGATGGCTTAGCAATTAAGTGCTTGCCTGAGAAGCCTAAGGACCCATATTTGACTCTCCAGATTCCATGTAAGCCAGACACACAAAACTGAGGCAAGCTCAAGGTCACACATGCCCACTAGGTGGCACAAGCGTCTGGAGTTTGATTACAGTGGCTGAGGCCCTGGTGTACCAAGTCTCTCTCTCTTTAAAAGGCGTGGTTGGTGCACACCTTTAATCCCAGCATTCCAGAGGCAGAGGTAGGAGGATCGCCTTGAGTTCGAGGCCACCCTGAGACTACATAGTGAATTCCAGGTCAGCGTGGGCTAGAGCAAGACCCTACCTCAAAGAGACAAACAAACAAAAAATGACCAGAGGGCTGGATAGATGGCTCAGTGGTTATGGTGCTTGCCTGAAAAACCCAAGGACCTGAGTTCCATTCCTCCAGTACCCATGTAAAGCCAGATTTGCAAAATGGCACACATGTCTGGAGTTCATTTGCAGTGGCTAGATGCCCTGGCATGCCCACTCTATCTGCCTCTTTCTCTCACTCTCTCATATAAATAAATAAATAAATAAATTTAAATTAATGACCAAGAAAATACACTAATATAAATCATAGCTAAGTTAGTTCATTAAGAGATTTTCCTTTTTCCTGATTATAAAGGTAATAGTAGAGTATATGAATGATAATGAAATCCTGAGAGACCACTACTCCTGTGAAATTATCAGACATTACTAAAAATTTGCTGTTTCTTGTCTATCCTTTATTCCAAAGAGAAAAATTGAAGAGCTGACCATACTACATCATGCTTTTTTCAAATGCAACAGAACACAAAACAAACTAGTATGTTTAAAGACAATACAAATATCTGCCTGCTTTACTGTTTCAAAATGAGCGAATCTTGAATCCCTTGGGGCTCAGGAAAGACTACTCTCTCTTCTGGCGGCTTAAGAGAGTCAACTGGAGACATTGGTCCATACAATTAGGCCCACTCATCTTTATTTTGCTTGTTGTGTGACTTATATTTGCTTGGGACTCAGTCAGCCAGCCAGTCAGTATTGACAGAAATCTGTCTTACCTGAATGCTTTATAAGGGTTCAGCAAGAGAAAAGGCCTAACTGCTTAAAGGCTAATTTTATTTTCCCAAGACAGGGTCTCATGTAGCCCAAGCTAGGTCTTGGATTCACTATGTGGGTGAGGACAATCTTCAACTTCTTCTTTTTTTTTTTTTTTTGAGGTAGGGTTCTAGCCCAGGCTGACCTGGAATTCACTATGGAGTGTCAAGGTGGCCTCGAACTCACGGCAATCCTCCTACCTCTGCCTCCTGAGTGCACCACCATGCCCGGCAACTGTCAACTTCTTATGCTCCTGAAAACTATACACTTCCTCCCTCTCTCCCATCTTGCCTCCTACCTTCCCTTCCTTCCAGTTCTGGGGGTTAAATGCAGGGTCTTGTACATGCTAGACAAGTGCTTCACACTGAGCTATATCCCTAACCCTTAAAGGCTACATTTTACTTAGATCACTAGGTGTCCTCATGTTGGGCTTCAAAATTGAATTTTTAACCCATTGCACATCTGCCTTGCTAGCATGGTGCTAATTCCCAGCAACAGGTTCATTTCATTAATCTTGTATATACTGTTTTCATATATTCTCTGCCGTTCTGTTTTTAAAGGGCTGACTTGTTGGTCCTTTTTTTTTTTTTTTTCTGTTATTCCTGCACATAGAATTGACAACTTTTAACTCCTCTCTGCTCTTTCCCTAGACAGGCTAAGTCCATACTTTCTTTCAAGTATCAACTCCTTCAATGTTTAGCTTTTAGAAACAATCCTCAGATGTACTCTAACTTCCTTAACTACCTACTACTTGAACTTACAAAGCCAAGCACCCCTTTCAGCTGTGGGCTTCTCCAGCTGGAGCTCACCCTGTGAGGTCCATCAGTTACAAAGCCTCTTTGTTTGAGATGGTGTTGTGTCATCATCCTACAAATTATTCCCTCTTTTTCTACATTTGTCCCCCTAATTGTCTACAGCCTCATACCTTCCAAAGACATAACATATAGAAGGCAGCCCCTCATCCAGAATAGTCCCTTTGGGGATGTTCACTTATTTGGGGTGACACAGGCCAGCTAGCTCTGCTTGTCTGGGAAGCATCCAGTTCATGACTGTTTGTAGCTTCATTTCCTTGGCCATCTCATCACAATGACTGCAGTTATGACCACACTGAACTCCAGCATCTAAAATAGGCTTGGGCCGGGTGTAGTGGTGTACACCTTTAATCCCAGCACTTGGGAGACAGAGGTAGGGTAGGAGGATCGCTGAGTTCGAGGCCACCCTGAAAATACAGAGTGAATTCCAGGTCAGTCTGGGCTAGAGTGAGACCCTACCTCAAAAAAAAAAAAAAACAAACAAACAAACAAAAAAAACAAAAAACAAAAAACAAAAAACAAAAAAAACAAAATAAATAAAAATAAATAAAATAGGTTCTGAATAATACTTGCTAGATAAATTAATTCTCATTCAGGCAGTAGGATTAATTGGTAATGTAATTTATAACTTTCATATTATGAGTCTTTCTGTATATGACACAGTGATCTACTTCATACTGGTTTGATGTGACAGTATATGTGGGTATGGCTGTGGGTGTGAGCTTTCAAGATGCAAAGTACATTTTACTTGTATCATTTGGGCAGAATGCTATTTTCTGGGAATCACTATGTAGTCTCAGGTTGGCACGGAACTCACAGCAATCCTCTGACCTCTGCTTCCCAAGTGCTGGAATTAAAGGTTTGTGCCACCATGCCTGAGGTGGGGGAGAGAGGGAGCGAAAAGGCTCAAAGAGGGGGGAGAAGGAAGAGAGAGAGGAGGGAGAAGAGAATGGGCACAACAGGGCCTCTAGCTGCTGCAAACAAATTCTAGATGCATGTGCTGCTTTGTGCATCTGGCTTTTTAACATGAGTACTGGGGAATCAAACTCAGGTCACTAGGCTTTGCATGCAAATGCCTTAACTGCTGAGCCATCTCTCCAGCCCAACAGTAGCAGTAGCAATTTGCATAATTCTTAGATACCTGATCCAAATGTCATCAAAAGACAGCTGTCTTCTTGGCTACAATATGGTACAGATCAAATAATCTAACACAAAACATAAAAAAAAAAGAAATAGAAATACTTAAGAAAGAAGTAATAAAGACATGTTGTAATGTGATTAAAAATAACTTTGGTTTTAATGAAATTCTGGAACTGGATGCTCAGTTCTTAGGTAACCGTGACACCCAAGGAAGAGTGATAGTGGATGAGTCACAGCAACTAGCAGAGTGGTGCCAAAGCTAGCAAGATGGCAGCCAAGTGGCGCCCCAGTGGTCACCCCACTGCTGTCGGAGGTAACTGTACTACTGTAACTGTACTACTGGCTTTGCAAAGTCCATGTAATTCTGTGTGTGACCTGCTTAAAAAGCAAACTCTTCACCTTATTTTCTCTAAGAACATAAAGAATTTAAAACAAAAACAGTCAATGCTAGCAATTCAACATTCACACAAAGAACAACTTTGTGAGACACAGTGCACAGTGCAGCCAAGGGATCAGAGGAAATATAAACTACCCGTCAAGTTGTTCCATAAACCATACATACCCTACAATAAATGGTGAAGATTAAGTTTATGTATGCCAGTTATTGCACACCAAAATTGAAATAATAAAGGATTGATCCACAGAAAAAAATACTTTATAAAAAAGCTTATAATTTAGCCAAATAAAATTACATAAACTTTATTTAAAAAGTATTAAGAAGCTGAAACTGTTGGTCTTTCTACTCACAAATGTGCTTGAGAGAAGGGCAAAGTCACGCTAATGTGCAGTGTTCTCCTCAGAGACAGCTAATATAAGCACCTTCCCTTACATGGAAGGCCATGACGGACGCACACCTGTGGCCATGCAAACTAAGGCTGATTTTTATGGGTAATTTTGACAAGTAAGACATTCTGTTAGTATTGTAATTTAATGTCAATGACACTGAGAACATAATTTAGAATAATTTTACTATACAAATAACTAATTTTGAATTGGGAAATTATTACATGTACAAATTTTAGAAATTAAGGCATTTTACTAAGCTGGGGGTATTATGAGTAATAGGTCAGCATCATATAATCCAAATATTTTAATATTTGGTTTAATAAAACTAACTTCCTTTGAATCTCCAGCAGGTGCCATGTTCCTTTAGAAAGTTGCATCCTTTTTTTTGTTTGCTTGTTTTGTTAGTTAAATTTTCATATCTTGGATCCTGGTTGGAACTGAATACATGTCAGCAACTCAAAAATTTATAAAAATCTACTTTGTTTTTGGAAGTGTTCATATTACTCACTCATAATACTATGCCATTATTTCAGAGACTTTAAAGCTACTTCACAAAGAATTTTCTGTAGGTCTGTAGATAGGCTCTACCAGAGACATCATCAAATATAAATAATTTCTCTAAACCAAAGTGGTCACAGGGTAATGGGCTATAAAAAAGTTCAAACGTTCAGGGAACCCTTTCCTGTTTGTTTAACAGAATAAAAATCTGCGTGGAGTTTTTTAAAAAACATATTATCCAAAATTGAAAATAACATGATAGGAAAACTTTTATCAAACACAAACAAATATCTAAAACTCAGAATTAATATAGAAACCCTCCCTACTCTTCCACAAAATTGAGTGAGGAGGAAGAGGACGATAAACAGAAGAGGAAGGGAAAGAGTAGGAGTTAAGTTAGCAGGAGAGAACCGGGCCAAAGGAAAACATTCCAAAAATGGTGCCACCTCAGCGGAGTTACTCATTAGGCTCGGCAGTAGAAATTCCGCATGTGTTAGTAAAGTTAGCATCTGACTCAGCTGTTCATACCCTCAGAGTCACAGAGCGTGGTGTACCGGGGGCAGAGCGCAGGGACGGGGAATACTCAGGGTTTATGGAATCAGGAGAGAGAAACTTTTCAGCGGAATTAACAGTCATGTGATAGATGTGCTCAAAGTTGCTCGGAGAGGAGATCAGACCGTGGTGATGAGGGGATGGATAAGGGAAACCTGGCTATCAAAAACAACAGAAAAAAGAAACAAGGTGTAAGGAGATGCACATGTATTCAGAAGCTCTTTGTGACATGCATACCGAAAACAATGAAGCAGGATTTTACATCAGTCTGAGCCCTCATGAAATACTTTTAGGCCTTAGAAAGTTATATTTTGTAACCTTATTGTCAGTTACTCAAATAGTTAAATTTACAAAAGATCATTTTCCTTACAAAAACGATTCCCCTTTTACCTTAGTCAAATGAGCAGAAGCAGGATTTTTAAAGATGCAGACTTTCAGAGTTGAATTCAGTATTTTCTTATGTGATACAATCAAAACATGACAAAAATGTACCCAAAACACTAAGCATAGAAAAAGCAAAAAGAAACATGGTCTGGAGGTGTAGCTAAGTGGTAGAATGCTTGCCTATCACGTGTGAGGTCCTAGGTTTAACTTCTAATCACACCAGGAAAAAAAAAAAAAGGTAAAGAAACAGCTAAGAATTTAGTTGTTCTAACAGGCATGCTCCCAAACTGCTTCTTTCAAATCTGAAACCATTCTTGGTTCTGCACACACAAGCACAGGACATGTGCTGCTCTTACTGATCTGACTTTACAAAAGCAGAAGTGAACAAGATTGTGAGATACAATTATTCCTGGTTTACCTTTAAGCCAAGTTTCTCTTTAGTAAAGATAACATCTTCCCTTCAATAGGTGGGCATACTTTTAAAAGTGGGAACGACGTAATAGAGAATGATGTGCTAAGGCATGCTGACTGAACCCAGCATGGATCATTTGGGTGAGATGAGCTGATTCATAAAAGATTAAAAAAACAGTATCTCAAGAATTATGTAGGCCTAAAATAAAGCTTCTATATGAAATTCTGCTTTTGTTTTAGAGACATAAGATCTGTGCTTTCTAAGATTGCTTATAAAAAGTATAAAATTACCTTTCTTTGAATGTTTTGGATGGACCCAGGGCCTCACAATACTGACTGAGTGCTCTATTACTAAGCTGTACCCCTAGCCCAAGAAGAAAAATTAGTTCTTAAAGCTCCCACAGGTCACCAAGTTAGATGTTTTGTCTTTATTCAATAGCTTTAGGAACACGTGAAATGAACTATGCTAAAAATACAGTGGTAAAAATATTCATGCATTCAGTTAAGAGAAAAAGCTTTCCTTTATAACCAACCACTACTCATTTAAAAGAGAAAATGACAAAGAAGATTAAGGAAAACTAGTTTACTGTATCTTTCTAAGACATAACACCATCTTAAGTATCCTTGGCACATTAAGATACATATGAAAGGTTGATATCTGAGACACAAGATGGGAAAACAGTGACTCCTTCACTTAACTATCCCTCCATATGAAAGACAGAAGCAATCTCATAATCTGGTATAAAAGAAACAGAATTAAGCTTCTGAAGATAATTAACTTTCTAAGCTCTTAAATATTTCACAGGAAAACAATACTGATTTGAATATGATGAAACAAAAATGACCAGGGAACTTGTTCTTTGCACAGATAGTAACATATGCCTTGGGTATTTGAAAGCCCTCATATATTAGTAGATAAATTTAATTCACATTTTTTGGAAATAGTTCATATTTCCATTTCAGTGGAAAGAACACATTTATTTACTTTTTTTTTTTTTTTTTTTTGTTTTTTCAAGGTAGGGTCTCAGTCTAGCCCAGGCTGACCTGGAATTCACTATGTAGTCTCAGGGTGGTCTCAAACTCATGGGATCCTCCTACCTCTGCCTCCCGAGTGCTGGGATTAAAGGCATGTACCACCACGCCTGGCCTCACATTTAAATCTGGGAATACTTGTAAAAATATAGCTTTTTGTTACATATGTACACTCATACAGACATACATATTAGTGTTCTTTCCATTCATGTACACTATTGTATTGTTGACCAGTGTCTAACCCCAGAGAAGCACAGTCCTGAACACTTTCTATGTGCTTAGGAAGTTTATTTTTTTAAACAGTTGAAAGAGGCAGAGAGACAGAGAGAGAGAGAGAGACAGAGACAGAGACAGACAGAGAGAGAATGGGCATGCCAGGGCCTCCAGCCACTGTGAATGAACCCCAGATGTGTGTGCTCCCTTGTGCACATGTGCAACATTGTGCACTTGTGTCACTGAGCATCTGGTATACCTGGGACCTGGAAATTCGAACATGAGTTCTTAGGCTTCGCAGGCAAGTGCCTTAACCTCTAAGGCATCTCTCTAGCATTGTATTTTTTTCGGGGTAGGGTTTCACTCTAGCTCAGGCTGACCTGGAATTCATTATGTAGTCTCAGGGTGGCCTTGAACTCACAGGTGATCCTCCTATCTCTGCCTCCCAAGTGCTGGGATTAAAGGCATGGGCACTATGCCCAGCTCAGTGTTTTTTTCTTTTTCTTTTTAAATGTGTGCCTAGTATGTGTGGTATGGTGTGTGTGTGTGTGGTGTATACATGTGTATGTACTAGTGTGGTGCCCTATGGGCTTGTTTACAGCAGACAAAGAAAAACATAAAGTGTTCCCTTTCTTAAGAATTATGTGATGGTTAAGTGGCTGGCTATAAAGAGCCCTGGATTACATGATCCATGATTGGTAGTCAAATGAGAAAAAAATATGGGAAAATAACAGGAAAGAAACTGCAATTTGGATACATGTAATCCTTGATGCATATAATATGAGTAGCTGAAAAAACAAGTTTCAGAAATTTACATCAACTTCATGTTCTGTAAATACAACAATGCTTACATGATAAGAAAAAATTAAAGAAATGGAAGGCACATTAAAAATTGGACTGAACTGCTAGAAAAAAAGTCACCTGTGTTAATCCTGAAACCAACCAACCAACCAGCCAAACAAACAACAACAACAAAAAACTTGCAAGGTTGGCTGGAAGTTGGATGAGAGTCAGTCCCCAGACAGACAGCGCGTCTAGTGCCAGAAGGTGCTATATGGGCGACTGGGGGAAATTGACCAATATCTATCGAAGCAACGCATGGTCTAACCTACTTAGCAGCAAATAACTTATTGTGATGCCCACACAAGTGCAGTGGTGGCACACAGCCATGGTGGGGAACCAACTGCTCTCAATTTGGCTAACTGATCCCCTCACTGGTATGGGACCCATAGCTGGAGCTGGGAAACAAGTCAGAACCATATCCAAACATAAGCCCACTCTCCAGTATCAAGCTACTATCAATTGTGGGCTACAAGAGGGCCTACACCTATTAAATTCTCTATAAAAAAAAAAAAAGTAAGGGTTATCTCATTTGTCCTGGTGCTAACTTACTCTCCGTTGGAGAATCTGCTTCTCTTTTTCAGATAGATGTAGACCCTAAGGAGAGAGCCACCCCATCATACCTCAAAAGGGCCCCGGCTGAAACTAAGAAAACTTGGAGAAACAAGCAAGGGGGCTGTTTTCCTGATGAACCGGACACCAGCACAAGGCGGAAGGAGATCAGCATAGAGAAAAATCAACTCCTACCAAATCAGAGAGCCAGAGCCTCAGAGGCCATCAACACCTCATCACTGAAGCAGACCAAAAATGAACCCAACATGGCTCAGGGAAATTTTGCGGAAGAGGGGGCGGAAAGAATGTCAGAGTCACATGTTGGGTCATGATATGCAGAGACATTTAGCTTAGCCATAACTGTGGGCTAACTCCACAATGCATGACCCGTATACCTCAACAAGGAGGGGCCAAGGGGAGGGGGTAGGTCACGGATGAGCCTAATAATGGTACCAAACTGACTGTATTTGCTGAATACAGAACTGACTAATAAAAAAAAAAAAAAAAAAAAAAACTTGCAAGGTGGTCAAGGGATTAACAAAAACAGGTGAAAACAAATTCCCCAAATTAAAGAGGTATAATTATAATCAGTAACCAGCACAGAAGGTCACATGCTGTAGAGCTAGTCAAGAGATGGAGGTTTGCAAATATTACCTGAACTTGTTTTACTTATTAATTTAAAAAATACCTTAAACAAAAACAAACAGATATAGTCGGGCGTGGTGGCACACGCCTTTCATCCCAATACTAGGAAGGAAGAGGTAGGAGTGAATTCCAGGTCAGCCTGGGCTAAAGTGAGACCCTACCTCAAAACAAAACAAACAATATATATACAGATCTCTGCTGGGCATGGTAATGCACACCTGGTGCATTTGGGAGGCTGAGGCATGAAGATGGCCTCAAGAGTGAGGTCAGTATGAGCTACACGAGCACATATGAGCACGAGCAATGCCCTGTTGCAAAACAAATAAACAGAACACAAATTTTCTTTTGCTTTACGTGGTGGGAGAGCGAAGGGAGAAAGATATTGATATAAAATTTCTTCTAACATTTTAACTGCTAACTGTGTCAGGTCATATCTCATTGTGTACGAAAGTTGGGGACACTTTTGGAATAGTAACCAATAGACTCTAGCTGATGCCAGAACAACCCTGTGGAGAATGAGATTATATTAAATACTGACACTATTCCATCTGAAGGAAAATACTGTAATATGAAGGATATTACATTATTTTTATAATAATTTTCTGTAATTCTTTTTCATGTAGTTAGAATATGAGACATGGTATGTTGTTCTGTAATGTATCTATGTGTTTGAAATTAATATCACTCTATACTTACATAATGCTAACTATACATCATTTTTGAAAAAAACCCACATTTCCGAAAGTTTAAAATAATTCAAACCACTCTATCTTTCAAATACAGGCTATAAATAGAGTCACATTTCAGCTGTTTGTCATAATTAAAAAGTTCTTTCTATTAAGGTATTTTTTGCCTAACACTGTAACTCCATAAGGAAAAAACAAGACAAAAACAGTGACAGAGGCTCTGGACTACTGATGGTGCTACATTCACTGCTGAGATTAAAGGAAAAGAAGTCTGAGAGTTTTAAGAGGATGTTGGAATGGGAAAAGAATGGAGAGAAATCTGAGCTCTTACTTCAGGTAAAAGTTGAAAAATAGCACTGCTTTTAAATATAATAGACAAGTACAATAGTTTTTAATATTTAATGTGGTCTTAAATTTTTTATTTGGCTTCACTAAATTTAGCTATTTCCTCCCTCCCTCCCCCCTCTGTGTTTTTCTTTTTTTAAAAAAATATTTTATTTTTATTATTTATTTGATAGAGAAGGATGGGGGGAGAGAGAATGGGCACACCAGGGCCTCCAGCGACTGCAAACTAACTCCAGATGTGTGCGCCCCCTTGTGCATCTGGCTAACGTGGGTCCTGGGGATTCGAACCTGGGTCCTTTGGCTTTGCAGGCAAATGCCTTAACTGCTAAGCCATCCCTCCGGTCCTCTTTCTGAGGTAGGGTCTCGCTCTAGCCCAGGCTGACCTGGAGTTCACTCTGTAGTCCCAGACTGGCCTCAAACGCACCATGATCCTCCTACCTCAGCCTTCCGAGTGCTGAGATTAAAGGCATGCACCACCACATCTGGCCCTATTGGTTGTTTCCTAAATGCAGGTATTGTCCTAAGGAATTTGTAGTCAGTATTTCACTTGTTATATCCATCCTATAAGGATGATATTATTATTCCCATTTTTTGTTTATTGTTTTTAAGAGATACTACAGATTAAGAGGAGAGAATATGAAGAGCTTTTGCCCATGAAAAGGCAGGAGTGGGTAAAGTCCTTGATCTAAATAATTTTTTGCATTTTATATTTATTCAGCAGAGCTAATGAAAATCTCTGTTCCAAAAGGGTCACTATTGTGAATGATTTCATATAACTCCATAAAGGAATGAATTTTACTGTGACTATGTAATAGTAATCATTATCATAATAACATCTTAAAGATGAAAAAGATAATAAAGCATGGCCAGGTGATTGAGACATTTGTAACAAAGTGCTCAGACTGAAAGTAGACTTACTTTTTCCCCATGAAATAAATAAAAATATCTTTTATAAGTTAATTAAAAATGTTCACTGGGGACATTGCAAGCCTTTTATTTGGCCAGCCAGATGAGCCAACAGGTGCAACAGTGGCACGTCTGTCATGGTGGAAACCAACTGCCCTCCAATTGGACTGGAGGCCTGCTCCACGGGAAAGGAATACATCCCTGATACGGAAAAGTTAAAACAGGGGTAGTCATGAGCCCTAGGGGTGTAACATCTGCTGATGTCTGGATATATGTATATACTATGCTTATCAAACTGCCCAGTAAGCACTTCTCTTAATATTTATACCCTTATATTAACGCTACTCTCACTTTGGTAGAGAATCTTCCCTTTTCAGATGGCAGTGATCTTGGGATGACTCAGAAGATATCATAGTGCTAGAAAGAAGTGACTGGAGGACTGAGTAACATCTCGATCACACCTTCCAAGGCTCAGGGTCTAATGCGGAAGAGGTGGCGGAAACAATGTATGAGCCAAAGGAAGGGTAGGACTCCTTACAACATGCTCCCTCCAGACATAAAATGGACTTGGATATCCATGACCTCACAGTGCCCGACACTACCTACACAAGACCATCATAAGAGGAGGAAAAGATCATGACATGAAAATAAGAGAGAGACTGATTGAGATGGGGAGGGGTATGATGGAGAATGGAATTTCAAAGGGGAAAGTGGGGGGGGGGAGGGAGAGTATTACCATGGGATTTTTTTATAATCATGGAAGTTGTTAATAAAAATTTGAAAAAAAATGTTCACTGGATGGGCTGGAGAGATGGCTAAGTGGTTAAGGTGCTTGCTTGCAGAGCTGAAGGACCCATATTTGATTCCCCAGTACCCACATAAAGGTGTACAAAATATTAAAAAAAAGGAGCTGGGTATGGTGATGCATACCTTTAATTCCAGCACTTAGGAGGGAGAGGTACGAGGATCAATGTGAGTTCAAGGCCACCCTGAGACTACATAGTGAATTCCAGGCTAGCCTGGACTAGAGCAAGACCCTACCTCGAAAAATCATAAATGAATAAATAAATAAAGCTCGTGGGGCTGGAGAGATGGCTTAGCAGTTAAGCGTTTGCCTGTGAAGCCTAAGGACCCTGGTTCAAGGCTCGATTCCCCAGGACCCATGTAAGCCAGATGCACAAGGTGGCGCATGCATCTGGAGCTTATTTGCAGTGGCTAGAGGCCCTGGCATACCCATTATCTATCTATCTGACTCTTTCTCTGTCGCTCTCAAACAAACAAACAAACAAACAAACAGTATTTAAAAATAAATAAAGCTTCACTTTACATCAAATTGTATTAGTTTTATTCTCTGTCATTTCTTCTATCACAGTGGAGTTGGTAAATGAGATTAACTTAAGAATATTTCCTTAGAAAGAAATTTAGATCAAGATTCACCATCATATCCCAAATTACTTGCTATCTCCACTGACTAAAAGGGCCATATCAAGTTTTAGTAGTGGGCTGAAAGAGTGTGGCATTGAAAGGTTAACAGCAAACAGCTCAAATAGTTTGCTAATTACTAGTATTCTTCATCTTAACAGAACAGGTGTGTAAATCCAATCTTTATACTGTTAAATACAATAATCTCCCTGTGTCATACTTTTTTTTTAGGGAAGAATTGGGCAAAGGGACAAAACTTAATTTCACAGTTAGCTAAGAGGTATGGTTATAAATAACCAAGCTAACAAGGGTTCTGGGGAGAACAAAGACCAAGTGTCTGTACTGAATAAGAGAAATCTTAGTGATTTGGTAGCTAAGACCTGGATTTGTCATAGAACCCGTTCAAATATGCAGTTTCTTTCACCAACAATAGTAAATTTAGATGTGGCAAACTTCTAGGGTATGGAACTTATTAAGAAGTTGGTTTGGAGGCAGGCGTGGTGGCGCACGCCTTTAATCCTAGTGCTTGGGAGGCAGAGATAAGCGAATCGCCGTGAGTTTGAGGCCACCCTGAGACTACAATAGTGCATTCCAGGTCAGCTTGGACTAGAGCAAGACCCTACCTCAAAAACAAAACAACAAACCAAAACAAAAAACAACAACAACAAAAAACTTGGTTTGGTTTTGACAAATATTTAAATTTCATGTTTTCTTATCAGCAATGTCATCATGCATCTTAGATATGACATACTGATACATTTCCTGTAAAATCTCCATATGCATTTAAACTTAGTATTCACCCTTCCCCACTCCATGTGCCTCCCATTTATTCTTCACTCCACTCACATACACACCACTCTTCATTCCTCTTACCATGGGCAAGTCTTTGAGGATCTGTATTCCATCTCCAGGACCCATGTGTGCTATGTGGTTAAAATTAGTTGGGTTAGAAATTAATTTATTTCTCATTTCTGGATCTCGTAGCATCTCCCTGCAAGGCAGAACACCCCTTTAGACAGTTTTTCCACATTTAATCTCTATGGAACTTAAGAAAAAAAAATTAACTATATGTTGATTTAAAAACAAATGATAAAAGTTAAGTCATGTTAAAGATAGAATAACAGAATATCAATTAATAATTTAATTCCTTAGAATGTTATTTTTTTCTATTATGAGTAAGAAGATCTTATGATTTTAGATGGGGAAAAAGAAAGTTTCCTTTTATCTGTTTATTTCCTTTGTTCAGTGCTGGGGATCAAACTCAGGACCTCATGCATATAGGGCAAGTGCTCCTACTGTGCTACATTCCCATCCCCAAAAGATTCTTTTAATTTTTTTTTTTGTTTGTTTGTTTTGTTTTTCAAGGTAGGGTCTCGCTCTAGCCCAGGCTGACCTGGAATTCACTTGGTAGTCTCAGGGTGGCCTTAAACTCATGGCGATCCTTCTACCCCTGCTTCCCAAGTGCTGGGATTAATCTTTTAATATTTAGATATCAAAGAACTCTACTCTATTTTATAGATAATTCTGAAAACTTATGTTTTTTTATAATAACTGATAACATTTTAGAAATGTTTAAAAATGTACCTAGAACTACAAAAGAAAAACACATGTTTCTATTTGTTCATGAAGAGAATAGTTAATCTAATTTTTTTTCTCTCTCTCTTTTTCGGTTTGGGATTTTTGTCTATTTTTATGTTTTTTGAGGCAGGATCTCACTCTAATCCAGGCTGATCTGGAACTCACTCTGTAGTCCATGGCTGAGCTCATGGAAACCCTACTACCTAAGTCTCATGCGTGTTAGGATTGTAGGTGCAAAGCCACTATACCCAGATTCTGAATTTCTTAAGCAAACACAAATTTACTGTATGCACAGTTGATTTATATTTTCATTTTAGAAAGTTGTACATTCCAAAAATCATAGCTATTCTGTCACACACACACATGTGAATCAAAACAGGGACCTTTTTTTTTTAATTTAGAGAATACTTTATTAGTTTCTGTAATCAAACCCATGTAGATAAGACCTTATATATTTAATATAGTGTGTTAGCCCTGTACAAATAGAAAAAACTAAGTTTAACATTTCTAGACCAATATGGCTGTTAATTTCTGTAAAAACATGGTCCTTTGTCAGTGTTCTCCGCACTCTGAAAGAGTTCAAAGGCCATGGAGGGCTCTCCTCCTTGGCGGAGGATTTTTGTTGTTATGCTGCAGTGTTGGAGGTGGAGCCCAGGATCTCATAATTGTTAGGCAAGCACTCTTTTTATTAAACCATATCCCAGTCCTGAAGTTTTTGATACAACTGACAAATTATAGATCTTTAAACATCAAGTTTCCTTGGAATGACCACTGATAGCCCTTTGGATGCTGGAAGCATGGATAGAGACTGAGTACAAAGTAAACATCTACCTTCTCTGCTGCATCCTCTCCTCCTCAGGGACTCTGAAGGAGTAACGTCGCTTATTGTTGATATTTCTAACCATTTGTTTCCGACTATTATCTGATGTTTCAGGAACTACAAGTTCATCCCCTTCTGTTAATAAAAATAATAATGCTGTTTAAATTGCTAAAATGCCGTTTTTATCCATTAATCTGAATATTACAATCAGTTGTATAATATGTGCAATTGTGATTGTGTGTGTGGTGTACATATTTGTTGGGAGTGTGGACACACATCTGTGTGGGTTCACGCAGAGGCCAAAGGTTGAGGAAGGATGTCTTTCTCGACTGCCCCTCTCTCTATTTTCTGAGGGAGGGTCTCTCACTTGAACCCAGAGCTCACTGATTCAGCTAGACTTGCTAACCAGCTTGCCCCAGGGGTGCAGCCTCTGCCTCCGAGTGCTGGGATTACAGGAGCCCCAATTTGCCCTCAGTATTTACATAGGTGCTGGGGATCCAAACTCCAGTCCTCTTGTTTGTGCAAGTGAGCTCTTTATCCCCTGAGCCACCTCCCCAGACACATTGAGTTTTTTAGGTCATAAATTAATAGTAAGAATCAGTAGAGTATATAAAAAGATTTGGCCGGGCGTGGTGGCGCACGCCTTTAATCCCAGCACTCGGGAGGCAGAGGTAGGAGGATTGCCGTGAGTTCGAGGCCACCCTGAGACTCCATAGTGAATTCCAGGTCAGCCTGGGCTAGAGTGAGACCCTACCTCGAAAAACAAAAACAAAAAAAAAAAAAAAAAAAGATTTGTATTGAAATTAGGCACAGCTTATAAAATGCATTTTTCACTTTCAATTATAAACATACATGATGCACTTTTACTAGAAGAAAACTGCAGCTATCCTGATGTCTGTCACTTCGACCAGTCAAGTCACTTCTAATGTTTTTATACTGTCTTTTTTTCCCCCCCTCCATGTAGACAGTGGTTTCAGTGGCTTAGGATGTTTAAAAGCTGTTACTGACTTTTGGGTGGAAAGAAGGGTAAAAGGATACATGTGATTTCAGGGAACTGTGGGGAAGAGGCAAGAGAGAAAATAAGAATAAACAGAGAGAAATTGTATTTACAAATGCCAGAATGAATGATACCTAAATTTCTGTATGCCAACTAAAAAACTTAAATAAACATTAAAAAAAGAACACTTAAAAATACAATTAAATACAATAAAAAACATTTTAAAAATACAATTTGTAGGAAAAAAGCTGCTACTGAGGGTGTGTGTGTGTGTGTGTGTGTTATTAAGGCTCACGCCATGCCCTTGCCATATCTGGTAAGTAAGCCACCACAGAACTACACACCTAGACCCAGAAAGTTGCTATAGCTACTGTATACAGTAAGCAAAAATATTTGGTCATGTAAATAATAAATTACTTTTATGCAATAAAAAATTTCCTTTGCAAGATTTAATCTATGTGATGTAGAATAAGGAAAGGAAGTGTGTTCCTACTATCTTCCTTCATTAAGAGTAAGAATCTGGCCAGGCATGGTGGCACATGTCTTTAATCCTAGCACTCGGGAGGCAGAAGTAGGAGGAGAGGATCACCATGAGTTCGAGGCCACCCTGAGACTACATAGTGAATTCCAGGTCAGCCTGGGCTAGAGTGAGAATGTACCTTGAAAAAAACAAAAAACAAACAAAAAAGTAAGACTCTGGGGCTGGAGAGATGGCTTAGCAGTTAAGGCGCCTGCCTGTAGACCTAGGTTCAATTCCCCAGTGCCCATGTAAGCCAGATGCACAAAGTGGCACAAGCGTCTGGAGTTCGTTTGCAGTGGCTTGAGGCTCTGGCACGCTTGTTCTCTCTCTCTCTGCTTCTTCCCTGTTTTTTTTCTCTCTCTAATAAATAAATAAAATTAAAAGAAAGGTAAGAATCTGTTATTTCTTTCATTTTCACCTTGGGGATACTCTAATTGCATAATCCTACCAAGCCATGACCATCTAGTCCAATTCAGCCTTTGTTTCTCAAGTAAACCATTTTCAGGTAGGGATACTGGAAACTTTCTGGGCTTTGTCAATATATTCTAAGAACAGAGAATTGCACTCATATACATGTCTATAATAAGGCAGGAGATGCCATTACCTTAAATAAGATAAAGGGGGGAAAAGAAAAGCCAATCTTCAAAAGTTTTTAACACTATTTTAACACTATTTTAACACTAAAAAGTTAGGAGAAAAGGATGTGGGTAGGCAAGACAAAATAAATGATTAGTAAAAACAAGCTTATTCAGATCATATTCCAATAGGAATATTAAAAGGATAGAATTTTTAAAGTGGATGAAAATGTGGGGTACAGTTCTGGAAATGGAGACTAGTTTATAAAGTTTATAAAGCAGGACTATGGGTTACAGTGGTAGCTGATGGTCTGGGCCAGCCAGAAGCTACAGGAGCAACTTCCTGGGGGAAGAAGAAGAGACAAGATCCAGAAAAAGTGACATGTGCAAAAGAGAATGACGTTACTTTATTAAAGCACACTCTACCTGTCTGTTTGTTTATTTAAGGGGGGAGAAAGGGGAAAGCAAGTATGGAAGTATGGGTGTGCTAGGGCCTCCTACCACTGCAAATGAACTCCAGATATATGTGCCACATTGCACATCTGGCTTTACGTGGGTACTGGGGAACTGAACCCGAGTTAGGTTTTGCAGGCAAGTACTTTGACTTCTGAGCCATCTCTCCAGCCCTAAGACTTCCATTCTTAAATGACAAGCCAACTATATTGAAATCTTGTCTGGTCTACCTTTTCTAAACTCTACCTCTATGCCTATCAAAGAGCACAAAGATTAGGGTACAAGAAAAGACAAGTTAGAATAGGCTGTGTATACAATATGACTGTGGACACATCTCAGGACAGCAAAAACACAAGATGAGAACTAGATGGGTACATTCTTATGCAATTATTGAATTTCTCTAAGAAATAAAATACAGAATTAAGTATAGTGTCTTAGAAGCCTAAAGCTCAAGTTTTACCAGCATCACTGAGACTTGTGATTAAAATCTGAATGTTTTTTCTCATATTAAGCCCAGCATGGTGGCACACACCTTTAATCCCAGCTCTCAGGAGGCAGAAGTAGGAGGAACACTGTGAGTTCGAGGCCACCCTGAGACTACATAGTGAATTCCAGGTCAGCTTAGGCTACAGTGAGACCCTGCCTCAAAAAACAAAATAACAAAACAACAACAACAACAACAAAAAGCTGGGATGTCCTCTCAGCCCTGACTTGATCTATGGTCACCAATCTGCCTCCTAGGAATCTTGTGTTGCAATATGATGCAGACAGAGTACTGAAATTATTTCATTCTTAAAAGGCCCTCAATTTTTTTTTTTTTAGAACAAATCAGTTGGAATATGCGGTAAAATAAAGAAATGTATTATAAAATAATCCCACAATTTTCATGTGTTTCCTCAAGACTGTTTTTATTTATATTTAGGTCAATTCTAATATTTTAAATACATTCTGTACTATATTACTGTTTCCTTTCGTTCCGGACCCAATACCTCATTCCTGTCTATGAGCCCAAGACTCCTGCCCCTCGTTTGTCTGCTCTTTCTCACACTGATCTAGCACATCGAAAGTGCTAAACTTCTCTGCATTGGCTGGAAATGGATTCCCAAAGTCCTCTACTGGAAAACAGGATGACAGTCCACAATTTCAATCCTACTAACTCTACCTAATGCTAGCTTAAGTACAGATGATAAATTCAGCTGTATCTTTAGACTTGCCTAGGTACTTGACAAAAAAAACAGAAATGTAGGTCAGAATCAAATACTTTGTTTATACAGCTATGGAAACTTAAGTAGAATCATTTTTGTCTGTAGCCTACGCCATTATCTTAACAGAATGGGGCCAAGATCACAGACTGTAGAACAAGAGATGCCTAACTTTAAATCTGTATTCCGGCAGTTGATACTCATGTGGTCATGGGTTGAAATTGTATTTCCGCTGAAGCTATTCTACTAATGTTATTTTCTTACCTGCCATCTTATTTTTGAAATATATTAACCTAATGGTCTCCAACCCCAAAAGATTTAATGATCCTTCAGTGTTTAAAGGCCGAACCTAAAATAACAAAACATAAAATTTTAGCATTTCAAGAAAACCTTAGACATTAAATAATAAAAGTTTTGATCTGTGAGTAAAAATACACTATTAAGAACTTTCAATTATGTATGCCAGAAAATAGTTATATCAAAAAATCTTGCTGGGAGTGGTGGTGCACACCTTTGATCCCAGTACTTGGGAGGCAGAGGTAGGAGGATCACTACGAATTCGAGGTGACCCTGAGACTACAAGATCTGTGTCAGACAGCTTGTGAGTCAGGACAGATTATTCTATGCTATTGGTGGGAGTGTCATTTGGAAGACAGTATGACACTTTTTCATAGAGCTCATCAATTGAATCCCTGTGTTCCAGCAATTCTTATGATACAAAGAAACTCCTCCACACCTATATCAAGACATATGCAGAAGTGGTCACAATAGCAAAAAGCTTGTAATTCGGATTCTGCCAATCAGAAAATGAATATTAATGTATGTATCAAACAGGTTATTTTATGAACTATAGTACATATAACAATATATATGAATCTTAAAAACACACTATATGAGCAAAGACAGTAAGGCAGAAAGTGACAATATGATGCAATGTTTTAATACATCTCAAAACAAAGTAATATACTGTTTAGGAACACTTAAACTTGCAAATCCCTACACCCAAAGGTGATCAATGGCATAATACACACAACATTCAGAGCAGCAGTTTTCTGTGGGGAAAGGTATGAATAGAAAGTGGTAGACATGCAAAGGCAGTGAGACTAGCATACTCTGGTCTTAGGTAAAGGGGTACAGTTCACAAGTGATATGTTTATCATGCTTTATAAAAGGCATATGTTGAAGCTGGAGAAGGCTCAATGGTTAAAGGTGCTTGCTTGCAAAGCCTGAAAGCCTGGTGGTCTGGGTTTGATCCCCCAGCATCCACATAAAGCCAGATACACAAAGTGGTGCATGTGTCTAGAGTTAATTTGCAGTGGCAGAGGTCCTGGTATACCCATACTCACTCTCTTTCTGTTTCTTTCTCTCAGTCTCTCTCAAATAAATAAAAAAAATTTAAATAAATAAATTTATTTATGAGAGAAAGAGGGAGGGAGAATGGGCACACCAGGGCCTCTAGCTACTGTAGATGAACTCCACATTCATGTGTCACCTTGGTCTGACTTTATGTGGTTACTGGGGAATTGAACCCAGGTCTTTAGGCTTTGCAGGCATGCACCTTAACCACTGGGAAATCTCTCCAGTCCAGTTGGGCTACCTATGGGAAAATTAATCAATTTAGAATAAAGAAAGTCTCAGAAAGACAAATGTTTTCTCTCATATGGGGTCCCTAGATTTTATACAGATACACAAAATCAAGTATGTACATATGACATGACAGCAGAAGTGAAACTGTCTAAGGGAACAAAGGAGACTAAGGAAGAGGGGAAAGAAAGAGAAAGGAAGGGAAGTAGGGGGGTAATATACTCCAAGTACAATATATACTTGCATGAAAATGTTCGTATGTAATATAGTGCCATGTAAAATGAATATATACAGTGAAAATTAAAAGAAATTAACCAGCTTAGCTCATTTTAATGCTAAATTACCTTTTTGAGAGGAAGAGTCTGAATCCATTCCATGGAGTTTACATCAAAGATATCAACTGCATTTTCACTATAAACTGAGAGATAAGGTGCATTGTAACCTGGAAGAAGGAAACAGCTTGATGATTATTGTGAACTATTAACCCTGAAACAGTTTGAGAGGTCTATCCTAAATAAATGCAGGATGGAATCTCATTGAAATCCTACTGTAAGAAACATAGCAAACATAAATCATAAAGGAAGAACTGATATACCATGGCTCAGATTACCTAGCTCTTAATAATAGAGTAGCAGTTGGTACACCTTGCTCAATACAGGAATTTCATTTCAATTTAAAGTAGCTATGGACAGTAAAACAAATATATAATGTATAGAAATCTTTACTTAGATGTTTAGTGCCATTAGGATAAAGTAAGATATATACGGTAAGTACATGATAAAGTTCCTGAGTAAAGTTACTTGACTAGAGCAATATATATACTTGTGGAAAGAATAAGTATTAAATTAATGCCAACACAAGCAAAGACAGACTAAGTGATTTTCCTAAACCAAAGCTGCTAATCGAATTACTGGAACAGCTAGAATAAGAGTCAGAAGCCAGGCATGGTGGTACATGCCATGTCTTTAATACCAGCACTCTGAAGGCAGAGGTAGGAGGATTGCCATGAGTTCAAGGCTACCCTGAGACTACACAGTGAATTCCAAGTCAGTCTGGGCTAGAGAGAGATCCTACCTTGAAAAACAAAACAAACAAACAAAACAGTCAGACTTTTACTTCACATTAGAATACTACGAGTTACCAGATTCAGCTATAAAACTGCATTCATTTTACATATTCTGCCGCAGGTTAGACTATGTATTTCAGAAGAAATAAAACATTAAAAATAGTTAAACTGGGATGGGTAGTATCAGAAATATTATTTTGTTCTCTTTTTTTTTTTCTGGAATAAGCATTTACTGTCCTCATATACTTTCTCCCACTGAGTTTTTACCTGGCAGGACCATCCCTCCATTTCTCCTTTCCTACTGTAGTTTCCTCTTCCTGCCCTGTGAGACTTTCCTGTGAGCTCTGAACTTCATCCTGTTTTAGCTTTCATAGGGATCTTCTATTTTCTATATTTCCCAGATAGTCACCCTTTTCCTGCTGGCTCCTGGCTCCCTCTTTCCTTTCAGCATTTAAACAAGCTCAAGAACCTTCCATTACAAAAAAAAAAAAAAAAAAAAAAAAAAAAAAAAAGAGGACTGGGATTCCTTCTGCATACCTCTGTAACACACTTGTTTTATCATGAATCTTCCCTACCGTGCTCTGTGAGGGTAGGCTGCGCTTATTTCATGCATGCAATATTTCATATACTGAAATAGTATATATTCAATAATTACTATATTATTAAATAAGAAAAGAGTTAATAATTTATTAACAGCTCAGAATTTCTTGAAAAAGTGAAACAAACATTTTAAAGTCTAGATAGTTATAAAAATATAAAACAGACTAACATTTCTTATAGATGCTGTATTATGTCTTTAGATAAAGATACAAATTCACTTAACTAGTCTTTCCAAAATAAGCCCTATGAGAAAAAAAAAAAAGAGCATTCTATTTTGGGTGACAACAGTTATTTTAAAACACAACAACATGGGATTTAAAAAAAAAAATCCATCTCAGTGAAATAGTCCAAAGAATGCTTAGTTTTAGTTATGTGCATGTCAATGTTGACCCTGTTTTCCTAGTTAATACCATAAGCTTATTTAACATAAGCAATATAATTAATGCTTAGTAAAAACTTGAAAAGTATGATTTAAAAAATAAGTTATTATTAACAATGACTACATTTAGAAGAAGCAGAAAGACAAAGACAGCTATAAGAAAGAGATCTTACAACAAAAGGAAGGATTAGCTGGCCACATCAATTCCTGTTGTCTAGACCTTCGGCCCTGGCAGTCAGTGTATATCCCAATGCTGTTAAAACACAGCAGATATTCTTTACTGGAGATCTCAACTGCACAGATAGCATCCATTGGTTGATGTGTAATGAATGATAGCGTGTGGTCATTCGAATGGAGCATATTGCACGGATTTCCTTCTACATTCAAAGGGTATCTGAGAAATCCTGACTGGAATCCAACACAAAGTTGTTCACTGAAGATGGCCATCCACTGGACATTATATGGGACTTGAATTTCCTTAAACTTCCGGTGACGGGTCTTGCTCTGAAACAGTTCATAACAGAGGACCTGTCTTTTCATAGCCACACACAAGCAGGTCAGAGCTCCATGGCGCACCTTCCCAGAAGTTATGGTCTGACACCCTTTAGTTTCTGCCAGCTTGTAAAAATCTGTCTCTCGTCCGTCTAAAGTTGACATAGGAAAAAGTCGTACATGACGATTTCTTCCTGAGATCACAGCAACAAGCTGGTCACTTGGGATGAGTTCAATCTGATGAATCTTCTTATTGTCACCAACTCTAATAATTTCTACACACAAATAATATCAAATGAAAAAGAGTTTTATCAATCATATCCAAATTAAACTCAAAAGGATACAAGTCAATTTATATTAAAACCTACAATAAAGACACTGGAGAATAAAATCAGAGAAAAAGGAAGGCAAACTCAGATCATTAGTACCATTTGGTACTATAAAGTAGGCATTAACTTTAGCACTGAGATAGATCTCTGTTAGCCAAGGCAAGTTACTGTGTGAAAGCATTACAAATCTTCAAGCAAAATCTGCTTATTGGTACAAATTCTAAGGAAGTTCATCATGGGGTTCCTTTAAAAAGAAACAAACAAGAAAACTGAGGGGTCAGGGAGCTATCCAAAAGATTAAAAGTGCTTGCTGTAAAGCCTGATGATTGAAGATCAGATCCCCAGAACCCACATAAAGCCAGATACAGTGTATCTACAGCATGGGAGGCAAAGTTGAGAGAATCTCAAAGCTTGCAGGTCAGCTAGCATGGCATTTACAGCAGCAAACAAGACAGTCCCTGATTTGAATGAGGTGGAAGGTGAGAACCAACACCATGAGGCTGTCTTTTAACTTCCACACATGTGCAAACCCTTTCCCCAACACACCTACACACCTCTTGAGAAACTAAGCAACACATGTCTCTGAGAGCATTACTATGAGCAATAAAATAATCAAGCTTAAGTGAACTTTCCCATGTGCCAAATTTATATAAAAATAAAATTTAAAGTACTGTACTTGAAAATATCAAATTAAATTGTTTTCTTTTTTTTTTCACTCAGCACTTAATTTCTCCTTAGGGGGAAAACATGTTGTATTGGTAGGGGAAAAATTCAAGTAACCTCATTTTACCTCTTACAGTACTCTTTACAGTACTAATAAAATGATAAGAAAATCAATTTGATTTTTTTCCTTTATGTACCATCTTTAGAAATGCAATCTAAGTTTATGCAGCAGAACTGTTCAATAAAATGACAAGAGAGATAAAACATAACTGAAATTTTAGAACTTCAAGGGATTAGAGAATTAAAAACATTTTGGCTTGAGATATAGAAAATTATGTCTGAAAAACTTTCAGAACATAATGAAAACAGCAAATCTTGCCTTTTTTAAAAAAAGAAAGCTCAACAGTTTTTTAATATATGATTTTAAATTATCCTAAAATAATTAACTTTCCTCTTACCATCTTTAGTGACATGTACAACAAATAACCCTTCTTCATTTCCCAAAGCTATCCTTTCATGATCTATTTAAGACACAAACATGAAACATTTTTATTAGATAAAAATCATGTAATGATAACAGAATAAACCAAACAATGAGAAAATTTGAAGCTAGAATAGAAACAGATGATAAAATAAAAATATGTGATTTACACTATTAAATTTCCTCTCAGGTCATAGTGGTAAATATCTCCTATCTTTTCTGATAAAAATCACCATTAAAAATCCAATTTATTACTTATCAACATAAGTAAATGTTTATTCAATAACTGATGAAAATTAAAAATCTAGTTTGTTAGTTTTATAGGGTCTATGTTTTGGGAGGGAAAGATTGTGGAAGGAATTTGAACCTTACTCATGTTAAACCTTTTAGTATTTACTAATAAGTAGCAAAAAAAGTTGGCTATGTATGTAAGAATACAGCCATCAAGGCTCAGGGAATTTTGTGGAAGAGGGGATGGATAGAATGTAAGAGCCACAGAGTAGGAGGGAATATCCAGAGACATTGCCACCCGTCCCCCCACCCCTGCACAACGACTGACTTCTGCTCTTACAACTCATAACCCACAACTCCAAGGTGAATACCAGCAATTACACTAAGGCTCTCAAGAAGAGTGGGAGCAAGGAGGAGGGAAATTATGGTACCAACATATGGTGTACCCATACAAGATTTCTATTTAGTAATTTTAAAAAAATACAGTAAAAATTTAAACCTCCACATACAGAAGCTGACATTTATTGAAGCTATGTAAAGTGTTCCAGGATTTCTAGCCTTCTTAGTAACCTGAGCAAGATATCTATGACTACATATGAAACTTATACACAAGCAGAAAGCAAGATAAAAGTTAATTTTTAGCACTAGCCCTTCTTCAGAAGACAAGGCACTTCTAATAGTCTAACTGCTGAAAAAACAAGTATTTGACACAGGCTTCATTCATTAAATAAACATTTACTGAGCATTTGCGATGCTGTGCTGGGGATTCCTAGATGGAAGCCAGCACCAGCTAAAATACAGATTATTAAACAACTATGATAATATGATAAATGTTATCAATTCATACCTATGATTGCAGCTGCCTGCGTTGTTTTAATGAGGGGTAGAGTGCTGTCATAAGCCTCTTTGGGAACATACACTGAACGGTCTCTGAATTTGTTTTTCTTCAAAATCTTGTGTAATTCACTCAGCACTCCTACCCACTTACTCTTCTCGTTCTCACTATCTGCTAGCATCAGGATTGAACATTTGTTATTAGATGCTGAGAGCTGGGAAGCTGTGACCTAGAACAGTTTAATATTCAAGATATTAGAAAACAGGTACTCTTTATGCTATGTTCAGGATTGTGCTAATTTGCTTACTACTAACCAATAAAAGCAGCATTCATTTAATGATATCTTCAACAAAATTTAAATATTCTTAATCATAGTGACTCATTTTACTATTACAATTCATGATAAAAGGGATTATACCATTATAAATGCTGGTATTGTCCTTACTACTAATGCGCCAGAACACTACTATACAATGCATTAGACATACTGACATTTAGTTGAGTTTGGTGGCACAGGCCTTTAATCTCAGCACTCAGCAGGCCAAGGTAGGAGAATCACTATGAGTTTGAGGTCAGCCTGAAACTACATAGTGAATTCCAGGTCAGCCTGGGCTACAGTGAGATCCTACCTCAAAAAACCAAATAAACTGACATTTTAAATTATTGAGCACCAGATAAAATGAAGTATATTATAAGTCATTTATTACTATTAAGTCATTTAACCCTTTTAATAGCTTCATGAGATAGGAACTGTTATTACATCCTAATTTTATGTATAAGAAAACCTTAAGAGTAAGAAATTAAATAATTTTTCTATGAGTAGAGCTCTTCAAACCTGTGCCCATGCTCTTAAGCAATATGCCATACTGTTTTAAAAATCAGGGTTGTTCAGATATACTTACATTCACTAGTACTTCACAACAATACCTCACAATCATTCAAAAAGTCTGATGACTTGAATTAGTATGTAAATGAAGGTTTGTCATTATAAAACTCAGTCACTCAGTGCTGATATATATGTGTGTGTGCACATGTGCATATATGTATGCACACATATATCTTAAAATAATTTAAGCATCAGTGACAGTAAAATCATACTGCTAATTAATTACAGATTCAGATGCAGGTAAGAGGATCTCTATAGCTTTCTTGTTGGTTGGAGGAGAATAAAGAGCTGTAGGCTTGGGAATTAAGAGACTAGGTTTAATTTTTGAACTTCCTTAGATATGTAAAATTCGTAGACAAATAACAAGTAGGACAAGCATAACAACAGAGAAGTTAAAAATCAGTGTCTTAATTTACCATGTAATTACAATAGAATTCTGAGGGGGGGGGGAAGAATACACAAGAAGGGGAGGGAGAGAGAGGGAGGAAGAGAAGGAGGGATGGAGGAGGATAGGAGAGAGGAGAAAGAAGAAAGAAGGCAGAAGAGAAAGACTATAAAGAGGAGAACTGACACTGTGTAGCTAGGACCAAGTCACAGATGTTAACAAATGTAGCCACTGCAGTGCCCTTAGGTAACACCATAGGACCTGTACAACCAACCTACACAATAGTGAGAAATTAAAAAAAAAAAAACATTGTTGGTTTAAGCTAGTTTGCAAAGTTTTGGAGTACTTGCTACAAAGTAATAGGCAACTAAAGCAATGTTTCAATATGAGACTTTTAAAGGTAAACTTAAAAATCTTAAACTGCACATCCCATTTTTCATGAGGTAGTATTTATTTGAAAACTGAATTGTAACTCAAAAATATTTAATATGAAGCATATTTTATAACTCATATATTCTTGCTTTCAAAAGGTCTTAGCACCAATTTTATATTTGCTTGAGTCTTGGATGATACAGAATATATGAAGAAATATAAGGTCTGGTTCTGGTTCTAGTATGCTTATGATTTGTATGGGGTGCCAAAACATATTCACTAAAAACAAATGATTAAGCTGGGTATGGTGGTGCATGCCTTTAATCCCAGCACTCGGGAGGCAGAGGCAGTAGGTAGATTGCTGTGAATTCCAGGACAGTCTCAGACTAGAGTAAGTTTCAGGTCCGTCACCCTGGGCTAGAGTGAGACCCTACCTCAAAATACAAACAAACAAACAAACAAAAAAGTTAAGTGCTCAAATTGTAAGACACACTTACTTTAAATATACAGGGTATATCTTTTCGACTTGCATGAATAACATCAGAAGCCAAGACTGAACTCACAGAAAATTCTTCATCTCTGAAAGAAAAGTAAAACATTAAAAGTTACTGCATGATTTTTTTGTATGTAGTTTTTCTTGTGAAACCAAACAAAATACATGAAGCAATCCTCAAAGATTATCTGAATAAACATCCAAATTGGATTTAACAATAACAACCAACAAAATATTGCTTTTTCCTCATAATGACTGACAGTGCCAAAAGTAATTTATCAAGAATACCTTAATGGCAGCACATTATACAAGTTGCAGAAATAATTGGGACTTATTCAAAGACATAAGGCCAGTACATGTCAAACTGAGATTGGGACCTTGGTAAGGCTCCAGAGCCTCTAGTGGACCTTGTTGCTTATTATAAAAAATCCTACACATATTCAAACCAGTTCATCTGACATGTTATTGTTACTTTAGCCCTAAAACAAGTACTCTATTCCTCCTAGTTTCTTTACTTTTGTCATTGGTACAACCATTCTCCTTAGTCCTAAAAGGCCTTACCTTGAATTCCACTATCTTTTTAATAGACAGACAAGGCTTCACTGTTCTCCATGCTGACCCTAAGCAACCTGTTTTGAGAGATCCTGCTTTGCCCATCACTCCTTATCTTCGTATATAACTTCTGCCAGATTTCTCTTGCTACTATCTTTTTGCACTCATCTCTTCATAGGTCATCTAAGGGAATAATGTGTTTGAGGTACAAAAGTAAAATGCCAGTGTGGGGCACAGCTGGAAATATGGACTCTGAGCAATGGGTAGTTACTTCTGAACTGGTGACATGTGCAGGAGCCATCAATCAGAAGTGATGCTTGAAACTATGGAAGAAACTAAAATTCTCCTGGGACAATGCCTGGAATTCCGAGAAGAGGACAAGGAGGGCATGCCAAAGGGCATGGGAAAAATAGACTAGTAGAACTCAAGGGATTCTTATGTAAATATTTCCTGTGTTAGCGTGGTTTCCAAGGGCTGCTGTGAGATTCTTATCCCTTTTCTTCACACTGAATTACTCTGTACCTTTAGACAATGATCTAAATAGCATGTTGGGCCTCTCTTATCACAATAGACCCAGACCTTGGCTGCTGGCCTCACACACACCAACCTGCCCTAGAACTAACTCTTAATTTCCTGCTTTTTATTATGTTATGACAACAATAGGGGTAAATATGAAAATTAAGATCAAATTAGGGTATTTAACTAAAACCATGGCAATATAAAAGAAAACTCATGAACTTGAATTCCTATGTTGCAATGATATACCCATATTCACCTTTCAAGGCTTACCTCATGTCTATCACTTGGCTAATGACAACGCTGGGCTGAGATGCTTTTCCTTCAGCAATGTCATACAGAAAGAGTTTGAAGTCACAAACTACAGCCAGTGCTCTCTGCCACCCTTTCTTCACTCCTGCTGGCTTAGGGATCTTAGTTTTGTTTCAGATAGAGAAAGAAACACAACTCAAATTAAAATAACAATGAGACCTTCTAGTTCCAATGTGAATTACAGAGTGAAAAACTGAATATCTTATATGCCAGTTTTAAACCTGCCACTTTGATTGGTAAAGCAGCAAATGGACACACCTGCCATTAATAACATAAAAGAAGAAGTGAGAACATACTATTCAGACCCTGAATGACTTATCTTTTATTGGAAGTTTTAAATGGAACCATTTTAGCTGACAACTCACTAAAATAACACTCATGGCTTCTTAAGAACTAGTGTAAAAGGCAAAGTTGGTAGTAAAATGAAATCAAAATTCAGCCTCGATATTTCATAACTCATCACTACATTCTACCTTTCAGGCAAAATCAGAGGCTAAAGACTCCTCTGTGGTGAATTCAACATTTGTTAATCTCAAGATAGAGACAGCACTAAAAAGTCTAATGTTTTATTTTTTGGTTTTTCAAGGTACGGTCTCACTCTAGCTCAGGCTGACCTGGAATTCACTATGTAGTCTCAGGGTAGCCTTGAACTCATGGCGATCCTCCTACCTCTGCCTTCCAAGTGCTGGGATTAAAGGTGTGAGCCACCACACCGAGCTAAAAGTCTAATATTTTGGATGTACTTCCAAGTAAAGACTACTTTTTTGGTATTCAAATCATTATATGAAATAAATTTAGATAAAATTTACTCATTTAACTTTGTCAAGTACTATGTTCATTAACTCAATTTTACTAGTAACTTTTATAAGATTAATCTAACCCTAAAGTGATACTTACTCTGACATGACCTTCATATGCTGTTCCTATTCCTTTTTGTGGATCTATACCAAGTGGACCCTTTGTCTGTTCAGGAGGAACAGGACATGCCGTTGGAGCTTTGTTCACACAAGTAATATGACATGAGAATCCACATACTTTTGGAGGGAAAAAGACACAACATTTTATAAAATTAATTGTAGCAACAACAATTTACTGAGTTCTTAACTACATGCATGGTGCTGTTAGATGAATTTTTTTAAACTTTATTTTAAATAACTGTCCTATCATTAGGGAAAAAACTTACTCATTTGTTTACCAATAAGGATTTCTATGAGTAGTAAATATTTTTTATCTATAATACTTTTACTCTCAGTTAACATTAGTCATCAAAGTAAGAAGCAAATGCATTTAAAAAAAATCTAACCTATGACTAAAATAAAATGTGAATAAAGCCAGACATAGTGGTGCATGCTTTTAATCCCAGCACTCAGTAGACAGAGAGGTAGGGGGATCGCCATGAGTCTGAGGCCAGCCTGGGACTACATGGTGAATTCCAGATCAGCCTGGGCTCGAGTGAGACTCTGCCTGTGGGCTGGGGGGTGGGTAGGGAATAAATTTATAATTACTATAGAAGTAGTTTCTGGAGTGTTTGGATCTTCATCCTACTACAACTTGGTATCTGTCCTAAAATTCTCTGGCTAGAGATACTAAGGGACATTAAGCTGACATCTCTGCTACATGTGGCAACTTTTTCCAGTATTCTTAAAACTGGGATGTTTCAGTAACTAAAAGGGTATAAAATTAAGGGAACACTTTTGGAGTTATTATATTCTATGTACTTAAGTCAGTGCTAGGCTAAGAGATAACAACTAATGGGCTGGAGAGATGGCTTAGCAGTTAAGATGCTTGTCTGTGAAACCCAAGGAACCAGGTTTGATTCCCCAGTATACATGTAAGCCAGATGCACAAGGTAGCACATGCAACTGGAGTTCGTTTGAAGTGGCTGAAGGCCCTGATGTGCCCATTCTCTCTATCTGCCTCTCTCTCAAATAAATAAAATACAACATATTTTTTTTAAAGAGTTAACAATGGAGCAGGAGTACAGTTCTTATTCCTATGTTATATAGAACTTGTTTAGAGGCACAGAGCTTGGCAGCAGCAGTGATGAAATTCATATCCAGATAGTCTGGCTCAGAGCCTGCACACCTGGTTAGCAACAGTATTGCCATAACCCTCTACTTGGTTCTCATGTAAGGTGAAAATTCCAAGAGAAGATGAAAAATAAAAATAAACACAAACTTAATTGACTTGATTGGATAGAAGGTTAAAATATTTAAAATAAAGTAAAAATGTTTAAAAAAGTCATACTTCTCAAATAATCAATATTTCCCATTACAGTTTAAGCCCTTTTCATTTCAGAGGCCCTAGGAAAAATAAAGTGGTTCCCCCAAAATATCACTGATTATATATATATTTAAATCCCTATGGGCTGGAGAGATGGCTTAGTGGTTAACGTACTTGTCTACAAAGCCAAAGGACTCCAGGTTCAATTCCCTAAGACCCTAAGTGAGCCAGATGCACAAGGTGGTATGTGCATCTGGATTTTATAAATACGGCGGCTGAACGCCCTGGTCCACCCAGTTTTCTCTCTCTCTCTGCCTCTTTCTCTCAAATAAATAAAATAAAATAATTTAAACAAAATCTCGATCTTTCATTTCTCAGAATTAGCTCCATAAGGGTAAGATCTTTCTTTCCCACATTCACTATTGCATCCCCAGCGCCTAGGAAAACAGAGTAAGTATTCCATAAACACATAATGCTATATCAATGAACGGGAAGGGGAAAACTGCTCTAAATACTAGGAACAATTCTTTTTTGAGGTAGAGGGATAGACACTATTTGCTTACTGTTCAGTAATTTTTTTTTTTTTTTTTAGCAACTAAAGGATACTCAAATTAAATGAATAGACAATTTTCATGTCTTCTGTTTTAGGTTAATGGTTTGGGGGCACAAAGTCTCCCAGTTAATGAAACAAAGATCAGTGAAACATATCTAAACATAGCTCTCCTGAAAAAATGCTTTTACGGAACAACTCCAACATACAACAATCTTTTAGCAAGGAACCCAGGTTCCTGTCTACATTCTTGTTATTCAGAGAAAAACAAATAATTAAGTAAAACAAATAATAAACATTTATATGTCTTTTCAATATTATAACTTGAGCAGTAACTATCTGGATAAACTGTTGCCCACCCAAGTCTTATTTTCTTTCCTTTTTGTTCTTACCTTCACAGGAGCAGCCTTGCCTTATCAAGCCCACCATCAAAGAGGTGCACTGATGGCATTTAGTGGGGGTAGCAAAAGATTTTACAAAAAACTGGTGAGTCTTGCGCTGTAAAACAAGTTGGGCAAAAAACATATTATTTAAAGATTTCATTATTAGTCTCCAATCAACTACTAGCATATATTCCAAATAGAAGAATTAATCCTTTCCATTTCTTATATCGTCTTATAGTTTATACTCCCTTAGATATTTTTTAAAATTATTTTATTTTTATTTATTTATTTGACAGAGAAAGAGAGAATGGGCGCACCAGGGCTTCCAGCCACTGCAAACGAACTCCAGACATGTGTGCCCCTCTTGTGCATCTGGCTAACGTGGGTCCTGGGAAATCAAACTTGGGTCCTTTGGCTTTGCAGGCATACGCATTAACTGCTAAGCCATCCCTCCAGCCCCTCCTTAGATAATTTTTATTAGAAAACACTGTATTAAACTGGGTGTAGTGGCACATCCCTTATGCCAACACTCTGGAGGCTGAAGTAGGAAAAGTGGCATGAGTTTGAGGCCAGCCTGGACTAGAATGAGATTCTGTCTTTAAAAAAGACAAAAACAAAAACAAACAAAACACCCCTCCCAAAAGCCCCAAGCAAACAAAACCCCTACTGCATTAAAGTAAAATAAGAAGTTAAATAATATTCACACTTGAATGCCATTTACAAAGTATATAAAGTAAAGCTTTTTGTCTTTTGCTTACAAATATTGACTGGAATTTCTACAAATTCTATAAATTATCTATTTTTAAAGTTTTTATTTAGTTGCATGTGTTGTATGGGTTGTTGTATGGGTACACCAGAGTCTCTTGCTACCATAATCAAATGTCCCTCCAACTTTACTTTGGTAAGTGGGGGAATTAAGCAAAGTACCTTTAAGCACTGAGCAATCTCCCTAGCCCCTTAAATCATTCATTAGTCAAGAATTAAGTAAAAATTTACCATACTGATGCCATATTTACCAATATAAAGTTTCAATGTGCTTTATATCTTATTAAATATAGCAGCAGGGCTGAAGAGATGTCTCAGTGGTTAAGGCATTTGCCTGCAAAGCCTAGTGACCCAGGTTCAATTCCCCAGTACCCATGTAAAGCCAGAGGCATGAAGTGGTGCATATATCTGGAGTTTGCAATGGTTAGAGGCTTTGGTGCACCCATTCTCTCTCTCACCCCCCCCCCTTTTTTTTTTTTTTGCTTTTTGAGGTAGGGTTTCACTCTAGCCCAGGCTGATCTGGAATTCAATATGTAGTCTCAGGGTGGCCTTGAACTCACGCTGATCCTCCTACCTCTGCCTCCCAAGTGCTGGGATTAAAGGCGTGTGCCACCATGCCTGGCTTCATTCTCTCTTTCTTGATCTCTCTCCATGCAAATAAATACATGCATGAGTATTTTTAAAAAAGTAACAGGAGTAATATAAAATTCTCATTTCAACTTTAAATAACTTATTTCGTTTTCTGACAGAAGGAACAAATATTACGCTGACCAAACCCGTTTCTTCCTAGGTTAAGAGGTAGTGTTACACATGAGCTGAAAAAACTATATACATAATTTCAGAGGCAGTGAGTTGACTGAAATTTCTTATTGAAAATCCAGTAGTTAAAAGATCAGGCTGGGTACAATGGCACAAGCCTTTAATCCCAGCAATAGGAAGGCAGAGGTATACTGGAGGATAGCCATGAGTTCAAGGCCACCTGAAACTACATCGAGAATTCTAGACCAGTGAGATCTTATTTCTTAAAAACAAACAAACAAAAAAAGACCTCTGCATCTTGAATGAGTTCCATGGTGATGTCAATGTTGACTTTTCTCTTTTGTTCTCCATTTACCTCTCTGCATGTTTAAAATAAACAACAGTTCTTTGTAATGATCCCTCCCCTCTTCACCTACACCATCTCAGGAACTCAGAAGGAAATTACCTTAAGCCCTCTGTGCTTCACTTTCCTCATCCATAAAACACAACCAATAGTGACACCTATTTTGTATAAGAGTTGAATGCAGATATGAAATATTTACAAATATTTGTGTAATTACTATAAAAATTTATACTTATATAAAAATTTACATAAAATATATAAATATAAATTATAAATGAATTATAAATGAAACCTTTCAAGTACTGTCTATCACACAGTAAGCACTCAAAGGACATTTATTTATTTCTTTTATATATATGAGTAATTTAAAACAGTAAAAACTTTTATATTCTACTAAATGTGACTATAGATGAAAACAGTTATGAAAGTTTTAAAATTCTGATTAGCATCATATTAATAAAAACCAAAGGGAGGGCTAGAGAGATGGCTTAGCGGTTAAGCACTTGCCTGTGAAGCCTGAGGACCCCAGTTAGCCAGATGCACAAGGGGGAGCATGCTTCTGGAGTTCGTTTGCAGTAGCTGGAGGCCCTGCGTGCCCATTCTCTCTCTCTATCTGCCTCTTTCTCTCTCTCTGTCTGTCACTCTCAAATAAATAAATAAAAACAAACAAACAAACAAAAAAGACCAAAGGGAATATTTGAAGCAAAAAATTCAATTTTGCTCTCTTCAACTGGGATATAGTTTTATTAAAAAAATTTTTTTTAAATGTATTTTTTTTGATAAAAAGGTTACACACATGGACCCCATCTCCCCGCCCCAATTCTGCTGAGGGTCTTTGGTAGGTTATTGGTATTCATTGTGTGGACCAAGAGGTCTCAGTCTCTGCAGGATAGGGGAAAGATGGTGTTTCAGATTATTCCCACCTAACTCCATGGCTCTTACAATCTTTCTACCCCCTTTTTCCACAACACTCCTTGAGTCTTGGTAGGCAAGACAGAGATCTGGTTTAGTGTTGCTTTCTCTGTAGACTCTGGATCTCTGTTCTTATTTTTTCGTATTTTAATTTTTATTTTTTCGTATTTTAATTTTTTCGTATTTTAATTGAGAGGAAGGGATGGGGACAAGGACAGGAAGAGGGAGAGGGGAAAGAGAAAGAGAGAGAGAATGAGTGTGGGTGTGCCAGGGCCTCCTGCTACTGCCAGCAAACTCCGGACACATGTACCACTTTTGTGCATCTGACTTTATGTGCATACTGGAGCTGCCATTTTCCAATAGCCTGGCTGAACAGTGAGTCCTGATGATTTTCCTATCTCCAACTTCGTCAGAAATGGGTGATAGGCCTTACATGGGTTCTGGGGAATCAAGCTTAGGTCCTTCATGCTTGTACCATCTCATCTTAAAATTTTTAAAAATTTTATTAATTTATTTTGTGGTGTCAGGGTCTAAACCTAGAGCCTCACACAAGTAGGGCAAGTATTTTACCACCAAGGTATATCCCAGCTTAAGCTGGGCGTTGTGGCACATGCCTTTAATCCCAGTACTCGGGAGGCAGAGGTAGGAGGATCACCGTGAGTTCAAGGCCATCCTGAGACTACATAGTGAATTCCAGGTCAGCCTGGGCTATAGTGAGACCCTACCTCGAAAACAACAAAACAAAACAAACAAACAAAAAAAAAAAAACCAAGGTATATCCCAGCTTGAAGAGGACTATTAGGTGCACAAATTGACTTACTATTCAATGCATGAACCAATTTAATCTGTTAATAAGTGCTTGGTGGAGGAACACTAGCTTCATTTAGTCTACTTATTTATTTATTTGCATGGGAGGGAGGAAGAGAAGAAAAGAGAGAGAGAGAGAATGGGTGTACAGGGCCTCCAACGGCTGCAAACAAATTCCAGATGCATGCACCACTTTGTACAACTGGCTCTTTGTGGGTACTGGGGAATCAAACCTGGGTCATTAGGCTTTGTAGAAAAACACCTTAACCAATGAGCCATCTCTCCAGCCCTGGTCTACTTTTTCTTTTCTTTCTTTCCTTTTTTTTTTTTTTTTTTTTTTTTTTTGGAGGAAGGGTCTCACTCTAAGGCCAGGCTGACCTGGAATTCACTATGTAATGTCAGGGTGGCCTCAAACTCATGGCAATCCTCCTACCTCTGCCTCCCGAGTGCTGGGATTAAAGGCGTGCGCCACCATGCCTGGCTCTGGTCTACTTTTTCATTCATATTGTGATCTACTTCTAATCCTTCTCTATGAAATTTGGCACTTGATATGAGTTACATATGGCTTTTGATATAGTATGTGTTTCTAGTTTGTATAAACATTATTTTATTACATATTGGACACATTTTTATTTATTTCCAACTTTTTGCTACCGTAAAAAAATTCCATTAGCAAACATCTTTATCATATCACCTACGGTCCATACAAGATTTTCTGAAGGAATGAAGCTGTGGGTCATATGGTCTATGGATTTCTGAAAGCCTAGTTTATATTTCTGAAATTACATTTGATTTTTATTTGACTTTTTTCTTGAATTTTTTCATTTCTGTTTTTAAATCTTTTCTTCAAAATCTTCATTTCTGAGATTTCCTATATACAAGTTGTTGTTTTTAAAGCTCTTATCACTTAAAAATGAATTAAAGGAACAATATTTTAACACTTTGAATATGTTTTTCAATTGTTTTCCTGTACTTTTCAATGAGATTCATTCATTTATGCGTGTGTGTGTGTGTGCGCGCGCACACACACACACACATACACGAGGGTCTTTTGCTGCTGTAATCAGATGCCTGTCTGGGTTCATGTGGGTGTTTGAGAAATTAAACCAGGGCTGGTAGGTTTTGCAACCAAACAAGCTCCTTTAACCACTGAGCCATATCCCCAGGTCCTATGAGTCTTTTTTGTCATATTTTGTTTTACATCTTTCATTTGGGAAAATTTCAGATCATTATTTTTTAAATTATTTTCTTTATTTTTAAAATTTCTATGATAAATGTTGACACTATTGCTGTCATATATCTTAACTTCAATATTCATCATTCCTGTTCTTTCTTTTCTTGCTGCATCCTTTATTACTCTACTAGTAAAGCTATCTATTTACTTCTTTATTTCGGCAGTGTATTTTTATATTAAGTATTTCCAATATATTAATTCGCACAACTGCTGTATCCCACCTAATATTACATGTCTCGTCAAGGATATTTATTATGCATAGTTTACGTTCTTATTCTTTCTGGCCTAACAATTTTCCATCATCTATGCAAAGGCTATTTAGTTTGTTATCCTTCTTTTATACCAGCTATTCTTTTTATACATCTTTTTGAGGCAAGCCCAATAAACCAGCCTTATATTTTTTATGTGAGAGTGGGAGCAAGAGTTGGGGGTAGGGGGAGAATTGGCACACCAGGGCCTCCAGCCACTGTAATCAAACTCCAGATGTGCGTGCCACCTACTGTGCATGTGCGATCTTACACACTTGTATCACCTTGTGTCTAGCTTATGTCAGATCTAGAGTCAAACATGGGTCCTTAGACTTCACAGGTAAGTGCCTTAACTGCTAAGCCATCTCTCCAGCCCTCTTTTTATACGTTTTTTTAAATCAGTTTTTAAGACCTACTGACCTCTCTCTCATCCTGTTATTTTTTTTTAAAGATTGTATTATTTATTCATTTATTAGTGAGTGAGAGAGAGGGAGAAAATGGGCACACCAGGGCCTCTAGCAACTGCAAACGAACTCCAGATGCATGCACCACCATGTACATCTGGTTTACATGGGACCTGGAGAATCGAACCTGGGTCCTTAGGCTTCTCAGGCATGTGCCTTAACTGCTAGGCCATCTCTCTAGCCCCTCATCCTGTGATTTTTATTCATGGCTTATTTTCTGAGGGGGTGGATCATTTGACTCCCAATTTCTCTAACATCTTTGTAGAAGCAGGCAAGCAACTAAGTCCTCATATCTTCATATCTTATCACATGTAATCCTCTAGTCATGGTCATGAATAAAGTGTGTGTGTGTGGGGGGAGACAGAGAGATACAACTCAATTTTTCACTAAACAATTCTTTTACTGAGTAGTCTATTAGCTTCAACCTCATTTTTTTTTTTTCCAGGTAGGGTCTCACACTAGCCCAGGCAGACCTGAAACTCACTCTGTAGTCCCAGGCTGCCCTTGAACTCACAGCAATCTTCCTACTTCGGCCTCTGGAGTGCTGGAATTAAAGGTGTGCACCACCATCCCTGGTCAACTTCATATTCTCCCACCAGTGGTCTCAACTTAATGCCTTTCTCAGGCAACAATAATGAAGGGGTCTAGAGGGACAACTACACTTCAAACAGACTTAAAAAAAGAATTTAAAATAAATAAACAAAAATAAAATAAAATAAAAATTTTAAGGGGCTGGAGAAATGCCTTAGTGGTTATGGCGCTTGCCTGCAAAGCCAGAGGACCTCGGCTCAATTCCCCAGTATCCACGTAAGCCAGATGCACAAGGTGGTGCATGCATCTGGAGCTTGTTTTCAGTGGCTGGAAGCCCTGGCGTGTCCATTCTCTCTCTCCCTGTTTCTCTGGCTCTTTCCCTCTCTCAAATAAATAAACAAATAAAAAAAAATTAAAAAGAAAGAATTTAAGAAGTAAAAGAAAACTCTGTATGTACATCTTCCCTTCCTAAGTTTCTAGGTGGTCAATATTTGCATTCACACAGAATTTATTTTCTTTCCAAGCTTTTATTTTGTAACTTTGAAGAAATCAGGCCTGATGTATTGGTGCACATCTTTAATCTCAGCACTCTGGGAGGCAGAGGTAAGAAGATAACTGAGTTCAAGGCCAGTCTGGGACTACAAAGTGAGTTCCAGGTCAGCCTGGGCTATAGAGACTCTACTTCAAAAACAAAACGAACAACAACAAAACCCCAGCATCAAAACTCACAGCAATTATACAAAGCATAAGAAATTCAGTCTCCTATGTATGTAGACAGACCACAGTGATTATATAAAGCAGAAGAAACCCAGGCTTATATGCACACAGCTACACCAAGTACCTTAGGTGGGAAGCCAGCTGAGCCAGGGCATCCCTTTTTCTTCAACGTAGGCGTATGAGCTGGAGGTGGAGCACTGTCTACAATCTGAATCCAGAGGCAAAGAAAAAAAGGAAATAAATATTGTACAATAGTCAATTTATTTCAAACTTAACTAGAAAGAAAACAAAGTATATAAAACCAACAAAATATCAACAAAGTTTAAAAAAAAAAAACTCTACTAGATAATCTCACTGAAGTCACAGTTCTCATAGCACTAAATTACTTTTGAATCTGCAATATTTACACATGAACTATTTTCTTAACTAGTAAAAAATTATTTCAATTTGAAATTTAAAAATAAAGAATTTAGAACAGAAAATCCTCAGAAGAAAGCAAAACAAAACAAAAACCCCATAGCGCAAAGCCCATAGAAATGAAGATGTTAATTTTCACATTCACCTGGATTTGCCATGATGATTCTAAAAAGTGCCTAAATTTTTAGCAAAATAATATATTTAGAAGTCTTTTTTTGTTACTTATTTTCCATATTTAGAATATATATTACATGTATAGAATATGATTCTGTGGATTTGAATATAGAGATTAGTGGAAATTTTATACAGAAATTTATTTTGAAATGAGCTTTAAACTATTTACTGTTATTGGAATTCTCAATACATTACAAATTTAGTTATGAAACTTTTTTTTTTTTTTGGTTTTTCGAGGTAGGGTTTCACTCTAGCCCAGGCTGACCTGGAATTCACTATGGAGTCTCAGGGTGGCCTCGAACTCATGGCGATCCTCCTACCTCTGCCTCCTGAGTGCTGGGATTAAAGGCGTGTGCCACCACGTTTGGCATGAAACATATTTTTAATTGGTAAATAAAATAGGGTCTTTCTTTGAATGAAAGAACCAGTGATTTTATTGGGTGTTATTGTGGGGGAGAGACATTTCTTAATTAGCAGAGTAAAAAAAGACACAAGTGCTTTCTCATTTTAGGATGCTTAGTAAACAAATAAACTAAGCCTTGCAGAAAGTTACATAATATCTTAAAGTACAAGAGAAAAACAGACCCTGTGCCTTCACCTTCCTTACCATATAACCTCAATACACAGACTCACATACACTGGGGATCTTGGCATGGAATTCAACTGAGTTTCTCAGTTTTCAGTGAACTGACCTTAGCATTAATTTAAATTTTGTTTACTTTCCAGTAGCTTGAAGAAGTTTTGAAACCAATCTATGATTACACATTTGAGAAATGACTTTTCATGCCAAGTATCAAGAGTTATTTTAGGACTACAGTGATTAAGACAATATGCTATAAGTGCAGGAATAAGCACCAGGGCACAGGAAGAGAACAGAGAACCCCCCCTCCCCGAGGCCCCAAAAGATCCATGCATGCAGAACAGAAATAGAATTACAAACTAAATGAAAGAAGTATAGGATAGTCAGTTGGTTATAAGGGGAAAAAGACTAGAATTAAATTTCTCATTACACATAACAATAAATTTCAGTTTGATTAAAGTTTTAAAAACACATTTAGAAAAAAAAAGAAAAATAATCTCTTCATAAGAATTACTTTAAAAGCATAAAAAGCAGAAATTATACAGGAAAAAACTGATAAAACTGACTGAAGTTTTGTAAGACCAGAAGATATCACAAATAGGCTTTAAAAATAATCTACAGAATGGAAGAAAATATTTGAATGAATATAGCCACTAAAGAATTTGTATCCAGAATGTATAAGAACATTTCAAAATAAAAGCAGGAAAAGCAATACAAAAAATGGACAAAGGACATGAACAGACAAATCATCAATACCCAACAAAAAGATGCTGTCTAACATGAGAATGAGAAATCCAAGTTAATACAAAAATGCTACTTCATACCCAGAAAACTGGCAAAAGTTAATGCCTGACAGTACCAAGGAATGGCAAGAATGTGGGAAAATGTAGAACTGACACACATTGCTGGTGGGAGTAAAAGTGGGTCCAACCACTATGGAAAATAATAAGGGAGGATGAAGTGTAGACAACCTGGTAATTCTATGTACATATGCTAAAGCAGACACTAAGATGCTCACTTCAGCACTAATTGTAGTAATAAAGTTTGAAACGCCCTAAGTATCCCACAGAAGACATTATCATTGTTACAAAGTCAGCACTAATTGTAGTAATAAAGTTTGAAACATCCTAAGTATCCTATACAGAAGTGTATTATCATCACAGAAGATTAAATATCATTGTTACAAAGCTCTAGGCCAGAGTTTATTGCTAAAGCCTGGAAAGAAGTACGTTGGAGAACTGGGGAAATCCACAAAAAAGATGGTGCCACCATGTCACCATTCGGTTGGTGACTATCATGGGTACAAACATAATATAACCTTACATAACATAAGTTTCTATAGCAGTCATAATGAATAAACTAAATGGACATGCAGGCACCTGTATGAATAAATCTCAAAAGCTTATTATTTATGAATGAAAAAGTTGCCAAAGTATAACATAACATTTTTATATATAATTATATATAAATATATTATACAAATTATTATATAATTATAATATATAATTATATGTAATTATGATATATATAATATAAATATATAACTAATAATAAATATATGACAAGCATGACTACGTATTATTTATTCATACAAATGAAATAAACATGGAAAACCAAGGCAGGGAAGATTCTGAAACCTCAAGATATTTGGATGTGGCTATGAAAGAAGAGATAGGAATGGGTAGGGAAGAATGTTTTACTGTTTCTAGAATATTTTCATTACTGAAAATGGTCTGAAAAAGTAGGGCAAAGTAAATGTATGTGTTAAATGTGTACGTTTATTGTTACATGGGTGACTATTCTGTGGATACCTGACATATTTTATCATTAAAATAGAACTGCATTAACTCCAAATGTTAAAATAGTTCTAACTAAAAACTAGAAGGTCTTCTAAATCATGCCAGTCCTCATCACAGGACACAGGCCACAGCATGATTACAGATCACACTTTACTTGGGACAGCTTCTCAGTTTTTGTGGGAGGCTAGATTCAGCTCGGAGATTACAGACAAGGAAGCAGAGAGTTCTGTCCAATCTGCGTGTAGGAATCTGCGTGCAGGAATCTGCGTGCTGGAATCTGCGTGCAGGAAAGGGACTGCATCTCAAGGCAGGATGGCATAAGCTGAGACACATTCTTATGACTTGTGCAGGAAATGACCTTTGGTGAGAAAACTGACCAATGATCTGTATAAAGTCATTGACTAACATGAATTATAAACATCATACTTAGTATTATAAAAGGCATGACTTAGTTCTGAGTGCCTATGACTGATCCAGCAGTTAGAACAAACCATTCAGTTGCCAACAGCGCCAATTTAAAAAAAAATTTTTTTGTTTATTTTTATTTATTTATTTGACAGCAACAGACAGAGAGAGGAAGAGGCAGATAGAGAGAGAGAGAGAATGGGCGCGCCAGGGCCTCCAGCCACTGCAAAGGAACTCCAGACACGTGCGACCCCTTGTGTATCTGGCTAACGTGGGTCCTGGGGAATCAAGCCTCGAACCGGGGTCCTTAGGCTTCACAGGCCAGCGCTTAGCCGCTAAGCCATCTCTCCAGCCCCCAATTTTATTTTCATACTGTGCTCATGATGCAATGAATTGAGTTAGATCATAGCTTATTAAATTGATCTTAAAAAATTAAAGTATGAGAATAACACCTACAGTGTCATGTATAGTTTCTACTAATTGCAATGTCTACACACATCTTCCTCTATTCTATATACTTCTCTAATTAAAGACTGAGAGGGAGTGAGGCAGCTTTGTTAGGCAGTTTAAGGTGACTGAGCCCCTGAAAGTAAAAAAGCATGAATGAATGTCTTTGGCCGTATCCTTGCAGTCTCCACTTTGCCAGAAATCAAAGTATGATCTGACTTCTTATCTCTTCCCTAGACCTATTTTTCCACAAACAACCTGAGCCTCTCCTGGGAGGGAGGTCCTCTTTTCTAGAATTTAAATCTAATCCAGAACTTGGTGTCATCCTAGCCTCTTTCTGAGCCAGGCTCTAGCTCAAACCAATCAGTTGAGCTAGAAGGTAGGGCCTACCATCATAAGGTTATAAGTACGTTTACCATGGGAGGGCAAGCTCTCTTGGCTTGCTCTTGAACTTTGAGGTTCTGGTAAGCTTCCCTCATCTGTGCCCAACTAGAGACAATCTCCTGCCTCCACACCACTTACTCCCACATGGGCTCTTTACCCCTCCTGCCCTCCAAATGGCAAGAGCTTTTTTTGTTTTTGTTTTTGTTTTGTTTTTTCGAGGTAGGGTCTCACTCTGTTTGTTCCAGGCTGACCTGGAATTAACTCTGTCATCTCAGGGTGGCCTTGAACTCACAACCATCCTCCTACCTCTGCCTCCTGAGTGCTGGGATTAAAGGCGTGTGCCACCACGTTTGGCATGAAACATATTTTTAATTGGTAAATAAAATAGGGTCTTTCTTTGAATGAAAGAACCAGTGATTTTATTGGGTGTTATTGTGGGGGAGAGACATTTCTTAATTAGCAGAGTAAAAAAAGACACAAGTGCTTTCTCATTTTAGGATGCTTAGTAAACAAATAAACTAAGCCTTGCAGAAAGTTACATAATATCTTAAAGTACAAGAGAAAAACAGACCCTGTGCCTTCACCTTCCTTACCATATAACCTCAATACACAGACTCACATACACTGGGGATCTTGGCATGGAATTCAACTGAGTTTCTCAGTTTTCAGTGAACTGACCTTAGCATTAATTTAAATTTTGTTTACTTTCCAGTAGCTTGAAGAAGTTTTGAAACCAATCTATGATTACACATTTGAGAAATGACTTTTCATGCCAAGTATCAAGAGTTATTTTAGGACTACAGTGATTAAGACAATATGCTATAAGTGCAGGAATAAGCACCAGGGCACAGGAAGAGAACAGAGAACCCCCCCTCCCCGAGGCCCCAAAAGATCCATGCATGCAGAACAGAAATAGAATTACAAACTAAATGAAAGAAGTATAGGATAGTCAGTTGGTTATAAGGGGAAAAAGACTAGAATTAAATTTCTCATTACACATAACAATAAATTTCAGTTTGATTAAAGTTTTAAAAACACATTTAGAAAAAAAAAGAAAAATAATCTCTTCATAAGAATTACTTTAAAAGCATAAAAAGCAGAAATTATACAGGAAAAAACTGATAAAACTGACTGAAGTTTTGTAAGACCAGAAGATATCACAAATAGGCTTTAAAAATAATCTACAGAATGGAAGAAAATATTTGAATGAATATAGCCACTAAAGAATTTGTATCCAGAATGTATAAGAACATTTCAAAATAAAAGCAGGAAAAGCAATACAAAAAATGGACAAAGGACATGAACAGACAAATCATCAATACCCAACAAAAAGATGCTGTCTAACATGAGAATGAGAAATCCAAGTTAATACAAAAATGCTACTTCATACCCAGAAAACTGGCAAAAGTTAATGCCTGACAGTACCAAGGAATGGCAAGAATGTGGGAAAATGTAGAACTGACACACATTGCTGGTGGGAGTAAAAGTGGGTCCAACCACTATGGAAAATAATAAGGGAGGATGAAGTGTAGACAACCTGGTAATTCTATGTACATATGCTAAAGCAGACACTAAGATGCTCACTTCAGCACTAATTGTAGTAATAAAGTTTGAAACGCCCTAAGTATCCCACAGAAGACATTATCATTGTTACAAAGTCAGCACTAATTGTAGTAATAAAGTTTGAAACATCCTAAGTATCCTATACAGAAGTGTATTATCATCACAGAAGATTAAATATCATTGTTACAAAGCTCTAGGCCAGAGTTTATTGCTAAAGCCTGGAAAGAAGTACGTTGGAGAACTGGGGAAATCCACAAAAAAGATGGTGCCACCATGTCACCATTCGGTTGGTGACTATCATGGGTACAAACATAATATAACCTTACATAACATAAGTTTCTATAGCAGTCATAATGAATAAACTAAATGGACATGCAGGCACCTGTATGAATAAATCTCAAAAGCTTATTATTTATGAATGAAAAAGTTGCCAAAGTATAACATAACATTTTTATATATAATTATATATAAATATATTATACAAATTATTATATAATTATAATATATAATTATATGTAATTATGATATATATAATATAAATATATAACTAATAATAAATATATGACAAGCATGACTACGTATTATTTATTCATACAAATGAAATAAACATGGAAAACCAAGGCAGGGAAGATTCTGAAACCTCAAGATATTTGGATGTGGCTATGAAAGAAGAGATAGGAATGGGTAGGGAAGAATGTTTTACTGTTTCTAGAATATTTTCATTACTGAAAATGGTCTGAAAAAGTAGGGCAAAGTAAATGTATGTGTTAAATGTGTACGTTTATTGTTACATGGGTGACTATTCTGTGGATACCTGACATATTTTATCATTAAAATAGAACTGCATTAACTCCAAATGTTAAAATAGTTCTAACTAAAAACTAGAAGGTCTTCTAAATCATGCCAGTCCTCATCACAGGACACAGGCCACAGCATGATTACAGATCACACTTTACTTGGGACAGCTTCTCAGTTTTTGTGGGAGGCTAGATTCAGCTCGGAGATTACAGACAAGGAAGCAGAGAGTTCTGTCCAATCTGCGTGTAGGAATCTGCGTGCAGGAATCTGCGTGCTGGAATCTGCGTGCAGGAAAGGGACTGCATCTCAAGGCAGGATGGCATAAGCTGAGACACATTCTTATGACTTGTGCAGGAAATGACCTTTGGTGAGAAAACTGACCAATGATCTGTATAAAGTCATTGACTAACATGAATTATAAACATCATACTTAGTATTATAAAAGGCATGACTTAGTTCTGAGTGCCTATGACTGATCCAGCAGTTAGAACAAACCATTCAGTTGCCAACAGCGCCAATTTAAAAAAAATTTTTTTTGTTTATTTTTATTTATTTATTTGACAGCAACAGACAGAGAGAGGAAGAGGCAGATAGAGAGAGAGAGAGAATGGGCGCGCCAGGGCCTCCAGCCACTGCAAAGGAACTCCAGACACGTGCGACCCCTTGTGTATCTGGCTAACGTGGGTCCTGGGGAATCAAGCCTCGAACCGGGGTCCTTAGGCTTCACAGGCCAGCGCTTAGCCGCTAAGCCATCTCTCCAGCCCCCAATTTTATTTTCATACTGTGCTCATGATGCAGTGAATTGAGTTAGATCATAGCTTATTAAATTGATCTTAAAAAATTAAAGTATGAGAATAACACCTACAGTGTCATGTATAGTTTCTACTAATTGCAATGTCTACACACATCTTCCTCTATTCTATATACTTCTCTAATTAAAGACTGAGAGGGAGTGAGGCAGCTTTGTTAGGCAGTTTAAGGTGACTGAGCCCCTGAAAGTAAAAAAGCATGAATGAATGTCTTTGGCCGTATCCTTGCAGTCTCCACTTTGCCAGAAATCAAAGTATGATCTGACTTCTTATCTCTTCCCTAGACCTATTTTTCCACAAACAACCTGAGCCTCTCCTGGGAGGGAGGTCCTCTTTTCTAGAATTTAAATCTAATCCAGAACTTGGTGTCATCCTAGCCTCTTTCTGAGCCAGGCTCTAGCTCAAACCAATCAGTTGAGCTAGAAGGTAGGGCCTACCATCATAAGGTTATAAGTACGTTTACCATGGGAGGGCAAGCTCTCTTGGCTTGCTCTTGAACTTTGAGGTTCTGGTAAGCTTCCCTCATCTGTGCCCAACTAGAGACAATCTCCTGCCTCCACACCACTTACTCCCACATGGGCTCTTTACCCCTCCTGCCCTCCAAATGGCAAGAGCTTTTTTTTGTTTTTGTTTTTGTTTTGTTTTTTCGAGGTAGGGTCTCACTCTGTTTGTTCCAGGCTGACCTGGAATTAACTCTGTCATCTCAGGGTGGCCTTGAACTCACAACCATCCTCCTACCTCTGCCTCCCGAGTGCTGGGATTAAAGGCGTGCGCCACCACGCCCAGCTTTGGCAAGAGCTTTTTGTACTTTCTTTTCCTTCTTCTCTTTTTACGTTTCTCCCAGGCCCACCATGTGGGCTGTCAGACCACATGGGTGTATCTATTTTTCATCTCTTGATTTTGTACTTCCCTAAATAAATATAATACTTTAATAATTATCTTCCTCAGTCTTATTTTATCCAATTCTTTGGTTAAAACGGACATGAACTAAGGGTTTTGGGGTTTAAGGACTTACCTGGCCTCCCCACAAACCCCATTTTATATTGGTGACCCTGGTGGGACCAGAGAGAAATACTTATTATATATTGTTTAATTTCTCGCTGGAGAGGAAATGGGACAATAAAAAACCCAAGAATTCACTTTTGAACCACATGCAACTCTTAGAAAATTATAGAAGGCATGATCATGAACATTTCTTGAGGAGGAGAATAAAAAACTTCAGTTTGAATATTCACAGCAGGGCTGTGTCATTACACAAAAACTTAACTACTAGCTTTAATGGAAGCAAGAGTTAGCCAAAGGCACTGGCTCCAGTGCTGTTCACCTCTTTCTGGGAACACTGGTCTCCACTGAATGCTCTTTATTGGTATTCCATGGACAGCTTTCCTATTTCAAACTCACAAAAACCACACATGTGAAATAAATGCAGACCAATTAACAAAGACATGTGTTTCAGTAAGACATTATTTTGCCCTTGATAAAAATGAAAGGTAGTCCTTTACTAGTCACTGACCAAATGTAAAAGAAACCAATGTCAGTTTTGTGCTAATAAAAAAGTCAACCCTTTTTTATTCTGCAGCAGTAGAAATACTAACAAGTTAAGATGCACAACTGACTTCTTGTTTTTCTTGAGGTAGGGCTGGTAGGTAGTCCAGGCTGACTTGGAATTCACTATGTAGTCTCAGGGTGGCCTTGAACTCACAGCAATACTCTTACCTCTGCCTCCCACGTGCTGGGATTAAAGGCGTGTGTCACCATGCCTCGCCACAACTGACTTGTTCTTGTGTTGTATGTGTGCTTGTAATGGGTGTGTGTGGTAGGTGCATGTGTACATGTGTTTGTGATGTGGTGTGTGTGGTATGTGCATGTGTGTGTGTTTCTCATGGGTGTGTGGGGTATGTGCATATGTATGTTACCCTTGCAGGGCCACCATGCACCCTCCTGTGGTGGACAGAGCAGAGAGGCAGTGTCCTACTCCATTGCTTTCCCACCTTTTCTTGTTCTGCGCTAGAAGAGTTTTACTGATAAAAGGGCCTGCTATCTTTTATGAGCCCAGGAGATTCCCTGGACAAAGGAGACCCCTTTGTGGGACTAGGGTTCTGGAGACTTGTACTTAGGCAGTTTCAGGCCCTCTCAGGCCTTCGTGCTTGTGCTAGAAGCACACTTAACCTACCTAGTACCAGATGCACAATTTTTATTTATTCAATTATTTTACAGAGAGAGAGAGAGAGAGAAAGAGATACACACACACACACACACACACACACACACACAGAGGATTGGTGCACAGGGCCTCAGCCGTGCAATTGAACTCTAGACGCTTGCGCCACCTAGTGGGCATGTGCAACCTTGTGCTTGCCTCACTTTTGTGCATCTGGCTTACATGGGATCTGGAGAGTCGAACAGAGGTCCTTAAGCTTTGCAGGCAAGTGCCTTAACTGCTAAGCCATCTCTCTAGCCCCAGATGCACAACTTTAAACTGAGTACTTCTGGAACTGAAAGTGCCTTGGGCTAAAATTTATCATCAAAGTTCTTATGAAACATATTCATTAACAATTTATTCAATATGACAATTTTTATTTGCATATGTGTGCCAGGATCTCATCCATTACAATCAAATGTTTCTCTGGCTTTACCTGGGTGCCTGTGAAATTGAATTCAGACTGTCAGGATTTGTAAGCAAGCACCTTTAATTGCTGAGCCATCCTCCCAGCCCCAAGTTTGGCTATTTTTAAAACGAAGGTAATTTGGTAAGGTGAAGCACATGTTTTGGATATATTGTATAAAAAGGACAATACCCCAATCAAAAGTATTGAAGCTATCTTCCTTTTCGTTATTATGGTTACCACAGCAGGGATAAAATGGTAGACAATGTACCCCCCAGCACAGCCACTGATGAAAGATATAGGTGCAGTTATGAAAATGTCTTTAAAAAGCACCTGGAACCACTGATTAAAATAATAATGGCTATTATGCTTGAAACTAAGTGAACAATAACACCTTAAAATTCTATGTTGATGGGCTGGAGAGATGGCTCAGGGTTAATGTGATTGACTGCAAAGTGCAATGACCTGGGTCCAATTTCTCAGTATCCACGTAAAGTCCGATGCATCTGGAATTTGTGTGCAGTGAGTGGCAGGAGGCCCTGGCAGGCCCATTCTCTCTGTGTGTCTGTCACTTTTCTCCCACCCCCCCATGCAAATAAATAAATAATAAATAAATAAATCTATGTTGAGCCAGGCATGGTGGCCATACATCTTTAATCCCAACACTTGGGAGACAGAAGTAGGAGGAAGACTGTGAGTTTGAGGCCAGCCTGGAACTACAGAATGAGTTCCAGGTCAGACTGGGCTAGAGTGAGATGCTACCTGGAGACCCCCCCCCCCTGCCCCTACCAAATTCTATGTTGAATGGTCAATGACTGGGAATAGAGATATTTGAAAATAAAAGGTTTCCTAGAAATTAGCTCTCCATTTTTTGAACTCCACAAGTAGACTAGTCATATTAACATTTAGGATGTTTACATTTCCCCACGTGCAAATAAATTAGAATACTATTCTAGGTTTGTGAGATGGTACTTACATAAAACATAGTCAACTTTTGTTCAAAATGGGGAACTGTTATAATCTGGCAAGAGAGTGAGAAAAACAGGCAAACACCGTTCACCAGTCAAGGTGAAGGAATGATAAACACTTGAAGTGGGCTTCTCTAGGTGCCCACAGAGGTTTCCCAAGGTGTTGGACACAAGCAGGCAGGCACTGACGCAATCTACAAGGCAAGGGTTTGGTGGAACTGATGGACACAGTTAACACCTGGCCTTGAGTTTTCTGTTTCCAGATTTTAGTATATGTGCCTCTGTTTCCTCTAACTACTGAACTGAAGCTCACCCATTTAATATCAGTGCTGTATGAGTGACGTGGATGATTTCATGAACTGGTATGCTTTGTGAAGCTGGAGAGCCAGGCTGAATCCCATCTCTTGACTGTACACTCAGCATTCTTTATTCTACCAAAGGGGCCTCCTGGGCAGAGGCACTCAAAGTAATAAATGCTCACACCTGTTACTCTATCTCCACGTTACTCTACCTCCTTTCCTAACACTGAACTCTGACCAGAGGACAGTAAAGAATAAAATGGTACAGGATAAATTTTCCCCATTTCACAACTTAATTCAGGGACAGCTATGGCAAGCATAATATAGCACAACCTCATGGCGCAACAGTGCTGTGTCTGAAAGCGGAATAGGAAGTTAAGCCACACAATGGTATTTACAAATGTGGCCCCCCATAAACTTAGGTGTCCTGAATGCTAGGTTCCCAGCTGATGGAGATTTGGGAATTAACACCTCCAGGAGGGAGTGTATTGTTGGGGGCAGGCTTATGGGTGTTATAGCCAGTGTCCCCTTGCCAGTGTCTGGCACACTTTCCTATTCTTATGGTCCACCTTATGTTGGCTAGGGGGTGTCTACCCTCTGCTCAAGCTGTCATTTTCCCTGCCATCGTGAAGCTTCCCCTCAAGCCTGTAAGCCAAATTAAACCTCTTCCCCCCCCCCTCCCACAAACTGCTCTTGGTTGGGTGATTTCTACCAGTAATGTGAACCTGACTGCAACATACAACCTCTGCTCTCATTAAAAAAAAATAAATTTATTCATTTAATTTGTGTGTGTACTTGCATGCCAAAGTCTTTTGCTTGGGCTACAATCAAATGACTGCCTGGCTTTATGTGAGTAGCTGGGGAATTGAATTTGGGCTGGTAAGCTTTGCAAGCAAGCCCCTTTAACCACTGAGCATTCTGGCTCTATGCTCCAAATTTTAAAGGAACAATCTGAAATGAGACATTTGGTGCCTTACAGTATTAATAAAAGCATATGGAATGCTCCCCAACCATTTGTCCTTAGTTAGACATTATAACAGGATGCCTAATATTTTTTCTTATAATATTCTTAAACACCACTGAATCAGAATGCCAAGTATTCAAGCCAAAAATGATGCTGAATAGCATGCAATAGTAATATGGCCAACATTATTTAGGATACTTTGTTATTTTGTGATAGTTCACAGGGAAAGAATTTTATGTTTAACACACACTCTCATTTACTTATGTAAACACATTATCTATACCTTGAAATCATGTGCCACTGTGAGATTCAAGGTCACTCTTAAGAATGGTAGCTATTGTCTGGCTAAATGTATACTATGTTTATCAAACCGCCCAGTAAGCACTTTTCTTAATGTTCATGCCCATATATTAATGCTACTCTCACTTTTGGTAGAGAATCTTCTCTTTTCAGATGGCAGTGACCTTGGGATGACTCAGAAGGCATCATGGTGCTGGGAAGAAGTGACAGGAGTGCTCAGCACTGCAATATCTTAATAACACCTTCCAAGGCTCAGGGTCTATTGCGGAAGAGGTGGTGGAAAGAATGTAAGAGCCAAAGGAAGGGTTGGACTCCTTACAATGTGCACCCCCCAGACACAAAATGGCCTGGATATCCATGACCTCACAGTGCCTGACACTACCTACACAAGACCATCATAATAGGAAAAGATGATGACACCAAAATAAAAGAGAGATTGATTGAGAAGGGGAGGGGATATGATGGAGAATGGAGTTTCAAAGGGGAAAGTGGGGGGAGGGAGGGCATTACCATGGGATATTTTTTATAATCATGGAAGTTATTAATAAAAAAATTGAAAAGAAAAAAATTAAAATAAAAAAGAATGGTAGCTATTTGTGTTACTGAAATAATACACTCCCGTACCAGTAACTACTGAGATTTCTTTACTATACCATTGACTTGTTTCTACTTAACTACAGACTGATTTATACTTTTTAATCACAGACCTACTACTTTTAATGTTTTTTTTTTAACTTGGCAGACAATCGAAGAACTGAGAGAAGCTGGAAGGCAGATAACCAAGATAACCACAATGGCAATAATTCATAATAAAATAAATCATTTGGGCTAGAGAGATGGCTCAGTGGTTAGGTAAGACACTGCCTGTAATGCTGAGTGACCTGGGTTTGATTCCCCAGTACCCACATGTAAAAGCCAGATACACAAAGTGGTACATGCATCTGGAGTTTGTTTGCAGTGGCTAGAGGCCCTGGCACACCCATTCTCATTCTCTCTTCTTGCAAATAAATAAATAAATAAATAAATAAATAAAATATGTATGAATCATTAAAAATATGTATGAATCATTAAAACAAAACCTTTCTGAACCATAATCATTAAAAACCAAGCAGTATAAATGTACTCAAGTCATAGGCTGAGGATTTGAATCTAATACGAATGAGCAAACAACCTGTTGGGCTTCTCTTCTGGAGATTATAAAAGTAGCTAACATACTCAGATTGCTTTGATAAATCTGTATGTCTAATGGTTTTAACTCTATAAATCTCAAACAATTAAGAAATCTGTAGAACTAGAAATCTTTTAGAGACCTCAATAATGAACAACAGCTACTGTCATGGTTCTAGTGTATGCACCACTGATCTCTGCACTGCTTATTCGTTACTTAACAGTCTGAGAATATTTGCGATACTAGAGTTACTAATGTTTATTTGACAACCGATCATTAGTTCAGAAAGTGCACAGGAATCAGTAAGCCATCTTACTACCTCCCACTCCCCACAGCAACCAGCTCATCTAGAACTTTCCACACAAGAACTCTGGATGTAAAGTGTTGATCAAGAAATTGACAGGTTAAAAAAAAAATGTTATCTACCAGTAACTTTCCTTTTTAAGGTTAGTTATTATTTTACATAGTACATGAGAAATCCAAACTCTGCTTTGTATATGTGACAAGTGCTAGAGAACAGAGGTTGGTTTAGAAAAATTTGAGACCATTTAACCTATAGATTTGCCACTCTGAGCATATCAGAACCTTGTCGGACAGGGTAATAAATAAACCCTTTCAGGCCAAGAAACAGTTAGCAACTGCAAGATGTTTTCACTTGTGAATATGCATGTAAAAAGAATGCTGCAGATGCTTTGTAAATCTTGGAAATGTATCAGAATATAAATTACTTATTAACATAATTTCCCCAAATCTACATGCTTAAGATATTTACAGGGATTCTTTTGAATTACATTAAAAAAAAAAAGAAAAGAATCTCACAGAATTTCCCTAGAACTAATTTATATAAAAATCAAGCCAATTAAGTCTAAAACTTGTTCTAAATCTTGTTTAGGATTCTGTGCAAGTTATCAAATTTTCTAAGCAATTGCATCATATTTGCTTATATCATATTCTTATTGAGAAACTCATTTACTTTGTGTTTGGCTAATTTAGAAAGCATACTTTAAAAGATTTAGTATTTTAGTAGCTTTAGTTACAGACATGTATATAAAGAACATTCCTAAAGTTTTGCAGCCAAAGCCAAAGTAGAGGGAGAGAAAAAAAGAAAGAAGGCAAGGAAGCAGAACAGCAGAACAGCAGAACAGCAGCACGGAGCAGCAGCCAGAGATGACACACACACACATGCTCACAGGCTCTGCAGCCACAAGCGAAGGACAAGAGCCAGGCAGAAGGCAGGGGGATGGCACACAGTGTGATAGTCTCTTACACGTTTGCCTTTGCTAGCTGGAGTACAGGACGGGGAGCGCTTCAACAGAGAGAGAACACTGCATGTTACAGGTATTCACAGGGAAGACTCCCAGGCCCGCTGGGTCAACACACAGTATATAAACATATGTACAAGACCACTGTTTTGGATCATTGAAAGTACACATATATTGAGAAAAAAATGGAAGATAACACAATAAAGAAATAGTTGCTCAGATCAGTTCTAAGGACAATGATAAGTTTTCACTGGTACATGCACAGTGATCCACAAAATAATATTCAATCAAGTAATGGACAATTTCTTTTCCAGAAAAAGTGGTAATGGTAAATTCAAACATATGACAATAAACAAACATCTATATAATTCTGATTCCGTGTTTCTAAGCACTTAATGAAATATTCCTTGAATCCTAGCACCATGCATTTAAAAAAATCACCAATGAAATATTAATTAACTAGCCTTGCTTTAATAAATTAGTCTTGCTTTATACGTTTACCTACCAAAGTTTTATTCTTTTCAAAGGAGGCTCTTTAAATGGTAACAGCTAAAATAGTAATCCATTAGTATTGACAATGGAGTTAAACAAAAACACGTGTTAAAACTGTAACGTAAGCCGGGCGCGATGGTTTACACCTTTAATTCCAGCACTCAGGAGGCAGAGGTACGAGGATCACTGCGAGTTCAAGGCCACACTGAGACTACATAGTGCACTCTAGATCAGCTTGAGCTAGAGTGAAATCCTACCTCGAAAAACGAAACAGAACAAAAATCCCTGTAAACTTTAGGTTTAGTCAAGAGTAACCTTTATTGACATTAGAGAATTAAGATGTGGGCATGGTAACACATGCCTTTAATCCCAGTACTTGGAAGGTAGAGGTAGGAGGATCACTGCGAGTTCAAGGCCACCATGAGGCTACATAGTGAATTCCAGGTCAGCCTGGGCTAGAAAGAGATCCTAAAAAAATACTAATAAAATAAAATTGAAAAAAGTAACAATTATTTTAAAGTATTTTTAAGTTTTGGCGACTTCATGATGCTCAAGCAGTAGAACCTTACAAATACAAATTTTATCCAGTTAGGCTATTTCCAGATTCAAAACAACCTAACATTGAGTACCATTAGGTACTATGCAGACCTTATGAAGGACTGGAAGATAAATAAGGCACAGCAGTTCACAGAATGGTAGAAAAGACATTATAGCAGCAACAAAGCGACAAAAATGATCACAGAGATAAACACAAGGTTTGCATGGGAACCTAGAATGAAGATGTACAAAATTTCTAGGGAGTCCCAGAGCATGGAGTTTATAGACAGAGTCAATGTTACAGAAAACTCCAGGGAAAAGTAGAAAGTTCAAGCATGAGAATGACCATTCAACTTCATCAGTTCTATTGTCAACAGGCACTGTGGGTAAAGAGGAGTGTTATTTACTTCTGTAGGAACAGACACTATTCCAAAGAGTTAACAGCAAGAAAAGAGTAGAGAACTTGTACATTTCTCAACTTTTGTTTCTTGGTCTGCTCAGTTACAGAAGCAAAAGTCCCATGACAAATCAACTCCTACTCCTTCTAGCCTACCAGTTAATTTCTTTCCTCTCTTAATAGCCATAATAGTAAAGATCTGTCATATGCAAAATATATATAGGTACTTTCCAGTGCTTTCCATATACGGACTTTCTTTCTTCTCATACAAATCCTCATGTGGGAGGTGTTACAATCTCCATTTTAAAGATGAAGAAAACAAACTTAGTAATTCTAGGTCTTACAATTGGTAAGTGGTGGAGCTAGAATTCAAACCTCTGCTAGACCCAAACTTTCCTCAAATGGTAGAAAACCACCATCTGCACTTCCTAACTCTCCAAGTCACCTCTCGACACAACACAGTGTGGCTTCTGCTTTGATCACTCTAACACCAGGGTGCTAATTAATATTTACTTTATAATTAATACACTGCTTGGCCAATCTGAACAACATCTTTACTTTATAGGAGGCTGCTCCTTAAAGCCTTCCATACCTTTGTTTTTTATAACAGGACCTTGCTTCTAATTAGTGCTTCTTCTCCTTGTTGCAGAATCCTGAACTTCACCCCTTCAAAGTTGTCTATGCTGGGCTCACTGCTCAGACTTCTCCTGGGGGTTTCCGCTCACTCTCCACGCTGGTCAATGCCCAATCTCAATTCCTTTTCCTTAGGCTTTTGCCTCATACATCCAACTATCTGCTGGACACAGCCACACAGAGTCCTTCAGGCATCTCCAACTTGTCTTAAAATGAAATTATCATGTTTTCTCTCTATTAAATCCTATTAATAACTACTATATACGGGCCTGGTTAAGTTTAAGCTCTATAAGACAGAAAGGTATGATAAAAAAATTACTGTTTGTGGCCCTGACCTACATCACCATATTCATTTTTTATCACTGGGGAGATTCAGAAAGGACACTGCCTAGTCCTTTCTGCTTTCAGCAAACAGAATTCAATCTCTGTCTTCTCTACACCTAGCACTCCTCCTATATTCTGCCCACCTATAGTCTCATCTACTATTACCCAGCTCAGGCATTATTCTTTCTAGAAACCTGTCCAATTGATAGCTTTCCTCTGTCCTTTTAACATCTTTTATTATTCAACTTCCTGTATGGAGCTATGTACAACTGTCTCTTCCACTAGACTCTCAGATTCTCACAGGCAGGAAATACCATGTTTGACATAAAGCCTGTAAATTTAGAAATTTTCATTAAATGTTGACTGAATCCTTCTGAACTGCCATAGTTAGCAATATAGGTGTTCTCATGGTATTTATTGTTCTCCATATTGCATAATTTAAAACCATGTAATTTTTTTCTAATAATAAAATAAGCACCTTGTTTTTTAATTCTGTGTCTGGTTTATCTTTGTCTTTCATCTCTGTGCATGATGCAATACCACACATGTAAAATATGCTAAGATGTTTAACAAAATCTTCACTTTTGGGTTATATCTATTCTAGACTAGTTTACAGTGTGCTAAAACCATGAAAAAGACAACAAACATCTCAAAGTAAATAAATTATCAATATACTAAAAACAAGCTAAGATGTCTCCCAAAATTATGTTTGAGTACGGAGGACAACACATTTCTAAGCTGAGATTATTGGTTCAAACCTAATAATGATACTAAATCACCACATTAACTTCTTGGTAAATGTTTTCGATGGAGAAACAGGTTAATATTGTCTCCTGGACTATATTTAGAGGAAAACATGCACCTCACCATACATAACCACAACCAAATTTTTCTATAAATACTGAAATGTATTTATGGCAATTACTACAAGCTAGTACCTTAAAACATATGCTTCATATCTAGATCTATGAAATGCTATCAGAACCTTAAGGCTGAGTATAGAGTACACAACCAGAAATCAATAGGAATCATCCTATATTCTTAGGTGCACAAAATTTTGCTAACAGTTTTAATGAACTCTAGGGGTCTTATTTCACAAAACACTAAAGAAGAGATAGACCATGTAGTCATGGTTTTTATTTCCAGATTGCCTAAATATGTTCTGTCATCTTATACAACAAATAAGGTAGGAAATATATGTAATATACAGATTGGACATCCCTAATCTGAAAATCTGGAACATGAAACTTCTTGAGCAGCAGAGTATTTGGGACTTTCAGATTAGGGATGTTTATTGGGAAATATTCCAAATAGTCACAAAATCTCTGAAATATGAACCACTTCTGGTATTTTGAATACAAGAAACTCAAGTTGTTTGGCAAGACTTCTTGTTTCTCCCATTTGGCAGACTATGAGAAAAGAAACATGAGGTGGATGAGACAGTTGGATATAGATATAATTTTCTTTCATGGCTAAACTTCAGACAATAGAACTTTCATTTCTATCTGTCCTCATCCTGTTGGGCGTGCAAAGGATGAGACTAGGCATCATGTGGTCTTAAATTGGGCATGTGGTGTGAAGCTGAGGAAAAATAATGGTAGAAGAAACAATGATTTTCACAGCAGAAGGTATTGTGCTGTTTGTTCTATGGCTTTTTGAAGTACGGAAAATGCCTTTTCAAAGAGATCACTCATCAAAGTGCCCTCTACTTCTTTTAAAAGTAACTCTCTTCCCCTAACAAAAGCCTTTATGTCTACTTCTCTTTTGTTTCAAAGATCCAGTAAAAAGTCATTCTCACTAAGTTACTCTTACAAATGGGAAGGGGTTGTGCTAAATAATGGCTAAAACCACGGCATTAAGCATCTAGGCTTCTTTTCTCCATAAGGACAGCCTAAATGTCCACTTCAGTCATGGAAGCAGGGTGCTGACATGCATCTTGCTTTGCCAGATTGTCCCTGTAGTTTGGAGTTGATTTTGGGGGTAGAGGGGACAATGACTGGCAGCAATATAAACTTCCTTCCTGCCAAAGCTATTCCTACACAGAGAAGGAGCTGACTATACACAGTGACTTAAAAGTAAACACCCTCTTCTGAAAATCTTCCCATATGACAAGAATTCTAGAATTCATGTGAATTTTAAATTAGAAGGCAAAACACCAAACATACTGAGGAAAAATTTAAAGGTAGGAGAGTTGTATGCTGCTTTAAAGAAAAAAGTAGTCTTAATAGGCCTGGATAAGAAGGTAGAAGTATGAGAAAAAGCAGAAGGTAACTTTGGCGGAGAGGATGTATTAGTAGTGAAGCTCCAAAAACTCCGAGGGCAACACAGGACACAGGGCCCATTGGGGATGGGGGTGGGTGGATGGCAGACACAACACTAGAGAAAACCTGATCTCTACCAGTGTGCTTCCCACAAACCGTACTCCCTCCCATACCTACAAAGTCCAGCTGCAATTCAGATTTTAGCTCTTTAGCATAATCTTTTCTGCAGCAATGAGATAGAAGACAGAAAAGAACAATGAGAAGGATGGTATTAGGGACTAGCTAAAGACTGGAGCATATTTACTATAGGGGAAGTCATATATTATAAACATCCATGTATGGTACAATCAGATTTAGAACAAGAAGCACTCAAGATTCAATTATCCCTTAAAAATCTAAATGCCAAGTAGTGGGGACTATCAAATTTGGGTATAGAATCTTGGGTGTGGAACCTAAGTCTGTCAAGGACTGAATACTACCATTGAAAACATCATTCTACAATGACTTTGATGATAAAGTGGATGAACAGATGACTCTGAAAAGAGTGGTCATGAACAAGAAACAAGCAAAAACAGCTTTGTGTCATAAAATATGAAGAATAGACAAAAAGTTTTAGGTAGGAGCATACTGCTGGCCTTCCCACATACTAAAAAATAACTTTTAATAGTAATAGGAGTTTTATTTTATTTTATTTATTTATTAGAGATGGGGGCAAGGCAGGACCTCTAGCCACTGCAAACAAACTCCAGATGCATGTGTCACCATGTGCATCTGGCTTATGTGGAATCTGGAGAATGGAACCTGGGTCCTTAGTGCCCTAACAGCTTAGCCATCTCTCCAGCCCAGTAATAGGATTTTTAAAAATTGTCAAATAGTAATAGGATTTGACAATTCCAAATACGGTGTTGTGGTTCACATTATTGGTGAGTGGAAAACTAAGGGATAAAGAGCTATGAAACACTGAAGTGAAATTGAACTATGAAGCTACAAAGAGACTACAGAAGGAAGGGTCCTGGCTTATTAAGGAAATGATGCTAGCATTCTTAAGGGCATTGCATATATTGTTTCTTTACATCTTCAAAGCACCTTATGAGATTATCTGTCAGATGAGCAAACTGAGGCACAAAAAGGTTAGGGAACTTCTCTCAAACTACCTACCTAGAAAGTTTAATAGGCAAGATCTGAACTAGCTTATTAGCTTTACCAATAAAATGGGAGGATGGAACTGCTAAAAAAGAGGTAAAAAAGAAACAAAGAGAGATGGGGGAAGGGAAGAGGAGAACAGGGAGGGAGGTGGGAAGGGAGGAAAGAAAAATAGGTGAGGAAGGAAGGAAGGAAGGAAAAGATAAGTAGGGAGGGAGGGGGCAGAAAAAGAGAATCTGGAAAGCTGGGCTGGGAATGGAGCTCAGTGTGTAGAACATTCTAGCAGGCTCAAGACCCTGGGTTCAATCCTCAGTGCTGGGGTGAGGTCGGCGGGGGAGAACAAGAACATGAACCAAGATTGGGCAGCTTTTATGTACTCAACTACTTTTCAGTACCTCTGTACAGCCACATGTTCAGCTGAGTTCGTGCTGCATAACTGGGTGAAGGGCAGAGAGGGAAAAGCACAGTACAAAATGGTGTGATTTGGATGCAGTTTTATTACACCTGGAGGCAGTGATGCCAGAGAGTTTCTGAGAAGTGAAATCAGCCAGGTACTGGCAAAGGGGATGCATTCTTGAAGATCTTCTGTGAAAAGAGCTCATATATTTGGTGAAATACAAATTGCTCCAATGTATTACAATCATGAGGTTTTATGGGAGGGAAAAAGAGACAAGAGTTTGTTATAAAGCAAAGTAAAATAGTTCACTTAGTGGGAAGAAGTAAATAATTTACTCAAACTTTCTTCTCATTCTTTTTTTTTAATGGGTCTCATTCTTTTTAATGTGAATTATGTCTGCATTAAGAATACCACCTTCGGGGGCTGGAGAGGTGGCTTAGTGGTTAAGGCGTTTGCCTGCAAAGCCACAAGACTTGGGTTAGATTCCCCAGGACCCACGTAAACCAGATGCACAAGGGGGCGCATGCGTCTGGAGTTTGTTTGTAGTGGCTGGAGGCCCTGGTGCACCCATTCTCTTTCTTAAATATATATATATAAATAAATAAAGTTAAAAAAAAAAAGAATACCATCTTGGGTACTTAACATACTGCACAACAATAGCATGTTTATTACAACAGTTCTTTGGATTATACTACAGAATTATGCAGAATGATACGTTGTCTTAGGAACAGCACAAATATTTCAAACAGCAAAAATAACTTTTCTGCTCAATAATTTGAAAAGTTATCTATATCAAGAAGTTCTAAGCCAGGCGTGGTGGCACACACCTTTAATCCCAGCACTCGGGAGGCAGAGGTAGGAGGATCACTGTGAGTTCAAGGCTACTCTGAGAATACAGAGTGAATTCCAGATCAGACTGTGCTAGAGTGAGACCTTACCTCGAAAAACCAAAAACCAACAACAACAAAAAAAGAAGTTCTTTTAATGTAAAATTATTCTAAATCCTCCTGACTATAATATTCTATTCAACAAAACACTTTTATGCATAATGTTTGTATTTAATTGAATTCTTTATTTCCTCATCTCTGGAGAGTCCTACTGTTCAACAGTAAGAAACTCTTATGTGTCATGGATTACTAGTTATCTAATGTGGAATAGAAAATTTATGTAATAGGCACTATTGTAAAGAGAATGAATGGATTAAATCACTTAATATGAACTTCTAAATTATTAAATCTACCAAAATTAATTTAGGACAGAATGTGATAATGCAGTCAATTTGCGAGGCATATACTATATATGTTAACTAAAATCACTTCCACATTAGAAAAGCAATCTGTTAGTACTAAAAATTAATTTATATTTTTATTATGTTATGATAAAATTTGCTAGAGAATTTATTTTAATTTTTTTGATTATGCTACTAAAGGTTATTTCTACCAACACAGAAATTAAAGTGCTGAAAAGAAAAACAGAAATTAAAATATAAATCATTATGAAAAATAAAAATGAGCAGTTACTTATATATAGTGACAATAATTAAGTATTCTAGTCTTTTTCTTTCAAAGAATGGAAATACAGAGATTCTCTGATGGCCAAAGTATCTTTTTACTTTATTATGCTTAGTAATGATAAACAATTATATTTAAGATAAGGAGCATTTGGCCCACATAAATTTCCAAGTGATACTTCTAAAACTGACTGCATTACTAGGCAAATTCTTCAAATCAATTCACTGATGTTTTTTTACTGAATGATGCATTGGTTTGAAAAATCAAAGACTTACGTCATCCAAAAAATCAATCAGTGAGGATGATGAAGAAGAAAAGGAATCCTATTTAACGAATTCAGCAATAAAAAAATAGAAAATATGGATGAAGCAATTTAATACGAACAAATAATAAATCAAAAAATTTTGTAAAACAATTGAAAGGCAAATGACATTAGTTCAAACAAATAAATGAGAAAAGCAGTCACTGTCATTATTTTCAAGAAACAGAAATAATTACTTTTCAAAGGGTGGTTCTTTTTTTCTTTCCCAAAGGAATGAAATTTATCTACTGTACCAAAAATGTAAGAAAGGAGGCTCATGACCAATCATTAATAATTGTATGCATACAGTTATGAAAGTAACAACCAAAATAAGTATTAGAACCTGTGGTTCTAATTCTTCCCATTGGAACATAAGCAATCTGAGAAGAGAATTTTGTCTCTTTTGGTTAATATATCTCCAGCACTTACAACAGAGCCTTGCACATAGATACATGACTTAAATCTGTTAAATAAGGTGATGACTACTGACATATATTCTGAGACAAACATACTTTATAATATGATGCTGATCTATTTTCAGCAAAAATTTTAAATTGTAAGATAAGAAATGACAAAGAGCTATATAATCACTATGTCACTGCTGTAGAATCTGCCTAACAGAGTATATGTAATACTTTTAACAAAAGTATTCCTTATTTTTTTTCCAAAAAAATAAATTTTGAATAAGAACAAGCAATCTGCTATTGTGAGCTCCAACATTTTTTACTTATTTTTATTATGGCTCTATGATATACAGAAAAAATTATTACAAAAGTTGGGATTTGCTCTGCTACTACTCTTTCTTAGGGATATTGAAACTGCTTTTAAATCTAATAATGACTTTCATTTTTAGACCTTTCTTAGTTGTTTTTGTTAAAAACAAGCGTGATTATACTACTAGAATGTAGAACATAGTTCTTTTCTGTGTTCTTATTCATATAAGAGTCTAGGCCCTCTTTTGCGGGGTGCAATAAAACAACTTTATAACAAGTAAATTTTAAGTCACAGAGTAAATTTTAAATTGATCACAGAGGCTATTTTAAAAAGTTTAATACTTACTTCAAATTGATCCAGAGCATCGGTAGGCGTATTCAAAAATGCCAAGAAAGAACGCTGTGAGTCTTGGTGCTCTATACCTAGAAGACAGCAGCAACTTCTTTTTTAAAGTAGAACAATCAAAACTAATTTTCATGGGTATCCTCTCCTGTCTCAGCCTATCAAAACTGTTCAAAAACTATAATATCCCAAGGCTGATCAATATTAACTCCAAATACGTAAAAAACCAAAATATATAGAATATCACTTGAAAGCTAAATTAGACTAGTTTCCATGCAATGTTTCTTTGACTTAATAAGTTTCTTGGTACATTATTAAAAAATATAAATCCTCTGGTAGGTTTGAGAAAATGATAAAATGGGGGTTTGTTTATGGCTGATTTTTCTAGGATAATTTATCACTAAAACAAGGTTTCTGTTTTGAAATAATCTTTTTAAGCAGATAGGACACACAATACAACATATAGATTATAAGAAAATAATGCAGTGATAAATGTACTTAATTACAAAAAGCTTTTCATTTAAAGTAATGGTTTACTAAAAAATGAAGAAATCAAATCTGTTTTTCTCAAATAAATTTCTAAAAATGTATACACACTTCTCAGATATAATACATTTAAACATATAATTTCTAAAATAACTCTCACAACACAGACATGATGGTAAACACTAAGGAAGATAAAGCAGAAACAACTCATCACACCATTTTTAGTTAGTAATGTTACTGTTAATTTTCTAATGTACCATAATTAGTAGACAGACATTTATGTTCAGAAATTCAGCAGTCAGCAAATGTTTGTTGAGAGCCTATTATGTACCAGATTATTGTTCTAAATACTGGAGACATGACAGTAAACAAAGCATAAAAAGGTCTTTGCTCCCATTTTATAAATATGATATTACTTAAGCAGCATATAGAACATTGTTATAATACATGATATATTAAGTAGCTTAGTACATTATTATAACATAGAATGATATATTATTTAAGTATCTAAGTACATTATTATAATGAAGTTTTATTTTATAATACTCAAAATCTAAAAAAATGCTTTAACATGCCTTCATAAGGTAATGAGACAAATATTTGGCATTGGTGTCATCACTGCTGAATTGTGAGGCTCACAATTCAGTATGTATCACAATTCGTATGTATTTTTTCTTAAATAATCTCTCTCTCTCCTACCCTTCATGAATTACAGTCAAGTATGATCATCATCTTAGTATGATGGCTTATGCTCTTAACTGAACTTCTAGGCACTTTTGGTGGCTCTTTGCTTTTCTTGTTCATTATGAAATTCAACCAACAAAAAAATGTATTGAGCAACAGGTACTTTAATGCCTTTATGTGGTTAATCTCTGTTCTCCAAAGTTTTACAAGCAGATGCAGAGACTCAACTACTTTATCCTCTCTGTCATGAGGCTGGGGAATTGCAGAAACCCTAGGTCAAATATGAAGCCCATTAATTAGTTCAACATTTAGTAATGGACTTTATTAGAAACTTAAAATTTTAGAAAGCTGTATATAAAAGATGCCTTTATTAGAGCCAGAAAGCATTCATTCTTAGTTCCATTCAACAGAAAAATTGCAAAATGGCAATCAATCCTGGGAAATCTCACAAAACAAACAATGAAAGCATTAAATAGAAGAGGACACTGAAGTGCCAAAACAAATCTCCATTCAAGTTATTGATACTGAATTAGATTAATCTTTAGCTATTTTGTATATCACTTCCTTGATTATCCTAGGAATGAATCCCCACAAGATTCTGTACATTATAGGCACATAACAAGTGCTAATAGCTGTGTGTGGTGTCACATGCCTCTAATCCCAGCACTCAGAAAGCAGAGGTAGGAGCCTCACTGTGAGTTCAAGGTCACCCTGAGACTCCATAGTGAATTCCAGGTCAGCCTGGATTAGAGTGAGACCTTACCTCGAAAAAACAAAACAAAACAAAAAAGTGCTAATAAATTAATCCCAGTACTAGTTGGGGCTGGGGGCAAGATAATCTTGAATTCAAAGCCAACCTGGAGTACACACAAGACCCTTCAGTTCAAGTACCTTTAATAAGCTCTGACTGTTAATATACACTGCCACTGTTGGAGCAATATTTCATTCATTTTTGATTATGAAAGTTTTTTTGCAAACATAGAAGTGTTATTTGTGAAATATTTCATGAGACTGAAATAACAGTAAATTTATGGCAAAGTAACTTCTTTTGACACTTTAATTTCTTAAAGCGATGTATATATGAATAAAACATACTAATCCAGGCCAGCCTGCTGAGAGAGATAGAGAGAGTATGTATGTATACTATATATATATATATATATATATATATATATATATATATATATATATGTATGTATATATATACACACATATATTCCTACATGAATGTCAGGATATTGAGTGACGAAGTGACCAATTCTCCTATCTACATAATAACTTGATTCTTTTGTAACCAAACACATTTATAACAAAACAGTAAGCCTTGATGAATGCAAACATAGTCCCATACCCTTTTCAGATCTAAGCTCTTCAGAGTCCTTTATCAGTTGTTCAATTTCTGAGAGTAGTTCCAAGTTCTTCTTTTCAGAGTCTTTCAATTTACTTAAAAGGAAAAAGGAAAACCATCACTGATTTTGTGCAGCTGGGGTTATGTGGTTTAAATATCTGTCAGGGGGCTGGTGAGATGGCTCAGCAGTTAAGCGTCCTTCGTGCATAAGCATGGGGTCTGAGACCTTCAGAGTTTGAATCTCCAGACCCCACGTGAACAGCCAGGTATGAGTAGCCCCAGTCACACAAAGGGGAGCAAGGAGACCAGAGAATCTCCTTGGCTTGCTAAAGTGTCAGCTCTGATATCAATATGAGATTCTGGCTCAAATAAGAACTGGACACTTGACACTAAGGTCCAGTACCTCAGATGAACACCTACCCTTATCCCTGGCAGGCAAATGCATGGGCACGGAGCACTGCAGGGGCACATACACATGTATACACCACACACACATACCAAGTCACACACACACAAGCAAACAAAATAAGTAAATATCTGTCAGGATAATTAGAGGACTTCAAGCTACTGCATGAAGGACAAACACAAACTGCCTTACTCTGCTGTACATTTATGGAGCCGAGCCAGGCTAATTTATTTCAGGTCTGATGACAGCTGCCAGGGCAGGGGTGTGGCTTCCTAGTAGAGGATCTGCTATCATGTGTGAAAGCACAGTTGAGAGGACAGCAGATAAGTACTGAGGGGAACTGTATGGACATCAAAGCCCTTTATAGAAAGGTTGTCAACTTGAGGTAAATTATTAATTTAAAAGAGATAAAATAAAAAGTAAATAAATAGTTATAAAAACAAAGGTTAATTATAAAGTATTCTTAAGACTTTAAATAGACAACTAAGAAATTGAAGTATATTGTAAGTTTATAATTTTAAATAGGATCCTTATCTCTTCTTTGTGAACAAATGTCTTAGAGAAAGAAAAGGTCATACTCCAAACTATAACACTGAGCATGATATTCAATAGTTCTTTTTTTTAAAAAGTTTATGTAAGCTGGGCGTGGTGGCGCATGCCTTTAATCCCAGCACTTGGGAAGCAGAAGTAGGAGGATAGCTGTGAGTTCGAGGACACCCTGAGCTAGAGTGAGACCCTACCATGAAAAACAAACAAACAAACAAAAAAGTTTATGTATTTATTTATTTGTGTGTGTGTGTGTGTGTGTATGTGTGTGTGTGTGTAGGGGGGTGGGGTGCGCCAGGGCCTTTGGCCACAGCAAACAAACTCCAGACACATGTGCCACTTTTTACATCAGGCTTGCTGTGAGTACTAGAGAATCAAACCCAGGCTTTGCAAGCAAGTGCCTTTAACCTCAGAGCCATATCTCCAAGTGGTAGTTCTTTACACGAGGTTTAATTCTCATTCCCCAGAAAAATTTCTTACAAATGCCACACATTTATATAAAAAAAAGTTTTAATTCAGTAGGGATGTCACATATCTGTCCTGTGATATGATTGAAGTGACTGAAGACATCAACATCTGTGACTTAAGGCCAAAGGTGCCACACAGTTAAATGAATTTATAGTCCTATATTTTTTTACTCATGCTTTTGGAACTTCTAATGTTTTGAGTATCAGGTAGACTTTTTTTTCTTTTCAAAAACTTTATTGTGGTGAAAACACTCAAAATATACCCTCTTGATCTTCTAAAATGTATACTGAAGTTAACTTTGTGTATTTTATTGTACGGTACATTTGTATAACATTTTCATCTGGCAAAAGTTTTATTTGTAAAGTGAACCTATTGTTCCTGTTTATTGCCTATATTGACTTAGTTCTTGTGGTAGTTTGAATATACAGACCCCAATATATTAAGTGTTTTATTAGCCTGTAGTCTGGATCTGCAGCCACCTGGCTGGAGGCAGTGTCACTGGGTGGATCTTAGGGTCCAGCCATCAGGTATGGTGGTGGGTTTGAGATTCCAAGCTAAAGATATGCAAAATGTGCCTAGCTGGAGTTCCTGAAGTGTGCTGTGCTGTGTGGCTTTTCGCTTTTTGGCTTGTGCTTCTCTCTCTCCGCTTGGAGCTGTGAAGGCAGGCCAGCTTCTTCTGCAATTATGAAACTTCCCCTGAACCTGTAAGCTTCAGTAAATATCCCTTCCTCCATAACTCTGCCTGGTCTGAAAGTTCATCTCAGCGAACCTAAAGCTGCCTGCTACAGTTCTGAATAAGGTTTATATCTAACCCAGCTTTTCATTTTATCATGTAGGTATTTGGAGTAAGTTTGTCTTACTGTTGTGACAAGAATCAAGGAATGTGTTTATTAGTTAACTGCCTCAGAGACTAGGAGTTTGTTTGCTTTTGATGTGAGTACTAGAGAATTGAACCCAGGAGAACATGAAAAATAATTAAAATTACCTCGCTATTATGAAATGTCATCAACAGAACAAACAGTTGTAAAAGATTTTTGGAAAGGGCTTGGGAGAACGGTCAGTAGTTAAAGGTGTTTCCCTGCAAAGCCTACTGGCCAGGGTTCAATTACCTAGCCACCCAAGGAAAGCCAGACACTAAAAGTGGTGTTGGTGTTCATTTGCAGTGGTAGGAGACCCTGGCATGCTCTCCATATGTGCAAAAAATACTTTAACATATACATATGCATGTACATATGTGAATACATACTATATACATGCATGCATACATACACAACAAGATCTACAGCAGAAATCATTTTCAGATGTTTCATTCTATGCTATATGTTACATTTCTATATAATAAGATACCCTTGAGTGTGAGAGAATTTTAGATTTAATAGAATAAAATGAGTCAATTAGGGCTGGAGAGATGGCTTAGCCGTTAAGCGCTTGCCTGGGAAGCCTAAGGACCCCGGTTCAAGGCTCGATTCCCCAGGACCCACGTTAGCCAGATGCACAAGGAGGCGCATGCATCTGTTCCTTCATTTGCAGTGGCTGGAGGCCCTGGCGTGCCCATTCTCTCTCTCTCTCTCTTTCAATCTCTATCTGTTGCTCTCAAATAAATAAATAAAAATAAACAAAAAAATTTTAAAAAGGAGTCAATTAAACTTTATAAATAAGGAGAAAAATAAAAGAGCAGAATATAGTGTTACTTTATGGACCAGCCTGAGGAAAACAAGGCTGGATTGAAATTTCTTTAGTACTTACATTGAATCCTTTTCAAATCTTCCCAATTTTTCTGCTCATCTCCTGCCACCCCGCCCCACCCCTGCCCCTGTGCTAGAATCAAACTTGGGCCTTATGCATGCCAGGTAAGCAAGCACTCTAACATTGAGCTACATTCCCAGTCACTCTGAGCATCACTTTTTATTTATTAAATATGTAACTTCCTTCCAAATAATTTTTAACCAATTTAGAAATTGTCCTAGTAGGACAAAGTGCCTGACTTACCATTCCGTTACGATGTTAGACGCTTTCACTTTGTTCAGCTCTTCTTGGATAGCCTGCTTGGCTCTTATTTCTGCATCCAGAGCTGACTGTAACTCTAATCTAGCTGACATATCCAGTTTTGCAAAACGACGCATTTTCCAGGGCATATCCTATGAAATAATATAATTATATTTAACTTCCTTCCAATTTTATGAACATTGAGATTTCACAATTGAAATGAATTTAGAAGTTACTTTGCTAATAGTACAGAAGAAAATGTATTTTTATTAAACTCAAAAATTATTGCAACTATACATAAAAGACTGATTTTTTTTTTTGATGTGCACATATGTGTGGTAGGTGTGTGGGTTATATACATGTGTGTGCAGATATATGCTCCCTGTGGCACACATGGAAGCCAGATGAAGATGCTGGGTGACCTCTATTGCTCTTATTTCTTGGAGACTGAGTCTTTTACTGAACTTGTAGCTCCTTATTTTCCAGTTAAGACTTGCTGACAAGGGCATCCCAGCCATTCTCTTATCTCTGTTTCCTTCAGCGTTGGAGTTGCAGACATGCCTGGCCATGTCCAGCTTTTTTAAAATTTATTTTTAAAAAATTGTTTTGGTTATTTTTATTTACTTATTTGAGATCGAGAGAGAGAGAGAGAGAGAGAGAGAGAGAGAGAGGAAGAGTCAGATAGCCAGAGAGAGAATGGTCATGCCAGGGCCTCCAGCCACTGCGAATGAACTCCTGTGTACCTTGTCCATCTGGCTTATGTGGGTCCTGGGGAACTGACCCTTGAACCGGGTTCCTTAGGCTTCACAGGCAAGCGCTTAACTGCTAAGCCATCTCTCCAGTCCATGTCCAGCTTTTTATGTGGGTGCTCGGGATTGGACTTGGATCTCATCCTTGCACAGCAAGCACAGCCCTGGGTTGTTTTTTTAAATAGTTCCTTCAATAATGACTATTAATATTACAACTACAGTGATGTATTACATTCTTCTACAGTGGAAAAGACCTGAACTAACTCATTTCTCATGAAAGCTTTTATTTTTGAACACACTGACATGATCAGATTTTGTACCTTACTTTTTTAAAAATAATGATACTTCTTGAAAAAATGGGAGAACTTACTGTTGCTCGTGTACCGAGGCTGGAATTTCTCAATGTTTCTAATTCTTCAGTCATTTTAGAAGCTAAAGCCTGAAGATACCCTCGTGCATCCTTCTCATCACTGACCCTAGAAAACATAAAGACAGAGGCAAGTGCTAAAGTGAAACAGATTTAAAAAATGACAGTGATCCATGTACCTTTAAAATTTTATAAAGAAATAAGTGACAGCACTTGAATAACTTCCTTCAAAAGGTCTGCCACACTACTACTACCTGTCAACAGATGTGATGACAGTTACTGAACTATTCAGTTATATGTAAACTAAAGCTGGCAATGATTAGGAAAGCTCAAGTTATTCCTCTGATAAATTGGTAAATTTTTCTTGAACCACAGAATAGAACTCTTTGAATCTAACATTGGACACACATGTGTGAGGCTTTCTGAAGAATACTAAGATTTCTCATTAGCTGGATTCTGATATTTTATCTTACAGAAACATATGTACCCTTATTAAAAATATCTTAAGTGACCCTTAAAAATGGGCTTGGTACCTTTGTTCTCTCAGACAGGAGGTTGATTTTGTAGTATAAGCAAAGAGTATAAAAAAAAAAGACAATAGCCAATTAACTGCCCACTCCAGAAAGTTATAAATTTTTAGGTTCTATCTAAATCTACACATCCACCCCCACCCTTTCAAAAGAAAAATGGCTTTAGAAAATATCTTAGGAAAGTTTGTATAATGAGAAGCTGTTTCCTTCTAAAATCTTTGAACTTTAAACATAAGCAAACACAGTCTTATCATTTAAGTAACTAGTCTATATTATAAAGAATAAGGAAGGGTTGGGCGTGGTGGCACATGCCTTTAATCCCAGGCAGAGGTAGGAGGATTGCCATGAGTTCGAGGCCACCCTGAGATTACATAGTGAATTCCAGATCAGCTCTGGGCTAGAGACCCTACCTCAAACAAACAAACAAACAACAACAAAAAGGAGAGGAGGATAGAAAGGAAGATTACTTATGTTTAGAATATAAAGAAACACATAGTAACAAGGCAGAAAACACTATATTATCATTTATGTGACCTCAAGCAGTGCTGGTTTAGCATCTTCTAGAGCTCAGAGATCTCAGCACATATACATTTCCAGGAAATCTGTGAAGCCAGTATGTTTTAACTTTGGAAATCAAATAACTTCTTAAAAATCAATTCTGTGTTTAAAATTTTGTGTAACAATCTCTTCATTTTAACTTTGCTTTTTATTTAGAGGTTGAATACATTCATATTCTTATGTCACTAAGTTTTTCCACAAACCCTCCCTCCTTTTCATTAAACTTGTGTTTCTTTCTGTTGGCTATAGAGAATTACTGGTGAGAAGGGTGGGAATAAAAAAAAATGGTGATAGAGGGGTGGGTACTTTGCTCAGTGGGGTAGAGAGTCTGCCTAACATGCACATAGCATGAATCCTGGTATGATAGCACATGCCTCTATAATCCTAGCACTTTGGAGGTGGAGACAAGAGATCAGGTAGAAACAGGAGTTCAAGGTCATTCTCTGCTACTTAAGAAGCCACCCTGGGGCTTCAGGAGACCCTGCTCCCCTCCCAAAAAACTGGTGATAGTAGTGAGGAGAAAGACACTGTGACAGCTACAAACTGATGCCACCTAAACTCCAATGGATCACAGATCTTACACAATTCCTCTTCAATGCTATTGACTTCCAATCCTGATCTACATAAACATTTTCTTTTACTTTTTGGTTTTTCAAGACAGAGTCTCACTGTGTAGCTCCAGTGAGTCTATCTCTATTTTTGGTCCCCTACATGCTAGGGTTAAGGGCATGAGCCACCATATCCACCCAAGTATCTTATTTTACCAGATATTCTCTACCATGTCTAAGCTATCTGGTTAAACTTACTGATATACTCATTTCATTAACTTTTATAAACAGTTTGAGAGGCAATTCTCACATGTTTTCTTTGGGCATGTCATTTAAATGTATTCCTAATTCTACAATTATCATTCTTACACATAGTTATTTTTCCTACCATACATTGCATTTCAGTTTCATTACTTCCACTGGCTCCTGAAACATAAACACACCCTTCTAATTTTTAGTACAGGTGCTGCCAAAGCAAGCACCACCCTTCCAAATCCAAAAACCTTTCTAACTTAAGGCTGCCCAAATCCCCAACTTCCTTTCCCCCCCTCTTCTTCACATTATTATTCTAATTGCCTGAGTGTTTAACCATACATGTCACTCTAATATATTCCCAGAAGTCTAAATGTATCTCGACCATTTGACTGGAACTTTAAAAAAGCCTATCTTAGCTGGACCTTGTTCTCTTGGCTTATCTAAGTCTCTCAAGTTCTCTCAATTAATAACTAGTTAGTATTTTACAAATACAATGGAGTATATTATGAAGACAGAAGATATACAGGATGTAGTTCTTGAAAAGTTGGGGAGATAATAGATGTATCACGGAGCAATTAGAAGCTTACATTTGAGTCAAAACCTGGTTTCAAATCCTCAAGCTGCCACCTGCTGTGTGAGTTTAGATAAGTCACTCGCCCTCTACCTAACTATGTCACCTCCCTCATAGGATGAGGATAATAATTACACTACCTTATAGTGAGGCAGGATACAAACACGGGGAAAATTTAGAGAACATACTAAAAAGAAGACACCCCACCCAAGCCTCTCACCAATACAAAAACAAGAATTTTGCCACAACTAACAGGTGCTTAAGGCCTTTCTTCTTTTCCCAGCTATAAAACTGTAATTGTCCAAAAATCTCACCTCATTTATAGTAACAACTATGTCCTACATCCCTAGTGGCTCCAGGTTTTATCTTACCTGATTATGGCACTTTCTCTGAACCCATACTTTCAATTATCAAAGATGTAAACAGAGAAAGACCAGGGGAGTGTCCCCTCGAGACCCATCAACAATGGAATTCCCATTCAAATTTCAACTTGAACTCACACAGGCTTCAAAATTCCTATCAGGACATTTACTGTGTCTCTCTTAGAAAAGCCTACAATCAGGAATACATTCATTCTTTCTGACCATCCTTCTTTCTCCCTCATATTAAATGAAATATCTTTAATGAAACTCCAAATTCTGCTTCATATCAGCTCCTACTAAATTTCTTTTCAGCATGGAAGCCATGAATCCTGGGTTCAGCCTGAGTGCTGGTGAGAGCGATGGTGTAGAGCCATGTCACTGTCCTCTCACTGCTAACATGAGGACTGCTTTAATAACTAATGAGAATATAAGTGAATGTTCAGTCTAATGCATAGAACATACTGTTTTTTATCAATATGGCTATCACCATATATAAATAAAGACTACTAAATAAGAAACATTTCCAATTATGAGTAGGCTTAATAAAGAGAAATTAATATTTCATTTTAAACTATTTGCTGATTATTACAACATTCTTGTGGTTCCCAGACATAGCTCTTTCCTCTCTACTTTATTTTATAGTTCTAATCATTGCCTTTCTTTTATGTCTCATTAAAAAAAAAAATCCAAGGCTGGAGAGATGGCTTAGTGGTTAAGCATTTGCCTGTGAAGGCTAAGGACCTCAGTTTGAGGCTCAATTCCCCAGGACCCATGTAAGCCAGATGCACAAGGGAGCATGTGCATCTTGAGTTCGTTTGCAGTGGCTGGAGGCCCTGGTGCGCCCTTTCTCTCTATCTGCCTGTTTCTCTCTCTGTCTGTCAGTCTCAAATAAATAAATAAAAATTTTAAAAAACCATTTTCAATGGTTTTATTCAGTAGGAATTTAACTGCCAAGTTTATATTTCTAACCCTAAATTTATACCAGCTTTTCAAAAGCATAACTGAAACTACCACTTGGCCATCACAAGTACAGGAAGGATCACCCTAGTCTACCCCAAAACAAAACACAAGTATCTAACACAGGCTCTCTTCTTGGAGAACAACTCCTCTTCACTCCCCTACTCCAGAGACTTTGTTGTCTTAACCATCTGTGGTGGTTTGATTCAGGTGTCCCCTATAAACTTGGGTATTCTGAACGCAAGATTCCCAGGTGATGGAGATTTGGGAATTAACACCTCCTGGAGGCAGTGTATCACTGGGGGTGGGCTTATGGGTGTTAGAGCCAGTTTCCCCATGCCAGTGTTTGGCACATTCTCCTGCTGCTATTGTCCACCTTATGTGGGCCAGGGGGTGATGTCCACCCTCTGCTCATGCCATCGTTTTCCCCTGCCATCGTGGAGCTTCCCCTCAAGTCTATAAGCCAAAATAAACCTCTTTTTTCCACAAGCTGCTCTTTGTTGGGTGATTTCTACTAGCAATGCGAACCTGACTGCAACAGTAAAGTGGTACCAAGGAGTGGGATTGCTGCTAGACACCTGACTGTGAGGCTTTGGCCTTTTGGAGCTGATGTTCAAGAGGAATGTGGAAGGATTTGAATCCTTAGCCTAAGAGATGCCTTGCAGTGCTGTAAGTACAGCTTGATGGACTATTCTGGCCAGAGTTGAAAGACCTGAATGCAGTAAGAACTATGGACTGTGAGGTTTGGCTTATAAGGGTGAGAAAAAGCTTTGCTTGGACTGGGCTAGCAGTTTGTGTGAAAAGCTTGCAGTTGTGCCTGGGTCCTGAGAAGTTGTGCAGGGTTGCTTTGCATAGAAATGAAATGGTGTGAGCAAAGGGATATGGCACAGGAAGAAAAATCTTTGGGTGAACTGATGCCCATTCAGCTGCAATTGAGAGATTACAATTTATGAGATTGGGCTAGCTGACCTGCACTGGGGCAACAGGAAGAATGGAGACTCTTTTGAAGGGGCCTGAGTGCTCAAGAAATGTCCTGTTCTTCAAAGTCTGCTTTATTCCCTCCCCCCCCCCCCGGGATAACAAATTGGCATCCTACCTGGTATTGTGGAGTACAAGAAATGCAGGAGAGAGAGTCATTGAGTTTGCAATGCCATCTTGTGTTTTGGAAATGGTCATGGGCAGTGTGAAGCAGGTTTGCTGGATGCCTGCATGGAGACCCCATGGGGCCATGAGGATGAACCATGGATTGCAGTGGAGACCCAATGGAGCTGCTGGGACCACAAGATGGCTGCAAAGGAAAGCTGCTGGCCCCGTTTAAGTTTCCCAGGACTGTGAGTAGCCTAGATGGAGGGGCGGAATTGGAATGCCAGAGACTTGTTGCTGGTTAGAATTACTGAACTTGGAGATTCGTCACTGGCTAGAGTTGTTGGTCTTGAAGCTACAAAGTTTGATGTTTGCCCTGGTTGTTTTCTGTTTGTTTGTTTGTTTGTTTTGTTTTTCAAGGTAGGGTCTCACTCTAGCCCAGGCTGACCTGGAATTCACTATGGAATCTCAGGGTGGCCTTGAACTCATAGCAATCCTCCTACCTCTGGCTCCCAAGGGCCGGGATTAAAGGCATGCACCACCATGCCTGGCTCCTGTCCTGGCTGTTTTAAATCTTGTATTAGTTGAATATTTCTCTGCTATGCCCAATGCCATCTTTTGCAGTGTGAATGGTTATTCTGTGCCATTATGGGTTTTGGGGGAATTTTTTGGTATTATGGCTCAGTTAGAAGATCTTGGACTATGGGGATGTATGAACATCATTGGAATTGATAAAAAGTATGGGGACTTTGAAAGTTGGATTGAATGCACTGTATTTTATATCATGTGTGGATATCAGTTTATGGGGGCCAGGGACAGAATGTGGTGGTTTGATTCTGGTGTCCCCCATAAACTTAGGTGGTCTGAATGCTAGGCTCCCAGCTGATGGAGATTTGGGAATTAACGCCTCCTGAAGGCAGTGTATTGTTGGGGGTGGGCTTATGGGTGTTATAGCCAGTTTCCCCATGCCAGTGTTTGGCACACTCTCCTGTTGCTATTGTCCACCTTATGTGGGCCAGGAGGTGATGTCCACCCTCTCTCTGCTCATGACATCGTTTTCCCCTGCCATCATGGAGCTTCCCCTGGAGACTGTTAAGCCAAAATAAACCTTTTTCCCATAAGTTGCTCTTAGTTGGGTGATTTCTACCTGCAATGTGAACCAGACTACAACACCTTCCTACTCAGAATTTCAGAAATATTAATTCCTCATCACCCCATGGCTTTCATTTATAAGTGTGATGAGGTTCTAGAATTTATTTTTTTACAATGTCACACATGATTGTTCACTTTTTCCAAAGCTTTCCTTGTATTCTAATGTAAACATTTCCCATGTATTTTATCCAAAACATAACTGGCAAGAGGTACCTTGCTACTATGCCATCTTACTAGCATTATGGTTTGCAAAAACCTTTTTACAAATAAAAGAAGTTAGCCGGGCGTGGTGGCGCACGCCTTTAATCCCAGCACTCGGGAGGCAGAGGTAGGAGGATCGCCGTGAGTTCGAGGCCAGCCTGAGACTACATAGTGAATTCTAGGTCAGCCTGGGCTAGAGCGAGACCCTACCTCGAAAAACCAAAAAAAAAAAAAAAAAAAAAAAAAAAACAAAAAAACAAATAAAAGAAGTTTACTTTCTTACCTAGTATCCCTGACATTATATGACATTAATTATTAATTTTGTTTCCTGCTGTTTTACAATCCTCTAATTTGGTAAAAGTAAGTATAAGACAATTTACTAAAGTCAATGTTTTTGGAAAACATCATGAGCATCCTTTGACTAAAATTCTAGGGATTCAACGTGTTTCAGATTTTAGGGTTTTTTCAAGTTTTAAATTACTTTCTAAGACCTTATAAGCTGAACATTCTTACCTGAAAACCCCAAATGCAAGATGCTATAAATTAAAAATAAAAAATAAAAAGAGGAAATACCCGAAGTCTGCCTTCTATAAGTCTGGATATTTATCTCAACACTAACTTTCATAGGATCTGAAAACTCTGAAAACAAAGAATTTATGTTTCACTTTTAGGTATGCACAATTAGTCCTCTATAACCACAAGTTTCACATCCACACTCAACTGGGCATTAATCGAAAATATTTAGGAAAAAACTTGCTTCTTTTTATATATGTACTGACTGTTTCTTGCCATTATCCCCTAAACAGTATTAAGGGCTATTCACACTGCATTTATACTATATTATCATAAGTAATCTAGAGATGATTTAAAGAATAAGGTAGGAATTGCTGAGATTATATGCAAGTGTTACATCATACCAGATCTGCACATCTGAGGAGTTTTATACCCAAGGGGGTGGGTCCTGAAGCCGACCCTCCAAAAATACCAAAGGATGATTGTCTTAATTTGTTATCTGATATATTCATCCATTTTATTTATGTATTTGTACATTATTTATGTATTTATTTGAGAGCGAGAAATAGGCAGATAAAGTGAGAAAAAGAAAGAGGTAGAGGTAGAGGTAGAGAGAGAGAGATAGCTAATGGTTAGCCAGTGCCTCTAGCCACTGCAAACAAACTCCAGATGCATGCACCACATTGTGCAACTGGCTTATGTGGGTACTGGGAAGTTGAACTTTGGTCCTTAGGCTAAACAGGCAAGTACCTTAACCACTATGCTATCTCTCCCTCTCCATCCCTATTCATCTATTTTAAGGAAAAATTTATGCAAAATTACTTCTTTTTATTTTCTGATTTATTCTGAAATTTTTACTTGAAAGTGAAAGGTATAAAGTGAGTATTTGGGTTCACATTTAAATCTTTCTTCCTGTCAGGTTAGGCCTGTACATACCTGAAAGAGAGGGCACTCAAGAGCCTGAAGCAGGATGATCAAGTAGTTTAAGACAGCCATGAGCTTCATGACAGGACTTTGTCTCAAAAAATGAAATTGGAAAAAAAAATAAAATAAAATTGGGATCCAGAGAGAGATTCTAGTAACATTGTGATTAAAAATCTTTCTTTGGGATGGAGAGATGGCTGAGTGGCTAAGGCAATTGCCTGAGAAGCCTAAGGGACCCATGTTTGACTCTCCAGATCCCATTTAAGCCAGACGTACAAAAGTAAGGCAGGTGAAAGCTTGCACATGCCCACTAGGTGGTGCAAGCATCTGGAGTTTGACTGCAATGGCTGAGGCCCTGGTTTGCTAATTCTCTCTTTTTTTTTAATTTTTTTGTTATTTATTTATTTATTTGAAAGTGACAGACAGAGAGAGAAAGAGGCAGATAGATAGAGAATGGGCACGCCAGAGCCTCTAGCCACTGCAAAGGACCTCCAGACGCGTGGGCCCCCTTTGCATCTGGCTAACGTGGGTCCTGGGGAATCGAGCCTTGAACCAGGGTCCTTAGGCTTCACAGGCAAGTGCTTAACCGCTAAGCCATCTCTCCAGCCCTAATTCTCTCTCTTCAAAAAACTTCTTTTAATCCTTGTTTATTGGCTTCCAGGTAAAATGGCAGTATAGCATCCACACCAAAGCAGCCTAGGGAGGGAAATAAGCAGAAGAACAGCAAAATACACACTACCAAAAAGCGAAGGTGTATAAGTTATTATGAACTGCAGCAGAAAAGTAGGAGTGACTAAGATCTTCCAGAAAGGAGGAAACCACCCAGATTCCTGCCAAGGCGCCAGCAGACCTAGTTTGCACACCCATGCACCCATCCACCTGGCCGGTGCAGAGCTGCAGGAGCAGAAAACAGGTGAAGGGATTTTTCATTCACATCAGCTTCCTTGCAAAGTCAAGAAACCTGAAGAAGACAGCAGGGACCAGCTGAGCAGCTGCTGAAGGAGAACACAAATGGGACCAGCTGAGCAGCTCCAGTATGACACTAGGTATCTTGCAGTCTCCCATTCCCCAACCATCAAAAACCATCACGCCTGCCAGCACGGCACCCAGCACAGCCAATCAGAACACTAGATACAAAGTGCAACATGGAGGGATTGAGGTGGGCACTACACATTTGTGAGGCTGGAAGCCATCCCCAAAAGTAACAGAGCCTACTTACACAACGGCAGGTACATAGGCCTGCACTGGAAGTGCTAATCTTTCTTTCCGTGGCAGGGTAGGTTATGTGTTACATATTCTTGGCTGGCTTTATTATTCTCAAATAAGCTGTATTTTGGTGTTGACTACTATTGCCTTTGATGCTCCCTAATTCATAGGGCCTTTGTCTTTTTCTTGTGTCATTCTTGGGGGCAGGGTCTGATTTGTCCCTGGGCTGACCCGGAAGCCATTTCACTCTGTAGTCTCAGGGGTGCCGTGAACTCAAGGCTACCATGCCCAGCTTTGGAAGCCATTTTCAGACCAGAATTCTCAACTTCCCAGTTGACAGAATTAAGGGTGTGGGGCAACACACACCCTTAAGAACTTTGACTTTATTAGATTATGTGTTTTAATCCCCACTAATGCATAAATACTCTGCCAGTTTGGACTGAATGTGTATATTGCTCAGTTGAATTTTAGATTTTGCCAGTAAATTGTTCCACCCAGTATACTAGGACACTTGAATAGCAGGCAAACTCAACACCTAGGGTACTTTCTGCTGTCTTCTTGGAGTATAAGAGCAACACTTGGCACCTTAAACTCCTATCCTGAAGATATATAAAGTTGAATTTACAAGGCCAAGAACATAGCAGATAGTTAGAAAATGCAAGAATCAAATTAATTGAAGATGTAAAAATCTCTACATTATAATACAAGAAACAAACACAAAAAAAATCAAGACAATACAATCCCACCCAACGGTATAAATCTATCTGAAATGACTCCAAGTGAGACAGTTTCAGATGAAATGCCTGACAAAGATTAAAAAAAAAAAAAAAGACTCTACCTATACTCAAAGAAATCAAAGGAATGATAAGAAAACCAATTCTGGGAGGAGAACACAGGGAAACAAAGTAATGAAATAAGTAGGTCAAGCTGGTGTGGTGGCACACACCTTTAATCAGCACTCGGGAGGCAGAGGTAGGAGGAGTGCCGTGAGTTTGAGGCCAGCCTGGGACTACATAGTGAATTTCAGGCAGATCTCATACAGTCCAACAAAGAGAAAGACAAACTAATAGGAAGGCATGAATGGGAATTTCAAGATATCCGGGACAATATGACGAGATCAAACATAAGAATTCAGGGCATAGTAGAAGGAAAAGAATTTCATTCCAATGGCATAGCGGTATTTTCAACAAAATCATAGAAGAAAACTTCCCCCAAGTACAGAAAGTAATGCCAATACAGATACAGGAAGCCTACAGAACACCAAACACACAAAATCAGGAAAGAACTTCTCACCATCATATTGTAATTGAACTACCAAACATACAAACCAAAGAAAATATATTGAAAGTAGTTAGAGAGAAAAATCAAGTCATATACAAAGGCAAGCCCATCAGGATAACAGCAGATTACTCAACCCAAACTTAAAAAGCCAAAAAGGCTTGGAATGATGTATTCCAAGTTCTGAAAGATAACAACTATCAACCAAGATTACTTTATACTGCAAAGCTATGCATTCAAATAGACTGAAAAATAAGGCCATTCCACAACAAAAGCAGGTGGAATGAATATATGAACACTAAAGCAGCTCTACAGAAAATACGTGAAAGGATACTCCGTGCAGAACAGAAAGAAAAGCACACACATAAGGAATCAGGAAAAAATAAACCATACTCAAATAACAGTTAATACAAGACAGGATAGGAAAAAACTAGAAGAACTACAAAACAAGAAAAATGGCAAGAATAAATGCACACTTTTCAATTATAACTCAATATCAATGACCTCAATGTCCCAACCAAAAGACACATGTTTGCAGACTGGATTAAAAAGCAGGATCCTTCTATTTATTGCCTCCAAGAAACCCACCTTTCCATAAAAGACAGACACTATGTTAGGGTGAAAGGTTGGAAAATGGTGTTTAAAGGAAATGTGCATAGAAAACAAGCAGGTGTTGCTATCTAATATCGGACAGGGTAGACTTCAAACCAACATTAGTTAGGAAAGATGAGGAAGGTCACTTTACACTGATTAAATAGGAACACTCCAACAGGAGGACATTACAATCCTAAACATATATGCACCTAACATAGGGACTCCAACTTCATCATCTGTTAGAACAAAGATCACAGATAACACCAAAAACAGTTGGAGTGGGTGACTTCAACACCCCACTCTCATCAACTGACAGGTCATCCTGGCAAAAAATAGAGAAGCATATGGATTAAATGAGGTCATAGAACAAATGGACCTAACATATCTACAGAACATTTCACCCAAATGCTGCAGAATACACATTCTTTTCAGCAGCACATGGAACATTCTCTAAAATAGATCATAAATTATGACACAAAGCAAACCTTAACAAATACAGGAAAATTGAAATAATTCCTTGCACTCTATCTGCTCACAATGGGATTAAACTACAAATCAACAGTAAGAAAGGCTACAGAGCATACACAAAATCATGGAAACTAAAGAGTACACTACACTACTAAACGATGAATGTGTCAATGAAGAAATCAAGAAGGAAATTTAAAAAATGCATAGACTCAAATGATAATGAGAACACGACATTGCATAGCTTTTGAGACACAATGAAGGCAGTCCTAAGAGGAAAATTTATAGCTTTAAGTGCCTATATTAAGAAATTAGAAAGGTTACAAGTAAACAACTTAATGTTTCATCTTAATACCTTGGAAAAAGAAGAACAAGGCAAACCAAAAATCAGTAGATGGGAAGAAATAATAAAGATTAGGATAGAAATTAATAAAATAGAAAGCAAAAAAAAAAAATACAAATGTGGTGGTTTAAATAGAATAGATGGTCCCCAATATATTTCAGTTGTTTATTTGTTTGTAGTTTGCATCTTTAGCCACCTGGCTGGAGGTAGTGCCATTGTGTTGATCTTAAGGTGTGGTGGTGGGTTTCAGATTTCAATCTAAAGATATACAAAGTGTGCCTAGCAGGAGTTCCTGAAGTGTTCTGTGCTGTGTGGCTTTTAGGCTTGTGTTTCTCTCTCTCTGCTTGGTCCTGTGAAGGCAGGCCAGCTTCTTCTGCTATCATGGAACTTCCCCTGGATCTGTAAGCTTCAATAAATCCCTTACTCCATAGCTGTGCCTGGTCTGGAAGTTCATCTCAGCGAACCTGAAGCTGTCTGATACAACAAAGAATCAATGAAACAAAGAGTTGGTTCTTTGAAAGGATAAGAAAGATTGATAAACCCTTAGGAAATCTGACCAAAAGAGAGAAGAGACACAAATTCATAAAAAGAGAGATGAAAAAGGCACCATTAAGCCAGGCATGGTGGCACATGCCTTTAATCCCAGCACTTGGGAGGCAGAGGTAGGAGGATTCCCGTGAGTTCGAGGCCACCCTGAGACTGCATAGTGAATTCCAGGTCAGCCTGGGCTAGAGTGAGACCCTACCTCGAAAAAACAAAATAAATAAATAAATAAAAAGGCACCATTACAACAGATATCACAGAAATTCAGAAAAATCATAGGGACATACTTTAAGAACATATGTTCCACTAAGTTTGAAAATCTGAAAGAAATGGATGATTTCCTTGATTTATACGACCTACCTAAATTAAATCGAGATGAGATTAACCACTTAAATAGATCTATAACAAGTATGCAGGTCCAAGCAGATATATATATATATATATATATATATATATATATATATATATATATATATATATATAAAATCTCCCAACTCAAAGTCTAGGCCCAGATGGATTTACTGGTGAATTTTACCAGACCTTCACAAAAGAACTACCACTAATGCTTCTCAAACTTTTCCATAAAATAGAAAAGGAAGGAATTCTATCAAACTCCTTCTACAAAGCCAGCATCACCCTGTTACCAAAATCAGACAAAAAAAAAAAAAAAAAAGAAAGAAAAGAAAATTAGCTGGGCATGGTGGTGCATGCCTTTAATCCCAGCACTTGGGAGGCAGAGGTAGGTGGATCGCCATGAGTTCGAGGCCACCCTGAGACTACATAGTGAGTTCCAGTTCAGCCTGGACTACAGTGAGACCCTACCTTGAAAAACCAAAAAAAAAAAAAAAAGAAGAAGAAGAAAGAAAGAAATAAAATTACAGACCAATCTTCCTTATGAACATAGACGGAAAAATTCCCAGCAAGATATTGGCAAACAGAATACAAGAATATATCAGAAAGATCATTCACTCCAACCAAGTAGGCTTTATCCCAGAGATGCAGGGGTGGTTCAACATATGCAAATCGATAAATGTATACACTATATAAATGGACTGAAGGACAAAAATCACATGATCATCCCAGATGCAGAAAAGGCATTTGACAAAATCCAACATGCCTTAATGATAAATGTCCTAAAGAAACTGGGAATAGAAGGAACATATCTCAACATAATAAAGGCAATTTATAATAAACCTACAGCCTAGGGGGTGTGACGTCTGCTGGTGTCTGGCTAAATGTATATATTATGTTCACCAAACTGCTTGGTAAGCACTTTACTTAATGTTCATACCCATCTATTAATGCTACTCTCACTTTTGGTTAGAAAAGCTTCTCTTTTCAGGTGGTGGTGATATTGGGATGACTCCGAAGGCACCATGGTGCTGAGAACAAGTGACAGGAGTGCTCAGCACTGAAACATCTCTATCACAGCTTCCAAGGCTCAAAGGTCTATTGTGGAAGAGGTGTCAAAAAGAATGTAAGAGCCAAAAGAAGGATAGGACTCCTTCAATACACCCTTCCAGACACAAAATGGCCTGGATATCTATAACCTTAACGTGCCTGGCACTACTTACAGAAGACCAGTAGAATAGGAGGAAAAGATGATGACATCAAAATAAAAGAGACTGATTAAGAGAGGGGGAGGGGATATGGTGGAGAGTAGAGTTGCTAAGGGGAAAGTGCAGGGGGAAGAAATTACTATGGTTTATTGTCTATAATTATGGCAGTTGTCAATAAAAAAAATAAAATTAAGGAGCCAGGCGTGGTGGTGCATGCCTTTAATCCCAGCACTCGGAAGGCAGAGGTAGGAGGATCACCATGAGTTTGAGGGCACCCTGAGACTACATAGTGAATTCCAGGTCAGCCTGAGCTAGAGTGAGCTAGAGTGAAACCCTACCTCAAAAAAAAAAAAAAAAAAAAAAAACCAGAAATAAGTAAATTAAAAAAAATAAATTAAGGGTTGGAGAGATGGCTTAGTGGTTAAGGCACTCGCATGCAAAGCCAAAGGACTCAGGTTAGATTCCCCAGGACCCACATAGGCCAGATGCACAAAGTGGTGCATGCGTCTGGAGTCTGTCTGCAGCATGGCCATTCTCTCTCCCTCTCTCCAGCTACTTTTCTGTGTGTCAAATATATAAAAAACAAAATTCAATATAAAGAAATAAAGTCCCTTCCTTTAACCAGGATCACTTCCCATTGCAGCCAAATCTATTACTCCCCTTATTGGAAAAGATAAGTGGTCTAAGGTCACAGGCATTAGCATACTTGCTTCAAAAGTCACTTTTCAGCTCTACTTTTTGATATTATTCAGCTACATTATACAGCTTGGCTAAAGGTGAAAATGATTTCAAAATGTAAACCTGATGATGTGGGTGTAAAGTAGGCATTAAAGAATGTGGATGATTTCATTTTGAAATGTAAACCTGATGATGTAGATATAAATATAATTGGACTATTTGGAACTCAGATAAATTTCTACAATCTGGCTGTTTGCTTTTTTTGTTTTGTTTTGTTTATTTTTATTTATTTATTTGAGAGTGACAGATAGACAGAGAAAGAGGCATAAAGAGAGAGAATGGGCATGCAGTAGCTGTTTGCTTTTTGATGCACTAAACAGGTATATACATAATCCCAATGATGACCTCTACATTAAGCTAATATCAAAATACTTGAGTCATTTCAGTAGTTTTTATTTGTTTTTTTAAAATTTCTTTATTTATTTGACAGAGAAAGAGGGAAAGAGAAAGAGAGAGAATGAATGGGCAGGCCAGGTCCGTCCCCCCCCCCCTTGTGCTTCTGGCTAATGTGGGTCCTAGGGAATCGAACCTGGGTCCTTTGGCTTTGCAGGCAAATGCCTTAACCGTTAAGCCATCCCTCCAGCCCAATTTTTATTTATTTATTAGACAATGAAAGAAGAGGAGGGGGGAGAGAGACAGAGAGAATGAGTGTACCAGGGACTCTAGCCACTGCAAACGAACTTCAGATGCATGTGCCCCCTTGTGCATCTGGCTAATGTGGGTCCTGCGGAATGGAACCCGGGTCCTTTGGTTTTGCAGGCAAATTCCTTAAGCACTAAACCATCCCTCTAGCCTGTTTATTTATTTTTTTTTTATGAGAGAGAGAGAGAGAGAGAATTGGCATGCCATGGCCTCCAGCCACTGCAATTGAATGCCACATGCATGCACCACCCTGTGCACATACGTAATCTTGCACTCTTGTGTCACCTTGTATGTCTGGTTTACATGGGATCTGGAGAGTCAAATGAGTCATCAGGCATTGCAGGCAAGGGCCTTAACCACTAAGCTATCTCTTCATCCTAAAGTTGTTTAAAATACATTTTATTCACCCTTTATTTTATTTAAGGAGGTAAGTAAATTGAGAAATTAAACAGATTAGAAAAATGATTGAGGGCTGGAGAGATGGCTCAGTGGTTAATGGTGCTTATTTGCACAAGCTGATGGCCCAGGGTTCATTTCCCCTGTACCCATCATGTAAAGCCAGATACACAAAGTGGTTGCATGTGTCTGGAATTTGCTTGCAGTGGCAGGAAGCCCTGGTGTGGTACAGTGGTGGTTTGATTCAGGTGTCCCCCCATAAACCTAGGTGTTCTGAATGCTAGGTTCCCAGCTGATGGAGATTTGGGAATTAACACCTCCAGGAGGCAGTGTATCGATGAGGATGGGCTTACAGGTATAGCCAGCTTCCACTTGCCAGTGTTTGGCACACTCTCCTGCTCCTATGGTCTACCTTATGTGGGCCAGGGGGTGATGTCCACCCTTGCTGTTGTCATTTTTCCCTGCCATCGTGGAGCTTCCACCTCGAGCCTGTAAGCCAAAATAAATCTCCTTTATTCCCACAAGCTGCTCTTGGTTGGGTGAGCTCTACCAGCAATGTGAACCTGACTGCAACAGTAAAGTGGTACTGAGGAGCGGGATTGCTGCTAGACACCTGACTGTGTGGCTTTGGCCTTTTGAAGCTGATTTTCAAGAGGAATGTGGAAGGATTTCAAATCTTGGCCTAAGAGATGCCCTATAGTGCTGTAAGTACGGCTTGATGGACTCTTTTGGTGAGAGCTTAAAGAACTGAATGCAGTAAGAACTATGGACTGTGAGGTTTGGCTTGTAAGAGTGAGAAACAGCTTTGCTAGAACTGGGCTAGAGGCAGTTTGTGTGAAAAACTTATGCTCATGTCCTGAGAAGTTGTGCAGGGTTGTTTTGTGCAGAAATGAACTGGTGTGAGCAGGTACAGAAAAAATTCAATCTTTGGGCCGAAACTGCTGCCCACTCACCTGCAAATTGTTTTAGAGATTACAACCATGGAGACTGGGCCAGCTAACCTGCACTGGGGCAACAGGAAGAATGCAGACTCTTTTGAAGGGGCCTGAGTACTCAAGAAGTGTCCCGTTCTGCAAGTCTACTTTATTCCACCCCCCCCCCACCCAAATTAACAAATTGGCACTCTACTTGGTATTGTCAAGTATAGGAAATGCAGGAAAGAGAGGGTCATTGAGTTTGCAACATGGTCTTGTGTTTTGGAAATGGCCATGGGCAGTGTGAAGCAGGTTTGCTGAAGGCCTACATGGAGACTCAATGGAGCCGTGAGGATGAACCTTGGATTGCAGTGGAGACCCACTAGAGATGCCAGGACCACGAAATGGCTGCCAAGAAGAGCTGCCAGGCCCAGATGAAGTTTTCCAGGACTGTGAGTAGTCTAGCTGGAGGGGCAGAATTGGAACTCCAGAGACTTGTTGCTGGTTAGAGTTATCATACTTGGAGACTTGTCACTGACTAGAGTTGTTGGACTTGAAGCTACAGAGTTTGATATTTGCCCTGGTTGTTTAAAATCTTGTATTGGCTGAATGTTTCTTTGCTATGCCCGATGCCATCTTTTGTAGTGTGAATGTTTATTCTGTACCATTATGGGTTTTGGGGGGATTTTTCTTTTTTGGTATTATGGCTCAGTTAAAAGATCTTGGACTATGGGGATGTATGACTATCACTGAAATTGATAAAAACTATGGGGGTCTTTTGAAGTTGGAGTGAATGTATTGTATTTTACATCATGTATGGATATCAGTTTATGGGGGGCCAGGGGTGGAATGTAGTGGTTTGATTCAGGTGTCCTCCATAAACTTAGGTTTTCTGAATGCTAGGTTCCCAGCTGATGGAGATTTGGGAATTAACGCCTCCTGGAGGCAGTATATCATTGGGAGCGGGCTTTTGGGTATTCTAGCCAGTGTCTGCACACACTCTTGTTCCTGTTGTCTACCTGTTGTTGGCCAAGGAGTGATGTCCACCTTCTGCTCATGCAATCATTTTCCCTGTCATCATGGAGCTTCTTCCTTGAGCCTGTAAGCCAAAATAAACCTCTTTTTTTCCCCCCACAAGCTGCTCCTAGTTATTTATACCAGCAATGCGAACCCGACTAAAACAGTGATGTTGGTACAAAGGAGTCGGATTTCTGCTAGACACCTGACTGTGTGGCTTTGGCCTTTTGGAGCAGATTTTCAAGAGGAATGTGGAAGGATTTGAAACCTTGGCCTAAGAGATGCCTTGTAGTGCTGTAAGTACAGCTTGATGGACTATTCTGGTCAGAGCTGAAAGAACTGAATGCAGTAAGAACTATGGACTGTGAGGTTTGGTTTATGAGGGTGAAAAAAAAGCTTTGTCTGGACTGTGCTAGAAGCAGTTTGTGTGAGAGGCTTGCTGTTATGCCTGTGTCCTTAGTCATTGTGCAGGGTTGCTTTGCGTAGAAACAGACTGGTATGAGCAGAGGGTTATGCCACAGAAAAACGAAATCTTTGGATGAACTGCTGCCCATTCAGCTACAATTGAGAGATTACAACCTTTGAGATTGGGCCAGCTGACCTGCACTGGGCACTGGGACAAAAGGAAGAATATGGACTGTCGCTTTTTTTTTTTTTGGTTTTTCGAGGTAAGGTCTCACTCTAGCCCAGGCTGACCTGGAATTCACTATAGAGTCTCAGGGTGGCCTCGAACTCACAGCAATCCTCCTACCTCTGCCTCCCGAGTGCTGGGATTAAAGGCGTGTGCCACCATACCCGGCTTAGACTCTTTTTTGAAGGGGCCTGAGTACTCAAGGAGTGCCTTGTTCTTCAAAGTCTGTTTTATTCCTTCTCTGGATTAACAAATTGGCACCCCACCTGGTATTATGGAGTATAAGAAATGCAGGAAAGAGAGGGTCATTGAATTTACAACAGGGTCTTGTGTTTTGTAAACGGCCACAGGCAGTGTGAAGGTTTGCTGGATGCCTGCATGGAAACCCAATGGAGCCGTGAGGATGAACCATGTATTGCAGTGGAGACCCAGTGGAGATGCCAGGACCATGAGATGGCTGCCAAGGAGAGCTGCTGGTCCTGATAAAGTTTTCCAGGACTGTGAGTGGGCTGTTTGGGGGGGGGGGGGCAGAACTGAAACTCCAGAGACTTGTTGCTGGTTAGAATTATCGGACTTGGAGACTTGTCACTGACTAGAGTTGTTGGACTTGGAGCTATACAGTTTGATGTCTGCCCTCTTTAAATCTTGTATTGGGCCGGGCGTGGTGGTGCACGCCTTTAATCCCAGCACTCGGGAGGCAGAGGTAGGAGGATCGCTGTGAGTTCAAGGCCACCCTGAGACTACACAGTGAATTCCAGGTCAGCCTAGACTAGGGTGAGACCCTACCTCGAAAAACCAAAAAAAAAAATTTAAAAAAAAATCTTGTATTGGTTGAGTATTTCTTTGCTATGCCCAATGCCATCTTTTGCAGTATGAGTGTTTTCTGTGCCATTATAGGTTTTGGGGGGATTTTTGGGGTGCATTATGGCTCAGTTAAAAGACCTTGGATTATGGGGATGTTTGAACATTATTAGGATTGATAAAAATATGGGGACTTTGAAAGTTGGACTGAATGCATTGTATTTTATATCATGTATAGGTATCAGTTTACAGGGTCCAGGGGCGGAATGTGGTGGTTTGATTCAGGTGTCCCCCATAAACTTAGGTGTTCTGAATGCTAGATTCCCAGCTGATGGAGATTTGGGGATTAAGTCCTCCTGGAGGCAGTATATTGTTGGGAGTGGACTTTTAGGTGTTACAGTCAGTGTCCCCTTGCCAATGTTTGGCACATTCTCCTGTTCCTATGGTCTAGCTAATGTTGGCCAGGGGAAGATGTCCGCCCCTCTGCTCATGCTGTCATTTTCCCTGCCATCATGGAGCTTACCCTCGAGCCTGTAAGCTAAAAGAAACCGCATTTTTCCCATAAGCTGCTCTTGATTTATACCAGCAATGCAAACCTGACTGGCATGCCTATTCATATTGTCTCTCTCTGCTTGTAAATAATAATAAAAATAGTTTTTTAAAGGATAATGCTTAAGCCAAAGTATGACAACAGGACACTGAAATTTCCCACAAATAATTGCTTTATACAGCTAAAGGAGCTAGTTGTTTTGAATAAAGTTTAAAATGAGTAAACAATGAAGTGACTTGACTGTATTAAGAAATAAAAAAGCCCTCAATAGATTCCATTTTCTCTGTGTAACATAAAATATGCAATTTTTTTTCAAGTATGATACTAATCATTTAGTGAATTAATGACATAATTAATAAATTGGTCATATAATCAAAATTAAGTCCTGAGTGCTTAGGGAATAATTAATAAAACTAAATTATAGTCATTTGAAGTTTTTAAAATGCCATGCATCAATTGATAACGTAATATGAACAAACGTAACATGTCAAGTTTCTCGATTTTTTTCAAGCATTTGGTTTCTTAGTTATATAGACAGCACTCTTGATCTTAGAAAAAAAGCATTCATCTATATCAAGTAGATGAGTTTCATCAGTTCTTTAAAGATCAACTCTGACTTAGCATTGTATCTAAAAAACTGCTTTTCAAAAAGTATCTTATCTTCCATAACAAACCAATGAGCCGCAGACTGCATTGGCCACTTCTTGGAATTTATAGCATCTTGGCTACATGTCCACAATCATTCACAAAAACATTTAAAAGAGTACTCACCACTGAATTATTTCTGTGATTTGGGCTTCCCAATGTGCAACCGATTCTTTCTTGTCTGCCAGATCTTTCACCTCTTCTTCTAGCTGCTGATTGCGCATGCTTAAGTTCTCATACAAAGTGGTGAGCTAAACGACAGTTTTAAGACCTGTGACTATTAGGATTATGACTTCAAGGAGCTCACACACCTGATGTCACATCTGATAGCTCATAATCTGCCACTCAAAAAAGTTGTTTGCAGCCGGGAGTGGTGGCGCACGCCTTTAATCCCAGCACTCGGGAGACAGAGGTAGGAGGATCGCCATGAGTACAAGGCCACCCTGAGACTACAGAGTTAATTCCAGGTCAGCCTGGAATAGAGTGACACCCTACCTCGAAAAACAACAACAAAAAAAGTTGTTTGCTAGCTGGGCATGGTGGTGTACACCTTTAATCCCAGCACTCAAGAGGCAGAGGTAGGAGGATCTCCATGTGTTCAAGGCCACCCTGAGACTACATAGTGAATTTCAGGTCAGCCTGGGTTAGCAAGACACTACCTTGAAACTTCCTCTCCCCCGCGAAAAAGTTGTTTGCTAAACTGAACCATCATTCAGTAAGTGTAGCAAAATGGTTGGATGTGTCTCCTAAATCTATTTCACGTATAGGTTTCTTTACATGCTTAATCTTTAATATTTTAAAATGGAAGGTGTTTTGCTTCAGTTTATTGGAAGGTAACATTCCTTTTTGTCTGGATTCCTTTTCTCTCCTCCTATTGAGAAGTCAGCATTGTCTTTTACTCCTCTGAGGACTGTCTTTCTTCTCAGGGTGCTTTTAGAAATTGATGTTGGTTCCTGCTTTGGGCAGTTCTATGGTATCTTCTCTAGAGTTTGTAGCATTTTAAAATATGTGATTGTTGGGCTGGAGAGATGGGTCAGCAGTTAAAGGGTACTTGCTTACAAAGTCTGTCAGTTTAGTTCCCCAGTACCCAGTTAAAGCCAAATCCACCAAGTGACATATGCTTCTGGAGTTTGTTTGCAGCAGCAAGAGGCCCTGACATCTCTTTCTTTCACATATACACATAAATAAATAAATAAAAATATTTTTAAAATGTGGCTACTTTTTGAAGCCTTTGTATAATTTTGGTCCATTAAGTCTTCAAAATTTGCTTCTGTTATACTCTTCTCTCCTTTTGGAAACCGAATTACTTGTATGTTAGTTATTATCATATCTGCCACAATCTCACATCCTCTTTTCTGTGTTTTTACATTTTTTTTTGTCACTTGTCTCTAGTGTGTTTTGGTGGGGTGTGCTGAGGATCAAACCCAAGGACTCATGCATGCTAAGCAAACACTGTGCCACTGAGCTATGCCCCCACTCCTTAAGTCTGTAATTTTAAGTATGGTACCTAGCACTTTCCTTAGCTCCTTCCAATATGCTGTTAAAACTTCCTACTGGAGCCGGGCGTGGTGGCGTACGCCTTTAATCCCAGCACTCGGGAGGCAGAGGTAGGAGGATTGCCATGAGTTCAAGGCCACCCTGAGACTCCATAGTGAATTGCAGGTCAGCCTGGGCTAGAGTGAGACCCTACCTCGAAAAACCAAAAAAAAAAAAAAAAAAAAAAAAAAAAAAATCAAAAACTTCCTATTGGGGGAAAAGGACTGGGAAGATGGCTCAATGGTTAAAAGTTAAAAGCTTGTTTACAAAGCTTGCTGGCCTGGGTTTAGTTCCCCAGTACCCACGTAAAGCCAGATACTGAATCTTCTTTTTACTAGTTCTTTTACACATGGGTTCATGTGTTTGTTTTTTGTATGCATGACTGCATATCTGAATGCATGTTTGTATGCATAAGGGCTCATGTATGTGCACGTGTGTCAGAGGACAGGGTTTCTTTCACTTAACCCAGAGCTCACTGCTAGAGTAGCTAGCCAGTAAGCCTTGGGGATTTCCTATCTCCATCTCCCCAGCACTGGAATGACAGGCTTGTACCACCACTCCTGGCATAAGCTTGAGAGAGCCAGACTCAGATCCTCATGCTTATGTGGCAAGAGTTTTGCTGACTAAGCTACCTCCATCTCCTCTGCCTGATTTTTTGTTGTTATTATTCCTGTTGTTTTTTTGTTGGTTTGCTTGTTAATTTTAAATCACCATTGCTTTCAGCAATCCAATCCATTTCCGGCTGGGTTTGCAAAAGAAAAAAAATGCAGATTCTGTATTGCTATAGTACAACAGTGACAAGTAGTTTAAGCTAACCTTTGCATTATTCCCAAATAAGCACAGACTCTAGAACCAGACTATCTGTGTTCAAATCTCCATCTGGCAACTCCTAGCTCTGTCATTAGAAAAGTGTTTTAATGCTCCTCTAACTCAGTGTTTTCAATAAAGTTCTTCTGGAAATGAGTTATATCACAAAGAGGATGTACATGTGCCAAATTTTACCAAAGGGTGGGTTCATTTTGCCATCTGGAAGGTTTAATTAATACTTGCTTCTGCTCTTTGTTCCAACTACAATGGAGTCAAGAGTTAGCTTCCTTAAAACATCACCTACCCCTGTATCATTTCTAGTTACCAGTACTCTATTGTAAACTTGAAATCATAGTTGTTATTTCTCCAGTTCAGCCTAATTGTTCCTGCTCTTATCAGGGCCAGTCTTCAATTAGCCTCAACTTGGCTAGCCATGACAGGACAAATGAAAAACATGAGAAAAGTAACCCCCCAAAAAACAAACAAACAAACAAAAAACAGGTGTAAAGAACAGAGGCTCAAAAATAAATAGGTTATATGCCTGTTATCCCAGCATTAGGGAGGTAGAGGCAGGAAGTTAGGTAATTCCAGGCTACATTCAGCTAACTCAAAGCCAGCCTGGATTACATGAGACCCTGTCTCATAAAGAGGGGAGGGAGGACAAAGAATACATATGAGAAGTAAAACTCTAGATAAACATCACAGATAGGTATAACAAAAATTGCCTGTAACATATACATACTCAGTACCTTATAAAAAGACCATTAAATCAAATATATGAGCATAAAATTATGCCCACAATTAATATTACAATGTTGAGCATCTAGCCTGACTCAACTAATACAAATGAGATCAAATAACTCACCTTATCAAGTTCACTTGTCAACTTCTTATTTTCTTCAGTTAATAATACTTTTTCTCGTTCATATTGTTGTTTGAACTCATTTTCAAATTCTTCCCTTTCACTTTGGCTGATACAATTGAAGACATAAAAGAAAAACAAAAGAACTGAGTCAAAGGTCAACTGAAAACAACTTTCTGCAACAGTTCTAGAGCAAACACATGAAATTTGGATTGAACTATACGGCATTATTCACTCAGACCACAGCATGGTTATACACTATGACAGGCCTCCTGACAATATTTTCCAAGAATTTACAATGCAATAATGGTGGCTGATTTATCCAATCATTCAAAAAGTATTTTTACTACTACATACCAACAAATTCTTTTGGGTCCCACAGACAAGCCTGCTTTCAGAGAGTTTACATTCTAGTGCAGGGACATTGGATGACAAAAGGCCAATAAACTAACTTCGGATAAGTCTATGAAGAAAATAAAAAATGGTAATTCCATACACACTATCTGAGATATGTAGCTAACTTGGAATATAGCATCAAGTAAGGTTATTGAATCAATAAGTTCTCAAAATGAAAATGGCAACTGTGACCTGATTCATATACACTTAAGTTTAAAAGACAAATTTATCAGGGTCCAAGTTATTTTGTGTATTTGCATCACAATATTTTTTAACATGGGGGCAGTAAAATAATTATTTTTTGAACATTTGCTATATGACTTGACCACACTAACTGACAAATTTATTTCTGCCAATTCTGACCTCAGGAGAAACAACACTGACTCACTAACCATATGGTATCTTGTATGAATTCCTTTTAAAGCCCAATGGTATGTATGTCACTTGTTTCATGAAGACCCTCTCCATGCACTGAGATTTAAAACACTCTTATAATTTTTTTTTTTTTTTTTTTTGAGGCAAGCCCAACAGACTGGCCTTTTTTTTTTTTTTTTTTTTTTTTTTTTTTCCTTTTCTCATGAGAGTGAGAAAATGAGAATTGGTGAGCCAGGGCCACCAGCCGAACTCCTGATGTGTGTGTGACCTTGTGCGCATGTGCCACATTGCATGGTTGCGTCACCTTGTGCATCTGGTTTACGTGGTATCTTGAAAGTCAATCATGGATCCTTAGGCTTTGCAGATAAGTGCCTTAACCGCTAAGCCATCTTTCCAGCCCTCTTTTTCAAACATTTTAACCTAACATCTGCACCTGTATAATAGTATTCATTATTTACGTGATCTATCCTTTTTCTCTGTGTAACTTCCCCTGGGTTAGGATCTAAGATTAGTTCATACTTATAACTCTCAGAGAATTCACTATTCTGCTTTGCATCTCATGGGTTGGTAAGTGTTTTTAAAATGAATAATTGAATAAATATACAGGATAGGAATATAATTAAACAGAAACTCCTTACATTTCTCCCAGCTCTTTTCAGTCTTTCCTCATAGGGCTCATTTGGTAAATCTTTAATCATTTTAATGTTACCCCAAGTTCTCACACCTCCGATGGAGGGTTTCAGAGAACAGAGTTATTTAACAAGTTCTATCCACTACTTTACAAATCACCAATTAGTAAATCATATTCATTTCAGATCATTTCCCCATGAGGTGGCAGCCACTGTTTGGTCTCAAAATATTTAAAGCACCTTGCATAGGCAGAGTCCCACATTCCTCTAAAGAAACAAGGGACGATGAGAGTGTAAATCTAAGCATTAAGAGGAAAAGTTTAATCCTGTCCACAAATCCCAGTAAAATTCATACTTTTCTGTGTGCTTGGGGGATAGGGAAGGACTAACAGAACAAAAGTCTTTTGAAAATCTCACAGATAAAATAATGAGAAAAAGCAACTTATGAGGTTCCTTTGTGAGCAGTTTATAAGGCTCCTTCAAAAGGAAATAAACTGCACGGCTATTCATCTTTTATTGTTTCATGATAAGAGCTAAGATCCTAGGCTAGACAAGGTATGGAAATGAAAAGGAATACATAGACAATGAAGGACCAATTTGTATTGGGACAAGGGGCAGCATGTAGAATAAATTCTAAGAGTGGTAGGCCAAGGAGGGAGTTTGAATGAAAAAGCAAATAGAGCCAAATTTACCAACTGGGCATTGTCTGGGATTTGTGGTTTTCTATGCTAATTCAATAATTAGGTACAGCTTTTCACCACTAGCCTAAATAATAGAAGCAAGACTGGATAGCGGCCTAGAATCACTAAGCTTGAGATATGAGGCCTGTCTGACAAATAACTGAGTCTTTAGGCTCAAAGAGGTAAGAATGCTATAGTAAATCTACTTTGAGTGAACTGCTTGGCCACTCTTGAGAACACACAGAGAATGTGTGTCTCACCAAGGTATTAGCAATTACAGAGTAAGAGGGAGGCCAGCATTCTGAAAAAAGAACTATGACAGGTGTACTCTGAGACTGTTGGTAACAGTGGAAAATACGACAACTGAAGTTGGCTGCTGTAGCAGCTACTTTATTTACCAACAGCAAGATCTTTCCACAACACAAGCATTCCCTGAGAATTAAGTCATGCAGGTGTGCTTTTAATCAATCATCTTTGCTTAATAACATCAACCTACTTCATTCGAACATCTGAAGAAAATATCTGTGACTTGCATACTCCGGCATCTCATTTGCCTACTTTGATTACACACACACCATCAGAAAGGTGGGGAAAGGAAGAAATTGGGGCAGGAGGATGTATGGGCCACATCATGGTAAGAAGTTCTCAGTTCCAGACTGCACAGAAAATTTACAAATTTCTAAGTTCTTGTAATATTCTCAGCCCATCATTCTTCCTACATGTAGACACAGAAATACACAACAAATTTAATATTGGTTTTGCCAAATTTGGGGGCCACTTCCCCATAACATGGGCAGAGTGCCAGGGAAGAAAAGAGCTTTCCTATCAAGGGAATTTTGAGTCTCTTTTTTTGTTTTTGAAAATCCACTGTTCTGCAAGGGACAGGAATCTTTCCCTGACTTTTCCCTCCAAGTCAGGGTAGCACTGGCTTCTCAAGAAGAAAATGCAGTATCTATGAGTGACCTAAGTTATTTATTTATTTATTTTTAAAGCAAAGAGTGCATCCCTGGCACTTATCGTAATGCCTTTTCGTGTCTTTTGTTAAATGGGTCCCACTGCTATGTACAGGAGACAAAGATGAGCAAGACCTGGGTGGGGGATAACAGGTGATGTTCATTTTTCCACGTCTAAGTTAATTTGATCATTTTGTATCAAAAGTGTCTTAATAGATGTGGAAGCATTAAGCCCTTTTCTGTAGTGAGTTCAGTTCCTTATGACAGTAAATGTTAATGACTACACATGGGCTTTTCTGAGCCTCCACTGCTGTTTTGTTTAAACTTTTTCTGGTGTTTTCAAAATAGTTTTTTTTTTTTAATGCACTTGTGGTTTAAAAAAACTATTTTCATATTTTATTTATTTGCACAAAAAAATAGGAGACAAAAAGAGAGAATGGGCACAATGACCTCTAGCCATTGCAAATGAACTCCATATGTATGTGTCACTTTGTGCATCTGGCTTTTTACATGGATACTGGGGAGTCAAACCTGAGTCATTAGGTTTTACAGGCAAGCCCCTTAGCCACTGAGCCATGTATCTCTCCAGCCCTCTTCAAAATTATTTTTATTTACAGGAGAGGAGAGAGAACATAGGTATACCCAGGGCCTCTTGCCACTCACTGCAAATGAACTCCAGATACATGCACCACTTTATGCATCTGGCTTTACATGGGTACTGGGGAATCGAACCTAGGCCAGCAGGCTTGGCAAGAAAGCGCCTTTCACTGCTGAACTCTCTCTCCAGCCCCAAGACAGTATGTTAACCTGCCTGTGTGGCCTCTTCTCCCCTTTCCCACTGTAGCAGCACAGTTGTTAAACTTCAAACTATTATTTTTCTATTGTAACTATATAAACTTTACACTTAGAGTAGCTCATTAGTATGACAGTGATTCTATTTTTATTTATTTATTTATTTTTAAAGTAGGGTCTCATTCTAGCCCAGGCTGACCTGGAAAAAAAAAAGAAGAAATAAAAATAAAAATGTTTAAAAAATAATAATATATGCACCCTTGGGTAATCCTTATTTTACCTGGTTAAGACTTCCTCTTATTGGACACACATCCACATCTTCCTTGTTTCCTTTCTATCATTCTTCATTCCATCTACTTTACTGGTTCTTCCTCAAGTCCCAACTTTGTACTTTATTTTTTTTTTTAAGGTTTAGAGAGATTTTGATTAATAGAAGGAAAGAGGAGAAAGTACAGAGGCTTATGCTCATGAGAAGGCAAGAATGGGTAGAGCACAGAGTGGGGAGAGCTCCTGCCCATGAAAAGGCAGGAGGGAGTAAAGTCCAGCTTAGAGATCCAAATTGGGGTCCTTTATAGGTTCTAAATTGGGGCTGAGCTAACCATCCATGACACAAGTTTTGAGGCTGAGCTTAACCAACCACAATGTCAAGATCAGGTTTAATTCTTCCAGGAATATTAATACCAGGAAAGGAGAACTCCTTTCTAGGGAAGGACTCAGGTTGTTTATGGAAAAAGAGATCTAGGGTACTCCTTTAAGCAAGAGATAAGGAGAAGCCAGCTCCTTTTCTGACCTCTGGCAAAATGGAGACTGCAAGGGCAGGATCACAGACATTCCATATTTTCACCTTAAGCTGCCTCAACGCCCCCTCTGAAGAAGCAACCCTAATTGCTGTTAGGGCATTGGGGTGATGATCAATCTGGCTTGAGCTGAGTGGGGTCATTGAGAGTAGCAGTTGGGAAACTTCTCCAGTGGTTCTAAGAGACCCTGAAAGTACATTGGTAGAGTGCAGGAAGACAGTCCTAGAAGAAAATGTTGAAAAGAAATAATAAAAAAAATGAGGGAAGATGGCACCCACCAAACTGGAGGTCTTCGGGGTTCCCATTCTTGTCATGCCTTGGAGGGCGATTGAGGGGAACCATGTAATTATAGTTAGACTGTTGCAGTACCATCTTAGTGTGGACTAACCTCTGACTTTCCTGACCAATGTACCAATATAATACAGGAATTTGGGGGTTCCTCACTAATATGTGCCAATGCACAAATAATTCTGGGGTGTCCCCAGTCCTTGTCTTATGAATTCAAAGAGTTGAAATGCAAAGACCAGAGAGTAAGGTAAAGAGAGACTTTATTAGACTAAGAGAAGGAAACAGGAAAAAGTATATCGAAGTACTGTTCATGAGAAGGAAGGAGGGGATAAAAAGCTCAATTCCCACCTTCTAAAGACAAAAATGCCTTACAGCCCAATTTGTGGACCTCTTTGTTTGTATATTCATTCACTAAATAATCTCATTGAGTCTCATAGTTTAAACCTGATGGCCTTCACGGTTCTACTTCCACCACTGAAATTAGCCTACATCACACACAAAACTCAATGTCTACAAAGGATTTAAATTTTTTAAAAAGTGAACTCCTGATAATACTTGCTTTCTTAACAGGCGTTCTAGGTGTAGGATGTTCTTCTCATATAAATGTATTAATACTTGGCTCACTTTTCTTACATTTTACTGAGAAGTTACCTCCTCAGTACATCTTTCTATATTTGTAACTTAATCCCCCCCATCAATAGCCACACATGCCCGTTTCTATTCTTACCATTGGTCATTATGTAATTTGACTTATTTTCTTTATCGATTTTCACAATACTAGTTCCCTTGTTCCTCCTTCCCACCCTCCACTCAATTCTGGGGATCAAACCCAGGGACTCTAGGGCTCTACCACTGACCTAAATCCCAATCCCTGTTTTTCACCTTACTAAAAGAAAGTTCTGTGAGGATAGGGAGGTTTTTATCTGTCTGTTCATTACTACATCACAGTGCAGACAATAGTATTTTGCACATCACAGGTTCTAAAATAATTCTGTCGAGTGACTGAATGTTCCAAACTAAAAAACCTGGGCTTCCAATATAAATTGAGAATGTCAGTAACATATATACAGTTGCCTGACTGGCAGAAACCTGAGTATTACATTAATTCATGGTCTTGCCTGGTTTTCTTTCCAGTCTCATTTCTCACCTCTCCCATTTTCCTACCCATGTAGCCCCCATAGTAAATAACTTGTTTTCTAAATGTGTGATGTTTCCTTTTTCCTTTAGATTTCTGTATCCTGTTACCTTTGCCTGGACTCTTCCCCAGCACAACTTTCTTTTTTTTTTTGGGGTTTTTTGAGGCAGGGTGTCACTCTAGCCCAGGCTGACCTGGAATTCACTATGGAGTCTCAGGGTGGCCTCGAACTCACGGTGGTCCTTCTACCTCTGCCTCCCGAGTTCTGGGATTAAAGGTGTGCACCACCACGCCCGGCCCACAACTTTCTTATTTTCAGGTCGCAGTTAAGATATAAGGTCTCAGCTTTTGTCCCAAAAGCCTGAATGTCCCAAAGTTCCTTTTCCTGCTTCTCTATCTATATGTGTCCACATGACCCCATCAGTGCTTTTCTTCCATGTGGCACAACACTTTCTACATACCAATACTGATGCTAGTCTCAGGGAGAACTGAGCTATGCCTGTCACCTATGTTTCGCTAAGAACTGACTGACACACTACATATGATAAACCTTTTGGATGAGTAAAATTATTTATTTTATTGGATAAGTAAATAGATGCTTACCTTTCTCTTCTAGTTTTTTCCAATTTGTCTTTTAAGACCATAATTTCTTTGTTGAGAGCCAGTTGCTGGCCTTCAGAATCATGCAGTTCCTTCTTCAGATTTTTAATCTCATTTGCATGTATCCCTTCTCTTTTAGATATTTCTTCTTCATAAAAGATGCTCTTCTTTTCCAAATCAGTTTTCAGTTTGGTTATCTCTTGCTGATGTTCTATGCTGTACACTCCTGGTGAGTAACTAATTTGTTTTTGCTGTATAAATAATAAAAGGATAAAAAAATAAGAACTCTAAGGAACTATATAGGTGCAAATCATTTTTATATATTCTCACACAAATGTACTTAAATATTATTTTCCTCTATTTATATTCCTTTATGGTTTTTGCTATTCCTTTTTTTTTTTTTTTTTTTTTTTTTTTTTTGGTTTTTCGAGGTAGGGTCTCATTTTAGCTCAGGCTGACCTGGAATTCACTATGGAGTCTCAGGGTGGTCTCGAACTCACGGCAATCCTCCTACCTCTGCCTCCCGAGTGCTGGGATTAAAGGCATGCGCCACCACGCCCGGCTGCTATTCCTTTTTTTAAAGCCAAGATGAGAGATTTACTTGAACTTTCTGTTGGCACTTTTTTTTTTTTGTTTTTCAAGGTAGGGTCTCACTCTAGCCCAGGCTGACCTGGAATTCACTATGGAGTCTCAGGGTGGCCTCGAACTCACGGTGATCCTCCTACCTCTGCCTCCCAAGTGCTGGGATTAAAGGCGTGCGCCACCATGCCTGTCTGCTGGCACTTAAATGATTTGTTTCTTTAATTTCCTCTCAGAATTATTTTTGATATATGACTAAGAAAAAAAATCTAACCATCTTATCTCTGATAAAGAACTGTCATAAAATCTGAACTACATTTGTATCTTTAAAACATTAAAATGAGGAAGGGAACGGCAGAGCTAGTATGTACACAAAGATGAGAAAGGAGGCTTCTGTAAACTTCTGTCTGGCTTCTGTCCAAGAAGAAATGACAACGATAAAGACAATTTATGTTTGATTGATTGATTATGGTCTCCAACAGTAAAATTTAACCCAACATGGAAAACATCTTTAATCAATGAGGAAGGCACTGGTTGACAAGTGGAAATGAAAACAAGTAGCAATGAAAGAAGAGTCTCATTTCTTATCATTTAACAAAAGAAATACAATAAAGATTAAGTAGATCAACACTTTTTAAACCTCACAGAAACATCCAAAGGACATCAGAATTAAATATTTATGAAAACTCAAGATAAGCCAAGCTTTGAAGCAACAGAAAAAATACTGAGGAAAGATTATTAGTTTACAATTTAAAAACAAACAAGTCCGCCAGGTATGGTGGCACATGCCTTTAATCCCAGCACTTGGGAGGCAGAGGTAGGAGGATAGCTGTTAGTTCGAGGCCCCCTCTGAGATTACAAAGTAAATTCCAGGTCAGCCTGAAACCCTACCTTGAAAAAAAAAAAGTCCAAAATTATAGGAACAATGATCAATGGGTGAAAGCACTGGTTGAAACCCTAAGTAAAATTTTTGCTTTGTAAAGAGTTTAAATGAATTGGTAAGAGAAATATTAGGACAATAAAGCTAAATAGCCAACAGAATATTTGTAATGGGAGTAAATAATCTATAATAAGCAAATAAGTACAAAGAACTAGCTACAATGTTTCATGGACTCTCAATTTATAGATACCTCCTATTTATAAAATTTCTTAAATTGATGTGCTAATTTCCATTTTAGGTATCTTTACAAAGAAAATGATACAGAAAAAATACATAAAGGTATTTGTGACACTTATAGTATTACAAAAGTAAAAAAAAAAAGCTCATCATTCAATTATACAGAGTCAACTGTGAATATTCTTTTTGAACTACTTACAATCATTAAAATTATGGATGTGACAATTACAGTAAGTGAAAATGCTTTCTGAACTAGTAAATGTTATGAGTTTGTCTCCCTAAATTTCCTATGTTGAAGATGTGACCAACCAGAACTCCTGAATATGACCTTAAATAGCATCTTTCTGAGGGGAATTAATGTTAAAATGAGGCCATTAAGGTGGGCCCTAATCTGTCCTTACAAAAAGGGGAACTTTGGATACAAAGATGTATACATAGGAAAGCTAGGTATGAACGTGAAGTCAGAGCAAGGCAATGTACCTACCGGCCAAGGAAAATCAGAGATGAGCAGCCAACTCTGCCAGCACCCTGATGCTGAGCCTGGAGCCTCCCAACTCAAGACAATAAATCTCAGTTTCTTAAACCACCAAGTATGTGGCAATTTGTAACAACAGTCCTAACAAACTAATAAAATGGCAGTAGGGAACTTTAGCAGCATGTTAAGTACAAAACTGAAATACTTGATATAATTCATACAATATACAATTTGCCCATTTAAGGTAAAAAATTAAGAATTTTGGTCATTGGTATATGTTTAAGAGAAGTAAATATATGTAAAATAAAACCTCCATTTTAACCATTTAAAGTATACAGTTTGGTGGTATTAGTTATATGTACAAGCTTGTGGCAACAGTGCCAAAATATCTTTCCAAAACCTTTTCATCATTCCAAAGAAAACTTCTATAACCATTAAGAATTAAATCCCTACTTATACTTTTACCCAGACTCAGATTCTGGTAACTTCCATTCTATTTTATTTATCTACGAATGTGACATTTGGCTATTATAGATATTCCATGTAAGTAAAATCATTTATTATTTTTTCCTTTCTGCCTGGCTTTCACTCAGTATAATTTGTTTCAAGATTCAGCTATGCTATAGATACATCAGAATTCCATTCTTTTTATTGCCAAGTAATATTGCATTGCATGTATATACTACATTTTGTTTATTCATTGGTTGATATGCCAATTCCTGGAATAGTTCTACAGGTAAAATGTAAATATTAGAATATCTACTTTAAAATAATTGGGATATATACACATAGATACATACATGTAGGATTTCTCAGTCCTCTGATTTTTTTGGGGGGGGAGGGGTTCAAGGTAGGGTCTTGCTCTAGACCAGGCTGACCTGGAATCTACTAGGTAGTCTCAGGGTGGCCTTGAACTCATGGCGACCCTCCTACCTCTTCCTCCCAAGTGCTGGGATTAAAGGTGTATGACACCATTCCTCTGATATAATTTTATGATTTCCTTTTTGAAAACAAATCATTTTCAAAAGTTGATGCATGATACCGTAATATATATATATATATATTCCTGCCAACTATGTACAAAGGTTCCAACTTCCCTACATACCTTGCAACAACTTATTTTCCTACCTTCCTTTTTTCCTTCCCTTCCCTTCCCTTCCCTACTTCCTCTTTTCTTTTCCCTCTCTCTCTTCCTTTCTATTTAGTTAGCCAACTAAGCATTAAGTAGTATCTCATCTTGATTTTGGCTTACACCTCCCTAATGATTAATGTCTTCATGTGCTTATAGTCCATCTCCTTGAAGATAGGTCCATTCAAACATGTTGTGCATTGTTTTAGATTGGCTTGTTTTGTCCTATGTCTTTGGAAGACAGCTATGCTCACCATTACACTACCAATGCCATAGTTTGTCTTGTTTTTGAGTTGTAGTATTTCCTTACATAATTTAGCCATTAATATATTATTAGGTAACTATTTTATTACATTCCTTGAATTGTATTTTCACTTTGTTGTCAATGTCCTTGGGTGTAATGCACACAAGTTTGTTTTGCTTTAATGTTTTATTTATTGATACAGAGACAAAGAGAATAGGTACTCCAGGGCCTCCTACCCTCAAAGGAACTTCAAAAGCATGTGCCACTTTGTGCATCTGGCTTTACATGGGTGCTGGGGAACTAAACCCAGGTTGTCAGGCTTTGCCAGCAAGCGTTTTTAACTGCTGAGCCATCTCTCCAGCCTCCACACAAGTTTTTTTTCTTTCTTTTTCAAGTTAGGGTCCCACGCTAGCCCAGGCTGATCTGGAACTCTATAGTTCCAGGATGGCCTTGAACTCACAGCAATCCTCCTACCTTTGCCTCCCAAGTGCTGAGATTAAAGGCATGTACCACCATGCCTGGGTACACATATTTTTGAGAGTTCAATTTATTTTTTTCTTTTGTTGCTTGCAGTTTCAGTGTCATTTCCAGAAATTCTCTGCCTAATCCAAAGTCCTAAGAGATTTATTTATTTATTAGTTTTTTGAGGTAGGGTCTTGCTCTAAGCCAGGCTGAACTGGAATTCACTATATTGTCTCAGGCTGGCTTTGAACTCACAATGATCCTCCTACCTCAGCCTCCCAAGTACTGGAATTAAGGTGTGTGTCACCACCCCCACTCCCTGCAAGAGTTTTATTTATTTTTTATTTATCTTACAGAAAGAGAGAGAGAAAGAGAGAAAATTGCCATATCAGTGCCTCAGCTGCTGCAACCGAATTCCAGATGTTGCACCAGCTAGTGGGCATGTGCGACCTTGCCCTTGCCTAACCTTTGTGTGTCTGGCTAATGTGGGATCTGGAGAGTCAAACATGGGTCCTTAGGCTTCCCAGGCAAGTGTCTTAATTGCTAAGCCATCTCTCCAGCCCAAGAGTTTATTTTTATGACTGTTAGAGTTAATTTTTATATATGATGTGAGGCACATGTCCCCATTAACTCTTGTACATGGGTACCCATGTGTTTCAACATATTTGTTAAAAGGAAGCTTCCTTTCTCACTGAACAGACTTATTATACTTCCCAAACATCAAGTATCTGTATATTTTACCTATGACAGTATCACACTGCTTGGATTACTGTGAGGTTGTACTATTTTGGAACTATGAAGCATGAGTCCTGTAACTTAATCCTTTTTTTCCCAAGATTATTTTGGTTATTCAGGACCCCCGAAACAGTTTGATGAGCTCCGAAAAGGGGCTACTAGAACTTTGGTAGGGATTAAACTGAAACTGTACCTCACTTGGGACAGTGTTGGCATTTCAGCAGTATTAGGTTATAAGTATAAACATGGATACCTTTTGCATTGTTTATTATGTAAAGAAAGGTATTCTTTAATTTCTTTCTGCAATGTTTTATAATTTTCAGAGCACAAAATTTTATCTTTCTTGGTTAAATTCATTTCAAGGTATCTTCCTTCTTTAGATGCCACTGTGAGGAGACTTATTTCTTAAATTCGTTTGCAGACTGTTCACTACTGTCTTACAGAAACACAATTTTCTGTACTGATCTTGTACCCTTCAGCTTTGATAAAGTTATTTTTCTTATCTATTCTTTGGGATTTTCTAAATATAGAATCATGTCACACATGAATAGATATTGTTCTTCTTTTCCAACTTGGATGCCTTCTGTTTCTTTTTCTTGTGTAGATGTTCTGACCAGAATCTTTGTGAATGTTGAATACCAGTGCTGAAAATGGGCATCATCCACGACTTTATGAAAGCTTTCAGTCTTTTGTCATTTAGTACGATGTTTCCCTGTGGGTTTATGTCTTTTATCATGTTGAATATGTTCTTTTCTATCCTTTGTTTCCTGGGTAGCTTTACTATGAAAGACTGATAAATTTTATGAAATGACTTTCATGCTTCAACTAAGGGTATCATGTGGGATTTAAAAAAATATCTATTTGAAAGAGAGAGAAAGAGGAAGGGGAAAGAGAGAGGGAAGAAGGGGAAGAAAGAGGGACAGAGATAAATAGAATGGGTATGCCAGGGCCTCTAGCCACTGCAAACGAATTCCAGACTCATGTGTCACCTTGTGCATGAGGTTTTACATGGGTATTGGGGAATCGAACCTGGGTCCTTTGGCTTTGCCAGCGAGTGCCTTAACCTCTGAGCCATCTCTCCAAACCTGTGACCATGTATTTTTCCCCCTTTTGGTTCTCTTCTTTTGAAAGATATTTTTGCTTGTTTTTTTTATTTGAGAGTGACAGAGGTAGAAAGAGGCAGATAGATAGAGAGAGAATGGGCACACCAGGGCCTCCAGCCACTGCAAACGTACTCCAGATGCTTGCGCCATCTTGTGCATCTGGCTTACATGGGTCTTGGGGAATTGAGCCTCAAACTGGGGTCCTTAAGCCTCACAGGCAAGTGTCTAACTGCTAAGCCATCTCTCCAGGCCCTCCTTTTGGTTCTCTTAATGTGATGTATTATATTGATTAATTTTATGCTGAATCACTCTTGCATTCCTGAGCTACACCCTACTTGGTCATGATGCCTTTAATCCTTATGCTTTTGGATTTACTATACTGGTATTTTGTTGAGGACTCATGCATCTATATTCATAAGGAATGTTGGTCTGTAGTTTTCTTGTGCTACTTTCATCTGATTTGAAGTTCTAGGAAATGGTAGTCTCAAAGAATGAATTAAGGAATATTTCTTTCTCTTCTGTTTTTGGAAGAGTTTGAGAAGGTGCTATAGTTTAGCTTTGAAGTGTCCCAAAAGCTTGTCTCTTGAAGGCTTGATCCTCAACTGGTGGCACTATTGGAGTGACTGCATCATGAGGGGTCTTAACTTCATCAATGGATAGACTAATCTTATCAATAAGTTCATAACTGAACAAGCTGGTCACTGCAGCATGCATTTGAAGGATTTATCTTCTCCCTAGTGTCACTCCTACTTTTTCCCAGTTGTCCCCTACATTGATCTTACTGATTATGAAGCTTACTGTTCTTGAGCCCCAGCAATTCTTCAATCTCTTCCCCACACGACTAGAAGTTACTGGTATAGTGTGGTACCATGTCTAGTCTTTTAAATGGATTCTAGAGATTTGAACTCAGGTGGTCTCAGGTCCCCCAAAGGCCCTTACGTTTACATAGGAAGTGCACTTAACTGCTGAGCCATCTCTTCAGCCCTCGTTTTTCTTCTTGTTTTGAGACATAGGCATTTATACCAATAAATTTCCTTTTGTACCCTTTACAATAACCAGACAAGTTCTGATATATTTGTTATCATTTCCATTCATCTCCAAGGCTCTTCTAATTTGTTTGTGATTTCTTCTTTGATGCAATGGCTATTTAAGGGTGTGCTTTTTAAATGTCTAGATGTTTTTGAGCACTGGATGTTCTTCTGCTTATGGATTCCACCTTGTCCATTGTGGCTACAGAAGACATTTTCCATGAATTCAATCTTTTTTACATTTACTAAAATTTGTTTTTTGGGCTAACATATGGTCAATTCTGAAATTTAGCATCTAGACTAAAGAAGAGTGTGTATTTTACTATTTTGGGATGAAATGTTAGGTCTAGTTAGTCACAATGTGGTTTAAGACCTCAAAACCCACTGACCTTCTGTTGACATGCTCTGTCCACTCCTAGAAGTAGGGTAGTAAAGTCTCTCTCATTGTAAAACTTTTATTTCTTCTTCTTAGTCTGTTGAAAGCCAATCTTTCCATTTTTCTATGGTACAGAGGGCTTTCCTATTGAACCAAGGGCTTTTGCTCTGCTAGACAAGCACTAAACTATGCCCCAATGCCCCACTTAAAAATATTTTTATTTATTTATCCGCAAGATAGAAGAGGGAATGGACATGACAGGGCCTCCAGCCATTGCAAACTCCAGGTACATGTGCCACTTGGTGCATCTGACTTTATATTGGTACTGGGGAATCAAAGCTGGGTCATCAGGCTTTGCAGGCAAGCACATTAATTGCTGAGCCATTTCTCTAGCTCCTTCAACCCCCACCCCCTTTAAAAAAATATTTTATTTATTTATTTATTTGACAAAGAGAGAGGGAGGGAGGGAAGGAGGGAGGGAGAGAGAATGGGTGCACCAGGGCCTCCAGCTACTGCAAATGAACTCCAGACACATGCGCCCCCTTATGCATCTGGCTAATGTGGGTCCTGGGGAATTGAACCTGGGTCCTTTGGCTTTGCAGGCAAATGCCTTAACTGCTAAACCATCCCTCCAGCCCTCAATCCCCTTTTTTGACTTGTATTTTGAAACAAGGTCTCATTAAGTTGCTCAGGCTGGCCTTGAAGCACCAAAATGTATTTTAAAATTTATATTAAATACATACATACACACACACATACACAGAAGAGTGTGTATTTTACACGTGTGTGAGTGTGTGTGTCAGAGTCCTATTTTAGAAACTATCCTAAGGAAAGACTATTTATAAAATAGAGAAGGCTTAGTAAGAACTAACTACATCACTTCTACTGGAGAAATAAAGTATGCTTGATAGTATAATGTTATCTTTACACAGCAAGAATCAAACTGTGTACATCCTACACACAGACAGCAGATACATGAAACTAATGGAACATCACAACCCAGTTTCAGTGACCTCAACCAGAAATACTCCATCTTTTGCCAGCCTATTTTTGACTTGTGTTTATTTTACTTTTTGAAAGAGAGAGACAAAGAGACTGTTCAAGAGAGAATTAGCACACCAGGGTCTCTAGCCACTGCAATCAAACTCCAAACATGTCACCTTGTGCGTCTGGCTTATGTGGGTTCTGCAGAGTCAAACCTGGGTCCTTAGGCTTCACAGGCATGGTGGTTTGATTCAGGTGTCCCCCATAAAGTTAGGGGTTCTGAAAGCTAGATTCCCAGCTGATGGAGATTTGGGAATTAATGCCTCCTGGAGGGAGTGTACTGTTGGGGGCGAGCTTATGGGTGTTATAGCCAGTTTCCCCATGCCAGTATTTGGCACAGTCTCCTATTGCTATTATCCACTTTATGTTGGCCAGGGGGTAATGTTCACCCTCTGCTCATGCCATCATTTCCCAGAAGCTGCTCTTGGTTGGGTGATTTCTACCAGAAATGTGAAACTGACTGCAATAACAGGCAAGCACCTTAACCTCTAAGCCACCTCTCCAGCCCCTAACTTGTGTTATAAGACAGAGGTTCCTAACCTCTGAGGTATCATGGATCAATGACACTTTAAAAAACCTCAAAGGCTGGGCATGGTGGCACATGCTTTTAATCTCAGCACTTGGGAGGCAGAGGTAGGAGGATTGCTATGAGTTTGAGCCCAGCCTGAGACTACAAAGTGAATTCTGGGTAAGCCTAGGCTAGAGAGAGACTCTACCTCAAAACCAACCAACCAACCAACCAACCAACCAACCAACCAACAAACAAAAAAACAACGAAAAATTTCAGAGAACTTCTGACATGAATAGAATGTCACAGATGAGAAAATTAAAGTAGGAGATTAAATGTTTTGCTTGGTGCTACAAAGCTAGTAACTGGTATGGCTACAAGTTAAAACTAGGAAGTCTGATAAGAGATGATGAGCTTTGTTAGTTCATGTGTACACTATTCATCCCATCTAACACAAGCATATGCAAAGCCATGACTCAGTCTCTCCTGAGTTAGTTATAGAGAGGGTAATCTGGATATCATAACACCTCACATGCAAATTAGCAGTACATCTTATTCAAGTGGGCAGTCCTTTGTAAGTACACTAACTCCTTGTGGTAGATCCCTACTCTCAAATAAAAATCCACTGTCCTTTTCTTCAACTAGGAAATCTAGATCAACTTCCTTCTAGTAAGTATGAGAATAAAGAATACTAGGTTTGAAGGATAGCTAGTTTTCACTCTACGCCTGAGCCTCAAGAGAAAGAAAATAATCAAGGGTCATAAATGTGAAGTAAAAAGATACCTTCAGTCCTTCCAACTCATTCTCCAGCTGTTTGGAATGGCGCTCACTCTGCTCACGCAGTTTCCTGTCTTTTGCTGCTTCAGCAGCTAGAGCTTCTGAATGAACTTCCAGCTTTAAAATAAAATAACAAGGCCAGATTGTATGATTGTATCCTTTTTTTAATAAAAGTTTCTTTCCTCAAGGGAATTTACATCTCAAATGGTCAAATTCATATTAAATATTACCAAGCTAAAAAATAACTTATCAAAATTTAGAGAAAGAATAAGTATTATTTCACTAAGTCTCAAAACACAGCTTTAATTACTACCACATGGACACTGCAAAATTTGCCTGACTACTAACCTCTTTTTTGGCTCTTTCTGTTCTGCGCAGTTCTTGCCTTAAGCTTTCAACTTTTTGCATCACCAGGTCCACCTCTTCTTCCTTATCTCGGACATGGCGTGCAAGTTTCTGTTTTTGGGTGTGCAATTCTGTTAGTCGCTCATTGATCTCCATGAATTCCTGCATGGCCAGTTTCCTCTGACAGTGTGCGTCTTTCAGCTCTTTGGATTGGTTTTTTAATCGCTCACTAGCCTGGACTAGTTCCTAGTTTTGTAAAAAGAATAGATGTTACCAATTCTGCAATCTTGAGATCAAATCTGGCCATCAAAGTAGCTTCCATTAATAAGAGCCAAAAGTATTCACCTCAGGACAATATAAAAGAAAATGAATTACTTTTGAACAGACATCAAGCACACAGTGCTCTGTTTATGCTCTCAATTTCTTTCTAAATAACATTGTAAATGCAAAGGAGCAGCTGACTAAGTAGTGAGTATAGGAAATTAAATAAATATGATGGCCAAAATGATTTGTAAAATTTAATAACTACATGTGACATTTTGAACAAATATATTGAGTGGTTATATAAAATTTTAAAAAAGGAACAAGGGTTAGCTTGTCCTTATTGAGAAAACTAAACACTAGGGCTTAGATTATTAATAAGGAGAAAAAAACTAACCTTGCCTTCTCTGATTTAGAGGGATTAAATGGACTCAGATTAATGTAATTCCCTGTCTGACAACAAAAGGAAATGTATGTCTTCTATGGAGGAAAAACGGAAAGGAAATATGGGATATTTACAAAATAATGACAACATGAGGCCATAACCACAGATTCCCAAACATGCCAAGAACATAACCGTTTTAAGAAAATTATGGGAACAACAGAAAATAAACAGCAAAGGTAACTGAGGATTACAATCACTAGATACTGACAAAAGATGGTTATGTATGAAATGTTTGAAGAAACAAAAGGAGAATCATAAAAATGGAAAATGGGAAAAGATTATTAAAACATAAATGTATTTTATACTTAAAATATAACTTAATTCATATTACATTTAATTTATATTATAATTTAAAATATATAAGATATAAGCATATGTTTATGAAATAAATTTATTAAACATTTAGAAATGAAAAATGTGTTAAAATTAAAGACATGGACTGACCAATATAGAAACCTCTATATTTATGAAGCAAAAAAAAAAAAAAAAGCAAAAAAAAAAAAAAACCCCAAAACTCAAACCCAAACCCAGAAATGTTAAACTAGGTAACATTTTAGATATAAAAGATATCAAAAGAAATTTGGTGAGCTGGGCATGGTGGCGCACGCCTTTAATCCCAGCACTTGGGAGGCAGAGGTAGAAGGATCACTGTGAGTTCAAGGCCACCCTGAGACTACATAGTGAATTCCAGGTCAGCCTGGGCTAGAGTGAGACCCTGCCTCAAAAACCAAAAAGAAAACAGAAATTTGGTGAGTGGGAAAGTCACCTATTCTAGACTCTCAAAAAAAAAAAAAAAAAAAAAAGGCAAGTAAAATGGTTAGACTCAGAACAGACAATAAAAAAAAGTAATAATGGAAACTGTGGGGAAACTTCCAAAGAGATAAGAAAATAATAATGTATAATCAGAAAAATGACTTTTTAAGCTTAAAAAAATTTACAGAGTTTACCATGATCAGATCTGCACTAAAGGAATCTGTACAGCTTTGTTTCAGGAAAATGGAAATGTTTTTATAAAAAAGATGTAACACAAGAGAGACAGAAGGCTATAAAACTGGCCCACATCAATGTGAAAAAAATGTATATATGTATACGATTATACTATTTAAAAAGTATAATTTACACAGTAAATAAAAATAAATTCTAGGGCTGGAGAGATGGCTTAGCGGTTAAGCGCTTGCCTGTGAAGCCTAAGGACCCCGGTTTGAGGCTTGATTCCCCAGGACCCATGTTAGCCAGATGCACAAGGGGGCGCACAGCATCTGGAGTTCGTTTGCAGTGGCTGGAAGCCCTGGAGCGCCCATTCTCTCTCCCACTCTCTGCCTGACACCCCCCCTCTCTCTGTCACTCTCAAATAAATAAATAAATATAAACAAAAAAATTAAAAAAATAAAATAAGATAAAATAAATTCTAAAATATTTGTGGAAAATAGTACAGAGATTGTTAGGAAGCAAATGGAGATATAGGTCCTTAAGTTTTAGGAAAGTAGTTAAAGATAATGATTTTAGACTCTGTTGATATGAATGGTGATATTCAAATTCAAAAGACCAGAAAGAATGAAAAAGTAAAATACAAAGAAGAAAACCAAGCCAGGTGTGGTGGCGTACACCTTTAATCCCAGCACTCAGGAGGCAGAGGTACGAGAATTGCTGTGAGTTCAAGGCCACCCTGAGACTACATAGTGAATTCCAGGTCATCCTCAGTTAGAGTGAGACCCTACCTCAACAAAACAAAACAAAACAAAAAAAGAAAGAAAGAAAGAAAGAAAATAGAAAACCATAAAAATGATTTGGCAAATAAAAAAATTCTGAGGATGTATTGTAGAACAATATGGATGTACTTAATACTATTGGTTAAGATGGTAAATGTCATGTTATATGTACTGTAACACAATTAAAGTTTTTAAAAGAGATAAAAGAAGCACATTATGACAACAGAAAGTGAAAAATAAAGTGGTAAAATATGTCCATATTATTAGTCACCAAAATAGATAGAAAAGAGCTAAACTCACCAGTTAGTTTGTTATATCACATAAAAAACAAAATCAAGACCTTGTAGAAAAAACATCTTTAGGGATAAAGAATATTACTACACAATCATACAAGTCTATAGAATAGGAAGAAACACCAATCCAAAAAGAAATACCACTCTATAATTTCATAAATCTTAAATATACTAAAAAATTACTAGAACTTTAGAGTAAATTGGCTAATACAACAACATAATCAAAAATTTCAATGTCTTAATCATTACTATATCAACTAAGCAAATGAAATAATGACCATGAAGAGGATCTGCAGGTTGGGGAGATGGCTCAGTGGAGAAAGCGCTTGTCATTCAAGTGTGAGTACTGAGGTCAGATGCCCAGCACTCACATAAAGCTGCACACTCTAGGAATAATGCCTGTAATTTCAGGGTGCCTAAGGCAAGAAGCGAGGCAAAAAAAGGACAACTGCAAGGAATCTCACTGGCTAGCAAGCCTGATAAATGCAGGGATGAATCAGATTGTTTCAAAACAAAGTGGAAGCAAGAACCAAGACTTAAAGTTGTCCGCTTATCTCCACATGTATAGAGTGGTATGTGCATGACCCCCCCCACCACCACCCAAAAAAGGAGATCTGAACCCGGGCCTGGAAGATCACGATCACATCTGTAACCCTACCACTAAGGAAGTTTAGGTAGGAGGGGGATTGCTATGAGGTTGTCACCTTGGGCTACACAGTGAGTTCCAGGTCATCAAGGGCTATAGAATAAGAGCCCTTCAAAAAAAAAAAATGACTTGAAAATATATATGGAGAGAGGCTTAAACCCTGTTTTAAAAACACACATACACTCTTTTCAAGAATATATACTGAAGGTGGGGCATGGTGGTGCACATCTTTAATCCCAGCACTTGGGAGACAGAGATAGGATCACTGTGAACTCGAGGCCACCCTGAGACTACATAGTGAATTTCTGGGTCAGCCTGGGCTAGAACGAGACCCTATCCTGAAAACAAAACAAAGCCGAGCATGGTGGCGCATGCCTTTAATCCCAGCACTCGGGAGGCAGCGGTAGGAGGATCGCCGTGAGTTTGAGGCCACCCTGAGACTCCATAGTGAATTCCAGGTTAGCCTGAGCTAGAGTGAGACCCTACCTTGAAAAACCAAAAAAAAAGAAAAAAAAGAAAAAAAAAAAAAAAAAGAACATATACTGAATATCTGGAACTACAGTCTAGGCTATGAGGAAAATCCCAAGAGATTTCAAAGACCAGATACCATAGAGATCAAGTTTTTCAATGGCACTGAAATTAAATTATAAATCAACAATTACACTGTCTACACTGGAAAATTCATAACACACTTACAAATAACCTACTGGTCAATAAGAAAAATCACTAAGCTAAACACATTTACTATGAAAACTGAAAAACAAATCAACAAAACTATTTTGTACACACTAAAATTTGATTATGCAGTTAAACTATACTTGAAAGGAAACTCAGCCTGAAAGGTGAAATTTAATAAGGATCCACTTAAACAACCTTTCCAATACAAAAGAGGCAACCCTGACTCAGTTATTCTGAGACCAGAATAAACTTTTGCCAAAAATATTCAAGAAAGGTAAAAGGGAATGGGAAGATGGCTCAACTTTTAAAGGTGTTTAATTCCTCAGAAGTCACATAAAGCCAGATGCACAAATGACACACGTGTGTGGAGTTCATGTGAGGTGGCAGGAGGCCCTGGTACATCTATTCTTTGTCTTTTCCTCATAAATAACTAAAAATACTAAAAACAAGCAAGAAAGGTAAGAAAAAAATAAAACCAATTCCCTCATAAATAACTAAAAATATTAAAAACAAGCAAGAAATGTAAGAAAAAAATAAAACCAATTCCCTCATAAATAACTAAAAATATTAAAAACAAAACAAGAAGCTGGGCGTGGTGGCGCACGCCTTTAATCCCAGCACTCGGGAGGCAGAGGTAGGAGGATTGCCGAGAGTTCGAGGCCACCCTGAGACTACAGAGTGGGGAATTCCAGGTCAGCCTGAGCTAGAGTGAGACCCTACCTCGAAAAAACCAAAAAAAAAAAAAAAACCAAGAAAGGTAAGAAAAAAATCAAACCAATTCAAGGGTAAAAACTTTAAAGCTGAGCAAATCATGCCAGTTATGAATAAAGTTAAGGCTGAAAGATTCATATGATCTGAAGAGCAAACAATGTATATGACTGATAAAGTTAATACACATAAATTTTGAGGCAGGGATTTTTTTGTACACACTTGCTATCTCTATTAACCTTGAACAAGTTAACTTTTCATTGCTTAGTCTCACCATTAGTAAAGCAAGAATGATCAAAAATATGAACCTTGTGGGCTGTGATAAAGCTTAAACAATATATAAGACACTTGGAGCAGAGCTACCAGAACAGGTATCTGTTATGTAAATGTGACCTGTGATGTCATATTATTTAGAAAATAATGCAAGAAATTTAATATTTAAGTGCTCAGAAATTTAACTGTGGTTTAATACTAGAAAAAGTCTGTAAATGTGAGACTTTGTGGCATAATTGGTAGCAGGTCTGACTCCAGAAAGTCTGTTAATGTGATCAGCTACATCACTTTATTAAATAAGAATTATATAACTTGGGCTGCAGAGATGGCTTAGTGGTTAAGTGCTTGCCTGTGAAGCCTAAGGACCCCAGTTTGAGGCTCGATTCCCCAGGACCCACGTAAGCCAGATGCACAAGGTGGCACATGCATCTGGAGTTCGTTTGCAGTGGCTGGAGGCCCTGGCGTGCCCATTGTCTCTCTCTGTCTGTCTACCTCTTTCTCTCTGTCTGTTGTTCTCAAATAAAAAAAATGAAAAAAAAACAAATTTTAAAAAAGAATTATGTAACTTTTATCAGTGGTGTATAGAAATGTATATTGCATAAATTTAATACTTATTCTTAACAATAAAATGATTAGCAAAATACGAATAGAAAGTAAATTTCTGGAACTGGACAGATGGCTTAGCAGTTAAGGCACTTGCCTGCAAAGTCTAATGGACCCAGGTTCAGTTCCCCAGTACCCACATAAGCCAGATGCACAAGGTGGCACATGTGTCTGGAGTTCATTTGCAGTGGCTAGAGGCCCTGGTGCACCCATTCTCAGTCTTCCTCTCTCTGCCTCTTTCTCTCTCTCTCCCAAATAAATAAATATTTAAAAAACAAAACAAACCTGGGCGTGGTGGCGCACACCTTTGATCCTAGCACTTGGGAAACAGAGGTAGGAGGATAACTGTGAGTTCCAGGCCACCCTGACAATACAGAGTGAATTCCAGGTCAGCCTGGGCTAGAATGAGGCCCTACCTCGGGGGGGGGGGGGGGGGGGGAGGTAATTCCTTAACCTGATAGAAAACATTTACTAAAAATAGCAATCAGTGGTAAAATACTATAGGGTTTGAGAGTGACAGAGTCTTTCTCAGCTCTAGATAGCTTAGGGTTTACAGTGCCTTACACTCAACAGCCACTAAAACTCCCAAGCCTGTGGATCTCAAGCTCTTCTATTGCAATAAATAAGTACAGTCACAGCAGAAGGAAGGTTAAACAAGAAGTTATTAGAATATAAGGCGGAACGTCAAATTTACTTCCAAGCCCAGTGGGTAGCCACCTAGTAACTGTGCTTTTTACGTGCTTCTTACCTTTGGGGATATGAAAAGGTTTGAAGTTAAGGTGGATTGGCTTAGTTACTCTGAGCGTATGTGAGGGGCTCCTGTAAGATGATGCGTTGCACAGAGGCTTAGTTACTTTGAATAGGCTGGCCAACATCTTGGTGAGCAAACATAAGTCAGGACTTTTGACCTTTTGGGATTCAGGCTTTTTTTTTTTTTTTTTTTTTTTTTAAGTTCCCAGACTCTCTTCTCTGAACTGACTTACTGGCTCTCAGATCATATGGACATCTGCTTCTCCTTTTTTGGACCTGTAACCCTGACTAGCTGCCTAAAATGGGCTACCTTACTACTACTTCCTATCACTATCAGAGGCATTTTCTTCAAAATCAGGAATATTATCATTTTTATTCATATCTAGTGTTATAGTGAAATTCTAGCTAATATAGTAAGTTCAAGAAAGACAGAAACCATACAAACCTAGAAGGAAAAAAGAAAACTGTCTTTGCATGCATACAACTTCAAAAAATAAATCTAAAATCTATCTATGAAGTAAGGTTCCAAGAAAGAAGACTGATTGATTAGAACTTGAATGACTGTGGAGAGGATGAAATGTTATAAGTCTACAGCCAAATTATCTTGGGCTAACCCCTTTAAAAAGCTATTTATTGCCCACCTCTGTGTATCCTAACATCATTATGTAAGACTTATTCTTGTGGAATATACAAAAAGACCATCTAGCTTCCACCAAGCTAAGAATGTCATCAGATTCAATTGCATGAGGTGTATAGGAGAAATTTCTATACTTCTGTATAACCCACTTACCTTATTACTTGCTAATGGATTTGAAGTGTTTTGAGATTTATGGCTTTGTTTTATCACTAAAAATTTCATGAAACTAATATCACATTGGAGCATGGAATTTGGGGTACCCTAATGTGTTCCTGGGCCATAAGTGCTCATATCTGGCTCCAAAATAAACTCTTATTTCCTTTGAGGTTGGAGCTGTTTTTTTTTTAATGTTGACATATCCCATTATTATTAATTTAGCAATGCTAGAACAAAATTGGTAACAAAAATCAGTAAAAAGCATAAAATTTAAAAGTATTTAAAAGGGTAGAATGGAAGAATAGATTTAAACAAAGGCAAACATGACCTTACAACATTTTTCTTTATTTACTTATGCTAAGACAGGGTCCCATTCTGTAGCTCAGCCTGTCCTAAACTCACTTAGTAGACCAAGCTGGCCATGAACTCATGCCTGCTTCAGCCTCCCAAATGCTGGGATTACAGGTGTGAGACACCATGCCCAGCTTCTGTATGACAGTTTACGGAAGAATTTTTTTGGGGGGGGACGGGGTTTTGAGGTAGGGTCTCACTCTAGCCCAGGCTGACCTGGAATTCACTATGTAGTCTTAGGGTGATCTCAAACTCTCAGCAATCCTCCTAGCTCTGCCTCCCAAATGCTGGGATTAAAGGCATGCACCACCATGCCCAGCCAGAAGAACATTTTCTTCTTTCATCCATCCATCCATCTGGTTAGTTTTTGTACCCCAGGCTATGCTGAAATCCTTACCTACCCAAGGATGACCACCTTTAACTTCTGATCCTTCTGCCTTCAGTGCTGGGATTACAGAGGGGTACCACCATACCAAGTTTATGCAGTGCTAGGGATTGAACCAGGATGTCATGCATGCTAGATAAGCACTCTTACCAATTCAGCTATGTTCCCAGCCCTGGAAGAGCATTTTAAATGATTCCAAATATGTAGGAAGGTATGTTGTTGATGGATTACAAGACTGGAATTGCAGAAAAATTACTTCTTTTAAAAATATTTTATTTGTCAGGCGTGGTGGCACATGTCTTTAATCCCAGTACTCAGAAGGCAGAAATAGGAAGGACCGCTTTGAGTTTGAGGCCACCCTGAGACTCCATAGTGAATTCCAGGTCAGCCTGGGTTAGAGTGAAACCCTACCTTGAAAAGCCAAAAAGAAAGAAAGAAAAAGGAAAAAAAGTCATTTTTATTTATTTGAGAAAGAGAGAAAGATGCAGAAAGGAAGAAAGGCAGATAGAAAATGGGCATGCCAGGGCCAACAGCCACTGCAAACAAACTCCAGACACATGCGCCACCTTGTGCATCTGACTTATGTGGCTCCTGGGGAATTGAACCTAGGTCCTTTGGCTTTGTAGGTAAGAGCCTTAACTGCTAAGCCATTTCTCTAGCCAAAAACTACTTTTATGTTTGGTACAATTAGCCCTCATGGACAAATGTTACAGACAGCTGGAACCTGGCCTAAATGCAAGTCATATAAAGTAATTTATGACAAATTTCAAGTGAGAAAATTTGGGAGATTTACTTTCTGTAGGCATTTCAAGGTGAGGTGGTGTACTCTGGAGGTTTTCTCTTGGTGAAGATGGATTCAGAAGGCATAAGAAATCTAAGACCTTGATGAGAAACAGAAGCACTCTGAAAGAAAGACACACCCAAGTGTGGGTATGACTTCTCAAAGGAGAATTAGTTTATTAAAAGACAGTTTTTTTAGAGCTGAGGAGATGGTTCTGTGGACTTCCTAGGAGACTCTCTTGGTGGGAGCAGCTGCCTCTTTCCTCTATACTAATATCTGAGTAAATCTTTTGAGGGGTTATTCCATTTATGTATGTATGTATTTATTTATTTATTTTAGAGAGAGGCAGATAGAGAGAGAATGGGTTTGCCAGGGCTTCCAGCCACTGCAAACGAACTCCCGACACATGTGCCATCTTGTACATCTGGCTTATGTGGGTACTAGGGAATCAAACCTGGGTCCTTAGGCTTCCCAGACAAGTGCATTAACTGCTCAGCCATCTCTCCAGCCCACTCCTTTCTTTATAATACAGACTCCTTGTTTGTGGGCTAACTTTCAGCCAGTTCTCAGGGCATGTTCAGGAGGTAAAAACTGCTATTTGTTTCATATAAATAATGATAATCTGCTGTTTTTGAAATTTTTACATATATTCAGAATATTAATATCCTTAGTACTTGATACAATGCACTGACATCAATTTTCCTGTAACTGATCAACAAATGGGATGTAATTTTAATCAAAATTCTGGAACAGTTTTCAAGGAATATAGACCAATACATGTATGGAAATTTGCTATATGATAGTAGAGGTGACATGGTACAACACTGGCGAAAAGAGGACCAATTTGGTAAACAAACAAGTGATAAGCCATATTTAAAAAAGAAAAATTAGATTCTTATCTCACATTGTTAGGTAGCTAATTAGATATCAGTATGTTGGGAGGCCATTTGGAAAGGATGACCCCCATTCTTCATAATCATGAACTTATAAAATTAATAATGGAAATAACATGACTCTTTTTTTTTCCAAGGTAGGTTCTTGCTCTAGCCCAAAGTGACCTGGAATTAGTCTCAGGCTCACCTAGAACTCACAGCAATTCTCAGCCTCCCAAGTGCTGTGATTAAAGGCGTGTGCCACCACGCCCGGCTAGGACTCTTCATTACTGGTCCAAGCAATGAGATCCTTAGTCAAATTTCTGAACTTACAAAATTACTATCTAGCCCAAGGTTTTCTTATAAAGAACAAGGACAGGGAGTGGAGAAGATGGTTCAGTGGTTAAAAGCACTTGCTTGAAGAGCTTAACTGGTTGGGTTCAGTTCCCTAGCCATCAACATGGTATGCATCTGGCATTCATTTGTAGCAGCTAGAGAAAAACAAGGACATATCATCTCCTCCCATAAGAGTTAATCCAAAAAGTCCTGTCAAATCACCTGGATTGGACAGTCCCTTCAGAACAAGTTGTGCAGGAGATTGTATATGTAGTATAAAGCCCATTCAAAATGCAGGTTTATCAGCAGTGAGAGAAGAGAGGAACAGACAGTTCCACTTTGTCACCCTCATAGGCCTGAGGAGCTCCCCTTAATCTTTTATGGAACTTGACTCAGGCAAACCTAGGGTTCATAGCTTTGAAGCAGAAAAGAATTTGAGAGCTAGCCAGTACAAAGCAGAGCTGGAGTTTATAAAAGCTATCTTAATATAGATTTTAAGAATGAGGGTTAAGAGAAACAGAAGCACTCTGAAAGAAAGACACACCCAAGTGTGGGTAAAGACTTCTCAAAGGAGAATTAGTTTATTAAAAGACAGTTGTTTTAGAGCTGAGGAGATGGTTCCGTGGGTAAAAGCACTTGCCTGCAAAGCCTGATGGCCTGGGTTCAATTCCCCAGTACACACAGAAAGTCGGATGCACAAAGTGGCGCATGTGTCTGGAGTTCAGCTGCAGTGGGAAGAGGCCCTGACATGCACATAGTCTCTCTGTCTCTGCCCTCTCTATACATACATACATACATATATATATATACACATACACACATATATATATACACACACACATATATACATACATACATATATGGAGCCAGGTGTGGTGGTGCACACCTTTAATCCCAGCACTCAGTAGGTAGAGGTAGGAGGATCACCATGAGTTCGAGGCTACTCTGAGACTATATAGTGAACTGCAGGTCAGCGTGAGCTAGAGTGAGACCCTAACTCGGGGAAAAAAAAAAAATATATATATATATATATGGTTTTTATTTTATTTATTTTTATTTGAGAGAAAGAAGGGGGGAGAGAGAGAGAGAGAGGGAGGGAGAGAGAGAGACAGAGAGAGAGAGAGAGATTAGGTGTGCCAGGGCATCCAGCCACTGCAAACAAACTGCAGAATCATGTGTCCTTGTGTGCATCTGGCTTGTGGGTCCTGGAGAATCGAACAGGAATCCTTTGGCTTTGCAGGCAAACGTCTTAACCGCCAAGCCATCTCTCCAGCCCCACATATATGGTTTTTAAAAAGAGATTTTTTTCACATAGATATTTTTAAAGCAAATAGGTTAAGAGAAAGAGAGGCTTTTAGAAGGACAGTACAGTACTCCTCACAGCATGGGTGTGGGCTTCTCTAAGAGAATCATAATTGCCTTTAGCATAAGCTGTATATACTATTTATGTGGTTCTCAAGTTATATCTCAAACAATTACTAAGAAGTCTTTTTCCCCTTTCTCTGCAGTTTTGATAAGTGGCTCCAGAGATGCCTTAGATGGAATTATAATCTGAAAAAGGTAAAACCAGGAGCCATAGTATTACAAAGGGGACATGGTGGTGCACACCTTAAATCACAGTACTCAGGATGCTGAGTTGGGAGAATCACCATGAATTTGAGGCCAGCCTGGGCTAGAGTGAGGCCCTGCCTCAAATAAAATAAAATTAAAATTAAATAATAAAATATAACCATATTACTTAACAGAATGTGCTTTAAGTTTTTCAAAAGTATTTTATTTATTAATGTGCAAGGAGAGAGAGAGAGAGAATAACAGCACCAAGGCTTCTTGCCTCTGCAAATGAACTCCAGATGCATGCACCACTTTGTGCATCTGGCTATGTAGTTACTGGGGATTAAATCCAGGCTTTCAGGCTTTCAAGAAACCACCTTTAACTACTGAACCATTTCTCCAGCCCAAGTTTTAAGTTTTTTTTCAAAATATTTTTTTTGTTTTTTATTTATTTATTTGAGAGGGGCAGACAGAGAAAGGGGCAGATAGAGAAAGAGAGAGAATGGGTGCACTCCAGGGCCTTCAGCTAGTGCAAATGAACTCCAGACACGTGTGCCCCCTTGTGCATCTGGCTAACATGGGTCCCGGGAATCAAGCCTTGAACCAGGGTCCTTAGGCTTCACAGGCAAGTGCTTAACTGCTAAGCCATTTCTCCAGCCCCAAGTTTTAAGTTTTAATACTGCTTGAATATTATTTACTCTACTGGGCTATTACAATCTTAACTCTGAGCAAATACTGACATGCCTAGTACTATTTAAATAGTTTACAAAGTTCTTATGCAAATGATTTTACTTGTTTACTCATGCTACTTAGGAAAAGAAACTAACATTGAAAGACTAAATAAATAATGGAAGAGACTAAATTACAATCTGTTAAGAATGTTTGTATCAACAAATTATAATAAAAATACACCTGTATTTAAATTTTTTTATTAACACTCTACTATTCTGTTTCTTTTTAATAACATTCATTTTTTGTATGTGTATGTACATGTATACTATTTTTATGTGCACATGTGTACACATGCTTACGTGAGCAAGCCAGAAGTTGACATCAGATGTCTTCCTCAATCACTTTCCACCTTATTAACTAAGCCAGGGTCTCTCACTTGAACTTAGGACTCACAATTCAGTTAGCTTAGCTACTACTTTGCTCCAGGGATTCCCCCATCTCTGCACTTGGATTAAGGACAGCCACCACAGCCCCACAATTTTTAAAAATTTATTTATTTAGAAAGAGAAAGAGGCAGAGAGAGAGAACGAATGGGCACACCAGGGCCTTCAGCTACTATGAATGAACTCCATACACGTGTGTCCCCCCTTGTACGCATGTACAACATTGCATGCTTGCATCACTGTGCATCTGGTTTACCTGGGACCTAAAGATTTGAACAAGAGTTCCTAGGCTTTGCAGGCAAGTGCCTTAATCACTAAGCCATCTCTCCAGCCTGAGCCCCAGTATTTATATGTGTGCTGAGGCTGCAAACTCTGGTCCTCATTCTTGTATGGAAAATGCTTTATCCACTGAGCCATCGCCCTAACAATTAACTAACTTATAATTATATCCAAATAATTAAAATTTAAAATCAATTTAAAAAATTAGGTTAGCATACAAAGAATAGGGTTTCATCATAGTAAACTAAATTTTTAAAGACAATTATGTAGTATATTTCATTTTATTAGGAATACTTTCAGTATTCTAATGCTATAAGATAAACCCAAAACAGGCTGTAAGAACTTATACATATATGCTTACCTTATTTAGCTCTTCCCTTTCTTGTTGCAATGTTTTCATTTGCTTTTCATAAGCCTTTATTTGTCTAAAAGCATCATCTAGTTCTCGTCTCACAGAATTAGCTTCTTCAAGTTGCTGTTCCAAATGACTTGATTCTGAAAACAAAAGACATTTCATTATTCATAAAAGAGCAAATGCTTGAACCCATGGTTTAAAATGACTTAATTTTCTTTTTCTTAATTCTTTTTGTTTTTATAATACTTTATTTGAGAGAGGGTGTGGAGGAGCACCAGAACTGCAAATCAATTCTAGACTCATGTGCCACATTGTACATCTGGCTTTACATGGGTACTTAGGAATCAAATCCAAGCCAGGAGGCCCTGCAAGCAAGCACATTTAAATGCTGAACCATCTCCCCAGCACTTACTTTCTTTTTTGAGGCAGGGTCTCACTATCACAAAAGCTTACCTGAAACTCACTCCGTGGCCAAGGCTGGCCTTAAACTCATGGCCATCCTTCTACCTCAGCTTCCCCAGAGCTGGGATTAAAGTTATGCAATACCATGCCCAGCAAAGAGCTAAATTTTATTTTTAAAAGATGCAATTTGTGGGGCTGGATACACAAAGTGCATCTGGAGTTTGTATGCAGTGGCTGGAGGCTTTGATGTGCCCATTCTCTCTGCTTGTAAATAAATATTTAAAAAATACTATTTTTCCCCCCGAGGTAGGGTCTCACTCTAGCTCAGGCTGACCTGGAATTCACTATGTAATCTCAGGGTGGCCTCGAACTCATGGCGATCCTCCTACCTCTCCCTCCCAAATGCTGGGATTAAAGGTGTGAGCCATCACACCCAGCCTTTCAAAAATACTATTTTTTTTAAAAAAAAATGTAATTTGAATTTTGCATTAGGTCAGACACCACATACTAATGAGATACATGACAATATGACCAAAACTCTTCAATGAAATCCTCATCAAAGAGCTAACATTTGGATTAAGTTATTCTACTTATTGAAAGACAGTAAATGGCAAATACTAGTGTAAAGATGTACAACATTTTATGGTGCATAAATGCCTTACTGATCTACTAGGGAGGAAAAAGTCATACATCCAAACAGCTTCAGATTAAGTAAAAACTTAAAAACTAAGATAACACAACAAAACCAACACAGCAAATAGAAACCACAAGTTTATCTCTACTACTAATAAGCTGATGTGAGTCAAATTATGGTAAGATGGTTTTGCATTTAGTAATATAGCACCAGATCACCCAATCTGATTGCTTAAAAAAAAAAACTGATTTTTCAAGAGTATGTGAAAATCTCTGATCTAAATCAGTTCCTTCAATTTTTTATTCAGATGAAGTAACTCAGAGATTTGAACAATCTGCCTGTTAAATACATAAGACCAAAGACAAGAGCTCAGGAAAGTGCACTAACTTCTTTAAGTAGAAAAGTATTATCGTATAATGCTTAACATTATATAATGATAATGTAGTTCAGAAAGGTTATTAAGAAATGAGATGATTTATTTTCACATATGCTTAAGTAAAATTTAATAAACTGATAGGAAATATTTCTAGAATGATAAGTAAACTAGCAAATTAAAAAGAACTAGTCAAGAGCTGGAGAGATGGCTTAGTGGTTAAGTGCTTGCCTGTGAAGCCTAAGGACTCTTGTTTGAGACTCAATTCCCTAGGACCCACGTAAGCCAGATGCACAAGGTGGCGCATGCATCTGGAGGCCCTGGCACACCCATTCTCTATCTGCCTCTTTCTCTTTGTGTCTGTCACTTTCAAATAAATAAATAAATAAAAACTAGAAAAATAAATAAAAATATTTTTATAAAAAAGAACTAGTAAAAATAGAGAAAACTAAATACAGTCACTGTTAAGGCAGTTTTAATATGTTCTGTTCTTATCCCAAAACAGCACCATCATCCTCCAAGCAGAAATGCAGTCTCTTAGGTATCACTCAGACCTAATGAATTCTGCTCTATACAAGATTTGCAGATGATTTGTCTGTATACTGAAGTGGGGAAACAAAATGTGCAATGTATTGCATGACTGAGCTTGATGATTTCATTATATGAAGTAGCATTAAAATGTTAGTCTAATTAACAAGTGCATTCCATTTGATAGACAAGATCTATAGAATAAAAGTCAATACCATAGATTACTGTATCACACAACAAACAGTTCTACACGTTATAAACAACATAATATGCTCACATCCAGTGTCCTAAATTCACTGGAAGCCATATTATTTTGAAAGTCTAGATATATTTATGGATAACCTATTTTTGAAAATATATGCAAAGAGATGAATAGTTTTCATTTTATCTTAGAAGGACTCTTTAATTAATATCTTAAATGGAGAAAATTGAAGATCTAATCAAATTATATTATATGCATAAAACTGTCAAATAGAATGGGGAAAAAAGAAAACTAAAGATCCTAGGTGTTTAATCTTAAAGATGATATGGAGTCAGAGTACGACAGTCAGAAAAGTAATATTATTTTCTGTAATTTTAACATTTCATACGAGAATTTTCCTACTTATGCTAACTTCTTCCTAACATGAATAATACATTTCATTTTTTTCTGTAATTTCACATGTAACATTTCAAGGAGTCAAAGAGTTTCTAAAATATTTGTCAATTTACTTTGCTATTTATAGCAATTAAGAATCAAATTTTTAAAAGTTAAGCAGGTGACTTCTGTCATTTCCTGGTTTTGTGTGTATATGTATGTGTTCATGCATGTAAGTGTGAATGTGTGCTGTCGTGCGTGTGTGTAGGTCAGAGAACAACTTTCGGATGTTGATGTTCACCTTCTACTTCCTTTAAGGTGGTGTCTCAAGCTGCTCAGTACTACTTTCATCAGGTCAGCTGGCCTATAGTTTCTGGAGGATTGCCACCACCTTCCTTCTTACCCATAGACAAAGCAGGAATTATAAATGCCTGCTTTATCATCCACCGTTTTTGTTTGTTTGTTTGTTTGCTTGCTTTTCGTGTTTTGTTTTTCAAGGGAGAATCTCACTCTAGCCCAGGCTGACCTGGAATTCACTATGTAGTCTCAGGGTGGCCTTGAACACAAGTGCTGGGATCAAAGGCATGCACCACCACTCCCAGCAATATCCGTTTACATGGATGCTGGGGTTCTGAATTTGGGTACTCACACTTGCTAGGTATGCACTCTATGCAGCACAGCCATCTCTCCAGCGATTCCTGGCTCATTTTAATCAGATTTCATGGTTGAAACTCATTCCTAATGGCATTTGGGAATCCCTTTTTAAGCACACTTTTTCTTCTAGTTCTGGGTTCTACCCTGACACGTTCTCAAGTAATTAATTTAAATAACAATTCTTATGAATTATAAGAATAAAAGGAAATGCATAAGATTTATTAGAAATAAGAAACCCATAAAATTTTTTATTAGCTTCCCTACTCTAGAGAGAAGCCATAGCATCTTTAATGTGAAAAATTGTGCCTTGCAAAAATCATACGCCATGAAACAGCAAAGACTTAGAATGCCTTGAACTTTGTTCACTTACCAGGTAACATAGGTAAGACAGACAAGTCTTTGCTCCTACAAGAGTAATTTTGACTAAAACTTTTGAACAAAATTCTCATCACAGACTATTTTTTTAATCTTATGCAATACTGCAGTGGTTTGAATGTAAAGTTTCTCCCATAGCCATATGTGTTTGTGATTAAGCCTCATATTTACTTCACAATGCATGGAGCCTTTGGGAGGCAGAACCCTGCTGAAGGGGTAGTATCACTGGGGGCCGACCTTGAAGTTTTATATTCCAGCCCTACTTGCCTGTGCTAGTGAACTCACTCAGTCTATTTCTATTCTTCCCAGCCGCTGGCTGTAACAGGAGATATAACGTCCAGCTCTCTACACTTGTCATGTCTTTCTGCCATCATCAAGCTTCCCCTCAAAGTGTAAGCTGGAAATAAACCTTTTCCTTCCATAAGCTGCTTCTGGTCTGATGTTTTTCCCCAGAAAACTATAGCTGTAATATTTGCACTGCTACTAAAAACTACTTTTGTGAACAAATAAAAAGCAGTACTAGGTAAGTGGATTAATCTATACCAACTAAATAGTTCTTAGTTCACAGGTACTTTCAGAATTTAAAATCCAATCTATTAGTAATGAGGATTAAAGGAAGTGATTATATATGGGTCACTGTCTTTGTTCTGTGTGGCATATAAGAGAAATGTAAAATAGCTTTTGTATTGAAGAACATAGATTAAGAAGATAAAAGTAGCACTTAAAATAATAAATAAAGCAGAAAATCAAATATAAAATATGACGTGGGCTGCACTGTGGTAGAGACAGAGAAAAATAATGGGGTTATTTGATTAAAACAGTACTCAAGGAGAAACATTAAAGCCCAGCACACCAGAGTTCCATCTACTTAGGAAGTGGAGGCAGAAAGATCACTGCAGCCCAGAGATTTAAAGATCAGGCTAGTCAATAACACAGCAACACCCCATCTCTTAAAAACAACAACAAAACGAAGCAATACTAACAAACTAGAAAGAGGTTATAACTGGAGTCATAGAGAGGTGTAATTGGAAATTTTATTCCAGGTAACAGCATTTTTCCCAAAAGCACACTTATTATAAAACAAATATTTTAAACTAATGATCAACAAAATGAGTTTAAAAAGTCCAAGATACACAGTCACTTTGCATAAAATAACATGCAGTATTTTACAAATGGTCTATCTATAAAATACTTAATAATTCAGACTATTGGGAGTCCATAGGAAATAAGTTAACATTCATTTCCTTTTATGAAGAAAAGCTCTTCTTTAAGAACATTATAACTAAGTTACTAAGAAATGTGAAAGCATACTTTAAAAATCTGACAGTGGTAAAACATGTATACCAGTATATTCTTTATAGGATACTATCATACAAATAAAGATACAAAAAGTATTTAGTCTAGCACTTGACTAGAAATGTATCTCCTGACTCCATAAAACCAACTTTTACTTAGAGCAAAGTATGAAAAATTTCTGATTTTGGAGAAATAAAATAGTAAGTGGTGGGGCTGGAGAGATGGCTTAGTGGTTAACTGCTTGCCTGTGAAGCCTAAGGATCCCGGTTCAAGGCTCGATTCCTCAGGATCCACGTAAACCAGATGCACAAGGTGGCACATGCATCTGGAGTTTGTTTGCAGTGGCTGGAGGCCCTGGCCTGCCCATTCTCTATCTATCTGCCTCTTTCTCTCTCTCTCTCTGTCGCTCTCAAATAGTAAAAACAAAAGAAAAAAAAATTTTTAAATAGTAAGTGGTTTTATCTTCATCTCTATAACAATTCTTTTTTGTTTCTTTATTTGACCCATCTCTATGCAATTTAATGAACCTGAAAAGAATTTACACATCTTTGTATCAAAATGATCACTCAGTGGTAACATGCTTGTCATACAAGTATGAGAGCCTGAGTTCAGATCCCTAGCACCCAAATAGAAATGCCAGGTGTGGTAGTGTGCTCAGAATTGAGGGTGTGGGTATAAGAAATCTTTGGGGTTCACTGGCTAGCTAGTGTAACTTAATCTGTGAGCTCTACTTTCTCTGAAAGACTGTGTCTCAAAGAATAAAGTGGAGAGTAACTGGGTAAGATAACTCCATAATCACATACACCCACATGCATGCACACTCACACACAAACATGCATATATACATGTTCACACACCACACATAAACACAAAAATGATTGAAATGGTTACTTTATATGTACATATATGTGTATGTGTGTATGTATATGGGCACACACATCACAGAATGTATATAGAGGTAAGAGGACAACCTCAGGATGTTAATTTTTTGCTTCTACCTTGTTTATAGACAGGGTCTCTCTTGTTTGTCTCTCTGAGGACCAGATTAGCTGGCCTGCAATCTTAAATACTCTCCTGACCCTCTGGACTCTGCCTCCCATTGCCATAGGGCATTGGGGGTACAGATATGTATGCCACTGCGGGTTCTGCCTTATGAGGGTTTTGGGGAGCAGAACTCTGGTCATCAGATTTGCATAGCAAATGCTTTAACCACTGAGCCATCTCCCCAACCTCTTACATTATACATATTTTACTATGATTTTAAAGTTAAAAGATAGTAAATGAATGATGTTGTTAAAGAAATGAAGTAAAAGAAAACATAAGAGTGAGATTATCACATAACCAATAGAAGAGACTCTGGAAAGGTAGGACCTCTACTAAGTGAAAGAAAGAGACTTATTTCTCTCAACTTGGGGAATGGATAAAAAATAAGTAAGTGGAGCTGGAGAGATGGCTCAGCTGTTAAGGCACTTGGTTGCAAAGCCTCATGGTCTGGGTTCAATTCCCCAGGACTCAAGTAAAACAGACACAAAACATGGCGCATGTACATGGAGCTCACTTGCAGTGGTAAGAGGGCCTGGTGCACCCATTCTCTCAGTCTCTGTCTCTGTTTCGGTCCCTCCTTCCTTCCTCCCTCTCCCTCTCCCTGCTTGTAAATAAATAAATAAATAAGTAGTAAGTGAAGAGCACTTTGACCAGCACTGAATTTAGGAAGGAAGTAGGAGTAAAGTGAAGGAAGGAAACTCAAGAGAACTGTGCAGTAATGAGTTTCCCAAGACAGGGTGACATAGATGAAGAATGTTTCCAGAATAGGAACAAGAATAGACAAATAGACACATGGCTGATAGGTAGGTAAAGAGAAAGAGAAAGAAGGAGGGAGAGGGGGAGGGAGGGAAAGGTAGGTTAGCTAGCTAAGGGGGGGGGCAGGTAAGAAGGAAGGGTATTCATGTTGTGGGTTTTGAGAGGTAAAGGGCCAGACAGTAGATGGTCACTGAAACTCCCCAAGCCAGAGGCTCGAGTTCTTTGTATCTGGGATCACGTATATTGTGCACTAAGACAGAACTAAAAATGCAAATGAGGGGCTGGAGGGATGGTTTAGAGGTTAAGGTGTTTGCCTGCAAAGCTAAAGAACCCATGTTCAATTCCCCAGGACCCATGTTAACCAGATGCACAAGGTGGCACATGTGTCTGGAGTTCATTTGCAGTGGCTGGAGGCCCTGGTGCACCCATTCTCTCTCACCCTCTCTGTCAAATACATAAATAAAAATATTTTTAAAAAAGCAAAAGAGGCATTCAAGGCAGATGTATTCGAAGAAATAGAAGAAGCTCAGAGTGGGGTCAGAGATACAAAATAGTGTTGCCAGTGGGCACAGAGAATGTCAGGAACTGTTTTTAAACCTTTCACTGACAATTTCCATAAATACTTATGGCAATAAACCATGATAATTCTCTCCCACAATCCCCACTGTTCCCCTCCAAATTCACCCTCCTTTGAATCCTTCTTTTTTCTAATTAGTGTCTATTCTGACATCATTTTTTCCTCCTATTAGGAGGGTTTTGTGTAGGTAGTTTTAGGCACTGTGAGGTCATGAATATCAAGGCTATTTTGTGTCTAGTGTTTTTTGTTTTGTTTTGTTTTGTTTTGTTTTGTTTTGTTTTGATAGGATTGAAAGTCTGAATGATGGCTCAGAGAAATTAGGCATTTGGCAGGTACACACTGTAATAGTTCTACATAAGAAAGTCAGGGGTCTCCAACTGATGAAGATGTAAGGTGAGACTGAAGTGGCTCAGCGGAGTCCACCAAGCTTCTAAGGAAGTTGTGGGAAAAGAAAACGGGAACACAGGGTAAAAGCAGGTGGTCTGAGTCGGAGTCATTTGTCAGGCAGACTGCTGTTTGTCTCCCCCTAAGAGCCTGTGACCCTGACTAGACTGCCAACAACTGAGCTACCTGGCTTCTCAACTTCATCATTAGGTTTAAAATGGTGGTGGTAGAAATATGCTGAAAATCTTTAACAGTAGAAAGCCCCCAAGATGATAAGAAAAGAATGAAGGTCTAAAGAGATGGCTTAGCGGTTAAGGCGCTTGCCTGTGAAGCCTAAGGACCCAGGTTCAACTCTCCAGAACCCACATAAGCAAGACGCACATGGTGATGCATGCACACAAGGTCACACATGCCCACAAAATGGCTCATGCGTGTAAAGTTTGAGTGCAGCAGCTACAGGCCCTGGCCTACCAATTCTCTCATCAGAAAATAATTTAAAAACAAAAACAAAAACAGAAAAGAATGAGGAGGGATGACTAGAGAGGCTGGCCCCACCCCTGGCTGTTTATTGCTCTTACCTCCCTTTTATAGTTTATTGCAGATTTAACGTTAATGCCACTTACACCCCCATTGTAATTTTTGTTTACCAAACTGTTACATTTTTGAAAATCTTTTGGAACCTGCTCTCTGAACTGTCACGTACTATTGTAAGCCATGCTTGCTTATATTATAAAATCCCTAGGAAACTTGAGCTGACGCCATTATGGAGAGATCTGGGTGTCAGTCCGCCAGCGTAAATGAACTTCCTCTCCCTCAACTGACTTGGCTGCTTGGTTTCTTGACTCCCAGAAATTCCCATAACATTTCTAATCAAAAATAGTTTGGTATGGCTGGACTCACTGAGTGGAAAGAGCAGTACCAGGGTTCAAGAAGCTGGAGGGGCAAACACATGTATGAGAATGAAGGGCCTTCCAAACAGCACTGAGAAATTCTTATTTTATCCTGGAATCAAGAAGGATCCCACTGAAAATAATTGTGTATTATTTGTGTATTGTGTATTGTGAATCTATGACACCTGCAGATCTGCATCTTGAGAGCTTACTCTGGGAACTTCTATTTTGGGGAAAACAACAGAATATTTCCCATCAAGTATAATTATAAATCTAGCTTTATACATTAAAATAAATAAACAATAAATAAGGAAGAAGGCTCAGAAATATGGAACAAAAAGCTACAGCACTGGTAACGGGGAAATGATGCAGTGGTGAGCTCCTTGGCTGTTCCTTTTGGTTTTCTATCTCTAAATTGGGACTGAAGAAAAGAACAATTCAGAAAAGTCAATGGGGTCAGGCATGTGGCACACACCTTTCATCCCAGTACTCAGGAGTCGAGGTAGGAGGATCACCATGAGTTTGAGGCCAGCCTGAGATTACACAGTGAATGCCAGGCCAGTTTGGGCTAGAGTGAGACCTACCTCAAAAAACAAACAAACAGGGCTGGAGGGATGGCTTAGTGGTTAAGGTGTTTGCCTGCAAAGCCAAAGGACACTGGTTCTATTCCCCAGGACCCACATTAGCCAGATGCACAAGGGGGCAGATGCATCTGGAGCTTGTTTGCAGTGGCTGGAGGCCCTGGTGCAACCATTCTTTCTCTCTCTCTCTCTCCTCCCCTCTTTCTCTGTCAAATAAATAAATAAAATATTAAAACAAACAAACAAACAAAAAAGGTCAATGGGTATAATGGAACAAAGTGCCAAGAAACGCCTGTTCTTTCTACTCAAAGGATCAGGAAAGGGCCTTCTACAATCATGTCTACTTGCAACATAGAAAACTAGAAAATAACTATTCTACTTGACATAAGCATCACAGAAAAATGTGTAGCTCTGTGATAATCCAAGTCAATCCTTGGGCAACTGGATTGCCAATCCATGAAGCTGTAATAAGATGCCTAAACATATCCAATAAGGATGGTATCCCAGAAAAACTTGTAAGAATCCAGTTGGTTCATCCGCACTAGAATAGTAACAAGCCACTTCCTACAGTGTCAATGAGGACCTCATTGTAAACTTGGACTTCTGTTCTAACTTGTCAACAGAGATTAAAGAATGTATTATAATCACTGAAAGTAACATGTATGGGAAAGGAGTAGGCTATGGTGCCAGTCACAGGGACATTGTTGGGGGTGATAATACATGCAAATACAAATCAGCTGTCTTCCCAACGTAAGGAAGGAACTACAATGGGAAAAGGCCATGTGGTTATTAGCCTCATTAGCTTCTGATTTGGCAAGGAAAATGGAAAAAAAGGGAGAAAGAAATGGAGGTGTTGGCTTGTCATTTCTAACAGTTGGCAGGAGACAAGGAAGAATACCAATCCTCCCTTTAGATCTGCGCTAAACAGACCTTCCTGGAATCTAAAAACTTAGAATCCATGGAAAGAGTCATACTGGAAAGGAAGTGAGCCTGACAGAAGTGACAGAAGATACCTCTCAGATCCAACCTTTAAAAGAGAAGAAGAGAGGGCTGGAGACATGGCTTATCTGTTAAAGCACTTGCCTGTGAAGCCTAAGGACCCATGTACAACTCTCCAGATCCCACGTAAGCCAGGCGCACAAGGTGATGCAAGCTCACAAGGTTGGACATGCCCACTAGGTGGCGCATGTGTCTGGAGTTTGCAGTGGCCTGGTACACCAATTCTCTCTCTCTCTCTGTGTGTGTGTGTGTGTGTGTGTGTGTGTGTGTCATAAAGGCATATGCCACCACACCCAGCAAACAAGAGAACAAGCGGGGAAGAGGGGAGGAGGAGGATCCATGATTCAACATGGAGATGGAGACCTTAATGGTCCAGAATATAAGGAACTACAATAATCAGGAAATACTCAGCACCTGAACTGCTTGAATCAGGAAAGCCTTTTAAATAAGCAATGAAAGACCTGTCACTACCTAGCTCCATCAGAGACTGTGGGGCAGGGGTTGAATAAGATCAGTCTGAGTGCTGAGAAAACTGTGTAAGCTAAAACAATATGATGGACATCAGTCCCTAATGGACTGGTTTATACATGGTACTAGGCACTTGGGACACTTCGTTATAGCAGTCTGAAGTTCCCATGAATATTAGGGGCTGGAAAATGAAGAACAAGCCTTACTAAGGGAACTGGGCAGGAGAGAGGTGGTGTTTGGTTTCCAGCTCGCCAGGCCAGACAGAACTATGTTCACAGGGGAGGTAAGAAAGATGGTCATTCAGCAGAGGTGTCAGGACTGTTACGGCACTTTAGTGGTTGTACTAAGACTTATGGTGGGACATGATCTTTGTGAAGTAAGAAAGGGTCTGGCAGACCTGAACAATCTAGATAAACATGAAGTTAAATCTTTTGGGAAGAGATGAGAAAAAGAGAAAACAGATGATGGGTTCTATTCAGGTTACATAAAGGCAAATATAACAAGATTTGTGTCGAGCAGGAACTCCTAGGGTGGGAACCATTTAAGCTACTCCTCTGATGGAGTGAACAAGGCTGCCTGTGGGAGCCACATATGATGATAAGAGGTCCAATGTAGAATTATGGGTTTACTGATCTCTTACAAAGGTGCAGCATACTTGGGATTTGGTGTACATAAAATCATGGTAACCCTCAAAGTGCCTCTGGAGACCACATACACACACATGCATGCATACCCACACACACATATGCATATGCATGTACACACACACCAAAAACTTTCTAGAACTAACAAGTTCAATAATGCCACAGAATATAGCATAAACATATAAAAATCAATTTTATTTCTGTATTTTAGCAATAAAAAATATATGGACATCAAGCCAGGCATGGTGGCGCATGCCTTTAATCCCAGCACTCAGGAGGCAGAGGTAGGAGGATGGCCCTGAGTTTGAGGCCACCCTGAGAATAAAGAGTGAATTCCAGGTCAGCCAGGGTTAGAGTGAGACCCTACCTCAAAAAAAAAAAAAAAAACAATATATATATATATATATATATATATATATATATATGTATGTATGTATGTATCAGTACTAAACAAGACAAGTATCATCTGCAGCTGCTCAAAACATGAAACTATTTAGCATTATTTTAGATAATGGATTAAACATCAATACCAGTTCTCTTTGGATATTGGCACAGCAAAATGTTTTAGGATTTTAAAAGCAGCTACTGCACAGAGCCACCTAAGAAGCTCACAACTATTTTGGTGAGGTTCACAACACTGCTGACATGAATACTGTACATCAATGCCATCTGGTTCATTGCAGTTTTCTATTTGCAAAAGAACTTTCCAGAGCTACTGCTATTCAAAATCACATTCCATTGAAAGAAAATAAAATGCAGATCATCACCTATACTTATGATAAGCAGAAGTATTGAGGTGTCATTTTATTTTATTTGTCTTTTTACTTTTGAGGTACAGTCTCATTCTAGCCCAGGCTGATCTGGAATTCACTCGGTAGCTCCAAGGTGGCCTCAAACTCACTGCAATCTTCCTACCTCTGCATCCGAGTGCTGGGGATTAAAGATGTGTGCCAGCAGGCCCAGCTTGATGGGTCATTTTTTTTTTAAAGAGTTCTTTTTATAAAAGACCCTGTATCAGACTTTTACTCCATTTATTTTTGCTGCCAAACAAATTTTTGAAAAGACACAGGTAAAATAAATAAGATACTGGGTAAAACAGCACCTTCTCCTGCCTCTGTCCTACCACTTGCTCAGGTCACATGATGCCTATAAATGCTGCAGGTTTCTTAATTTATTCAAGAATACATAATTTATAACAAGCACTAATTCTCCTATTCCCCAATCTCACAAGCCACTTTGCCCCTTTACTTCTTTGACTTCATTTCTAGCTATTCCCCCTTCTTGGTCCTAGCCATGCTATCCTGTTTACCTATGAAGCCCATTCTCACTTTTGGCCTTTGTATTGGCTGGTCCTTCTGCAGGGAACACATTCCCTAGAGTGCTGTACAACTAAGTGCCTCACCTAAGTTTTTTCCAAGCATGTCCCTTCTAGATTAGACCTATAACAAGACCTGTACACTTAAAACTATAAGACTCCTTTAGACTTTATTTGAGTCTATTTTTAACCACACTGCTTGTTAAGATGCTGTGTATTAGCTTTTTCCCTGCCTGCCCGCTACCCTGCCACCTGTTTTCTTTCTTTGTTTCTTTGTTTTCTGCATCCCAAAACCCAGGAACAATACCTGGTAAATAGTAGGTAGCTCAATAAATACTTGAAGCAATGATAATTTAAAAAATTAATTGAATTTAATAGTCCTATCAACATCTGTCTAATTTAATTGTAATTAATTTCATAAAACAATGAAAATGAATTGTTATAAAAATGAATTTTCACAAACTTCAAGGCCTGGATATGTATGATTATCTTGTCTGTTGTGGCCCTTTCTCTTTTTCAACCCTAGCACCTCCCTCCTATATATATATATATATGTAATTTAATTTGTCAGGCAAATTCCAACACTAAAAGTGGGTCTTTAGTGTTCCTTGCTCTTCTAAAGTCTGGGTTAGGTGTGCCTCTTTGTAATATATGTGCATCTGGTTTGTCCCAATGCCTCCCCCATACTGCAATGACTATGTATCTGCTTCTTAAACCAAATTATAAGCTTCATGAGAGTGGGACCTATATTTTCTTAATGGGAGAGAGAAAAAACACTCCAGGGCTTCTAGCCACTGCAATCAAACTACAGATGAACGTGTCACCTTGTGCGTTTGGCTTACATGGGTTTTGGGGAGTCAAACCTGGGTCCTTAGACATTGCAGGCAAATGCCTTAACCGCTAAGCCATCTCTCCACTCAGGGACCTACTTTTATTTACCTTTTCCTACATGGGCATGTAACGTGCAACATATAACACTAACAGGACTCAACAGAGGTTTACATGAGAATAAACCATTTCTTTTTTAAATTTTTTTTTTTTTTTTTTTTTTTTTTTTTTTGGTTTTTCTAGGTAGGGTCTCACTCTAGCTCAGGCTGACCTGGAATTCACTATGTAGTCTCAGGGTGGCCTCGAACTCACAGCAATCCTCCTACCTCTGCCTCCCGAGTGCTGGGATTAAAGGCATGCGCCACCACACCAGGCTATAAACCATTTCTTAAAATATATTAAATCAGTGAGTCATAAAGGTTTACCTGCTACTTGTTTCCTCAGTTTTTCAATCTCTTCTTTAAGGTTTTTTATTTCTAAATCTTTGCTTGCTGTTAATGGACCATCAACAGTTGAATACTGTAGAGCTTGAACAGTCTGTGTTGATTCTTTAAAAAGAGAATAAAAAGAAAGAATGAAAAACATTGACACACCTTTTTTTTTTACTATAAATGATTTATTTTTTATATTTTTGTTTCTTTTTTAATTATTATTTTTTAAATTTCTATTATGTATATTCATTGTGGATGGCATTATGATATATTTTCATACTAAGGAATAAAATTCCATTGCATGTATAAAATTTTAATTATACTTAAAAAGCAAGATATATGAGGGCTGGAGAAACGGCTTAGCAGTTAAGCGCTTGCCTGTGAAACCTAAGGGCCCCAGTTCAAGACTTGATTCCCCAGGACCCATGTTAGCCAGATGCACAAAGGGGCGCACGCATGTGTCTGGAGTTCGTTTGCAGTGGCTGGAGGCCCTGGCACACCCATTCTCTCTCTATCTGCCTCTTTCTTTCTCTGTCGCTCTCAAATAAATAAATAAATAATAAACAAAAAAGACATATGGGTATGTACATATATGTGAATGAGTCAACTTTTAAAAATATTTTTTTATTTATTTGAAAGAGAGACTGAGACAGACAGACAGAGTTAAGTATGGGCACACCAGGACCTTCTGTCACTACAAATGAACTCCAGAGTCATACACTTTGTGTATCTGGGTACTTTACATAGGTACTGGAGAATTGTACCCAGGCCATTAAACTTTACAAGAAAGCACCTTTAACTGTTGAGCCATCTCTCTAGTCCCTCAAATTTCTAACATACAAGGTTTTTGGATTTCAGATGGTGAACTTTGCTAATAAATCAGCTAAATATTCAATTCCCCACCCCAGGAAGAGATTATCACAGTGGCTGTGTGTCTGATAATTTCTGAAGAACTGAATGAGGCATATGAAGAAAGGTTTAGACATGTTATCATACAGTATGTAGTAGTACAATCCTTCTGAAATTCTTTAAACATTTTTTAAGTTATTGTGTATGCGTGCATGTATGGGCAAAACAGAAAAATCTCAATGTTTACCTTGAAGCTTTCTAGTAAGTTCAAGTTTTTCCTGTTCAAGACGCTTAATTCTTCTTTCATAAGCTTCTGTTGCTAAGTTGTTATCTAGAGTCCTCTGGACATTAACATCAAGATCCAGTGAGGTGGGCCCAGCTGTAACTCTTAAACAGCTCCGATCAGAAAGAACACTTCAAAAAAAAAGAAAGCAGGTTTATGTTGCAATAAAGTTTGAAAGAAAAGGACAGCTTTTTAAAATTCTTCATATGAAACATGGATTTGGATGACTAATATAAATAATCTAGAATGACATAAAAAACGCTTTCTGCAAATTACCATAGGCTATTTTAGAAATACTTTTTATATGAAATTCTTTAATTTAAAAAAATCATAAATTATAAAACAAAGTTTGCTAAAGGGTTATTAGTAGTCTAAAGTAATTAGGTTATTTTAGTGAAACTATAGTCAAAGCTATTAACCACAGTGCTCTTTAATGAATTTGAAATTCAATACTTTAAAGTGAGATGTTCTTCTTAACACATATTAGTAAAAGGTTTTTTTTTTTTTTTTTTTTGATTTTTCGAGGTAGGGTCTCACTCTAGTCCAGGCTGACCTGGAATTCACTATGGAATCTCAGGGTGGCCTCGAACCCACGGCGATCCTCCTACCTCTGCCTCCCGAGTGCTGGGATTAAAGGCGTGCGCCACCACGCCCAGCTAGTAAAAGATTTTTGAGATGATGGACTTTCATCAGGGAAGAAAACAGACAAATTCACTGCCAATGCTGAGCTTAAGTTCTAGTGACATGGACAAAAAGGAGGCCTGTGTGGATGATCAAGGGGAACAAGTAGGACAGTAGTCAGAAAGATAAAAATGAGTCAGTTGTATAGCAAATAATAAGAACTTTGGCTTGAAGTTAAGATACAAAGTCTCTGGGGTTACAGAGCGGAGGAAACATGAGCCATAGGTTGGCTCATCTTTCAACAGGCTACCTTGGACAGATTCAGAGGGTTATGAGAATGGACACTGTGAATATACTAAATAGGTGATTAAGACAGATTTTAAGTGGAAGAGAAAAAGGTCTCCACCAAAAACATGATGAAATATATGGCAGAACACCAGACTATAGATGGAAAAGAGAAGTCCAGTGAATGAGCTCCAGAACACTTTCACATTCAGAAAGCAGGCAGATGAGGAATCACATGTGGCCAGAAAGGTAAAAAGAAAATGAGGCAAGTGCCCCCTGGGGGGGGGGGGTTAGAAAAATGGTTTAGTGAGATAGGAGTGTGGCAAAGAGATGAACCAAGGGAATTAAAGACTTAGAACTAAGAAATTATCATTCCGTGACCCCAATGTAACCATCAATACCTATTGAGGAGGCCTTTAGTGGAAGGAGGACAGGGAGTCCCTACAAATGATTACACACATTAACGTTTTAATAAAGAGGTGGGGGAAGTAAGCACTACATTAGCAACACCAATAAAATCAATTTCAATGAAGTGACAGGTGACAAACCTGGAATGGAAGAGATTCAAGAAATAAGCATATGAAAAAAATGCAGAGTTCAACAGAAATAATTTTGCTACAATGTACAGCGGAGTAAATAATTGGTAACAGGTACAAGAAGCAGGATCCAGAAAAGTTTTATGTTTTAAGATGAAAGAAATAACTTTCTGTCTGGTAAGCTGCTGGAAAGGCTCTGATGATGCAGATGAAATGCAAATGAAAAAAAATGCTTGTAACATAAAAGTTAGCAACCCATTATATGAGGCATGAAGGAATGGAAGGAGTTGGCCCTAGGACTAGGTACCTTCATGTTTATCCTTGAGAAGAAGAGCTCATGTGAGTCCAGAGAGATGCATGTGGAAAATGCAATGACAGGAACACGTACAAATCATATGCAGTTGGTGTCAACACAGGACGACCTGGGTCTCAGAGGCAAGAGGAGTGTGAAGTGACCACCTGGGCGGACGTCAAAGAGGAGTGTGACCACCTGGGCGCACGTCGAAGAGGAGTGTGAAGTGACCACCCGGGCGCGTGTCGAAGAGGAGTGTGAAGTGACCACCCGGGTGCGTGTCGAAGAGGAGTGTGAAGTGACCACCTGGGTGTGTGTAGAAGAGGGGTGTGAAGTGACCACCTGGGCGCGTGTAGAAGAGGAGTGTGAAGTGACCACCTGGGTGTGTGTAGAAGAGGGGTGTGAAGTGACCACCTGGGCGCGTGTAGAAGAGGAGTGTGAAGTGACCACCTGGGCGCGTGTAGAAGAGGAGTGTGAAGTGACCACCTGGGCGCGTGTAGAAGAGGGGTGTGAAGTGACCACCTGGACGCGTGTCGAAGAGGAGTGTGAAGTGACCACCTGGGTGCGTGTGGAAGAGGAGTGTGAAGTGACCACCTGGGCGCATGTAGAAGAGGAGTGTGAAGTGACCACCTGGGCGCGTGTAGAAGAGGAGTGTGAAGTGACCACCTGGGTGCGTGTGGAAGAGGAGTGTGAAGTGACCACCTGGGTGCGTGTGGAAGAGGAGTGTGAAGTGACCACCTGGGTGCGTGTGGAAGAGGGGTGTGAAGTGACCACCTGGGCGCGTGTGGAAGAGGGGTGTGAAGTGACCACCTGGGCGCGTGTAGAAGAGGGGTGTGAAGTGACCACCTGGGCGCGTGTGGAAGAGGAGTGTGAAGTGACCACCTGGGCGCGTGTGGAAGAAGAGTGTGAAGTGACCACCTGGGTGCGTGTGGAAGAGGAGTGTGAAGTGACCACCTGGGCGCGTGTCGAAGAGGAGTGTGAAGTGACCACCTGGGCGCGTGTGGAAGAGGAGTGTGAAGTGACCACCTGGGTGCGTGTGGAAGAGGGGTGTGAAGTGACCACCTGGGCGCGTGTGGAAGAGGGGTGTGAAGTGACCACCTGGGCGCGTGTAGAAGAGGAGTGTGAAGTGACCACCTGGGCGCGTGTAGAAGAGGAGTGTGAAGTGACCACCTGGGCGCGTGTGGAAGAGGAGTGTGAAGTGACCACCTGGGCGCGTGTTGAAGAGGGGTGTGAAGTGACCACCTGGGCGCGTGTAGAAGAGGAGTGTGAAGTGACCACCTGGGCGCGTGTAGAAGAGGAGTGTGAAGTGACCACCTGGGCGCGTGTAGAAGAGGGGTGTGAAGTGACCACCTGGGCACGTGTTGAAGAGGGGTGTGAAGTGACCACCTGGGCGCGTGTAGAAGAGGGGTGTGAAGTGACCACCTGGGCGCGTGTGGAAGAGGGGTGTGAAGTGACCACCTGGGCGCGTGTGGAAGAGGAGTGTGAAGTGACCACCTGGGCGCGTGTAGAAGAGGAGTGTGAAGTGACCACCTGGGCGCGTGTAGAAGAGGAGTGTGAAGTGACCACCTGGGCGCGTGTGGAAGAGGAGTGTGAAGTGACCACCTGGGCGCGTGTGGAAGAGGAGTGTGAAGTGACCACCTGGGCGCGTGTAGAAGAGGAGTGTGAAGTGACCACCTGGGCGCGTGTGGAAGAGGAGTGTGAAGTGACCACCTGGGCGCGTGTAGAAGTAAGCCCACCAGGTGATGCACTAAAGGCTGGTAGACACAGATTTCAAGTAAGTCCAGGAAGAACCCCATATTTTTACCAACCACTATGAACCACTCAGGTACAAGCAGAAAACTGAATTTTAATAACAAATGTACACTCAGCAAGGGAAGTACAGCAGAATGAAAGACAGCCAAGGGAACTGACAAGGCATTCATTCAGAAACTGATTACAGACATTCTCAGTGGGTTTCAAACTGGGCAGGAAGGTAGGAGAGGACATAAGCGAAGTGAACAGTGACTAAACAGTGACAGACAGGATCAATGGGTTAAACATACTGGTGCTTGGTATCTAAAGAATATTTATTCAGTGCATTATGCTGCTTTTAATTTCTACCCCATTGTTAAGGACTAGATCTTAAGCTCTCTATTTGTCATATTCTTTTCCCTACAAAATGAGTCAAGATTCTTGAGTATTTTATTCATTTTGTAGTATTTAACCTCTCCAACAGTAGGTTCATTCTCATTAATTTTTCTAATTTAAAATGCTCCCTCACAGGTTACATTTTTAAAAACTTCAACTCACTTTATTACAAATTATTCAAATTATGTTGATTTTTGAAACTTACCAGCTACTAGTATATGTAAAACCAACAAATGGAAGGTGATGGCCAGAAAATGCAGTATGTGTTGGTGGGGGCATTGTTTCCTAAGGGGAAAAAAATAGTGATCTGGTAAGGCATAGTTACGTGCTGAGATTGGACTACAAATATTAACTGTTAATAGAAATAAACAGTGAGAAGTTTGGTACAGAGGTTAGTGATGTAAAATTTAGACTGAACACTGCTACTATAAAATTCCAGCAAGTTAGAGTGAAGCCTGATTGATATTGAAATTATAGTCATTATTCATGTATTTTGTATTTGCAAATTTATCTAGAAGATCCTTTTATTGAGATAAGGTCTTTTGACACAGCCAAGTGCCTCAGAGGTATGATCTTCCCCATCTTCCCCACTACTGAGTTACAAGCAGGTGACAATCAAGCCCAGTTTAGAAAATGCATTTCTTGCAAGTCCAAAACCAATACTCTCACAGCTTATGTAATCATTCAAGATATGTGGAGAGAAAAATGAGAGGTACCCTATGCTTCTTTCTCATGCTGAAACTGAACAGGAATCCTCTTTCCATTTCAAGTCTCGTATTGCAGCAAATGTCCTTTGCCAGCTTTACTCACAGGTTTTGTGCCTTTTATGATCTTAACACTATTTAAAATGGCTTCCAGGCACAGCACAGAAGTGCTACCTAGTGTTTAACTTTTCTCTTTCTGTCCTTTTTTTCCTCCTCCCCTACTCCCGTCCCCTTAGTTTTGAAACAGGGTCTTATCTCTATCCCAGACTGTCTTTGAACTCATGGTCCTCTTGCCTCAGTCTTCTAAGTGGTAGGATTACAGGTGTGTGCCACCATCCCTGGCTATTGTCTAATGTTTCAAAGTAAAAGATTACAATGTCCCTTTACCAAGAAAATAAGATATATTCAGTAAGGTCCATTCAGTAATGAGTTGCAGTGTTGCTTCTAAATTTGAGTTCAATGTCAATGAATCAACAAAATACATTACATAAAAAGCGCACATTTCAAAAAGGCTATTTTAGCCAGGCATGGTGGCACACACCTTTAATCTCAGCACTTGGGAGGCAGAGGTGGGAGGATCACTGTGAGTCCGAGGACAGCCTGAGAAACATAGTGAACTTCAGGTCAGCATGGGCTAGAGTGAGACCACACCTTGAAAAAAGAAAGGCTGTGCTATTAAAAATATGACCAAAGGCTTACAGGAATCTAACTTGTATTTCCAAAGAGCAATGGTCAATGTTAGCTAACACACTATTCACCCTAACTTTAAAGAATATAGCTACTGTGAATAAATAAAATTAATTGTACTTTTCACTTAATTTGAATTGACTTGCAATTTCTGTCAATAATAAATACAATGCTAATAATAAAAAGCTGTTGAGGGAACAACACCTAATTTTTGTAAAGTTTAGAGGGTATAGCAAGCCAGGCATGGTGGCGTATGCCTTTAATCCCAACACTTGGGAGATGAGAGGTAGGAGGATCACTATGAGTTCAAGGCTACCCTGAGACTACATAGTAAATTCAAGGTCAGCCTGGGCTAGAGTGAAACTCTACCTCAAAAAAAACAAAAATAAAAGAAATAGAAAGTGTCGCAGAGGTTCTTATATGACTTGAAAACTATTGAACAATAAGTGATTAAAAAATTAATATAAAAATTTATTATTAAATTAAAACCATGAAAATAAGTTAACTGAATAAAAACTCAGGTGAAAAGGCTAAAAAGACAAAAAAGAACCCCAATAATTTCATGTATCATTTTCTCAAATTTCAACTTAATTATCAGAGTAGAGGTCACTATACGATGCTGGCTTCACTGTAATCTACAGTCTAAGAACGGCTGACTATTTGGCTAAGTCTACTTGTTCCATCTGCCTCAAGTAGATCCATAACCTCAGGCAAGGAAGGCAATGGGCTTACTTTCCCCATTCACTTTCTACTACCAAGTTTGTTACTAGCATGGATATCAAGCCTCCAAAATAAGTTTCCCACTTCAGCAACAGAGTGCTGGGGTTCACATCCAGCTACAGACTATAGGCAGAACCAAGCAGATGATGGAGTGTAAGGCAGGATAAGTGGAAAATACATTTTGACCAAAGCTCAGAAATTTTTCATGAAAAAATACTTCAATTTATCTCTCTATGATGTCAAGTCAGGAAATGGATGTTTTTAATCATTTTATCCAGTTTCATGGTAAGTTTTAGGGAGAGAAGTTTGCCAACCCCCTTCACTTTGCAATCAAGAAGTCTGTTTTTTGTTTTTTAAAGCATCTAGTCTTATCCTTTTCATAGGAAACCCACTGGCACAACTTACCTTAAGAAGTAAACATTTGAATTTTGTTCTTGGTCAGGGCTGACTATGCCGACTTAGCTAACTGGAGTAAGCACTGGAAGAAGACTACTGATAACACAGTCCTAAAACAAAGCTAATAAACAGGAAAAACTACTGGAGAACCGTATTTCAAAGAAGCATACGGACAGTATATCTTCATAATGTCATACTCACAGAATTTTTTAAGCAGTCATCATCCACATCAAAATTTGATGTGTCTGTTGGGCTACTAACTTCTGGAATATAAGGTGCTTCGCAGTTTCGAATATTATCCCAATCAATTCCACTAAAAAATGGGTGTTTCTTAAAGTCTTCTATTCCATTTTGACCAAGTCGATGTTCTCGGCTACAGATAAGCCTTCGAATAAGATCCTTAGCACTTTCAGACACATCAGTTACTTGGGGTGGAAACTGAAACCTCTCCTATACAGACAATGACACAAAGTACAAATATAAATCAGCAATTAGCTTAAAAATACAGTGAATGACATTTATTTTCTTAAAAATCTATTTCCTTCTAAACTTATCCAACAGTGTATGGTGATACATAGTACTTATTTTGATTCAAATGTCTCCCATAAACTTAGGTGTTCTGAATGCTAGGTTCCCAGCTGATGGAGATTTGGGAAATAACGCCTCTGGAGGCAGTGTATTTATTGTTGGTGGCGGGCTTATGGGTCTTAAATCCAGCTTCCTCTTGCCAAAGTTTGGCACACTCTCCTGTTGCTGCTGTCCACCTGATGTTGGCCAGTGGGTGATGTCCACTCTCTGCTCATGCCATTGTTTTCCCCTGCCATCATGCAGCTTCTCCTTGAGTCTGTAAGCCAAAACAAACCCTTTCCTCCCACAAGCTGTTCTTGCTCAGGTGTTTTCTGCCAGCAATATGAACCTGACTGCAACAGTACTAATACTGAAAGAAATTAAAGATGGATGAGAAAAGATCATTTTCTGCCAGGCATGGTAGTTCACACCTTTAATCTCAGCACTTGAGAGGCAGAGATAGCAGAATATCCATGAGTTCAAGACCAGCCTGAAGCTACATAGTGAATTCCTGGTCGGCTTGGGCTACAGCAAGGCCCTACCTTGAAAAAGCAAAAAAAGAAAAACTCATTTTCCTAAAAGAATGTTTAATTTCATAAATAGCTATGTTATAGAACAGCAACAGAAAGAACAAGTCAAATACCATAAAACTTTAAACTGCTATGAAAATGAAACTAATTAAAAGGAGCATTAATGACTCAATATTTCAATAGAATATATATGAATAGTCATATATATTACAAACTACTGATTAACTGATACTAAACACTTAAAAGAATTTAGCACATATCAGGTACTATTAAAAATTATTTTTTGAGGGCTGGAGAGATGGCTTAGCGGTTAAGCGCTTGCCTGTGAAGCCTAAGGATCCCGGTTCCAGGCTCTACTCCCCAGGACCCATGTTAGCCAGATGCACAAGGAGGAGCACACATCTGGAGTTCGTTTGCAGTGGCTAGAGGGGCTGGCGGCATGACCATTCTCCGCCTCCCCCCCCCCCCGCTCTCAAATAAATAAATAAATAAATAAAATAAACAAAAAAATTAAAAAAATTTATTTGGTTGAGCAGGGCATGGTGGTGCACGCCTTTAATCCCAGCACTCAGGAAGCAGAGGTAGGAGGATCACCATGGGTTCAAGGCCACCCTGAAACGACATAGTGAATTCCAGGTCAGCCTGGGCCAGAGTGAGACCCTACCTCGAAAAACCCTCCCCCCAAAATTATTTGCTCACATAACTTAATCCCTACAACAATCACCTTAGGAAGGTATGACTTTTTGTTTGTTTGTTTTTTGAGGTGGGGGGGTTCACTCTAGCTCAGGCTGACCTGGAATTTACTACATAGTCTCAGGGTAGCCTCAAACAATCCTCCTACTTCTGCCTCCTGAGTGCTGGGATTAAAGGCGTGCACCACCACACCCAGAGGAAGGTATGACTTTTAACAGCAGTATTATAGAAGAAGAAATGAAGGCATATATATAGAGTTCAAATAATATTCTCAATGTCACACAACTAGTAAATGACAGAAATGGATTTGGAACCAAAAATTGCCTCACTCAAGACCTTTTACTGTTAAGGACTACAATGCTATACTTCAACGATTTTTTTTTTTTCTGAAATGGCATAATTGCTATTTAGAACCTTTAATTTCTTCAAAACTACTTAAAGCACTATCTGTGCAGCTGGGTAGAAGAGAACAAACTATAAAATTAATTTATATATTCATACACCAATGACATCACCAGAACATAGACTATCATTTGCTATTGGGAGATATTCAGATTCCTATTAAGGGCTTAGGCAATGCTCACAATCTTCTGAAGCTGGACAATCAAAACCTTTCTTACTATTTTGTAGGATCTATTGTACTCAACTTAGTACTGTACTACAAGATAGAGGTTTTATAAATTTGTGCCTGGTGTGCATCCCGTTCCAGTGCTTTGTGGTAATTAATACTGGAATAGGTATACTACATTACAACCCTGTTCTAATATACTGTGATTAAGCACATTTCTAGACCTCACGTTGCTCAATCTGAAGATCTAGTCTAACCATTCTTTTAAGGTTTGAGGCCCATACTTGTAACCTGCTTGAGAAAGCTTATTCCAATTTATATTCCCATCAACAGGCTCCTTCAGCCTTCCCTTTTGTTGTTTGCTTCTGTGGATGTGTGCACAAGTGTGAATACACACAGGGTGGCAGGGTCTCCTGCCACTACAAATGAGCTTCAGATCCATATACCACTTTTTGCATTTGGTTTAATGTGGGTACTGGGGAACTGAACCCAGACCAGCAGGGTTGGTTTTCAAGCAAGTGCCTCTAACCTCTGAGCTATTTCACAGGCCTCTATCAACATGTGTTAAGAATACTTTCCATCATTTTAGTAGCTAGTAATTTTTTTCTTTTTGTCTGTCAATTTGAAAAGAAAAAAAATCTCATTTTTATTTTTATTCAAACTACATTTATTACTACTGAGAATTTTTACATGCATTCTATTCATGATGGCATGCATTATATAGTAAATACCGATAGAAAGTGTTTACTTTTAATTTGTTATTCATTTGAATAAACCAATATCCTATTTATTAGCACCTCTAAAAAAACACAGGAAAAAAAACCTAATAATTTTATGGAATGTGATTACTCAATGGTTGTTCTCTACCAGCAAAACAATGTGACTTTTTCATTATTTTTAGAAAAACATTTTCTCTTTAACATCACATTACTTAACATTATATACTGTCTACCGTAATAATTTGAAAAAAGTTAAAAGATACTAACTTTGTGGTTCATGATCTTTCCATATGTCTCCACCAGAGATTCTGCATAGAATGGTGTTTCTCCATAAAGCATTTCATACATACAGACCCCCAAAGACCACCAGTCACACTCAGGTCCATATCTGCCTTTTCCATCTTCCATAGCTTGAAGAATTTCAGGAGAAATATAATCTGGAGTCCCAACTGCAACTGAGGATTGGACCTGAAGAAGTTCACATTTTTACTCATCTACTATATTAGAAATAAAATAATTTTAAAACAAGACTAATTACATTTACTTGAGATACACAATAGATAATATTTTCTATCAACCACGCATTTGTCATTTGAATTTAGCCTCCAAATATATTGAATGATTTTATATAATCTCTTTATTAATAGTTTTCTACATTCTTTATACTATAAAACCTTCATTAAAGCTGGCCACATTTTCAAGAAAAAAAATGATTTGAGTCATCAAAGCCAACAAACAACAAACTCAATGTTTAGTTTATAATATTACTATTGTTTTGTTTTATTTTAAAAGTATTGTATTTATTTGCAAGCAGAGAGAGAGAGGAAAGAATGAGCTCTCCAGGCCCTCTAGCACTTACAGACAGACCCCAGATGCATGCACCACTTTGTGCATCTGGGTTTATGTGGATACAGGGGAATCAAACTCCGATTGTTAGGCTTTTCAGGTGAGTGCCTTAACCATGGACCCATCTCTCCAGGCTTTCTTGTTGTTTCTTTAAAAAATATTTTTATTTATTTAGCTGCAAGTAGAGGGGGTGGAGAATGAGTATGCCAGGGCCTCATGTCATTGTAAATGGACAGTAGCATGCACCACTTTGTGCATGTGGCTTTACAAAGGTAATGGGGAACTGAACCCAGACCATCAGTCTTTGCAGGCAAGCACCTTTAAGCATTGAGCCATCTCTCTAGCCCTGGTTTGGTTTTTTTTTGAGACAAGGTCTTGCTATAATAGCTAAGGCTGGCCTTGAATTCAAAATTTTTCTGCCTCAGATTCCCTAGTGCTGGGATTATTGGCATGCACTACCACATCCAGCTTTATTATTTTATATGCATATCTGTAAACCCAGTATAAATTTAAAAAGCAGAAATGAAAAATTTATCATCATACAGAAGAGGAACTCGTGAAATTTCCAACACTATAAATTATTTTAACCTTCTTAATGAAAACACAAGAAAGCTAAAAGTTACTTATTATATAGCAAAGTACTTATTTAAAGAATTATAAAAGCATAATCTTCAAAAATGAAGTCTTAAATTTTAAAAAGTTGAACATATGCTATAACAAGTTATATATCTATATTAGAAACTAGGTAACTAAAAAGGTTCCATTAGAGCATATACCTCAAGACCTCCTGAAACCCTCCAAAAAGGACTCTACATGTTTTAAAAAATCATATATAAAGATGACTGTCAAAGTAAAAGAATGCTTACTATTCTTGATTATCTAGATTAAATTACCATTCCCAACAATTAGGATAGACTCCAACACTGACAATACTCAGATTAAATAACATGAAAAAAAATCTCCATTACAAACTTTAAAAAACTGTAACAACAATTTGAATAAACAGAACAACTCTAAAAGGGAGAAATCCTGAGGGACCAATAATCAAGATGCAGTTGATATCTACAATGATAAACAGAGTTGGGATGGGGATAGAAAAATTTTTTTATTTTCTAAATACATAAAATTTAAAACACACAAGGGGATAAAAAGAAAGACCCTGAGGGCTGGAGATATGGCTTAGCATTTAAGGTGCTTGCGTGCAAAACCAAGGACCAAAGTTTGATTCCCAAGGTCCCACATAAGCCAGATCCATATGGTGGTGCATGCATCTGGAGTTCGTTTTCAGTGGCTGGAGGCCCTGGCATGCCCATTCCCTCTCTCTCTAGCTTTCTTCTCTCTCAAATAAATAAAGATTTTTTTTTTTTGAAAAAAGAAAGACCTTGAGCTTACATGAGAAGATAGGCTGCCATGGAACTTTTACTGTAAAAGGTGTATCAAAAATATTTTATTTTTTATTTTAGAGCAACAGACAGAGAGAGAAAGAGGTAGATAGAGAGAGAATAGGTGCACCAGGGCCTCCAGCCAGTGCAAACGAACTCCAGATGCATGTGCTACCTTGTGCATCTGGCTTTCGTGGGTCCTGGAGCCTCAAACTGGGGTCCTTAGGCTTCACAGGCAAGTGCTTAACCGCTAAGCCATCTCTCCAGCCCTGTAAAAAGTATTTCTTACAGGATTATTTTTCTGTTGTTGAGCTCTTAATTGTTACATATAAATTTCTTTTTCTTTTTCTTTATTTATGAGACAGAGGGGACAGAGAGAATGAGAATGGACATGCCAGGGCCTCTAGCCACTGCAAATGAACTCCAGAGGCATACGACACCATGTACATCTGGCTTGTGTGGGGTCTGGAGAATTGAACCTGGGTCCTTAGGCTTTGCAGACAAGTGCCTTAACCGCTAAGCCATCTCTCCAGCCCTCTTTATATATTTTTTTATTTAACTTTATTTATTTAGAGAGAGAGAGAAATAGGAAGGGAAAGAGAGAAAGGGTGCACCAGGGCCTCTAGCTGATGCAAAGGAACTCCAGATGTGTACACCCCCTTGTGCATCTGGCTTCTGTGGGTCCTGAGGAATTGTACCTGGCTTTGCCGGCAAGTGCCTTAACCACTAAGCCAGTTCTCCAGCCCTCTTTATATATTTTTGATATCTGCATGTTACCAGTGGCCCCTAACACTGCAAACAAACTCCCAAAGCATATGCCACTTTGCATATCTGGCTTTATGTGGGTATTGAGAAATCAAACCTGCGCTGTCAGGCTTTGCAAGCAAGTGCGTTTAAGCACTGAGCCATCTCTTCAACTCTAATTTACTATTTTGTTTTATTTTTCTTGGTTTTTCGAGGTAAGGTCTCACTCTAGCCCAGACTGACCTGAAATTCACTATGTAGTCTCAGGCTGGCCTCAAACTCACAGTGATCCTCCTACCTCTGCCTCCCAAGTGCTGGGATTAAAGGTGTACACCACCACACCAGACTCTAATTTACTATTTTTGTACCTGTGTTTTTGTGTAATCTTTAGTATACTATTGCAAAATTCAATTAACAATAGTTCCCCTTATGCTTTCTTTTAAGAATTTTGTACTGCTGATTTTTTTTTTTAGTTAAAAAAAAAAAGAGAGAAAAAGAATTGTCATGCCAGGGCCTCAGCCATTGCAATTGAATGCCAGATGCTTGTGCCACCTAGTGGCTATGCAACCTTATACCTGCCTCACATTTGTGCATCTGGCTTATGTAGAATCTGGACAGAGATCAAAGATGGGTCCTTAGGCTTCACAGGTAAGTGCCTCACCTCCTAAGCCATCTCTCTAGCTCTGTACTGTTGCTTTTTATATTTGATCTTTGATCACTTATGAGTTGATGTCAATATGGTATGAAGTAAACTAAGTGTCTTATTTTTATTTAGACTGTGATAGAAAAAAAGACTAATTCTATCTCTAAGTAAACTATGAATGTTAAAAAATATTAAAAAGAGGCATTAAAATATCTAAAACAAAATGTATAACTTCCAAAGAAGAAAAAGCAGTAAAACTAAATAATCCAGACAAAAGAAGGGAAACAAAGGTATGCAAAAGCAAATAACCAAGAAAAACCTACACTACAACAGTACAAGATACTAGAAATCAATACAAATACACTGATAGTAACAAAACCCATGATAGATTAAATTCTCCTATTAAAGACAAGACTTATAACATGGGAAAAATATAACCAAAATTAGCAAAACAGAAACAACTTGTTTAAAAGTAATACATATAAAACAAAAAGGACACAAGTTTAAAGTAATGGGATGAAAAGATGAAAATTAAAAGAAACTTAAGATAGGTATACAATTGTCACCTAAATTGATTACAAGGCCAAAATTATTAAGACTCCCAGCACTCCCCTTTTTTTCCTTTTTTTGTTTGTTTTTCAAGGTAGGGTTTCACTCTAGCTCAGGCTAACCTGGAATTCACACTGTAGTCTCACAGTGGCCTCACACTCACTGTGATCCTCCTCCTACTGCCTCCCAAGTGCTGGCATTAAAGAGGCCTGCCATCATACCTGGCTTTCCTTTTGTTTCTTAATTTGATTTAATTATTTGCACATGTGTATGTGTATAACAAACCAGGGTGTCTTGCTGCTGCCAACAAATGCTCATCTGGCATTACATAGGTGGCTGGGGAATTGAACCCAGCCCAGCAAGCTTTGTAAGCAGGGGACTTTAACCACTGAGACATCTTCCCAGTGACTATTAAGACTTTTAAAATCACTAATATAATTTTTTAAACTACCACAAAAAAAAAATACAGAAGACAGGCTGAACAATACTGTTACAAAAAGGCCATGTAGAATATGATAACTTTAAAGGAAAAACATAATAAATCTACCACCATAATGATTTTGACCTAACAGATTAACAGATCACAGAAAATTTGTGGGCAAACTGACCTGACTCTTATAAACTGTTGTAGTTTGAATGTACATCCTCTGTGATGATTGTTTTGTTGTCAACTTGATTTATTTAGGAATCCACAGACATTCATCGAGTGGGTCTCTGAGGTTATTTCCAGGAAGGGTTAACTGAAGGAGGAAGACCTTCCTCCCAGAGTGAGTCCTTCCCTCAGAGTGGGCAGCCCCTCTCAGAGTGGGGCTTTATTTAAGAAAGATCTGGGAGAAAAGAATCCCTTCCTCCCATGTTGCTGTCCATGCCATTTGCTGCCTTTTAGCGTAAACTGAAGACCAACATGGACTAAAGACCAGATATTCTCCAGGAAGCCTCCAGGCCTTCAGTGCTGGACTGGGACTGCTGAGGCATCCCGTCTCAGAATGAGCAGATACCGGTTCCTTGACTCTCGGGCCTGCAGATTGCTACTGTTGGACTGCCATAAACTAATCCAATAAGTTCCCCTCTTAATATAATTCATTCTATCGGTTCTGTTCCTCTAGAGAACCCTAGTACATTCCCTCTAGACTCAGGTGTTTTATTAAAGCTTGTAACTTGGGTATCCAGCCTCCTGGCTGGAGAAGATGTCACTGAGGGCAGATACTGGGGTCCAGCCCTAAAGTGTGTTTGGGGGTGGATCTGCAGAGAGGACATTATTTATAATTATATAAGAAATCTAAGCAAGTCAACAAATTATTTTGAACTTCTAAAAATGTAGCAAGATTGCTAAAATCAGAATGAATATGGAAGGTCAACTGTGGTTTTAATAAAGAGAAACAATTATATTACAAATTTAAACTGTCAACTATCATGACCAAAAAAAAAAAAAGTCCCACAAGGTGCACACCAACAAATCTAACACAGAGACAATGGAGTAACAGTGAATGCAATACAACTTTACTAACAGACAAAGAAAACTTAAAACAATGGAGAGAGCTGGAGAGATGGGTTAGCGGTTAAGTGCTTGCCTGTGAAGCCTAAGGACCCCGGTTCGAGGCTCGATTCCCCAGGACCCACGTTAGCCAGATGCACAAGGGGGCGCTTGCATCTGAAGTTCATTTGCAGTGGCTGGAGGCCCCGGCGTGCCCATTCTCTCTCTCTGCCTCTTTCTCTCTCTGTCACTCTCAAATAAATAAACATAAACAAAAAAAAAATTTAAAAAACAATGGAGCAAGGCTACATTGATGAAAGAGAACTCAATGCTATAAACATAAATTTTAATCTCAAAATTCAATGGAGGTTCAGAAGCTTGTATTTATGAAGGAATGTTTGTATGTGTGTACAGGCATGAATATAAACTAATAATTTAATCCTAACAATTAAATGGAAAAACCAAGAGCCAAAAGTATTCAAGTTATATTTAGAAGAAAAAATAATTATAGTGAACATAGCTGTACTAGAAACTGACCAGTTACAAAGGTAAAATGATTAAGATGGTGTGTTTTGAATGTGAAATGTCCCCTGTGGTGGTTTGAATGTATGTCCCCCCATAGACTCAGATGTTTTATTAAACTTGTAACTTAGGTCTCCAGCCACCTGGCTGGAAGGAGGTATTACTGGGGGCAGATCCAAGGATCCAGCCCCAAGTTGTGTTAGGAGGCAAATCTAAATTCCAGCCCAAAAGTATGCAGAGAGGTCTGCACTCTGGTTTGATTCCCCAGTACCCATATAAGCCAGGTGCACATGGTGGTACATGAGTCTGGGGTTTGTTTGCAATGGCTAGAGGCCCTGACATGCTCATTCTCCCTCCCTCTGTGTGTGTGTGTGTGTAATATCTAAATAATATAAATATATATATAATATATAAATATGAATAATATCTAAATTACATATATAAACAAACTAAGGACTGGAGAGAGATGACTTAGCAGTTAAGATGCTTGCAAAGCCAAAGGACCCAGGTTTGATTCCTCAGGCCACACATAAGCCAGACGTACAAGATGGTACATGCATCTGGAGTTCATTTGCAGTGTGCCCATTCTCTTTCTCTCTCAAATAAATAAATAAAAATATTTTTAAAAAACTGGCTGGAAAGATGGCTTAGTGGTTAAGGTATTTGCCTGCAAAGCCAAAGGATCCTGGTTCAATTCTCCAGGATCCACGTAAGCCAGATGAACAAGGGGGTACATGTGTCTGGAGTTCGTTTGCAAGTGGCTAGAGGACCTTGCATGTCCATTCTCTCTCTCTCTTTCTCTCTCTCTCAAATAAATATATTAAAAAAAAAACAAGCTATGCAACAATATGAAGTGGTCACATACTCTAGGAAGAACAGAAATCAGAAGCAGTCAGGTGTGGTAGCATACAAATTTAATCCCAGCACTAGGGAAGCCAAGGTGGGAGGATCGCTGTGAGTTTGAGACCAGCCTAAGACTACATGGTGTATTCCAGGTAAACCTGGGCTACAGCGAGACCCTACCTCAAAAAAAACAATAAAAGGGCTTGAGAGATGGCTTGAGTGCAAAGCCAAATAATCCAGGTTTGATTCCCCAGGACCCACATGAGCCAGATGCACAAGGTGGCGTATTATGTCTGGAGTTTGTTTGTTGTGGCTAGAGGTACTGGCATGCCCATTCTCTCTTACTGCTCTCACAGTCTCTCTTCCTCTCTGTCCACCCCCTTCCTTCTCCTCCCTCTCTCAGATAAGAGAGAGAGAGAGAGAGAATATGAATGAATGAATGAATGAATGGGCATGCCAGGACCTCTAGCCTCAGGAATGCTTCCTGAAAAAAAGAATTCCTTTGTTGGACACTGTCCCTCAGAATAACTAAATAATTAGGATATGGTGGAAAAGAACTTAGCAATATCTCAAGTACAATAATAAACAGGTACTAAGCAAAAGAAAAAGTAAACACCATTCTCATAAATATCATTCTCAAGACCATGAATATAAGCAGGTGAAGAATTTATAGGGAAGTCTATGAATAGGTATAGCCAATGCTTCTTTGAAGAAAGAGGTGGAGCATAGACAAATGGGAACAAATGGGAATGACTGAATAGACTGATAGTTTCTAAAACACAGAAGACATGACATAACAAGGGCAATATGGATAAAATAATTTATCTGTATGTACCGTTCCATCTTCCATCAGCTTCAGACAAGAACCAAAATCTGCTAAACGAATATGTCCATTCATATCCATCAATATGTTGTCAGGTTTAATGTCTCTGAAAAATAAATACATGCAATTTCAGTTGAAAAAATAAACATAATCAGTTGTTTTTTTCAGACAAAAAGAACTTTCTTACCAAACGATCTCAACTTCTGGGCTGGAGAGATGGCTTAGCAGTTAAGGTGCTTGCATGCAAAGCCTAAGGACCTGGGATCAATTCCCTCAGACCCACGTAAGCCAAATGAACAAGGTGGCACATATGTCTAGAGTTCACTTGCAGTGGAGAGAGGCCCTGGCATGCCCATTCTCCCTCCCTCCCTGCCCCTCTCTCTGCCCCCTTTTCTTAAATAAATAAATAAATAAATAAACAAACAAAAACTCAAAGCCAGGCATGGTGTCACTTGCCTTTAATCCCAGCACATGGGAAACAGAGGTAGGAGGATTGCTTGAATTAGAGACCACCCTGAGATTACATAGTCAATTCCAGGTCAGCCTGAGCTAGAGTTAAGACCCTACCTTGAAAAAAGAAGAAAAGTAAACTCTATGAAAATCTATAACTATTCTGTGGGTTCCAACCCTAGCTCTCATTCATATTTAAATTTTACAAAATATAAACTTTTAGTATTCTCTTGAAAGTAAGGAGGCTATGTCTTGAGAATCCCAAGTTCAAGGCCAGCCTGTGCTGTATGAAAAATAAAATGAAACACCGATAATCCTTTCTGCTTATAATAGAAGGGAAAAGTTCCAAATTATATATCCATAGTCATCCTTTGTAGCTGGTTAATGTTTATCTCCCCTCTAAAGACCGATAGCCATGAAGGTCACTGCCTTAATCTAGCTAGCTTACTCCCACCGAACCTGCAGTACACAGCACAGCATACTCCGTGTTAAAAGCTAAATTGATAACTTTTTAAATGCTAGAATGTACATGCCCCACACCCTCATATCTCTGAAGCTGGGAGGCATCATACAAGGATGATAAGCTGCATTTTTTCTTTTAACATTTACAATAATGTTCTGGCATGTTCTGAAGTCAAATCTTGAATTCGACCATAGAATGACTTTTACTGAATGAAACACGTTTCATATTTAGTAATTTCAAATAATATTATCACTATTTCTGCCAGAATTCCTTTATATCCCTCATAGCCAGACACTTCTATTGGTTCTAGTTTCCTCTACTAATCAAACACTGCAACTACCTACCTTATATACAAATCATTGTGAAGAAAATGCTGGAATGAATGTCTTTATAAGTTCATCACATACAATTATTTCTTTATGATAAATTCATAGATCATGTGGATGACAAATATATGTGTGTGTATATATATTTGTACACATATATAAAGCTTTTGAGAAAATTTACAGTAGGAAAAGAATTTTTATCAATTTTCAACTTAGCTCAATAGTGAAGAATAGCACCTGGTTTCTCATACTATGACAGTGGTAGGTGGTATTCATTCACTTTAATCTTTGCCATTCTGACGGCTAAAAAAGCAGTAGTTGCTGGTATTTCCTTCATTACTTCTGAGATTAAATATTTTCATATGAACATAACACTTGCATTACTTCTTTTATTAACTGCTCATCCATGTTCTTTCAATCACAACTCATATAATGCATTACTCTTACATTTCTAGGTAAGTTCATTTCCTCTTTTTTTTTTTTTTTTTTTTTGATGGGGTTGTGGGGGAGTGGTAGTAATTTCAAGGTACGGTCTCATCCTAGCCCAGGCTGTCCTAGAATTCACTATATAGTCTCAGGCTGACCTCAAACTCCGGGTAATCCTCCTACCTCTGCCTTCCAAGGCAGGTGCCACCATGCCCAGTCTTTATTTTCTTTCTTATTAGGAAAAGCACAAGAAAGAATATTTTGATATAAAGCTCTAAAAATAAACAGCTTTATATAAAGCAAAAGCTCCTCCATGAGATAAGAGTGTGAGCCTATGATTATCAATGACATGAATGACAGAACTGCAGTACGGACATGAGGTGTGCTAATGAATTTCATGCATTGTTTTTTCTTTTATTTATTTTTTGTTTACTTTTATTGACAACTTCTATGATTGTAAACAACATCCCATTGTAATTCCCTCCTTTCCCCCACTTTCCCCTTTGAAACTCCACTAAGCCACAATACACCTACTTAGTGTAACTTCTAATCTCAATAAACCACAATACCTTTCCTATTTATCTCCACCCTAAAAATTTTTATTCTTTTCTAAAAAAAAAAAAAATCAAAGAAAAATCAAGATTTAACAAGTAACAGGTTAAAAACTAAGCGTGAATAAGAAAGGGGAAAAAAAACAGAAGATGAAAGGTGACACCACAATTTTATAATATGGGAAAAATCCATGATAACTAATACAGGGAAAAGAAAGTAAACAATAGCTGTGTACAAGCAGAGAGAAAGGAATAAATTAGCATGATATATCATTTAATGTATGTGAATATCTGCAATGACAATTGGTACATATGGAAGGAAAGCATACTAAGCATACTAGCAGTACATGAAAAAATTAGAGATCATTAGTAAGTACACGTAAATGGACAGAAGAAAACAATCATAGTGTAATTCTTGGTTCAGCAACAAGCAACAGTCAAAGTTCCAATCCTATATTAACTACTAAGAGTAGGAGGATAATGATAGAATAACAGTGAGAGAAAGTTTAAGGGAAAAGTGGAAAGGAGGATACCAATATTTAATCCTCAACTAACATAGGAGGCAGTCAATGAAAGTCCTTACAAACTGTCTCAAGTTTCTAAGTCTCAAAATCTTGGAATTAAATGTCATGACTCTAAGACATGGGATTAAATAGCAGATGAATAAGGCTTTAATGGAACTGGACTTGGCTGCCAATGGGGAGCAAGCACAAATGATATAAAGGAACTACTCTTTAATATAGTCATTTTTGTTTCATAGCATTTGTACACATTTATGACGATAAAGTAATGTTTTGATTCTTGTATATATTGGGAGGCGTTCAACTCAGGACTACTAACCATCACGTTAAACTTTTATCATTGATAGTAAGTTCAAATTTCTCTAACCTGAATATTTGGAGACATATATATATATATATATATATATATATATATGGCATTAGTGTTAATTATATTCCCTCTTCTGTACCTTAGAACACCAGAACACATTTTTAATAGTGCCTGATGAGCAATGTTTTCCTGTCTCTCTGGCCCAATTTTCCTGAAACTGGTAATTACTATTCTTCTTTCAACGTATGTAACAACGTTTTCTTTGTTTTCATGGCATTTGCACACATTTAAGAGGTTTAGTGTGGTGTTTTATTTTTTTCAAATATATTTATTTTATTTATTTGAGAAAGAGGAAAAGGCAGAGAGAAAGGGCATGCCATGGCATCCAGTGACTGCAAAGGAACTCCAGACGCATGCGCCCCCTTGTGCATCTGGCTTATGTGGGACCTGGGGAATCAAACTGGGGTCCTTAGGCTTCACAGGCGAACGCCTTAACCGCTAAGCCATTTCCCCAGCCCTGATGTTTTAATTCTTGTATATATTGGGTAGTGTTTAACTCAGGTCTACTGTTTAAATTTTTACTTATTTATTTGCAAGCAGAGGGGGAGGGGAAAGAGGCAGAGAATGAACCTACTAGGGCCTCTTGCTACTGCAAATAAATTCCAGACATATGCACCACTTTGTATATCTGGTTTATACAGCTTTTTAAAAAAAATCTTGCTGAGCATGGTGGCGCATGCCTTTAATCCCAGCACTCGGGAGGCAGAGGTAGGAGGATCGTCATGAGTTCCAGGTCACCCTGAGACGACACAGTGAATTCCAGGTCAGCCTGGGCTAGTGTGAGACCCTACCTTGAAAAACCAAAAAAATAAAAATAAAATCTTTATTTCTTTACTTGAAAACCGAGCAAGATAGAAATGAGAGAAACACAGACAGAAAATGGGCATACCAGGGTCTCCAGCTGCTGCAAACTCTAGGGGCATGTGCCACTGTGCATCTGGCTTTAAGTGGATACTAGAGAACCAAACTCTGTTAGGCTTTGCAGGCAAATGCCTTTGCTGCTGAGCCATATCTCCAGCTCCGAGCCTTTTTAACACTACTTCCTTTTACTGCAAACAGTACTGTTTGACAAAAATTTAAAACCAAGAATACATGTACTTAGTCATTTCATCAAACATAAAAATTATTTGACTAAGCCACTATTATAACCCACAGACATCAGTATTTTCTCAAAAGTTAGTTATGAATATGAAAATCATATATAAATAATATAATGTTACAATGATACTAATTAGTTTCTGCTGACCTAGTGGAATATAATTATACATTCAATGTAATATGGTACCCACTGACTCATACCACATCTTCATTTTATTCTAGTGCTGAAAAAGAAATCTGTCTACTCTTAAAAAGGTGACTATCTGAGCAGATGGAAACTCTCCTAACGTGGGTTAATGAGGCCTTAGGAGGATGTGCTATTTCCCCTAACCATCTGCTGTATTTGAAAACATTTAGGTCTAATTTATATTTTGAATGTAGAGTGAAATAAAATTTAATGCTGAAAAGAGGTAGCACTTGAAAGATTCATAAGATTGGAGAAAAAGATGGCATTTCCATACAATTTAGGTGTTGAATATAACCTAAACTGCCTGGCCCATGGGAGGCCAAAACTATTTAAGTTCACACACTTTCCCACTATAAGCTAAAGGAAACATGTCCCTTTCGGGCTTTTCAATGGAAGACCCATCTTAAACTTCTGTGGTTCCCTTTGTTCTTCATCTTAATTTAATTCAGAGGGGCTAAAACAAAACCATTAGGGAGAAGGGAAAGAAAGTATGGCATGCGCTCAATTCACAATAGCTGGGAAATGGAACCAGCCTAGATGTCCTTCAACTGGTAAGTGGATAATAAAGATATGGCACACTTAATAGACTTCTACTCAGCAGTAAAAAAAAAATGAAGTCACGAAACTTGTAGGAAAATGGATGGATCTGGGAAGGATTATACTAAGTGAGGTAACCCAGGCCCAGAAAGCCAAACATCGCATGTTCTCTCTCATATGTGGATCCTAGCAATAGATAACTGGACTTCTGTGTGAGTAGGAAGAAAACTCAGTAGCACAGGCCAGTAAGCTAGAAAAGACCTATAAGGGGGAGAGAAAGGAAGGAAGGGGGTACTTAATAGTATGGTATTGTATATATGTAAGTAGAAGAATAGATTAATGGGGGTGAAAAGGCCCAGGTGAGGTCAGGAGAAGAGATTGAGTAAAGGAAAGGTGGAGGGAGGGCTAATCAAAATCTAAGAGGATGCAAATAAATCATATGGAATCCTCCTATTTTGGACAATGGAACACTCAAGAGCCATAGATCATTGTTAAAAATTTTTCAGTGCCAGGGATGGGATACCTCCAGTGAGTTGTTGGCCAGGGGGGTCCCTGATGCCCCCAAAACATTACAGGCCATTGTCGAGGCCCTTGGTTTCCCACCAGGAATAGATGGTAAGACCCTATTGCTGAAGACGCCACATACTTGGGCTGCAAGGCCACTGAGAAATCCTGCTGGAACTGAGCTGATAACCTCCTCCATGTAGACCAGCTGACAGAAAGCTGGAAGAAGCCATTCTACATTTAGTTCAATGGGAGAAAGAGAAATCACCAGTGCAGATACTCAACAGTGGACACTGCAAGCCTTATAATTGGCCAGCCAGGCCAAATGAGTCAACGGGTACAACAGTGCCACATCTGTCATGGTGGAAACCAACTGCCCTCCAATTGGACTGGAGGCCCACTCCATGGGGGGGAACACATCCCTGATACTAAAAACTTAAAACAGGGGTAGTCATGAGCCCTAGGGGTGTAACATCTGCTGATGTCTGGAAAAATGTATATACTATGCTTATCAAACTGCCCAGTAAGCACTTCTCTTAATATTTATACCCTTATATTAACGTTACTCTCACTTTGGGTAGAGAATCTTCTCTTTTCAGATGGCAGTGACCTTGGGATGACTCAGAAGGTATCATAGTGCTGGAAAGAAGTGACTGGAGTACTGAGTAACATCTCGATCACACCTTCCAAGGCACAGGGTCTAATGCGGAAGAGGTGGCAGAAAGAACGTAAAAGCCAAAGGAAGGGTAGGACTCCTTACAACATGCTCCCTCCAGACATAAAATGGCCTGGATATCCATGACCTCATAGTGCCTGACACTACCTACACAAGACCATCATAAGAGGAGGAAAAGATCATGACATCAAAATAAAAGAGACTGAGCCGGGCGTGGTGGCGCACGCCTTTAATCCCAGCACTCGGGAGGCAGAGGTAGGAGGATCGCCATGAGTTCGAGGCCACCCTGAGACTCCATAGTGAACTCCAGGTCAGCCTGGGCTAGAGTGAGACCCTGCCTCGAAAAACCAAAAACAAATTAAAAAGTAAAAATAAAAATAAAAAATAGAGACTGATTGAGATGGGGAGGGGGATATGATGGAGAATGGACTTTCAAAGGGGAAAGTGGGGGGAGGGAGGGTATTACCATGGGATATTTTTTATTATAATGGAAAATGTTAATAAAAATTGCTTCCTTCAACTCCCTTCCACAGGTGTTAATCCCTAATAAATATCCTCTTGACACATTTGGACTCAGCCTGGAGAACACAACTAACCAACGCAACAACAGGACAACAAACTCCATTTTCTGACATAAGAAGCAAAATAACATCTGGCATTCAGTGACCTCTTGTAAATAAGGTGGCAGCTGGGCAAGCCAACCAGATACCCCATAAAAAGTGAAAGAAATGTCTACAAAAGATAAAATCTTGACATTATCACTGCAAATCCATTATTCAAGTTTCTCCCTAATTTTGAGTATGAGTCAAATAATTTATCTACAAAGTTTCTGAAATCAGTAACTCTCCTTGATATTAAGCAAAAGCAAATAACATTTGGCTTTAAAACAACAGCATTTTTATCTAGAACCATCCCATCATAATGGGCTAACCTTAATCTCAGAATAGCATTATTTCAAAACAAATGAAAAAAAGTATCTATGATATACATATATAAGATACATGATTACTACAAATATTATCTCAAACTTGGGTTGTTAGGCTTTTTCTTCTATTGCATTTCATCCAACAAACCCTATTAAAATAGAATTGATCTATTTCCTGTGACTTATTGGTACATTTTAGAGTTAACCACATTATTAAACACATTATTAAAATGAAGGAGAGATTAATAAAAATTGCCATCACAGTCATGACTACAGAACAAATTATATGAACAAAAAGTAGGAACAGACTGGATGGAGAAATGGCTTAGAAGTTTAGACATCTGCTGCCAAAGCCAAAGGACTCATGTTTGATTTCCCAGTACCCACATAAAGCCAGATGCACAATGTGGCACACACAACTGGAGTTCGTTTGCAGTGACTACAGGCCCTGGTGCACCCTCTCTCTCTCTCATACACACATAAATAAACAAATAAATAAACATTTTTAAAAAGTAGGAGTATAAATCCACAAATAAGTTTGGCTATTTTGTTTTTTGTTTGGGTTGTTTGGGGAGTTGGGGGGACTAGAGTAAACAGTCTAAAAATGCATTCTATTCCAACAATTTATTTAAGCTACTACCTAAAAAGTATAAAATAATGATAGTTAAGGTATACTCTTAAGTTTCCCCAAACTTGCTTAAATTGCTTTCAGAAGATAAGCTTTATCCAACAAAAATTTAGTATTCCTTAGCCCTTAGGATCTTAGCCTGTTGTGAAACTTGGACATTTTCACATGAAAAAACCTCCACAAGGAAAAGGAAAAGTAGGCACAGAACACATGGAGCATGTACCTTGAAAACAGAAGTCCTCACTGCTTATTTTTTCCCTGGTAAAATGTCTTTACTTTAAATTTCTATCCTATCATTTTCTTTTATATTTGGAAATTGGTTTATTTTGTACAATCTTATTTTAAATTAACTAAATCCATATTGAAAAGGAAAGAGGAGAGGGAAAGGGAAAGAGAAAGGGAAGGACATGATTATCAGAAAATATACTCCAGCAGATATCCAATGTAACAGTAACTAATTTAACCCTTTATGATACATATAGAATTCATGGTCTAAATAACAAAAATGTGATTGTGAGTATTCCTAAAATATGATTTAACAGTGAGAATACTATGTTGCAATAATCTATTAATCCACAACCAGTAAGAAGCCCCTTCAAACCACAGTGTATTTGGTGAAGGATAAAAATCCTCCAGACACACATATTAAACTATACCCAATGAGCCCAAAAAAAGGGAAAAGTCATTATTTGTGTCTCTACAAGTTTGCCAAGTGATCAATCATTACATGCATCATTTACAGTTGTCTTGTTAACCTGTACCATCTTCAGGGAGGTGATGTATACTGAACTGGGCCTATATTCTATGACAGGACTAAGTATTTACTGGTCCCTTTAGATACAGACCTTCACGTTCTTCAAACACATAAAATATTTAATGTTTATTTGATAATTTGACCTGATCGTTTTCATGTCCTCATGATGTTTTATCTACAATCTTTTCATCTGGGTACTTGTTTTTCTATTTCCTAGGCTATTTCCTCAACTTTATTTTCCAACACTTCTGTCAACTTTTCTTTAAATCTGTTATAATTTCAAATGTTTTCTATTCTCTGAGGATCCCCTTTCTATAGCACCATATATATATATGAATGATATAAACGATGAAATGAGAGACGCTGCTTTAAACTGAGATGGAAGAATTCTGGAAGCTACAAAGTCCATAATGAAGGTGCCAAATATCTGTCTTTTAGTTGTATTCTCAAATGGCAAAGAACAAAGACCTTATAAAGACCTCATAGGCTCTCCACATTTATGAAAAAATTCTTGGCTATTCTGTTCACATTAAGAAAAGAGTGCTAGCCAGGCGTGGAGGCGCATGCCTTTAATCCCAGCACTCGGGAGGCAGAGGTAGGAGGATCGCCATGAGTTCGAGGCCACCCCTGAGACTCCATAGTGAATTCCAGGTCAGCCTGGGCTAGAGTGACACCCTACCTCAAAAAAACAAAACAAAAAAAAAAGAACAGAGTGCTATATAACGGGACATCTCTATGATACTCTCCAACAGAAGAGGTGGAAGAAAGAATGTAAAGCCCAAAAGCTGAGACTCTGGAACACTGTCTTCCACACACAAAGTGGCAGGTGAATTTATGACCTCACAGTGGCTACACAGACTTGGAAAACATGAAGGGCCAAAAAAAATTTAAATAAATAAATATAAAATAAAAACATGACATCAAAATAGAGGGACACAATGCCGGACACTACCTATACAAGACCATCATAATAGGAGGTAAAAGATCATAACATCAAAATAAAAGAGAGAGTGATTGAGGGGGGGGGGATATGATGGAGAGTGGCATTTCAAAGGGGAAAGTGGGGGAAGGGAGGGCATTAACAAGGGATATTGTTTACAATCATGGAAGTTGTTAATAATAAATAAGTTAATTATTAAAAACAAAAAATTAAAATTAAAATTCATTTGATTTGTCTCAGTAAAGAAAAGAAGGAGGAGGAGGAGGGAGGAGGGGGAGGAGGGAAGAAGAGAAGGGAGGGAGAGGAGGGAGGAGGAAGAAGAGGAGGAAGAGGAGGAAGAGGGAGGAGGAGGAAGAAGAAGAGGAGGAGGAGGAGGAGGAGGAGGAAGAACAACAACAACAACAACAACTATATAGAAAGAAGCAGCCACACAGTTGAGAGGCACCAGGAAGGGAGACAAAGGAAGGTGTTGAGAGGGGATTATGATCAGGATACATTTGTGTACATATGAAGGTTGAAAATTAAAAGGGTTAAAAAAAAAGGAATAGAGTGCTAGAACGAGTATAGGATGCTTTATAAGGCTGAGCCATCTGGTTTAGTTATTTCTTTGGGAGAATATCCCAACCTTACAGTTGTTGATCTTTCCATTAGTCTGTTTAGAATTTCCCAGAAAACAATCTTCCAATCTTCTGTCCAGGGTCAAAAGCTTGGCCATCAACATTCTTGGGGCCAAGTAGGAAGAGGGCCTGCTGTAGTCAATATGTAAAATTAATTCCTTCTCGTATCCAGAATGGTAGGATTGCCACACTGAGTCCTCAAAGAGCCCAGATACTTTGTTTTACCCTTTCCAGAGATGCTCAAGTCTTAAACAAGAAAAACAATTGTTCAGCATCCTGCAATAAAGGTGATCTGGGTTCTACAGGTTAAATTTCAACCAGCACTCAAAGAGCTTGGTAATAAAAGTCCCCAGATTTTTGAAGGATCTGCCATCACATATCTTGTTGTTTCTAAACATACTGGGGTTTATTTCAAAAAAACCACTATGTATTCATCAATGTAAACATGTGGTTTCAATTTGTTTCTAACATTAAATCTGGCATTTTTTCCCCATCTTTGGCCAGTGGCAGCCTTTCCAATTTAGCTACTGAATCCTTCTGACATGATCCTCAGGAAAATTCAACACAGGGCAAAACCAAAACTGCCTACAGAGATGTGTTTTCCTAAACATATCTAAAACAAGGGTGTTAAAAACAACATTGTTGGGGCTGGAGAGATGGCTTAGCAGTGAAGGCCTGCGAATCCTAACGACCCTGGTTCAATTCCCCAGGACCCATGTAAGCCAGATGCACAGGGGGCACATGTGTCTGGAGTTCGTTTGCAGTAGCTGGAGGCCCTGGCATGCCCATTCTCTTTCTCTCTGCCTCTTCCCCTCTCTCACTCAAATAAATAAATAAAATATTTAAAAACAACAACAACAACAAAAAAAAAAAAACACTGTTGCCAGGCAATGTGGCTTACACCTTTAATCCCAGTGTTCGGGAGGCAGAGGTAGGAGGATCACTGAGAATTCAAGGACAGCCTGAGACTACAGAGTGAATTCCAGGTCAGCTTGGGCCTAGAGTGAGACCCTACCTTGAAGGAGAAAAAAAAAAACACTGTTAAGGCAAGTATGTTTATAAACCTTGAGTTTTAGCATATTAGCACTCCTATTATCCCTAAATCTAAACAGGGCACCTTATAATACCACCTTAGAAAACATTTACAAAAAAAAAAAAACTAAACCAGCTCATGTTTTTTTTACTTTACTTTTAAACGTTAAATTGTTAGTTTTGCTTAATCTTTAAACCTTATTTGTACATTGTGTATTATGTTTTCCTATGTACCTCTGTCTAAACACAATAAACTCACTAATGTTGCTTCATTCTAGCTAGTCCTGAACTTCTTTCCTCTAAAAAAAAAAAGTTGTTCCCAGGCAGTCTCCCATCCAAGTACTAACCAGCCTGACCTTGCTTAGCTTCCAAGCTCAGACGAGATCGAGCGCATTTAGGGTGGTAGAGAGACTGATTGAGAAGGGGAGGGGATATGATGGATAATGGAGTTTCAAAGGAGAAAGTGGGGGGAGGGAGGGTATTAACATGGGATATTTCTTATAATCATGGAAGTTGTTAATAAAAATTTGGGGAAAAAATGTATTATTGGGATTTCAGTAACTAAAGGTCCATAAAGGTAAAAATTGAAATGAGTTAAAAAAAATTATTGGAGCTGAAGACATGGCTCAGAGATTAAAGGTGCTTGCTTACAAGGCCTGACTATATGAGTTCAATTATCCAGTACCCATATAATGCCAGATGCACAAAGTGGAACATGGGTCTGGAGTTCGTTTGGAGTGAAAAGAGAGAGGCCCTGACATGCCCATTTGCATTCTCTCTCCCTTTTTCCCTCCCTTTCCCACACAAATAAATATTTAAAAATATATGTATTTAGGACTGGAGAGATGGCTTAGTGGTTAAGGCACTTGCTTACAAAACCAAAGGACCCAGGTGTGATTTCCCAGGACCCACATAAGTCAGATGCACAAAGTGGTACATGTGTCTGGAGTTCATTTGCAGAGGCTGGAGGCCCTGGAGTACCCATTCTTTCTCTTTCTCTAGCTCCTTCTTCCCCTCTCAAATAAAAATTTTTTTAAAAAACAAAAATAATATTTTTAATTATTTGAGGGAGGTATACCAGGGCCTCTTACCACTGCAAACAACCTCCAGATGCATGCAACCCTTTGTGCATCTGGATTTACAGAGGTACTGGGGAATAGAACCCAGACCGGTAGGCTTTGCAAGCAAGCACCTTCCAAACCCCAAAAATTCATTTGTGTGACCTAGTTACCTGAGTGAAGGTCCGTAAGGAGCAAGAGAACTCTCCAGACTGCCTGTGGCTATATTAGGCTATCTCCCTGCTCCCTCCGACATTCTTACCTACATCTGGAATTAGCCACTTCTCCAAGAACTTCCCCCCACCCCAGGGGTGGCAGAAGTAGTATCTATCTGAGAACCACAATCTGTCCATAGCAATGGTCATACTTCTAGTCCTTTTCATTGCATAGAGTACCGAGTAGGTATGTGAAGATAAATACCTAACAAGTTTACAGTGACATTTCAAGTTCAGCATTATTTGGTTTTCAGGCATCCTCTTCCAAATTCTATCAGCAGCTCTTTTCTTCTATCTTCGTCAAGAATTTTGTTTCATAAAACACAGGAAATGACAAAATTAAAGTATTCCATAATCAGTCACTTGGTTCCTTTTGAGGTAAGCCCAACAGACTTGCCTTTTTCTTTTCTTTTTTTAAATGTGTATGTGTGTGCGTGCGCACGTGCGAGAGAGAGAGAGAGAGAGAGAGAGAATTGGCCACAGCCTCCAGCCACTGTAATAGAACTGCAGATATATGTGCCATCTTGTGCATGTGTGCCACCTTACACATGTGTCACCTTGTGTATCTGGCTTACATGGGATCTAGGGAATTGAACATGGGTCCTTAGGTTTCACAGGAAAGTCCCTTAACCACTAAGCCATCTCTCCAGCCCATCAGTCATTTGTTATTTCACATTATATCTACACCAATCTCAAAATGACAATTACAGGGCCGGGGAAATTGCTCAGTGGTTAAGAAGCTTGCATGCAAAGCCTAACAACCTGGATTTGATTCCCAACAGCCCACATAAAGGCAGATGCACAAAGTGACACATGGGTCTGGAGTTCATTTGCAGTGACTAGAGACCCTGGAGTGCCCAATTTTTCTCTTCCTCTCCCTCTCTGTCACTCTCTGCTTGCAAATAAATAATTTTAAAAAACAAATAAAAATTTAAAAATGACAATTGCACTATCACCAGATTTAATTACTAAAAACCAGTTGAAAAATTTGTATAAATTCTCCCAACTAACACAACTACTTTTTTTTTTATTTGTTTATTTGAGAGTGACAGAGACAGAGAAAGAGGCAGATAGATAGAGAGAGAATGGGCACGCCAGGGCTTCCACCCACTGCAAACGAACTCCAGACGTGTGCGCCCCCTTGTGCATTTGGCTAACGTGGGTCCTGGGGAATCGAGCCTCGAACCGGAGTCCTTAGCCTTCATGGGCAAGCGCTTAACCACTAAGCCATCTCTCCAGCCCACACAGCTACTTTTATATTCATATACATCTACATAGCCATTACTCTTGTAGTCGCTTCTTTTATTATTATTTTCAACTTTAGTCCCAAAAGTAACTACTTAATGAGCACCACTGGCCCTTATGCTGATGGTTTGATTTGTTAGTAAACTAAAAGGAAGAATTCGTGAGTATAATGTTCCTCAAATTACTAACATTTCTATGTGCCTTACTTATACCAGCAAGTCAGTCGTCCACATTTTTGGGGGGAATATCAGAATATTTTCTGTATTTTTGACACAGAGCTTTGTTATTATAAAGTCTAATACTAAATTCTTTCTTTCCTATATAACCTGCTTACTTTTTTGTCTTCACAGAAATTCCCCTTTCCTTTATTTAATTAAAGGTCAGTAATTATACTAGAATTTATGACCTACCTTTGTTCACTGATAGTAGCTATACATAGAACTACTCGTTCCTTGAATATTTTTGCTTTAAATGAATATATATTTTAAAGAGTTTAGACTGAGACTTTTATTATTTATTCCTCTCTTTTATGAAATCTCAGATTTCCTTCTGCTATTATTTCCTATTTTCAAGTATGTCATTGAGCATTTCTTGAATGGAAGGATCATGTCAATACATTCTTTTGGGCTTCCTGTATCTGAAAATATCTTTGTGTCTACTTCATTACAGAAGAAAATTGCCTCTCAGAAGATAGTTTTCTTCTTTTCAGTAGTCCAAAAATGCTATTCCATTTTCATTTATCCCCAGTGACTTTTATGAGAAGTCTGAGACCATTCGACTGTTTTTCTCCAAACATAGAACTGTTTTGTTTTGTTTTGTTTTGTTTTGTTTTTTGGTTTTTTTTATTTTATTTTATTTTTTATTTTGGTTTTTTGAGGTAGGGTCTCACTCTAGCCCAGGCAGACCTGGAATTCACTATGGAGTCTCAGGGTGGCCTTGAACTCACGGCGATCCTCCTACCTCTGCCTCCCACGTGCTGGGATTAAAGGCGTGCGCCACCACGCCCGGCTCATAGAGCTGTTTTCAAGACATCATCCTTTGTCTTCCACACTTCATGATATGCTTGGTGTGGTTTCCTAGAATTGGAAATGTTTCAGGTTTGTTGCAATTTTTATTTTATAAAATTTTATTTTATTTCTCCAAACATGAAAACTGGGTGCATTATTTTTTTTGCATGAGATAATTTCCACTGATCTATATTCAAATTCCTACTCCTACAACGTTTCAGTATACTTTTATACACAATACTAGTTTTTACATTTTAAAGATTCCATTTGAAGCCAGGCATGGTGGTGTACACCTTTAATCCCAGCATTTGGGACACTAGGTAGGAGGATCTCCACAAGTTTGAGGCCAGCCTGGAGCTACACAGTGAGTTCTACCTAAGCCTGGGCTAAAGTGAGATCCTAGCTCCAAAAAAAGAAAAAAAGAAAAATTAGGACTAAAGATTCCATTTGTTTTTTGTTTCCTAATTTTTCTTTCACTGCCACAATTTTCTATCATTTTATTCATTTCACATGTTTTCTTAACTTCATGGATCCTATTTAAAATAAATGGTATCTTGAGTCTTCATCCAACAGTTCTTAGTTCACCAAATAACCACTCTACATTTTAACTGAGTGAAGTGCATGGTATATGGATGTACCAGATACTTTTTCATTGCAGGGACAAAAACCCAATCAACAACAGTTCATGGAAAGATTTGTGTGTTTGTTTGTTTGTTTGTTTATTTATTTATTTATTTGAAAGTGACAGAGAAAGAGGCAGAGAGAGAGAATGGATGTATCAGGGCCTCCAGCCACTGCAAATGAACTCCAGACGCATGCAACAACTTGTGCACCTGGCGTAAGTGGGTCCTGGGGAATTGAGCCTCGAACCAGGATCCTTACGTATCACAGGCAAGTGCTTAACCACTAAGCCATCTCTCCAGCCCCAAGAAAAGGGAAAGGTGTGCTGGGAGAAGCTAGAGGCAACTAGTCACATTTGGGCCAACCAGCAAAGACCCTTCTCTAAATTACAGTGTTTTTTTTTTCATTATTTTATTATTAGATATGGACATATTTTGTATGTAAATATCACATGTTGGTACCATCCTTTCCCTCCTCCCTGCCCCTTTTCTGAAGAGGCCTTCCTCATTGGGGATGCAGGTCAACCCCATGGGGATTGTAGTTCGTGTTTTATGGGGGCAACAGTCAGTTATGGGTGTCTCTGTGAAAAATATCCCAACTTGTGGTTCTAACAATCTTTCTGACCCTCTTGCGCAAAATTCCCCGAGCTATGCTGGAAGCTTTTTAAGTTTACTTCAGTGATGGGCACGCTGGAGCATCTAAATGTCTGGTATGGTAGGTTCTGAGTGTCCTCAGTATCTTTCTCCATCACCCTCATGCTGATATCAGCTTAACTAAGAATAGCATTCTTGCTCGTTTCCCCAATTCCTCTGTGGTTTCAGCTGGGGCCAGGGTGGAGTGCACTAGGTTGTTTTTATCTCCTCAAGTCCAGTTCCCATCCAGACTGCCACACCCCGTTTTTTTAAATATGTTTTTATTTATTTGAGAGAGAGAGAGAGAGAGAATGGGCACATCAGGGCCTACAGCCATTACGAACCAACTCCAGATGCATGCGTGCCCTTGTGCATCTGGCTTACGTGGGTCCTGGAGAATTGAACCAGGATCCTTTGGCTTTGCAGGCAAACGCCTTAACCGCTAAGCCATCTCTCCAGCCCTACAGTAGTTTTTAATAAGGACCTACTATGAAGACAAATGTGTAAAATTGCTATTTCATTATAGTATCCTGGGAACTACATTAAGTAACAGAAATCAAAGTAAGACTTCAATCATTGGAGGGCACATATTATCAGCTATCATCATCTTGGTGACAGAATCAACATTGAATAGATCTATATCAACAATCTATGTGCTGTTGGAAATAATCACAGAACTGATTTTTCTATTTTTATCTTCTAAAACTAAAGAATATGATAATCAAATACAACATTCTAACCAGATCAAACTTATTGTTGCTCTAGTCAAATTCTTTGTCTCTGATTACTAGCATTTTTAAGTTGTAATTGACAATCTGCATACCGAATCTCTGCTGGATTCAATTATTATAGAAATAACCTTGGGGCTTTATTCAGCCTAGAATTAGGCCCTACTTTACCATAACCCAACAACTGGCAGAAACTAATCAACCAGAGTCAGACATACTCCACAATGTTACTAAGTCATTAGAAATAACCTTTACTCCCAAATTTTGTATTTCAGCAAACAGATGATCGAGGAGAAAGGACACACCCTTGAAATGCAAACTGCCTGTTCAGCAAATCAAAGTTAGAAATGTTGGCATTCATGATTGAAGTCAAAATTAAAGTGCACCCAGGACAAAGTCTAAACTCAGAGTTGATTACTAAAAAAGGAGTATTTTGTGATTGCTAAAATACAATTTTTTAAATATTTTATTATTTATTTATTTGACAGAGAAAAAGGCAGAAAGAAAGAGAGAGGAGGAGAAAGAGAATGGGTGCACCAGGGCATCCAGCCACTGCAAATGAACTCCAGAGGCATGCGCCACCTTGTGCATCTGGCTTACGTGTGTCCTGGGGAATCCAACCTGGGTCCTTTGGCTTTGCAGGCAAGTACCTTAACCACTAAGCCATCTCTCCAGTCCCCAAAATATAATTTTAAGAAACATGGATGGAGCATCCATTTTGCTTTTAAAAAGTACAAGAAAAGACAAATGCATTCCCTATATGTTCAAGTGACAACTTTAACATTAAAATGATAAACTATTTTACCAAATTTTTAGAGTCCTTTCCTGTATTTATTGTTTCCTTGGACCCTCCTCCCTTAAACTATCTTAATCTGCTGAAATTCCTTCTTTCTATTATGGGCATGACTTTTTCCAAGGTATTTCCCTGAGTCACTTATTCATCTACTATTGTATCTTTTATCTTCACAATATTTAGAAACAGAGTTTTTATAACTTTTTTAGAACCTTTTTTCAATGAATTTATGTCTATTATTACAGTTAATCTTCATGTAGCTCCCCCAAAGAGGAATTATTTCCTCCGCTTGTATCATTTCTCTCATCCAAGAGAGTAGCTAGGGTGCTAAAAAATTGTGTAGATTGATCATACCTTCACTAAAAGTGAATTTGTAAAATTTAAAATGAAGTCAATTTAAAAAAAAAAAATGACATAGCTGGTGAAATGGCTCAATGATTAAAGGTGTTTGCTCCACAAGCCTGCCGACCAGTTTGGATCTCCAGCATCCACATAAAATCTGACACACAGTGGTACACACATTAGTAATCACAACACACCTAGCTAGCAGGCCAGCTAATATTGACCTTTCAACAGAAAAAAAAAAAAAAAAATCAAGAGAGACTCTGTGTCAAAGAAGGTGGCTCCCTGTTGTGGTACTCATAGAATCCTAGGACTCAGAAGACTGAGGTAGGAAGATCAATATGAGTTTGAGGTCAGCCTGGACTAGAGTGATACCCTGTATCCAAAAAAATAAAAAAAGTATCAAGGTAGAATTTGTGCATCTGGCTTACATGGATACTGGGGAAGCAAACCCAGGATATCAGGTTTTGCAAGCAAGCTTTTCTGTCTCAGCAAGCAAGCACATCCAACTGCAAAGCCATCTCTCCAGCTCCACCCCACCCCACCCTTTTTTTTTTTAACTTTTTATTGAGACTCCTAAGCAGTCACTGTCAATTGCAAAATGAAGCTTCTCTGACCAAAGATGAGTGCACCACTAATCTATGAGCAGAGACATAAATATTTAGAGGGCAATTTGATGGGCACAACATATACATTTATCTAAACACCAACAGTAGCAGCTTCCCTCCTAAGACCTATGACCTCCCTAACCATAGGCTGTTGTCTAGGTTTTCAGTACCAGGTATGAATTTCCTCTTGTGGAGCAGAGAACAATTGGTTACCACCATAACAGACATGCCACTAGTGCACTAGTGCGCACATGCTGCCTAGTTGGTCAGTTTGCAGTTCAGAGTCCAGTGCTGGGTAAGACTGTGGATGATTTTTCTCCCTCAGCTGCCAGCATTTCACAGGATGATAACAGCTCTGAACTAGTTCTTCTGAGTGAACTGTTAGAACCTGTACAAGGTGAAGAACTCAGAGCAGTGTTAATTTTAATAGAAATAAATAGGCTACAGAGACAGCTTAGCAGTTAAAGGCACCTACTTGCAAAGCCTGAGGGCCCAAGTTCAATACCCCAGTGCCCACATAAAGCCAGATGCAGAAAGTAGCACATGAAAATAGGAGTTGGTTTGCAGTGGCAGGAGGCCCTGACACACCCATCTTCACTGTAAGTGCGTGTGTTGCTCTCTCTCAAATAACTAAAACTTTTTTTTTTTTTAAAGAAACCTGGCTGGAGAGATGGTTTAGTGGTTAAGGTGCTTGCCTGAGAAGCCTAAGGACCCAGGTTTGACTCCCCAGAACCCATGTACTTTGTCTGCTGTGGCTAGAGGCTCTGGCACGCCCATTCATTCATTCTCTCACTTTCTCTCTCATAAATTAATAAATAAATATAAAGAAAAAAGAAACCAATGAATAAAGCTGTTTGACATTTAAAAAACCAGGTGGAAGGGGAGGGCTAACATCCCCAAGATTACCTTCTGACTTACATGCATGTACATGAATGCACCCACACACAGTAACATACATGCACAAAATGATGATGATGATGATGTGTATCCAGCTTAGGGACAGCCATGGACCAGAAATATTTTCTTAAAACTATATTCTTTGCAAAAGAAGCTAAATTGAAGGTAAAGAGCATACTGCTCATATGAAAGCAAGCAATACCCAATACACTCCATCACTCCAATTCCAACATGCCAATAATAGTATGCACACAAGATCGTGTTTGTTTGTAATGCATCTATCTAACAATTAATGAAATAGCAAGGGAATGATGATTTACTTTTATTTTCTTTAAGACTCCTTGGCTATGTGCTCATGATTTTCCCTCCTCACTTTGGCTACTGTTTGAGAATTTCTTTTATTTTTATTTATTTGAGAGAGAAAGATAGAGAGAATGGGCATGCTAGGGTCTCTAGCCACTGCAAACAAACTCCAGATGCATGTGCCACCTTGTGCATCTGGTTTACATAGGTACTGGGGAATCGAACCTGGATCATTAGGTTTCACAGGCAAGTGTCTTAACTGCTAAAGCTATCTCTCCAGCTCGTGAATTTCTTTTGTTGATTACTTTCAACTTGTTCTAAATAGCAAAGGTCCCTTCACTATGTGAATTCAACTTACCTCATCAATTGCATATTATCTACATTCTGATGACATCCAAGTACTTGGAAACTGGTCCCATTATTACAATTGGCAAGAAAAATCACTTGCTGAGAGGCAAAAGAGTCCAGCACATTTATCAGTCATGATGAATTCACCAAAGTCTAAAGGTACAGTGAGTAAAGTATGATAGACAGAATTTCTTGGGATTGAGCTCCAGAAGAGGAAGTAACATGGGTGTTTCTTTTTCTTAAAACATTTTTATGGGCTGGAGAGATGGCTTAGTGGTTAAGCGCTTGCCTGTGAAGCCTAAGGACCCCGGTTCGAGGCTTGATTCTCCAGGACCCACGTTAGCCAGATGCACAAAGGGGCGCACGCGTCTGGAGTTCATTTGCAGTGGCTGGAAGCCCTGGCGCGCCCATTCTCTCTCTTTCTCTCTATCTGCCTCTTCCTCTCTCTGTCACTCTCAAATAAATAAATAAAAATGAACAAAAAAAAAATTTAAAAAAAAAAACATTTTTATTTAGAAAAGGCTTCAGGTTCAGAAGAAATTATAAACATATTGCAATGAATACCATGTTGAAGGGATAGCTACTCTGACAGTTAAACATAATTGCTGCACAATATCAAAACCAACAAATTACTATGTGGTGGTTTGATTCAGGTGTCCCCCATAAACTTAGGTGTTCTGAATGCTAGGTTCCCTGCTGATGGATATTTGGCAATTAATGCCTCCTAGAGGGAGTGTATTGTTGGGGGCGGGCTTGTGGGTGTTATAGCCAGTTTCCCCTTGCCAGTGTTTGGCACACCCTCCTGTTGCTACTGTCCACTTTATGTTGGCCAGGGTGTGATGTCCACCCTCTGCTCATGCCATCATTTTTCCCTGCCACTGTGGAGCTTCCCCTCGAGCCTATAAGCCAAAAGAAACCTCTTTTTCCAAGAAGCTGCTCTTGGTGGGGTGATTTCTATCAGCAATGCTGAACATGACTGCAACATACTATTATATTACTATTGGCTTCATTCTTTTTAAAAACTGTATTAGGTTATGTTTGTAGATTTATGCACTTTTAATATTTTTATTTATATGAGAGAGAGAAAGAGGTAGACAGAGAGTATAGGTGCATTAGAGCCTCCTGCCACTGCAAATGAATTCCAGATGCATGAGCCACTTTCTGCATATGGCTTTACATGGGTACTGGGGAATCAAACTCAGGCCACCAGGCTTTGCAAACAAGCACCTTTAGCCACTGAGCCATTTCTCCAGACTAATTTATGCACTTTTATATCACATAGAATTGTGTAACTATGACCTCAATCATGATATACAACTCTTCATCTTCACAAATTAACTTCCTCATGCAGCCTCTTTGTTTTTATTTTTTTAAACTTATTTGAGAGGGAGAATGGGCACGCCAGGGCCTCTAGCCACTGCAAACGAACTCCAGATGCCTGTGCCACCTTGTGCATCTGGCTTACATGGATTCTGGGGACTCGAACCTGGGTCCTTTGGCTTTGTAGGTAGGTGCCTTAATCACTGAGCCATCTCATCAGCCCCATGCAGCCTCTTTGTATTTCTACTGACTCCCTCACTCTCTCCCTGCTTTGTCCACTAGAAGCTGTTATCTTTTCTCTGTGTCTATGTTTTAGTCATTTCAAGAGGCTATATAAATAGAACCAGGTAGTATGTAACATTGTGAGATTTAATTCTTTAAACATCAGCGTTTTTTTTTTTTGTTGTTGTTGTTTTGTTTTTTTACTACTTTGTAGTATCCCAACATGTGGAATACTACTTTGCCCACTGAACAAAACCTGGGCTGTTTTCGCTATTTTACTCTTGCAAATTAAGCTGCTATGGACATTCATGTACAGGTTTTGATGTGCACATAATTTTAAATTGCCTGGGACAAATGTCCAAGAATGTAACTGAGTCATATGGGAAAATATGGTTAAGATTTTTAAAACTATCAAACTGACAAAGTAGTGCCATTTCACATGTCTAACAATGAATGAGATACACAAATAATTTTCTCCTAATCCTTGCCAACATTTAGCATTACCACTGTTTTTCACCTGTTCTAAATATGGGTAGTGATACATCCTTATGGTTTTAATTGGAGTTTTCCTAGTAGCTAATGATAGGGAACTTTTTCTATCAATAAAGCATATTTTGGGGTGGATCTGTGAGGATGTTTCCAGAGACAGCTGGCAGACATGTCAGTGAATTCAAGGGAAAGACTTGTTCTCAATGTGGGAAGCAGATCTAACAGGCTGGAGGCCCAGGTGGAAACAGAACAGAACAGAAGGGGGCGCTCACACACTGCCAACTCCATTTCTCTCCAGTGGTGGTACATGGTGCTCAGGTAGCACAGACGTTATTTGCATTTGCCAGCCTTTGAAGATGGACTCCCGCCTGTGACCTCCCCGGAGCTTCCCGGCCTGCACCTTCACACTGGACTTGCATGGTTGCCCTCTTTTTCTGAGACTTCTAACTTTTTGGGCTTTTTTTTTTGTTTTTGTTTTTGTTTTTGTTTTTGTTTTTGTTTTTTCAAGACAGGGTGTTGATCTAGCCCAGGCTGACCTGGAATTCACTATGGAGTCTCAGGCTGGCCTCAAACTCACAGAGATCCTCCTACCTCTGCCTCCAGAGTACTGGATAGAGGGATGTGCCACCATGCCTGGCTAACCAAAGGTTTTTGTTTTTATAATATTTTATTTGTGTGTTGATTAGACAAAGAAAAAGAGGCAGATACAGAGAATGGGCACTCCTCAGGGTCTCCAGCCATTGCAAACAAACTCCAGACGCATGTGCCACTTTGTGCACCTGGCTTTACGTGGGTATTAGGAAATCAATCCTGGGTCCTTAGGCTTTGCAGACAAGTGCCTTAACTCCAGCCCCTACCAAAGGTTTTTTACAGAGAAGATTTACTTCCTTTCACTAACCATGTTATTGTGTCATACCTAAACTCTTGTTACCAAGTTCTAAATTCAGATGTACCCATTGCATTCTTTCCTACCTCCTTCAAAAAGAAAAATAACAATTGCCCTTCATGAGCATTATAATACTACAATATCCATTGATTTCTCACTAAACTAACAACAAAGAAGTGGCCTACATTTCAGCAGCTAATCAATTGACATTTAAATAAGCACCTTTGGGGACTGCCTCATCTTTACAAAACTTTTTTGTTTTGTTTTGTTTTTTGGGCTAGGGTCTCACTCTAGCTTAGGCTGACCTGGAATTCACTATGTAGTCTCAGGGTGGCCTCGGAACTCACCACTATCCTCCTACCTCTTGCTTCTGCTGGGATTAAAGACATGCACCACCATGCACAACTCACAAAATTTTTTTAAAGAAGGGCCAAGTTGCTATAATCTCAATGACTAAAATAAGAGAAATGTTTTGAAATGTAGAGTCATCCAATTTCCAGTTCAGTAACTAAGTAGCTCGGAGTCACCACTGTGTCCTAAAACCACATAAAAGTCTAAAAGAACTGGAACAATCAACAACTCCTCTTAGGTGTATAAAAACAAAGAAGAAGAAGAACATGAGGCACAGCGCTGTCCTCAAATTTGGAGAGACAAGACAGAGAGAACAGAGAATCTCAATATACATTAGGAGCGCAAAACCCACAAACAGAAGCCTTGCTTGGAACCAGTGCCTGTTCAGAAAACCTGCATTTTAGCTAGCACTGCTGGAGGCCCACTGCAGAGGAGCCTGAGAAAGAACACTTCACACCTTTGTGAGTTGTGCTGCTAGGAGCTCAGCCAGGTCCTCTTCCTAAATATAAGAAAATAATCTTACCTTTTAAATAGGGAAACTGTATTGAAATACAAAAGTGCATCTCTTCCTAAGAAGACCTGCCCCAACAGAAGCTATTTCAGCTGAGCCTAACCTGCTAGGGTTTATCAGAGCCTGACCTACATGGGAAAATAAGAATACCTAACTCTAGCCCCATCTATCTATCCTGCCCCAAGTAAGAGAAAGCTGGGTAGGTCAACGTAATACTGAGAAACCCTGGTGGTCACAACTCAGTGACAGAGGCTCAACCAAAGAAACCTCATTATAGGACTATAGAACAATCCTCCCCTAATTTCAACCCAACACACAGATACACAGACACAGACACAGACACAGACACACACACAGACACAGACACAGACACACACACACACACACACACACTTTACCAGCACAGCACTAAAGGGCAATTAATTCCTTTGATATAGTACATCATATTCACCTTTCTACAAAAATTATATGATATACTAAAAGCAAAGAGAAAAAAAGACTGAACAGACATCAGATATTAAACCAGAATCACTGATATGGCAGAATTGTTGGAAGTATTAGATAAGGAACTTTTAACAATCATGACTATGCTGAGGACTTTAAAGGAAAAAGGATACACCATGCAAGAATAGATGATGTAGCAAGGTGTGGTGGCGAACACCTTTAATCCCAGTACTCGGAGGCTGAGGTAGGAGGATCACTGTGAGTTCAAGGCCACCCTGAGACTACATAGTGAATTACAGGTCAGCCTGCGCTAGAATGAAACCCTACCTCAAAGAAAAAAAAAAAAAAAGAATAGATGATGTAAACAGATAGATGGAAATCATAAGGGTCAGGAATGCTAGAGATCAATAACATTTTAACTAAATGGTTGTGATATTCGTTAGGAGACTAGATACCACTGAAGAAAAACATCTGAGCTTGAGAACATTATCGAAACTTCCAAAACAGCAAGACAAACACTGGAAAAAAAAAAAATGAATATTCAAGAACTATGGGATAGCTATAAAAGATACAATACACATGTAATAGGAATATGAGAAGAAATAGAATTAATATTTGAAGCTAAAATGATTGAGAATGTCCCAAAATTTAAGACACCAAACTACAGATCCCTGAATCTTAGAAAATATAGAGTAAGAACACATATGCATTCATATACAAAGGACAAAATAACTTCTTCCTAGGTATATCATTTTCCAACTATAGAAAATCAAACTAAAGAAAAACCTCTGAAAAGGATCCAAAGAAAACAAAATTAGAATTATATCTGACTTCTTAGAAACCATGTAAGTAAAATTAAAGCAGAATGAAATATTTAAGTGTTGAGAGAAATAAAAATAAACTTCAAATTTTATTCTCTAGAAAATTATCCTGCAGGGGGCTTGGAGGATTGTTCACTGGGTTAAAGTAGCTTGCTTGCAAAGCCTATAGGCTGGGGCTGAATATACAGCTGCCCACATAAGTCAGAAGCAAAAGAGTGGACAAGCATCAGGCATTCGTTTGTTCAAGCAAGAAGCCTTGATGTGCTACCACCTATACACATTCAAATAATTAAGTAGTTAATTAACTTTAAAAATATCCTCCAAAGTGAAAGAAGAACAATGGCTTCATTATACAATACAAATTTAGGAAATCTGTTACCAACAGAAATTTTTTGTGTTACAAGAAATGTTTCTGAAAAAGTTCTTCAAAAGAAGGAAAATACTGTTCAGAATCTCAGATTACATAAAGAAAGTAAGAGCAATGGGGAGTAAGTAAAGAGGAAAATCAAAACTTATTTTTATTCTTTTTTATTTAACTTTGTTTATTTTTATTTATTTGAGAGCAACAGACAGACAGAGAGAAAGAGGCAGATAGATAGAGAGAGAATGGGCACGCCAGGGCTTCCAGCCACTGCAATCGAACTCCAGATGCGTGTGCCCCCTTGTGCATCTGGCTGACGTGGGTCCTGGGGAATAGAGCCTTGAACCAGGGTCCTCAGGCTTCACAGGCAAGTGCTTAACTGCTAAGTCAGCTCTCCAGCCCTATTTTTATTATTCTTATCTAACAAAAGTTTGCTCAAAATAGTAAAAGTGACAATGTGCTTGAATATGAATTCTTATGTATGCATGAAATGAGCAATACAACAAGGAACAAACAAGAGGAATTAGGATTATTTTGCTATTACATAACTTTTTTTTTATTTACTTACTTTCATGTAAGTCAGTAGAGTTACTTAAAAATGCAATTGAGGGGCTGGAGAGATGGCTTAGCAGTAGGGCATTTGCCTGCAAAGCCAGAGGATCTGGTTCAACTCTCCAACACCCACATAAGCCAGATGCACAGGGGGCACATGCATCTGGAGTTTGTTTACAGTGGCTAGAGGCCCTGGCATGCCCATTCTCTCTCTCTCTTTCTCTCTCTCTGCTTCTTTCTCCCTCTCAAATAAATAAATATCTCTGGGCAAACAGTACAAAGCGTTCTTTAAACATATAAATGAAATGCTAAAAGAAAGAGAAAATGCATTATTCATAACTGCTAAAGAATGGAAGCAATAAAAATGTCCCTTGATAAGTAACTGGAAAAATATGCAAATTGTGATATACCTAGATAATGTAATATTATTTGTTAAAAATAAGCTTTCAAGACAGAAGAACTTCAAGTGCATATTACTAAGTGAGAAGGTAATCCAAAAAAGCTACATATTGTATGATTCCAATTATCTAAAAATAAGTTTATTTTGAAAGAACACACAAAAACAAGAATAATTTCTTCCTTTAACACAACCAATTTCCTTTTCCTATAGTATCTAATTTCCTACACTTACTATAAATCACAAAATATTGTAAAATCTGAGAAATGTCATAAAAGTCTATGACATGTAGTAACCCAAAAACTGAACACACTGGGTGCTTTGCTGCCTTTAATTAATGTCAAGGTAGTAGATATGAAGATATGGGATAAGGTCTGTAATATAATACTCAAGAGTTCCACAGTAAGGGCCAGGCTTGGTGGCACATGCCTGTTATCCTAGCACTTGGGAAATGGATACAGTAAGACTGTGGGCTAAAGACCAGCCTGGGCTACATAGCCAGATTCAAACAAAAAAAGAATATTTAATTTTAAGCTTTTTAAATGACTTCTTGGCTGGAGAAATAGCTTAGCGGTTAAGGCGCTTATCTGTGAAGCCTTTTTAAAGACACAGGTTCGATTCTCCAGGTCCCACATAAGCCAGATGCACATGGTGCACATGTGTCTGGAACTCGTTTGCAGTGGCTAGAGGCCCTGGTGTGCCCATTCTCTCTCTCTCTCTCTCTCTCTCTCTGTGTGTGTGTGTGTGTGTGTGTGTCTCAAATAGATAAATAAAAATAAATCAGAAAAAAATGATTTCTTGATAAACAACAGCAAATCTTTATCAACTGCTCTTTAGCACCTTCCTCTTCCTCACACTTTGTGTAACTCGGTGATTTTTCTTATTGGAAAGATTAATTCACAAATAACTCTGTGATAAATTTCTACTTTTGGCTGGAGAAATGGCTTAGCAGTTAAGGTGCTTGCCTGCAAAGCCAAAGGACCACGGTTCAACTGCCCAGGACCCACATAAGCCAGATGTACAAGGTTAACACATGCATCTGGAGTTTATTTGCAGCAGCTGGAGACCTTGGCATGCCCATTCTCTCTCTCTTTTTCTCTTTCTATCTGCCCCCTCTCTCAAATAAATAAATAAAATAAAATTTTTTAAAATTCTACTTTCCCATATACAACCAAACATGTTTTTTCAATGTTTTGTTACAAATAAAAATCTTGCATAACAAGGCGGGCATGGTGGCGCACGCCTTTAATCCCAGCACTCGGGAGGCAGAGGCAGAGGCAGGAGGATGGCCATGAGTTTGAGGCCACTCTGCAAACACAGAGTGAATTCCAGGTCAGCTTGGGCTAGAATGAGAGCCCAGCTCAAAAAAAAAAGCAAAAACAAAATCTTGCATAACACAATTTCATACACGCTTTTTTTTAAATTCCTAAACTATATATAATATAAAACACATTTGTTTAAAAAATGCTTTTTGTTACAGGGTCTCATATAATCTAGGCTAGCCTCTTAACTCATTCTATACCCAAGACTGTCCTTGACATCTTGGTCCTCCTATATTTGCCTTCCTAGTACTAGAATTACAGGCATGTGCTACTATACCTGGCCCATGTAGGAAAAAAACAAACCTGTCTTATTATATCTATCAAACAGCTATGAAATTATGACATATGACATGAACATCAAAATTATCAATTTCCTACAAAAATATCCTTTTGGTATTTGTGTACTCTGAAAGTACTTTCTTAAACATAAATATATACTGAGCTTATAATTTGTGGCCTAGAATTCTAACCAATATCAATATATAAGAACCAACTGTGGGCTGGAGGTATGGCTCAGTCAGTAAAATACTTAACATGTAAGCGTAAGGACCTAAGTTCAGATCCTCAAAAGCTATGTAAGAGTATAGAGTTTCAAAGGGGTAAGTGGGGGGAGGGAGGGTATCACCATGGGGTATTTTTTATAATCATGGAAGTTGTTAATAAGAAAAAAATGAAAAAATTTTAAAAAAGAGCAACACAATGAGAAAAAAAAAAAAAGCCATGTAACTGCCTGGCATAGTGGTATACACTTGTAATTCCAGCACAGGAGGAGGAAACAAGCAGAGCCCCAAGGCAAGCTAGCTAGCTAGACTAGCCAAATTAGTGAGTTCTGGGTTCCATGAGAGACTCTGTCTCAGTAAATAAGTTAGACAGCAACTGAAGGAGACACTCAACATCAACCTCTGGCCTCTACATGAGTGCATGCATGTGAACATGCACACATGCCAAAACAAAAAGAACAAACTATAAGAAAACTGACCACTGCATTATTTATACATAAATTTAGTTGTGTGCTTTAGGATAAGTTCTACACAAATGCTAACTGCAAGTGTGCACTTACAGATGCTATACATGTACATACAAAGCAGGCATATCAGGTTGGTAAGGCAAATTAATAACAACAACAAAGCTAAATAGCCATGATGCTGAGAAGATTGCTCAGCAGTTAAGGGTGCTTTCTTGCAAAGCCTGCCAGCCCAAGTCCAATTCCTCAGCAACCCTCATAAAGCCAAATGGGTATTCATTTGCATTCGCAAGAGACCCTGGCACATACACATGCAAATAAATTTAAAACACTTTAAAATGTAGTATGTTGGTAGATGAGACATGCACCTAAGACTACAATTAATATATCTGGTAGCAACACAGTTCTGTTTCTAGACTCATATGGGGCTCACAGCCAGAAGGAATGGAGCACTCACTAACTCACCTGTGTACATAATGGAGCTGATGAACTGAGTCAATTGCTATCACCATCTCAGCCAAGTAAAACCGAGCCATATCTTCAGGCAATCTATCTTCAAATTTACTGAGCAGAGTCAGCAAATCCCCACCAACATAATAATCCATAACCAGGTACTGTGAACAAAAATAAAACGCGCTTAATAAATACGTGGTAACAATTAGTACAGGCAATGTATCCTAAGGTCCAATACTGGGCTCTATAGTAGTTAGTAACTTACGTGGTTAACTAAACATGAAATATAAAGTATGTAATTATTAGCACTTATAACATCTATAAATTCCAAATAGCAATAAAATAAAATATTTAGAATTTGGTTCAGAGAAATTTTTGTTTTTGCTGTTTGTTAAATTTTACACAGTAGGTGGCATTATCACCTCTGCTTACTATGGAACATAATTTTACCAACATTTTACTTGTAAGACTATACATTTTAAAATCTACAAAAAAAAAAGAAAGAAAGAAAGAAAGAAAGAAAAGAAAAGACCCTAAGAATATATAACAATTCTTTTGTGGGAAAAAAAGGATATTAACTTTCATCATCAACACATTTTCTTATTTCCTCTTGGATCAGCATGAACTTTATTGTAACCAGGACCAGGCTATAGATCTGTATTTGTAAACAACCATTATATAGGATGTAGCAATTTCTACTATGTTTCTCTTCCCATTTATTGAGTTTAGTGTATGTAAAGAGGAGACATCTAATTTTATATATGGATATGTATGTATTGTGTGTACCAAAAGAAAAGATAAAGAGTATACATTACAATGTTCACCAGGTTTTTTGGGTTAAGTGACATGTGCATATGCTTATGTGCCACTTAGCATGGCTTTAAGAAGATTTTGATACAGAATGGAGATATTTCAAAGATATCACTGAGTTGGCATTTTGATTTAAAATAATGAAAAAAATTCTTATTACAACACATAAAAAGTATAAGCACTAAATGCTTATTAGACAAAAGGAACTAATATCATATACTTAAAACCTTGAAAATTAGAGAAAATATATTTCAAATTCTAGTCTATAGCTTACTTGCTGTATATACGAAGTCTAATGATTAAACAACTCTATCCTGAGGCTTCGAACAAGCTAATGCAATATAATAGAATTCTACTAACATAAACAGGTTGCAAGAAATGGGGATGATGGCAGAGGAGCTCTTATCTCTTACTTTAAAAAAAAGTACTCTGAGAACAGAAGCAAGCAAGAGACAAATTTTAGAGTAAAAAAAAGTCCTATTAAATAAAATCTATTATTTATGTATACAAAGTCATAAACATAGCCAAGTGACAATGAGGATCACTCAAAGAGGATATACTCAGGGGATAAAGAGCTGAACGGCCTCTATACCAAAGGCTTTTCTCTTGACAGGTACTTTGTTCTTGTCACACCATATTCCAAATATCTGTGAGTAACCTACCCACCAATAAACTGTTAAGAAAAGAACAATCTGTGGTGATGTGAATGTAACATTTCTTCCACAGCATCAAGTGTTTCTAATTAAGCCTCAAATGTAGCTTCCAGCTAGTGGAGCCTTTGGGAGGGGGAACCTGCTAAAAGAAAAATTAGGAATACTTTTATATTCATCATTCTAACTGCCTGAGGTATCATTTTATATTTAGCTATCATATTAGTCGTTACCACAGAAGAGTTTCAATAGGGCACACTGAAAGTTTGGAAGGGAAAGTTCTTGTGGGATTTTGGATGTATTAAGAAGCACAGTAGTATATGGATGAAGGTAAAAAATACATATCTATTCATCTACACAGGGCACAGACCACAAGACAAAAGTATGATTATACCAAAACCAGTTTTTTTAAATTATGTGTGTATGTGTGTATGTATGTATGTATGTATTTTGAGAGAGAGAAAGGCAGATAAAGAATGGGCAGGCCAGGGCCCTCAGCTACTGCAGACAAACTTTAATCACTTGTACCACCTTGTGCATATGAAAGAGGTGTGTTACTGGGGGGGCAGGTCTTAGGGTTGATTAGTCAAGCCACCTGGGTGTTCAGAGTTAGCTGTGCCATGCTTTTTCCACCATGATGAAACTTCCCTCAAAACTATAAACCTGAAATAAACCCTTTCCTCCCATAAACTGCTTCTGGTCATGTCTTGTTCACTTCTCCCCAGGAAAAAAAGTTTGTAAGTTCATTCTCTTTTTTTTATTTTTGAGAGAGAGAGAGAGAGAATGGGCTCGCCAGGGCCTTTCAGCCTTTGTGAATGAACTCCAGACATGTGTGCCCCTTCGGCACATGTGCAACATTGCATGCTTGTGTCACTGTCGTCTGGCTGTGTGGGACCTGGAAATTCAAACAAGCATTCTTAGGCTTTGCAAGGCAAATGCCTGAATGGCTAAGCCATCTCTCCAGCCATAAATTCATTAATTCCACAAATATTTGTGAGTACCTCATTGTGGCAATATCACATTTATATAATGAGAATGTACTGTATAAATGAGAACCTATTACCACCAAATTGACAATCTGAGGAGAAACACAAAGTAATTATCAACTTCAGTACATTATAGTTTGACAAAAGTAAACATAAGGGGTTGCTATAAATTCTTAAAAAGTCCAAAGCTGGGCTGGGCATGGTGGTGCATGCCTTTGATCCTAGTACTTGGGAGGCAGAGGCAGGAGGATTGCCATGAGTTTGAGGCCAGCCTGGGACTACAAAATGAGTTCCAGGTCAGCTTGGGGTAGAGTGATACCCTACCTCAGGAAAAAAAAAAAAAAAAAAGTCCAAAGCCAGGAATGGTGGCACACACCTTCAACCCCAGTACTTGGGTGGAAGGGAGTTCAAGGCCACTCTAAGACTACAGAGTGAATTCCAGGTCAGCCTGGGCTATAGCAAGATCCTACCTCGAAAAAACAAAAATAAAAATAAAATAAAAAAAAAAAAAAAAAAAAAAGTCCAGCCAGGCATAGTGGCAGAGGTCTGTAATCCCAGTTCCTCAGGTGGCTGAAGCAGAAAGATCACAAATTCAAGGTCACTCTGATCAATTTATAGCAAGACCATCATACAATTTTTTTTGTTTATTTCTATTTATTTATTTGAGAGCAACAGACAGAAAGAGAGAGTGAGAGAGAGAGAGAAAGAGAATGGGCGCGCCAGGGCCTCCCAATCGAACTCCAGATGCATGCACCCCCTTGTGCATCTGGCTAACATGGGTCCTGGGGAATCAAGCCTGAAACCGGGATCCTTAGGCTTCACAGGCAAGCGCTTAGCCACTACGCCATCTCTCCAGCCCCTATCATAAAATTTTAAAAGACACAAAAGTGCTAGATATGTAATTTTGCAATAAAGCACTTGCCTAACATGTAAGACCTAGTGTTCAATCCGCAATATCAGGAGGGGAAAAAAAGAAAAGACTCCATCACTTCTCAGCCTTTTGGCTAAGATCAAGTGGAGAGAAGAATCCAACCTTTGACTCTGGTCCACTGATGGGCCTGAAATTTATTTTTGGTCAAGGAATGAAGACTATTTTCTAATAGATGGAAAGCTAAATCTAAAATGATCCACTGTTTGCTCCTCTTGTTTGAAATGTGTCTTCAATTATACTTCAATCACACTCAAATATGCTCACCTCAGCTCTTAAGCACTATGCTCAGCTATGGCTGCTTATTTTTATATCATGTCATTCTGATTAGTTTCAGAGTAAAAGTTGGTGTTTGGTTGGACAGGTTTTTACTCATAAACTACCTTAAAAATATCACTCAAAGCCGGGTGTGGTGGCGCACGCCTTTAATCCCAGCACTCGGGAGGCAGAGGCAGGAGGATCGTCTTGAGTTCGAGGCCACCCTGAGACTACATAGTGAATTCCAGGTCAGCCTGGGCTAGAGTGAGACTTTATCTCAAAAACCAAAAATAAATAAATAAACTCAGAGTGCATAAGGTTCTCCTTAAACAAGTTTAAATAATATAAACCAAGAGCTAGCATTCTTAAAATAAATCAAGGGGGAGAATAATTCTAAAATAAAGAGTACCTACCAACTGGTAAGAAGATGGACAATCAAACCAAATTAGGCTGATGACATCCATAGAAAACTACCATAGGAGGAAGCACAACTGGCCAATTAGCACATACTTAACTTCAATGGCAGTCATGGAAATGAAACCAGGAAATACCATTTTTCACCAATCCGATTAGCAAAAAACCCATTGCAGCTTTGGGGAAAGTAACAGGAAGCAGCGCCACTGTGACAAGATAAACCACAATCCTTTGGAAAAGCACTCCCCAACACCACAACTTTGCAGTTAAGAATACAGCTCAGTTCGTAGAATGCTTGCCTAACATACACAAAGCCCTGGAATCATTCCTCAGTAACACATAAATGGGGTACAGTTAGTTACATGCCTATAACCCCAGTCCTTGGGAGGTAGAAGCAAGAAGTTCACTTCAAACTCAATCTAGGGCTAAATAGCATGTTTAAGGGCAGCCTAGGATACAAGAGATCTGTCCCATATCCCCTCAACAAATTAAATATGAGTGATCCTTGATCTAACAGAACTGATCTTGAGAATACAATCCAAACCAACCTGTGTTGGTGGTACAGCCTGTAATCAGAGCACTTGGGAGACTGAGGTAGATGGGTCCTAAATTCAATCAACCAAGCCTATCATAAGGAGACCCAGTCTCAAAAAAAACAAACAAGGGCCTGGAAAAATAGTTCACCAGTTAATAATACAAGTTCAGCACCTGCTTGCAAGCACCTTTAACTGCTGAACCATCTTCCCCAGCCCCCAAAATGTAGATTTTTAAGCAATGCATCAATCCACAGTGATAAATAAGTCTATCTACAACAGGATATACTATTGGGGAATTTTGGTCTTCATTATAGAAAATGTTAGAAAATTATCATGATAAACACTATAATTTTTTAAGCAAATACTTGGTATGTGTTTAAATGTAATCTTACAAATTTTGCTGATAAATCTACATAAACTGCATCTCCATAGTATATTCAGCCCTAAAATCTTACATAATTATACTAAATCCAACTCAGGCATCATTTCACTCAATTTAACAATTGAACAGCAAACACATGAAAAGCTGACTTCAAACCACACTACTACATATGATTTATATGACCCAGTATATTATAAAAGAAGTGTCACGAATCACTACTTATTCTTATCAATTGCCATAAATGCTCATTTTCTTTTCTACTTGATTTTTCAAAGTGCTGCTGGGAATCCACAAAATTGGTTTTATACCCACGAATGAATCACAACTGGTACTTTGAAAAGTACAGTATTACATTCTATGAGCATGTAAGGGATATAAAGAGTTGTAATAATACTGTTTGAACAGCTGAAACCTGGCTTAACATCAGACAAAGCCCATGACTATTATAATTACACAAACCTTCAATTGTATTTTAGTTGAAGATAGTAGGGCTGGCTCATATCATTTGTTTAATTTTTCCTAGTTCTAACTATAATTCAGAGGAACTGTACATGTAACACACAAAAAGTAAAGCTAAAATGAAATAAGAAATATTAATTCCAACTAGAAAATCTAGCAATGACTATTTTAACATGTATAATTTCAGCACAATTTTAAGGCATCAGCTGGACTTCAAACAAGTGAGGCAAACAAGGAATGGCAAAGGTATTAACAACAAATGTGGATGAATACAAAGAATGTTCAAAAGCAGACATCCAAGAGACTGGAGAGATAGTTCAACTAGTAAGAGAGCTTATTACAAGCATAAGGACCATAGTCTGGTTCCCAACACCTACATAAAAAGCTGGGCACAGCCACACACACACAACCCCAGTGCTGAGGAGGGCTGTAGAAAGAAGAATCACTGGGGCTCACTGGTTAGCCAGTTGGTCCAAAAACACCTCCAGGTTCAATGACAGAGCCTGTCTCAAGGAGACAAGACAGAAAAGCAATAGAGAACATATGACATCCTCCTCTGGCCTCAGTATCAAGGATAGAACATCTGCACATACACGAACATACTCCATACAGATACAACACACACATCAACAAAAGAATGGACATCTAGTTTTGCTTTGTTTTTTTTTTTTCTTTTTAACAAAATATTGTAACACACTGACCATTTTCCCCACTGGGGTGGGGTGGGGTGGGGTGGGGTGTGTGTGTGTGTGTGTGCTTGAAATGAAACACAAGGCCTTGTATATGATAGGCTTGTGTTATCTCACTAAACTGCACCCCCAGTATGTTGATCCTTTTTCTTGTTCTGTCCACTTCCCTTAGTGTTCTTCTTGGGTTCCTCATTTCTGTAAGCACACCTGTTTACACGTTACGAATTATTCTCGGATGATTATGTACACCTTGTATTTACTGTTATTGTCACAAGGTGTTAACCAAGTTTTTCTGTAAAGAACCAGAAAATAACAAGATAATAGGTTTGACAGAAAATTAAGAATTTGGGCTGGAGAGATGGCTTAGCGGTTAAGCGCTTCCCTGTGAAGCCTAAGGACCCTGGTTTGAGGCTCGATTCCCCAGGACCCACGTTAGCCAGATGCACAGGGGGCGCACGTGCCTGGAGTTCATTTGCAGTGGCTGGAGGCCCTGGCGCGCCCATTCTCTCTCTCTATCTGCCTCTTTCTCTCTCTATCGCTCTCAAATAAATAAATAAAAGTAAACAAAAAAATTTAAAAAAAAAAAGAAAATTAAGAATTTAATGTAGGCACTTATGTAAGAGATAAAACAGAGGCTGGGGAGATGGCTCAGCAGGGAAAGGCCGTGTTTACAAAGCCTGCCAGCTTAAGTTCAATTCCCAAGCCACCCATGTAAGCCAGACACAAAAAGTGTTGTACAAGCATCTGGCATTCACTTGTAGAGTCAAATACACACACATACACATACACACACAAATTTAAAACATTTTAAAGATATAACTAATTTCTATGTGTTTCTCCAGTTTTAAAATCAACCACTGTTGCTCCTCCTGAGGTCAACTATCCTCAACAAATGAATGAGTTTATTTTCCCTGGATACATTTATTCAGCTGTTGTAATCAAACATGATTCAGTTAACACTGGTAAATGGCTTTTTTGCCTGTCAAATAATTGAGCTTCTCAGAAACTTAGTATGGCCTGTACATTTTTTTGTATATGAGGAAATGATGCTATGATGAGGTCTTCTGTTTTAAATTAACCAGGATCTCTGATCACTTTTTCCCCTCTAAGTTGAGAATGTGATGATGAATAGTAGTTAATCTGGCAATGTACATGTATATTATATTCTATCAGTAGCACAGCTATAGTGTAGTTACATAACAACCACAATGCTTTGCTATTATTAAATACCCCCACTGTCCTGGGTATTGCATGTGCCTGCCTCAGCAAAGTGGGATAAGTGTCTGTAATCCCAGTGTGCCACAGCAATGCGAGGCAGGGCCAAGAGAATCGGGAAGCTTGCAAGCAACAGCAGCAAAGAGATTGTGTCTCAAGGAGGTAGAAAGAGAGGAAGAAACATACCTGAGGTTATCCTCCAACTACCACATGTATGCCACAGCAAGCACACACCCATACATGCATTACACACACATTACAAACACAAATAATAAAAATGGAAAAAACTTAAAAGCGTATTTCTAAACTACTCATTTTCATTATTCTGACATGATGGATATGTACTATTAATAAAAATAATAATGAGGGGGCCTAGAGAAAGGGCTCAGTGGTTAACAGCACTTGCTTGCAAAGCCTGCTGGCCCAGGTTTGATTCTTCAGCACCCATGTAAAAAAAGTAATATAAGTATCTGGCATTCATTTGCAGTAGCAAGGGGCCCTGGCTCACAAGCAGACATGCGCATGCGCGTGCGCACACACACACACACGCACACACACAATTTTCTTAATGTCATGGTATAGCAATATGCATAAAACATAAAATGTTATCAAGTTATAAATGCCTCAGCAATTTGTAGACAACATACAAATCAATTGTGATCTGATACAACTTGACAAATGATTGAACTGTAAAGTTCAGGGCTGGAGAGATGGCCCAAAAGAAGCACTTGCAGAAGCCTGCATACTCAAGCTCAACCCTCAAACCCCATGTAAAAAAAAGAAAAAAAATTAAAGGTTATGATATTCACGTCACAAGGTAGCATTCTTTAGATTTTTGCTTCAATTATTAAAAACGTAAAAAGTGGGCTAGAGATGGCTCAACAATTAAGGTGCTTGCCTACAAAGCCTAAGGATCCAGGTTCAATTCTCCAGTATCCATAAAAAGCCAGATACACAGATGGCACATGCATATGGAGTTTCTTTGCAGTGGCTAGAGGCTCTGGTCTGCCCATTCATATTCTCTTTCTTTCTCTCTCTCTCCCTTCCTCCCCCTTCCCCCCCATTTCTCTCATAAATAAATACATAAATTACATTTAAAAAAAAAAACAAATAAGCAAGCCTGGAAACAAAAACTGGGTCAGAAAATGAAGAGCTTTGAACTTGGATGTGGCAGTTACCTATATTTAACCTCTGACCTTATTTTCCTATCTGTTGTTTCTCTATTCATTCTTATTTATGCTTAATTGGTAGAGCTTCTAATAGTTTGGTCTTCCATTGAACTCTTCCCCAGATTTTGTGAAGTTCCTAATGTTAATATAAATGTGTCCAATTTAATATAATACATGGCCACTTAGAAAAACATATAAAAAATTTAAAAACAGAGCACTATTATAAAATATATAAGAAAAATCATGGAAAAGAAATACTCCTGAACACATGCTATAGAAGTTAACCAAAGGAAATTAAACTAGATTGGATGTGGTTTGGTTTACTTACTTAAAAGCATACACAATTTCACTGGAAAGCTATCAAATCTTCCAGAAAAATTCCCATATCAAATGTACAATACTCTGTAAAATGAAACTTTTCTAGTTAAACTTTTTCTATTTAAAAGTTAAATGTAAATAAACTTAAAAGAAACTAATACTAAATTCTATCAACAAATTATTAGTAAGAATACAGAAACAAATGATTCTTACTAAGTTATTGTCATCCTGGAAAGCATAGTGCAAAGTTGTTATCCACTTATTGTCTCCATTCACTAACACATCCCTTTCTTCACGAAAGCACGCTGTCTGAAAAGGAAAGAAAAAAATTTTAGAGAACACATTGTAAAAACCTAGAAAACATAACATGAATAATTGCTCAAAATATTTATTCTAATTGTTTCTAGTCTAGAAAAGGAATATATTCATTATTATATGAGTTTTCAAAAACTCAAGTTTCAAAACAAAAGTTTGAGTGCTGGAAAATAATTTATATTTAAAAACCACTTTTATGGTTCAAAACAACAAGAAAAAAATGTATTGAAAAATTTAACAAGCTATCACCTTCATTTTGCTATACTTATTTCTGATCTTTTTAATGACAAAATATAGGCATAGACTTCCCTCTCCTATCCCATTCCCCCTCCTTTCTCCCCGACAGCTCCAATAAAGTGAAGATAGTATACAGACCACCAGTCATAAACTTTGACCACATGTGTGTACAACAACAACAGAACTGAATTATTTTAAAGTTTTACATAAATGTTATAATGTTATCTAACCATTTGCAACTACTTTTTTTTTTTTTTTTTAGGTAGGGTCTCACTCTGGTCCAGGCTGACCTGGAATTCACTAGTGAGTCTCAGGGTGGCCTCAAACTCATGGCGATCCTCCTACCTCTGCCTCCCAAGTGCTGGGATTAAACGCATGCACCACCACACCCGGCTATAACTACTTTTTACTAAATAACTGTTTCCATTTTAACTGCTATGGTATACAATTGCTTCAGTGCACCTATTTTTTGCAATCAATATTGAAAATAAGTTTTTTCCAATTTTGTATTATCATAATATTATAATGAATATATATGTACAGGTATACAAGAATTTCTCTACAGTTCACACTTGAGAAAAATGTAGAAATGCCAAATAGGAGCAAATTTCAACTTTACCAGTGATAGCAATTTTTTCTTCCTCAGCACTAGATCTACTACTAAGCCCATGTTTTCTCCCCACATCCTCAATTCTACTTGTCATTATTAGATTTTTAGGTAGATGCTAATAGCTGTGAAATTATGTTTCATTGTTTTTAATTAATATATTCCTAACTATGGGTACAAATGAACATTCCTAAGAAATCTTTCCATACTTGAACATAGAAACCTACCTAATTTTTCTTAAAAGCCATGCCAACCATATTGTATACGTACTGCAGACATCACATTATTCTATTAATATAGTAAGTACTTTGTTGGTGGTAATGTGTGTGTTAGTAGGGATTAAACTCCAGGGACCTCACAAACACTAGGCGGGCTTTTTACCACTGACCTATACACCAAGCCTTACAGTAGATGCTTAGTTATTACTACCCATAAAGTAAAATAAGTAGCCATGATATAAGAAATAATTGACATATACAATTAGCCCTAATATTCTCATGTATACCCACAAGACTTACTGGCCAGGTAGAACTGACAAAGCCAGGCATTAAATGGCAATACCAGAGTAGACAATAAATGAAGTAACCTAAATCACCTGATATGACTAGTTTTACCTGTCAATTAGAAAGATTATCAAAGCATATGATATTATGCTTTACTTCACTTTCAGAAGTAAACAAAATCCTGTGATCTGCTTACTATTAAGTTCTGTGTTATCATATAACTTACCTTAAGGTAAGAATTTCTGCTAACAGTTCAGACACTGTAAAGGCTTCTGGAGCCTAGGAGACTCCTTTCTCCTGGCTTTATCATCCTAAGACAGTGAACTGAAATTTTACATAAATTCTAGCTAGAACCTAATAAACAAAATTGCTTGTATGACTGATGACTACAAACTAAATAGAACTACAAAATTTTTAGTTTAAAAAAAAACAGGGGCTGGAGAGATGGCTGAGTGGTTAAGGCACATCCTTGCAGAGCCTAACTACCCCAGGTTTGATTCCCTAGTACCCAAGTAAGCCAGATGCATAAAGTGGTGCATGCATCTGGAGTTCGTTTGCAGTGGGTAGAGGCCCTGACACATCCATGTTCTCTGTCTTTCTTCTCTCTCTGCTTGCAAATTAAGTAAATAAAATATTTTTATTTAAAAAAGATTAAATTGTGAGTTCTAATCTATCTTCAGCTGTTCAGTAAAAACTAACTTTTAGGGCTGGAGGGATGGCTTAGCAGTTAAGGCATTTGCCTGCAACACCAGGTTAGATTCCCCAGGACCCATGTTAGCCAGATGCACAAAGGGGCACACACATCTAGAGTTCATGTGCAGTGGCTAGAGGCCCTGGCATGCCCATTCCCCCCCCCCCCCCCGCCGTTTCTGTGTCAAATAAATAAATAAAAATAAAATTTTTTTTTAAAAAATGACTTTTAGGGCTTGAATGATGGATGAGTAGTTAAAGGTGCTTGCTTCAAAGCCTGACAGCCCAGGTTTGATTCCCCAGTACCCATGTAAAGCCAGATACACAAAGTGCTGCATATGTCTGGAATTCATTGGCAGTGGGAGGGGACTTTGGTGCACCCATTCTCTTTTCTCCTCTTCTTTCTTTTCCTCTCTCTCTCCTTGCAAATAAATAATTAACTTGAAAAACTAGCTTTTAGGTTGCATATGGTGGCACATGCCTTTAATCCCAGCACCTGGGAGGCAGAGGTAGGAGGATGAGTTCGAGGCCATCCTGAGACTACATAGTGAATTCCAGGGTCAGCCTACACTAGACTGAGACCCTAACACAAAACTACGACCCCCCCCCAAAAAAAAACTTCACAATGACCACATACAAGGGGCTCCTGGGTATTACAGAGCTCACTCAGATTTAGTCACGCTCCCAACCGAATTTCAAATTCTAACCAAACATTTTGATTGCCAGCATAATGCAGCTTTTATAAAAAACACTTCTATATATAGAAATATATTCTTTTTTAAATACATTTTTATTTATTTGACAGAGAAAGAGGAGGAGAGAGGAGGAGAGAGGGGGAGAGAGAGAGAGAGAGAATGGGCACACCAGGGCCTCCAGCCACTGCCAACGAACTCCAGACGCATGTGCCCCCTTGTACATATGGCTAGCATGAGTCCTGGGGAATTGAGCCTTGAACCAGGGTCCTTAGGCTTCACAGGCAAGTGCTTAACCACTAAGCCATCTCTCCAACCTCAGAAATATATTCTTTAAATGTCATCCTTAGTGGATACTTATATTGGAGAAGTTAATAAATACTTCTATGCAAATTATAGCAATTCTTCAAAGCTGTCACATTCCACTTTCAGAACACTCATAAACTACATTTATCAAATTAATAATTCTATACTGCACATGAAAATTGCATGTACAAATGGAAATCGCAAGTTAAAAAGAGAAACCCATTGTTGTCGATCTACTTTGGTTTCTTATTAGGAATAAAGTTATTTCTCACTGTCACAGAGATACTTTACAAATAACAACTGAATACTTCTCTAATACATTACTTATTGCAGGAAAAGTCATAAGGTTTCTGTTATTACAACATAAGTGAAATGTTAAAATTAAAATATTAATTATTAGGTTTTGTACATATATACATATATACAGCATGGTACTGATTTTTTTTTTATTGTTTTTTGCGAAAGCATCTCACTGTAGCCTAGGTAGTCTCAAATTTGCCATGTAGTTGAGGATAACCTCAAATTCCTGATCTTCCTGCCTCCACATCAAACATACTGAGATTACCTGGCAGTTTTCAAGTCTTCTCAAGACTTAAGTCTCCAGTATTTAATGACCACACTGAACATAGAATGTATAATTTTTTAACTTGTCAGTAGAAAATTTTGGGGTGTGTATGTATGTACGGTATGCATGTGATATGTGTGTGTATGCACATGTGTTTGTGCATATGCCTGAAGCCGGAGGTCAATGGCTCTCTGCCACATTTTTTTGAGGCAAGGGCCCTCACTGAATGTGGAGCTCATCAACTTGGCTAACCTAGCTAGCCAGCAAGCAAGCCACAAGGACTCTCTTGTCTCCAGTACTGGGCACACCTAGCTTTTACATGGGCTCTGGAGATCCTTATGCTTGTGCAGCAAGTACTTTACTCACTAAGCCATCTCCTCAGCCCCAATTAAACGTTTTTTTTAATATAATTAAGAAAAAAAATATTTAACAGCTTTTAATTGGCAAGTGTGTTAGATAAGACACACTTTTACATATTGTGAGTTTAAAGATCAATTGCTCCAACATTTATAAAACACAGTTTTTTTGGAAGCAATAGTTTTCAAAATTTAAATGCATCTGTCCCCCCACCCCCAACACTCTCAAGTCTGGTTTTCCACTAACAAGGAGTTAACTTTGGGGAGTGGTAAATTGTAAAATCCACAGAATATGTACAATCTTTTCATGTAAAAAAATCATTCTAGTATCATTTCAACTGTAGTTTGCATAAACTGGAATGCCTCAGGCAGCCCACAGTAGTACCTCTGATTAAATAATCCTACCACTCCTTTCTTTCAATTGTAAATTGCATATCCTTCCTGGGTGGTATAATTGCCTGTGACACACTATTTCCTCTCTCCTTTTCTTGAAGTTTCTCTTTTTCAAACACATCAAGTTAGTTGTGATGAAATAATAAAGTGTGTTAAATGTAGTTTCTAAGAATTCACACTATACATAACTCACTAGTACTTCAACATGCATGTGTAAGGATTTTGCTACACTCTGAATTATTTACAAAGTAAAAAAAAAAAACTAAATGCTTTTCGATTTTTTAAAATATAAAAGACCCTTACCTCAGCTCTTTTTAGCATTTCCCACTTATTCAAAATTTTCATGGCAAATACTTTATCTGCATTTTTCAGTTTTACTACAGCAACCTGCAAAAGATAAAGGAAATACAACTTTTAAAGTATGACAAATAATACTTCTTTCAGTCATCCATTTTCCTTTTTTCTCTCTGTAAAAAAAAATACCAATTATTTCAATGAAGTTCAAATTTAAGATCCTAAATTAAATAATGTCAAGTAAAAAAGGTACATTAGTAAATATGTGCCAAACCAGTAACTACTCAGGAACACAATCAGCAGTTGCTTTTTTATACATTACATGCTCCTTTCCAAGTTTTCTATCCCAGAATTTAAATTCAGCATCTACCACTACTGAGCTATTGACCAAAATGTCCAATATGCTAGAAATAGACTTTATTAGAGAATGTACACCAAACTCCAACATGATGCTACAAGGAATGCCAGCTACCAAAACAAGTATGTTATATATGGAGCAAGCAAGATGAAGTAAATGGAAAATGATTCTATTTTCCATTCCACAAACTCTTACATACTATACAATGACCCTGATACACATACACTCCTAAGAGGAGTTATAACAATTTTTAAATTTTATTTATTTATTAGAGAAAGACAGAGAAAGGGGGGAAGAGAAAATAAAAATGGGCACACCAGGACCTCTAGCCACTGCAAACAAACTCCAGACACATGCACCACCTTGTATATCTCGCTTATGTGGGATTTGGGGAATCAAACTGGGTCCCTATGCTTTGCAGGCAAGTGTCTTAACTGCTAAGCCATCTCTCCAGCCCAGAGCAGTTATAACTAAAAGACTGTACCCATCCCTTCTAACAACAGTAAAAAAGAAACGAAAAGCTATGGTATTTTGTATTTCCAGTTATAAATCATAAAAAACTGTCAAACATAAACCAGTATGACCCCATTTTCAATGTCAACAAACTGATGACATTTCTACTGTCTATCACTGTTTCAGTTTCATTAAATAATTTTTAAAATATATTTTATTTATTTATTTGAGAAAGAGAATGGGCGCATCATGGCCTCCAGCCACTGCAAACAAACTCCAGACACATGTGGCCCCTTGTGCATCTGGCTTTCATGGGTCCTGGAGAATCAAACCAGGATCCTTTGGCTTTGCAGACAAACGCCCCAACCACCAAGCCATCTCTCCAGCCCATTAAATAATTTTTTAAGGGCCCTTCCACCTTGTTGGATTAGTTACAGGGCTGAACTAAACTACAGAAGAGAAAATCAATTATTGTGTGATAATATTTCCAATAATTGAGAGGCACAGGTAGGGAAAACAAATATTACATGCTATAGTTTGGATATTAAGTGTCCCCCAAGGTCTATGTGGTAAAGGGCTGGTTTCCCCTCACCCCCTGCATGGCACTCTCGGGAGATAATAGAAGTGATAGGAGCTTAGTACTATTTGAGTATCATTAAGTTGTTGGGGCAGATCTCTGGAAGGGTTTGTGGGAACCAAGACTCTGCGTCTTCCTCCCTCCTTCCCCTCCTTCCTTCCTTCCGATGTCTCAGACATCATGATAGACTGACTCTCCTCAGGCCCAACAGCAACAGGACAAATTAATTATACACTGAACCCTCAATAACCATGAGCCAAAATTATTATTATGTTATTTTAGGTATTCTGTTACAGTAATAGGACACTAATTAACACACTGTGTGCAGGCTTTACTTTTAATCTTGTCATATGTGGGCAATAATTGGTCCTGACAGGCTCAAGTCTAATGCAAGAGTGATTATATAAGATTCATTGAAAGGGTGAAAACACAAAGTAAGCTACTCTGTGGACTCTGAAATCAATACTGCACCACGGAGATGCACATGGGCAAACAGAAGCAGTAAACTAAGCAAGCCTACCATCAGACGGAGAAAAGACAGGGCAACTGTCATGTATGCCCTTGGTATTGTGGTGTAGGGAAGAATGGTTGGAAGGCTAATAGATACCTTTCCTCCTCAAGTCAATATGTGAGAAAAGTACTCCTAATCCTGTCTATTTCACTAATTTCCTATTCATATGACCTGAAGACAATTGCTACTCAAATAACTGGTACCAGTATTGTCCACCAACATAATACATTGAGTGTTCAAATACCAGGCACTATGCTGAGTTTTACACGGGTCCACAATCTCTTAATTGCAACACTAAAACCCAAATGTTTGTCGTAACTCATTGACAGTAGGTGCTGACACCACAAGATATGATTAGTCTTTTAATCTCAGTTTAAAGACAAATATGCATCACCCCATTCCATAAATAGTAATGTATTTGTTTATGGGGTGCTGTACCAAACCTTGTGGCCGAGTATTGTATAAATTAGATTATATGCACTAAATTATCTCTCCAAACTCCAAAACTACTGGAACCACACAACATCTGATTATGCAAGTTCATGGTAAGAGTGATGATGCTAATATCTACCACTTAACACTCAAACAGTTAGCACTTACTGAGGCTGTTTCAAGAAGGTTGCATCAACATGGACTCGACTCTGAAGCTAAACTATATGGGTTTAAATCTCGGTTTTATCACTTGCTGTGTAAAAAAAAAAAAAGAAGTTGCTTTTCAATACTTTAGTTTTCTCATCAACATATTAACAATATTTTATCTTGTATGTAGTAAAGATGAAAACAATATGTGTACAGAGCACCTACCACAGGGTCTGACATTTAGGTGTGAGGTGTTACTGTGTGCCGGATGCTGCTCTCAGTACTCAGTGTTCCAATCTCTTCACTACCATTTGCTCTACTACTACCACTAGTATTTAGGAGCCACTATATGGCACCATTTCTTCCATTTCACTAATACTGAACAAAGCAAACTTTTCTTCAACTTCTTTTAATTTTATATCTAATACACATACATATTCATGGAAATAGAAATTCCCACAGTTGAAAATATCTATATGCAAATAAAAGCTAAGCTCTAATATTTATAATAGTGTGCCTTTCAATAACAAATGTTGAAACTGACTTAAATGTCCTAAAAAGATAGAACTGACTAAATACCATAGAGCAATCAAGATTATTCACATACATGCAAAACTTGGTATAAAAATGTTCATAATGTTAAATGTAATTAATTATTAAAATCTGCATGCTTTGAATATATTTTCTGTATCTATACATAAGATATAAATTTTAAATTTCCATGCCATATGTTTACCAAGAAGGATAAGTACCAAAATATTAGAAAATGGGCTATTTTAAAGAGAGGTGATTTCTATTTGGCTCTGTACATCATCTGTATGAAATGTGCAGAATATGCAGCATGGAATAGAATCATGTGGCAGACTGCATAGTTATGACATGAACACTAGCTAGATAAGTAGCATAGTTTAAATAAGGACATGAGACCCACTAGATGCAGAGGGGAAAATGTACTCAAAATTATCATGTAACAGTCTCATGAGCTGTTTAAAAACTTTTTGGGAATGAGGTAGGATACACAGAAATAACATTCAGGAAATATTTTGGAGTTATCTAACTGATAATGTAATGAAGAAAGATTATGAAGCCTACAGGATGATGAAATAAAACTGATCTCTTCTCCATTTATTTTCATGTTCAACAAAGGATGATTCTCTTAGAACCTTTCATTTCAGATCCTATATTTTCAGGTAGCACATCAATTGACATATAAGAACGTAGTAGGTTATAATGTCCTTTCTTAGGGTTGAGTGTATCGCTTAACTATACAACACTTCCTCTGTGTTCCATCCCTAGTAACACACATGTACACACACACACATATGTATACATACACATACACAATACAATATTACTATGATTAACATTTGATCAAAAAAGTATATTCAGGGACTGGAGAGATGGCTCCGCAATTAAACCTCTTGTTTGCAAAGCCTGATGGTCCAGTTTCAATTCCCCAGAGCCCACATAAAGCCAGATGCACAAAGTGATGCATGTATTTGAAGTTCATTTGCAGTGGCAGGAGGCCCTAGGACACATACACATATACACACATGCACATACACATACACACACACATTCTCTCTCTCTCAATCTCTCTCTGCCTCTTTGTTTCTCTCTTTAAAATAAATAAAAATATTTAAAGTATATTCAGAAGTATAATCAGACGGCTATAAATAAAATTACATATTTAAAATATTAAATATGGACATATATTCAAACACTTCATAGTAAAAACATTTTGGGGACTGGAGAGATGGCTCAGCAGTTAAGGTATTTGCCTGCAAAGCCAAAGGACCCAGGATCAGTTCCCCAGGACCCACGTAAGACAGATGCACAAGTGGCACATGCATCTGGAGTTCAGTTGCAGCAGCTAGAAGCCCTAGAGCAGCCATTCTCTCTCTCTCTCTCTCTCTCTCTCTCTCTCTCTCTCTCAATCTGCCTCTTTATCTCTCTAATAAATAAATAAAAATAAAATATTTTAAAACAAACATTTTGATGTCAGAAAAACTGCACATGCTACAGAAATAATCAGTATCTGACAAATGGACATGAGTCAGCAGTTAAACACAATCTAAGTGTCATTATTTGTAGCCATAATCTGTAAGTCATGAATGGTCCCAAGCACTAATGGGATTTCAACTGAGAAGCAGTTCTGAATGCTTTGTACAAAGCTCTGTATATCTAGTCTCCCTGTGAAGTATCCAAAACTCACCATACCATTCCAATCTGCCGTCCTATCTTACCTAGATTGTCCAATCTAACTCCTCTACTCCTACTCTCAACCTCCATAATCTGTGGTCAACACGACACAAAACAATCCTCTGGAAACTTAGAACAGATCATGGTATTCTTCTATTCCTAAACTTCCAGCAATTTTCTATCTCCCCTCAAGTTTAAAGGAAAAAAAAAAAGGCAACCCTTGTCATAAACTGTAAGTTCTCCAACCTCCCTCACCTCATATTCCTTACTCCCCGCTCACTTTGCTCAAGCTATAATGCTCATCGTGGTCAGTTCCACCTCAGGATCTTTGCTCGTTTGTCCTCCCCACACCTGAAACTCTCTGCTTCTACAGAGACACCACATCTGCTCTCACTCCCTCACTGAAATGACACTCTGCCTTTTAATACTTTCTAACACACTTTTTTTTTGCTTTTTTCCCTTTATAACTGTTAACAAACTCTATGTTCTTCTTATGAACTGTTTATTATTTTCCTCACTCTCTAGAATACAAACTCTTTGGGAACAGGAATTCTTATCTTATTTGTTCACTAAGATATGCCTAAGTGCAGGAGTGTTAATAGGTACTAAATAAATAATTGCTAGAGAGATGAATACTTTGTAACTGATGGGGTGAATGCACAATATAAGGGATCAATACTCTCATCTATAAATACACTACGCTGATGTTGAAACACAAAAATAAGGCATTCATAATAAACCTTGTATTGGATGATTTATGGAGTGATTATTCCAGCTCACTGCTCTCACAATAGACTGTCAGTCTCAACTTCAAAATAGCCTTTATTGTCATGTTTGTTACTGTCAATTCTTTATTGTTTTATGTCTTTGTCTTCTTTTTGTTTCTTCTATGTAACATCTATAATCATCTTTTATTACTAAAAATAAAAACAAACTTTATTTTTGAACGACTTACATTGTATATGGCACTAGGCCAAGCACAGTACACATGCTACGTACATAAACCTTACATCAATCTAAGAGGCTTTCTACAATTCCTACTTTAGACATCAGTAAAATAACAGATGATGGTGGCAAATGCCTGAAATCCCCAGCATTTGGGAGGCAAAGGCAGGAATATTGCTGAAAGTTTGAGGACAGCTGGTCTATGTAGGGAGACCCAGGCCAAACAGGGCTACACAGGGTGATCCTATCTCAAAAGCAAAACATAAATAAAAATCAGTAAACTAAGGTTTGGAGAATTTAACTTAACAGAAATAATAGTTCTATAGGTCCTAAAGAGCTCTTCCCATTACCACAGCTATAATTTTGACACCTACTGGCATGTTAATGAGGATTATAGTATTTGTAGAAATCATATTTTATTTTTGAAAACTGTTCTAACCACGGATAGCAGTGTACATCTGTAACCCCAGCTCTCAGGAAGCTAAGGAAAGGAAGGAGGACTGCAAGTTGGAAGCCAGTCTGTACACAAGTGAGTTCCAGGCCAGCATGGGCTACAAAGCAATCCCCCCCCACACCACAACAAAAATTAAACAGCCCAAGTCTGTGAATGATTGATCAATTTATGGTCAAAATATTTAGGTCAAGGGGTACAGCTCAGTGGTAGAGTACTTGCCTAACATACATGAGGAGCTGAATTCAATACCCAGTAAGGTATTATCTTATTAACAAGCAAACTAAAATCACAATAAAGAGCTTAAACATCCAGAGGCATCCTCACTATAGAGACTCAACTCATACATATAGCAGAATAGTCAACCTATTTAAAAACTGGTATAGTCTAGGCATCAAGCAATCAGAACACTGACTATAAAAATATGGCATGTTCACACTGTGCCCTTCTGGGACTGAAGACCAGCACCATCAAAGGTGTCATACTTCTTTTACGCTCCCAAGGATCCCAGGTTAGCTACAGCAAGAGTTTGTAAAGAAGAATGAACGTCTACATGTAATTTTCCTTTCAGATCCTACCACTAGGCTATGAAGACACATGAGGACCTAGGTATCATAATTAGAGGAAGCAAGCTAATTAAAAGCTTTTGACACCTGAAGCAGGGGTAGCAGGCCAAAGCAGCAAGCTTTCACAACAAGCTCTGAAGCCCAGAAGCCTGGAAGCTGCCGGAGCAAGGCTGGAGCAGGCAGAAGCGGTGAGCCACCAGGAAGCTGTGGACAGGTAACACCCAGGGCGTAAGTTAAAGGTTTTCCTGAAAGCAAAAAGGAAAACCCAGCGTTAAGTTAAGCAGTAAGTGACAACAAATGTGTTGCAGAGAGAAGGTTCTAACTCACAGAGCTGCTGAATTTCAACTATATCTTGCTTTTATTTTTTTCCCGCGATTTACTCATTTCTTATAGGAGTTACCAAAAAAAAAAAAAAAAAAGCTTTTATTTTCATGGTTTATTTAAGAAAAAGCATAATTGATAGAAAAAAATAATTGACAGAAATGGTCCTATCAGATATCTATGCCAGAGGTGAGCCTGTCCACTGAGACATAAACAAGTTCCTGGTAGTTATCTGAAAAGAGCCACAGAATATACAAACCCAGCAGAGAAGTCTGCAGCTGGAATGAACAAGCAATAAAGTTCACTTTCATATAAGGTGTCTGTCTTAAAGTAATAGGAAATCATTAGCAACCTGTGGCTTTTATTTTACATATTTTAATCAATATAAATAGCAAGAAGGTTACTCTAAATCTCAGCTGGTTCGGTATGCATTGACCACTCTGACACTTGACTCTGAAGGGCTGAATGGCACTCTGTATGTGGGGCTATCTGGCCCTGCTACCAGCTCTGCATACCATTTTCCAATGTTCCCAAGCACCAGGGCGGTAGGACACACTGGCTGTCCTTACTTATCTGCTTCACTTACCCTAACAAGGAATTGTTAGTTCTCCAATGCTCCCTTCTTTTCTTAGTCCCTTTTATGAAGTGTGTTTTATTATTGTTTCTTTTTCCCATTGCTCAGCCTCAAATTGAACGCTAATCTACCTGTAATATACTAGTCCTGTCATTAATCCTTTGTTCTTCTCAACAGATCTCTATCTATCTTCTGAGATACTGTATATCACACTCCTGTGCAATTCACTGCTCACCCCACAATTAGTGACCACATGGTTTATGTTATAGGTAACAGATCCTCACATTCCTTCATTCTATCTTTAAACATCCCTACATTTCCAACTACCTTTTTATTCTTTTCCTTCTGAAGTCCAGAAGAGGTGTCCCTACCACTTATCACTTGAGATCTTGATCCTAGTCCTTTCCCCTTCCTTCCCATTTTTGACCTTGTTCCATCTAAAAATTTCTTTCTTGCTGGGCTTGTAGTGCATGCCTTTAATCCCAACACTGGAGAGGCAGAGGTAGGAGAATCACTGTGAGTTCGGGGCCACCTTGAGACTACATAGTGAATTTCAGATCATCCTGGGCTAGAGTGAAACCGTACCTCAAAAACCAAAACAAAACAAAAAAAATTATTTCTTGTCTTCAATCCTCCTTTTTTCAGGTTCCTATATATTTGTTGAAAATTTTTCCAAGACTATCCCCTATATAAGAACAAAAACAAAAACAAAAACTTTACCACAACTCTACCTTTCCCTAAGGAACTGATACCACTTCCCTTTGCATAAGGCATCCTTTCTCCATAAAACACATTTTTTAACTTTATTTTAAATGTTTTTGTTTATTTATTTGAGAGTGACAGAGAGAAGGAGGCAGAGAGAGAGAGAGAGAAAGAATGGGCGCGCTAGAGCTTCCAGCCTCTGTAAACGAGCTCCAGACACGTGCGCCCCCTTGTGCATGTGGCTAATGTGGGTCCTGGGGAACTGAGCCTCGAACAGGGGTCCTTAGGCTTCACAGGCAAGAGCTTATCCACTAAGCCATCTCTCCAGCCCCATAAAGCACATTTTAAAAATAATACATGCTTGCCTCTTCTGCTTGCTTTTCATTTATTTTCTTCTCAACCATATTCAATCATCTTTTTCAATCTAGTTTCTACCCCACCCTACTAATATTATTTCAAAGATCAATAAGGATCTTTTAATTGACAAACATATTGTTCTCAATTCTCATCTACTTCGCTCTCATTTTACTACTGGACTCTGACCATCAGTAGTTGCCTGCTTTATTTTGTGTTGTGTTAGTGCTGTGTAATTGTTGTTTTTCTGTAACATGGATCCTGGATCCACTTTTTTCACATTTGTCCCATTCCTAACTTGTACTATCTGTACTAAAAGCCTCAGTTAATACCCACATGCTGACTCCTAAATCCTTCTCTTAATATCTACACTTATATTTCTAGTTGCTGATTAGTCATCTCACAACAATATCAGCAAGTCTTATAGTTTAATCTATTTACCAAACCATTTACTCAAGCTACAATCTCTGTCATTTATGAAATTCTACCTGTAGCTCATCCCTATCATACAAACAGGGAAGAGAGTAAAAAGCAAGGGATATGAAAGTTCATAGCTGATTAGATATTAGAAGCTAGAGAGTGAGAAATCCAGGACTTACCTGCCTCAGCTATCTTCTCTATCCAACCCATCCTCACACTATCACCAGTTTTATTTGTCTAACAGTTCTAATTACATCTCTTTTCTACTTATCAACATTTGATAGGAATGCAATTACCATAAAGTTTCTTAGTAAAGCATGCCAACTTACTCAGTGCTCTGCCTAAGTAACAATCTGTCTTTTACAACCATCAAAACCCCTACTTTATGGTCACAAGATCACTTTTTAAAAGAAAAGCAAACGTGGGCTGGAGAGATGGCTTAGCGGTTAAGCGCTTGCCTGTGAAGTCTAAGGACCCCGGTTCGAGGCTGGATTCCCCAGGACCCACATTAGCCAGATGCACAAGGGGACGCATGCGTCTGGAGTTCATTTGCAGTGGCTGGAGGCCCTGGCGTGCCCATTCATTCTCCCTCTCTCTCTCTCTCTCTCTCTCTCTCTCTCTCTCTCTCTGCCTCTTTCTCTTTCTGTCGCTCTCAAATAAATAAAAAAATTAAAAAAAAAGAAAAACAAACGAATATATTATGGAAATTTTTAAAAACTAAAGTATTTAAAAAACTAATCATTCTCTTTTCTGCCTCTTTCTCTTACTATCTCAAATAAATAAATAAAATATTTTTAATTACCACAGATAACACTATATCAGATTAAAAGGCTAATCTGAAATCATATAACCTTTATTATGTCCTTTCAACCCACAAATCCTGGAAATTGAGTCCTAGAAGAGCATTTGAAGTGCAGCGAACGTAATACATTTTGGACAGCATTTATGATTTAGGAAAACAACAGGCCCTATATTGTTCATCCATTCTACGAACATGTAATTGAGCACCTACAATGTACTAAGCACTGTTGTAGGTGCTGGGGAATTATACTGCACTGACACAGAAAAAAAAAAAAAAAAAAAACCTTTATACTCATTCTTGTTTAACAAACATTCTTGTTTAACAACAAGAAAATGGTTCAGTAAACTATGGGAAATCCATATGGCAGACTTCTATAGGGACATGAAAAATCGGGTTTACGTAGGGAAAAGACAAAATATCTGGTAGGGAAACTTCGGTAGGTTAGGTTTTGAAACTATCACCTAGGGCAAGAGAAAGGACTCAGTGTTTTAAGATGCTTGCTTGCAAAGCCTGCCAAGTTCCAGTTTCCCCAGCACCCACATAAAGCCAAATGCAAAAAGAAGCACAAGCATCTGGCATCCATTTGCAATAGCAAAGAGACCAGGGCACGCCCATGCACAGGCACAGGCACAGGCGTAGGCAGGCAGGCAGGCCGATGATAAATAAGTAGCAATGTCCTATAACTAGGATATTGGGAGAAAATGCCCAAATCAAAATAAATAACAATGCTATGTACCTAGCCTCCTGGATAAATAGGCTATAACCTTAATCAAGGGCATGTTACATGGTGGGATTATAATATATGATTAATACATGTTTTCATTAGCCAAAAAATTACATTTTGAAAAGGAAAAGAATCTTTATTTTCCTGTTTTGTTTGATAGTGAGAAGGCTGGGGGGGAGGGGGGATTGATGTGCCAGAGCCTCCAGCCACAGAATTCGAACTCCACATGCATGTGCTACCTGGCACGCTTGTATCACCTTGTGCATCTGGCTTATGTGGGATCTGAAAAGTTGGACATGAATCCTTAGGCTTCACAGGTAAGCACCTTAACTGCTAACCCATTTCTCCAGCCCCATTTTCCTATCTTTTTAATCCCAATAAGATAAAAGCACTGTGTTAAGCACTGAACCTAATGAGTATGATGTTCACTTTCTGCCCTCAAAGCTTACAGTCTATTGGCAAAGACAAACATTAAACATAGAAAACTTACCAGTTCTAAGTATAAATACTAGGAAGTTGTTCAGGTATTCTCATCTTCCTTAATAGGAACATGAAAGTGTCTTATTCTTTGCTCTCATTTTTATAAAACCATTTATCCCTTGATTTCATTATGTTATTCAATTTTTTCACTGGTTCTTTCTACAGTAAATTCTACCACTAATTCCAGAAGTAAGATGATGACTTATACACTTTGAAAAGGAGAAATAAGAACCTGGGCAAAGTCACTATGCTCAACTTCTGTTTTATTGAAAAATCAAACAAGGAGAACTAAAACATTATAGAAGCTAGACAATTTCCTTGGCTAGGCAGACAGGGGAAAGGGCCCTTGGTAAGTGGCTATATTTTAACCTAAGTTGAAGACCTAGGATGGCAAAAAGTATGGTCCCACTCCCTCCTCCTTCCTGGCCTAAGTGAATTTTCCAGCGTCTGGGCTGGCTTGGCGGACTTTCTGACACCTGCATAGTACTAGATGAATCATGGGGCAACCAGTGCCTTTGTCTTCGTTTAAGGTGACTAATCATGGACTCTGGACAGCGGGCTTCGTAAAGGCCAGCTCCCACTGGGGCAGTGGATTTTCCAGCTCTAGAATTTTCTCCTCCATGAGGAATCTGTGTTCTCTGCTTTCTCTTTTTTAATGTTTTATTTTTATTTTGAGAGAGAGACACACCAGGGCCTTAGCCATTGCAATCGAACTCCAAGTGCTTGCACTACCTAGTGGGCATGTGCACCCTTGCACTTGCCTCACCTTTGTGCGTCTAGCTTACGTGGGATCTGGACAGTCAAACATGAGTCCTTAGGCTTCGCAGGCAAGTGCCATAACTGCTAAGCGATCTCTCCAGCCATGCTTTATGTTTGTTTGTTTTTATTTTTTTGAGGTAGGGTCTCACTCTAGTCCCGGCTGACCTGGAATTCACTATGTAATCTCACAGGGGCCTCAAACTCACAGCGATACACCTACCTCTGCCTCCCAAGTGCTGGGATTAAAGGTGTGCACCACCACGCCCGGGGCCATGCTTTCCTTTTTAAAAAATAAGAATTTATTTATTTGTAAGGAGAGAGAGAGAAAGAGAGAAGAAGAAAACAAAAAGAGTGAGACAGCCGGGCGTGGTGGCACACGCCTTTAATCCCAGCACTCGGGAGGCAGAAGTAGGAGGATCGCCGTGAGTTCGAGGCCACCCTGAGACTCCATAGTGAGTTCCAGGTCAGCCTGGGCTAGAGTGAGACCCTACCTCGAAAAACCAAAAAAAAAAAAAAAAAAAAAAAAAAAGAGTGAGACAGAGGAAATGGGCAAACCAAGGCCTCTTGCTATTGCAAATGAATTCTAGATGTATGCATGATACTGGGAAATCAAACTCAGGTCATCAGACTTTGCAAGCAAGAACCTTAATTGCGGGCCACCTCTCCAGTTCTCTCTGCTTTCCTAACCTCTACTTTAAAATAGACTTTGTTCTTTAAAAAAAACTGCTGCTTCTACCTTTTTCTTCCTAGAGTTCAAGTTAGAAGTAGGTGGGGTGGGGGTAAGGGAAGGGGAAGCGGAAAGGAAGAGCTAGAGAGATGGCTTAGCAGTTAAGCCACTTGCCTGCAAAGCCAAAGGACCCAGGTTTGATTCCTCAGGACCCACATAAGCCAGATGCACATGGTGGTGCATGCATCTGGAGTTTGTTTGCAATGGCTAAAGGCCCTGGTGCACTCTCTCTCTCGCTGTCCTTCTCTCTGTTTCTAATAAATAAATAAAATATTTAAAAATTTTTAAAAAGAAGTAGGTGGGAAAACTGTACCTCAAAACAATGAAATGAGTCCACTCTCTCAGGCTCAAGAGGCAGTGTGAAGAGCAAACAACAAAGATGAGCATTCTCTTTCATTTTTGTCCATATGATATGCTCATGTGAATTAGAACTAATAATTGTCCTAAAAGGCCACATTTCAACAACAGCAAGTATGTAAGGTTGGATGGAACTTTAATTCCACTATCTAAATAGATATACTCTGCGAGCCAAACATGGAAACCAAGGTTTGCATTTGGGAAAAGGCAGCTGGAAGTTTCCAATTTAATCCCACATTCATCCTGATGCCTTTTAATAGCTCCTGATGTAACTCCACTGGGCTACTTAAAACCCAGAGGAAGGCTAGGAGATGGCACAGCAGGTAAAAGTGCTTATTTGTAAAGCTTGCCAACTTGGACATGATTCCCAAGTCACCTATGTAAAGCTGGACACAAAAGTGGCATAAGCCATCTGGCATTCATTTGCACTGGCAAGAAGCCTTGGCACAACCATCCATACACATACACAAATAAGCAAATAAACAAATGAAAATGTTTTTAAAGTCCAGAGGCAAAGGGAAGAGATGTATCTGAACTTCCTTCGCACAGATCAAACAAAATGGAACTACAGCCTAGAAAACCAAATTATCAAGAACATCGAAGGGGCTGGGAGTTGGCTGAGGGGTTGAAAGTGCTTGCCTACAGGCTGAAGAAATGGCTTAGCGATTAAGGCCTGCAAGGCCAAAGGACTTGGGTTCGATTCCCCAGGATCCAGGTAAGCATAAGGTAACACATGCATGTAGAGTTCGTCTGCGGAGGCTAGAGGCCTTGGCATGCCCATTTTCTCTCCCTCCCTTCCTCCACCGCTCTCAAATAAATAAAAAATTTTAAAAGTGCTTATCCACAAGGTCTGCCAACATTCAATTCCCAAGCCATACACCTAAAGATATAAGGAATTCATGTGCAGTGGCAAGAGACCTTGGTGAACCCACATGCATGTATGCAATAAAGGAAGAATTTTTTAAATTACTTGTTTAAAGAACATCTAGGATTAGGGCACAAGGACTGAAGATATTCATGAATGCTACACAGACTCGGAGCCAGGAAGGTTTTGAGGTTCGAAGATGAGAGAAACAAGCAGTATAAAAGCCAGCCAAGAAATAACAGTAATGAAGGGGCTGAGGAGAGAGAGCTCAGCTCAATCTTAACAAACTGCTACCTTGTAAAAATAAGGATCGAATTCAATCTCAAACCACGTTTCAAAATTAAAAAACAAAAAACTAGATGTAGTAGCATGCACTTAAAATCCCAGTACTAGTGAAGCAAAGACAGACAAGTCCCTGAGATTCACTGGCCAGCTACTTTAGCCTAACAAGAAAACTCCAGGCTAGTGAATGACCTCGTCCAAAAAAAAAAAAAAAAAAAAAAAAAAAGTTAATTAAAAAAATAGTAAGTGGGGACTGGAGAGATGGCTTAGCAGTTAAGGCACTTGCCTGTGAAGCCTAAGGACTCATGTTCAACTCTTCAGATTCCACATAAGCCAGTCACACAAGATGACACAAGCACAAGGTCATACATGTGCACAAGTTGGCACACATGTCTGGAGTTCGTTTACAGTGCCTGGAGGCCCTGACATGCCAATTCTCACTCACTCTCTCTCGCTCACTCGCTTACTTTTATCCTCACTCTCTTGCATTAAAAAAGGCCAGACTGGTGGGCTTGCCTTAAAAAATAGAAAATAAATAAGTAGACAGCATTCTTGTTAAAATACAAGGTTGCCTTCTGACCTCCACATGCACATGCAAATACATACACATGCTCAACCACACACACACACACACATTAAAGAGAGAAATACATTGCATTAAGAAGAAAAATATAATTACAAAGGAATAAGAGCCTGATTATTGACTTCAATGTTTTACTTTTAAGTTACTATTTAGAGATTGTTTTAAGAAGATAAATTAGGAACCTTAACTTACTTTGTTCTCATCCTCAAACTCCTGAAATGACAAAATATAACATAGCCCCAGGCTCTCCCAAGTGCTAGGATTATGCACCATCACATCAGGTTCTGAGATACAATATTTTAAAGAACTCTTGGAATCTAAGATGACCATAATAGGGACAGATAGGGAGACAAAAATGGATAATCACAGCCCAAATTACGCTGCAGAATAAAATTAATGCTTAAGTAATAGCAATTACCTCAAGAGTTAAAGCTCAACATCAGTTAACACAAAGACTAAAGAGCTCAATGTACAGTCTCCAAGTTTTATTGCTTGGGGTAGAAGAATAACTACATGTCAAAAGGTATGAAACAATAAATAAAAAACAGCCAAGCATATGCCTATAATCCCAACACTTGGGAGACAGAGATGGGGGAGGGGAATCAGGAGTCAGTCCAGTATCAGCAACACAGCAAGTTCAAGACCAGCCTGAGCTCCATAAGACTATCTCAAAGGGAAAAAAAAAAAAAAACACTATTAATAGCAACAAAGTAATTGTTAAGGTAGCTTTAAAAAGGTAATATTAATGAGCATGTGTACATATGCACATATAGCTTTCATATTTTCAAGCACAAAAAGAATAGAAAATACCCCAACAAGAGCAACATAGGAAAAAAAAATCTACTAATAGGAGAAATTAATAAGCCGGGCTTGGTGGCATAGGCTTGTACTCTTATAGGCAGGCAGATTACCTGGGCTATAAAGTGAATTCTAAGCCAGCCTGGGAAGCTTAATAAGACCTTATCTCAAGCTTAAAAATAATAATAATAATAATAAAATAAAAGGAGTAGAGATAAAATAGCTCATTGGTAGAGCACTTACCTAGCATCCTAGATTCAATCCCTAATAAATAAAGAGGTTAGGGGGGTGGAGAACATAAAATGAGTATGAAAACTTCCCATCTCTCCTTTCTGACATTATAAATCATAGTGTAATACAAAGAAGACTGAGTATGAGCTCATCCATAATGATCTAATATTATCCCAATGAAGATAACTCTTTTGGGGGCTGGAGAGATGGCTTAGCGGTTAAGGCATTTGCCTGCAAAGCCAAAGGATCCTGGTTTGATTCTCCAGGACCCACGTAAGCCAGATGCACAAGGGGCAGATGCATCTGGAGTTTGTTTGCAGTGGCTAGAGGCCCTAGTGTGCCCATTCTCTCCCTCTCCCTCCCTCTTTCTCTCTCTCAAATAAATTAATTTAGTTTAATTAAAAAATATAACTCTTTTTTTAAGCAGACAAGTTGATTTTAATGCTCGTACAAAAATGAAAACCTTGGGGGCTGGAGAGATGGCTTGGCAGTTAAGGCACTTGTCTGCAAAGACAAAGGACTCAGGTTCAATTCCCCAGTACCCACATAAAGCCAGATACACAAGATGGCACATGCATCTGGAGTTTGTCTGCAGTGGCTACAGGCCCTGGCACGCCCATTCTCTCTTTCTCTCTCTTAAATAATGTATTTTTAAATTTTTATTATTTATTTGAGAGAGCAAGAGAGGGAAAGAGGCAGAGAGGGAGAGAGAGAGAATGAGAATGGGCACACCAGGGCCTCCAGCCACTGCAAATGAACACCAGACCCATGCGCTACCATGTGCATCTAGCTTACGTGGGTCCTGGGGAATTGAATCGAGGTCCTTTGGCTTTGGAGGCAAATGCCTTAACCACTAAGCCCCCTCAAGTAAAGTATTTTTTTAATAATTTATTTTTATTTATTGAGAGAGAGATAACTAAGCAGAGAGAGAAACAGAGAGAGAGAATGGGTGCACCAGAGCACTGCAAACGAACTCCAGATGCATGTGCATCTGGCTTACGTTGGTCCTGGGAATTGAACCTGGGTCCTTTGGCTTTGCAGGCAAGTGCCTTAACCACTAAGCCATCTCTCCAGCTCTAAAGTATTTTTTTAAATTAAAAAAAAAGGAAAACTTCTGTTCTGACAGTATTAGATAAATACCTCAAATGATTTTTCTAAACATTAATATACAGCCTATTAAAACAACCCAGTAAGCACATTTCCAAGCTAGGATGAAAGAAACTGGAACAATGTCAAAACTGCACATATCTAAGAGCACTAAAGAATTAGCAAGCTTTGGAATTTGATTCCACCTTGATGGTTTTTCTGCAGAACATTATAGACTGAATTCTTACTTTGGGGGCAACAATGCAAGCAGGTACAAGAGAAGAGAAGCCAAACAACATACAAGGTGGAAATCTAACAGTCAACCAATACATAAAAAGCTGTCCTGAGCCTAGTTAGCAGATCTACAACGGTCCAGAATATAAAATTTATAAACAAAAATCAACTATGGGGTGGAGAGATGGCTTAGCAGTAAAGGCGCTTCCCTGCAAAGCCAAAGAACCCAAGTTTGATTCTCCAGGACCCACATAAGCCAGATGCACAAGGTAATACAACCATGTGGGGCTCATTTGCAGCAGCTGGAGGCCCTGGCACGCCCATTCTCTCTCTCTCTCTCTCTCTCTCTCTCTCTCTCTCTAATAAATAAAATAAATTAAAATAAATATTTTTTAAAAACAGCTATATTTCTAAACATTACTAAGTGATGGTAATGTTGCAATTAACATTTCTAAGAGCTGGTACATTCACTATTTCTTTTTAACTTTTTTTTCTTTTTTGGTTTTTCGAGGTAGGGTCTCACTCTAGCTCAGGCTAACCTGGAATTCACTCTGTAGTCTCAGGGTGGCCTTGGATTCATAGCAATCCTCCTACCTCTGCCTCCCAAGTGCTGGGATTAGAGGTGTGCACCACCACGCCCGGCCTTTTTAAATTTTTATTGACAGTTTTTATACATGTATATAATGTATTTTGATCATAATCCCTTCCCAGTTGCCCCCCTTCCACTGAATCCCTTCTTTTCAGCTACTCCCTCTTTCAGTTTGTTTTTTGTTTTGTTTGGGGTGGATTTTTTTTTTCTTTTTTTGTGTGATCCTCCATCATCCATGATGCATTGTTGACCACCAACACTGCACATACCTTGTGCAGGTAATGACAGTCACTGTCACTCACCATTTCTACATCCTAGGAGCCTTCAGACTCTTCCAATTACTTTGAAATACATCATTTAAACTTTGATAAACTACAGAACTAATTCCTTCTCTCTGTCTTTGGGTACCCATTACCTAATCCAACCTTTTTCTATTCCTCTTCTGCCTTCCCAGTCTGGAGACCACTACTTTTTTCCTCTTTCTTTCTGTCTCTTCCATTCTATATACTCAGCCTTTTAGCTTTCACAAGTGACTGAGAACAGTGATATGTCTTTCTGTGCCTGTCTCACACACAAAATTCTACAATTCCATCCATGTTGCCAGAAATGACACAATTTCATTATTTTTATAGCTAAACAGCATTCCACTGTATATATTTATCACATTTTCTTTAACCATACATTCGTCACTGGACACCTCAGTTGATTCCCTATCTTTACTATCATGAATGGTGCCACAGCAAACACGAGGTGTGAAGGCATCTCTCCTATATACTGATCTCACCTTTAGATGTATTCCAAATGAACTGCTGGATAATATAGAAATTTCATTTTTCCTGTTTTTTTTTTTTTCAAGGCAGGGTCTCACTCTAGCCAAGACTGACCTCCTGGAACTCCCACACTGGCCTTAGACTCACAAAATACTCCTATCTCAGCCTTCCAAATGCTGGGATTAAAGGTGTGTACCACCATGCCTGGCCCATTTTTAGTTTTTTGAGAAACTTTCATACTGTTTCTGATAATGGCTGTACTATTTTAAGTTCTAAGCAATTGTGCATTAGAGTTCTTTCTCTACATCCTTTGCAGCATTTGTATTTTCTTTGTCATCTTGGTAATAGCCATTCTAACTAGGGTCAGATGGTGTATCATTGTGACTTTTCATTGCTGTTTGACAAATATGGCTTCAGCGTCAGGAATAGATTAATGTGGCTCTTCTTGAGTGTGCATTTTCTTAACAGTGGGTTACTATAACGCAACCAGAGTTTACACAGTAGCTAACCGGCTTTGGGTAGTAGGGCTGGACTGCCCCGAACCTCCTGTATACTATTTGAGTTGATCTTTTCTTGTGAGACAGAGCTCTCTTTCACAAAAATAACTCCGAAGCTTGGCTATCTTTCAGCCTCCTCCTAGAAGTAATCCAGACAGAAGACAAGACAAAGGGAGCCCTTTAAATTTCCTAATAAGGGCTTTCCCATCACTAGTGTTCTAACAGTGCCTGCTGCTCCCCTACCAGCACACTACCAGAAATCAAAACTGAGAGGCTGAAGGACCTGACTTCAGGTTTTCTACTGTGGAAAATGGAATGCTAACAAGGAGGATGGAAGATTCTGCACACCGTCAGTGTTTCTTAGTAAGCAATTACTTTCTAAGAAGAAAGAAGACAGGCAGCCCTTTAATTGAAGAAAGCTACTTTCTGAGACGTAAATCTCAGAAACGTGCTGCATCGCCCACGGCTGCATGCCATCACTGCTCTATACTGCAGCAAGAAGAGAACTTTTTTAAGAGAATGGCACTAATTTCTAATCTCATGATGAAACTAGTTTGGGAGAAATGAGCCTTTACTGCTTATAAAAATACTGCTTTTATTTCACCAGTCATTTTATACACAGAATAACTGGGTCATCAAAAGATTTCATCTTCAAAGAAGAAACATTTCTAAGTCTTTGTTTACTTGACTTATCAATTACAGAAACAGAAATAAAAGTTCTCTTAAAGGCAGCCTGAGAGTTCATGCATGTAATACCAGTTACTCAAGAAGCCAAGAAGGAGGATCACAAGTTCAAAAATAGCCTGAGTAACTTAGTGAGACTCTGTCTCAAAACTGAAAAGTGAAAAAAAAGTTTGCAGATATACTGAGGATGTATCTCAGTAGCACGTAGTAGCCTAGCATGTGCCCTGGATTCAATCTCCAATCAATCAATCAATCAATCTCTCTCTCTCTCTCTCTCTCTCACTCACACACACACACACACACACACACACACTTCCACTCAAGTTCTATTAGATGTTACTTAATATATTTTAAAGCCAATATGTCAGATAAACACATTTCAGAATCATTATAACTTGTGTGTATATATAGGCGTGCACATGCCTTAGCACATGTATGAAGATTTTAGAAGCCAACCAGGGGGTGTCAGTTCTTACCTTCTACCTTGTTTGAAAAAGTCTCTCTTATTCACTGCTTTGTTATGCCAGCTTTGAGGATTTTCCTAGCTCTACCACCCATCTTACTGTAGGTGTAATATGTCCCCCTTAGGCTCATGTGTTTGAATAGAGAGTCCCTAGCTAGTGGTGCAATTTGGAAAGTTGTGGAACCTGTAGGAGGAGGAGACTTGCTTAAGGCCCTGGAGCCCAGCCTCACTTCTCTTCCTTCCTCTGCTTCCTACTTGCCAGTGGGACCAGCTCTGCTCTTGTTCCACACCTTCCATGCCATGATGGACTCGGCCTCTGGAACTGTTAGCTAAAATAAATTCTTTCTTAAGTTGCTCTGTTCAGGCATTTCTTCATAGCAACAATGTCAAAAGTAGCTGATATGCACACATTCTGAAGATCCAAATTCCAGTCATCAGGATTATACACCAAGAATTTTTCACCACTGAGTAATCCCCCCAGCCTATTATAAATTTTTAAAAGACATTTTACAACATTTGTAATTACATGGGCATAAAAATACAAAACAAATGCAGAGCTGCACAAAAAGTTAAGGAAGCAAAACCTTGCATTAACCTAGAAACCTTCCTATGTGTAGTACAATCCCACCTTCCCAACAGACATAGCCATTACCCTAACTTGAGTTGATAAATTTATATCATATGTATTCCATCCTGTGCTGCTTCCACAGTTGGGTATTTTGGTTGTGTGTCTTATTCTCTCTATCTTTCATCCATTTTGTAGTCTATCCTAGTAAGTGGACTTTTCAAGCCATTCCTGTAACTTTTCTTTTCTTAAACTTTTTAGTGCAGCTTCTGGTATATTCCTGTAAATGTCACTTACTGAAAATAAGCCCAATATAAGTAGTTTTAGCTTGTTTTTTTGCAATGCTAACCTCAATACCACAGAGTAAAAATGGCAGAAAGTACTCTTTGATGTTTCTGGTAATCATGGACCCTTCTCTTGGGGCATTTTTCTTAATAAAAAGAAAAACATCTATTTCTGAAACTGGGCATGGTGGCACATACCTTTAATTCTAGCACTAAGAAAGCCAAGGTAGGAGGGTCACTGTGAGTTTGAAACCAGCCTGAGACTACATAGTAAATTCTAGGTCAGCCTGGGCTAGAGCAGGACCCTACCTCAAAAACAAAAACAAAATCTATTTCTGGGGCTGGGGAAATGGCTCTGAGGGTAAAGTACTTACCACACAACCATGAGGAACTGAGTTAAGATCCCCAGCAACCACGTAAAAGCCAGGCATGGTGGCAAACACTTGTAATTCTAGTGCTGGAGAGGCACAGACAGGAGGATCCCCGGAGCTTGCTAACTACCTACTTTGGCCAAATTGGTGAGCTTCTATCCCAAAAATGTAAGGTAAAAAGTGACTGTGGAAGACACCCAATGTTGTCGTCATGCCTCTACACACATACAAAAAAATTTTATTTTTTTTTGCACTGGTTGGAGATGCTGCCATTAACAAATATTAAAACCTGGGGCTAGGGAGATGGCTTAGTAGATAAAAGTACATGCACAAAAATGAGAACCTGGGCTGGAAAGGTGGCTCAGCAGTTAAGCGCTTGCCTGTGAAGCCTAAGGACCCCGATTCGAGGCTCGATTCCCCAGGACCCACGTTAGTCAGATGCACAAGGGGGCGCACGTGTCTGGAGTTCATGTGCAGTGGCTGGAGGCCCTGGCACACCCATTCTCTCTCTCTCCCTACCTTCCTCTTTCTCTCTCTGTCTGTAGCTCTCAAATAACTAAATAAAAAAAATGAACAACAACAAAAAAAAATTTTTTTTTTAATGAGAACCTGAGTTCAGATCCCCAGAACCCATGTAAAGCTGGACATGAAAGAATGTGTCTGTAAGCCCAATACACCTACAGCAAGACAGGACACAATGACAGGAAAACCTCCCAGAAGCACCTGGGCCAGCTAGCCTGGCAAAAGCTGTTGTAAAAAGGAGACTCTGGGCTGGAGAGATGGCTTAGCAGTTAAGGCATTTGCCTGAGAAGCCAAAGAACACAGGTTCAATTCCCCAGGACCCATGTAAGCCAGATGCACAAGGGGCACGTGCACCTGGAATTCGTCTGCAGTGGCTAGAGGCCCTGGCATGCCCATTCTGTCTGTCTGTCTCTCTTCTCTCTATCTCTCTCTGCTTACAAATAAATAAATAAATAACATTTTAAAAAACTGAGACTCTGCCTCAAAACAAGGCAGAGGGCAAGGACCTTGACATGTTCGCTTTGGCATACAAGTGCCTGCACTCACACACGCAAACACAAATATACATCATATACAGACACATTAAAAAATCATATACATGACTCTATTTCTGGATTTCAAATTCATAGGCTAATTATTATGGCTTTATAAGATTTTAAAAAATATTTTTATTTACTTGCAAGCAGAAAGAAAGAATGAGAATGTGTACACCAAGAGCCTCTTGCAAATGAACTCGAGATGCATGCACCTATGTATTTGGCTTTATGGTACTGGGGAATGGAACCCTGGCTATCAGACTTTGAAAGCAAGTGCCTTTAACCACTGAGCTCTCTCTCCAACCCAAGAGTTTTTTTAATGTTTTTATTTATAAAATAGAATGAGTATACACATACCAGGACCTCTTGCCATTACAAATGAACTGTGTACTTTGTGCATGTGGGTAGTGGGAAATCAAACCCAGGCTGGCAGGCTTTGCTAGTAAGTACCTTTAACCAATGAGGCATCTCCCCAGCCAACATGTTTTAATATATGGTGGATCTGTCACTGCTCTTGATTGGAAATTTTCTAATGATTCTTCTTGGGGTTAGTCTGTTTGTTTTCTTGCTTGCTTGCTTGCTTATGAGGGAATGCAGGATGCTCCTATCTTGTCCAAACTTTGATCAAAATTTCCAGGACAGAAGCAATTCCCCAGCCTCAGCCTCTTGAGTAGCTGAACTACAGCACGTGCTACCATGCCTGGCCCTAATAATGCTTAATTATTTTTCGATACAAACTTTGTAATCAGTCATTGTGTCCAATAATTAGCGCATATAATTATTCAATAATTAGAATACTTTTTATAATTATTATGTTTTTATCTTCTATTAGCTTCTATAGTTGATTATATATGTAAAAGTCAATGAGCCCTATATATACAATTATTACTGAACCATCTCATCTGTAGTAGGCTTTATTACTATCTCTGGATTTGGAGACACATAACAGTATCACATTTGGCTGAGACTGTAGCTAGTGGCAAAGCACTTAGCTAACATGGACATGGACCTGGGTTCAGTCTCCAGCACTGTGAGAAGAAAGCATGCTAATAATACCACATTTGTAAACTAGAGATCTAATTCTTCCTTTCCACTCTGTATACTTGTAGTCTAAATAGTCAAATAAAAGTATGAAGACTGGGAATGAAGAAATGGCTCAGCAGCAAGAGCACTTGCCAGGTAAGCATGAGCACCTAAATTTGATTCCTGGCACCCACATATCACCCAGATGTGGCCATACCTGTAACACTAGTCCTGGAGTGGAGCAAAGACAGGAGAACCTCTACAGGTCTCACCAGAAGCTCCAGGTTTAGTGGGAGACTGTGCCAAAGAAACAATGCATGACACTGATAGAGGAGAATACCCAGTATTCTTCTCTGGCCTCTACATGCCTACACAGAGGGTGCGTGCATACACACATACGCACACCAAGTATACATAAACACACTACACATACACACACACACAACCCAAAAATATATTATCAGGATATATTAAAAATGAAAACCTCAACTGGAGAGATGGCTTAGCGGTTAAGTGCTTGCCTGTGAAGCCTAAGGACCCTGGTTCAAAGCTTGATTCCCCAGGACCCACGTTTGCCAGATGCACAAGGGGGCGCATGCATCTGGAGTTCATTTGCAGTGGCTGGAGGCCCTGGTGCGCCCATTCTCTCTCTCTCTCTCTCTCTCTCTCTCTCTCTCTCTCTCTCTGCCTCTTTCTCTCTCTGTCTGTCGCTGTCAAATAAATAAATGAAAATAAATAAAATTGAGGGCTGGAGAAATGGCTTAGCGGCTAAGTGCTTGCCTGTGAAGCCTAAGGACCCCGAGGCTTAGTTCCCCAGGACCCATGTTAGCCAGATGCACAAGGGGGCGCACGTGTCTAGAGTTTGTTTGCAGTGGCTAGAGGCCCTGGAGCACCCATTCTCTCTCTCTCTCTACCTGCCTTGTTCTCTCTCTGTGTCACTCTCAAATAAATAAATAAGAATGAACAACAACAACAAAAAAAATTGAAAACCTCAAGCCAGGCATGGTGGCGCACTTGGGAGGCAGAGGTAGGAGGATTGCCATGAGTTTGAGGCCACCCTGAGACTACATAGTGAATTCGAGGTCAGCCTGGTCCATAGTGAGACCCTACCTTGAAAAACTTAAAAATAGAAAACACTAAACTAAAAAAAAAAACAAAAACAAAAAGCAAAGAAACCTCACTGCATATTATGCACAAAAAATACACTTTAAACACCAATGTAAAAAGATAATTTTCAAACCACAGGAAAGCTGAATGAATTCAAGGCAGAGAAACTGTCTATACTGGTAGAGAGCATCAGGAAGACATCACAATTTGGAATGTGTATGTACCTATAAGAATTCCTAAATCTATGAAATAGTGATGTAATTACAGGGGAGAAATAAAAATACCCACAATTACACTGAAGAGGTTAATGTTCTATCAGTCACTGACAAAGAACTAAATAACAATCAGTAAATGATGAAAGCTCTTAATTACAGCATTGACTATGTCAATCTCACTGACAACTATAAAATGCAACAAGCATCACTTTCAAGGGCACATGAAGAATTCATTAAGAACAGTCCACATTCTGACAAAGCAATTTTGCAATTATTAAAAACTTGACAGCTGGGAGTGGTGGCACAAGCCTTTAATCCCAGAACTCTGAAGGTTGAGATAGGAAGATCACTGTGAGTTCGAGGCCAGCCTGAAAACTACACGGTGAATTCAAGATCAGCTTGGGCTAAAGCAAGACCCTAGCTCAAAAAAACAAAAATAAAAAAGTCAGTATGTTATCTCACCATAACAACAATAGAAATTAATAACTCAAACAATCCCAAACTTATTGAAAGCAAATTATGAACTCAGTAACTCCAAAATCAGGGTGAAAATTAAACAGTATTTTGACATCAATGATAAAGAAAATATATCAAATTCTTTGAGATGAACCTAATCACTCCTGAAAGGATAATGTGTAAGTTTTTAAAATTCTATTTATTTGCTCACACGTGCACATACAAATGTGTCTGAGTGTTCTAGGCCACTTGCTGCTGCAAGCAAACACCAGATACTTGTGCCACTTTTTGCATCTGGCTTACATGGGAATTGAACCCAGGCTGAAAGGCTTTACAAGCAAGTGCTATTAACCAATAAACCATCTGACCAGCTGCAGATATCTGTAACTTTCATTCTTAAATTGCAAAGAAAAAGAATCAAACTTTCTACCTTGTAAAGCTAGAAAACAAATGAGCACATTAAATATAATGAATCAAGAAGGAGGAAAATCACAAAAGTAAAAACAATGAGTTTAAAAAAAGACAAAAATATGGCTGGAGAGATGACTTAGCAGTTAAAGTGCTTGCCTGTGAAGCCTAAGGACCCATGTTCGACACTCCAGGGCCCATGTAAGCCAGACATACAAAGTGATGCAAGTGAACAAGGTCACACATGTACACAAGGTGGTACACATGTCTGGGTTTCAACTTCAGTGGCTGTAGGCCCTGGTGTGCCAATTTTCTCTGTGTGTCTCTCTCATAAATAAATTACAATAAAAAGGACAGAAATACAGTCACACAGGCAAAAGTAGCTTTGATACTCTTTGATAGCACTGAAAAACTTCTCTAATATTACTTTCAAGAAAAATAGAATATGTACTATAGTATCACTAATGAGAGAAGTAACATCAGACTCTAATGAGAGCAAAAGAATGAGAAAGGGATATTATGAACAACATGAAAAGGTACATGATAACTTCAACAGACAAATTCCATGAAAAAAAAACACATAATGAAGCTGACAAAACAACTAACTCTATAATCATCAAGATTAACTTAATGAATATTAAATTTCTCCAAAAAGAAAAATCAAAATTCAGAGACTTTCACTGTTAAATGATATCACTATTAAATGATAGGGTGGATCAGGGCAATGCAAAAAGTTCAAAAATTGGGAAAATTGTCTTGGTTTAATAAAGTGCAGCTTGTGTGTACATGTAAAAAAAAATTGGCAAAATTGAGCTGGAGAGATGGCTCAATAGCTAAAGGCACTTGCTTATAAAGCCTGACTACCCAGGGTTCAAATCTCTGGTATCCAAGTAAAGCCAGATGCACAAAGTGGTGAATGCCTCTGGAATTCATTTCAAGAAGCAGAAGGTCCTGACATGCCCACACTCACATATTCTACTCATTCTCTCATAAATAAAAATATTTTTAAAAGATTAGTAAAACAACAAACAGTCCGGATGTGGTGGCACATGCCTTTAATCCCAGCACTTGGGAGGCAGAAGTAGAAGGATCACCATGAGTTTGAGGCCACTCTGAGACTACACAGTAAATTCCAGGTCAGCCTGGGCTAGAGTGACACCCTGCCTCAGAAAAAAAAAAAAAAAAAAAAAAACTTCCCAATTCTTTAAACTCCATTCTAAAATCTATACTTGGCAATATTACAGAAAATTATGATTAACATTCTCCATAAATATAGATATAAAAATATCTTAAGAAGCCGGGCGTGGTGGCGCACGCCTTTAATCCCAGCACTCGGGAGGCAGAGGTAGGAGGATCGCCATGAGTTCGAGGCCACCCTGAGACTACATAGTGAATTCCAGGTCAGCCTGGGCAAGAGTGAAACCCTACCTTGAAAAACCAAAAAAAAAAAAAAAAAAAGCTTAAGAAAATATACATAAACTGCTGCCGGGCGTGGTGGCGCACGCCTTTAATCCCAGCACTCGGGAGGCAGAGGTAGGAGGATCGCTGTGAGTTCGAGGCCACCCTGAGACTCCATAGTGAATTCCAGGTCAGCCTAGGCTAGAGTGAGACCCTACCTCGAAAAAAAAACCAAAAAAAAAAAAAAAAAAAAAAGAAAATATACATAAACTGAATAGAAAAATACTTGAAAATACAGAAAAATAGTTAACCACTATCTAATGAAAAATTTGTCCCAGGAATTATTTACTTTTCAAGTATCAATTATATACCACCACCAAAGGCCACAATCCATGAAAGAAGTAATTAAAAAGCATAAATTCATTTAAATTAAAATATTCTGTTGTATAACAGAAAGAAATGGAAATCTTCACGGAAGCACCAAAAGAGCCAAAACAGCCATGCAATCTTCATGCTACAGAGCCATACTGACAAAAACAACATAGTAAAATGAAAATGTAGAACTATGGACCAGAATAGAAAACTCAAAAAGGAGCATATGCAGCTACAGTCAACTTGTTTTCTGCAAAGGTGCCATAAACATACATAACTGGAGAAAAAGACAGCCTCTTCAACAAATGTTTTGGAGAAAACTGGATACTCACATGTACAAAAATGAAGATACACTTCTCTTATCTTGTACAAAAAAAATCAATTCAAGGGGCTGGGGAAAATAGCTTAGTGGTTAAGGTGTTTGCCTGCAAAGCCAAAGGACCCTGGTTCGATTCCCCAGGACCCACATAAGCCAGATGCACAAGGGATGCATACATCTGGAGTCTGTTTGCAATGGCTGGAGGCCCTGGTGCACGTATTCTCTCTTTCTGCCTCTACCTCTTTCTCTCTCTCTCTCTCTCAAATAAATAAAATATTTTTTAAAAAATCAATCCCAGCACTCAGGAGGCAGAGGTAGAAGGATTGCCATGAGCTCGAGGCCACCCTGAGACTCCATAGTGAATTCTAGGTCAGCCTGGGCTAGAGTGAGACCCTACCTAGAAAAAAAAAAAAAATCAATTCAAAATGAATCAAAGATCTTAAATGTACGGCCTGGAACTTTGAAGTTACTGAAGGAAAACACAGGCAAAATCCTTCAAGATACAGGAATAGGCAAGAACTTTCTGAAAAGGACTCTAACAGTCTAGGGAATAACAGAAAGAAATGACAAATGAGATTGCATCAAATTAGGAAGATTTCGCACAGCAAAGAAAACAGACAAAACAGACAGCCTACAGAGTAGGAGAAAGTATTTGCCAGCTATTCATTTGAAATAACGTCCAGCATATATAAAGAACTCAAAAAACAATCTAATCAACAAATGGACAAATTAACTGAATACATAATTTTCAAAAGAAGTACAAATAGCCAATAAATATATGAAAAGATGTCCAATATTCTAAGCCATCAAATAAATGTAAATCAGAAGTCGAGTGAGATTCTATCTTACACCAGCCAGAATGGTGAAAGACACCTTCAAGAGAATGAGAAAAGCCAGATGGGACAAAAATGCATGTAAAAAAAATTGGTATCTGATAAAGGACTGCTATACAAATTGTACAAAAAACTTCTAAAACTCAACATTAAAACACTAATAACCTGATTTTACCAACACTATGCAGATGATAAACAACTATATGTAAAGATGTCCTATACTGATTATCAAGGAACTGAAAACTAAAACATGAGATATCAATCACTCCCATATTCACTAGAATAGTCAAAATCCAAAACATTGACCAGATCTGGTGAGGATATGGAGCAACAGAAATTCTCATTTGTTGCTGAAAATACAAAAGAAAACAGAAGGTTGTTTCCATAGTGTAGGCTTATCACATTCACTTAACAAAGGAAAATAGCCATTATGTTACAAAACATAAATATACTACTACCATATGATCTAGTAATCATACTCCCTAGTATTTACTCAAATGAGCTGAACACTTCCACCCATACCAAAGCCTGATTGAAGCCTATAACTGCCTAAGAGGGAAAAAACAAGATACTCTTCAGTAAGCGTGGTGTTTTGATTAAGATGTTTCCCATAAACTTAGGTGCTCTGACTGCTAGGTTCCCAGCTGGTGGAGATTTGAGAATGAACACTTCCTGGAGGGAGTGTATTGTTGGGGATGGGCTTATGGGTGTTATAGCCAGTGTCCCCATACCAGTGTCCCCATACCAGTGTTTGGCATACTCTCCTGTTGCTATTGTCCACCGGATGTTGGCCAGGGGGTGATATCCACCCTCTGTTCATGCCATCATTTTCCCCTGTCATCATGGAGCTTCCCCCTCGAGCCTGTAAGCAAAAATGAAGCTTTTTTCCCACAAGCTGCCCTTGGTTGGGTGATTTCTACCAGCAATGTGAACCTGACTGCAACAGTAAGTGAATGGATAAAATAAAATGGTATATCCAAACAATAGTACATAATTCTCTAAAAAGAAATGGACTATAATAAGAAATTACATGAAAAGAATCATAAAAGCCTGTATCTCATGATTTCAACTATATGACATTCAGAAAAAGCAAAAATATGACAGAAAAAAAATCAGTGGTGGAACAGAAAGAATGGCTTAGCAGTTAAGGCATTTGCCTGCAAAGCCAAAGGACACTGGTTCAATTCCCCAGGACTCACGTTAGCTAGATGCACAAGGGAGTGCACGCAGCTGGAGTTTGTTTGCAGTGGCTGGAGGCCCTGACGTGCCCATTCTCTCTCTCTCCCCTCTTTCTCTTTCAAATAAATAAATAAATAAAAATAAAATACTTTTTAAAAATCAGCGGTAAGAAGGGGTAAAAGGGAGGAGCATAAAAGATTTTTTATTAAGCCGGACGTACCTTTAATCCCAGCATGTGGAAGGCAGAAGTAGGAGGATCACTGTGAATTCAAGGCCACCCTGAGACTACATAGTGAATTCCAAGTCAGCCTGAGCTAGAGTGAGACCTTACCTTGATAAACAAAACAAATAAAAATAATGATTTTTTTATTGTTGCTGTTGTGGGGTTTGTTTTGTTTTGTTCACAGTACTAGGAATTGAACCAAGGGCCTCACATATAATAGGCCTTCTACCACTGAACTACATACTCAGACTACAAAAGATTTTTAGAGCACTAAAACTCTTAGCATGATACTCTTAAGAGTGGCTGCCTATCATTCTGTGTTTGCCAAAAATTACAAAATGGCTGGGCATGGTGGCACACGCCTTTAATCCCAGCACCCGGGAGGCAGAGGTAGGAGGATCACCTTGAGTTGGAGGCCACCCTGAGGTTACATAGTGAACTCCAGGTCAGCCTGAGCTAGAGTGAGACCCTACCTCAAAAAAAAAAAAAAAAAAAGCCGGGCGTGGTGGCGCACGCCTTTAATCCCAGCACTCGGGAGGCAGAGGTAGGAGGATCGTCGTGAGTTCGAGGCCACCCTGAGACTCCATAGTGAATTCCAGGTCAGCCTGGGCTAGAGTGAGACCCCACCTCGAAAAACCAAAAAAAATAAAAATAAAAAATAAATTACAAAATGTACATCAACAGTTAACCCTTAATGACATGTTAAAGAAGTTTCACTGATTTTAACAAATATACAATGTTAGTGCAAAGTATGGGTCAAAGGTGCTGTGTACCCATGGGAGAGTGGGAAGCTCTATACTTTATACTAAGTTTTGTTATGAACTTAAAGCTGCTTTAAAATGTAAAATCTATTTTTTATAAAATCAAAATAAGGCATCATAAGTGAATAAAAGAGAGAATCTAGGATTGGGAAATGGATCAATGATTAGAAGCACTTGTTTGCAAAGCCTGTCAACCTGGGTTCAATTCCCCAGACACCCATGTGAAGCTAGATGGGCATTTGTTTGCAGCAGTAAAAGACCCTGGCACGGCCATACACACACACACACACACACACGCAAATAATTTTTTATATTTTTTTATTTACTTGAGAGAGGGAAAAGGGCAGATAAAGAGAGAATGGGCACACCAGGGCATCCAGCCACTGCAAACAAACTCCAGACATATGCACCACCTTGTGCATCTGGCTCACGTGAGTCCTGAGGAATAGAACCTGGGTCCTTTGTCTTTGTAGGCAAACACCTTAACCGCTATGCCATCTCCCCAGCCTCAAATAAGTACTTTTTACAGAGAATAATAATTTCAGTAGATGCAGGAAAAACATGATAAAACTCAGCACGGATCAATGATTAAATTTAAATATTCTCAGCAAATTAGTAATAAATGAATTAGCAAAGGGGCAATTAGTATCATACTTAACAGTGGTACACAATCTTTTCTCCCTCAATTCTAGTGTAAGGCAAGAAAGTCTATTCTTTGAGGTTTGTTCAACTTTTCATTACAAACCCAAGTTACTTCCATAAGTAAAACAAAAGGAATAGAATGTTCAAAGTCTATTAAGTGAAAAAGAAACTAACTTTCTCAAACAAATGATCATTATAAAGAATAACTAAGATAGCAGCAACCCAAACAAAACAAACTATTAAATACTAAATGGGCTGGTGGCACTTTAATCACAGCACTCAGGAGGCAGAAGTAAAAGATGGCTCTGGAAACCAGGCATGGTAGTGCATGCCTTTAATCCCAGCACTCATTGTATCGCCGAGTATCGCCCTGAGTTCGAGGCCACCCTGAGACTACATAGTGAATTCCAGGCCAGCCTGAACTAGAGTGAGACCCTACCTTGAAAAACAAACAAAAAAAATAAAAAATTTAAAAAAACAAAACAAAAAAATCGCTCTTGGGGGCTAGCTAGCCAGAGTAACCCAATCAACAAGTTTTAGGGTCAAGAGAAAGACCCTGCCTGAGTAAATACCGTAGAAAGTGATAGACACACCTGACATCAACCTCTGGGCTCCACATACACATGTGTGCCTATGTACACATGCACATGCGCGCGCGCGCACACACACACACACACACACACACCACAACTCCACACACCTACATACACAAAATAACAATAAATGAACTTACTAGCACATCAGGAAATAAAGTCAGATATAAAAGTCAATTATAGCCAGGCACTGGTGGCACACACCTTTAATCCCAGCACTCAGGAGGCAGAGGTAGGAGGATCACTGTGAGTTCGAGTCCACCCTGAGAATACACAGTGAATTCCAGGTCAGCCTGGACTAGAGTGAGACCCTACCCTACCTCGAAAAACCAAAAAAAAAAAAAAAAAAAAAAAAAATCAATTATAAGGCCAGGAATGGTGATGCATGCCTTTAATCCCAGCACTTGGGAGACAGAGGTAGTAGGATAGTTATGAGTTCAAGGCCACCTGAGACTACATAGTGACTTCCAGGTCAGCCTGGACTATAGCAAGACCCTACCTCAAGGGAAAAAAAAATCAACTGTACCTCATATAAGCAACATAGTACTTGAATATAAACTGTTTAATAACATTTTTCTTAATGTCAAAAACCTTAAATACCTGGTAATAAATTTGACAAACTTCGGTTGGTGGTTTTATTCATATGTCCCCCATAAACTTAAGCGTTGTGAATGCTAGGTCCCCAGCTGGTGGCAATTTGGGAATTGGATCCTCCTGGAGGCAGTGTATTGTTGGGGTGGACTTGTGGGTATATAGCCAGTTTACCCTTGCCAGTGTTTGGCACACTCTCCTGCTGCTGTTGTTCACCTAATGTTGGCCAGGAGGTGATGTCCACCCACTACTCAAGCCATCAGTCTGTGTACTGGGCTTGGAACTAGGCTATATCACTACAAAGCCCACTCACAATGACACACCTCCTTCAGCAAGGACCCAAAGGGCCCACAATATTCCCAAATTGCCACCAGCTGAGGACCAAGTATTCAAATCACATGAGTATATGGGCTGGAGAGATGGCTTAGTGGCTAAAGGCACTTGTTTGCAAACCACATGTGCTTAAGGGAAACATTTTACATTCAAACCACCATATTCCACCCCTGGCCCTATAGACACATGGCCATCTCATAATACAAAATGCATTCAGTCCAACTCATGTCAGGTCACTTGATTTAAAACAAAAGTCCCATTGAAATAAAATATGAAAAGGGCAGCCTTCACAATAAATAATACTGAGAAACCACAAAAAATAAAGATGAACATAGACCCATACTTCAGAAAACAAAATAATCAATACCATGTGTGGTGGTTTGATTCAAGTGTCCCCCATAAACTCAGGTGTTCTGAATGCTAGGTTCCCAGCTGATGGATATTTGGGAATTAATGCTTCCTGGAGGGAGTGTATTCTTGGGGTCGGGCTTATGGGTGTTATAGCCATTTTCCCCTTGCCAGTGTTTGGCACACTCTCCTGTTGCCACTGTCCACCTTATGTTGGCCAGGGGGTAATGTCCACCCTCTGCTCAGGCCATCGTTTTACCCTGCCATCATGGCGCTTCCCCTCGAGCCTGTAAGCCAAAATAAATCTCTTTTTCCCAGAAGCTGTCCTTGGTTGGGTGATTTCTACCAGCAATGTGAACCGGACTGCAACACCAAGTAAATACAGACCTAAATGGAAGACTGCTTTTGAAAGAGTATGGGAAGAATTTATCTTTTTGTTGTTTGTTCCTTTTTTTTTTTTTTTTTTTTTTAAGGTAGGGTCTCACTCTAGTCCAGGCTGACCTGGATTTCACTATGTAACCTCAGGGTGGCCTCCAACTCAAGGTGATCCTCCTACCTCTGCCTCCAGAGTGCTGGGATTAAAGAGGTGTGCCACCACGCCCGGCCCTTTTTGTGTTTTTGAGATAAGGTCTCATAAAACCCAGGCTGTATGGCCTCAAATTTGCTATGTAGCTGAAGCTGGCCTGATCCTCATGTTTCAGCCTCCCAAGTGATATCATTACAAGTGTGTATCCCACCATGCCTGGCTGTTTTTTGTTTTTTTTTTTTTTTGGTTTTTCGAGGTAGGGTCTCACTCTAGCCCAGGCTGACCTGGAATTCACTATGGAGTCTCAGGGTGGCCTCGAACTCACGGTGATCCTCCTACCTCTGCCTCCCGAGTGCTGGGATTAAAGGCGTGCGCCACCACGCCCGCATGCCTGGCTGTTTTATAGAAGTAACTTCGTCAAAGATTAAAAGAAAATATTCAGCCGGGCGTGGTGGCGCACGCCTTTAATCCCAGCACTCGGGAGGCAGAGGTAGGAGGATCGCCGTGAGTTCCAGGCCACCCTGAGACTCCATAGTGAATTCCAGGTCAGCCTGGGCTGGGTTAGAGTGAGACCCTACCTCGAAAAACAAAAAACCAAAAAAACAAAAAAACAAAAAAAAGAAAATATTCTGAACCGTAAAGTTAGAAAATAATTGCTTTAAAAAAGAGAGATGGTTTAGTAGTTAAGCTGGTTGCCTGCGAAGCCTAAGGACCTAGGTTTGATTCCCTAGTCCCCATGGAAGCCAGGTGCACAAGGGGGCACACGCATCTGGAGTTCGTCTGCAGTGGCTGGAGGCCCCAGCATGCCCATTCTCTCTCTGTCTCTCTCTGCCTCTTCCTCATTCTCTCTCTTCCCCCCTCTCAAATAAATTTTTTTAAATGTATTTTAAAAAACACAAAGTCACCTGAGGGTGGTGGTGCATGCCTTTAATCCCAGCACTCAGGAGACAGAGGCTGGAGGATCACCGAGAGGTTAGAGGATCGCCATGAGTTCGAGGCCAGCCTGAGACCACACAGTGAATTCCAGGTCAGCCTGGACTAAAGCGAACCCTACCTCAAACCGCCCCCCCAAAAGTCAATAATCATCAAAGTTAAATTCATTAAGCATCATTAAAACTAAGAATTTAAGATTGGACAGATGGCTTAGCAGTTAAGGCACTTGTCTAAAAAGTCTAAGGACCAAAGTTTGATCCCCAGTACCCACATAACCCAGATGCACAAGATGGTGCATGCTTCTGGAGTTCATTTGCAGTGGCTGGAGGCCTTGAGCGCCCATTCTCCCCTCTCCCTCCCTCCCTCCCTCCCTCCCCACCCCATATATATAATATATATATAATATGTGTATATATATAATATATATATATATATATATGCCTCTTTCTCAAATAACTAAAAATTAAATAAAATATCTTTTTAAAAAAATAAGGACTGGGGCTGGAAGAATGACTTAGTGGTTCAGACGTTTGCCTGCAAAGCCAAAGGACCCAGGTTTGATTCCCCAGGACCCACATTAGCCAGATGTACAAGGGGGCACACGCACCTGGAGTTCATCTGCAGTGACTAGAGGCCCTGGCGTGCTCTCTCTCTCTCTCTCTCTCTCTCTCTCTTTCTTTCTGCCTCCCTCCCTCCCTCCTTCCCTCCCTCCCTCTTTCTCTGTCAAATAAAATATTTTTAAAAAATAAGGACTGGGCTGGAGAGGTGGCTTACTGGTTAAGGCACTTGCCTGCAGGAAAGCCTAAGAACTCATGTTCAAATCTCCAGGTCCCACATAAGCCAGACACACAGTGACCCAAGCACACAATGTCGCACATGTGCACAAGGGGGCACAAACATCTAGAGTTCAATTGCAGCAGCTGAAGGCCCTGGTCCACCTCTATCTCTCTGCCTCTTCCTCTCTCTTTTCCTCTCAAATAAAATAAAAAACTAAGTTTCCAGGTCAGCCTGGGCTACAGTAAAACCCTACCTTGGAAAAAACAAAAAGAACTAAGAAACTGGCTATGGTGGCTCACGCCTTTAATCCTAGCACTTGGGAGGCACAGACAGGATTGCCGTGAGTTTGAGGACACCCTGAGACTACATAGTGAATTCCAGGTCATCTTGAGCTGGAGTGAGACCCTACCTCAAAAAAACAACAACAACAATTAAAAAAAAAAAAAAAAACTTAAGGACTGGGCTAGAGAAATAGCTTAGCAGTTAAGGCGCTTGCCTGCAAAGCCAAAGGACCCAGATTCAATTCCTCAGGACCCATGTGAGCCAGATGCACAAGGTGGCACATTTCCTCCCCCCCCCTTAAATCAATAAAATATTTTAAGAAAAAACTAAGAATATTCAACACTACATCTATACGGAAAGGGGTTAAACCACATCTGAAATACACACACACTGTATCTCTGAAAAAAAAAATATCACATACCCTATTCAGGCTATTCATGCCAATGACAAACAACTCTTACTTCCCCAACTCCAAAATGTTTAAGTCCAAAACAAATTTCCACACAATATGAAATAGTATGAAAAGGAGCTAAACAAAAATAAATAAAAAATTTTTTAAAAGGAGCTAAACATTAAGAGTTGTTGGGATATGCAAAATGAACTCACAATGAAAACCATTACACACCTACCAAAAATGGCTCAAGAAAATAAACCCAGGATTTAGAGCTGTGAGTTTCACACACTACTGGTGAGAGTATGAATCAGAAAGGACTTGGGAATTTATTTGGAACTGTATACCAAAAGCTAAATATACCTAGATTGTGACCCCATCTGCACTGTTAGATGTATGACAGACATAAATGAATACTTACATCTCACCAAAATATGTACAAGAATAGGGCAGCATTATTCTTAGTGAGCAAAAACCTAATAAGCACCTTGAATAATCAATACCAGTATGAAGAACTAACATATGATATAATCATACAAATAAATGCTGGGTACCAATAAAACACAAGGATGAATCATGCAAGTATAACATAAGAGCAAAAGAAACTAGAAACAAACAAATACATAGAAAACAATTCCACTATTTTTTGTTTTTGTTTTTGTTTTTTGTTTTTGTTTTTCGAGGTAGGGTTTCACTCTAGCCCAGGCTGACCTGGAATTCACTATGGAGTCTCAGGGTGGCCTCGAACTCACAGCGATCCTCCTACCTCTGCCTCCCGAGTGCTGGGATTAAAGGCGTGCGCCACCACACCCGGCTTTCAATTCCACTATTATAACACTAAAACACGGGCCATAAAAATCTATGATAAAAGAAGGTTCATATGAAATGCTTACTTAAGTCCAAAACAAAACATTCCACAAAGTTAAAAAAGTAAATTACAAGAAGGAATAAAATATTTTTTTTTAATTTTTTTTGTTCATTTTTATTTATTTATTTGAGAGTGACAGAGAGAGGAAGAGGCAGATAGAGAGAAAGAGAGAGAATGGGCGCGCCAGGGCTTCCAGCCACTGCAAACGAACTCCAGACGCATGTGCCCCCTTGTGCATCTGGCTAACGTGGGTCCTGGGGAATCGAGCCTCGAACCGGGGTCCTTAGGCTTCACAGGCAAGCGCTTAACCGCTAAGCCATCTCTCCAGCCCGGAATAAAATATTTAATACAAATACTAACAAAGAGTTAAAATAGCTGTACTAATATCAGATTAAGGAAAATTTAAATCACAATAAAGATCACAAAAGTAACAGAGAATATCCCATAATGATAAAAGAGTTAATCATCAGAAAGCTATGACTATGAACTTGTTTTAAAAATGCTTAGAAGTGAGCTGGAGAGATGAGGTTAAGCGCTTGCCTGTGAAACCTTAAAGGACCCCCAGTTCGAGGCTTGATTCACCAGCACCCATGTAAGCCAGATGCACAAGGTGGTGCATGCATCTAGAGTTCGTATGCAGTGGCTGGAGGCCTTGGCACACCCATTCTCTATCTATCTGCCTCTTTCTCTCTCTATCGCTCTCAATAAGTAAAAATAAACAAAAAAAAATTTTAAAAACAACGCTAGAAGTTGGGCTAGAGTCAGAGGTTAAGGCATTTGCCTGTGAAATCAAAGGACCCAAGTTCAAGTCCCCAGGACTCATGTTAGCCAGATGCACAAGGTGGCACATGCATTTGGAGTTCATTTGCAGAGGCTAATGGCTCTGGCATGCCCATTCTCTATCTCTCACTGAAATAAAGTTAATGAAATGTTTTAAAAGGCTAGAAGTCAATATTCAAAGTATCTATTTCAATAAATCATAAAAGAACAGCAAATCAAAACATCTAAGAAAATATTAAAGAGCATAAATTTATGAAACAAAATCCTCTATCATAGCAGAACTGAAGAAGCTAAAAAGTTCATTCACTGGCAACAAAATTAATAAGCCCCTATCAAAACAAATTTAAAAAGAAATCATTGTTCATCTGAATCAATAAATAATCAAGTACTAACCTCTAAATATTACATGATGTCAATAGGCCTAACAAAACTTAGACATTAAACAGAATATCCAAGTGTCTTATTTCCATTTTAAAGTTTAAAAATAACAGCCATCTCACTAACCAACTCCAAGTAGACAGCTCCACCTGTGAAATCTTAGGAATATATACAGAAAACTTGATAATAATCTTCACAACTTTAAGAAAACAATAAAAAGAGTGTATTCTTCTTTTGAAACCAAAGCCCAAAATTTTGATCAGGATTATAAATAAGAAAATTATAGTCCCAGTTTCTCTCAAGAAAAAAAAAAAAGAAAAAGATTTTTAAAATACATATTAAAATTAGCACAGCAAATCTACTGATCAATAAGTATAATACATAACAACCAAGTTAGAATTGCAGAGTATAACATTTTAAATGCACTAGTATACTTCAACACATTGACCAAGTAAGGAAGAAAAAGCTACTGCTGTCTCAAAAGATGTAAAGTATTTTATAGAAACTGAATACAATTCATGATTTTAAAAATATAACTAACAGTATAGTTAAGTATAAGGTCAATATGTAAAATTCAATTAACTGCAAATATGTTTTAAACAAGAAAGTGAAATATAACAACCTATTCTAATTAAAATAGCACCATGAATATCCCTCATCAAAGAATAACTCTGCTGAATGGTGTAGAAATCCTCTGTATTGAATGAAAACTACAAACAGATAAAGGCCTAAATAAATGCAGGAATATACCATATCCACAGATTAGTTGCTTCAGTATTAAGATTTCAGTTTCAATTATCTGTATTTCCAGTTGCACTGGTAATTCTCAACCACATTTTAGTAGCACCGTGTGGGCGTGCATGTGCTCTTAAGTGAACAGAAACCAGAAGCACAGACTGTAAGAAATATGAAAAGCACAATGCAGGATGACATTTCTGCCACTGTAGTCTGGCTACTGCCAAAATTTGGGGGCACAAGATCTTGCCCCTAATGCTCCCTTGCCCTTCCCAAGCACACGACATTTTCCCCATTGGAACCAAGGTCCTGTGCATGAGGTAGTACACAGCTATAGCCAAACTAACATAACCTCACCCTACCACATCCGTGAAGTAGCACCAAGGATCTCCACAACTGCACTCCAAACAGCACAAAGACAAGTGAACACAAAGAAACACCTAGCACCATTCCAAATACTCAACATAGGCACGCCAGAAAGACCTGACCAACATACTACCTCCCAGATGGGTAAGTCTCAGCACAAAAAAGATGACATGCAAAGCCAAGGCCATGCTGGAGAGATGGCTTAGCAGTTAAGGCGCTTGCCTGCAAAGCCTAAGGACCCAGGTTTGACTCCCCAGAGCCCACATAAGCCAGATGCATAAAGTGGCGCATGGATCTGGAGTTCATTTTCAGTGGCTGGAGACCCTGGGGCACCCATGTGTTCATGTTCTCTCTCTCTCTCTCTCTCTCTCTCTCAAACAAATAAAGAAAGAAAGAAATGAAAAGCTAAGGCCATATGTTTCCCTCCAAAAAATGTCCATCCCATAGTAAAGCCACCCCCCATGGGAGCTGCCACAAGAAACTATAGATTAAGAACTTAAAAAATTAACTATATATACGTACAAAGAAATTGGGTGTGGTGGCGCACGCCTTTAATCCCAGCATTTGGGAGGCAGAAGTAGGAGGATCGCCATGAGTTCAAGGCTACCCTGAGACTACATAGTGAATTCCAGGTCAGCCTGAGCTAGAGTGAGACCCTACCTCGAAAAACCAAATATGTATGTATGTATGTATGTATGTATGTATGTATGTATGTATGTATATACAGGAACTCAAAGAGGGACTTCCGGTTAAGATGGTGACATAGGAACCATGCCAAAGCAGCCTAGGGGAGAAAAAGACAAAAAAAGAAAAAAAAACAGCAAAATATACACTTTTACTAAAAAGTGAGGTGTATTAGAAATCAAAACGGCAGCAGAGTTAGAGAGAAAAATCAAGTTACCTACAAAGACAAGCCCATCAGGATTACAGCAGATTATGCAACACAAACTTTAAAAGCCAGAAGGGCTTAGAGTGATGTATTCCAAGTTCTGAAAGATAACAACTGTAAACCAAGGTTACTTTATCCTGCAAAGCTATCCATTCTTCAGTAAATGGTGCTGGGAAAACTGGATATGTATCTGTAGAAGGATGAAAATAGATTCTTCTTTCTCTCCATGCATAAGAATTAAGTCCAAATGGATTAAAGACCTTAACATCAGTCCTGAAACTCTGAAACTGCTAGAGGAAAAAGTAGGGGAAACCCTTCAACATATTGGTCTTGTCAAAGACTCTCTGAATATAACCCCAATTGCTCAGGCAATAAAATCACAGACTAACTGCTGGGACCTCATGAAATTACAAAGATTTTGTACGGCAAAGGACACTGTGAATAAAGCAAAGAGGAAACCTACAGAATGTGAAAAAATCTTTGCCAGCTATACATCTGATAGAGGATTAATATCTAGGATATACAAAGAACTCAAAAAAGTAAATAAGAAACAAGCCAATTAAAAAATGGGCTATGGAACTAAATAGAGAGTTCTCAAAAGAAGAAATACAAATGGCATATAAGCATCTAAAAAAATGTTCTACATCCCTAGTCATCAGAGAAATGCAGATTAAAACTACATTGAGATTCTATCTCACTCCTATCAGATTGGCTACCATCACGAAAACACATGATCATAAATGCTGGTGGGGATGTGGAAAAAGAGGAACCCTTCTAACATTGTTGTTGGGAATGCAATCTGATCCAGCCATTGTGGAAATCAGTGTGGAGGTTCCTAAGACAGCTAAAAATTGATCTACCATATGACCCAGCTATAGCACTCCTAGGCATATATCCTAAGGACTCATCTTATTACCTTAGAAATACTTGCTCAAGCACATTTATTGCCGCTCAATTCACAATAGCTGGGAAATGGGACCAGCCTAGATGTCCTTCAACTGATGAGTGGATAATGAAGATATGGCACATTTATACAATGGAGTTCTACTCAGCGGTAAAGAAAAATGAAGTTATGAAATTTGCAGGAAAATGGATCAACCTGGAAAGGGTTATACTAAGTGAGGTAACCCAGGCCCAGAAAGCCAAGTGTCGCATGTTCTCCCTCATATGTGGATCCTAGCTACATATGATTGGGCTTCTGTGAGAGAAGGAAAAAACCTCAGTAGCAGAGGCCAGTAAGCTAGAAAAGAGATATAAAGGGAAGAGAAAGGAGGGAGAGGGGTACTTAATAGTATGGTATTGTATATATGTAAGTAGAAGAATAGATTAATGGGGGTGAAAAGGCCCAAAGTGAGGTCAGGGGAAGAGATCGAGTAAAGGAAAGGTGGAGGGAGGGCTAATCAAAATCTAAGAGGATATAAATAAATCATATGGAATCCGACTTTTTTGGACAATGGAACACTCAAGAGCCATAGATTGTTGCTAGAAAATTTTCAGTGCCAGGAATGGGATAACTTCCAGTGAGTTGTTGGCCAGGGAGGTCCCTGATGCCCCCAAAACATTACAGGACATTGCCGAGGCCCTTGGTTTCCCACCAGGAATAGATGGTAAGACCGTATTGCTGAAGACTCCACATACTTGGGCTGCAAGGCCACTGAGAAAGCCTGCCAGAACTGAGCTGATAACTTCCTCCACGTAAACCAGCTGACAGAAAGCTGGAAGAAGCCATTCTGCATGCAGTTCCATGGGAGAAAGAGAAATCACCAGTGCAGATACTCAACAGTGGACACTGCAAGCCTTATAATTGGCCAGCCAGGCCAAATGAGGCAACGGGTACAATAGTGGCACGTCTATCGTGGTGGAAACCAAGCACCCTCTAACTGGACTGGAGGCCTGCTCCATGGGAGGGAATACATCCCTGATACTGAAAACCTAACATAGGGAGTCATGAGCCCTAGGGGTGTAACGTCTGCTGCTGTCTGGATAAATGTATATACTATGCTTATCAAAGTGCCCAGTAAGCACGTCTCTTAATGTTCATACCCTTATATTAATACTACTCTCACTTTTGGTAGAGAATCTTCTCTTTTCAGATGGCAGTGACCTTGGGACGACTCATAAGGTATCATAGTAATGGAAAGAAGTGACCCCAGTGCTCAGTACTGCACTATCTCTATCACACTTCTAAGGCTCAGGATCTAATGCAGAAGAGGTGGAGGAAAGAATGTAAAAGCCAAAGGAAGGGTAGGACTCCTTACACAAAATGGTCTGGATATCCATGACCTCACAGTGCCTGACACTACCTACACAACACCATCATAAGAGGAGAAAAAGATCATGACATCAAAATAAAAGAGAGAATGATTGAGAAGGGGAAGGAATATGATGGAGAATGGAGTTTCAAAGGGGAAAGTGGGGGGAGAGAGGGTATTACCATGGGATATTTTTTATAATCATGGAAGTTGTTAATAAAAATTTGGAGAAAAAAAAAAAAGAACTCAAAGAGCATGAATAAATGCCTGAATGAATTCCTGCATAAATTCAAAGAGTACACAAATAAATATATAAATGAATCCAAATAGAACACAGATTAAATGAAATGAGGAAGTCAAACCAGGATAAGAAAATAGAATTCAATAAAAAGATGGAACTTCTGAGGAACAAAGAAACTGAAATGCAGCTGGAAATGATAAATACATTATAAGTCAAATAAAAAGCTCTATGGAAAACTACACCAATAGAACAGATAGAGAAGACAGAATAACAGGCCTTGAAGACAAGGTGGAGGAATTGGATCAGTTAGTCAAAACCAATGAGATCGTTTAAAAATAATAAAATATATGAACAAAACAGTAACATGATAGAAGAGGGCTGGAGAGATGGCTTAGCAGTGAAGGCACTTCCCTACCCATATTCAATCTCTCTCCAGATCCCATATAAACCAGAGGCACAAAAGTGAATCAAGCACAAGCTCACACATGTCCACTAGGGGGCACAAGCATCTGAAGTTCAAATGCAGTGGCTGAGGCCCTGGCACACCGATTTTCAATCTATCTCTATCTCTATTTCGCTCTCTCTCTCTAGCTCTAAGACTCTGACAAAACAAAAATTTTTAATGATTGAAGGGGCAGGAGAGATGGCTCAGCAGTTACATATATACTTCCTGCACAAATATGACAGCCTGAAACCACCAGAATTTGAATCTCCAGATCCCATGTAAACAGCTGGGTATGACCATCCATACCTATAACCCTAATCTGACAAAGGAGAGCAAAGCAACCAAGGGATTGCCCAGTTCATAAAAATCTGTAAACTCTAGCACCTGACTCAATAAAAATGAGTGGAAGAGCAATGGAGGGGAACACCTGATGTTCAGCTCCAGTTACTCCAGGCAAGAGGCCCCTACCTTAGATGAGTATGTGAGATGCCACAAGGACACACAGAAACACCTCCCTCTCCACCCGCCCCTCTTTCTTTCTCATACACACACCACATGCAAAATAATAAAAAAATAAATTTTCCCAAATCTAGAGAAAAAGATGCCCAGCCACATACAAGAGACATACAGAACACCAAATAGACATGACAGGAAAAGAAAATCCCCATGTCATGTTATACTTAAAACACTAAATTCACAGAACAAATAAAATATACTGAATGCTGCAAGAGAGAAACATTAAGTCATATATAAAGGCAGGTCTATCAGGATAACAGCAACTTTTTTCAATGGAAACTCTAAAAGCCAGAAAGGCTTGAAACAATGTATTTCAAGTATTGAAAGACTAGAGCTGCCAACTCAAAACTACTATACCCAGCAAAATTATATTTTGTAAATAGGAGAAATGAAAACATTTCATAATAAAAGCAGGCTAAAGAAATTTACAACTAGGCTGAGCCTGGAGTGGTGGCACACATCTTTAATCCCAGCACTCAGGAGGCAGAGGTAGGAGGATCACCATGAGTTCGAGGACACCCTGAGACTACCTAGTAAATTCCAGGTCAGACTGGGCTAGAATGAGATGCTACCTTAACCCCCCACCCCTGCCCAAAAAAAAAGAAAAAAAGGAAAAAAGAAATTTATAACCAGGCTTGAGAGATGGCTTAGCAGTTAAGGTGTTTGATTGCAAAGCCAAAGGATGTAGGTTCAATTTCCCAGGAGCCACGTTAACCAGATGCACAAAGTGGTGCATGCATGTGGAAGTCCTTTGCAGTGGCTAGAGATCCTAGCATGCCCACTCTCTATCTGCCTTTCTCTCTCTCTCTCTCTCTCTCTCTCTCTCTCTCTCTCTCAAATAAATAAAAATAAAAAGAAATGAAAAAAAAGAAATCTGGGGCTGGAGGGATGGCTTAGCAGTTAAGGTGTTTGCCTGCAAAGCCAAACGACCCAGGTTCACTTCCCCAAGACCCAAGTTAGCCAGATGAACAAGGTGGCACACACGCCTGGAGTTTGTTTGCAGTGGCTGGACGCCCTGGCACACCCACTCTCTCTCTCTCACTCTTTCACTGTCAAATAAATTAATTAAATAAATAAATATTTTTAAAAGTGGCTTTATAAAAACAAAGAAATTTATAACCTCTAAGAAGCTCTAGAGAGGATACTGGAAGGAATACTTCACATCAAAGCAAGCAATAAACATACTCAAGAGGCTATGCAGGGGGAATTATCATTAATGCTAGAAATATTCTATTTCTATTCAGAAAGTCCTTCCCTATGCCTATATCTTGGATTGTATCCTACTTTTTCCTGTAGCTGTTTGAGAGTCTGAGGCCTTACACTGAAGGCCTTGATCCATTTGGAGTTGAGTTTTGTATAGAGGGAGAAATAAGAATCTAGTTTCACTTTTCTACAAATAGATATTCAGTTTTCCCATCACCAATTGTTGAAGATGTTAACTTTTGTTCAATTTGTATTTTTTGCTTTTTTGTCAAAACTCATGTAGTTATATCCACTTGATTTAGCTAACTAAATTTTTAATTAATTTCACTTTAAAATCAAATTGGAAATTATAATTTTAGAAATTCTGTTAGCTAATCAAAAAACAAAGGGTTTGAAGCAGGTGTGGTGGCTCATGCCTATAATCCCAGCACTTAGAAGGCTGAGACTGGAATATTGCTGTGTTTGAGGCCACCTGGAACCACAACCTGAGATCCAGATCAGCCTGGGGCTACATTGAGACTATGCCTCAGAGACAGAAAGAGAGAGAGAGAGAGAGGACGAAAGGAGGGAGGAGAGAGAGATGTCAAAGTAGAATAGGGAGTAGTTGGGATAAAGAGGTTCACTGAAAAAGAAGACAGAGAGAAGAGTCAAGAGAAGGTAATAGGTAGAGATTATAATTAAAATGCATTATATACACGTATATAAACTATCAACAATTTTTTTTAAAACAGAAGAGGAGAAGGTAAATCACAGTATATATACTACCAGATATTAAGACTTCTTATAAGATAAAATAGTATAAATGGTATGGTACTGGCACAAAGAAAGACAAACAGGACAAGAAACAAAGAGTACAGAAAATTATTCAATATTATATTGACATATGAAGTACATGTGAAAATATGAAACACCTTAGAAAACAACTCCATACAGAACTATTTTATTCCCAACTTTATAATGTATTTTCCAGGGTATGGGAAGATAGAGCTCCATTGGTAAAGTGACTGTTTCACAACCATGATTACCCGAGTTCAATTCCCAGAACCCACATAAAAATACTAGGCATGGTGCTGTGCATTTTTAATCCCAGCACTGGAGAGGTGGAAACAGCTTACAGGCCAGCCAATGTATCCTAACTGGTAAGCACCAGGCTAATAAGAGACTGTCTCAAAAACAGATGATGTTCCTGAGGAACATCACTTGAGGTTGTCCTCTAACCTACACACACACACACACACACACACTTCACATACACAAAAACTTTATGTGAATAGATATGCACATATATTTCCTGATCAGCAATATCAATTATGACAAAAAGTAAATATTTCTGTTAAATTATGTCACAAATGTTTAAAATACATTTTGAAACAATTGGTAAACATTTTATACAATGGTTTCTTACCTCCCCAAAAGCTCCTCGACCAATCACCTTTAATATTTCAAAGTCTTCTCTATGTAATCGCATCTGTTTCACTTTAGAGGTAAATGGCTTAGCTGAAACAAAAAAGCAACATCAGCTGAAGAAATGCGATACAAATTATATATGCAATAGATAAGCATTTCATACACAATAAAATTCAAGTTATAATTAAGAACCAATGCTAAATGTCTTAAAATTTTCATCACATACATGAGAATGAACTAATTCCCCTAAGAAAACAATTCTTATTTCTTACACACAAATTACATTTTGTGTGAGAAGTTTTGTTTATGAAAAGGTCTTACTTACCATGTACTTCATGCTGGCCCAAAGTTTACTATGTAGTACATAATTTGCTACTCATCTGTTCAGTTTACCCCCAGTATATCAAGTATTTTCTAAGATGCCATAGATATGAATAAAATAGGCTTGTCTCAGCTGGAGAGATGGCTTAGCGGTTAAGCGCTTGCCTGTGAAGCCTAAGGACCCCGGTTCGAGGCTCGATTCCCCAGGACCCACGTTAGCCAGATGCACAGGGGGGCGCACGCATCTAGAGTTCGTTTGCAGTAGCTGGAGGCCCTGGCGCATCCATTCTCTCCCTCTCTCTCTCTCTTTCTCTCTCTCTCTCTCTCTCTCTCTCTCTGCCTCTTTCTCCTTCTCTGTCTCTCTCAAATGAATAAAATAAAATTTAAAAAAAAATAGGCTTGTCTCCCCCCACCCAACCAAGTAGGGTCTCAATCTAGCTCAGGCTGACCTGGAATTTACTGTGTAGTCTCAGGGTGGCCTTGAACTCTGGCAAATCCTCGTACCTCTGCTTCCCAAGTTCTGGGATTAAAGGCATGTGCCACCATGCTCAGCTGCAGGTCTTGTCTTTTTAAAACATATATATTTTTTTTAATTTATTTTAGAGAAAGTAAAGACAGACAAGAGAGTGAGCATGGATGTACCAGGATCTACTGCCTTGGCAAATGAATTCTAGACACATACGCTACTTTCCCAAACCAGGCCCATAAGGCTTTGTAAGCAAGTGCCTTTAACCACTGAGACATCTCTCCAGCCCCAGCAAGCCTTGTCTTTGAGTAAACAAATTATACATTAAATTTTACTCCATTTAAAACTTTGTGTGGTTAAATACAAATTACTAATGTAACACTACTCACTTGAAATTAAAAACATGCAAATTTAACAGGGATAGTCTATTATTTACCAATTAAATACATCAAAATTTTGTTGAAAAATCTGAAACCACTAAGTAGTAGAAGGAATGCAACTAACAGGTACTGTCACACACAACTGATGGGGTCATTAGCTGACCATCATCCCTAGAGATTTGGTTTTTCTTTTCTACTGTCTTAACATGGAATACTGCTTAGGTAAAATCGAGAACCTAAACCACTCTTTTATAGAGATAAATAAAACCTTATTTGGCTTTATTTTTCAGTAGAGAGATAAAGTTGTTTAGCTTTAATTTCATTTAGTTTTTCTTCTGTGTTTATAAACAATGTTTGTCTTTGTCTATACTATCTTCATCTGGTTTGGCACCAGTGAAAAGCCCATCTCATTAAAAATGCAGAGTTTTCTCTCCCTTACTATTCACTAAAGCATCATGAGTCTACTTTGTTTAATGATATCAGTGTGAAAAAAAAAATCAGTAAAACCTTCAAAGGACGTTAGTTAACTATGAGTTAAAGGTCTGGCAAAACTTGCTAATGAAAACATCTAGCATGTGTCTTTTCTGTGGACTTTTGGTAATTTATCCATTTCATATTATTGTTGCCCATATTTTCTTTTTCTCCATATAGCAACTATATTAATGATACTGTCTATGAATTATCCACCACATTCACATTTAAGTTTTTAGGAATCAGTGGCTAATAGTATTTTTGTTTTCAAAACTCTACCAAATATACAGCATGGATAACCCCTTTTTAATGTCAAACAGTAAGAGGGTTTTCCCAGTCTGTTTTGTTTTTCTTTACCATTATTGTTGAAAGTTGGTATATTTTTACAGCTCTTTTGCAAATAAACAATGTTTAGATTCATTGATTCTAAATTTCTAGGTTTTTTTTACATAGGTTCTTGTTTGAAGTTACATAAAATGACAGCATAGAAAGGAGGCTAATTGATCATTTCCTTCCTCTGCTCTCAAAAAAACTAAGTTTACCATGTTCGTATTAGACAAAAGAACCAAAGTCATTAGAAGAGAGATGAAAAGAAGCTATACATGATGATTATGAAAAACAGAAGTTCAACTAGCCAGGCAATGATTCTAAACATGTATGCACCCAATGATATAACCACAAAATATTAAAACCAATAGTCAGAATTAGCACACCTTCCTAGACATTTTAGTACAGGTCTCTCTGTAACTGATACCACAAACAGACCCAAAATACATAATAATATTCCAAATAACTGGAGGATATTATATTCAAACACACATTCAATCTTTGATAATGTCAAACCAGAAAACTTTCTGTAATAAATTTCAAAATACTGGGTACACAAAAACCAAATTATGTATACAGCGAAAGTAGTACAAATCAGTAAGATAAAAATAACTAAGAAAGCCTGTAAACTCTGAAATTCAAAGGAAGAAATTAGCAAGATAATTAGAAACTACTCAGAAATACATAATAAAAACTTACTATGTGTCAAAATATCCAATATGAAGTGTAAACTAGTACAAAAAAAATATAAATAAAATGCAGCCTGCAATATTATATTTTAAAGAAGAGTTTAAAAATTAAGGTGTTGCTGGGTGTTGTGGCACATGCCTTTAATCCCAACACTCAGGAAGCTGAGGTAAGAAGATTGCTATGAGTCTGAGGCCAACCTGAGACTACATAGTGAATTCCAGGTCCCCCTGGGCTAGCGTGAAACCTACCTCAAAGAAACAAAAACTAAGATGCTAAACATACAACAGGAAACAAGGCATGATGATATCCATCTATAGTTCCAGCTACTTAAGAATCTCAAGTAGAAAGATCATTGAACCCAGGATGACAAATATAGCTTGTGCAACACAGTCCTACCCTATCATTCTCTGTCTCGCTCTCCTCGTCTCTTTTTCTCTCTCTCCCTCTGTTGCAAATAAATAAAGAAAAATATTTTTAAAAAATGAATTTTGGCCCAGCACTCAGGAGGCAGAGGTAGGAGGATCGCTGTGAGTTCGAAGCCACCCTGAGGCTACATAGTGAATTCCAGGTCAGCCTGGGCTACAGTGAGACCCAACCTCGAAAAATAATAATAATAATAATAATAATAATAATAATAATAAATGTTTAGGGCTGGAGAGATGGCTTAGTGGTTCAGGTGCCTGCCTGCAAAGCCAAAGGACCCAGGTTCAATTTCCCAGGACCTACGTACACCAGAAGCACAAGGTGATGCATTCATCTGGTTTGTCTGTTATGGCTGGAGGCCCTGGTGTACCCATTCATTCATTCATTCTCTCTCTCTGTCTCTGTCTCCCTCTTTTTCTCTACCTCTCAAATAAATAAATATTTTTTAAAGTACTATGCCATATAATGATGACAATACCTTGACTTTCTTAAGTGCTGTAAAGTTAAGTGCCTTACTTGTGGCACAGACTTTCTAAAGGACCTTCTATGGCCCCCACTGTCTCTTTTCTCTAAAAATTTACCCTTTAATTCTCAAGGGTGCATCGTGTGTGTGTGTGTGTGTGTGTGTGTGTGTGTGTGTATGTGTTAGTAAAGCCCTATTTCACTTGTCACAGTTAAAGTGAATCAGTATAAAACCATGACATAAACTGAGGAACAAATAATTTCTACAGCTAGTTACAATTAAGTGTTCAAATTTAGTAAGGATTGGGACATTCTACCATGCAGCTAAAAGCAAAGAAGAAAATTAATTATGCAGAGAGAACAAAAACGAAGCCAATACAGGGAGAAAAGCAGAACGAAGGACAGCTTGATTCTGACTGACAGCTCCTGCTCCAGGGTCTACAGACTCCTGCCAACTGACTAAATTCTTGCCTTGATTCCTTATGCACCCTTGAATTATATGCTAAGTATCTTGTTTTTCACTTATAGATTCCCAAGCTAATATATAATTTATCACAGAACTCCACAAGGTACATATTATAAACCTTCATTTATTGTAATGCCAAAAGAATATTATGTAGCTTTCTAGAGAACTCTAGTAAGTCATGGTATCCACTATGCCATGACCATTTTATGTAAATTCTGAAATCCTGACCAAATTTCAATGTGTGACATTGAAAAAAGAGTCCCTAGTCATTATCTGAATGTGTTCAGTTTTAAAAGTGTTTCTGAGAAAGAACCTTATTCGGTACTACTGTGGGACTGGGTACTCCCAGCATGATAGAGCCCTTAAGGTCTTTGACACCATGCTGTGATTGCCCACAGGAACTCTGACAAGGTTGGGACCATTGACTTAACCTTCCCTCGGTAAGGAAAGGAAAAACTGGGCCCTTTAATACTCCTTCTTGGGGAGTGGGGAGTCAAGGAGGGCTCAGAAGGCACCTCACCAGATGTAGAAGCCCTGAGGATATGTAAGGGGTTAACAGTCAAAGGAGGATGGAGGAGGGGCTCTTTCTTCAGTGGTGCAGCAACCAGTAAGTTACCAGTGCTCTCTATGTAAGTAACCCCTCACCATTCCCCTGTAAGTAACCCCAATTACACTCAGTTCACCAAGATAGACTTGGGTGGAATCATTTCTTTGGTCTGTCCTTGGTACCCTATCTGGCACCAAATCTTGTTCATGTCTCCCTGGGAAAACAGCACATTAAGTACTGAGGACAAACTTTGTATGTGATAGCATTTTTAGCTGTGCCATTTTATTGGGAACTGTGTAAGACAAGCACTGTTCTAAGAACTGCCACTCACATAATCATTCTGTTCCCATTGTACAGAAATGAAAAGCCTTTGGAAAGACTAAACAAGTGGCTAGAGACTACATACCTTATAAGAGCAAAAGATAAAACTCAAACTCAGAGGGTTGGAGAGAGATGGCTCAGCTGTTAAGGTACCTGCCTGAAAAGCCTAACCTGGGTTCCATTCCCGAGTACCCATGTAAAAAACAGATACAAAGTGGCACATGCATCTGGAGTTTGTTTGCAGTGGCTGTGAGCCCTGGAATACCCATATTCCCATTTTTCCTCCCTCCCTCCCTTTCTTCCTCTCTCCCTCCCTCCCTCCTTTGTAAGTTTAAAAACACTCAAGCTCAGATCTGTCATGCTCCAAATATTCCTATAAATTTTGAAAGAAACAGATTCTGAAATTTAAGTATGTAGTAATTATGTTAGGATTAAAGAAGATCTTTTTGAAAATGAAAGAAAAACAATTTCTGGGCTGGAGAAATGGCTTAGCAGTTAAGCCTGCAAAGCCAAAGGACCTCGGTTGGTTTCCCCAAGACCCATGTAAACCAGATGCACAAGGTGGCACATGCATCTGGAGTTCATCTGCAGTGGCTGGAAGCCCCAGCGTGCCCATTCTCATTCTCTCTCTCTCCCTCTCCCTCTTCCTCTCCCTTTTTCCCTCTCTCAAATAAACAAATAAAATTATTTTAAAAAAAAGAAAGAAAGAAAGAAAGAAAAACAGGGCTGGAGAGATGGCTTAGCAGTTAAGGTGCTTGCCTCCAAAGCCTAAGGACCCAGGTTCAATTCTCCACGTCCCACATTAGCCAGATACACATCATGGCGCATACATCTGGAGTTCATTTGCAATGGCTAGAGGCCCTAGCACAACCATTCACACTCTCTCTCTCTCTCTCTCTCCTCTCTGTCCCTCTGTATCTAATAAATAAATAAAATGATTAAAAAAATAAAAACAATTTCTGGGACCCTAACTCACTAATTAATGAGCAAATAAATGAATAACTCTAGAAGCAAAAGAACTCAGATCTGTGAAGAGGAAAGTGGGGGAGGGGAGGGAAAGGGAAGGGATTAACACGGTTTATTTTCTGTAAGTATGGAAGCTGTCAATAAAAAGGAAAAAAAATTAAAAACTAATTCTGAAAATAATTAAGTTATATTATTGAACAGGCCATACATACACATGGATTTGACACACAGTAAGCAGAAGTAACAGATCTGCACACATACAACTATGCAACAAACAGAAATGCTGAATAAAATAGACATCATGAGAAATTAGGTAGACAATGAAACTCAGAGAAAAGAATACCAATGTGATACTTAATTTAGGTTATCAACTTGACTGAGAGATTCTGAGACTTAGTAAAGCACACTGCCTATTGTGTCTGTGAGGATGTTTCCAGACAAGAGCAGCACGTGAGTCAGTAAACTGAAGAGGGAAGACCATCCGTGAATGTGGTCAGACAGGTACAATACAAGTGGTTACAGACTCAGACAAAATAGAAAAGTGAGGTAGAAAGATCATGGTGAGTTCGAGGTCACCCTGAGACTACATAGTGAAGTCCAGATCAGCCTGGGCTAGAGCGAGACCCTACCTCGAAAAACCAGGAAAGAAAGAAAAGTGGCAGAAGGGGTAAACACTGTCGTGCTTGCACATTCTCTTGCTCTCTCTGGCTTTTACTTCAAGAGTTGATATGTTTGCAGCTACCTCTGCTGCTGCTACCACTGCTACTCTTGACCATCAGACTTTTGAGTCTTTGGCGTTAAGACCTGCACCAAAAGCTCTCCCTCCATAGGGCTCTTGGGCCTTTAGCCTTGGACTCAAGGCTGCATCATCAGCATCTGAGCTTTCAAGGTTCTGAGACTACACCCTTACTGCATTCCTGAACCATTCAGCCTACAGACAGCCATCAAGGTACTTTCCAGTCTCCATAATATGTGATTGTGGTGGTTTGATTCAGGTGTTCCCCATAAACTTAGGTGTTCTGAATGCTAGGTTCCCAGCTGATGGAGATTTGGGAATTAACACCTGGTGGAAGCAGTGTTATATGGGTGTTATAGCCAGTTTGCCCTTGCCAGTGTTTGGCACACTCTCCTACTGTTATTGTCCACCTTATGTTGGCAAGGGGGTGATGTCCACCCTCTGCTCATGCAATCATTTTCCCCTACCATCGTGGAGCTTCCCCTTGAGCCTGTAAACCAAAATAAACCTCTTTTTCCCACAAGCTGCTCTTGGTTGGGTGAGTTCTACCAGCAGTGAGAACCTGACTACAACAGTAAAGTGGTACCGAGGAGTGGGATTGCTGCTAGACACCTGACTGTGTGGCTTTGGCCTTTTGGAGCTGATTTTCAAGAGGAATGTGGAAGGATTTGAAACCTTGGCCTAAGAGATCTTGCAGTGCTATAAGTACAGCTTGATGGACTATTCTGGTCAGAGTTGAAAGACCTGAATGCAGTTAGAACTGTGGACTGTGAGGTTTGGCTTATGAGGGTGAGAAAGAGCTTTGCTTGTAATGGGCTAGCAGTTTGTGTGAGAAGTTTGCTCTTATGCCCGTGTCCTGAGAAGTTGTTCAGGGTTGCTTTGCATAGAAATGAACTGGTGTGAGCAGAGGGATATAGCACAGAAAAAATGAAATCTTTGGGCCTAAACTGCTGCCCATTCATCTGCAAATTGTTTGAGAGATTACAACCATTGAGATTGGGCCAGCTGACCTGCACTGGGGCAACAAGAAGAATATAGACTCTTCTGAAGTGGCCTGAGTGCTCAAGGAGTGTCCTTTTGTTCAAAGTCTGCTTTATTCCCCCCTGGATTAACAAACTGGCACCCTACCTGGTATTGTGGAGTATAAGAAATGCAGGAAAGAGAGGGTCATTGAGTTTGCAATGCTATCTTGCGTTTTGGAAATGGCCATGGGCAACGTTGAGGCAGGTTTACTGGATGCCTGCATGGAGATCCCATGGAGCCATGAGGATGGACCATGGATTGCAGTGGAGACCCACCGGAGCTGCCGGGACCATGAGATGGCTGCTAAGGAAAGCTGCCGGCCCCAATGAAGTTTTCCAGGACTGTGAATAGCGTAGGTGGAATGGCAGAATTGGAACTCCAGAGACTTGTTGCTGGTTAAAATTATCAGACTTGGAGGTTTGTCACTGACTAGAGTTGTTCGACTTGAAGCTACAGAGTTCGATGTTTGCCCTGGACTTGTATTGGTTGAATATTTCTTTGCTATGCCCAATGCGATCTTTTGCAGTGTAAATGTTTATTCTGTGCCATTATGGGCTTTGGGGGGATTTTTTTGGTATTATGGCTCAGTTAAAAGACCTTGGACTATGGGGATGTATGAACATCATTGGAATCGATAAAAACTATGGGGACTTCTAAAGATGGACTGAATGCATTGCATTTTCCATCATGAATGGTTAACAGTTTATGGGGGCCAGGGGCGGAATGTGGTGGTTTGATTCAGGTGTTCCCCGTAAACTTAGGTGTTCTGAATGCTAGGTTCCCAGCTGATGGAGATTTGGGAATTAACACCTGCTGGAGGCAGTGTTTTGTTGGGGGCGAGCTTATGGGTGTTATAGCCAGTTTCCCCATGCCAGTGTTTGGCACACACTCCTATTGTTATTGTCCACCTTTGTTTAATATTTTATTTTTATTTATTTATTTGACAGAGGAAAAGAGGCAGAGAGAGAGAGAGAGAATGGGCGCACCAGGTCTTCCAGCCACTTGCAAATGAACTCCAGATGCATACACCACCTTGTGCATCTGGCTTACGTGGGCCTTGGGGAATCGAACCGAGGTCCTTTGGCTTTGCAGGCAAGCTCCTTAACTGCTAAGCCATTTCTCCAGGCTACTGTCCACCTTTTATGTTGGCCAGGGGATGATGTCCACCCTCTGCTCATGCCATCATTTTCCTCTGCCATCGTGGAGCTTCCCCCTCGAGCCTGTAAGCCAAAGTAAACCTATTTTTCCCACATGCTGCTCTTAGTTGGGTGATTTCTACCAGCAATGTGAACCTGACTGCAACAGTGATCATTTGAGCCAATCTAATAATCCATGTGATTTCTGCTTCTCTAGAGAACCTTGACTAAAACAACCAAGAACCAGAAATAAACAAGTAAGTCTAATCAAAACTTTAAAAATGGGCATAGATATTATAACACTTATAGATGCTATAAAAGCAGCAGAGGCTAGATAGATGGCTCAGAAGGTAAAGTGTTTGCCTCACAAGCATAAAAATCTGAATATGGATCCCTAGCACCTATACAAAAGCTAGGCATGGTGCCATGTTCCTCTAATCCCTGCACCGGGAGGCTAACTAGTTACATGGGTAAACTCTAGATTTAGTGCAAGATCCTGTCTCAAAAAATAATGTGTAAAGCACTTTAGGAAGATGACCGAATGTTGACCTCTGGCCTCCATGCACACCTGCACACATGTGTAAGACCCTGGGTTCTACCCTTAGCACAGGGAAGGAAAAAGAAGGTGAGAAGCTGAGGAAGAGAGCATACTTATTGAACAATCAAAGAATCAGAGGTAATTTCTGTGGAGAATGAAAATAGGGCACAGTTAAGTAAGGAATTATACTTTATTACTGAAAGCAGAGAAATACAAAACTTAAAATATGGAATCTTAAGTTAGAGAAACCTGGCTTCAACACTATAGTTTGTCATTTATTAGCTACATAACCTCATACTACTAACCTCTTCTAAACTGCACTTGCAAGATGACCCATTAAAAGATCCCAAGTCAAGGAGTTGTTTGAGGTTTCTTCTTCATTTCGAGGTTGACATGTGTATGTGTGTGCCATGTACACGCATGTATTCATATGTATACATGTGTAAGTGCATTGTGTGTAGGTGTGTGTGCACATTTATACATGTATGTGTGGAGGCCAGAGGTCAATGTCTGGTGTCTTCCCCATCACTCTTCATCTTATTCTTTGAAACAGGATCTCTTGCTAAGCCTATAGCTCACTGAGTCACCTAGATTAGCTAGCCAGCAAGTCCTAGAGATCTGCCTGTCCCGGCCTCTCAAGAACTGGATTACAAGTGCACATTTTACATGTGTTGGGAATCCAAACTCAGGTCTTCATGCTTACATGGCAAGCCGTTATAGCCACTGAGCTGTCTCTAGCTCCCACAATCATATGAACACCTACATACACCTATGCATGCAAAAAATGCATTTAAAAAGTCACAAGTCACTGGGCATGGTGGCGCATACCTTTAATCCCAGCATTTGAGAGGCAGAGGTAGGAGGATTGTTGAAGAGTTCAAGGCTAACCTGAGAATACATAGTAAATTCCAGGTGAGCCTGAACTAGAGTGAGACCCTACCTCAAAAAGGGGGGGGGGGGCTGGAGAGATGACTTAGTGGTTAAACACTTGCCTGTGAAGCCTAAGGACCCCGGTTCAAGGCTTGATTTCCCAGGACCCACATTAGCTAGATGTACAAAGGGGCACACACGTCTGGAGTTCGTTTGCAGTGGCTGGAGGCCCTGACGCACCCATTCTCTCTCTCTCTCTCTCTCTCTCTCTGCCTCTTTCTCTGTCACACTCAAATAAATAAATAAACAAAATCTTTTTTTAAAAAGTCAAGTTCATTGAGTAATTAAGGGATATGGATTCATAGTCATAACAATTGAATAGTTGTGCAACCTTGGGTAAGATACTTAACCTATCTACTTTTCAAGTTTTTGTGAGAACTCAACCAGACTCTAGCCAGACTCTCCTTCTTGCTCACTCTGTTTCCTGATTGCAGATGCATGCAATGTGCCTTCTTGCCCTGATGGACTGTATGCCCTCGAATTGTAGGCTGAAATAAACCCTTTCTTCCTTAAGTTGTTTTTTTTTTCTTTTAATTACAAAAGTATTTACATAACTTTAATACTGTTTATTGTAACAAAAAAAATAAACTGGTTTGTTCAATCCATCTAGTCATGTATGTTCCTTTTGTCAGATAATTCAGTAACATAGCAATGTGAAAATTAACTCACAGATATGCTGTTTCTAAAAGCCATCCAAAATACAGAATGAATGAAAATAAAAAGAATTTCAAAAGAAGACAAACCAGGTAAATACTAACTAAATATATTTCTTAGATATAAATGAGGAGAAAAAGAAGAAATTTAAGGCAGAAGCCTTAAATGATGGTCATTAGATAAAAAGTGCAATTCACCAGAAACATAAAATTCTACATTTATGGATCTAATTAATCTAGCTTCTAAATGTATAATGGGCAAAAACTAACAAGACTTACAAAGAAAAACTGGCAAATCCTCCACTAAGATAAGTAACTTTACTGCACAGCTCTCAATAATTTACAGTTAAAGCTGGGCGTGGTGGCACACGCCTTTAATCCCAGCACTCGGGAGGCAGAGGTAGGAGGATCGCCATGAATTCAAGGCCACCCTGAGACTGCATAGTGAATTCCAGGTCAGCCTGAGCTAGAGTGAGACCCTACCGTGAAAAAACAAATAAACAAATAATAATAATAATAATAATAATAATTTACAGTTAAAGCACGTAAAATCTGAATAGCCTTAAGGACAAGCTGGATCTAGTAGACACAGATACAATATAACAATTCTAGAAGAAATGATATTGTGAAAACCATATGGAGGAGCTGGAGGGATGGCTTAGCAGTTAAGGCATCTGCCTGCAAAGGACCCAGGTTCAATTCCCCAGGACCCACGTCAGCCAGATGCACAAGGGGGCATACACATTTGGAGCTCGTTTGCAGTGGTTGGACACCCTGGTGAACCCATTCTCTCCCTCTCTCTCTCTCTCTCCTCCCTTTCTCTGTCAAAGAAATAAATAAATCAATATAAAATATTTTAAAAGCCATATCGAACAGTTACAAATACTAAAAAAATGCTACTGGAATACACTAGAAAATTTTAAACTCATGACATTTGAAAGCACTATAAATTAAAAACGTAGCTCTTAACTCCTCACAGGTTAAAAAAAAATAGAAAATACTTAAAATAGAACAACAGTAAAAGAACAACAGATCAACGTTTGTGAGGATGAATCAGGGTAGTACTTAGAAATCTAAAGAACTGGACTGGAAAGATGGCTTAGCAGTAAAGGCACTTGCCTACAAAGCCTAAGGACCCATGTCCAATTCTCCAGATCCCACATAAGCCAGATGCACAAAGGTTAAGGCAAGCACAAGGTTACACATGCAACTGGAGTTCGAAATCAGTGGTTGAAGCCCTGGCATGCCATTCTCTCTGCCTCTCTAAAAAAAGAAATAAAACACTGGGCATGGTGGCGCATGCCTTTAATCCCAGCACTCGGGAGGCAGAGGTAGGAGGATCACCGTGAGTTCAAGGCGACCCTGAGAATACAGAGAATACAGCCTAGACTAAAGTGAAACCCTACCTTGAAAAACAAAACAAAGAAGAAGAAGAAGAAAAAAAAAGAAATCTAAGGAACCAAAAATTATGTTAGAAATGAAGAGCAAACCAGGCGTGGTAGGATATGCCTTTTGAAGGCAGAGATAGGAGGATTGCCTTGAGTTTGAGGCCACCCTGGGACTACAAAGTGAGTTCCAGGTCAGCCTGGTGTAGAGTGAGACCCTACCTTGGGGGGCAGTTGGGAGAGGGAGATAGAACAGTCCAGGATAGCTATGAATATGGCCCAACAAAACCCATAAACTTACCAAAACATTATGAGATATTTTTGTAATTTTTTGTAACTTGTGTGGTTCTTGTGTGGGCCTGGGTTTGTTTCTCTAGAGCCAACATAAAGCCAGATGCAAAAAACCCTAGTGCCCCTACACACACACACACACACACACTCCCTCCCTCTCCCTCTCTCTCTCTCACACACACACACACACACACAATGCAAATAAATTTTAAAAAAAAATTTTTTTTTGGCTTTTTGAGGTAGGGTCTCACTCTGGCCCAGGCTGACCTGGAATTCACTCTGTAGTCTCAGGGTGGCCTCGAACTCATGGCGATCCTCCTACCTCTGCCTCCCGAGTGCTGGGATTAAAGGCGTGTGCCACCACGCCCGGCTAAATTAAAATTTTTAAAAATAGTTCACAAGATTGGCAAATCTCTAAAAAGAGTAGTCAAAAAAGAGAAGGCACAAAATAAACATATTAGAAATGTTTTAAATTACACAATTACTCATAAGAAATGAAATGGAGAATGATCATGCAAACAAATTATTAAAATAATTTTTAAACTATGAATAGGCAGTCCTAGGAAAATTCAATTCATAAAATGACCAGGAAGTTATAGAACCTGAATAACCCTGTATCAAATAAAAAAAATTTTAAAAACCCTGAATGCCAAATTAAAAATCTTCCATGCCTGGTATGGTAGCACACACCTATAATCTCAGCATTGTGGAAGCAGAAACAGGTAGGTCCTGGAGCTTGCTAGCAAGCCAGTTTAACCTCACTGGTGAACTCCAGGCAAAAAGCAGACTGTCTCAAAAAGATGTGGACAGTGTACCTGAGAATGACACTCAAGGCTGTCCTCTCATCTCCACACACATATACAAACATATGCACATGTATACATATGCACGCATATCCACAAACACATATGAACATACACAAGAAAAATCTTTCCAGAAAGAAAATTCAAGGATAAGATGGATTTGCCATTGAATTCTTTAAAACTATCTAATATTTAAGGGAGAAACAATACCAGCATTACTTGGAGGAATGGATCCTATCTTAGTTTCTTTGGTTTTGCCTAACTAATGGCAAAAATTAGACATTTCTGTTAAAACAAGCCTGTGATGGATTTTTTTATTCAAAGGAATGTGCTGTTACTGTGCATAGACAGGATCTCAGTGGCACCACAGTGCCAAGGGAGGTGATGGGAAGTAGCCACTACATTGTAAGCTAATGAAATAAAGCAGTGCTGCTGCTGCTTCTCAGCACATTTTTCATATCTTCCCTAGGAAGCTAAATTCTAAAATTGTCCTTTCTGTTTCACACCTCAATCTTCAAAACCTAACGTGCAGTGGTACCATACATAGAATGCCTGTGTGCCCCTCCTGGTGTAGCGGCCATACAGATACAACTACTACCGAGGAGACCCAAGACTCATCAAGGTAATGGTAAGTGACAGTCAGCACTGGATAAGACATTGCTATCAGACTCATCAGGGCTCAGGGGACATCGTGGAGGGGCAGAAAGCATAGTACGGCTGCTCTCACCACTGGCCAGAGAAGCTTCTCTTAGGTGGATATGGATACTGAGGAGACTCAAAATTCAATAAAGTGCTAAACACAAGAGGCTGTTGAGAGCTCAGTGCTAAATGAGACATACATATCTATCATGCCCTCTAAGGCTCAGAGAACATTGTACAAGATGGGCAGAAGGAAAGTAAGAGCCAGCAGGTGAAGATAAGTGCACGATCCCCCAGTCATGAAATGACTGGTGAATTCAAGACCTCACAGTAGATGTCATTACTTCCACAAGACCTGCACAATACTGAGCACATCAACACTTTGACATAAGATGATGAAGGAAAAAAAGCCAGGTATGGTGGTGCACATCTTTAGTCCTAGCACTCGGGAAGCAGAGGTAGGAGGAGTGCCATGAGTTCAAGGCTACCCAGAGACTACATAGTAAATTTAAATTTCATGCCAGCCTGAGCTAAAGTGAGACCCTACCTCAAAAAAAAAAAAAAATGATGATGGAGAAGGAAGAGAATGAGACATTAAAATAGAACGAGGACTACTTGAAAGAGAAAGGAGTAGAGTGGAATGAGGGTTGGGTAGGGGAGACAAAAGAGGGCAATGGGAAGAAACTGTTACAAATTACATTATGTTCATGTATTAAAATTCTCAACTGAAAAAATAACAGCTGAGCTGGAGGGATAGCTTAGCAGTTAAGGCGCTTGCCTGCGAAGCCAAAGTACCCAGGTTTGATTCCCAGGACCCACATTAGCCAGATGCACAAGGGGGGGTGCAAGTGTCTGGAGTTTGTTTTCAGTGGCTGGAAGACCTGGCATGCCCATTCTCTCTCTCTCTCTTTCTGTCAAGTAAATAAAAATAAAGCATTTTTAAAAGAAAAAAATACCAGGTAAATATAACCAAAAAAAAAAAAAAAAAGATTTGAGATGGGTGAGAGACATGTCTTATTTATAAAGTGGGAGCTGAGCAATTGGAAAATGAAAATAGAAACAGAAAAACCAATAGACCTCATAGTGTTCTCAAACAGAAGCTAGTGGCACACACCTTTAATCCCAGCACTAGGGAGGCAGAGGTAGGAGGACTGCCATGAGTTCAAGGCCACCCTGAGATTACATAGTAAATTCCAGATCAGCCTGAGCTAGAGTGAAACCCTACCTCAAAAAAAAAATAAATAAATAAAATAAAAAAGAGTATTTATTTAAGGAAGTAGATGCAGAAATTAGTTCCCTTAGAACCAGGTGCACTGACAGTCTTCATGTACCATGGAGAAAGAGATACTCCACTTTGAGTTTACTATACTAGATTATTTCCTAGCCACTAGTAGAGGTCTTAAAAATGAAATTCTTGGGCTGGAGAGATGACTTAATGGTTAAGGCACTTGCCTGCAAAGACTAAGAATTCATGTTCGACTCTCCAGGTTCCAAGTAAGCCAGACACACAGTGATGGAAGCATGCAATGTCACACATGTACACAAGGAGGTGCACATGTCTGCAGTTCAAAAGCAGTGGCTAGAGGCCCTGGTGCACCAATTCTCCCTCCTCCTCCTCCTTCTTTCTCTCTCTCTCTCTCATAAAAGGCCAGTCTGCTGGGCTTGCCTCAAAATTCAAAAAAAAAAAAAAAAGGTGAAATGAAATTAGAGCCTGGAAATATTGTTCTGCACTTAAGGGCACCTGTCTACAAAACCTGCTAGCCTGGGTTTGATTCCCCAGCACCAATGTAAAGCCAGATGCAAAACGTGGCACAACAGGAATGGGATACCTTCCAATGAGTTGTTGGCCACGAAGGTCCCTGATGCCCCCAAAACATTACAGTACATTGCCAAGGCCCTTGGTTTCCCACCAGGAATAGATGGTAAGACCCTATTGCTGAAGACTCCACATACCTGGGCTGCAAGGCCACTGAGAATCCTTCAGAACTGAGCTGATAACCTCCTTCATGTAGACCAGCTGACGGAAAGCTGGAAGAAGCCATTCTACATGCAGTTCAATGGGAGAGAGAGAAATCACCAGTGAAGATACTCAACAGTGGACACTGCAAGCCTTATATTTGGCCAGCCAGGCCAAATGAGCCAACAGGTGCAATAGTGACACATGACATGGTGGAAACCAACTGCCCTCTAACTGGACTGGAGGACCACTCCATGGGAAGGAATACATCCCTGATAATGAAAACCTAAAACAGGGTGAGTCATGAGCCCTAGGGCTGTAACATCTGCTGCTGTCTGGCTAAATGTATATACTATGCTTATCAAACTGCCCAGTCAGCACTTCTATTAATGTTCATACCTATATATTAATGCTACTCTCACTTTTGGTTGAGAACCTTCTCTTTTCAGATGGCAGTGATGGCAGTGACCTTGGGACGACTCTTAAGGTATCATGGTGATGGAAAGAAGTGACCACAGTGCTCAGTACTGCAATATCTCTATCACACCTTCCAAGGCTCAGTGGCTATTGAGGAAGAGGTGAGCGGAAAGAATGTAAGAGCCAAAGGAAGGGTAGGACTCCTTACAATGTGCTCCTCCAGACACAAAATGGCCTGGATATCCACGACCTCACAGTGCCTGACACTACCTACACAAGACCATCATAATAGGAGGAAAAGATCATGACATCAAAATAAAAGAGCTGATTGAGATGGGGAGGGGATATGATGGAGAATGGAGTTTCAAAGGGGAAACTGGGGGGAGGAAGGGTATTAGCGTGGGGTATTTTTTATAATCATGGAAGTTGTTAATAAAAAAATTGAAATAAAAAAAAGTGGCACAAGTCTGAAATTCTTCTGCAGCAGCAAGAGACCCTAGTATGCACACACATGTGCAAATAATTTTTTTTTGAGGTAGGGTCTCACTCTAGCCCAGGCTGACCTGGAATTCACTATGCAGTCTCAGGGTGGCCTCAAACTCATGGCAATCCTCCTACCTCTGCCTCCCGAGTGCTGGGATTAAAGGCGTGTGCCACCACGCCAGGACACAAGTAAATTTTTTAATGAAACAAATTTAAATTTATTCTGGTTTGAACTGACAGCTACAAATAAGTGATAATGACTTAAAATATAATCCTTTCAGTGGGCTTTGTTTCCTTGACAGGATTTTTAGTATATGTCTTAATACATGTGATTTTGCATGAAAGGGGGTAATTTTCATGGCCTGTGCCTCTTTTCCTCAACATAAGGAAGAGCTTGCCAACCAGGAGACCCAGCACAGCAACGCAGATCAGTATTGTCTTTCTGGGACTGTGCCTCTGAGGTTCTATGGAACAGACTTAATGCTACTTGTGGCCAAGATTCCACAGGAACCTGTCCAGTACCTGTTCCACAGCCCACATACAGTGACAGGCCTCCTGTTATCTCTCTTTCATTTTTTCCCAATTCCAGTCCTCCATTTCTGCTAACATCATGGCATGCATGAGTCTGGAGAATGATGAGCTCTATGAAAATCTTGACCATACCAAATTATGAAAGTCAATCTCATGTTCTCTCAAGCCTCCTCAACGCTGTACTTTTTTTTTTTTTTTAATATGGAACGCTTCACGAATTTGCGTGTCATCCTTGCGCAGGGGCCATGCTAATCTTCTCTGTATTGTTCCAATTTTAGTATATGTGCTGCTGAAGTGAGCACAACGCTGTACTTTTTTATTAGAACTTTCTCCAGGTGGAAGTAGGTAGATTCAATGCCATAACCTTTAGCCTCCCTTTTTGTCCCTACTCTCATCCCAGCCATGTTATGAAAATCCAAGATTCTTCAGAACAAAGCTCAAGCTCATCAGCAGGCCTAATTACCCCCAACCTGTAGGACAGGGGCAGTCAGGAAGCCAAAGAATATCAGCCCCATCCCAGTCCATGCAACTCCAGAAACCTCTTGTACCTCAAAATACAGAAGACAAGAGGATCTCAGAAACAGCTTTCCCAAGTCCCCAGAAGAGGTTCAGAAACCACAGACTTACCAACTTCTAGCTGGTGAGTTTCCTGTGACTAGTTCCAAGCCTACCCCTGAGCCAGATGGGAGAAAATCCTAGAGGGCCTGAGTACCTGAAAACAGTTATGGCTCTGAGCAATGTCCCTGTGATATACACATCCCTACCACTAAACAGACCCAGAACTTTATAAGTTCTTCAGTTCAGACCACTGAGTATGAAGACAAAGTCTGAAGAGGGAAAAGGAGTCAGAAGAGCAATGCCCAGATTCAGGGTCCCGAACTTCTCTCTGGCCCTGCTAGGAACTCACAAATAACCCTGAGAGGTACATCCTTCTTTTAAAAGGGAGGAAGATGGAAAAAACCCATCTGGCAACTCGGGTAATCATAAAAACAAATTATAATAATTAAGAATAAAATAAAAATTTATAATGAATGAGTAATGGCTCAGTGATACAGTTTGCCTAGAATGAATAATTTGGCCTAATAAGGCAATGTTAATATGAGAAAAAAATTATCTGAAAATTACTTTTCAATAATAATTGACTACTACTAAATTATAATTTATCATATCCCATGACTTTAAAGTTGTTTACATAACACTGCCTAAAATATCTGTACAGTAAATATCAGATAATTTCCAATATTTACTATTATATATATGCAATGTGAAAATCTTGATGGAAACTAAGTCTCTTAGTTCCTATAAAAGAATACCTAAGCAGACTGCTTTATTTAAAAAAAAAAATAGAAGCTTATTTGGGCTCACAGTTCTGGAATTATGAAGCCTAGGTGTCTCATGTAGTAACGGCCTTCTTGCTAGCAGAGTCCCAAAGTGGCACAGAACTCAACACAACAAAGAGCACATGTAGACTGTGTCTAGTCTTGCTCCCACTTTTTATAAAGGCACCAGATTTGCTATGGGGACTCCCCTACTAATGACCTTATCTAATCCTGATCATTTCCCTAAGCTCCTATCTGTAAACACCATACCTGGATTAAGTTTCTATAACCTCAAAATCAGGATTAACTTTGAACACATGAGCCCTTGGGAAACACAAACCTTATCTAAACCACAGCATACAGCAACCAACAGGCTTTCTGGCATTACCTGCAACTATCTAAGATCATTCTTAATATATGACTTTTTTAATGAAGGTACAAATAATTTTAAGAGCATTGAGATAAGTAATACTATTTGTTTAGAAGTATACAAATAACAGAAAGGCAATGTTTTCCCTCACTTCTTTGCTAGTGGTGAAAAATATATTGTATAATTCCATTCATATAAAGGGCACTTTAAAATACTCAAAAAAAAAAAGGGCTGGAGAAATGGTTTAGTGGTTAAGGTGCTTACCTGCAAAGTCAAAGGACCCAGGTTCAATTCCCCAGGACCCATGTAAGCCAGATGTGCAAGGTGGCGCATGCATCTGGAGTCCCTGTGCAGTGGCTAGAGGCCCTGGCACACCCATTCTTATTCTTGCTCCCTCTTTCTCTTCCAAATAAATATTTTTTAAATATCCAAAAAAAAAAGAGGTGGTGACCCCTAGGAGTTGATAGGATAGGTAATGTTGAGTTAATCTTAATTCTTAATGAGTGCAAAGCTTCAGTTTTGCAAAATGGACGAGTTCTATGGAGGGCAAGGGTGGTGGCACAATGTGAATGTACTTGATGTCACTGAACTGTATGTTTCAAAACAGTTAAAATGAGACTGGCATGGTGGCACACACCTTTATTCCCAGCACATGGGAGGCTGAGGTAGAAGAATCACCAGGAGTCCAAGCCTGGAACTACAGAGTAAGTTCCAGGTCAGCCTGGGCTAGAGTGAGGCCCTACCTCAGGGAGAGAAAAAAAAAAAAAAGTTAAAATGGTACAATATGTTTTGAAACTAATCAGAGGAAAGACCTTTCTTTTATTGTTGTGCTTGCCTAGCTTAGTGAATGCTAGGCAAGTATTCTACCACTGAACCTCATTTCCACCTTAGTAAAGACTGAAACTGACATGATTCCATCCACTAAATCTGTCCTGCAAATTAAACATCTCTATTGTTGTTTTGTTTTAATGCAAAATATGAGTGCTCTAAGGAATTGAAAACACACATACAATAATTCATGACCCCACAGTGATTACTGATACCCCACTGAGGAAGACCCTTAGTGGAATGGACTTAGGAGAGAGGGTACAAAACAGTATAACCTGATGGGAATATGACCAATTTACAGTATGTTGACATACTAAATAAAAGTTCCCAATAAAATTTTTTTAAATTGTTTGCAAAAAAAGATCTGTATATCATAAAGATTTGGGTTGGTGTATATGGGGAGGGGCACATGTGTGTGCATGTAGAAGCCAGAGAACAACTTTGAGTGCTCTTTCTCGGGTATCATCCACTTTTTTTGGATCACGGCTTGGAGTACACTAGTCTGGCTGGCCAATGAGTCTCAAAGATCAGCCTCCTTCCCAGAGCTGGTATTCATGCCTAGCTTTTTTTCCATCGGTTCTGGGAACAGAACACAGGTCCTCATGCTTGCAAGGCAGGTACTTTACCGAGATATCTTTTCTACTCTCAGAAATATTCTTATAAGCAAATGTTTATCTCAAGTATAAAGCTTAGGCTTTCTATATAATATAAGAGAAATATAATCAAGTAAAAATTACCTAACTTACCATAAAAATGACAGATTTCATATGGCTACTTAAACAGCTTATATCAGTGCTGTCTTACCAGTAGCACCCTCTGCATTTGGAGGAGAAAAAATGTGTGCGGCATGGTGGTGCATGTCTCTGTAATACTAGCAACCTGGGACGTGGAGGAAAGAGCAAGGTCATCCAAACTACATACCAACTTTAAGGCCAACCTGGGATAACCATGAAAAAAAGTATCTTTAAGAAGTTCCTGTTTTTGATGAAAATGTTTGTGCTACAAGTATATTAACTTCAAAAATACTTTACTGGAGGCTGGAGAGATGGCTCAGTAGTTAAGGTGAATGCATGCAATGCTAATGACCTGGGTTTAATTCCAAAGTACCCATATGTCATAGTCAGCTTCATGACTCCCCAAACTAATGTACAACTCTCTACTATCCCAACTTAATATGGCCAAAACAGAAAAAGTATTCTTTTTATTTTTTAGATAGGATCTAATGTAGCCCAGGATGGCCTTGGCCTTGAACTATGTAGGAAGTGTGGCCTTAAACTCTTGATCCTCCTGCCTCCCCTCCCAGTGCAACTAAAGTCCTCCCCATCACAGGAATTCTCTCAATAATGGCAAAAATTTAATACCTGTGGTTAAGAGTGTATGCTGTAAGAGCAGATAAAGTGCTTTGGATCTTGGTACTTCCACTTACTATGAGACCACAGACCTATGGTCTCATCTCTCAAACAGAGGTAATGCTACTTTCTTCATAGAGCTACAATGACCACATAAGATAACCCATTCCAATGTCTTAATGCGTAGCACACAGTAGATACTCAATAAATATTAGTTGGTGCTATTGATCTGGTAGCTCAGACCAGATACACGACTTCCATCTTTACTCCCTCCTTTCCTTGAGCGGACACAGCTAGTCCATATGCAATTCTGTGAGTTCTACAGCACACACCACAGAACTTCAGATTCCCTACTACTGCCAAGTTCAAGGTATCACCATCTCTCACCCTGACTATGGCAAATCCTACCTAGCATGAGTCTATTTAGAGAGTAACCACCAACACCCTTTCAAAATACAAATCCAGATACCTTTCCCTCAGCTGGAATCTCTCCAATGACTTCCTTAGAATAAAATGTGAACTTCATACCAGGTAGACCCTTCCACTCACTCTGCTCCAGAAGCACTCATCTTCTTTCTGTTCCTGCTTCAACCTTAAAGACCTTGCATGTGCTAGTCTCTCTGCCTGACATGCTCTCATCGCAGATGCTCATACACCTGGCACCTTCTCACCTTTTACAAGTCCGCTCACACACCACTTTCCTAGAGGTTTCCATAACCAACCAATCTAAATTACCACTCCAAACATTCTTTGTCATGTTATCACCTGTGTTAGCTCTTACCAATATCTGAAATAATTATATTTATTTACATTTGTTTCCCAATTCCCCACAAATTAAAATATAAGCTAAATGATAGCAGAAAGCCTGCCCATCTCGTTCATTGTTGTTTTCCCAGAAGTTGATAGCTGCCTCAGAGCAAATATGCAATAAGTATGCCTTAAAAAGTAATGACTCCATAAGTGTTAAATAATGGCAAAAAAAAAAAAAAAAGCCTACAAATCTCAAGGCTTCACGCGTATTGATAGAAAGCAATTTTTAATACTCTGGCCTAAAAAAATAAACAGATTCAGTGGTTTCCCACTATCCAAAGCCAAATTCAAATTACATAATAAGCCTTCTGAAATGGCCCCTACCTACAATTCCAGCCTTCGTTCCCATTGTGCTTCTATTGTCCCCAAGCAGTCTACTTCAAACCTATGCCTTTGCACTTTCCTGCCTATACACTCTACATCTTACTGTTTCTTCCATCTAAAATGCCCTCTTTCTAAGCCTATTCTACAAAACACTATCTTCTTGCAGGTCAATTCAAATGTCATTCCCATGACTTGCCCTTTTCCACTCCCCACCTTCCAAAAGTAACCTTTTTTCTCTGCCTGTTTTCCTACACATAATTTTATTTAACTCCTTGAAAGCAGGAACCAAATGTTGCTCATCTTTATTGTTCCTACAGTCCATGATACACATAACATTATGCAGAATGAATATGTATCAAACTGATTTTTAAATAGACTTTTTCCTAACCACACCTTCTGCAGTTATCACCAACAATAAAGATATACCAGAGCTTGGTGTGGTGGCGCACAATTTTAATCCCAGCAGAGGCAGGAGGATCACCATGAGTTCGAGGCCAGCCTGAGACTACATAGTGAATTCCAGGTCAGCCTGGACCAGAGTGAGACCCTACCTTGAAAACCTGAAAAAAAAATACACATATATATATATATATATATACATATATATATATATATATATATATATATATATATATGTATATATACTGGAGTTTATTTGTGCTGCAGTGTAAGAGATAATCCTAGCACAACATATATAAAAAGACAATAATCCAAGATGCACACTGCTTGCCAAAGGAGTACTATAAGCAAATTTTATAGGCCTCCAGAGAAAGGAATAGTCAACAACAAAGGATAACAAAAATCAGAAAGGTATCATTTTTATGACCATGTATGTATGATTTTAAATTAAAATTTAATTGGAGATATTTATAATTCACTGCTTTCCTCATAGCAACACTAGCCCAGAATCCCTAAATCAAAAGTACATTATTAGGGCTGGAAAGATGGTTTAGTGGTTAAGGCATTTTCTGGCAAAGCCAAAGAAACCAGGTTCAATCCCCCAGTACCCATGTAAAGCCAGATACATAAGGGGGCACATGCATCTGGAGTTCATTTGCTGCGGCTAGAGGCCCTTGTGTGCCCATTCTCCCTCCTTCTCTCTCTCTCATGTAAATAAATAAAATTTTTAAAAAACGAACCTACCAAAAATATATAACAATTCAATTGACTGTACATAATGTTTATAAACTGTAAAAATGGCTTAACTACAATTTGAAACGTTTTAAAAGTACATTATTACAGAAGGCATCATTTATAGGTAGTCAGAGAAAAGGCAACATAAAACTTCATTGCAGCACAAGTAACTTCTAAAGTAATACTTTGAATGAAATGTTCTCCACAAAGCCAACTAGTGAAGACTGCTTGTGATCAAGCGGAACCCAAATTCTTTCTAAATATAAACCCTAATTTTTGTTAAAATAGCTGTATTTCCCTCACATAGCTCATGTACCTCAATAATCCCATCAGCATCAATGTAATGACTGGTTCACAAAGAGATGAGGAATCGAACTCTGGAGAGAGGAAACATTTTGGAGGGTGTTAGGGGGAATCGTAATCCTTCAGGGAGGGCTGCAGGAAGCATTTCTCTCTCCTTCCCCACCGGCTAGGGGAGGTATGCTGGTCCAATGACAACCTATAAGCTTGGGGCAAAACTGTGCTAAAGAGATGTCTACACTTCAGTGAGACTCACAGAACCTGAACATTTAATAGTTCTGCAAGCCGCTGCTCTTGCTAGGTCTGCCAGGAAAACATTCCTTACTTTTTTGTTTGTTTGCTTGCTTGTTTTGTTTTTGTTTTTCAAGGTAGGGTCTCACTCTGGTCCAGACTAACCTGGAATTAACTATGTAGTCTCAGGGTGGCCTCGAACTCTTGGCAATTCTCCTACCTCTGCTTCCAGAGTGCTGAGATTAAAGGCGTGCAACCACCATGCCTGGCCTTTCTTTACTTTTTAAAAAATTGTTATTTATTTATTTGTAAACAGAGAGAGACACAGAGAGAGAGAGAAGGGGCACACCAGGACCTCCTGACTCTGCAAACAAACTCTGGCTGTACAGGGGTACTGGGGAATTGAACCTGTATCTTTAGGTTTTTGCAAGCAAGTGCCTAAACCACTGAGCCAGCACTCCAGCCCTTTCCTTACTTTTGAAACCAGTTTGCATTGGATTTTCAGTTACTTCTAACCAAAACCATAGTATCAACCCTCAATTTACATTATGTAATAAACAACCTTTTAAAGTGTTTCTTTTTATTCTAACCACTAAGGATTTACACCATCAGAAATTTAGCCTAATTCTGTTACAAAAATCTTAAACTCAAAAAATAAAATACAAATCCTGACCAATTTTGAGTTCCTTTTGAAGAAAAGACAAATTAAAAATAACAAATATGAGCCAGGCGTGGTGACGCACGCCTTTAATCCCAGCACTTGGGAGGCAGAGGTAGGAAGATCATGAGTTCAAGGCCACCCTGAGACTACAGAGTGAATTCCAGATCAGCCTGAGCTAGAGTGAGACCCTACCTTGAAAACCCAAAAAAAAAAAAAAAAAAAAAACAGGGCTTAGCAGTTAAGGCGTTTGCCTGCACAGCCAGAGGACCCAGGTCCGATTCCCCTGCACACTGGCCAGATGCACAAGGGGGCGCATGTGTCTGGAATTCATTTGCAAAGGCTGGAGGCCCTCTCTCTCCCTCCCTCCCTCCCTCTTTCTCTGTCAAATAAATAAATAAATAAAAATAAAAACAAATAGCTGAGTTCTATAATATACCTTTCATTTAAAAAAGAATCATTACTTATAACAAATAATTCTTTCCCCATACTGCCCTATTAAACCTGTCTTCTTTTTGGCTATTCCTAATTCAAAAGTTGCATACCCTATCATAAACTGGTAATACAGACTCTGGAAAGGAATATCTGAAGCTGCACAATGAAAAGCTTGCTGATTTCTGGCTAATGAAAGCTGAGCAGATATAAACAAAAGCCACTAGGTGCCCACATATTTCAGCTATAAAAACTGAGAACTGAGCCAGGCGTGGTGGCACACGCCTTTAATCCCAGTACTCGGGAGGCAGAGGTAGGAGGATCACCATGAGTTCGAGGCCACCCTGAGACTCCATAGTGAATTCCAGGTCAGCCTGGGCTAGAGTGAGACACTACCTCAAAAAAAAAAAAAAAAAAAACCTGAGAACTAGGGCTGGAGAGATGGCTTAGCAGTTAAGGCACTTGCCTGCAAAGCCCAAGGACCTAGGTTCGATTCCCCAGTACCCACATAAGCCAGATGCACATGGTGACATATGCATTTGGAGTTTGTTTACTATGGCTGGAGGTCCTGGTGTGCCCATTTTCTCTCCCTCCATCTCTCTTTCTCTTTCTCTCCCTCTTTCTCGATCTGCTTCTTTCTCTCTCTCTCTCTCTCTCTCTCTCTCTAATACATAACTAAGAAAAATTTTTAAAAAATGAAAACTGAAGCCGGGCGTGGTGGCGCACGCCTTTAATCCCAGCACTCGGGAGGCAGAGGTAGGAGGATCGCCGTGAGTTCGAGGCCACCCTGAGACTCCATAGTGAATTCCAGGTCAGCCTGGGCTAGAGTGAAACCCTACCTCGAAAAATAAAATAAAATAAAATAAAAAATGAAAACTGTACAAAGAAAGCACAGGAACTAAGTCATAAATGCTGCTTTTTCACTGAATTGCTACAATAATATACTGACTGCTAAAAAAAGAAAACTGGTCAAAAGTAGGATGAACAAAATCATACTGATCATCAATAAAACTCTACCTCCAGTAAAATAGAACCATGTATTACTTTACAACCTGGAAGCTGTTAACTTTCAAAATTGGACAACTTTACAATAGAGTAAATAAAACTCAAGTGATACATTTAAGTAGAGCCAAAGTTCTTTTGTGAAAATAAAAACAAGTAAACTATAATTTTTGCTGGTATTTCTTCATTGAATTTTCTGGATTTTCAAAAATATTCATTCTGAAATGCTAATTAAGCTAAATGGAAAAAAACTTTAGGAATATTTGACTTTTTAATAACTTTTAAAATTAGCTAATATAGCTTTACCTTAAAATTCTGAGTGTTAATGAACACTAGGGTTTTAATTTGAATAATTTCAATCATCTGTGAAGAAACTAATACTCTCACAGAAATCATCTTCGTGTATTTGAGAACAGAAATGTAAGTCATAAACATTGCTGCAAAAAAAAAATACTACTGCTGAGGCACAAACTTCCTTAGTGTTTCCAGATACTAATTGTATTACATCATTTCCTTTTAGTTCTCTGTTCTTTCAAGTTGCACATGAAGTTATATCCTTTATTAATATATTTTGAAAACAAAATATACAGACTATCATAAATATTTCATCCTAACTAACTTTTAAACCATGTGTGTTTATTGCTACCAAGGAACTCTAATAAGTATATACAATCTTTTAATCCTCGATTAAAGAATTAAAGTTGAAAACTAAAATGATTACACATTTAAGATGTAAGCATTTTAAGGACAGCAGAGCACTTGCTAAGCATGTATAAGGCCTTGTACTATCCTCAGCAACAAAATTTTCTCTTTTTATTGCTAGGGTTTTATTTATAGCTTTACTATTTTATTTTATTTTTATTTATTTATGAGAGAGACAGAAACAAAGAGAGAGGCAGATAGAGAGAGAATGAGCATACCAGGGCCTCCAACCACTGCAAACAAACTTCAGATGCCTGCGCCACCTAGTGCATCTGGCTTACGTGAGTACTAGGGAATCGAACCTGGGTCCTTATGCTTCACAGGCAAGCGCCTTATCTACTAAGCCATCTCTCTTGCCCCGCTTTGCTATTTTGAATATGTTCTCTTTCCCAGCAGAGAAAATTTAAAGTATGCAATCATCAACAAAATAGTCAGTGACCAACAACCTGGAAAATAGTCAAAGAAACCTTGATCACAGTGTAGTAAACAAACTAACCAGAGTGCTCTCTAATGTAAGAGACGAAAGCACTGCAAAATTCAGAAATAATTTCTACTGGGGTATGGTTTTTTGTTTGTTTGTTTCAAGGTAGGATCTCACTCTAGCCCACGCTGACCTGGAATTCACTCTGTAGTCTCAGGCTGGTCTTAAACTCAGGGCAATTCTCTTACCTTGGCCTCCAGAGTGTTGGGATTAAAGGTGTGCACCACCACAACTGGCTCTTTTTGTTTCCGGCAAGTCCATTACTTTTGAGTCCAATACTCAAGTTCTCAGGACAAAGGTAGAATGCAGCCAAGTTCTTTGACAGCAAATAATATGAACTTCCTCTAGCCTACTTCCTGATAAGAGTCCTTGCTTCCCTGAAACCTCCGCAGTCTACATTTCACTCAGCCTTCTGGTCTTCCAAACTCCCATCAGAAAAGCTCCTTAAACTCTGCTTAAGCCCCCAAGTTCCAAACTCTTACACATTCTCCCAAAAGCCAGTCCAAAGGCCTACAAACCATACGGTCAAGAACTTCTCAGTACCAACTTTCTGTATTACTTTCTTGTTGCTGGACCAAATACCTGACCAGAAGCAACTTAAAGAAGGAAATGTTGTCTTCAGCTTACAGTTCTAGTTAACAATTCATCATGGCAGGGAAAGCACAGCAGCAGGAGCTTGAGGCAGCGGGTCACGTTCAGTACACAGAGAAGAAGCAGAGAGCAATGAATACTGATGCTCACCTTGATTTCTCCTTTTTATTCAATGCAGAACCCCAGGCTGCCTTGATGATGTCCACAGTCAGGGACAGTCTTCTCACCTCAATTAACCTAATCTAGAAAATCCCTCAGACATTCCCAGAGACTTGCTTCCACAGCGATTCTAAATGCTATCAAATTCATAACCAGTGATTATCACATAACCTAATAATTAACACAGAAAAAGAAAATATGCTCACATACAATTAATACAATTTAAATAAGGACAGCTATATTTTTTAAATTTCCCCACAAAATAATTATTAAAGGGAAAAAAGCAATGTTTTTGTTTGATTTGTCTGTTTTGAGACAGGATCTCAATATGTTGCTCTGTCTGGCCTCAAACTCACTATGTAGCCCAAGCTGGCCTTTTACTCATGATTCTCTTGGTTCAATCTCCTGAGTGCTAGGATTACAGGCACATGCCACCATAGCCCACCCAAAAAGTCACCATCATGGAGAAACCTGGCAGATATCAGCCTAAAAAGCAATGAGACAATATGAAACCAACACATCCATTGGCAGGATGCAACAACAGGAATGCAGCATCACTTCTGTGACAATCCTGACAAAGATGGATAATCTAAGTATAACCATGAGAAGACAACTCCAAATTGAGGGTTTCTACAAACGTAAATAACTAGCCTACAACCTTCAAAACAGCCAAAATCTTTTTTGGGGGGGGGTGCTTTTTGAGGTAGGGTCTCACTCCAGGCTGACCTGGAATTCACTATCTAGTCACAGGGTGGCCTTGAACTCCAAGAGATCCTTCTACCTCTACCTCCCAAGTGCTCGGGATTAAGGGTATGTGGCACTATGCCCTGCTCAAAACAGCCAAAATCTTAAAAGACCAGACTCAGACTAACACTACAAAACCTAACATCCAAATGTAACACATGATTCCAAGTTGAAGTTTGCTACAAAAATATTCTGAGGGCTGGAGAGATGGCTTAGTGGTTAAGCACTTGCCTGTGAAGCCTAAGGACCCCAGTTCGAGGCTCGATTGCCCAGAACCCACGTTAGCCAGATGCACAAGGGGGCACATGCGTCTGGAGTTCATTTGCAGTGGCTGGAGGCCCTGGCGTACCCATTCTCATTTCATCTGCTTCTTTCTATCTCTGTCGCTCTCAAATAAATAAATAAAAATAAACAAAAAAAATATTGAGAGCAACTGACAACTCAAATGAAGTGATATATGAATTCTAATTAAATGATAACATCTCATCAATGCTAATTTCTTAACAAGCGTATTATAGTTATGTAAAGGCATATAGATAACACAAACACAACTGGAGTGACAGGACATCAAGTAGTCAAATTTCTCACAAGTGGTTCAAGAAAAAAAAACATTGTACTAGCAGTTTTTTCTGTAAGTTTGAGGTTATTTCAAGTTTTTTGCTCACTCACGTGCTCTATCTCTCTCTCTCTCTCTCTCTCTCTCTTACTCCGTGTGTGTGTGTGTGTGTGTGTGTGTGTGTAAGAGAGAGCGCTCCAGTGATTCTCAGGCCTCAGCTTCCCTATTAGACTGGCGTTACAAATATGAATGACCACACCCAACTGTTTATGTAGATCCTGGATATCAAACTGGAACAATCACTCAGACCTCCTCAGGCCCTCCTGATGCACAGGAAATGCTCTTAACCACTAAACCATCATCTTTCCAGTCCTAAAAATTATTGTTTTAGAGCTGGAGAAATGGCTTAGCAATTAAGGTGTTTGCCTGCAAAGCCAAAGGACCCAGGATCAATTCCCCAGGACCCACGTAAGCCAGATGCATAAGAAGCACATGCAACTGGAGCTCCTTTGCAGTGGCTAGAGGCCCTGGCGTGCCCATTCTCTCTCTCTCTCTCTCTTTCTCTCTCCTTCTCTCTCTCTCCCTCTTTCTCTCTCAATCTCTCTCTCGGATTGCAAATAAATAAATAAAATTTAAAACAATATATTTTAATTTTTTTTGTTTTTCAAGGTAAGGTCTCACTCTAGCCCAGGCTGACCTGCAATTGACTACGTAGTCTCAGGGTGGCCTTGAACTCATGGTAATCCTCCTAGCTCTGCCTCCCGAGTGATGGGATTAAAGGCGGGCACCAACATGCCCAGCCAAATATTTTATTAATACATTTTTTCTTTGAGAGAGAGAGGCAGATAGAGAGAGAACGGGCAGGCCAGGGCCTCTAGCCACTGCAAACAAGCTCCAGCCACATGCACCACCTTTTGCATCTGCTTTACGTGGGTACTAGGAAATCGAACCCTGGGTCCTTAGGCTTCACAGGTAAGCGCCTTAACCACTAAGCCATCTCTCCAGCCCCTAAAAAAATGTTTAAATGTTAAAAAATGACTAGGAGCAGGGCGTGGTGGCTCATGCCCTTAATCCCAGCACCTGGGAGGCAGAGGTAGGAGGATCAAGGCCACCCTGAGACTACATAGTGAATTCCAGGTCAGCCTGGACAAGAGTCAGAACCTACCTCAAAAAAAAACAGAAAATAAATAAATAAATAAGAAATTTTTAAAAAATGCACTCGGGAGGCAGAGGTAGGAAGATCGCCGTGAGTTTGAGGCCACCATGAGACTACACAGTAAATTCCAAGAAAGCCTAGCTAGAGTGAAACCCTACCTCAAAAAAACAAAAAAAAAAAAGAAAAGATTAGGAAAGTAGACAAGGACTATATTAAAAAAAAAAAAGGCAGAGGGAGGGCTGATCACAATCTAAACCTAAGAGGATATAAACAAATCATACCAAAACCTACTTTTTTGGACAATGGAACACTCAGGAGCCATAGATCATTGTTAAAAATTTTCAGTGCCAGGGATGGGATACCTCTAGTGAGTTGTTGGCCAAGGAGGTTCCTGATGCCCCCAAAACATTACAGGCCATTGCTGAGGCCCTTGGTTTCACACCAGGAACAGATGGTAAGACCCTATTGCTGAAGACTCCACATACTTGGGCTGCAAGGCCACTGAGAAATCCTGCCAGAACTGAGCTGATAACCTCCTCCATGTAGACCAGCTGACAGAAAGCTGAAAGAAGCCATTCTGCATGCAGTTCAATGGGAGATAGAGAAATCACCAGTGAAGATACTCAACAGTGGACACTGCAAGCCTTATATTTGGCCAGCCAGGCCAAATGAGCCAACAGGTGCAATAGTGGGACTTCTGTCATGATGGAAACCAACTGCCCTCTAATTGGACTAGAGGCCCGCTCCATGGGAAGGAATACATCCCTGATAATGAAAACCTAAAACAGGGGGAGTCATGAGCCCTAGGGCTGTAACGTCTGCTGCTGTCTGGCTAAATGTATATACTATGCTCATCAAACTGCCCAGTCTGCACTTCTATTAATGTTCATACCTATATATTAATGCTACTCTCACTTTTGGTTGAGAACCTTCTCTTTTCAGATGGCAGTGACCTTGGGATGACTCAGAAGGCATCATGGTGCTGGAAAGAAGTGACAGGAGTGCTCAGTACTGCAATATCTCTATCACACCTTCCAAGGCTCAGTGGCTATTGAGGAAGAGGTGGTAGAAAGAATGTAAGAGTCAAAGGAAGGGTAGGACTCCTTACAATGTGCTCCTCCAGACACAAAATGGCCTGGATATCCATGACCTCACAGTGCCTGACACTACCTACACAAGACCATCACAATAGGAGGAAAAGATCATGATATCAAAATAAAAGAGACTGATTGAGAGGGGGAGGGGAAATAATGGAGAATGGAGTTTCAAATAGGAAAGTGGGGGGAGGGCGGGCATTACCATGGGATATTGTTTATAATCATGGAAGTTGTTAATAAAAATAAATAAAACTCAGAGTGAGATCCAGGTTAGCCTGGGCTAGTGTAAGACCTTACCTGGGAAAAAACAAAAATAAATATGTGTGTGTGCGCGCGTGTGTGTGTGTATGTACATGTGTGCAATGTTTAATGCAAGACAACTGCCAAGTTCAAGGTCAACCTGAGTTACAAAGTGAGACACTGTTTCAAAAAGAGTATTGTGGGCTGGAGAGATGGCTTAGCAGTTAAGCGCTTGCCTGTGAAGCCTAAGGACTCTGGTTCGAGGCTCGATTCCCCAGGACCCACATTAGCCAGATGCACAAGGGGGCACACATGTCTAGAGTTCGTTTGCAGTGGCTGAAGGCCCTAGAGCGCCCATTCTCTCTCTTTCTCCCTCCATTCCTCCCTCCCTCCCTCTCTCTCTCTCTCTCTCTCTCCTCTTGCCTGTCTCTCAAATAAGTAAATTTTTTAAAAGATCATGTATAAATTCTGTGGATTTTTTAAATTCTGAATATATAAGATCACAGCATTTTTAGGTTAGGCACTTAACAGCAATTAAAGACTATTTAGCATTTGATGGAAAAACAAAAGTGTGATTATTAAGGACAGTAAGATCCAGGAATGTATAAATCTACCTATACAAGTTTAATAAAAATATATCAATTGATGTCGGGCATGTTGGTGCATGCCTTTAATCCCAGCACTGGGGAGGCAGAGGTAAGAGGATAGCTGTGAGTTCAAAACCACCCTGAGACTACAAGACTACAGAGTGAATTCCAGGTCAGCCTGAGCTACAGTGAGACCCTACCTCCAAAAACATATATATATATATATGTAATATATATACACACATATGTATGTATTTACATATATATATATATATATATATATTACATATATATGTATGTATGTATGTATGTTTCAATTGAGCCAGGTATGGTAATGCACACCTTTAATCCCAGCACTCAGAAGGCAAAGGTAGTAGAATCAATATGAGTTCAAGACCAGCATGGGACTACAGAAGGAGTGTCAGGTCAGCCTAAGCTAGAGTGAGACCATCCTTGGGGGGGGGAGGGGGGATATCAATTGAGCCAGACACCCATAAAGATTTAATCATGAGATGCTGCACTTAGATGACATTCCCCACAGTCAAGAAAGCAAAAGAAACAGTATGATCACACTTAATTACAACTTTGAGCAATGTGAACACAGCAGTAAACTCCTGGAAGAGACTGTTACCATGCATGTCAGAAATGGTGACACATTACAAAGGCATGCAGTAAAAAATGCAAAAACAGAAATTATACTAAGCTTACAAATATTGTGTTTAACCATAAACTCTAGGAAAATGCAAATATAGAATATGGAAAAGCTTTATGATGTCATATGAATGTATCAGGCTCACCACATACCTGAGCTCTTGTCCTGCTTTTAAATGTTTCTTGCTGAGATTATTGGGTCAGGGCAAACCCATAGGTAGTCAGCAATACAATCTCAAAATGGAGCTCTAGTCAATGCCTTTGCTAATCTTTTCTGGCATATTTTTAGTTTTGTTTGTTTTGTTTTGTTTTGTTTTGTTTTAATCTCAACATTGAACACTTAGAAGGAGATGCTTCTCTTCCTTTTGCAGTCTCTTATTAACTAGGGGCTATATCCATTCCTAGTACACACTGGTACTTAGGGATAAGAGTCTTACTCTGACAGGACAATTAAATCACTTTTACAAAAGTTCTCATGCAGTCTAACCAGCTTTGCTCTATTTCACAGCTACGACAGTTTCTCTGCACCAGTGTATAGACAGGACAACTAGAAGACAAGCACACTTTACTGGAAAAAGGGGTCATGAAATTAGCAGGAGCACTTTGCAAAGCAGGAGCTGTACTATTAACTCCTCCAATGACACAGATCAAGAATTACTGACCTTTGTCAGCATGTATATATCCAATGCTGAGCTCCACCCCAGCTTAAAATTCTGCCAGACTGGCTTCTAAGTGATACAAGTGAGACAAACTCCCACCTGCGTTTGCCCTCTGATGTACAAGATGACAATATTCAAAAACCAATGTGAGTCAGGTGTGATGGTGCACACCTTTAGTCCCAGCACTTGGGAGACAGAGGTAGGAGGGTTGCCATGAATTCAAGGCCACCCTGAGACTACATAGTGAAGTCTAGGTCAGCCTGGGCTAAAATGAGACCCTACCTCGAAAAACCACCAAAAAAGCATGTGTTAGAAGAAGGTAGGAACCACTTTCTATCATATAGCCAATGTAAAAACTCTTGATATTACTTATCATTGCCTAATGTATGTTCAAATGTTCCAAATCTGGTCAGCTGCTCCTCATAAAGAATTCCAAATTTGAGCAGGGCGTGGTGGTGCACACCTTTAATCCCAGCACTTGGAAGGCAAAGGTAGGAGGATCACCAGGAGTTTAAGGCCAACCTGAGACTATAGAATGAATTCCAGGTCAGCCTGAGCTAGAGTGAGACCCTACCTAAAAAAATAAATAAATAAATAAATAAATAAAGAATTCCAAATTTAAAATGACCTGAACAAATGATGTTAAAGTTATGGAGGTTTCTGCCTTGGAACTTTATGAAACGTTTTCCATGACAGTGTGCTTTGTAAAAAGGCATCGATAAGTACTAGTTCCCAATTATACATAGCCCATTAACCCTTAATTCACAGAAAATTCATTAATATCTCTTGAAATATAACACAGGAAATGCTAGTTATAAAAAAAATGTTCATTTTTTTCATACTCACTAAAAGACCATACAGATCAATGGGTACTGCATAATTTTTAGTCTATAAAAGGCACTATGTGAACAACACATCAATGACGTTTAATCTTCTCAGTTGAGGTCTAGAACTCTACCACTAATTTCCAGATTGAAACTAAAAATACAAAAATAAAATGTGACTAGCCACTTTCTAGTGGCTGTTACTGGTGGTGGAAAGACTGAGCATTAGTTTGCTATTTACCCAAAAATAGTTCAGCTAATAAGAATAAAACGGGGATTGGAGATTTAGCTCATTGGTAGAGTATTTAGCACATTCAAAGTCCTGGGTTCAGTCTCTAGCATGGTGAGGAGAGGACACAAAGCATTCCAATGCAAAATATTCTAAAAGAATGACTAAGATACCATTTGCATGGTCACACAAAGAAAAAATCTTCAATATCAATATAATGTGATAAAATATTATCAAGATTCAAATATTGATTGATAGTAAATTTATTGACATCTTTTGACTAGTACTGATATACACTTATATTTTATCCTAAAAATGGCATTTTGGTTCTTCCTTTATCATAAGGCTAGGCAAAACAGAAAGCTAAAAATCAGAATGGAAGCCGGGCATGGTGGTGCACACCTTTAATTCCAGCACTTGGAAGGCAGAGGTAGAAGGATCGCCACGAGTTTGAGGCCACCCTCAGACTACATAGTGAATTCCAGGTCAGCCTGGGCTACAGCAAAACCCTACCATGGGGGAAAAAAAAAATGGAGTGGAAACCAACAAAATGCAACTATAAATCACCAGGCGGAAAAAGCCATAAATGTGTCTTCTCCTTTTGGCAAAATAATCTACATAATTATGTCTACTTTCCACAGTTGATAAAACAGACCAAAGAAGTTAGTATTTTGCCTAGATCACCCAGTCAATAATTAAAGAAGTCAGTCTAAACCCAAAACTCATGATTTGTCTTTAACAATCAAGTTGAATTGTTCACTAGTATTATTATCTACCATCCTAATGCCCAAAACAAAAGCTTATGGTAATCATAGAGTTCTAATTATTTATATGCTGCCAAAACACCACCAATTATGGTTTTCTCTCTAATACAAAGTAGAAAATTTCTGTTTTCCCATGTGTGTGTGTGTGTGTGTGTGTGTGTGTACACACACGGGTGTTGGCACAAGAAACATATATACTGTTCCACATAATAATAAAAGTTCCGGGCTGGAGAGATAGCTTAGCCGTTAAGGCGTTTGTTTGCCTGTGAAGCCTAAGGAACTAGGTTCAATTCCCCAGTACCCAAGTAAGCCAGATGCATAATAAAAGTTCCACACTAGTCAAGATGTCTGAAACCAACTGCTTAGCTAAAACATTGTTACCTTGGGGGCGGGGAAGGATTGGACCATACAAATGATTATGAAATTGCATGAGTCCTTGGCATTTTCTTCTTAAATATCACAAATGAATGAAATCTTTTCAGACCATACTTTTGTAACGTTACAATTATAACAACTAAAGCTACCAAAAATAAGTGAGTAATTTTGAATTTAATGTAAATAGCTCTATATGAAAAACAAGTTCTGCTAGAACAAGGAAAGGTCCTAGAAACCCATCAGTGGAGGAGTTGACAGTAGAACTCATCAGTATCCCATTTCTCTTAAAATTTCTCTCGACAGAGAGTTAGTTACAAAAAAAGAACACTTCCCAAAGAGGATTTCATAGAACCCTTGTTGTCATTTACTATGCAGATACTCTGCAAAAAGACCATTCCATAATGAGATAAACTTCATAAATTCTAGAATAACCTAAAATGTTTTTAATGTTAAATTCCACCTAAGGATGAAGAGATGGCTCAGCAGTTAAGGAGCCTGCTTACAAGGCCTAACAACCCAGGTTCAATTCCCCAGTACCCATGCAAAGCCAGATGCACAAGGTGGCACAAGATTCTGGAGTTCTTTGCAACAGCTCCTGGTTTGCCTAGTCTCTCTCTCTGTCTCTCTTCCTTCTCCCTCCACCCCCCCTCTCTTTTTCTCTATCCCACCCCCTGCTTGCAAATAATTTTTTTTAATTCCATCTAAAATAATTTCCCAAACATAAATGTACAACGCACCCTAATAACAGCACATGGATTAACACAACATAGAAACTAGATAAAGAAGCACTAATTCCAAAATAGAAGGAAACAGCTCTCAGAGGAAGATTAAAGAACACATTGTACCAACTGCAAATGAAGAGCCAGTATTCCCATGAAAGACAAACTGCTCTCTACCTTAGTGACAGATCCAGGACCACCAGAGCAGGGAGGAAAGGCTGGGTGATTGAAGGCTAGTCATTCCAGCTAAACTGAAAAAAAGAGGTGAAACTGTAAAGAGAAAGTGTAGAGAAGCTACCGTGGGAGAGCAATCCTCAAGTTCTGATAAGCAGCACTCAGAAAGAAAGTTTCACACGCAGCAACAACAAACAACAAGTCATTCTTGTGTTTTGAAGAACATGTAGTGTTTAGGCCATTCAAAAAAAATCATTATGGAAAGAACTTCTTGACTTATCAAGATACAAAACACCTGAGCAAGTCATGGTTTCCAATACTCAAAACTTAAAAGTCGGGCTGGAGAGATGGCTTAGTGGTTAGGGCGCTTGCTTGCAAAGCCAAAGGACCCAGGTTCAACTCCCCAGGACCCACACAAGCCAGTTGCACAAGGGGGCATATGCATCTGGAGTTTGTTTGCAGTGACTGGAGGCCCTGGTGCGCACTCGCTCGCTCTCTCTCTCTCCCCCTGCCTATATCTGCATCTCTCTCTCAAATAAATAAATTTTTTAAAATAAAATATTACTCAGTAGCAGAGGTCAGTAAGTTAAAAAGGAGATATAAAGGGAAGAGAAAGGAAGGGGAGGAGGATACTTAATAGGTTGATATTGTATATATGTAAGTAGAAGAATAGATTAACGGGGGTGAAAAGGCCCAAAGTGAGGTCAGGGGAAGAGATTGAGTAAAGGAAAGGTGGAGGGAGGGCTAATCAAAATCTAAGAGGATGCAAATAAATCATATGGAATCCTCCTATTTTGGACAATGGAACACTCAGGAGCCATAGATCATTGTTAAAAATTTTCAGTGCCAGGGATGGGATACCTCTAGTGAGTTGTTGGCCAAGGAGGTTCCTGATGCCCCCAAAACATTACAGGCCATTGTGGAGGCCCTTGGTTTCACACCAGGAATAGACGGTAAGACCCTATTGCTGAAGACTCCACATACCTGGGTGGCAAGGCCACTGAGAAATCCTGCTGGAACTGAGCTGATAACCTCCTCCATGTAGACCAGCTGACAGAAAGCTGGAAGAAGCCATTCTACATTTAGTTCAATGGGAGAGAGATATCACCAGTGAAGATACTCAACAGTGGACACTGCAAGCCTTATAATTGGCCAGCCAGGCCAAATGAGCCAACGGGTGCAATAGTGGCACGTCTGTCATGGTGGAAACCAACTGCCCTCCAATTGGACTGGAGGCCTGCTCCATGGGGGGGAATACATCCCTGATACTGAAAACTTAAAACACGGGTAGTCATGAGCCCTAGGGGTGTAACATCTGCTGATGTCTGGATAAATGTATATACTATGCTTATCAAAGTGCCCAGTAAGCATTTCTCTTAATATTTATACCCTTATATTAACATTACTCTCACTTTGGGTAGAGAATCTTCTCTTTTCAGATGGCAGTGACCTTGGGACAACTCAGAAGGTATCATAGTGCTGGAAAGAAGTGACTGGAGTAACATCTCGATCACACCTTCCAAGGATCAGGGTCTAATGTGGAAGAGGTAGCGGAAAGAATGTAAGAGCCAAAGGAAGGGTAGGACTCCTTACAACATCCTCCCTCCAGACATAAAATGGCCTGGATATCCATGACCTCATAGTGCCTGACACTACCTACACAAGACCATCATAAGAGGAGGAAAAGATCATGACATCAAAATGAAAGAGAGACTGATTGAGATGGGGAGGGGATATGATGGAGAATGGAATTTCAAAGGGCAAAGTGGAGGGAGGGAGGGTAGCACCATGGGATATTTTTTAAAATCATGGAAAATGTTAATAAAAATTCACAAAAAAAACACAACAACAACAAAATAAATAAATAAAATATTTTTTAAAAAACTTAAAAGTCAAGCTGGGCGTGGTGGTGCACACCTTTATTCCCAACACTTGGGAGACAGAGATAGGAGGACTACCATGAGTTTGAGGCCACCCTGAGACTACATAAAGAATTCCAGAACAGCCTGAGTGAGACCCTACCTTGAAAAAAAAAACTTAAAGTCACTCTCATTGACCTCTATGAGTAATAAAGAGTGAGAAAGGCATCTACCATAAAGAATTATACAATTAATGGCCAGGTGTGGTGGCACACGCTTTTAATCCCAGCACTGGGGAGGCAGGAGGAGGAAGATCAACGTTAGTTCAAGGCCACCCTGAGACTACATAGTGAATTCCAGGTAAGCCTGAGCTAGAGTGAGACCCTAACCTCAAAACAAAACAAAAAGCAGGTGTGGTGGCACAGGCTTTTAATCCCAGCACTCAGGCCGCCACCCTGAGACTACATAGCGAATTCCAGGTCAGCCAGAGCTAGAGTGAAACCCAACCTTGAAAAACCAAAAAACCACACATATATATACAATTAAATATTAATTCATGGGGCTGGAGAGATGGCTTAGCGGTTAAGCACTTGCCTGTGAAGCCTAAAGACATGGTTCCAGGCTCAATTCCCCAGGACCCACACAAGCCAGATGCATAGGTGGCGCATGCATCTGGAGTTAGTTTGCAGAGGCTGGAGGCCCTGGCACCCATTCATTCATTCTCTCTCTCTCTCTCTCTGCCCCTTTCTCTCTCTGTCTGTCCATCCCTCTCAAATAAATAAATAAAAATAAACTAAAAAAATAAATATTAATTTGTGCCAACTTCAATTCTTTAACCCTAAAACAGCTTTTAAGCTTACTATGAAATAGTAACCAGGTCCTACAATGTATGGGGAATTTCATAAAATTTCCAACAGATTTGTTTTCAAGCTGCTATGGTAAAGTGTGCCTTAAATTTCCATATGAACTACTTCTAAAATTCTTGAAGCATTAATCTTGACATCCTGTTCTCACTCATAAAGCAGTATTTTAAAAAGAAAAAAGGTGATGTTCCTTAAAACAATTTACTAACCAATTTATCAATATTTCAAGTTGATGCTTTAACTGATATTTGGCAAAAAAAGACAGGAAATAAAATAGCCCCAAACCACTGACTGAACATGTTCCTACCATGTATCAGCATTGTTTTAGGTAAAATAAGTAATTTTTATTTTTTTAAATAATAAAAAATAATAAAAAAAATTTGTTCCTAGAGTAGAATATTAGATGGCTAATATAAAGGAATAATGTTTTACCTACATTTTTAAATGCATTACAATGATTCTGATTAAGACTTACATAAAAATTAATTTAATCATCCATATTTAAAGACTATCATGATAATATTGGTATGAGTAAATTCTACTCAAGAAAAGCTAACAGTAGGGAACAGCAGGCATGAAGAACAAATAAATCATCCTAGAAGAGATTCAGCTTCTTCTAATCATACCATCATCACCTCAGAGCACACGTGAGAAAAAAATGTAAACAAACTTTAAAACTATCCTAACAAAGGAGAGTTTACTCAATAGTACCTGTTGATGTGTCCGGTAATACGTTCATTAATTACACTATGCTCTGTGTATCACATGCATAAAACCTGAATAAACTACAAAATTGGCTACTTAAAGGCACTATATGAAATAATCCAAAATTAAGATCAGTGAGCATCAAAAAAGATATACAGCCTTGCAAGTTTCTTTTGTACTAAATTACATGCATTCATTTAAACAAACTCGTAAAGAATTCATTAAGAGGAAAAAGTAGGGGAAACCCTTCAACATATTGGTCTTGGCAAAGACTTTCTGAATACAACCCCAATTGCTCAGGCAATAAAACCACAGATTAACCACTGGGACCTCATGAAAATACAAAGATTTTGCACTGCAAAGGACACGGTGAAGAAAGCAAAGAGGCAACCTACAGAATGGGAAAAAATCTTCACCAGCTATACATCTGATAGAGGATTAATATCTAAGATATACAAAGAACTCAAGAAGTTAAATAATAAGGAATCAAACAAACCAATCAAAAAATGGGAAATGGAGCTAAATAGAGAATTCTCAAAGGAAGAAATACGAATGGCATATACGCATCTAAAAAAATGTTCTACATCCCTAGTCATCAGGGAAATGCAGATTAAGACTACATTGAGATTCCATCTCACTCCTGTCAGATTGGCTACCATCATGAAAACAAATGATCATAAATGTTGGCGGGGATGTGGAAAAAGAGGAACCCTTCTACATTGTTGGTGGGAATGCAATCTGGTCCAGCCATTGTGGAAATCAGTGTGGAGGTTCCTAAAACAGCTAAAGATTGATCTACCATATGACCCAGCTATAGCTCTCCTAGGCATATATCCTAAGGACTCATCTCATTACCTTAGAGATACTTGCTCAACCATGTTTATTGCTGCCCAATTTATAATAGCTGGGAAATGGAACCAGCCTAGATGTCCCTCAACTGATGAGTGGATAATGAAGATATGGCACATTTATACAATGGAGTTTTACTCAGCAGTAAAGAGAAATGAAGTTATGAAATTTGCAGAAAAGTGGATGGATCTGGAAAGAATTATACTAAGTGAGGTAACCCAGGCCCAGAAAGCCAAGCGCCACATGTTCTCCCTCATATGTGGATCTTAGCTAGAGATGATTGGGCTTCTGTGTGAGAAGGAAAAAACTCAGTAGCAGAGGCCAGTAAGTTAAAAAAGGAGATAGAAAGGGAAGAGAAAGAAAGGGAGGAGGGCTTTTATTAGGTTGGTATTGTATATATGTAAGTAGAAAGATTGAGATGGGGAGGGGATATGATGGAGAATGGAATTTCAAAGGGGAGAGGGGGGAGGGCAATACCATGGGATTTTTTTTGTTATCATGGAAAATATTAATAAAAATGGAGAAAAAAAAAAAGAATTCATTAAATTTTGAGGTTCTTATTTCACAGCAGAGGGAACCAATTCAATGACAACCTACTAGTCATCACTTATAAGTTAGTTTATAAAATCAAAATTGTCTCTACAATTCTACTGTAACTTACTTAGTTATATTATTGACATCATAATTATTAATAAACAATAATCACTCCAAGGACTTAGAAAACAAAGGAAGTAAGTATTTTATTTTACTGATTGTAACTAGAAAACAATATATGTCACTAAATTTAAAAGTGATCTATGGTATTAAGGTGCTTTTATCCTTGGGCTAGTACTCAGCGGCTTAATCCCCTCTTCCTTCCTGTTCTGCTTATTTCCTCCCTCAAGCCATCAACACCAAAAACAAGAAATGCTATAAAAGAAAAACAACACATCTAACTTGGAATGGGCAGCTATCATATTGTGATATTATTAAGAATAAAACACTAACTGTATCAATATAAAAGTAAAATAGGCTATAGCTAGGAATAAAATAAAATTGATGGAAATGAAACAATATCAAATAGAATCTTATCTGACTGTATTTTTTTTTGATTTTTATTTTATTGTATTTTATTTATTTGAGAAAGAAAGACAGACAGACAGATAGAAGAGACAGAGACAGAGAGAAGGGGCACGCTAGGGCCTCCAGCCACTGCAAACGAACTCCAGACGCAGGTGGCCCCTTGTGCAGCTGGCTTATGTGGGTCCTGGGGAATCAAACCAGGGTCCTTAGGCTTTGCAGGCAAACACATTAACCGTTAAGCCATTTCCCCAGCCCCCAATATTTTTTATGTTAATGATAGATTAATACATTTAAAAACACAGCCAGGAGCCGGGCGTGGTGGTGAACGCCTTTAATCCCAGCACTTGGGAGGCAGAGGTAGGAGGATTGCTGTGAGTTCAAGGCCACCCTGAGACTCCATAGTGAATTCCAGGTCAGCCTGGACTACACTGAGACCCTACCTCAAAAAAACCAAAAAAAAACACAGCCAGGAGCTGGAGAGATGGAGTACAGACAATAAACCATGATAATTTCTTCCCACCCCACCAAATTATGATCTTTTCATTTTGTTTTGTGGGGTTTTTTTTTTGTTTGTTTGCTTTGTTTTTTGAGGTAGTGTCTACCAAATTATGATCTTTTCATTTTGTTTTGTGGGTTTTTTTTGTTTGTGTGTTTGTTTTGTTTTTTGAGGTAGTGTCTCGCTATACGCCAGGCTGATCTGGAATTCACTATGTAGTCTCAGGCTGCCTCAAACTCACAACAATCCACCTACCTCTAACTCCCAAGTGCTTGGATTAAATGTGTGCACCACCACACCCAGTTTTTATCATTTTTTACCTGAATTCCTCATTAACTTAAAATGCTACTACGCATGATACATCTCTTGCAACTTTTCCAACCTTTGGAGCAAGGACCATGCCTAAGACTTGACACTGCCTAACCTAAAAAGTATAGAAAATTAATTCCTTTTAAAAAGTCTATTCTCAGCCAGGCGTGGTGGTGCACTCCTTTAATCCCAGCACTCAGGAGGCAGAGGTAGGAGGATCGACATGAGTTCGAGGCCACCCTGAGAATACAGAGTGAATTCCAGGTCAGCCAGGGCTAGAGTGAGACCCTACCTCGAAAAACAAAACAAAACAAAAGTCTATTCTCTCTCTTCCTAAGTAATGAAAAACAGTTTAAAAGACTATACAGTTTTGGGCTAGAGGGAGCTCAGCAGTTAAGATGCTTGCCTGCAAACCCTATCGACCTGGGTTCAATTCTCCAGTACCCACATAAAGCCAGATGTACAAAGTGGCTTATGCATCTGGAGTTCATTTGCAGTGGCTAGAAGCCCTAGCACATCCATTCATTCATTCTCTCTCTCTCTCTCTCTCTCTGCTTGCAAATAAATAAAAATATTAAAAGGCTTTACAGTTTTGTCATGCCATATATCAGACTACTAGGGTGCTACTAAAACTCCTTTCAACTGTGACCAAGTCCTTGGTTTGAAATTATTTTAAATATATCGATAAAAAAACAATGACTTCAACCAAACACCTAATTGATTTACTTTTTTCACTTTCTTGTCTTAAATAAATACATAAGTATACCAAGTGTTTTTATACATATAGAACAACATCCAAGAAAACGTATTTACTGGAGAATATATGGGTTACCTTAATGAAACACTAAAAGACTTCATAGCACAAAACTACAACATAAATGTTAACCAGAAGGCAATGGGGACTATGGTTTTCCCTTTTATCGTAAGTTCTTTAGAATCATATTTGCTATTGATACATATATAGAGTTCTCCTACTACTTTGCAAATGAGAAAGGATATTAAATGGCAATCATAATCACAGACTACAGTATTACTATGGAACCATAATTTAAGAACTCAAACTCCAAGTCTAAAACTACCAAAGCCCTTTAAGTCTTAAAAAGAAGGCAAGTAAGTCACAAAAACAGTACCAACATCAAAATTATCTCATTCTCAGGCTGCGGAGATGGCTCAGCCCTTAAATGCAGTTGCTTGCCTGCTTGCACAATTATCTCATTCTCAAGAGACAAGATGCTTGAAAGACGGGTCAGATTTCTTACATTTCCAGTACGATGCTGACCATCTGTTTTGTAAAATCATCTCATTCACATTTACGAATATTTTAAATCCATCACGATAGCAATCATTTAATACTGACAAATTGGACAATTAAAATTAAGTGTAGGCATTCTTCAATCAGTGGTTGACTGGAATAACAAATTATGACTAAAATTTGAAAACCTGAACATCAGCATTAGAATTCTTTACTTCAGAAATTAATATTAAAGCTTTGAGAACAAGGATACTCGTGCTAATTAAGTTTATTAATATTCTAGAGGACAAAATACTAGCTGGCAAAAATCCTTTCACAATCATTACCAAATTGAGCAGCGGGAACTGCTGATGTCAGACTTCACCGAGCCTGAGTATAACACCACAGGCTCAAGAACTTCAGCCAAGCCTTCAAGTTTGAAGGTCACATGCAGGTCTGCCGGCATCATTGATCTACTGCACGACAACAGGGCTTCTAAATCGTATCTGTTTAGAAGACTGAAACCAGAAACCTAACTAGTTCAGACTGAACCTAACTAGTTCAGAGTAAAACTTAGTTTGAACTGTCCCAAACATTCTCCAACAACCACTGTCACAAATTTTTTTAAGTATCCGTATTCTTTCATCTTGGGAACCTAGCAATGGTTGTGAAGTCCAAGTTCAGCTTCCCTTGCTTGTGTGATGCAGAGATGAAATGAAGCCCACTCCACCTCCAGGCTCCCGTGGTCCTATGATAAACACAGATTCTTCACCCATCTCCTCCCACTTGGAACGATTTCCAAAGACCAGGAAGGAATGCTTGCACCGACAAATACCTTCCCATTGAATGGTTGTCATACTGTCATGCATTAGGCAACTATTCTCAATACTCCATTTCTGCCCATCCCAAAATTTGTTTTAAATCTATCACTGCTGCCCTAAAAACCTAAGCTCTGTATCAAAAGTTCCAGAACAGCTAGGTCATACATCAAGACAACAATGGAGTAGCAGTTTTACTCGTGGAAAAACTGTCACCAAAACCTAGTGAAAAAAAAAAAAATCTTGAGTAATTGGTGACTGTTCTTTTGTATATATTTTTCATTACACTGACTAACAAATCATCACACCGAGCTAAAAGATGAAGAGGTTGTTAAAAAAAAAAAGAAAAGAAAAGAAAAACTTACCCCATTCTAGGTATTCAAGAATGTTCTTCTCTCTTCTCAATGGAGAATTATTGCATTCATCATAAAGGCAGATGAGTATATCCAGTAAGGTCTCCACACTGAAGCACTGTCCATTGGTCTGAGCTGGCCCATCCAAAATAAACTGTTCCAACTGCCTCAAACGCACTTCTCCGGACATGTTGGCTTCGATTTTTGCTGGTTTTCTTTTAACTGCTATTACGATTCTTACTATTTGAGCTTAAATTTTAAAAAAGGTGTGGTTTTAAAACTAAACCAATTGTTATTCCAACGACTGTCATGCAATGCCGGTGCTGAATTAAACATCCAATACACCAGTAACCTCTCTTAACTGAAGCGCCTTCAATTTCACCCATAAACATAGATTTTGAGGTTAAATTTCCATAAAATATACTTAATATCTTTAAAGAATACAATTAAATCGTATACTTAAATAAAATAATTAAAAGTACAACGAATCAGAGAGTCAACACTTGTTTCCAAAAAAAAAAAAAAAAAACTCTTCTCCTTCATTCAAAATTTAATTCGTGCAACATAATCCTGAAACGGATCCGGTTGGATCATTAATGAAGAAAGTCTCCTTTGCATCAGCAATTCACTTCCCAGGAGGAAGGAAAATAGAAAAGGGAGGGAAAAAAAAGAGAGAGACTGTATAGATGGGGGGAGGAGGGAGGGAACGGCAAAAATTCTGCTGCAAATCCTCCCAACCTCCACTTGGATAACGCCTCGGCGGCGGTTGCTCAGCGGGGAAAAGGACGGGGAGCTCGGGGAGCCGCCGTCGCCCGCTCCGACCGAGCACGCCGCGTCGGCCCGGGTCGGCTGTCCCTCTGCGCGGCCGCCGTCGCTCCGTCTACGGCTCTGCGGTCGCTCCTCTGGGCGGCGGGTCGCGGTGAAGCCTCGTCATCTTTCCTCCTGGCTTCTCGCGGAGCCTGGCGGGGGCTGCGGGCGGTTCTCGCGCCGAGCTCCGGGGCTGGGAGAGGCGGCGGCGGCGGCGGCGGCGGCGGCTATTCGGCCGCGCGAGCCCGCTCCATGCCGGAGGCCGCTCGCGGGGCCGGGTCGGGGCCGAGCGTCGCCGTCGGGCGCAGCGCCCGGGCTTCCCACACCCGCCCCGCGGCGGCCGCCGCCGCGCCGAAGGTTCCCGACGCCCCTGTGGGGCGAGGGGGTGCGCTGGAGGCGGGGGGGCGAGGATTCAAAGGACACGGGCGGCAGCCGCGGTCGCGACGGCTCCGGCAGCTACTTCGGTCCCTTCTTCACACCCCTGGGCTGAGGGCATCTTTCCCGGGCGCCGAGGGAAGGCGGCTGAGGCGCAGGAGGAGGAGGGGACGCCGCCGCCGCTGTGGAGACCCGAGGCTGCCGCAGCCCGGCTCCCAACCACTCCCTTCCTCCCTCTCGCAGCGTGCACCTCCCGCGCTCGCGCCCTGGGCTCCGCGAGGCCGCTCCCGGCGCCGCGGCGCGCGCACGCGGAGACCGACGGGACCGTCCGGATCCAATATGGCGGTCTCGGCCCCGCGCGCGCGTGCGCGTGCGCGCTCCTCAACCCGCCCCGCCCCTCCGACCCGCGCCGGGCGGCGGCGTCCCGCGGGCCCAGCGGAGCTGACACCCCCCGACCCCCACCCCCGGGCGGGAGGGATGGGGGGACGGAGCGCTCGGACCCGGGCCGGGAGAAGACGGAGGAAGAGGGACCCGCTCAGGCCGTCGTGCTGCGGCTGCTGGAGCGTGAAATGCAGGGATACGGACGGAGGCCCGAGCCGGCCGCGCGATCTGCGGCAGGACGCGGCGCGCGGGCTGGGAACTACGCCACCGCGGCCGGGCCCACGCTGTCCCCGGTCCCGGACGCTTCTCCCTGGGCCCCGGGCAGGCCACCTCTCCGGCGCGCGGGCATCGGGCTCTCAGCAGCTCCCGGGATGCTGCCTCACCCGCCGCCTTTTACCTGCCCACCCGTGCCCCACCCCCGCCGCACTGGGCGCTCCCACGACCCGGAGTCTGGTGCTGGTGCCTCGTTGCAGCATTCATTCCTGCCTGCCTTCCTTCATTCATTCCAAACTACGGTGACAGGGTGGTCTGCTGTACCATCCACGTAGTGCGTCTGCGCGCTCCAAGGAGAGAAACCTCCCATTTCTGTTCCCCCCCCCAAAAAAAAAAAGTTTCCCCGGTGTGAAGCCAGGTGCTTTCTCCTACAGAAATATTCTATTACTCCTCAGCCAAGGTTACGGCCTACAGAGGATTCGGCTTGTGAATCAAGACCGGTCACCAGTGTACATCAAACCTGCACCCCCCCCCCGTACCCCACAGCACACTTGTTACCCAGTGGCACAATGCAGCAAAGGCGAGCTAAGGCACTTGATGCCTCCAGAGACCTCCCAGAGTTGGGGTGTGTGTGTGTGTGCGTGCGTGCGTGTGTGAGAGAGAGAGATATCTTGGTTTGAAGAGAGCTCCCTACAAAATCCTCATGGAAGATTCCACACGTGGTACAACTAAACTGGGTCATGGTGTTTTTATGACTTCCTTTAAAAATTGCCATTCTCTCTGTGATTTTCCTCCAAAACACGATTAGTTCATATTCCTACCCCTCACCCATACCCGTTGTCCTTGATAATACCCAAAATGGATCTTTTTTTTTTTTTTTACATTTCATTAATATGGAAGCAGAGGAAGAACGAGAAGTGAAGGTCTAGAAAATGAAGGCTAACAGAAGTTAAAGTTGCTGTGATCCACAAAAATTGCAAATCTTTTGTGAAATTTACCCCTGCCAAGTCTATACTCGCCGGGCATAAATAAATACAGCACTATTTTTCACAATGCTCTTGACGCAAGTGATTTTTTCAAAGGTTCAGACAAAAAGTCAATCATTTCCAGCCATGACATCTTTGTATGTCTGTGTTGTGATTAAACAAGTAATAGAAAAGCAAACTGAAAATGTAATCCTGGACTAGATATTGATCATTTTGTACTATTATCTCATTATCATCAGTGTTTATACTTCTTTTCCTTACCCATTTTAATAAAAAAAAAGTGACATAGTAAAATGTTTATAAGCCCTGCAATTACCAATAAGCATCTACTTAGGTCAACAAATATTCAACAGTACAGTTTTTAATGTCAGGTGAAGTAAAGAAAGAAGCAATTCTTCCTGTATTTTCAAGGGCAGTACCAACTCTCTCCAATTTATTGAATTTCTAACGTTTAAGAAAATTAAGAGGGAGCCTAAAGCATTTTCATTCCCATAAATAGTAATTAGCAATATAAGCTGCAGATACTTTCTTTTTCAGGGCTGGTTGAGAAACTCAGGATGGCAAACATGCTAGACAAAGCGCTCTATCACTGAGCCACACCCCAGCCTCCAACACAATTTTTTAATTAATTAATTATTTATTTATTTGAGAGAGAGAGAGAATGCGCACACCAGGGGCTCCAGCCACTGCAAATGAACTCCAGATGTGTGTGCCCCCTTGTGCATCTGGCTTATGTGGGTCCTAGAGAGTCCGTCCGAGATCCTTTGGCTTTGCAGGCAAATGCCTTAACCGCTAAGCCATCTCTCCAGCCCCTCCAACACGATTTTTAACATAAGAGTCAATTGCCTGTCCCTTCTACCTATTTTATCAGCACTTGGGTGCCACCCACAGCTCATTACTAAATAACCCTTTCCATATTATTTAGAGAGTAAAAGGAAGAATTTTGTTCTTTTTTTAAAAAATAAATAAATAAATAAAAGCACAAAGGAAAGGAAGAAGGTTGAACCCAATCAATTTTGCTTGAATAATTCAAGCTTGGAGACTTAATAATTAACTAGACACTAAACACATTGTGCGGGTGTTATTTTAAATGTTCCAGCTGAAGTGTGAACATGCTTGTTAATGAAACCAGTCTTAAGCCAAAGAAAGGCTTAGCCCCAGCGGTCCCATAGTGCTTGAAGTGCTCCAGCAAAACAGTCTGTCTGGCAAGACATTCTCTGGGGAAAGAGCTTGGGAGAGGTCTTTAATGAGGAATTCTGCGTAAGGGTCAGAGACCAATGTATACCACAGCAAACACCCAGTTTGGTTGAAGTCATCAAAGAGATTTATGAAGATGCTAGGACTTAATCTTGCTTTTCAGAAAAAGTACAGAAAACAGGAAGATAAGTCATTTAACCTTGTTTCCCATGCAAGCTATCTTCAACAAATTTTCAAGGGGAGGAGCAGGAGAATCCTTCCACCAACTGCTATGACAGCCAGCCCCACATGTGCCTTGCTCTGTAACCTAGTCCAAAATAAATATGGGTTCAATGGTGGAGAACCGGACCCAGGTGAGCACACAGCAGGGCTTAAGCAGTCTCTGTATCAGTTTCACATCTTCAGCTTTAACCAACCACAGATCAAAAATATTCAAACAGGGGGCTGGAGAGATGGCCTAGCAGTTAAGGCACTTGACTGAAAGCCTCACGACTTCGGTTTGATTCCTCAGTACCCACGTAAAGCCAGATGCACAAAGTGGCACATGCATCTGGAGAAAGAAGTAGAAAAATTATTTAACTCCATATCATAAATGATAAGGGAAGCTGAAGCTTAGAGAATGATCACACAGCTACTAAGTAACAGAGACACTGAGATTCAACAGTGGTCTGTCTTATACAAGTGCCCAAGGCTTTAGCCACTAAGCAAGTAGCATCTGAAAGATGTGTAGAATTCAACAAACCCAATTCTTCTTTCTTGATGTAACAAGGAAGAAGTGGTAAATGGCTGCTAATTCATAAATTTACAATTAGAGATTGATGTCAAGGAGAAGAAAAGAAACTTGGTGACAGGGTTCAATACGAAATGCAGAAATCATCTGTTTGAACCAGAGCACCCTTAATTCTGACACATGGATGCAGACAATGGAGGAGTCAAGGTAGCACAAAGGGAAAGTAGATGAGCTAGAGTTTGGCAGCAACTACCTCCCCTAGGCTGGTGGAAGCCGGAGCCACAGCAGAGAAGCAAGGGCTACTGGGGAAGCTATCCTGGGCATAGAGGGGGCAAGAGAAGCCTGTTACTTCAAGTTTCCCTATTGTCATCTAACACAGAGCCTTGGAAGAAACTACATGAATCATGCCCCCAAACACAGAACAGAGCAGACAATGGGGAAAGAATGGCTATGCAAGCGAACAGGAAAACATTTACATAGATAAATATATAAATGTGCATTTTCATCACAGTTCAATTTTACAAAAAATTTAGACACTTATGAGAGAAAAATTAACAAAAAATTTTAATTGATAAAGGGCTGAGGCACCAGTCAGTGGCACAGTATGCAGTTAGCATTGTTTAGTCGCCAGAATCAGCATCAAAACCTAAAAAGAAATTCATAAAACAAAGGGTCTGGAAAGATTGCTCAGCGATTACAGATGCTTGCTTGCAAAGCCTGATGACCTGGGTTCATTTCCATATGCCCAAGTAAAGTTGGATATGAAAAGTGGCACATACGTCTGGTGTTCATTTGGAGTGGCAATACAGCCTGGAGTATGCACACACACACACACACATACAAATAGATTAATTAGAAAGAAAGAAAGAAAGAAAGAAAGAAAGAAAGAAAGAAAGAAAGAAAGAAAGAAAGAAAGAAGAAGGAAGGAAGGAAGGAAGAGAAGAAAGAAGGGAGAGAGAGAGAGGCTGGGCCTGGTGGTGCATACTTTTTTTTTTAAGATTTATTTTTATTTATTTATTAGAGACCCAGAGAGAGACGAAAAGAAAGAGAGAGAGAGATAGTAAGAGTGGGCACACCAGGGCCTCTAGCCAATGCAAACAGACTCCAGACGCATGCACCACCTTGTGCATCTAGCTTACGTGGGACCTGGAGAATCGAACCTGGGTCCTTAGGCTTCCCAGGCAAGTGCCTTAACTGCTAAGCCATCTCTCCAGCCTGGTGCATGCTTTTAATCCCAACACTTGGAAGGCAGAGGTAAGAGGATCGCTGTGAGTTCAAGGCCACCCTGAGACTACATGGTGAATTCCAGGTCAGCCTCTACTAGAGTGAAACCCTACCTTGAAAAACCAAATAACAATAATAAATAAAATCAATAGATTTTTTTAAAGTGCTTTTTTTCTGGCCAACCATTACATGGATTTTTAAATGTCATGGTTGGGCTACAGAGATGCTTAGTAGTTAAGGCACTTGCCTGAGAAGCCAAAGGACCTAGGTTCAATTCCCCAGTACCCACGTAAGCCTGGTGCACAAGATGGCACATGTGTCTGGAGTTCATTCACACTGCTAGAGGCCCTAGAACACCCATTCTCTCTCTATCTGCCTCTTCCCCCGCTTCAAATAAATAAATAATTAAATGTCATGGTTTTCACAGGAGCAGATCTTACCCCTTCCATTTTATATGTACTTATTTTGCTTTTTAGCCCTTTCTCCTTCAAGAATATGGTAGGTTTACTTGGGTTCATAAAGTAATATTTCCAAGTTGCTTGTCAGCAGATCTCACCCATCTTGCCCTATCTTTTAATCTCTCATTAAAGTTCTACATAAACAAACTCTACTATAAATAGAATTTCAAAAATGTTTATGGTCAAACATTATAATACAGATATTATCCGCTATGAGAGCTGTTTTGTTATTTGAGCATTAAGACAACCAGAATCTTTTATAAGTTGCTGAGCAGGAAAAATTTGATCAAAGATGCTATGTTGACGTGTAATGACAAAACCAAAGTGGGCAAGCTACTGTGTTCCTCCTGGTCCTGAGGTTGAGGTGAAAGTAGAAGAGCCAGGACATAGGTGCTGACAGCCAGAGAAGTGACAGTTGAAGACTCCAGTTACCAAACGGTGGAAATCTCTAGCCATGGCTCCCAGTGATGTTCACATTACCGAAGTCAATAGCCAGTCCTCGAGGGGGTCCATTTAGCATCTGACCTTTTAACAATATTCGATGGCACCAATCTCTCCTCTTATTGAAACTCTTTCACATGGTTTCTGCACACTTGATTTCTTCTCCTTTCTGGTGACGTGTTTTTGTGTTTGTTTTTTGCTTGTTTGTTTTGTTTTTGTAGTTGAGGATGGCCTTGAACTTCTGATTCTCTGGCTTCCACCTGCCAAATGCTGGAATTACAGGTGTGTGCCACCACACCTGGCTTATGGAGTACTAGGAATCAAACCCAGAGCCTCTTTGCAAGCTAGACAAGCATTCTACCAACTACGCTGTGTCCCCAGTCCCTGGACTATCCTTCTTAATCTCGAAGACTGAGCCCTAGGGCACTGCTACTCACTTTCCTGATCACCAAAACCCGGAGTGTCCTAGGGCTCAATCTTTGGATCTTTCTTTCTGTCTTTCCCTGGGCAATCTTGTTACAGCTTGAATATAATGTGTCTCCAAAGACTCATGTGTTTTAAGGCTTGGTTCCAGAGGCAGCTATTACCTTATTGATACACTCATCAATTGATGGCTTCATAAGTAATGTATTATTGAAAAGTGGTGGAAATTCTAGGCGGTAAGGCCCAGTTGGAGGTAGAGGTCATTTGGGATGTATCTTCGAAGGTTGTACTTTGTCCCCAGTATGTCCAGCTCCACCATACTGTCTCAGCCTTGATGTTGTGACTTACCACAGGCCCTGAAATAATAGAGCCAAATGACCATATTTTCCACAATATTTTGTCATAGCAAGAGAAAGCTGACTAATACCAGCTTAAAGCTTTAAATATTATACATGAAGACCATGAAGCGCCGTGCAGCCTCAGCTTGCCCAGTGGAACCTGAAGTGGCAATCAGGGGCTGGGGAGATGGTAAAGTGGTTAAAGGAGCTTGATTGCAAAGCCTGCTAGACTGGGTTCAATGTCCCAGTGCTCACATAAAGCCAGATATAAAGTGATACATGTGTGGCATGCATACACACAGAATTAAGAAAAAGCTGGGGCTGGAAGGATGGCTTAGCAGTTAAGGCGTTCACCTGCAAAGCCAAAGGACCCAGGTTCAAGTCCTCAGGACCCACATTAGCCAGATGCACAAGGGAGCACACACATCTGGAGTTTGTTTGCAGTAGCTAGAGGCCCTGGCACACCCATTCTCTCTCTCTCTCTCTCTCTTTCTCTGTCAAATAAATAAATAAATAAAAATATTTTTTTAAAAAGAAAGCTAAGCCTGGAATTTTTAAGGCATAGATAAAAATATAAATTAGGTAGTATCAAAATTTTATATATTATTCTGGTTAGTACTGCTTCATAACAAATTACCTCAAAATCTCATGGCTTAACACACTATTTGCATTAGGTCTGTGGATGCTGTGCATCTGAAATTTGGAAGAGAGCTCAGCTCAGCTTGCTTGGTAATGACTGGACCTCATGTGGGGAGACCTGGTGTTTCTGCTGGGGTGACAGATTTGGTCTGGAATTATCTAGAGGAATCTTCAGTCACATGACTGGTGATTTGATTTTGTCTAGAGGCACCTAATAAGTGTGACTTGGGCTCCCTGCTAGCATGAATAGTGTGTGTGTGTGTGTGTGTGTGTGTGTGTGTGTGTAAATGAAAACCCTGTCATGGTCCATAAGTCCCTCCAGATATGGTCCCTGGTGACCTCTCTAACTTCATCTCCCACCACTCCCACCCCACTGCTCTCTGGCCACAGATTTCTCCATTATGCCATACACCCACTTGCCCATCTTTGTACTACACTCCTCTCTGTTCAAAAGATTCTTTGCCTATATGTGGCATAGCTCCATTCAAGTCTCTATGCAAACATCACTCCATCTTATTCCCGTCATGATATTCCGTATCCTCTTACCCTTTTTCACGAGCTGGGCCTTTATGGCATTATATATTTGTGTTTGTTTGTTTGGATGACTGTTGCATGACTGAATTTCTCCACTGAAATCTAGGCTCATCACAAAGAATTGTGGTACTATTCATGCAGCACCTAGGCCTGTGGCCTTGTTCTACTTGACCCTGGTTGGTCTGCAGAAACAGACTTGGGAACTCTCTCCAAGAACCAAGAGCTGCTATTGCCTGTCTCTTCCTAGGCCAAGAAGGTCCTATTGACCTGCCTGGCTTCCCAAGGCTTTTTGCCCATTTGTTTGCTATGCAAGCACTCTACAGCTGAGCCACACCCTAGATGGTTCTTCTTCCTTTATTTCTTATTATTTTGTCTGCTTGTGTGTGTGCTGTATGTGAGCCCATGTGGCAACCCATGCACTCACCTGGTGGGGGGCCCTCAACCACAGTAGCCAGACCAGAATATCGGGGGTCCTACCCCATCGCTCTTCAGTCCATTTTCTTCCTTGAGCTCCAGTGATTCTCTGGCATGACACTCCTACAGGGCTGAGTCGTCACACTCAGCTATTGTGTGAGTCTTTGGAATGGAACTCAAGTGGTCTCTCAAGCCTCCGCAGGCGCTCATGCTTGCCCAGGAAGGGCTATTAGCCAGTTGCTAAGCCATCTCTCCAGCCCACAGATCTGTTGTTGTTATTTTAAGTTGGGGAAACCAGGTGGGTTGGATATGTCTTTTGTTACACAATGACTGTCCAGCAGCAATAACAACAGCCTACATGCCCTGATCACCTTCTAGACCAAGCAACCAGGGCTCTGCACTCACTGAATTCACTTTAAACATCCTACAAGAGCCAAGCTTGGTGAAAAAACACCTGCAATTCTAGCACTTCAGGTATGTGGTGGTTTGATTCAAGTGTCCCCCATAAACTTTGGTGTTCTGAAGGCTAGGTTTCCAGCTGATGGAGATTTGGGAATTAACACCTACTGGAGGCTGGGTATTGTTGGGGGCGGGCTTATGGGTATTATAGCCAGTGTCCCCATGCCAGTGTTTGGACACTCTCCTGTTGCTATGGTCCGCCTTATGTGGGCCAAGGGGGTGATGTCCACTCTCTGCTCATGTTGTTGTTTTCCCTGCCATCGTGGAGCTTCCCCTCAAGCCTGTAAGCCAAAATAAACCTCTTTTTCCCACAAGCTGCTCTTGGTTGGGTGAGTTCTACCAGCAGTGAGAACCTGACTGCAACAGTAAAGTGGTACCGAGGAGTGGGATTGCTGCTAGACACCTGACTGTGTGGCTTTGGCCTTTTGGAGCTGATTTTCAAGAGGAATGTGGAAGGACTTGAAACCTTGGCCTAAGAGATCTTGCAGTGCTATAAGTACAGCTTGATGGACTATTCTGGTCAGAGTTGAAAGACCTGAATGCAGCAAGAACTATGGACTGGGAGGTTTTGCTTATGAGGGTGAGAATGAGCTTTGCTTGGACTGGGTGGGCAGTTTGTGTGAGAGGCTTGCTGTTATGCCCATGTCCTGAGAAGTTGTTCAGGGTTGCTTTGCGTAGAAATGAACTGGTATGACCACAGGGATATGGCACAGAAAGAAATCTTTAGGCCGAAACTGCTGCCTGTTCAGCTGCACTTGAGAGATTGCAACCTTTAAGATTGGGTCAGCTGACCTGCAATGTGACAACAGGAAGAATGTAGACTCTTTTGAAGTGGCCTGAGTGCTCAAGGAGTGTCCTGTTCATCAAAGTCTGCTTATTCCCCCTGGATTAACAAATTGGCACCCTACCTGGAATTGTGGAGTATAAGAAATGCAGGAAAGAGAGGGTCATTGAGTTTGCAATGCCATCTTGTGTTTTGGAAATGGCCATGGGCAACGTGAGGCAGGTTTGCTGGATGCCTGCATGGAGACCCCATGGAGCCATGAGGATGAACCGTGGATTGCAGTAGAGACCCAATGGAGATGCCGGGACCTGGAGACCGCTGCCAAGGAGAGCTGCCGGCCCTGATGAAGTTTTCTGGGACTGTGAGTAGCCTAGCTGGAGGGGCGGAATTGGAACTCCAGAGACTTGTTGTTGGTTTGGATTACTGAACTTGGAGACTTGCTACTGACTAGAGTTGTTGGACTTGAAGCTACAGAATTTGATGTTCGCTATGGTTGCTTTAAATCTTGTATTGGTTGAATATTTCTTTGCTATGCCCAATGCTATCTTTTGCAGTGTTAATGTTTATTCTGTGCCATTATGGGTTTGGGGGGGACTTTTTGGTATTATGGCTCAGTTAAAAGATCTTGGACTATGGAGATGTTTGAACATCACTGAGATTGATAAAAACTATGGAAACTTATTTTTTAATTTTTATTTTTTTTTTTTTTTTTGTTTTTTTGAGGTAGGGTCTCACTCTAGCCCAGGCTGACCTGGAATTCACTATGGAGTTTCAGGGTGGCCTCGGACTCATGGCGATCCTCCTACGTCTGCCTCCCTAGTGCTGGGATTAAAGGCGTGCACCACCACACCTGGCTCAAAACTTAAAGTTGGACTGAATGTATTGTATTTTATACCATGTATGGATATAAGTTTATGAGGGTCAGGGGCAGTTTGATTCAGGTGTCCCCCATAAACTTAGGTGTTCTGAATGCTAGGTTCTCAGCTATTGGAGATTTGGGAATTGGAGCCTCCTGGAGGAAGTGTATTCTTGGGCGGGCTTATGGGTGTTATAGCCAGTTTCCCTTTGCCAGTGTTTGGCACACTCTCCTGTTGCTATGGTCCACCTTATGCTGGTTAGGAGGTGATGTCCACTTTCTGCTCATGTCGTTGTTTCCCTGCCATCATGGAGCTTCCCCCTAGAGCCTGTAAGCCAAAATAAACCTGTTTTCCCACAAGCTGCTCTTGGTTGGGTAATTTCTACCAACATTGCAAATCTGACTGCAACAAGGTGGACCATGAATCTGAGGCAAACCTGGAGACAGATAGCAATACTGTTTGTTTTTTTTTTAATTAATTGATTTATTTATTTGAAAGAGAAAGAGGTAGAGAGAGAGAGAGAGAGAATGGGTGCGCCAGGACCTCCAGCCACTGCCAACGAACTCCAGATGCATGTGTCCCCTTGTGCATCTGGCTTACGTGGGTACTGGGGAATCAAACAGGGGTCCTTAGGCTTCGCAGGCAAACGCCTTAACCGCTAAGCCATCTCTCCAGCTCTTTTTTTTTTTTTTCTCCGAGGTAGCGTTTCACTCTAGCCCAGGCTGACCTGGAACTCACTATGTAGTCTCAGAGTGGCCTTGAACTCACAGCAATCCTCCTACCTCTGCCTCCCAAGTGCTGGGATTAAAGGTGTGCGCCACCATGCCCGGCTTTTTTTTTTTTTTCTTTTTCTTTGAGGTAGGGTTTCCTTTTTTTTTTTTTTTTTTTTTTTTTTTTTTGGAGGTAGTGTTTCACTCTAGCTCAGGCTGACCTGGAATTACTATGTAGTGTCAGAGTGGCCTCAAACTCATGGCGATCCTCCTACCTCTGCCTCCCAAGTGCTGGGATTAAAGGTGTGTGCCACTATGCCTGACTGCAAAACTTTATATACACTATTGTTATTTCCACAAAGGAAAAATGAGTTCTAGAGAGTATAACTTTCCCAAGGTTATAAAACTGATCCAGTGGTAAGGTCAGGATTCCGATCCAGGTGGAATTCCTTCTAAAGCTTGTGCACACCGTACTAGGTACACTTGTCAATAGCAAGACCCTAACTAAAAAAGAAAAAAAAAACTCAAATAAGATAAAAATACTAACAGAGGGGCTGAGAGATGGTTTAGTATTTAAGGCACTTGCTCACTATGCCTGACAGCCCAGGGTTGAATTCCCTGGTACCCATGTATTGCAAGATGCACAGGTGGTGCGTGCATCTGAAGTTCATTTGCAGTGGCAGGAGGCCCTGGTATACCCATTCTGTCTCTGTCTCTCTCCCTCTCTGTCTTTCTTTCTGTGTTTGCAAAGAAATAAATAAAAGTTTAGAAACTACTAACAGGGCCAAACATGGTGGCACACACCTTTAATTCTAGTACTTGGTTGGTAGAGATAGGAGAATCAGTGTGAGTTTGAGGATAGCCTGAGACTAAAGAATGAGTGCCAGGTCAGCCCAGGCTAGAGTGAGACCCTACCTCAAAAAACAAAACAAGGGGCTGGAGGAATGGGTTAGCAGTTAAGGCATTTGACTGCAAAGCCAAAGGACCCAGGTTCGATTCCCCAGGACCCACGTTAGCCAGATGTAGAAGGGGGTGCACTGTTTGCAGTGGTTGGAGGCCCTGGCACGCCCACTCTCTGTCTCTCTGCCTTTCTCTCTTTCTCTCTCTCTCTCTCTCTTTTTCTCTTATTCCCTCTTTCTCTGTCAAATAAATAAATAAATAAATATATTTTTAAAAAGCCAGGCATGGTGGCACCTGCCTTTAATCCCAGCACTTGAGAAACAGAGTCAGGAGGATTGCCGTAAGTTTGAGGCCACCCTGAGAACACAGAGTGAATTCCAGGTCAGCTTGGGCTAGAGTGAGACCCTGCCTCGAAAAACCAAAAAAATAAAATAAAATAAAATAAAGTTTGTACATTTATCCATCAATGAAGAAATGTATAAAGAAAAGGTATGTATGAATACTATTCAGTCATAAGGAATAACATTCTCGCTGGGTGTGGTGGCACACACATTTAATCCCAACACTCAGGACGCAGAGGTAGGAGGATTGCCATGAGTTCAAGGCCACCCTGAGACTACATAGTGAGTTCCAGATCAACCTAGACTAGAGTGAGACCCTACCTTGAAAAACCAAAAACAGCAAAAGAATAACATTCTGTTATTTGCAATAACACACATGGAATTTAGAGGTTATTATGTTAAATGAAATAGCTTGTCACAGAAAGGTAAATACTTCATAATCTCACTCACAAGGCAAATCTAAAAAGTTAAAAAAAAAAAACCTGCTGTGATGGTGCACACTTGTGATCCCAGCACTCAGGAGGGAAGGCAGGAATCAGAAGTTCAAGGTCATCCTCAGCTACATAGGAAGATTGAGGCCAGTCTGGGATACTGGCTCAAAAACAACAACAACAAAAGAATCTAGGGCTAGAAAGATGGCTCACTGGTTAAGGCACTTGCCTGCACATCTAAGGACTCGGTTCAATTTCCCAGGACCCACGTAAGCCAGATGCACAAGGTGGTACACGTGTCTGGAGTTCATTTGCAGTGGCTAGAGGCCCTTATACACCCATTCTCTCTCTCTCTCTCTCTCTCTCTCTCTCTCTCAAATAAATAAATAAATAAATACAAAAAAAATTAAAGAATCTAGCAGGGTATGGTGGTGTGCCTTTAATCCCAGCACTTTGGATGCCTTGAGTCTAAGGCCAGCCTAGGTCTACAGAGTGAATTCCAGGTCAGCCTGGGCTAGAGTGAGACCTACCAAAAGAAAGAAGGAAGGAAGGGAGGGAGGGAGGGAGGGAAAAGGAAAGAAAGAGAGAAAGAAAGAGGGAGAGAAAAAAAGAGGAAGGGAGGGAGGGAGGAAGTAAAAAGGTTGATCTGATAAAAGTTGAGAGCAAAATCATGGTTATCATTCTGGGGAAAGTAGGTGGGGAGACTAAGGAGCGGTTGATCAATGGGTGCTAAATTACAGTTAGAAGCACAAGTTCTATATGCATTGTTTCACAATGGGATGAATCGAGGTAACAATTACGTACTATTTGTTTCAAAAGGCTAGGGGCTGGAGAGATGGCTTAACAGTTAAGGTGCTTGCCTGCAAAGCCAAAGGACCCAGGTTCAACTCCCCAGGACCCACATAAGCTGATGCACAAGGAGGTGCACACATCTTGAATTCATTTGCAGTGGCTAGAGCCCCTGGCACGCCCATTCTCTCTTTCTCTCTCTCTCCCTCCCTGCCTATTTCTGTATCTCTCTCTCAAATAAATAAATAATAAAAATATTTTTTTAAAGGCTAACAGTAAGTATTCGGAATTTTTTTACCATAAATAAATGATAAAAATTTGAAGATATGTTTAAACTGACTTAAACATTGTACATTATATATACATATTAAAGTGATATATGAGGGTTGGAGAGATGGCTTAGTGGTTAAGGCACTTGCCCGCAAAGCCTGAAGACCAAGTTTCAATTCTCCAGTACCCATGTAAGCCAGATGTACAAGGTGGTGCAGGTGTCTGGAAGCTCTAACATGGCAATTCTCTCTTTCTCTCTCCCTCCTTCTGTCCCTCTTGCTCTTAAATAAATAAATAAATAAAATATTTTAAAAGTATATTTTAAATTTTAAAAAGTGTTAGATGGGGCTGGAGAAATGGCTTAGCAGTTAAGGCGCTTGCCTGCAAAGCCTAAGGACCCAAGTTTGATTCTCCAGGTCCCACATAAGCCAGATGCACAAGGTGGCGCATGCATCTGGAGTTCATTTGCAGTGTCTAGAGGCTCTGGCGCACCCATTCTCACTCTCTCTCTCTCCCTCGCCCATCTGTCTGTCTCTAATAAATAAATCTTTAAAAAAAATAAAAAGTGAGCCAGGCATGGTGGCGCACGCCTTTAATCCCAGCACTCGGGAGGCAGAGATAGGAGGATTGCCATGAGTTCAAGGCCACCCTGAGACTACACAGTGAATTCCAGGTCATCCTGAGCTAGAGTAAGACCCTACCTCTTCAGGTCATCCTGAGCTAGAGTGAGACCCTACCTCGAAAAATTTAAAAATAAAATGAAATAATAAAATAAATAAAAAGTGTTACATGAAACCTCACTTTTTTGTATTTTTAATGAATCTGTTAAAAATAAATTTATGCTGATTTTTGTGGCACATAGCTGTAATCTCAGCAGCAGAAGAACAGTGAGTTCAAGACCAGCCTGGGCTACACAGCAAGACCCTAAGTAAAAAATAAAATAAAATAAAAATTAAAAAACCCACAATAAGTAAGATATAAATGCTAACAGTAAAGTTTGTCTACTTGTGTAAAGCACCTTCCCCACCTGCCTCGTAACAAGTTAAGATAACCTGATTCCCATTACTGATTAATCATAAAATATGCCCTATTGTCTAACCAAAGAAAACACAAATGACTTAACCTTGAAGCAGAGGAAACATTTTCTTGCAGAGGTTTTTGTCAATCATTTTCCTTATTAGAGATGAGAAAATCAAAGAGAATCATTTTATTAAAAGAGGATTCATTTTGCATAAACTGGAAGAGACATTCTTGATTATCAGGTGAGTAAATTCTAAAATCGGACAGACAGACATGAATTGTGATCTCAGAAGATTCTGGAAATGTCAGTGTCAGTTCAATTCCATTCCTCTGGGTGGCTTGGAAACCACCAGCCAGAAGGGAAAGGGAGCAGAACAGATGTGCTCTGCAGGCGTCGTTCAGCAGTAAGATTCGGTGCCTCCACACCAGCATGGGGGCTAATGAAACGCACAGTCGTATGGTGGAGGTGGTGATTATGAGTTAGAACAGACTGTGACCTCTGTCTGACCCAGTGGATAGCAGCATCAGCACTTACGAGCTGAATGAAACAAGGCACCCTCAGCAATGTTCTGGACAATGACCAATGTACCGGTAACAACAGTAACATCAAGCACCAAGACAAAACCTAGCAATGGGCTGGTGTCTGGGAATAAGACAAATAAGATTCAAGAAAATTTGATCTGAGAGCTTAATAGGAGCCTTCCTCAACGAAGAAATGCCCCAAGATTATAGAATACAAGGGACAATCGAGGCACAGGGCAGTAATGTAAGGGCTTGTAAGTCCTATCTCGTGGGACCTCATTCCAAACACTTCAGATAGTAGCATGCATAGGCCAAGACAAAAACCTAGAGAACAGAAGTTGGAGAGGTGGCTCAGTGGTTAAAAGGTGTTTGGGCTGGAGAGATGGCTTGGCAATTAATGTACTTGCCTGAGAAGCCTAAGAACCCAGGTTTGATTCTCCAGTACCCACATAGGCCAGATGCACAAGGTAGCACATGCATCTGGAGTTCATTTCAGTGGCTAGAGGCACTGGTGTGCCCATTCTCTCTCTTTTCTCCCTCTCTCTCTCTCTCTCTATCTCTATTTCTATCTGCCTCTCTCAAATAAATAATTAAGATAAAAAGGCACTTGTCTGCAGAGCCTGAAGGCCCAGGGTTTAATTCTCCAGTATCCACATAAAGCCAGATGCACACGTGTCTGAAGTTCATTTTGAGCAGCAGGCGGCCCTGGTGTGCCCATTCTCAAATTTTTAAAAATTTATTTATTTACTTATTTTGAGAGAGAGTCAGATGGAGAGAATGGGTAGGCCAGGGCCTCCAACCACTGCAAACAAATCCTAGATGCATGCGCCACTTTGTGCTTCTGGCTTACATGGGTACTGGGGAATGGAACTTGGGTTCTTAGACTCTGCAGGCAAGCACCTTAACCTCTAAGCTATCTCTCCAGCCCCTCATATTGTGATTGTGTGTGTGTGTAAGATATTTGTTTCATGAAAAAAGTCTAGAGAACAATAAGGAATGACATCATAAGAGAAAACTTAAACTATTTTCAGGCTGGAGGGATGGCTTAGTAGTTAAGGCACTTGCCTGAGAAGTCAAATGACCCAGGTTCTAGTCCCCAGGACCCACGTAAGCCAGATGCACAAGGTGGCACATGCATCTGGAGTTTGTTTGCAGAGGCTGTAGGCCCTGGCATGCCCATTCTCTCTCCCTCTTTCTTTCAAATAAATAAATAAAATATTTTTTTTTAATTAAACAATTTTCTTTACCACCACAATGTGTTATATTTCCATTGCAATCTACAGCCATACAACCCTGATTGTACCCAATCTCATCAGATTTCCATTGCTATAGCAAAAACATGAGACAAACAATTTATAAAGGGAAAGGTTTATTTTAACTCACAGTATTAGAGGTGTCATTCTCTGGCTGGTGGACCTGTTGCTTTGGGCCAGTGGCACCCCATCATGACAGGAAAGCGTAGCAGAGCAAAACCATTCATTTCATGGTTGGGAAGTAAAAGAAAGGAAGAGGAAGCAAATGGGTCCCACCATCACCTTCCAGGGCACAACCTTAATGAACATAAGAACTCCACAGTAGTTACTTGTTGGTATCACGAAATCTCTGATAGAGATGTATTAAGGAAAGAACGGTTTATTTTAACCTGTGGTTTCAGAGAGATTCAGTCCATCAAAAGCTGACATGGAGGCTGGAGAGATGGCTTAGCGGTTAAGCGCTTGCCTGTGAAGACTAAGGACCCCCGTTCGAGGCTCGATTCCCCAAGTGCCACGTTAGCCAGATGCACAAGGGGGCGCACGGGTCTGGAGTTCGTTTGCAGTGGCTGGAGGCCCTGGCCCAGCCATTCTCTCTCCTTTTCTCTCTGCCTATTTCTCTGTCTGTCGCTCTCAAATAAATAAATAAACAAACAAAATTAAAATTAGAAAAAGCTGACATGGGGCTGGAGAGATGGCTTAGTGGTTAAGCGCTTGCCTGGGAAACTTAAGGACCCTAATTCAAGGCTGGATTCCCCAGGACCCACATAAGCCAGATGCACAGGTGGCACATGCATCTGGAGATCATTTGCAGTGGCTGGAGGCCCTGACACGCCCATTCTCTCTCTCTCTCTCTCTCTCTCTCTCTCTCTTTCTGTCTGTCACTCTCAAATAAATAGAAATAAACAAAGTTTAAAAAAAGCTGACATGGAGCTGGGTGTGGTGGCGCACGCCTTTAATACCAGCACTGGGGAGGCAGAGGTAGGAGGATTGCTGTGAGTTCGAGGCCACCCTGAGACTGCATAGTGAATTCCAGGTCAGCCTGGGCTAGAAAAAGACCTTACCCCTCAAAAAAAAAAAAAAAAAAAAAAAACACCGAAGCTGACATGGTAGTAGTAGAGAGTGAGTCAGCAGCAGCAGTGCGAGCACAGGGCAGGAAGGAGAGAGAAAGCAGGCCCAAACCACAGCACGGGTAGCCCTCTAAATCCAGTTCCTGCTCACCTACTTCCTCCAGCCAGGCCCCACCTTCTAAAGGCTTTACCGGCTTCATAGGCTGGGGACCCAGCTTTCAAAGCATGAGCCTGTGAGGGACACTTCAGACTCTAGCCATAATAGCTCTACCTCTTCACCGTCCCAACCCCTTCCCCCAACATCTCCTTTCCTAGGGAGCTCAAGTCTTTACCACTTTGACCTTTAGAGGACACTTAAGATCCGAACTATAACAATTCAACTTCCCTGTTCTTTGAAACTGTTTCTCTTAGTGATAATGTCTTGTCCTGTATAAACGTTCATTAGTGGATTATTTTCTGAGCAAATAAACCTGAGTTTTCCTTGAACCACCATACCTTGTTTTTTCATTCCGACTTACAGAAAGGACAAGATTCATTTAACAACTAGACTCACAGTAAGTTACAATGTATGACTTGAGTATAAATGCCTCCTCTATATAAAAAGTCTAGATAGTGCTAAGATGACTGACTGCATTGCCCTCTTAGTATCTCATGCTAAAATAATAATTAATCAGCCTGGCGTGGTGGCGCACGCCTTTAATCCCAGCACTCGGGAGGCACAGGTAGGAGGATCGCCGTGAGTCCGAGGCCACCCTGAGACTCCATAGTGAATTCCAGGTCAGCCTGGGCTAGAGTGACACCCTACCTCAAAAAATAAAAAAATAATAATAATTAATCATTCCACAAAAGTATTAGCTAGTCATTAACAAGTACTAACCAAACCAAACCAAACCCTTTTTTTTTTTTTTTTTTTTTTTTGAGACAGGGTCTTGTGTGGGCTGGCCTCAAACTCTCTATGTAGTAGGAGTTAACCTTGAACTTCTGATCCTCTGGACTCCACTTCCCCAGTGCTAGGAATGTAAACATGCATGCCCAGTTTATGTGGTGCTTGGGATCAAACCCAGGGCTTTGTACATTCGTACATGCAAAGCAAGCATTCTACCAATTGAACTTTATCGGCTCCCAAGGCTGGGGTTATAGCTCAGTGATACAGGGTTTACCTAGCATGCACAAGTCTCTAGGTTCAATCCTCAGTGTTGTGACCAATCAGTAAAATCAAGATGTTTTAGCTAATTTGTTCAGTTATACAATTATCAACTCTCCAATTCATAATAGGTACAAAGAACAAGGTATATCAGGATGATATCCAAGCTTCATTATATAAACCCCCAAAGACACACTTACAAATTAAAACAAGATAAACTTGTGCATGGTTGTTCACATCTTTAATCCCAGCTCTTGAGAGACTGAAGTAAGAGGATTGCCATGAGTTTGAGGTCAGTTTGGGATACAGAGTGAGTTCCAGGACAGCCAGGGCTACAGTGGCTCTAATTTTTTTTTTAATTTTTATTTATTTATTTATTTGACAGAAAAAGAGGGAGAGAATAGGCATCCCAGGGCCTCCAGCCCCTGCAAATGATCCATGCGCCCCTTGTGCATCTGGCTAACATGGGTCCTGGGGAATTGAACCGAGGTCCTTTGGCTTTGCAGGCAAACGCCTTAACTGCTAAGCCATCCCTACAGCCCTAATTTTTTTTTAATAAATAAGATTTTAAAAAATTTATTTATAGGCAGCATGGTGGCACATGCCTTTAATCCCATCACTCAAGAGGCAGAGGTAGGAGGATCACCATGAGTTCGAGGCCACCCTGAGACTACAGTGAATTCCAGGTCAGCCTGAGCTAGAGTGAGAACCTACCTCGAAAAACCAAATAATAATATTAATAATAATTATGTATTTATTAGAGAGAGAGAGAGAGGAAGAAAGATATGTATATATATATATATACATATATATATATATATATAGATAGATAGATAGATAGATAGATAGATATAGATATATATATATATAGAGAGAGAGAGAGAGAGAGAGAGAGAATGGGCGTGCCAGGTCCTCTAGCCACTGCAAATGAACTTCAGATGCATGCACCACCATGTGCATCTGGCTTATGTGGGAACTGGGGAACTGAACCTGGGTCCTTAAGCTTCACAGGCAAATGCCTTAACTGCTAAGCCATCTCTCTAGCCCCATTTTTTAAAAATATTATTTGAGAAAGAGAGAAAGAAAGAATGGGTGTGACAGAGCCTCCTGCTACTGCAAATGAACTCCAGGTGCATGCACCACTCTGTGCATCTGGGGAATCAAGCCCAGGCAGTCAGGCTTTACAAGCAAGTACCTTTAACTGCTTAGCCATATCTCCAGCCCCTAAATTTTTTTTTTAAAGATATACTTTCAAACAAAAAAACTAAGATATTTTAATCTTATTATCTTAATCTATCTTAATGTATTCAGTGTCCTTTTTTTGTTTTTATTAATTTATTTGAGCGTACAGACAGACAGAGAAAGAGGCAGAGAGAGAGAGAGAGAGAGAGAGGGAATAGGCACGTCAGGGCCTCCAGCCACTGCAAATGAACTCCAGATGCATGCACCACCTTGTCCATCTGGCTTATGTGGGTCCTGGGGAATCGAGCATTGAACGGGGGTCCTTAGGCTTCACAGGCAAGTGCTTAACTGCTAAGCCATCTCTCCAGCCCCAGTGTCCTTCAAATTGGAATAGGAAGGCTGGTTGGCAGAAAGTAATGAAACAGAAATTTCCCTGAGAAGATGAGTAAGAACATACCTTTTGGTAAGCTTTGGATTACTCATAGAACAGAACAGGCAATGGGGCGGGGGGGGGGGGAGGCTATGAATTTTCATGCTATGGGAAGCAAGCGGAGAGGGAAGAATGAGGCCCCTGTAGGAGAGGACAGAGGTGCAGATAACCAAACCAAGAATAGCTAGTTGAAGTCCCACGTGGGTGATTTTGTATCTGAAAGCCCAAGTATTTTTTGTTGTTTTGTTTTGTTTGTTTTTCAACGTAGGGTCTTACTCTAGCCCAGGCTGACCTGGCATTCACTATGTAGTCTCAGGGTGGCCTTGAAATCATGGTGATCCTCCTACCTCTGCCTCCTGAGTGCTGGGATTAAAGGCGTGCACCACCACGCCTGGCTTGAAGTCCCAATTCTATGAGCACAGGGCTGGGAGAAGCCACTTCTGAGTGAACCAGTTATGGTGTGGGTGTTTTGGAGGTTATACACAAAGGTGTTCCATCCAGGCGAAAGCCGCATTGGTTGCTAAAATAGGTGGGGAAAGGACAAATGACAAGAACCCAGGAAAGGTTCCAGGGTTCAGTGAAACAGGGACAAACTCCGGGTTCATCAGGAAATTGGAACAAAAACTTAAAACCATGATGCAACTCCATATACACAAGCTAACCAGGTCAAGGAAGCAGAGGTCAGTCAGAAGCTCTCTGAGGTGCCTGGGGCTGAATGTGACTAGACCCAAGGTGTGAGAGCAAGGATCATGAGATTCAGATCACCCTGGGCTCCACATTGTGTCCCAGGTTAGCATGAGCTTCAGAGCAAGACCTTGTCTCAAAAAAAAAAAAAAAAAAAAAGTCATTTTGCTAAAGAGGTGCAGATAACCAAACCAAGGATAGCACCTGTTGGTCAGAATTCTTTTATTCAATTTAATTAATTAATTAATTAATTAATTGGAAATGGGTGCACCAGGTCCTCCAGCCACTGCAAATGAACTCCAGACACATGCGCCACCAATGTGCATCTGGCTTACGTGGGTACTAGGGAATTGAACCTTGGTCCTTAGGCTTCACAGGCAAGCACCTTAACCATTAAGCCATGTCTCCAGCCCCAGGTTAGAATTCTTAGTATGAAGCACAAGGCTTGTCCTATGCCAGGTCCTCTATGGAGTGAATCCTGGAGGTCATCATGCCTGGTCAGGACTAGAACAGGCATAAATGAATACCACTTGCCTAAATTGTCTCCCTCACTTCCCTGCCATGATGCTCAACACCACATTCCACAGTCTGACCATTTCACAGGCTGGATACAATCTAAAGCCTGGTTTGGCCTGCCGGTAGTATATTCAAACCTGTTACCTTGAACCCTGGAACTAAGATGCAATAGTGATTTCTCTTCTGGTTGGCTGCTGTGGTGATCCCATTCAGAGTGGAACCTCTGGAGGTTAAGTAATAAAAGAACTATTGTAGAGCCATGAACCATGGTGTAAAAGCAAATTGGCCTTTTAAAGGAAAGGCGTTAGAAGAGCTAGCTAAGGTATGATACCCTCTGTCAGGAGTGATAAGATGACAATTGCATGTCATGATAGCACTTTGCTACAGCTACTCATGGCCTCTCACACATTCTCTCTCCTTCAGCAAACATATAAATTGAGCACTGACTATTTGCCAGTGTGCTAGATGTTTCCCAGTCTCTGTGAAGTGTGAGAGCACAAATAATCCCCCCTTTCTTAAGCTTGCTGGACTCTCACTCTTTCCTGTCCTCATTTCAGTCTGTGAATGTATCTTTCCATAACAATGTCTCATCTATCTCTTTCCCCTTGTGTTTGTTGTTTGTTGTTTTTTCTAATCTATCTCTCTTCTTTCTCTTTCTTTCATTCCCCCCACCCAAGGTAGGGTCTTGATCTAGCCCAGGCTGACCTGGAATTAACTATGTAGTCTCCTGGGGAATCCAACTAAGGTCCTTTGGCTTTTCAGGCAAACACCTTAACCATTAAGCCATCTCTCCAGCCCCAAGTAAAAGTATTTTTATTGTATAACCAGCCTCAATGGTTAAAAACAAAAATCCTCTCTCAAGGAAGCTACTGTTAAGTATATTATACTTGGGACAAAAATCATGCACTTAGTACTTACTAATGTGCTCAAATACATTTGATGAGCTAGCTAGACAAGGCACTGAAGAAAGACAATGCCAGAAGTGTGCTTCCTGGCAATTGGCAAGGGCAGAGGGATAAAGGAAGGGCTTATGCATGGGGCATTCCACAAGGACAATGAGAAATGAGTCATCAGAGCATATTTAGTGGGAGCCTGTCCTGAGCATTTTCTTACATCATTTTTCTGATTTTCACGATATCCCTAGGAGGTAGGTAGAATCATGACCTGCTGTGGAAAGTAAGCTATAGTGCCGGAACTGGGACCCAGTGTGTTTAATACCAAAACCCATGGGGGCAGAACAAAGAGAAACGTCCCGAAACAGCTCTGTCTGTCAGAACAAAGCCAAGTCCTCAAAGGGGACCACCAAGCGGTGTTCTCAAGGCTCAGCCACAGAGCACGAGTCTTTTTGAGCTGTGCACACGAAGTCCCCCGCATCGCGCCAGCACAGGCAGGGAGGTCGATAAAAGATTATTGAACACATGAACAGGATTCAAAACAGCAAATGCTAGAAATTTCTGAACTGGAAGAATCATTAGTATACCCAACTCAAGAACTATGGTCCTTACATAAACATTTCCAGGACAATCCTATAAAACAAGTCACAATTTGACCACATTTTTAATACAACAGTTCAAGGCCATAAGGTCATAGGTATATAGAAACTTTCAAAATTCTTTCTGATTCTCTCATTTTTGACAAAATATCATGTGTCATTAATTCTTTAAAAATATCAGTAAAGGGGCTGGAAAGATGGCTTTGCTGTTAAGGCCTTTGCCTGCAAAGCCAAAGGATCCCAGTTCAACTCTTCAGGACCCACGTAAGCCAGATGCACAAGGGGGCGCATGCATCTGGAGTTCGTTTGCAATGCCTGGAGGCCCTGGCACGCCCATTCTCTCTCTCTCTCGAATAAATAAATAAATAAAAATTAAAAATATTTCTACAAAATCAGTAAAAAGGAAAAAATGCATATGTATTTGTAAGATTTGGATCGTTATTCATTGACTCATTATTCATTTAATTTCAGAAAATAATGAAATAGTGAATACCTAGACAGGTCTGTTCTTCTAGAAACTTTATACTTGTTAAATATGCCTGACACCCTGCTAATGCTACTCTCTACAGCCATTCTTTTGGAATTTTATTTGTTTTTATTTTTATTTAGTTTTTTTTTTTGTGGTTTTCTTTTATTTTCAATGCTCTGGGTCTAACCTAGGGTCATACATACTAGATAAGCACTCTATTCATGAGCTAGGTTCCCAGGCCTCAGAATGTATCTTTCTATAACCTTTAATTCCAGTACTCTGCAGGCAGATAGAAGGATCACTGTGAGTTCAAGGCCAGCCTGGAACTACAGAGTTCCAGGTTAGCCTGGGCTCGAGTAAGACCATACCTGGAAAAACAACAAACAAACAACAAACCCAGAGCCTTATGCATACTGAGTCAGAAGGAAGAATCCAGAAAGGCCATCCTTGTATATCCAATATTTCAGCTCACCACATTGATTGCATCCTCTGGCATAGTAGACAATAATTTGTCCTTAAACATGTAAGTCTATGCTTTTTTTTTTTTTTTTTTTTTGAGTTAGGGTCTTGCTCTAGCCCAGGCTGACCTGGAATTCACTATGTAGACGTAGGGTGGCCTCAAACTCACTGCGATCCGCCTCCCAGGTGCTGGAATTAAAGGTGTGTGCCACCATGCCTGGTTATGCTATTTTTTTTTAAAGTAGAGGGTTGGATAAAAGAGGAGCCCAGACATGACTGGAGAGTTGAACTATACAACACTTATTTTACAAGCTTTACAAATATTTTAATACACAAGTTCTCTTCACGCCATCTGCAGCTCTCAGGAATCCCTGTGAATTTTCCTCCAATGGCCAAGTTTGCATAAAGGGTCTCTATTCATGAATATCAGTTGAGATTCTGGAGTTGCAAGCAGCAGAAACTCTAATTTAGGGACTTTACTGGAAACATATGCAATAACATAAAATCTGTACAGTAGTAGGCCAGCTGTGGGACCAAGGCAGTAGAAACGCCTGGTCTTTTCTCCCAGGAGTCAATGACAGCATAAATCAACTGGAACATTCTGCATTTCTGGCTCTTTCGTCATACAAGAATTGAAAAAAAAAAATAAAAGAACCAAAGCTCATGTAAACAGTGTCTGACTAACCTAGCTTGATTACATGTTTAGCCATCGGAGAGAGAGAAAAACATGACACCTGGTGTGGAATGTCGTCCTCTAGGTATGCACAAGATTGGGCCCGTTAACTGTCCATCATGGTGAGAGCAGGAGCTCACAGGAGGTACGGACGGTTTACAGTTGCTAGGCAGAGAGAATTTTTTTTTTCCAGTGATATAAGCCACCCATCAGCTGTTCCTGCTCCTGTGGGAAACTCCTTACTCCCTTTTTTTTTAAAAAAAAAAGATTTTATTTTTATTTATTTATTGGAGACAGAGAGAATGGGCACACCAGGGCCTCTAGCCGCCGCAAAAGAACTCCAGATGCATGTACCACCATATGCATCTGGCTTACGTGGGACCTGGAGAATCGAGCCTCAAACTGGGGTCCTTAGGTTTCACAGGCAAGTGCCTTAACCGGCTAAGCCACCTCTTCAGCCCAACTCCCTACTCCTTTATCCACACTCCTATAAGTAACCCCAATAAAACTCTGGTTCACCAAGTTCCACTTGGGTGGACTCATTTCTTTTTTTGGTTTTTCCGAGGTGCCTGCTTGCCCCAGAGAGGACACCAATGACAGAATCATTTCTTTTGTTTCTGTCACTGCTGTCCTCTCTGGGCCAAGCAGGCATTTGCTTAAATCTCCTCTGAAAAAGTCCACACAAAAGCCGGGCGTGGTGGTGCATGCTTTTAATTGCAGCACTTGGGAGGCAGAGGTAGAAGGATCTCCGTGAGTTCAACACCACACCCTGAGACTACATAGTGAGTTCGAGGTCAGCCTGGGCTAGAGCAAGACCCCACCTTGAAAAATAAAAATAGATAAATAAATAAAAGAAGAAAAAGTCCACACAATAGCACTAAACAAAAGAATTTGGGGGTAGGGGAGACTAGGTTTTCATTTTTCAAAAAGATAAGGAAAAGTCAGGCAGGAGGGACAGTTTAGTGGTTAAGGCATTTGCCTGCAAAGCCAAAGGACCAAGGTTTGATTCTCCAGGACCCATGTTAGCCAGATGCACAAGGTTGTGCATGCATCTGGAGTTCGTTTGCAGTGGCTGGAGGCCCTGGTGTGCCCATTCTCTCTCTATCTCTCTCTCTCCTTCTTTCTCTCTGTCAAATAAATAAAAATAAAAAAATATATATCTAATTTTTGTTTTGTTTTGTTTTGTTTTTCGAGGTAGGGTCTCACTGTAGCTCAGGCTGACCTGGAATTCACTATGGAGTCTCAGGGTGGCCTCGAACTCACGGCGATCCTCCTACCTCTGCCTCCCGAGTGCTGGGATTAAAGGCGTGCGCCACCATGCCTGGCTAAAATATATTTTTTTTAAAAAAGACAAGGAAAGTTGCTGAGCCATCCACAACAGTCCACTGTGATATCACAGGCATAGATTCAGGAAAGGATTCAGTGAAGACATACAGCATAGGGTGAGCCGACCCCGGCACGACAGCATGTGTCATAAACTAATAAATAACCTGAGAAAACGTGTTCACTTGGAGTAGTGCATATGGGTAATTGAAACATGCCCAGGGATGTTTTGAGCAAGTACAGTGAGACATGCACCCATGAAAGGAAGGAAGAGGTATTCAAAGTCTCCAGAAACAAGGGGCAAGGCACCTAACCCAGGGCCTCCAGGGGAAGTGACAGAGCAAGGTGAGCGGGCAGGGAAAAGATCTGCGGGTAGAAGATTCTATCAGTTTATTCATGAAGGAATGAATGAAGCAAGGCATGTAAGGATTATAATCTTCAAAAAAAAATTATTTTTATTTATTTATTTATTTGACAGAGAATGAGAGAGAGAGAGAGAATGGGCATGCCAGGGCCTCTAGCCACTGCAAACAAACTCCAGGCCCGTGCACCCCCTTGCATTGGCTAAAGTGTGTCCTGGGGAGTTGAACCTGGGTCCTTTGGCTTTGCAGGCAAATGCCTTAACCGCTAAGCCATTCCTCCAGCCCAGGATTATAATTTTATAACCAGAGAATTTGAATACTATCAGTGAGCTCTGGTGGACCACCCCCAAGTAGACCTGTGGTAGTCGGGGTAGGAGATAGTATCCCAGACAGTAAATGCCTTAAAAATGGAGGGGGTGGGAAGATCAGGCTAGAGAGATGGCTTAGCAATTAAGGCACTTACCTGTGAAGCCTAAGAAACCAGGTTTGATTCCCCAGGACCCACATAAGCTAGATGCACAAGGTGGCACATGCGTGTGGAGTTCATTTGCAGTGGCTAGAGGCCCTGGCATACTCACTCTCTCTCTGTCTCTCTTCTTCTCTCCCTCCTTCCCTCCCTCTTTTTCTCTCTCTCAAAATGAAATACTTTTTTTTTTTTTTTTTTTTTTTTGGTTTTTTGAGGTAGGGTGTCACTCTAGCTCAGGCTGACCTGGAATTCACTCTGCAATCTCAGGGTAGCTTCGAACTCACAGTGATCTTCCTACCTCTGCCTCCTGAGTGCTGGGATTAAAGGTGTGTGCCACCACGCCAGGCTAAATAAATTTTTTAAGGGGGAGGGGTGGTGATCACTAAGGAGTATGGCTGGATTAGCTTGCTAGTAAATCAAAGGCATTCTGGCAGGTGACGTATCCTGAGCAGGGTGATACTCAGGGACAGGAGCCTAAACACCATAGTGCCAAAAACACAGAAAATAGGGTTGGGGTGGTATATACATATCTGTATATACATATGTGTAATCCTAGCACCTGGGATGTGGAGGCAAGATGATTGAAAGTTTGAGGCCAGCCTTGGCTACATAGTGTGACTCTATCTCAAACAAGTAAAAAAAAAAAAAAAAAAAAAAAAAGACTACAGAAAGTAAGAAAATATAATTAATAAAAACTATGGTGTATTCCTTAGGCAGACATTTTAACCATATGATGATACTAGTTAAGTTATAGGACGTGAGGAACGGAGCCTATGGAGCCTCGTCCTGTGTTTCATTTTACTAACCATCCAACATACGACAGCACAGTCTCCTACTTCTCTAGGTCCTCATCCTCTATTCTAGCTTTGTTCACCATACACAAAAGCTAGAGCTTATTGAAACTGTTTCTATGATCCCAGTCAGTATATGAATCTATTTTAAAATATGACAGAATGGGCTGGAGAGATGGCTTAGCGGTTAAGCGCTTGCCTGTGAAGCCTAAGGACCCTGGTTTGAGGCTCGATTCCCCAGAACCCACGTTAGCCAGATGCACAAGGGGGCACAGGCGTCTGGGGTTCATTTGCAGTGGCTGGAAGCCCTGACGTGCCCATTCTCTCTCTCTCTCTCTCTCTGCCTCCTTCTCTCTCTCTGTCACTCTCAAATAAATACATAAAAATAAACAAAAAAATTAAAAAATTATGACAGAAGGATCTATCCATTTGGTATAGTCATACATGCCTTTGTTTTTGAGACAGGGACTCTGGTAGCCTGGGCTATCCTCAAACTTGGCCTTGAGTCTCTGATTCTCCTGCCTTCACCTCTGAAATGCTGGGATTACATGAACATATCACCATGAGTGTTTCATACCATATTTTAAGATTATAAGGTTATATTACAGACTTAACCAATATATGATCTTCTAAATTAATGTCAGTATATAATAAATTTCTAGACATTGAAAATGTTCAGTATGCAAAACTAGTCCAAATTTTTGTTTGTTTTTGCTTTTGCAGTGCCTTGAGGTTGAACTCAGGCCTCACACATGCTAGACAAGCACTCTACTACGGAGCTGCACTCCCTGCCCCAAATGTTATTTTTCTTTGATATTTCTCTGTCTGCACATTTGTTTCAGGTCCTCTTAGAATCATGTTCTCATTTATTTGCTCCCTGTGCATTCTTGGAATGCTTCTGCTAATAGAGATGTAATATCAAGCTTTACTCTTTTATTAAATATATCAAACAGCAGATTCTCTGAATGGTAAGCCAGAGAAGTTGCCAGAGGGTGTGTTTCTTTTGTCTGCTGTGAATTTTGCCAGCAGATTCCACAAAGTGGTCAAGACTGTTTTATATTACTAGTGAATATGTGAGAACTGGCCTTGTCTAGGATCAGATTGTCCCTCTGGCTTTACACCATCAAGAGAAATTTTAGCATTTTCTATTTTTTTTTTTTTTTTTTTTTTTGCATAGATGAAGCTCATGTTTTCTTTGGCTTACCTTCTGTTGAGTTTGGTTAATCCTTTCCAAACCAGGGAGCTCAGACTTAATATATGTAGACTCTCCTTTGACCCAAATCTCCAATATCTTGCATTTATTTCCCGTCCACCCATCTGTCATTTTAAGTGTGCTCACACAAATTGTGCTGACTTACATTTAACCACACAGAAAGTCATTTGTGCTTCTGAGCTTGCTGCTTGATTTTCAAAGGCAGTTGAAAGAGGGCTGGCGGAGTGCTTCAAATGGTCTCTTTATAAAACAGCAATGATGGGACGCTCCCCCACAATTTGCTCCCTTAAAAGATAGTTTTCATGTTGGTAGAAACGGAAGCTGCTGATGTTGGCTTTCTACACCTCAGATCAATTCTCCGGGGTCTTTACTTGACGATAAACCTCGTTCTAAATTTCAAGCTTTGGAGTCTGATTGTTATTCACTGCATAAAGGCTAACAAATGACTTTTCTTTCTTATTTTCATTTGTCCTTAACAGTGACGAGCGTCACCACCATGGAGTTCACTGTGAAATTCACTGAGAAATCACAGATACTCAAAGCTTTCGAGGAGTGGAGAATCTTCATAAATAACGGGTTATGCCAATCTCCCTCCAGACTCTGCTCTCACAGGCCCACAGTTCTGACTGATTTCTGCAGAGTTCTAGGGTTTAAGCTTTCTTCTGTAATGATGTATTCATACCCCGCGAAGTTAGCCACGTACTGGTCTCAGCTTCTCTATTTCCTAAATAAAGACGTGGAATGGCTTCAGTATTTAAATTCTACAAACTAAGATAAATTGACATATGTAAGGAAACCTAATGAGTCATATAGCTATCCTACCCTAATAAGACTGTAACAATGTTAGCTTTAAAAGAAATGTTGGCCGGGCATGGTGGCGCATGCCTTTAATCCCAGCACTCTGGAGGCAGAGGTAGGAGGATCACCATGAGTTCAAGGCCACCCTGAGATGACAGAGTTAATTCCAGGTCAGCCTGGACCAGAGTGAGACCCTACCTTGAAAAAAAAAAAAAAGAAATGTAAGCCAGGCGTGGTGGCACACAGCTTTAGTCCCAGCATCGGGAGGCAGAAGTAGGAGGACCACTGTGAGTTGGAGGCCAACCTGAGACTACATAGTGAATTCCAGGTCAGTCTGGGCTAGAGTGAGACACTACCTTGAAAATAAATAAATAAATAAACAAATAAAATGTGAAGGATATCCAGTTCAAGCTCTACTTCATACATAAAAACCTAGGCTCAAAAAGCTCAGACACCCCAGGGTGTGGTGGCTGTAATCCCAGCACTCAGGAGGCAGAGGTAGGAGGATCGCCGTGAGTTCGAGGCCACCCTGAGATGGCATAGTGAATTCCAGGTCAGCCTGAGCTAGAATGAGACCCTACCGAGAAAAAAAAAAAAAACAGCTCAGGCATCTTGAGATTTGATCTAAGATTAGTAAGTGGTAGAACCATACATATATTATTCCAAAGATATGAAATACTGAAATTTATTTCATTTTCTTGAGTTTATGCTTATAAAAGCATCTTCAATTTAATATAGATGGTTAAACTTTTAAAATTTCAAAACAAAAACTAGGCCTGTTGATACAAGCTTGTAACGCCAAGTACTTAAAAGGCTGAGACAGGAAGATTGGAAGTTCAAGGCCTACATGGGCTACAAAGTGAGTTCATGACCAGCCTGTGCAATTTAGCAAGACTGAAAATGAAAAGCTTTGGGCTGGAGAGATGGCTTAGCAATTAAGGCATTTGCCTGCAAAGCCAAAGGATCCCGGTTCAACTCTCCAGGATCCACGTAAGCCAGATGCACAAGGGGGCGCATGCATCTGGAGTTTGTTTGCAGTGGCTGGAGGCCCTGGTGAGTCTATTCTTTCTCCTCTCTCTCTCTCTTTCTGTCTGTCAAATACATAAATAAAATATATTTTTTTAAAAAGTAAAGGTTTGAGCTGGGAATATAGAGCAGTGGCGGAGTACTTGCTTGCCTAGCATGCATGAGGTCATTGGTTCAATCCCTAGCACTACAATGCTTGCCTGGGATATTTAAGGCCATAGATTCAATACCTAGCACTGAAAAACAAATGATAGAAAGAAAGAAGGAAAGAAAGGTAGAAAGAAAGTAGTTGAAATAACCTGGCATGCTCCATTTCTTTCTCAAAGAATTACTGCCCAGTGTTCTCCCTTTCAAAGTGATTTCTAGAGTTCTAGGGTTCTGGGAAAAATATCTCAGTCAATAAAGTCCTTGTCTTGGGTATTCTCATTGCTGTGAACAAATACCTGACCAGAAGCAACTTAAGGAAGGAAAGGGTTTATTTTTTACTTAAGGTTTTTTGTTGTTGTTGTTGTTGTTGTTGTTTTTTTTAGTTTTTGGAGGTAGGGTTTCACTCTAGTCCAGACTGATCTGGAATTCACTATGTAGTCTCAGGATGGCCCCGAACTCATGGTGTTCCTCCTACCTCTGCCTCCCAAATGCTGGGATTAAAGGTGTGTGTCACCACGCCTGGCCTATTTTTTTTAATTTATGTATTGATAAGTGTGGTGGTTTGAATAGAATAGATGGCCCCCAATATATTCAGTTGTTTATTTGTTTGTAGTTTGCATCTCTAGCCACTTGGCTGGAGGCAATGCCATTGGGTGGATCTTAAGGTGTGGTGGTGGGTTTCAGGTTTCAATCTAAAGATATGCAAAGTGTGCCTAGCTGGAGTTCCTGAAGTGTGCTCTGGCTTTTGACCTTTAGGTTTGTACTGCTCTCTCTCTACTTGGGCCTGTGAAAGCAGGCCAGTTTCTTCTGCTATTATGGAACTTCCCCTGGATCTGTAAGCTTCAATAAATCCCTTCCTCCATAACTGTGCCTGGTCTGAAAGTTCATCTCAGTGAACTTGAAGCTGTCTGCTACAATAAGATATGTTGTATTTTGGAAAGGCATAGATGTCTGGACCATCACATTTCAGGGGACAAAAAGGAAGGAGACAGGCTAGAAAACAAAGGCCTTCCCCCTCCTCCCCCGCGGCAGTGACGTACTTTCTCCAACAAGGCTCTTAACTCCTGAAGATTCTCCAACCTTCCAAAACAGCGCCACCAACTAGGGACCAAGTATTCAAATTCGCGAGCCTATGGGAGGACATTTTACATTCAAACCAAAACATCTTACAAGCATGAGGACCTGAGTTCAATTTATAGAACCCACATTAAAAAAAAACAAACATGGGCTGGAGAGATGGCTTAGCGGTTAAGTGCTTGCCTGTGAAGCCTAAGGATCCCGGTTCAAGGCTCGATTCCCCAGGACCCACGTTAGCCAGATGCACAAGGGGGCACACGCGTCTGGAGTTCGTTTGCAGTGGCTGGAGGCCCTGGCGCACCCATTCTCTCTCTCTCTCTCCCTCTGCCTCTTTGTCTCTCTGTCTGTTGCTCTCAAATAAATAAACAAAAAAAACAAAAAAAAAAAAATTAAAAAAAAAAAAAACCATGGGCTGTTGTTGGTAAAACCCAGTGCTAGAACTGAGGTTTCTCCCCACAGCGAGTTGTTGGTCATGGGCCCTAAAACAAGGCAGGCCATGGCCAAACGCTTGTTTACTTGTTACTTGCTTACACCAGACTTGAATGGTAAGACCCTGTTACTGAAAACACCACATGCTCCCGTGGCGGGACATGGAAAGATCACGCTGGAACTGAGATGGAAGCCAGATCCCAACTGGCTACAGCGCTAATTGTGCTGGAAAGTGCTACGAGAGTTGCTGAGAAATAATGAAAAAAAAAAAAAAAAAAAAACGAACAGGCATTGGAAATGATAGGTCTTTACTTAAATAATCACCATCCTGTGTTCCTGCTGCCAGCTTTTGAGATTGGAACAAGTTGTATTGAATAAATAGTATAGCTTTCTTTACTTGATAGCTGTATTTCCATTGTCATATAGCCATTTCAGAGATAATTTATTTCTTAGCACAAGGCACTATTTTTCTTTCTTTTTGAAAAAAGTTTGCATTTATTTATTGATTGATTGATTGATTTGAGAGAGAGAGGCCAATAGAGACAAAAAGATAGAGCATGGACATGCCAAGGCCTCTAGCCGCTGCAAATGAACTGCAGATACATGCGCCACCTTGTGCACCTGGCTTATTTAGGTCCTGGGTAATTGAAACTGGGTTCTTTGGCTTTGCAGGCAAGCGCCTTTACCAATAAGCCGTCTCTCCAGCCCTATTTTCCTTTTTCTTTTTCTTTCTGCAGTTCTGGGCACGGTACACAAGGCCACATGCATAACTAGGCAAGCACTCGCTCACTCATGTGCAGCTGGTAAAATCAAGACAGACAAACCAACTGTTAGCATGAAACGTAAGTTGTGTGTGAGGCTCAGCATTGCGGTGCAGCTCATAAGATCAGAGGGGTGGGTTAGGGTCTACAGGAACCATGCTTGTGGGACTTAGTGTCGCTCGTGAATGCACGCACCAGGTCCATCTGCCACCTTGCATGAGCCCATGTGCTATTGTCATTTCTCTGTCTCTGCTTGTTTTTATCCCCTTCCGGGCTTCTTCTGCTTATGATGAGAAGATTGTCACCTCCTGAAACCCTCTATCCACACTGGTACCTTCACATCCCCCCCAGGACCAAACTTGTTCCTCTCTGTGACAGTTAATCTCCTGTTGTCAATCTGACAGGATTTAGGATCACCGTGGAAACAGCTCTCACCATAGGTCTGCTAGGAATTTTCTAGATTAGATTAACTGAGGTTGGAAGAGATGATAGATAGATAGATATAGATATCTGCCTCTTTCTGTATCTCATAAATAAATAAAAGGACTCCCAGAACTGAACCTTTAGAACAGGCAGTGACAACCAAATGTAGCCTAGTCCATAAACTACTGTCAATACTACTTAGAAAAAAAGCTTTAAAAGACCAGCTCCCTTGCCCAAATCATACAAGTCAGTGAAAATTGACCCCCCGATTTCTAATAATATTTAAGGCTATCCACCTATAACTCACTTACCAAGGACCTTCCTGGAAAAGCTTAGTTTGGATCTTAACTTTCTCCTCCATGAAGAAAAAAGTTTTATAAAAATAGTTTCATGAGTCTGCAATAAAACAACAGTAAAAGAAACCCAACTTTTCCTATTGTAGACAGCTAAGATATTTTTGCATTTATGTCATTCAAAAATAATTGTTACAAACTTCAAACTTGGCAGGAATGTACTCCCAGTAGAGGAAGGGGAAAAAAAATCAAGCCAATCTGAAGTCGTGAAGATTTAAATAACATGTATAAAAACAAGCACATTTTATGAGTTTTTTAAGAACTTTGACTTAAGGCTTCCTGATTCAAACTTTTTCATTTAAGGATTTTAACTTAAATGATTGTTTTTGCTAATGTGACTTCCACCTAACCCCAGAAAGAAAATATATTAATGAAGCAATCAAGTGAGGTACATGCGTATCAAAGCATACGGAATTCCAAAGATTTTCATAATACTTGTTTGATCTCTTGGGCCATAAGCTTGTCTTCCATTTTCCCTTTGAACAATGTCGTATGGGGCTGGGGAGATGGTTCAGTGGGTAAAGTTCATAACTCATTATTATTATTTATACTCATAGGGCATGCCATAAACTGTATCAAATGTGCTGTGTAGCTGAGTCAACACCAGAACTGTAACTCTGGAATTTCCTGATTCTCGAACGTCTAACTTGATAGCACTGTTTTGTTATATACCATGAGTGGATAGTTTCATTAATGCTAGCCACATTCTAAGTTTGTTTGTTTTTGTCTTTTCAATTTTCCATTGCCTTCCACCAGTTAAGTCATGGTAGCTATGTAAAACAGCCTATGCCAAGAGCTTCTGTCACACAAAAGCAGAGTTCAGCTAATATGGCGGGACTACATGGACACCAAGATTCAAGTTCTTTTTCATGTTTGAGGAAGATTCTTTATGAAGCGATTTTTTTTTTTTTTGAATTCTTAAAATCACCATCGCCTCTTCCTCAAATTTCTGTCAAACAGTCAAGCAGGGCAGAAGGCTGTTGCAAAAGCAAAGAAACATTAGTGGCTCTTATGTAAAGGTCAAACCTTGGTAAAACATGAGCACTCTATTTTTCTATGACCTTTTCCAATAAATGTTACATTTGAAAATGTAGAAGAGAGGGATTAGACTTGGTTACCTTTTACTCACAACCTTTTTTTCTTTTTGGAGTAGATAATTGACAAAAATAAAATCAGAAAATCTTCACTCTGTTCTCCAGTTTGTCCACCCATACCATTCTTGCCTTGAATAGATTACGTTCCGAATGCTACGGTCCAGGTCTTGGTATGGAGCTCTACAAAACCACAGGGTTCTCCTCTCTCCCCGGTCGCTTTCACCTGGGCTCAGACCTCATGACTTGCTGGAGCCAGTTCTTGTTCGCAGGAGCAGGCATAAAGCGTCCAGTCAGTCTTGCTTTAAGACAAGTGGGGTTTCCCCGCAGCTTCTTGTATGCAGGCGCTGTGTAATTAACTTTCTTCTCTATTTAGAAACCTTGATAAGGGGCCTGGGGAGGTATCTCAGTGGTTAAAAGTGCTTGATTGCAAAGCCTGCCAGCCCGGGTCCAATTTGCCAGCGTGCCATTGTAAAGCCAGAGGCAAAAAGTGGCACAAGCATCTGGTGTTGATTTGCAGCAACAAGAGGCCCTAGTGTACACATCTGTGCAAATAGATTAAGTAATTAATTAAAGTATAAGAAGAGAAAATTATTAAAATAGAAATCATGATCAGTGAAGAATCATTAATTTGGGATGATAGGTACAATGATAATGGAGATTTCACCAGCATATGAGGGGCACTTACTACGTACGAGTCAGCCAGCATACTCAGAACAGCCTGTTGCGCTCATCATCCATATCTATAGTGCAAGCTAGAAATATGCTGGAAAAGAGCAAAAATAGAGTATAGGCAAGATGGCATTGGGTTTTTTCCAGCTCATTGCACCTAATATGCTTTTTAAAATTTATTTGAGAAAGAGGCAGATAGAGAGAGAGAATGGGCATGCCAGAGCCTTCAGCCGCTACAAATGAATTCCAGACGCGTACGCTACCTTGTGCATTTGGCTTATGTGGGTCCTGGGGAACCAAACTGGGGTCCTTTGGTTTTGCAGGCAAATGCCGTAACCACTAAGCCATCTCTCTAGCCCCCTAATATGCTTAAAATTTTTTTCCTTTATTTATTTACTAGTAGAGAGGGAGAGAGAAAGAGAAACAGGAAGAGAGTATGGGCGTGTCATAGTCTCCTGCCATTGCAAACGAACTCCAGATGCCTGCAACACTTTTGCCTGGTTTTATGTGGGTACTGGGGAATTGAACTCAGGCAGGCAGACTTTGCAAGCAAGTGATTTTTAACCCTTGAGCCATATCCCAGCCCCCCAATATGATTTTTTAAAGCTTCATTTCTGTATTTATTTGAGAGACAGAGAAAAAGAGGCAGACAGAGTGAGCATGGGTGAGGGCTTCCTGCCACTGCAAATAAACTCCAGACACATGTGCATCTGGCTTCAGGTGGGCAATGGGGAATTGAACCCCAGCAGCAGGTCCTGCAAGCAAGAGCTTTTAATCACTGAGATATCTCCCCAGCCTTGATTTTTTTTGTTAAAGGACATCATAGGCCAGGCATGGTGGCATACACCTTTAATCTGGAGGCTCACCATGAGGCCACCTTGAGACTACAGAATGAATTCCAGGTCAGCCTGGGCTAGAATGAGACCCTTTCTTGAAAAAAAAAAAGGACACCATAAAGTTCATAAAGTTTTAGTACTGAATGTGGTACCCATTCATCCCATTTTTCCCCCTGTGCCTGCCTTGGAAGTGACCATAGGAAATTTTCCTGAGTCTGGTGTATTCACTCTCATCTGTGTAACTTGGTGGCATTGATCCTCCTTTGTACATTCTTCCATCAAACAAACAGCATCTTTTCCTTCTTTCTTTGATTTCTTTTCCTTATTAGCACATATTCAATGTTCAAAATAATGGTTTCCATTATTTCATATATATATACATATATATCTATGATGTATTTTAGTCATACTCACCCCCTATTGCCCTCTCATTTCCTATTCTAAATAGTCCCCATTTTACCTTCACATCATAAATTATAAATATATACACATATATATTATATAATCATGTCATATATATTTAATTTTTCTTTGTTTTGATTTTGGTTTTTCAAGGTAGGGTCTCACTGTAGCCCAGGCTGACCTGGAATTCACTATGTAGTCTCAGGGTGGCCTTGAACTCATGGTGACCCTCCTACCTCTGCTTCCCGAGTGCTGGGATTAAAGGCATGCACCACCATGCCCAACATATATTTAAATTTTTAAATTATTGATGGATATAATTTTACTATGTATGAGAGAAAATATTCTATGTCTTTCTGGGTCTGGCGTATTTCTCCTTATATGATGATCTCCAGTTTCATCCATTTTCCTGAAAATGACATCATTCTCCTACATGACTAATTAAAACATCACTGTGCATATACACCGCATTTTCTTTAACCTTTCACCTGTGGGTGGGCACCTAGGCTGGTTCTATGACTTGGCTACTGTGAGTAGCTCCACGACGGACACTGTCATCTTTTCCTAAAAGTTACCTATGACAGCATCTGATTAGGAAGACATTGTTAATGTGGAATTTATTCCCCCACAGCTTGAACTGGTCTTGAGTGACCCGCTTTAGCCCTGTTTTCTCCATAAACCATGCTGCTTTGTGTGCAACCTTGAAAAGGAGTGGGTTGTTGTTTCTGCACATGTTGCAGAAACGCCTGTCCTCTATTCAGTCATATTCAGTCCTTACCGTGGCTAACCGGGCAGTGCTTTTCCCATTAGCTGCTGAAAGAGCCAGAGTGGGAACACAGGCACAGAAGCCATGGCAAGGCTGGAACACTGATCTATCAGCCCTAACTTTCTCTAAAACCAGCAGCATTTTCCTTTTCATTTATCATGGAAAATAACCCATAAAAATTGTCTATAGTTCAAAAAAAGCCCTAAAAGATAAATTAAACATTGGCTTGTAGCAAGCAGCTGATAACATCACATGAGGGATGCTGTGGAGAGGAAAAGGAGAGCGAGGCTGTGCCTGACCTGGTGCTGGCTTTATGGTAGAATGATACAGCACTTTCAAAAAAAAAAAAAAAAAAATCGAAGATGGGCTGGGGAGATGACTCAGTGGTTAAAAACATTCCCTTGAGAGCTGGATGTGGTGGCACACACCTTTAATCCCAGCACGCGAGAGGCAGAGGGAAGAGGATCAATGTGAGTTCGAGGCCACCATGAGACTACATAGTGAATTCCAGGTCAGCCTGGGCTAGAGTGAAACCTTACCTTGAAAACAAACAAACAAAAGCACTTCCTTGTAAAGTCTATTGGCCTACGTTCACTCCCTGCAAACCTACACAGAGCCAGATGCACAGAGTAGCACATGCATCCAAAGTTCACTTGCAGTGCTCTTGTCATGTGTTTTGTTTCTCTCTCTCTCTCAAATAAATAAATAAAAGTATTTTTGAAAATATTGAAGATTCAAAGTACAAGTTCAGAAAAGATTTTCTATCATAAATTTCCTTTTAGAAATTAAAGTAATTTGAGGGAAGCACTGCTATTCTTCTTACAGATAAAAATAGTGTGTCATAGTCAGCTCCATGCTTCCAGGACGAACCTCCAAACCAGACACAGTTTGTGGGAGGACGGATTTATTTCAGGCTTACAGATCCAGGGGAAGTTCCATCATGGTAAAAGAGGCTGGCACCCTTTCGCAGATCCGAGTACAGAGAGAAGAAACCACCACCAGCACCACCAAAGGCAAGCACCCGATCAACAGCAGGGAACATGGCAGAGATCACTCTGCAGACCTTTAGGCTAGAAGCAGACTCACCCTTAGGATCATCTTAGGGCTAGACCCCAGGATCCACCCACAGTCCAGCCAGGTGTCTGGAAATCCAAGTTACAAGCTTTAATGAAACGTTTGAGGGCTGGAGAGATGGCTTAGTGGTTAAGGTGTTTGCCTGTGAAGCAGGTCCCATGTAGCCAGATGCAGTGACACAAGCTCGCAATGTCACACATGACAAGGGGACACATGCTTCTGGAGTTTGTTTGCAGTGGCTGAAGGCCCTGGCATGCTCGCTCTTTCTTTCTTTCTTTCTTTCTTTCTTTCTTTCTTTCTTTCTTTCTTTCTTTCTCTCTCTCTCTCTCTCTCTCTGTCTCCATATACATATATATGTATGTATGTATGCCTCTTTCCCTCTCAAATAATTAAAATAAAATGAATTTTTTAAAAACTGAGCATAAGTCAGGTGTGGTGGTGCACACCTTTAATCCCAGCACTCAGGAGGCAGAAGTAGAAGGATCGCCATGAGTTTGAGGCTACCCTGAGACTACATAGTGAATTCCAGATCAGCCTGAGCTAGAGTGAGACCCTACCTCGAAAAAAAAAAAAAAAAAAATTGAGTCTATGGGGGGTGGGCACCAATTCAAACAACTACACATAGCATGATCCTATTTGTATGGAAAGAGTATATGCTTGCAAAACCTTCGGACAGTACACATCAAAATATTGATGGCATTTATTAATATCTAAGTGGTAGAATTATGTGTATTTTTCCTCTTGGCTTTACATTTTATGAAATGTCTAAAAGGAGTAAGTCTAATTTTCTAACAAGAATTATGAAAGTTACTATTGAAAGCCACTTTTAGGATAATCTTGTTATTTTTTTTTCTAAAAACAAATTTGCGTTTGGGAACAGTGTTAATGAGTTTTCTGGGATGCCTCAGCCTTTTAGATTGGTGTCACTCAGCCTTGCTGTCCTCCCTATAAAATGCTGCAGACTCAGGTAAGACTTTTTCTCCTCTTCCAGCTTTTTATGACTCCACTCCTCTCTTTCTCATGCCTCCCACCTCCTCTTTTGTTTTCCTTCTGAGGTGCTGGGGATGGAATGCAGAGCCCCCCCCCCCCACATGTCCCCAAGCTCACTGTCTATTCTGTATGCTCCCCTGGCCCAGCAGTTTCTCCCTACCTTTCTCCTCCCTGGAGTTGTTGCTCCCCTGACACCCGACATCTTGTCGCCCCTCACATTCCCTCCCACACTCAGTTGCACTCTCCTGTGCTTTGTCACACTTTTATTTGTGTGTGTGTGTGTGTGTGTGTTTTTTTTTTTCCGAACAATAGCAATGACTATTGTCTGTATTCAAAGTAATCGCACTGGGCAAGGCAGATAGCTCAGTGTGGATTAAATGCTTGCCACGCAACCAAGTTCAAATCTCCAGACCCCATGTAAAAGCCAGAGGCTGTGGTGGGCTTTGAAACAGGAGAATTTCCCACAAACTCATGAATGGAGCAGTGAACAATGAAAGACCCTGCCTCAAACAAGGTGGTAAATGAAGATAGACACTCCCCTCCCCCCCAAAAAAGTCCTCTGACTTCCACACAAGCACTGCGGCACAAGTGTGCCCGCACTCATCCACACACACACACACACGAGTGGGCATGCATACACGCCATAATTAAACACGTCATTTGGGGGCGAGGTTGAGACAGGAGCTCACTCTAGCCCAGGATGACTTGGAACTCATCTGTAGCTCCAGGTTGGCCTAGAACTCATGGCAGTTCTCCTACTTGAGCCTCATGAGTGCTGGGATTAAAGGCATGAGCCACCACACTGGAGTAACAAATAACAATTAAAAATAAATAAATAAGCTAGGCGTGGTGGTGCCACCACGCCCTTAATCCCAGCACTCGGGAGGCAGAGATAGGAGGATTGCCGTGAGTTCGAGGCCACCCTGAGACTCCATAGTGAATTCCAGGTCAGCCTGAGCTAGAGTGAGACCCTACCTCGAAAAAATAATAATAAATAAATAAATAATAAATAAGATAAAAAAAAATAAATCATGCCGACTGTAGATATTGCTCAGTCGTTAAGGCACTTGCCTGCAAAGTCTAACAACCTGGGTTCAATTCCCCAGTACCCACGTAAAGCCAGATGCACAAAGTGGCACATGCATCTGTAATCTGTTTGCAGTGGCTAGAGGCCCTTGTGCACCCATATTCACTCTTTCTCTCTCTCTTTCCTTGAAAATAAATAAAATATTTCAAATTAAAAGAAAAGAAATCATGCTATTTTGGCTTTCAGAGTACCCCAGCAAGATGGAGTCTTGCACAGAAGACTCTACTGTGTTGCTATGATAGCTGGTCTACCTGGTGTCACTGACATTCCATGAACAAGCCATCTCACTTATGCAGAGGAGTCCCTGACACCAAGATATGCCATCTTTGACTTAGGGTTTTAAAAAAAAAGACCCCAAATGAGCCAACGAGTGCAATAGTGGCACGTCTGTCATGGTGGAAACCAACTGCCCTCCAATTGGACTGGAGGCCCACTCCATGGGGGGGAATACATCCCTGATACTGAAAACTTAAAACAGGGGTAGTCATGAGCCCTAGGGGTGTAACATCTGCTGATGTCTGGAAAAAGGTATATACTATGCTTATCAAACTGCCCAATAAGCACTTCTCTTAATATTTATACCCTTATATTAACGCTACTTTCATTTTGGGTAGAGAATCTTCTCTTTTCAGATGGCAGTGACCTTGGGATGACTCAGAAGGTATCATAGTGCTGGAAAGAAGTGACTGGAGTACTGAGTAACATCTCAATCACACCTTCCAAGGCTCAGGGTCTAATGCGGAAGAGGTGGCGGAAACAATGTAAGAGCCAAAGGAAGGGTAGGACTCCTTACAACATCCTCCCTCCAGACATAAAATGGCCTGGATATCCATGACCTCACAGTGCCTGACACTACCTACACAAGACCATCATAAGAGAAGGAAAAGATCACGACATCAAAATAAAAGAGAGACTGATTGAGATGGGGAGGGGATATGATGGAGAATGGAATTTCAAAGGGGAAAGTGGAGGGAGGGAGAGTAGCACCATGGGATATTTTTTATAATCATGGAAAATATTAATAAAAATTAAGAAAAAAAAAAAAAGACCAAAGTCCTGCTCTGTGGCCACATGAATGTGTGGAGCTCTACTCTACAGCCCTGGAGGCCACCTATATTGCCCAGTACATGGTAAAAAGTAGCAAAGATGGCTTTCATATGGGAGCATGGCTCTGCCCTTTCCCCATCATTCACATCTACAAGACGTTGCACTGCACTGGGGCTGACAGACCCCGACGAGTATGCAAGCAGGCCACCTTTGGCAAGCTCCAGGGCATGGTAGCTAGGGTCCATATGGGCCAAGTCATCATGTCCATCCCACCGAGCTACAGAAAAGGAATGTACTTGGGGTCTTAGGCAGGGCCAACTTCAGATTTCCTGACCTCCAGAAGATCCACCCGTGGGTGTTTCTTTTTTATTTTTTTGCCACACTTAATGCAGATAAACTTGAAGCTGTGGGGTGGCTGAGAAGCAATACATCCTGGATGGCTGCAGGGTTAAGAGTGTCCCCACTTGTGGTGCCCAGAACAAATAGCAGCTATGCTGCCTGTGGTGGTTTGAATAGATGGCCCCCAATATATTCAGTTCTTTATTTGTTTGTAGTTTGCATCTGCAGCCACCTGGCTGGAGGCAGTGTCACTAGGTGGATCTTAAGGTGTGGTGGTGGGTTTCAGATTTCAATCTAAAGATATGTAAAGTGTGCCTAGCTGGAGTTCCTGAAGTGTGCTGTGCTGTGTGGCTTTTGGCTTTTGGCTTGTGCTTCTCTCTCTCTCTCTGCTTGGGCCTGTGAAGGCAGGCCAGCTTCTTCTGCCATTATGGAACTTCCCTGGATCTGTAAGCTTCAATAAATATCCCTTCCTCCATAACTGTGCCTGGTCTGGAAGTTCATCTCAGCGAACTTGAATCTGTCTGCTACACTGCCCCTCCCTGGGTCACACCCACCAGTAAGTCCTACCTCTGGTCTAAATGACCAGGACGCGTCTCCATCTGTTTCTAAGGCTCTTTCTGTTGCCTTCCACTCATTTGTTGCTTGGTTGCAACTGCAATCTATGTGGTCATATTGTTAGAAATCCCAAAGACACCCAGCAACCACATGAAGGGCCATTGCAGACTACCCTCGTGGGACCTTTGACCTTTCTGTTCATTGTCTTTTATGGCTGCATTACAATAATATCTGAACCTACCCTCCCAAGTGGCTCCATAACTTCTCAGGAAGATTGCTGTAAGTCCCCAGAGATTGTCTGAAGCCGTATCTATCCTCCTCATAAATCCTCATAATGCCCATTCCTTACCCATTGACCCACAGAGTTTATGAGGGCATCCAGTGCTTTCACTAGCTCCTGCTCTCAGAGTCAAAAGGAGCCGGATGTAATTAACTCAGTAGGTCAGTGTGACATCCTGTTTCCATAGATTAAAATGGTTAAGGTTTTTGTTTTGTTTTTTGTTAATAGAGAGAGAGAGAGAATTGGCACGCCAGGGCCTCAGCCACTTCAACCGAACTCCAGATGCTTGTGACACCTAGTGGGCATGTGTGTGACTTTACGCTTGCCTCACCTTTGTGCCGTCTGGCTTACATGGGATCTGGGGAGTTGAACATGGGTCTTTAGACTTTGAAGGCAAGCGCCTTAACTGCTATGCCATCTCTCCAGCCCATGGTCCAGGTTTTTGTGTGGTGGCAAAAAAGTGAACATGTGCTTGTGGCCAGACAGTGACTGTACCTCGCTGACACATACAACGAAACATTGTAACAATTTTTTTCTTCTTCTTCTTTCACTAAACCACATAAGTAGTTACACTTCAAGGGCCAGAGACTGCTAATTTATCCCGGTAAAGATGCAGAGGTAGGTTAACTCAGTGGTAGGATGCTTGCCTATCATGAGCAAGGCCTTGGGTTCCATCCCTGGTACTGCAATCAATCAATCAATCAATCAATCAATCGGTAAAAAACACTAGCAATGAAGATACAACATCTGGTATAGAATCAGTACCTGGGTGGCCCTACTCACTTCATGGCTTGATTCGTTTGATTTCCACAAGGGCTGTACAGGCGAATAGAATGGGGATATGATGGAAGTAACCACCATTACATTCCTTTGCCTCTCACTACAGTTCTTCTTGGGATACAATATTGCTTTCCTTCATTATCTTTTTAAAATTTAATTAATTAATTTATTTATTTGACAGAAAGAGGCAGATAGAGAGAAAGGGCACGCCAGGGCCTCTAGCCACTGCAAACGAACTCCAAAAGCATGTGTTCCCTTGTGCATCTGGCTTATGTGGGTCCTGGGGAATTGAACCAGGGTCCTTAGGCTTCACAGGCAAACAAATGCCTTAACCGCTAAGCCATTTCCCCAGCCCCTCCTTCGTTATCTTACTGGGCAGAAGGCAGTTCCAAAGACCTGCACTTGGCCCCACCTCCCATAGTGGCTCTTACTCCATACATCAGTCATACAATGCAATGATTCAGCCTGCAGTTAAATACATGGATCTCAATTATTCAACTGGGGGCTGACATAGCAAACAACAAGACAGGGCTGTAGACTTATGAGACGTAATAGTCAGATAAACCTGGCTTCCCTAAGTTTCTTCTATAACTGAAGGATCATGAGTTTGCTTCACCCAGTAGCCTTCAGAAGGCCTGGGGCACTTCCCTTTTCTGTCCATAACCTCATTCTGGTACATTACCATGGGTCCCTTTGGGGAAGAAATGACAGAACTGATAGCAGTTATATTTATGTAGTGGCGCTGTAGGGTCTTTTCTTAAGGGTACCCAGTCTCTCCTTCAATTGAAGAGAGAATCAGCTTGAGATCCTGAAACTTAGTTAACTAGTTTTCTGCTCACCTAGCTCTCACGCACGTGAAGTGACTCCTTAGTCAACTGTCCATATCTTATCTCACCAGGACCCCTACGGAACCTCGTGAGAGAAGGTTGAGATTCCAGCCTGGCTGCTGCTATCTGTTATATCCACCTTGTCTGTTATATATGCTGCCTGGATGCTTGTAGTCCAGAATTCTTTCACTGTGACTGATACTCGAGAGCTCAGTTCCACAGCAGCAGAATCAGCCCCACCCTAGAGAGGAGAGCCATAATTGATCTTCTCCTTCTTTTTTGATTTTTAAAAATATTTATTTATTTATTTAGGAGAGAGAGAGAATGGGTTCACCAGGGCCTCTAGTCACTGCAAAAGAACTCCATCGAGCTACATTTGCCACCTTGTGCATCTGGCTTACGTGAGTACTGGGGAATTGAACCTGGGTCCCTAGGCTCCATAGGCAAGTGCCTTAACTGCTAAGCCATCTCTCCAGCCCCTTAATACATTTTTATTTACTTATTTGCAAACAGAGGGAGAGAGGAGAGAGACAGAGAGGATGGATACACCAGGACCTACATCCACTACAAATGAACTCCAGATGTATCTGCCACTTTGTGCATCTGGCCTTACTCGGGTACTGGGGAATCCATCTCTGGTCGTTAGGTTCTGAAAGCAAGTGACTTAAACCCTGAGCCATCTCTCCAGTCTTCTAGAGAAATTTTAACTGAACCACTCAAGGTTATCTAGCTCGTAAATGTTGATTCTAGTATTCAAACATAAAACACTTAGGTGTTCTGATCATAGAGCCCATAATTTTACTAACTGTTGTTAGTGCTCCTCTTACTAGTATGTTTTATTTACCAGTGCTGGGGATCAAACCAAGATCCTTGCACCCATAATTGATCTTCTTGTGTGTTCCCTCATTAGTGAATTTTTTTTTTTTTGGTTTTTCTCAACTCTGGCCCAGGCTGACCTGGAATTCACTCTGTAGTCTCAGGGTGGCCTTGAACTCTTGATGATCCTCCTACCTCTGCCCCCCAAGTGCTGGAATTAAAGATGTGCACCACCATGGCCGGCTGTGAATTCTTTTTTTAAAAATTATTATTAGTTATGTACACAGTGTGTATATAGCCATGTTGGAACCATTGTTAGCCTCTTGCCTGTCCTCCCCCTCTGCAGGGACCCTCCTCGTTGGGGAATGTGGGTCGTGCATTGTGAGGGTTAGCCATCAGTTATGGGGAAGAGGAAATGTCTCTGTGCATAATGTCCCAACATGTGGCTCTAACAATCTTTCTGCCCCTCTTTCGCAAATTTCCCTGAGCCATGTTGGGTTCGTTTTAGGTCTATTTCAGTGATGAGGTCTTGGGAGCCTCTGTGTCTCTGGATATCTGGTTTGGTAGGAGTTGGGTGTTCTCTGTGTCTATCTCCTTCACCCTTGTGCTGGTACCAGGTTCACAAAGAAAATAGCACTCTTTCTCATTTCCCCAGTTACTCTTGGTTTCAACTGGGGCCCTGCTGAGGTGTGATGGGCTGATTCTCTCCTCAGGATCTGCATCCATCTCAAAAAGAGAAGCAAATTCTCCAATGGAGAGTGAACCCAACACAGATAAATGGGATAACCATTATTATTTTAGAGAGAATTTAATAGGTATAGGCCCTCTTGTAGCCCACGATTGGTGAGAGCTTGATAATGGAGAGTGGGCTCGTTTTTTGGACATGGTTCTTGCTTGTTTCCCAGCTCCAGCTATGTGTTCCGTTCCACTGAGTGGATCAGTTAGCCAAATTGAGAGCAGTTGATTACGCACCATGGCTGTGTGCCACTATTGCACTTGTGTGAGCATCACATCAGGTTGTTTGCTGCTGAGTAGCTTAGGCTACAAGTTGCTTGGACAGATGTTAGTCATTTTCCCACAGTCACTCATGTAGCACCTTCTGGTACTAGAAGAGCTAACTGTCTGGGGACTGACTCTCTTCCAGAGTCCAGCCAGGACACTCCATGTTCCGTACCAACAGCATATGGTATCTTCAGAAGTAGGGTCTTACCACTAACCTTTGGTGGGTCATCAAGTACTCTGACAGAAATCTGTCTTCTTTCCTTGTAGGTCTCTCTGATCAACAGCTCATTGTGGATGTTAACCACATGCTGGTAGTGGAAGTTACAGGCCAGAGCCAAGGACCAGCTGTGAATACTTTTTGCTTCAGTCACAGGAAGTTTCCTTAGACTACATGCTCAAGGGAAGAGTTCCCTGTATCACATAATAAATCTATTCTGACATTTCTGTCTCCCCAAGCCTTCTGACCCACTCCTTAGAACTCTGCAGGGCAGTTGGATCACCTCACCATGTTTGATTTTTAGGAAGCAACTCCAGCACATATGAATATACATGAGCAGAATTTCTTGAGATCTGGGAGAGCAGAAAGCTAGCTAGCTTCAGGATCTCAGCCAATTTACTCCCATGAATTGATGAAGAGACTGGGACCCCTTGAGCAAAGACCATAAAATGACACTACAGGAATATACAGTTATTATTTCTCCTATTTCTTTTTGTTTATTTTAGAGAGAGAGAGAGAGAGAGAGAGAGAGAGAGAGAATTGGCGTGCTGGGGCCTCAGCAACTGAAATCCAACTCCAGACAATTGCACCACCTAGTGGGCATGTGCAACCTTGCACTTGCCTCACCTCTGTGAGTCTGGCTTACATGGGATCTGGAGAGTTGAACATGGGTCCTTAGGTTTCGCAGGCAAGTGCTTTAGCCACTAAGCCATCTCTCCAGCCCTCCTAAAGGGAGCAGTGGTCATGTACCCCAGGATGAGTTCAGGACATGAGACTTCCAATCACAGGAGACTGCTTTCCTCCATGAATTATCACCTACCCCGCCTTAGATGGTGCGCTCTCTAGTCCAACCCCCTCCAGACCTGTCCTGCCATACACCTTCTATTTCCCATCAGTACACATCAGCCAGCAGCTAGACTTGTAAAGGAAGGCAGAGCAGCCCCTGAGGACACTCAGTACCCTGTGAGGCTGTTTTCCCAGATGAGGCCTTGGAAGGGCCTCTGGGAGAACAGAGGCTCCTTTCCTACGGGATGCAATGCTGCTTCAGCTAACGCGGAGTTCAGGAGGTCCTAAGGGCTCAAGCTTTGCTGGCTCATACACTGCCTTTTCCAAGTCCCAGCGTCTCTCATATTTCTTATCAGGGCTCCAATTTCAGCATAGGAATTGTGTATTCGCTAACTGTTGAGTCTTCACAATCAAATCTCACATACGGAAAACAAGTTGTGTGTGTGTTCATGTATGTTGACATGAGCATACACGTGTGCACGTGGAGGTCAGAGACCGACCTTAGGTGTTGGCCTTTGCCTTTCAACTTGTTTGAGATAGGGTCACTTGTCATTCACCACTGTGTATGCCAGCCAGGACAGCCTGCCCACGTGATTCCAGGGTTCCCCTGCCTATACCTCCCATCTGGCCATAGGAGAGCTAGGATTAAATGCTGTCGCCGGAAACGTTTTTCCAGTGAAAACATATCTTTTCATCGCAAGCAGGGCACAGACAACAGACCAAAGGCCCATTCTTGGTGGACCAACGAGTTTATGGGGGTTACTGACACGGCAGTGTAATGGGTTGCTTACAGGAGCAACAGATGACTCAAATGCAGCTGCATGATGAGAAATCCAATCCCCTGTTGGAGGAGGACCTCCCCATAGCTGCATCTACAGGAAGCCCTCCCAGGACCGCTGCGTCTCAGGGACACACTGCGTACCTACAGGCAGCTGGGAAGCTCGAGCGAGTCTCTCTTCTCCAAGCAGTTGTTCTGCCCTAGGGCGGGGTCTTACAGCCCTTTCCCAGACTTGTTGACTTCCCGAGTCTCCGGAACTTCCCTCCTGCCCCTCCCAGGAAGGAACGTTTCCCTTTCTAATTAATATAACCTCAGAAAGTGGTTTTGGGACCTCTTAAGTTTCAGGTGTCCCAGACTTGCCTTCCTGAATGAGAGCCTCTTCCTCTCTTCAGGAGAGAAGATTTCAGTTTGGAGGAATCTGCTACACAACAGGTGCATATGGTACTGCATCCAGCTCTACGTGGGTTCAGGGGGCCCAAACTCAGTCTCATCTCTCAGGCTAAAACAGTTGTACCAGAAGTGACCCTACAAAGAAAGCCCTCCAAAAGGAATGTTGTTGTTGTTGTTTATGTTTATTTATTTATTTGAGAGCGACAGAGAGAATGGGTGTACCAGGGCCTCCGACCACTGCAAACCAACTCCAGACGCGTGCGCCCCTTGTGCATCTGGCTAACGTGGGTCCTGGGAAATCGAGCCTCGAACGGGGGAGGGGGGGGGACTCCTTAGGCTTCACAGGCAAGCGCTTAGCCACTAAGCCATCTCTCCAGCCCCCACATTCACTCTTAAGTACCACCGTGGTGTGATAATTACTAGCTCACAGCAGCGTTGTGGTCCCTATGTTTTTTATCAGTGATGGATTGTGGAAAGAGGCCCACGATCCCTGAAGCATTTTCCATCATAGTAATGGTACTTGAACAGTATGAGAATGTGTATTACATGGATTAGTCAGATTTTTGTTACCTTAATGAAATAACTAAAGTAAACCCTCACGTCTTTAATCCCAGCACTCAGGAGGCAGAGGTAGGAGGATCACTGTGAGTTCGAGGCCACCCTGAGACTACATAGTTAATTTCAGGTCAGCCTGGGCTAGAGTGAGACCCTACCTCGAAAAACCAAAAAAATAAAAATAAATAAATAAAATATTAATATTTATTTGGGCTGGAGAGATGGCTTAGCGGTTAAGGTGTTTGCCTACAAAGCCAAAGGACCCAGGTTCAATTCTCCAGGACCCATGTAAGCCAGATGCACAAGGTGGCGCATGCATCTAGAGTTTGTTTGCAATGGCCAAAGGCCCTGACACACCCATTCTCTCACTCTTTCTCTCTCAAATAAATAAATAAATAAAAATATTTTTAAAAACTAAAGTAAACCACTTTATAAAGAAAGAGGTTTGTTGGGCTGGAGGGATGGCTTAGCGGTTGGGGAGTTTGCCTGCAAAGCCAAAGGACCCAAGTTTGATTCCCCAGGACCTACGTTAGCCAGATGCACAAGGGGGTACATACGTCAGGAGTTTGTTTGCAGTGGCTGGAGGGCCTGCCACACCCATTCTCATTTTTTCTCTCTCTCTCCCTCACAAAAAAGGAAGGAAGGAAGGGAGGGAGAGAGGGAAGGAGGGAAGGAGGGAGGGAGGGAAGAAAGAGAAAAGGTTTGTTTTGACTCACAGTTCTGGAGGTACAATGCCCAAACAGCATGGTGCAGGCTCTGGCAATGGCCTTGTCATGCCATGGCAGTGGCAAGTGCACATCTCTCTGTGCCTGGCATCTCCCCCTCTTCCTATAAAGTCACCAGAGTCCAGTCAAATGCCCTAAGTTAATTTGAGCACTTTCTGAAGGTCTTGTCTCACTCCTGTCATGCCCCTCCCCTTTGCCTTGTTGTTCATTGGTAGGCAAATGCTCTACCACTGAGTTTGCAGGGTCACTTTCTGGTCCTACTGTTTTAGCCTGAGTGCCCCTGATATTGTAAAGCCTGGGCTGAGAAGATGGTTCAGCAGTCCCAGGTACTTGCTTACAAAGCCTGCCAGACTGGGTTCAATAAGCCAATCCCAAGTGGTGCATTTGTCTGGGATCCCAACGTACCTACGTCAATAGGAGGCAGAGGCAGGAGATTCTAAAGCTCACAGGCCAGCTAGTCTGATGTTCACCTGGACTCTGGCAGTTTCTTTGCAGCAGCCAGAGATCCTGCCTCGAAGAAGGTGGAGAGCAGACCCTCAGACCCCTACACACATGCCATGCATGTGCACATACACACACACACAAATAATTTTTTTGTTTAATTTTAAAATGTAAAGCCCAAAATAAGAGTTTGTATTCAGGTCGTCTATTTTGGGCACTGATCCCAAGGAATAAGAATAGGGACTGGGCGTGGTGCTGCACGCCTTTAATCCCAGCACTCTGGGAGGCAGAGGTAGGAGGATTGCTGTGAATTCGAGGCCACCCTGAGACTACATAGTGAGTTCCAGGTCAGCCTGGGCTAGAGCGAGACCTTACTATGGAAAAAAAAAAAAAAAAGAACAGGGAACTTGAGGGCTGGAGACATGGTTTAGCAGTTAAAGCATATGCCTGCAAAGCCTAAGGACCCAGGTTCGATTCTCCAGGTCCCACGTAATCCAGATGCGTGTAGTGGTGCATGCATCTGGAGTTCGTTTGCAGTGGCTAGAGGCCCTGGCACACCCATTCTCACACTCTCTCTCTCCCACATTCTCTCTGTCTCTAATAAAATAAATAAAAATAAATTTTTTTTTAAAAAAAGAATAGGGGCCGGGCATGGTGGCACACGCCCTTAATCCAAGCACTTGGGAGGCAGAGGTAGGAGGATCACCGTGAGTTCAAGAAGTGAGACCCTACCTGGAAAAAAAAAAAAAAAAGAATAGGGAACTTGAAAGAATAAGACAGGGAAGGAGGGAAAATCATCCAAAGATGGGTTATTAAGTTCGTCACTGTACTAGTTACTTTCTTGTTGCTGCAACAGAAAGCCTAACAAAAGCAACTTAAGGCAAGAAGGGTTTATTTTGGCTCACACTTTGAAGGTAGCCTACCATGGCAGGGAAGGCACGGCAGGAGTGTGCGGCCGCTGGTCACATCACATTTGCAGTCAAGAAGCAGAGAGAGACCAATGTTGCTGTTTTAGCATGCTTTCTCCTTTGTCGTGTATACGGGTATGTATGTGTGCTGTGCGTGATTGCGTGCTTGCATGTGTTTCTGTGCGTGCGTGCGTGTGCGTGTGTGCGTGTGTGCGTGCGTGTGCATAGAGAGGTTGACATTGGGCATCTTCCTTGATCACTCTCACCAATTCGACTAGTCTATCTAGCTCACCTGGCATTTATGTGGGTGCCTGAGAGCTGAACTCTGGTCCTCACACTCGCCTGGCAAGTATTTTATCCACTGAGCCCACTCCCACTGCTAGCTTTCTCCTTTATATTCAGATAACCCGGGCAAGGTTATCCTTGCTCAGTTGAACCTTTCTTGAAACACCCTCATGGTTTGAAGGACTGAGGAACCAGAGGGATGCCATGACAGGCTTCAGAGTCACCAGTAGGCCTAAGTTTCTGTTTCCCAATAAGGTTTAAATAATAATTTAACACTTACTGAAAAAAGATCACAAACTGCTTATGCCATACATTTCTATAGTCATAAGACAAGTTGCTTAAGTTCCTCAAACACACATAGCCAATCACAATAAAGGTTACCTAATCTGCTTGAAATTCTCGTAGCCCCCTGCCCACCAGCACTGCCCCCCAGCATCCTAAGCCTATCAGAAAAATACAAGTGCAGTTACTACTTAAATCTACCAATCATGTAACCATTCTCTACTTCTTTGTTCAAATCCCTATAAAAACCTGCCCCCTGCTGCTCAGGGCTCTTGTACGGATCCACTGCGTTGGTGAAGTCAAGAGTCCGAGCTTAAGCCTGAAATAAAGCTCCTTGCCTTTGCATACGTGTTTGGTTCTCCTTGGTGGTCACTGGGGGTGCTGAGAACTGGACATAACAGGTTGACAATGAAGATTAACCATCGTGATCATCACTGTGGGCAAGTGAAGCTTCATCCGTCTAGGAACCCTTTGAGCACCTGTACAAACCATGAACGTTCTGCATTGGTCAAGTGTTGCCACAGGCATAAAGCCCTTGACAGCTTTGCACAGCCATTGTGTCAGAAGAGCTGACAAATTTCTACAGACAACCCCAGGACAGAAAGAGAAAGAAAGTAGCGGAATGTGATACAGTGGAGGTAAGATACTCATAGGATATGCTAGAACATTGCTGGTGAGAGTCTTAGTGGTTAGGACGTTACTGAAGGCTGCCCTTACCTAACAGCACTGACAACAGTTACATCATGTATCTGGGATGAAAGAGTGAGAGAACAGGGTTCAAGACACCACACTTGGGGCTGGAGTGTAGCTCAGTGGAAGGACACTGCCTTGCGTACACAAGACCCTGGGTTCTAGTCTCAGAATTTCAAAATAAAGCAAAAAAAAAAGCCATATAAGATGAGTCTGTTACCTCTTGTAAAACATTGCCTCATATTAAATACTCTTGGTCCTCTATTTGATTACTCTGATTCCCTTCGGACACCTTCTCAATAGGACCCTTTCTCCACCTGTAAAGATGACTCTAACCGCACCCTTATTACCTAACAGCAGCATTTGCTAGTTATTCTAGTTTCATTTGTCAACTACCAGATAATGCCTCTTTCTTCAGATTGGTTCTCCTACTATTTAACTCTCCCTGGTCATAAGGTCTAATATTGGTTGTGACGGCTTATAAGGTGAGGCCTCCTGAGGTGTAGATTCAGAGTCAGAAGTTTGTGTGCAGAAAGTTGATTAGGGATCAGCACCAACGGGGATGGGAGGAGCTGTATTTGAGTGCTAATGCAACGAGAGCCAGGCTGCAGCATATCCCAGCATCATGCAATGGGGCTGACTTTGTATCCTGCCTCCGTGAATCGTTGGTTGAGGACTGGCTGAATGTGCCTAATCTTGTTTGATCTTGGAAGCTAAGCAAGGTCAGGCCTGGCTCATACTTGGATGGGAGAACTGGCTCCAGAGAGGGACCAAGAGCATTGTATCAGGGAGTGACTCAGCTGAGAGCGTGCAGTGGCCAGCACTAGGACAATGGCTCTGAAGGGAGGCTCCGAGCAGTGCTTCCCACAGTGAGCACAATCCACTCGTTCTGCTTCGAGTCTGTTCTCTGTGAATTGGGTTCTACAAACAATTTCTCTAGGATTCTGATAGTTTTTCCCTGAAAAATGTAAATTTTCTTTTTTTTTTTTTCTTTTAAATTTATGTATTTGAGAAAAAGAGAAAGAGGCAGAGAGAGGGAGAGAGAATGGGCACACCGGGGCCTCCAGCCACTGCAAACGAACTCTAGACGCGTGCGCCCTCTTGTGCATCTGGCTTACGTGAGTCCTGGAGAATTGAACCGGGATCCTTTGGCTTTGTAGGCAAATGCCTTAACCGCTAAGCCATCTCTCCAGCCCAAAATTTAAGTGTTCTCTAAGTGCAGTAATGAATCCTGAGGCCCCAACCAATTCTTTTTCTCTTCTACCACCTATTCCAGATCCCCTCACTTTGTCCAGCAACGCTGCTCATCTCAACGACTTACCTAGTGGGCTTCCCTAGGCCCTCACCATTGGTAAGTCTGACACCTTGGGTGTCATGTCCTCGCAGGCTGTCACTGGCATTGTGAATTTACCATCAAAGTTGGGAAAGGGAATTTAAGGAGACTTCCCTGAAAATAAATTGAGGTACCAAATACATTTTTCCTGATGCCATCGCATGTCAGCAGCCCCACCTCTTCCCGTGACCACAATCCCCCTGTCGAGTCTTCAGTATAATGTGTCTCCACAACAGCAACTTCTTTTGTGTCTTACAACAAACCTAGACAAACTGGGCAGCGTCAATAGTTTTTAAGCTCAGTGAGATATATGCTGTGTTCCCTAGAGGAAGTGGTCTCCTTTTAGCGTGCAAGATCCCCCCCAAACCAGCAGAGACCGGGTCAGAAAGTACATGTGACTGAAGTGACTGGGAGTTACCAGCAGTCATGATCCACACAGCCACTTCTGCTTCTACCATGTTTCCTAGGGGCCTAGAACCACACAGTGAGTTGTGTCCTGTATCTTGGAGGTGAAACCTGAGCATCCATGGCCCCTTCAGAGACCATTCCATTCCATTAGCAGCTTGCCAGGGGACGGGTGACAGAACCAGCATTCTTTTTAATTTCCCTTATATGTATATATATTTAGCAGAGGGAGAAAAAAACATGAGAGAGAATGAGAATGGACTTATCAGGGCCTTCTACCACTGCAAACAGACTCCAGATCCATTTTGTACATCTGGCTTTAGGTGGGTACTGGGGTAGCAAACCTGGATTTTTAGGCTTTGTAGGCAAGTGCCTTAACCACACTGAGCCATCTCTCCAGCTCCTATTTTTCTTTTTTTTTTAATTGAGATCTTGGGCTGGTATGGTGGTGCACACCTTTAATCCCAGCACTCAGGAGGCAGAGGTAGGAAGGCTGCCCTGAGTTTGAGACCACCCTGAGACTATGCAGTGAATTCCAGCTCAGCCTGAGCTACAGTGAGACCCTACCTCAAAAAAACAAACAAAAAAAAAAAGAATTGAGATCTTTAATATATGAACATAAACGCAATCTGATCATGTTCCCATCCCTTTACCCTTTTTGATCTTCTCTCTTCACCCCCCCCCATCCCTTAAGGACCCTTCTCTTTTAAGATATTCCCTCTTCTGACCTGTTGTTCTTTTTGTCTTCTTCTGTCCTCCATGTCATAATGTGGATGGGCTCAGAACCATGCTGGTCTTGTGGGGATATCGATAACCATTGCAAGGTCATGAATGCCCCAGTCCATTCATATTGGGAGGATAGTGCCCACAGTATGCCTACACACCCTGTGGTTCTTACATTCTTTCCACCTCCTCTTCCACAATGTTCCCTGAGCCATAGGAGTGGTAGAAATCTCCTTTAATGCTGAGCTCTCAACAGCCTCTCATTTTCCACTCTGATGAGTTTTGAGTCTCCTCAGTGTCTGTCTCCATCTCCATAGGGACAGTTCTCTGGTTGGCAGTGAGAGAAGAAGTCATATTCTTTCCATGAAAACCTCTGCAATGTTCCCTGAGACCTGGCGGGTGTGATAGAGATGACCTGTCCAGTACTAAGTCCTGGCCTATCCTTATTCTGATGAGTCCTGGGTCTCCCCAGTATTTGCTGCCACCTGCATACAAGAATGTTCTCTAACTAAAAGTGAGATCGGGACTAACAAAAGGCATAAACATAACTGCTTAGAAGGCTGTTTGATGGGCATGTCATCTTTTTCACCAAAGGACAGTGGGAATTTCCCTCTGGGGTGTTTGGCTTTCCAAGCCATAAGTTTTTGACCCAATTCTCAGCACCAGGCATGAATTTCTCTCCCACTGAGTAGGGCCTTTTATCCAGTCAGAGACCATACTTGATTACCTCCATAACTTATGTGATTACCTCCATAACTTACGTGCCACTGTTGCACCTCTGGGTATATTTTGCCTGGCCAGTTAATTCTGTAGCTTGCAGAATCCACTACTTGTTAATACTGTAGATGACTTTTACCCCCAGCAGGTCTCATAGCACCTTCCAGCACCACAACAGCTATCTGGCGTTTCCAACTAGTATTCTACATCTACACCCTGTGGTGGCTTCAGCAATAGAGGACGCATGAAACGAAAGTTGGTGTAAGTACCATGCAAACCTACTTCATTAGCTAATTAAAGGGAAAAAACTAAAAAGGAGAGAGAGAGAGAGAGAGATTATTCAGAATTACCCCGTTGGAGTGGAGAAAGCTTTACTCTGAAGCCTTGAGTTGTTTCAGATGAATCCCAGGGCCAGAAAAATGGGTCACACCCTACCACACACAGTGATATGTTAGGCAGGGAAGCCCATGAGGCCCCCCAAAACAATGCAGGCCATTGTCAAAGTGCATGGTTCCTCACCAGAATGACATGGTAAGAATCAGTCAGTCTATGGTCCCGTATCCACTTTTACTATATCCTTGCTATAAAATGAGTTCCTTGAATGACACAAAGTCATTTGAGATTCCACATTTGTGAATCAAACACTTGGTGATCATTTAGAAGGTTCTGGCTAACACCCTGTAGGTAGAAAAAGCAAACCCATATTCATATGGGTTTAAAAGATTAAGTATAGAAAGAATTCTATGTGCCCAGCCAGCTCACTCAGTCAGTAGAGTATGAGAAGGAATTCCATGTAATTGAGCTGGGGAGATGGCTTAGCACTTACGGTGCTTGCCGGCAAAGCCAAAGGACCCAGGTTAGCTCCCCCAGTACCCACATAAAGCTGGGTACACAAGGTGGTATATGCATCTGGAATTCATTTGCAATGGCTGGAGGCCCTAGTGCACCCATTCTCTATCTGTCTGTCTATCTGCCTATCTCTCTCTCTCAAATAAATAAATATTTTTAAAAAGAAAAAAGTAAAACAAGATTAAAAAAGAATTCCATGTAATTAACTTGCTACCAGTTAATTAAAATATGGTACCTCATTGGTTCGTATTAATGTTAAGTTGGATATTTGGCAGTTGCAGCTGCTAGATCTGATCTGCTGAGTGGGAATCCACACTGTTAACCTGGGAATAGCCTACATTCCTCACACCATAGCCACTCTGCTCCTAGGTGCACCGTGGCAGCTCTGGGGTACTAACGTCCAGTTAAACCATTCTGTCTACTTGGTTCTTCCGTGTCTGCGTTAGTCAGACTTTTTTTTATTGCTGTGACAAGATACCCAAGAGAAATTAAAGAAGAGAAGATACATTTTAGCTCATGGTTTCAGACGATTCAATGCAAGGTCAGCTGGATCCATCGCTAAGGGCTTCACAAGAGAATGTCACGGCAGCAAGAGATTGAGAAAGAGACTGCTCACCTCAAGGCTCCTGGAAGCCAAGAATGAGAACAGGCAGGGATAAGGCAAGCCCCAGTGTTCTACTTAATCCAACTGGGCCCATCTCCTACTTTCTACCGCCTCCCAATAAAGCCATCACATTTATGAATCCATCAAGGGATGAATCTGATGACTAAATCAGAGATCTTAGAATCTAATCACTTCCCAAAAGTCTCACAGCAGGCAACCAAGTCCCTGATACATCAGACTGCGGTTATATTTCCAAAATCAAACTCCAGTCACGCCTCTTACGTGATGTTTACTCTCTGAAAAGCATTAATAATAACATTTTGTTAAATCTTCATGTCACACTTTGAGCTATGGCCATTGTTGCAGTCACGTTCACATTGCTGGCAGAAATTACCCAACCAAGAGCAGCAGCTTTTTTGGGAAAAAAAAAAAGATTTATTTTGGCTTACAGACTCAAGGGGAAGCTCCACGATGGCAGGGGAAAACAATGGCATGAGCAGAGGGTGGACATCATCCCCTGGCCAACACAGGCGGACAACGGGACCAGGAGAGTGTGCCCAATACTGACAAGGGGACACTGGCTATAACACTCATAAGCCCACCCCCAGAACACATTCCCTCTAGGAGGCATTAATTCCCAAATCTCCATCAGCTGGGAACCTAACATTCAGAATACCTATGTTTATGGGGGATACCTGACTCAAACCACCACAGCCATAGATTCATAATATGCCAATATTAGTCACTTTCTCAGAGTGAACAAATACCTGACCAGAAGCAGCTTCAGGAAGGAAAGGATTTATTCTGGCTTACAGTTTTGAGAGAATGCATTCCATCATGACGGAAAGCAAGGCAGCATGAACAGAAACAGAGCTTTATATCCAGAACCAGAAAGCAGAGGATAAAAAAAAAGTACGGTGCTGGGTGTGATGGCCCATGCCTTTAATCCCAGCACTCCGGAGGCAGAGATAGGAGGATTGCCATGAGTTCAAGGCCACCTTGAGACTACATAGTGAATTACAGGTCATCCTGGGGCTGGAGTGAGACCCTACCTCAAAAAACCAAAACCAAAACCAAACAAAAAAACCTTCAAGGTTTTAAAACCCCAGTGACTTACTTTTTCTACCAAGTCTCCACCTCCTGAAGGTTCCACAACATTCTTAAACAGCATGACTATCTGGAACATTTCACAATGCCTCTTCTCTTATTTATTTAAGAGAGAGAGAGAGAAATAGATGACGGTGGAGGGAGAGAATAGGCATGCTAGGGCCTCTTGCCACTCCCAATGAACTTCAGACACGTGCGCCACCACTGTGTGCATCTGGCTTACATGGGTCCTGGGGAATTGAACCTGGGTCCTTAGGCTTAGCAGGCAAGTGCCTTAACTGCTAAGCCATCTCTCCAGCCCTCTTCTCCAAATGTTTTTGGCCAGGTCTTTTAATCTTTCTGACCCTGGTCCTGCCCCATTAGTGAAACTAAATATCCAAAGCACTTGACTAGGAGCCCTGACTGCCCGGAACTCTGCGGTGGTGGCTCTCCTTTGCCGCCTGTCTTCTAAGGTCTCCCCCTGCAAAGCTGTGTTGCCACCACAGCCAGCCCAGCACGTTTTCAAGTCACACCCACAGACCATCCGATGGGCCCCGTCAATTGGAACAGGCACTCTCGAAGGTCCATAGGTGTGAGCTGAGGAGGAGCAGGAACCGGGGAGTAGGAGTGGCGAGTGTGAATTCAATCTTCTGGAGCCTTCCTCTCAAAAGTAAGTCCTGCGTCAGATCCTCAGTGTTGTGAGGCGTTAGTGACACAGTGGCAAGCATAGCTGCCTTCCCAGTTCTCAGTGCTTCCTGTGTGCCAACACTAGGATGAGTCTTGCCTGATGCCAAGTGTAACTTCCGACATGTCGCGTGTTGACTAAGCACCCTTACTTAGCCTCTCATTGCCCCTCTTCATTACATTATATGCCCGCAGCAATGACCATCTGGTTCCATAACTTTCACTAATTTCTCAAATGCCTGAGACAATGTCCCTGCGTTACTTTTTTAAAAAATATTTTATTTTTATTTATTTATTTGACAGAGAGAAACAGAGGGAGACAAAGAGAGAGAGAGAGAGAGAATGGACGCACCAGGGCCTCCAGCTACTGCAAATGAACTCCAGACACGTGTGCCCCCTTGTGCATCTGGCTAACGTGAGTCCTGGGGAATCGAGCCTGGGTCCTTTGGCTTTGCAGACGAACACCTTAGTTAAGGTTAAGCCATCCGTCTGGCCCCCCTGCATTACTTTTGCCTTAGATGTTCCATCTCAGTTGGCCACCAAGAAGAGCTTTAGCAATTACCTGACCATAGCATGCTCTAAACACTATCCCCACTCCATTGACCACTAGTGATGGCATTCTTATTGCCAATGGCCTGTGGGTAATCAAGCCCTAAGACCCACTTAACAGTCAGCTCAGTCTGGAGAGGTGGCTTAGCGGTTAAGGTGCTTGCCTGCAAAGCCTAAGAACTCATGTTCAGATCTCCAGGTCCCACGTAAGCCAGACGCACAGTGACACAAGTGCACAATGTGACACATATGCAGAAGGTGACGCATGCGTCTGGAGTTCGTTTGCAGTGGCTGAAGGCCCTGGTGTGCCCATTCCCCCCTCTCAAAATATATATATTTTTTAAAGTCAGCTCCTTCGGACTATTCCCAGAGCCATCTGTCTTCGATACTCCAAAAAAGTAACAGACTGAGATGACAATTAGGGCGGAGCAAATTTCTGGCAAGGAGGAAGGGGTCCCACCAGCGCAACATGAACAGTGGATGAAAGAAGAACAAACAGGGGAGGACATGAACTGCACTGAAACCAAAAGGAGGCCTCCACTGATCCCACAGGGGGACGCCGGGCTATGTGTGGGCTCTTCAGGGACAGAGTGTGACTTGGGCAAAGTGGCTTTCTTTAGATAATGAGAACTCATAGAAAATAGTTCAAATGAGAACAGCCAGTCACCACCACTCCCAACAGCTGAGTGAATAGCTCAGTCTTGAACGGGCCTGTGGGCACCACACCATAGCATCTACCACATAAGGCGAATTCTTCTTCCCCAGATAAAAAAGAGCTAATTAGCACATAAGTTCTTCCATTATAAGGAAGGAGATTTAGCCCAGATAAATTGGGCCTAAAAATATCTGTACTATTAATAATATAGTCATTGTGAATGACTTCATAGGCCAAAAGGGGAAAAAGTATATTTTCTCTCACCCCAAGGATGTTCTTTTTATGTTTTGTATAGCCTTTCATATAAGGGCATGATGGAGAAACAAAATCCAGTCTTCTAAACTTCTGATGAACTTTTGCTATCACCCATGTATAAAGACAAGACCTAAAATCGGCCCAATTTTTCAACTTGTCATCCTCCTTCCTGAGTGCTAGACTTGTAGACATGTGCCACCGTGCCCAACTCCAAGGGTCCTTTAGAAATGTACTATCCAACAAAGTGTTTTGGGCAGAGGACAGAGTGGCCTTTCTAAATAACTTTCTAAATAAATTGTGTGCCTTTGCAACTTTTGTTCCTCTGACAGAATGTCATCTCTTGCCATTTGTCATCCACCAGAATCCCATGGATTCTTCCGGAACCTGATCAAGTATTCATTCAATCATAGCATTGCCAGGTTTAGTAAATAACAATACAGGATACCCAGTTAAATTCGAATTTAAAATAAACAACAATAGTACAAGTATGCCTAAATATTCCATGAGAATATTTATACCCATATATTTTATTTAGCATCCCTGTTCATTCTTCAAACATTTTTGAGCAGCCATCACATACCAGAATAAAATAACTCCTATTTCCTGCTCTCATTGAGTTTCTAGCCTGCTGGATAGAGCTAGACCATAAATAAATAGAAAAGTAAATGTGCAATCATATTGCCGAAGCATAAGTAGCTGGGTGTGGTGGAGCATGCCTGTAATCACAGCACGTGGGAGGCTGAGACAGGAGGATCATTGTGAGCCTGTGCTACAGAGTGAGTCCAGGTTAGAATGAGACCCTACTTCAATAAATAAGTAAGCAAGCAAGCCAACAAACAGATAAATGAAGCTTAGGTAAATGACAGGGTGGGAAGATAGCTCAGTTAGTAAAGTACTTGCCTTGAAAACATGAGGACCTGAGTTTGAGTCCCAGAATCCCTGTAAAAAAGCCAGATGTAGTGATGTGAGTTTGTAATCCCAGAAATGAAGAAACAGAAATAGGAGGATCTCTGGAGCTTGCTGGCCAGCCAGATGATCCTAACTGGTGAGCTCCAGGCCACTGAGAATCTCTACCTCAGAGGCTAGAGAAATTCTTAGAAGTTAAAGCCCAATGTGGTTTGATTCCCTGGGACCCACGTAAAGCCAGATGCACAAGGTGGCGCATGCATCTGGAGCTCATTGCAGTGGCTGGAGGCCCTGAAGTACCAATTCCCATTCCCATTCTCTCTCTCTCTCTCTCTCTCTCAAATAATAAATAAAACATTAAAAAAATCTTTTTAAAAATAAAGGTAAGGGGCTGGAGGGATGGCTTAGTGGTTAAGGTGTTTGCCTACAAAGCCAAAGGACTCAGGTTCAATTCCCCAGGACCCACGTTAGCGGGATGCACAAGGGGGTGCATGCATCTGGAGTTCTTTAGCAGTGGCTGGAGGCCCTGGTGTGCCCATTCTCTCTCTCCGTCTTTCTCTGTCAAATAAATAAATAAGTAAAAATAAAATATTTGAAAAGGTGAGCACCACCAGGCATGGTGATGCACGCCTTTAAAAATAATAAATCAATAAAGGTATAGAGCAGTCCTGAGGAATGATGCTCAAGGTTGTCCCCTGACCTCTATGTGCACTTACTTACACATGCACCTTGCAAGGTACATGTTAAAACTAATAAATAGGGCTGTAGAGGTTGCTCAGTGGTTAAGAGCACTGCCTGTGAAAGCGTGAGGGCCTGAAGAAGCCAGAAGCACTGTTCATGGTCAATCCCTGGACACACATAAACAGCTGGCCATGGCCACCCATGTCTGTAATCCCAGTCCTGTAGGGGCAGAGACAGAATTGCCAGAGCTCATGAAAAAAAAAACAAAAACAAAAACAAAAAAAAACCCACCAACCTCTAGAATCAGTAAGGGACTCCCAACAATGGGGGTGCGGAACCCAGTGTTCCCCTCTGGCCATAGCAGGTGAGCACCCTTGGCCACAGGCTAGGGTACAGGGTGCCACATGGGCACACACACATGCGCACACCACACGTAACACAGACCCACGCAATAAATAACTTCTGTGTTGGAAACAGACTCGCCTTGTGGACACAAGGGGGTCAGTGCAGAAATGAAGAGGACCAGTTGTGAGGTCAGAACAGCAACCAAGGAAAGAGATGCTGATAGCTGATACGATGACGATTGCATAGGGAGAGCTGGGAAGTGGTTGGATCCTGAACCCACTGTGAAAGAACAGCTGGTAGAGCTGGCTGATGGGTGACGTGCAGGGTGTACTGTAATCGGAATATTCCCCAAAGGCTTCGTCTGCAGCTTGGTGACACTGGGAGGTGGTGGGAACTTGAAAAGGTAAGGCTTGGTGGAGGGTCTTTAGGTTACTGAAGGTGTGACCATGAAGGGGATTTTGGGGTTCCAGGGCTTGCTATGCTATTCCGGCTGGTCTAGAACCCCTAGGTTGAAGAGATCCTTTCGCCTCAGCCTCCTGATTAGCTGAGACTACAGGCATGCACTGCCATGCCCAGTTTGATCCAATGTCTATCATGTGAATGAGAGGGAAGCGGGGAGGCAGAGAAGGTGAGAGAGAGAGTAAGAGAGAGCAAGCATATGATATAGAGCAATGATAAGCTTTCAATGAATTTTGCTGTAAAATAGGAAAATGATCCCAAAACCTGCAGAGGTGAATAATAGCATTGGTGAGGAGGAGACCAATGCCAGGAGCAAACTAGGGAGAAAGAGAGAGAGACAGAGAGAGGAGGAGAGAGAGAGAGGAAGAAGGAGGAGGGAGAGGAGGAGGAACTAACACAGAAGTGGAGAGGGTGACTTGAGTCAAAGCATGAAAGATGGGCTGGCAGGTGGGGCGTGGTGGCGCACTCCTTTAATCCCAACATTCAGGAGGCAGAGGTAGGAGGATCACTGTGAGTTCGAGGCCACCCTGAGACTACATAGTGAATTTTCAGGTCAGCCTAGACTAGAATGAGAGCCTACCACAATAAATAAATAAACAAAAATAAAAGTAAAAGGTCTGGAGAGATGGCTTAGTGGTTAAGGCATTTGCCTGCAAAGCCAAGGGATTCCAGTTCGATTCTCCAGGACCCATGTAAGCCAGATGCACAAGGGGGCACATGCATCTAGAGTTTGTTTGCAGTGGCTGGTGGCCCTAGTGTGTCCATTCCCCTCTCTTTTGGCCTCTTTTGGTCTCTCAAATAAACAAATGAAATATATTTTTAAAAGTAAGAAAGACGCTGGGCGTGGTGGTGCATGCCTTTAATCCCAGCACTCGGGAGGCAGAGGTAGGAGGATCACCATGAGTTTGAGGCCACCCTGAGACTACATAGTTAATTCCAGGTCAGCCTGGACCAGAGTGAGACCCTACCTTGAAAAACAAAACAAACAAACAAAAAATAAGAAAGAAAGATGGGTTGGAGAGATGACTCAGTGGTTAAAAGGTGCTTGCTTGCAAAGCCTACTGGCCCTAAATTCAACTTCCCAGTACTCATGTTAAGCAAGATGCATCTGTGATTCCCAACAAGCCTAGTCAATGGGAGGCAGAGCTGGGAGAATCCAGAGCTCACTGGTCCGCTACTCTAATGTATCTTTGCAGTCTGGTAATTCATTTGCAGTGGCAAGAGACCCTGTCACAAAGAAGGAGGAACAAAGATACCTCCAAGATGTCCTCTGACCCGAGAGAGAAAGAATTGGCACAACAGGGCCTCAGCCACGGCAATTGAACTCCAGATGCTTGCACCATCTAGTGGACATGTGCAACCTTGCGCTTGCCTCACCTTTGTGTGTCTGACTTACGTGGGATCTGGAGAGTCAAACATGGGTCCTTAGGTTTCACAGGCAAGTGCCTTAACCACTAAGTCATCTCTCCAGCCTCAATATATATATATTTTTTAAAGAACATGAGGAGCCAGGCGTGGTGGTGCACACCTTTAATCCCAGAATTTGGGAGGCAGAGGAGGGATGATTGCCGTGAATTTGAGGCTACCCTGAGACTACATAGTGAATTCCAGGTCAGCCTGGGCTACCTTGAAAAACCAAAAAAAAAAAAAAAAAAAAAAAAAGAACATGAGGAAAGTAGGGAAGAAATGAAAGGGCACACGTGGGGAGTGATGGGGGAGGTGGGTAGGAGCAGCAGGCAGCTCCATCATGGGGGATATTCCTGTTTTCTTAGTGAAATCAAAAGTGATGTGGGGGCTGGAGAGATGCCTTAGCAGTTAAGGCACTTGCCTGTGAAGCCTAAGGACTCAGGTTTGATTCCCCAATACCTACTTAAACCAGATTGCACAAGGTGGCACATGCGTCTGGAGTTTGTTTGCAGTGGCTGGAGGCCCTGGCACACCCATTTTCTCTCTGTCCAATAAATAAATAAATAAATAAATTGTTTTTAAAAAGTGATGTGGAGCCGGGCGTGGTTGCGCACGTCTTTAATCCCAGCACTTGGGAGGCAGAGGTAGGAGGATCACCGTGAGTTCGAGGCCACCCTGAGACTACATAGTGAATTCCAGGTCAGCCTGGGCTAGAGTGAGACCCTACCTCAAAATAAATTTAAAAAAAAAAAGTGATGTGGGAGTGAGGAGGAGGAAAGGGCATGCCCTCATCATGGAGGAAGGACAGGTATGAGTGCTCAGGGAGGAGCGTGGAGGAGGGTCTTGTGGAAGCCCCCAATAGGCCCGCAGCCCTCAAGCTGGTGAGGCTGTAAATTTGAATGTGGACCAGCGCGGTCTGCCTGTGTTTTTAATTCTGTCCCATTCAGCTGTGTGCGTGCAGGCAAGGAGTGGGCCGAAAACTGGATAGAAGCAGGGTGGAATTCTGGCGAGCAAATGCGTCAAAATGAGAGAGAAGCCAAGGACTCCAGTGCGTGGGCAGGGGAATGTTTACAATGGCTGCCCAAGAAATCTAAATTGGGTGAGGAGAGAAATGAGGACATGGGGGTGGGGGTGAGGAACAGTGCACAGGTGGAGGGATCAACAGACTGGGGGGTCCAGTGGGACTGTGGGAGTACTAGACTCAGAGTGAGGGAGAAGGGGAGGGGAGGACAAGGAAGAGGGTGGGGGAAAGCTAGAAACATAAAAAGGGGTTAGTCAGGAGGCCCTTTGAGGGCGAGCCTGTGGAAGGCTTGAGACTCTTGTGAGTCACTGAAACAGAGAAGTGGTCACAGAAAGAAAACCAAGGCTGAGAGCTGAGTAGGCCCCTCTGCACACACGGGCACCATGACGTGGGCCAGCGTCCCTGTTCCCTTCTGTGACTGCAACAAACTACCACAGCCTCGTGGTTCAACACTATTCGAATGTATTCTTACAGTTTTCAAGGTCGGGGACCAAAATCAGTCTCACTGGTGTTCAGTCAAAATAGTAGCAGGCTGGGCTGGAGAGATGGCTTAGCGGTTAAGGCACTTGCCTGCGAAGCCTAAGGACCCAGGTTTGATTCTCCAGGTACCACGTAAGCCAGATGCACAAGGTGGCACATGCTTCTGGAGTTTGTTTGCAGTGGCTAGAGGCCCTGGCACACCCATTCTCTCTCTCTTTCTCTAATAAACAAGTAAATTAAACAAGTTATACAAATGATTCCCTCTTGAGGTTCAAGGGTGGAGCTGTCTTCTACCATTGTCCAGCCCCCAAAGTCCCTTGGTTCAGGGTTCCTTCCTCACAATTCCATCATGCCACCCTTTACTTCTGTCCAGCTTCACCTCTTGCACCACCTCTGTTATATATATTGTGTATGTGTGTTTGTGTGTGTGTGTGTGTGTGTGTGTGTGTGTTATACTTCCACAGTAGGTTAGAAAAATATGAAAGAACAAAAGACTTTTGCCTGTCTCTCATGGAGTTTGTCTGTTTGTGGCAGTGGGAATAGGACCCAGGGCCTTGTACACACTAAACAAGCACAGTGCCACTGAGCCACATTCCCAGCGCTTTCTCAAGGTGTTGACCTTGCTACCGTATCAAGCACAGCCCGCCAGCCTCACGGCACTGACCTCTCATGGATACATCCCAGAGACGCAGACCCTCAGGCCCTTCCCCAAACCAACTGAATCAGAATCTGCCACTTCAGTAAGATCTCAGGCTGACTTGTTTTCATTTATTTTATTGGTTTTCATTTTTTATTTTCGAGGTAGGGTTTCACTGTAGCCCAGGCTGACCTGGAATTCACTATGCAGTCTCAGGGTGGCCTCGAACTCACAGCGATCCTCCTACCTCTGCCTCCCGAGATCTGGGATTAAAGGAGTGCACCACGACGCTCGGCTCTTGTTTTTATTTTTAACTTAAATTTATTTTCAACAGATGCATTATGCACATAAAAATTGTACAAATTTACCAGGTGTGGTGGCACATGCCTTTAATCTCAGAAGGATCGCCCTACCTAAAAAAAATTTTTAAAAATCGAACATATTCCTAAGGTACCACGGAATGTTTTAATACATGCACCCATTGTGTAATGTTTAAATTAGGTTAAGCTTGTCTACCCCCGGTGATTTGAATGCACAGTGATGTTCAAGAAGCCCCCATCTAGACATAAACCTGTAAAGAAAACTGTATAAGACAAGGAGTGTGCTGAAATGGTGGGGTAGGGGAACTCCCAGGGCACCATGCAAGCCAGAAGAGAGCCCTCGCCCCAGACCAACCCCGTGGCCCCTGGGTTTGTTCCCATGCTCAGTGATTCTGGGGGAATCTAACTGTCAGAGACGGGGAGAACCACAACAGGCTTGCGTCCTCTTTTTTTTTTGGGGGGGGGGGTTTCAAGGTAGGCTCTCATTCTAGCTCAGGCTGACCTGAGGTAGAATTCACTATGTAGTCTCAGGGTGGCCTCGAACTCACGGCGATCCTCCTACCTCTGCCTCCTGAGTGCTGGGATTAAAGGCGTGCACCACCACGCCTGGCTACATCCTCTCTTCTCTCGGTTTAGCATCTTAGCCAAGAGCAGTAATTGGTTAGAATCAATGCAAAAGAAGCTTACATTTCAGGACGGAAAGTGCTGGTGTGATCCTGTACTTATTTGAAAAGATAAATGGTCCCTCTAGCTAAGGACAAGGTAAACTAGGACAAGTACGAGGGGAACCTGATAGAGGAATGCTTTGCAAAATAATTAGTGGCTAATTTTAGCCCATCAGCTTACCTATTTTTTTTATTATTCAGTGAAACGAAGTTCCAAAGTTGTGAAATATGATCGTGCCATAAGAATGCCCCCCCCAAAAAAACAATAATATTTAAGATCCAGTGATGCTACGTCAGGTAACAGACACTGAAAATAGGGCAACATCCTACTGCTTTCTGCTGTCTTCTATTTGTCGTTCGTATCATCACATTATGGTAGTTCTCAGGCATACTTACTTTCTTAAAGATAGGATTACACAAAATGAACTCCAAGTGCTAACGCTGCTAGACACCATGAGGAGATGATTTCTTATCTGTGTGTGGCACACTCTCTTTCATTTACCCTTGAGCCACAATAAATTGTTTTCATGATAACGCTGCATTGCTAATTCATTTCACTTGTGGCTCACTCCACCACCTTCGTCCTGCGTGAATGGCTCTTCAAGTTAATGCCATCTTGAGACTATATTTCTGATTCCTTCGACTTTTCATGTGCATTGGTCTCTGCTGAGACTAAAAGCAAGTTTTGCTATTAGTGGACAATTTCCGATATTTCAGTCATGTCGCACTTTATTCCTCCCATTCAAATCGATCTCATCTGTCCCTCCGAATGGGTGCCAAATTTAGTGAGTGATTTCAACATCTTCCTCTCAATTGGTGATAAAGGACCATCATTCCGGCATGTCCTTGGATTGATAAGGAGCCAGTGTTAATCACTGCTTAGAAATTTTCAACAGACTGCTAATTACCAGTGGCTCCGCTCCTGGCTTTGAATAACGGGGTGGCACAGACTCGGGCCGCCTTATTCACATTCATGTTGGTGACTTCACCCCGCCCTCCACCACCCACCGCCCACCATCATCCACCCTGCCCCGCTGGTGCAAAAGGAAATAACATTGGTCTGGCATAATCCTTTTTCTACCAAGCCATGCCTTGGCATTCAAAATGTAAGGAAATAGGGCTGCTTTCTCTGCCTCCTGGCCAAGGCTGTCTTCAGAGAACTCAGTGTGGTTTCTGAGCAGCATTCAGTAAATGGAACAGAGAACAGGCTGGGTCACTCGATGGCCGGAAACACGTACAGGCTAAGATATTTATTAGTGAAAGTGGCAAAAATGATTCAAGATCTGAGGTCACCCGGCGGCTGAAAACAGGAGATCAGAGAGACAGGCAGCCACCAAGGATAAAATCTGACCTTTTCCCACAATCCCACTCAGCAGTTTATTTCAGCAACCTCTGAGGGAAGCTCCCCCCACACACACCTTTTGTTGTTTGTTTGTGTTGTTTAATCTAAACCAGAATGCAGACAATCATCAAGCAGACAACGGCCTACTCTGCTTCAGGGGCGCTCTGGATGCTCAAATTATACCTTCAACATGCACAGGCAGCCCCGGCCGCACCAGCTAATTCTGCTCTGCTTTAACTTGTCCTGATAATTTATTTTTTTGGATCAAACCCCTGCCATTTTCATGAGGTTCCCTGGGGAACTATTTTCATTCTCTGGGAACCACATCCCTTTCAAGATGCAAGCCTCAATTCTTTCTTCTCGGTTCTCACTCGGCCGTCACATACGCACTGCTTGGTCAAGGTCAGATATGTGCTCTGTGCATATTGGACTCTTTTGCGGTGTGGTGTCCGAATCATTGCTCCCACTGTAAGCAGATAGATGTCAGGGACTCTGTGCGTGTGTGTGTTCTTTTGTTAGGACAAGCATTCCTTATCCTGTGGCAAAAGGAAAATTTCTGCCAAATGTCAACACTAGAAAATAAATAAAGACGAGAAGGCTGGGTGTGGTGGGGCTTGCCTATAACTAGGGAGGCGAAGGCTGGGGATCATGACTTTAAGGTGGGTAGGGGAGGGAAAAAGAAAGAAAATGAAGATCTAATAATTGCCTGAAGGCTCAATTTCAGGATTTAGAAATTCCTTTTTCGTTAAATTCAGCGGATAGAAAATTACTATGTTAAATGTGGCAGGCGGCAGGTGACAGGAGACACCTGCCCTCCTACTCTGGCTCAGCAATAGAAGCCACACGCTCCCTACCTCATCTCCCTGCCTCATCACAGCTGTGACAGGCTGACTTCTTGCTTCTTTTTTTAAAAATTTTTAAGGAAATTTTTTATTTTAGAAAGAGACAGAGAGAGAGAGAGAGAGAGAGAGAGAGAATTGGTGCGGTAGGGCCTCAGCCACTGAACTCTAACTCCAGATGCTTGTGCCACCTAGTGGGCATGTGCGACCTTGCGCTTGCTTCACCTTCATGCGGGACATTCGTCCTTTGGCTTTGTAGGCAAGCGCCCTAACTGCTAAGCCATCTCTCCAGCCTGGCTTTTTGCTTCTTGACCTTCTGGCACTGGTGCAAGTTCTTCCAGACAGTTCCAGAGGTTCCTATTGTTTTGGAAACCAAAGTTTTCAAATCCAGAGGCTCCGCTCAAACCAGAGCCCTCGCTGCCTCTCTCTTATGCCCCACATTGCTTTTCCAAGCCGGAGCTCCAGTGACTCAAAGGCCTAATGTTCACCCTGTTCCCCTGACAGCCCTCCATTTGACCCCTATGTTCTAAGCCACCCTGACTGTACCTTCTCCAGGACTTGTCTCCCCAAAGCATGATCAGGATCTTGCTTTATAATTTAATTAGCTGGTAGGTGCCTACTCTTTACATTGAGCCTCATGTGCAAGATGGAATTTAAATTAATCCTAAATCCTACAACTGATGGTTGGTTGCCCCTGTAGGAGGAATTTTTGGCACCAGAGAAGAACCAGTGGATTCTACTGTGTCTGGTAATGTCTTTACCCTCAAGGAATTCATTCATTCACACTCATTTATCCCTACATGCATACAAGTATGCAGGTGTTCACTGACTTAGTTAAAAGTCACTATGGGGCTGGAGAGAAGGTTTATCAGTCAAGGTGCTGGCCTGCAAGGCCTAAGAACTCGTGTTCCAATCTCCAGGTCCCACATAAGCTAGACACACAGTGACACAAGCGCACAACGTCACACATGTGCGCAAGGGGGCTCATGCATCTGGAGTTCGTTTGCAGTGGCTGAAGGCCCTGGTGCACCATTCTCTCGCTCTGCCTCTTTCTCTCTCTCTCCCTCTCAAATAAGTAAATACTTTTTTTAAAGTCACTATGTGCCAAGCAAGGAAAAGCCGAAACAGTATTGCTGTTCTCAAGAAATTATCCATCTTAGATTCAGAAAGATAAAGATAATTATACTTTAAAAACAGAGGGAAGGGCTGGGGAGATGGCTCAGTGGTTAAGGCGCTTGTCTGAAAAGCTTAACAACCCAGATTTGATTGCCCAGGACCCACATAAAGCCAGATGCACAAAGTGGTGCATGCGTCTGGAGTGTGTTTGCAGTAGCGCTATGCTGTGGTGCACCCATCCCCCCTCTCTGCTTACAAATTAATAAATAACAGAGGGAAAAGCAGTGGTCATGAAATAAGAAGGACTTTTTTTTTTCTTTTTCAGATAGGGTTTCATGTAGTCCAAGTTGGTGTTAAACTTGCTATGTAACCAAAGATGATCTTGAACTCCTGTTCCTCCTGTCTCTGCCACCCGAAAGCTGGGACTACAGGTACACACTACCACGCCAGGCTGTTGCAAAGGGTAGACATGGTTTACTTTGGATGAGGGTAAGACTCAAAGTATTACTTGGTATATGAAAAATTTAGGATTAAGATAGCAAAAAGGCTGGGCGTGGTGGCTCATGCCTTTAATCCCAGCACTTGGGAGGCAGAGGTAGGAGGATCTCTATGAGTTCGAGGCCACCCTGAGACTGCACAGTGAGTTCCAGGTCAGCCTGGGCTAGAGTAAAACCCTGCCTCGAAAAACCAAAAAAAAAGCAAAAGGAAACAAAGTTATAGCTCAGAAAATAGATTTATAAATTGAATACAGTGGCTACTCCTGGAATCTCAGCACCTAGGAGGCTGAGGCAAGAGGATTGCCATGAGTTTCATACCAGCCTAAACTACTGAAGCTAGCCTAAGCTACAGAGTGAGAACTGTCTCAATAAATACAAACCACCATCACCACCACCAACAATCAACGTATAGGCCCATAAAGGTTCAGCCCCATATGTAAAAAGATTACGATATCTTGACCAAATCCATCCATCTAGCGTACAGTAGGCATGAGCACAATTAGTATGGAAATGCTGGCTTATGGCAGTTGCTACATCCCTGGGAAATAATTTTGAGAACTCCAGGTCTACTTCCACAGCCCAGGGTCATTAGCAATTTTCATAACATCTTTAGAGTAACTAGTATGCCAGTGAGTCAGCCATTGCTGAGAGATGTTCTCCAAGGTCACAATAATTGAACACAAACTCGGGGACAATTTGCATGTGACGCTGCTGACAGAATTGCATGCAGAATCCTTCATGTCTAAATATTCCTTATAGAGAAGCATCGTCTCTCCACGTCCACATGCAAATGAGCCAGAGTCCTGAACCACTTAGGTCTGCTGCTTCCTACAACTAGAAAAAGGGAAAAACAGTTTCCTGTCAAAATGAGATCAACCCACTTGACCCACAAAAAAAGAGAACCCAATTAATTTACAATAAGTCAATTAAGGAAATTCCCATGGAATAAGCTAGCTTGAGCTTTCAATTTGTCCTGGGTAAAACATGGAGGTCAAAATGGCTTTGGATGACAATCTAAACATTTCCACGCTTACGTGAATTGGAGTCTCCAACTTGCATATAAAAAGTCCCTTGTCTTTTCTTTTTTCTAAAATTTTTTTGTTTATTTTTATTTATTTATTTGAGAGTGACAGACAGAGAGAGAAAGGGGCAGAGAGAGAGAGAAGGAGAGAGAGAGGGAGAGAATGGGTGCACCAGGGCCTCCAGCCACTGCAAACGAACTCCAGACACATGCGCCACCTTGTGCATCTGGCTAACATGGGTCCTGGGGAATCAAGCCTCGAACCGGGGTCCTTAGGCTTCACAGGCAAGTGCTTAACCACTGAGCCATCTCTCCAGCCCCTTGTCTTTTCTTAATGAAAAGTGTTTACATTTCCTGACCCCTAGAAGGCAGAGCTATCGTATTTTGCATCCTCAGCGAGTAGCTCTTAGGAAATAGAATAAATCAGGACAAGTGTGGTGACAAACACATGTAATGCCAGCGCTTGAGAGGCTGAGGCAGGAGGATCACTGAAAGTTTAAGACCAGTCTGGTTCTCTGTAGTGAGTTCCAGGTCAGCCAGGACCACATGGCAAGGTCTTAACTCTTTTTATTTTTTTAATATTTTATTTTTATTTATTTATTAGAAAGAAAGAGTGTGAGAGAGAGACAGAATTGGCACGCCAGCACCTCTATGCACTGCAAACGAACTCCAGATGCATGTGTCACCATGTGCATCTGGCTTACATGGGGTCTGGAGAATCAAACCTGGGTCCTTAGGCTTCACTGGCCTTAACCACTAAGTGGCTCTCCAGCCCTATTCTTGTTTCTTTTTGTTTGTTTGTTTTTGTTTTTTGAGGTAGTATCTCACTCGAGCCCAGGCTGACCTGGAATTCGTTCTGTATTCTCAGGGTGAACTCGAACTCACAGAGCTCCTCCTACCTCTGCCTTCCGATCCTGAGTGCTGGAATTAAAGGCGTGTGCCACTATGCCTGGCTTTAATTTTTTTTTTAATAATGTTTACTAATGAATTTTAAAACTCCACATTTGGAGACAGGGAAGAAACCACCCAATTGCTGTTTGCTCCGGGTAGCGAATCACATACTCCTGGCCTGCTTCCAATTATCTTAGCCCAGAACGTAAGAACAAGTACTAATTCCTGCTCAGAATGTCAATATTTAAAATTGCTTGTTTTCTGGGCAGGGCGTCTGTTTGCTTGTGTTTCTCTCGATGGTGTGTACTTCTGTTTGTCTACCCTTCAGCCTGCCTGTCCACCTCCATAGAAGCTTAGGTGGAGTGGAAGCAACGCCTGTTTTGATGGCTTCGCTGCACTCAAGTGGTTACTTACAGGCGCAAGTTTGAATAGAGCCACTGGGAGACCCTAATGAGTGACACCAACCCAAATGAACAGAAATAACCAGTAGAAACAGCATCGCTCTTTGGAAGAGGAATACTGAATGACATCAGTGTTTGTTTTGTTTTTTGTTTGTTTCTTTTCAAAGCACAGCACTGCCATTTAGAAAACGTTCTTTATTGCTTCTGAAGTCTCGCCCTCCATGCCCTAGTGCCCATTTGCCTCAGAGGAGCGGCTGGGGGTCAGCAGAGGGAGGTGGGTAGAATTGCGATGCTGCTGTCTCCTGGGGCACGGTGTTGTCACTTATTCCCAGCATAAAAATGGCTGCCCTTATGTGTACTTCTACCCTCCACCACCAGCAAGCCTCCCAGGCTCGGACCCAGGCTGGTGCATCGGGGAGCCCTCCCTTGGGTGGGGCTTCTGCCCTGTGTAAACTAGCATCGTGTGAAGACGGTGGCAGAGTGGGAAGGGGCAATATAGAGCATGTGCTAACATACAGCCTATAAGAGTCCCCCTGAGACGCTGATCCAGGGGGCATGGAGTAGGACCTCGGACTCATATCAGATTCTTGTCCAACCATTTGATCTGACAGACAAAAAAGACTGCAGCTAGAAAGATGTAAGGACTTGGCCCAGGTCACACAACAAACCTATTATCAAGCCCCAATTAGACCATTACAAAGCACTTTTCCCACTAGAGTTGATGAATCTGGGACTTTTATCTGAGCAAATTGGTCCTGTTGATCATTAGAACCCATCCCAGTTCACATCCCAGCATATGAGGCAGCGTTGACTTGTGTCAAGTGGTTCACTCCCACCTGAGTGGCTGCGGGAGACAAGAATGTCTCCATTGGTAGCATCTGACTCAGGCCGTGCACAGTTAAAAGTGATAAGAGGCAGTTCACCATATGTGGAGGGATTTGCAGAAAGAAAGACAGTAGGAAGCCGGGCGTGGTGGCGCACGCCTTTAATCCCAGCACTTGGAAGGCAGAGGTAGGAGGATCGCTGTGAGTTCGAGGCCACGCTGAGACTCCATAGTGAATTCCAGGTCAGCCTGGGGTAGAGTGAGGCCCTACCTCAAAAAAACAAAACAAAAAAAAATAATAAAATAATAATAATAGTAATAATAAATTAAATTTAAATAAAATAAGCACCATGCTCTCTTCTTACCCAGCTTCATTTGCAGTGGCATGTGTTGGTCTGCTTTCTGCAACTGTAACAAAACAAGAGAATCAACCTAAAAAGAGGAACGAATTATGCTGTCTTACAGTTTTGGCGGCTTCAGTCCCTGGTCAGCCTCGTTAACTGTGGGTCTGTGGGAGGGCGCATCATGGAGGGAGTCTCCGCAGACTGGGATAAATTGCTTACCTCACAGCAGCTCAGAAATGGAAGTGAGGGAAAGCGGATAGATAGACCAGGGTCTAAATGTCCCTTCACTGTCCCCATGACCTAATTTCCTCCCCATATACATATTTGAGATTCATATTTTGAGTGTCCCCGTATAGTAGATGTGGCTATCAGCAAACTATGGGCTGGCTCCTTATACTTGTTGAACATCTGCTTGTGCCACGCTTGGTGAATGACTCAGAGGACGCAGCAGTAAACCAAACAGAAATCGCCCAGCAGTCAAAGGACATACACTTAGGGGCACAACTAAGTAAAAAAAAAAAAAAAAAAAAGTCATGTAATCTATATAAGTATCAGGTAATGTATATAAAAATCATGTAATGTATAAAAATAAACAAACAAATAAAAAGTGATTCCAGGTAGCAAGAAATGTTATAAGAAACAAGGAGGGTAAGAGTACTTACTACCAGTGGAAAATGAGGTCTTATTTTAGACAGGCTTGCCAATGATAGCTTCCACCATGAGAGCAGAGTCCTCAGGGTTGAGAAGTGAGCCCTATGAAAATCTGACACAGAAATCATCTAGGCAAAGGCAGCGAGGAGCTGCATGACAGGCATTACAGAAGCAGGGAAGAAACAAAAGACCGGAGCAGAGTGGACGAGGGAGGGAGAGAGGCTGGGAGGCTGGGGGTCAGTGAAAAAGCCAAACCCAAAGAGCAAGTCCGGCAGCCCTTTGTAGCCCCGTGAGGAGTTTGGATTTATGCTAAGGTGAGGGAAAGCCCTGAGAGAGTTGACGCAGAGCAACGCCATCCGATTTGCACTTTAAAGCACACTCTGGGAGATGACCTTGAGAGACAAAAATTTCTGAGATACAATACACAAGCTTGATTCATAAAGAGGGAAAAAATGGAAAATTGGATGTCACGTAGGGTAGGAAATTTTGCTTTCTGAGAAACACTGTTGACAGGATTAAAAAAGAAAAAAACAAGGATGCAGCAGGGCTGTGTGAAGATCTTTGGCTTTTTCTTTAATTGGGTTATTTTTCTTGTTGTTTATTTTAAAGCATTATTTTTGTATTTTGGATAATAGCCCTGTATCAGATATAAGTTTTTGCAAACGTTTTCTCCCCGTCTGTAGCCTATCTTTTCATTTTCTTACCAGTGTCTTACTAAAAACATTTTTAATTTTAATTCTAGTGGCCCAGCTTATCAATTTTTTTCTTTCACAGATTATACCTTAAACATTTTATTTACAAAACGCCAAAAATCCAGGTGTGGTGGTGCATGCCTTTAATGGCAGCACTAGGGAGGCAGAGGAAGGAGAATAGTCATGAGTTTGAAGCCACCCTGAGACTACATAGTGAATTCCAGGTCAGCCTGCGCTAGAGTGAGACCCTGCCTCGAAAACCCAAAAAATAATATAAAATAAAATAAAAATAAAATAAAATTAACTAAATAAATAAAAATAATAAAAATTTTTTTAAAAAAAATACTTAAAAATCATGACCAAACACAATGTCATCCAGATTTTCCTCTATGTCATTTCTATGAGTTTCATAGTTTGATGTTTCACATCTAGGTCTATAATCTACTTCAAGTAAATTTTTGTGAAGGGTGTAAGGTCTGTATCTAGATTTTCTTTGTAGAGTGATTCAAAATAAATAAATCTGTGTTCATAGATGCCTTGATGATCTATGTAGAATACCTGAAAGAATTGAGACATAATCTGTGAAAGAAAAACTGAAAAGCTGAGATTCAATAAACTGGAAATGTCCGGGCTGCTTAGATGACCCAGTGGGGAAGAGTGCTTGCTGCACAACCCCAGGGACCTGAGGTTGATCCCCAGGACCCACATAAGGCCACATGCACAAAGTGGCGCATGTATCTGGAGTTTGTTTGCAGCAGCTAGAGGCTCTGGTGAACCCATCCTCCTTCTCTCTTTCTCTGCTTGCAAATAAATAAATGAATAAATAAAAATATTTAATTTTTTATTTTTATTTATTTGAGAAAGGGAGAGAAAGATGCAGAGAGAGGGAGGGAGAAAAAAAATGGGTGCACCAAGGCCTCTAGCTGCTACAAATGAACTCTAGATGCATACACCACCTTGTGCATCTAGCCTACACAGGTACTGAGGAATTGAACCTGGGTCCTTAGGCTTTGCAGACGAGCACCTTAACTGCTAAGCCATCTCTCCAGCCCAATAAAAATACTGAAAGAAAGAAAGAAAGAGCACTCGGGAGGCAGAGCTAGGAGGATGGCCATGAGTTTGAGGCCAGCCTGAGACTACATAGTGAATTCCAGGTCAGCCTGGGCTAAAGTGAGACCCTACCTTGAGAAACCTGTATGGTATATAAGCGTATATATGGGCACCCATATGCCATGGCATGCATGCAGAGGTCAGAAGACAACCTGAGGGGCTGTAGAGATGGCTTAATGGTTAAGACTGTTGCCTGCAAAGCCTAAGGACCCAGGTTTGATTCTCCAGGTTCCACATAAGCCAGATGCACAAGGTGGTGCATGTGGCTGGAGTTTGTTTGCAGTGGCTGGAGGCCCTGGCATGACCATTCTCTCCTCTCTCTCTCTCTCTCTCTCTCTCTGACTCTAATAAATAAATAAATGAAAATAAACCATAAAAAGAAAAAAGAAGACAACCTGGGGCATTGGTCCTCACCCTCTGCCTTGTTTGAGATAGGGTCTCTCTTGTTTGCTGTGGCACTGGGAACGCCACGTTAGCTGGCCCGCGAGCTTCGGGATCTCCTGACTGTGTCTCCCATTGCTGTAGGTGTATTGGAGTGTATGGATATGTGCTACTTGCATCTGGCTTTATTTTAACTGTGAGGACCTGAACTCAGTTTGTCAGGCACGCACAGCAGTGCTTTTAACCACTGAGCAATCTCTCCAGCTTGCGAAAATATATTTGAGGGCTGGAGAGTGAGTCAGTAGTTAAGGCACTTGTCTGCAAAGCCAAAGGACCCAGGTTTGATTCCCCGGTACCCACATACAGCCAGCCGCACAAGGTGGTGCGTGCATCTGGAGTTCGTTTGCACTGGCACTCTCATTCTTTTTCTCTATCTACCTCTTTTTTTGTTTTGTTTTGTTTTTGTTTTTCGAGGTAGGGTCTCACTCTGGCCCAGGCTGACCTGGAATTTACTATGTAGTCTTAGGGTGGCCTTCAAACTCATGGCAATCCTCCTACCTCTGCCTCCTGAGTGCTGGGATTAAAGACATGCGCCACCACACCCAGCTCTCTATCTGCCTCTTTATCTCTCTCTCTCACTCAGTCTCTCATAAGTAAATAACTCAATATTTGAAAAAACATATTTGATCAAGGGTCATTGTACAAAATATGAAAAGAATTATTTTTAAAAATTAGAAAATAACCCAAGCAAAGAATAAGCCAAGTTCACCCTCACAAAAGAACTAATGCAAACAGAAAATAAGCATATGAAAGACACTCATGATCACGTCATCAGGAAAATGCAAACTAATGCAGTGAGATAGCTTATGTGCCTACTGTACTAAAAATCTCTTCCTAGGGCTGGAGAGATGGCTTAGCGGTTAAGCGCTTGCCTGTGAAGCCTAAGGACCCCAGTTCGAGGCTCGATTCCCCAGGACCCACGTTAGCCAGATGCACAAGGGGGCGCAGGCGTCTGGAGTTCGTTTGCAGTGGCTGGAGGCCCTGGTGCACCCATTCTCTCTCTCTCTCTCTCCCTCTTTCTCTCTCTGTCTGTGGCTCTCAAATAAATAAACTAAAAACAACAACAACAACAACAACAAAAAAAAAACATTAAAAAAAAAGAAAGAAAAGTCTCTTCCTAGTAGGAACACAAAATGGCCCACCACTTTTGGAGACAGTCTGGCAGTCTCTCACAAAACTAAACATACTCTGAACATCTGATTCAGCATTTGCAGTCTTTGGTGTTTACCCAAACGATACAAAACCATGCCCACAGAAAAACCTGTTCATGGATGCTGACTGGAACTTTACTAATAGTTGCCAGGATTTGGAAGCAACCAAGATGTCCTTTAGTAAGTGAGTGGGTGAGTAGACCGTGCTTCATCCAGACAATGGACTATTCAGCACTACAAAAAACGAGCTGTCAAGACAGACAAAAGAATTACTTTGGATAGGGACTGGAGAGATGGCTAAGTGGTTAAGGTGCTTGCCTGCAAAGCCTAGCACCCTGGTTCAATTCCCCAGTACCCACATAAAGCCAGATGCACAAAGTGGTGCATGCATCTGGAGTTTGTTTACAGCAGTTGGAGGCCCTGGTGTGTCGTGCCCATCCTCTCTCTCTCTCTCTCTCTCTGTCCTTCTCTTTATCTCTCTCTGCTTACAAATAAATAAATAAATTTTTTTTCTAAAATATATTTTATTTATTTATTTATTTGAGAGGGGGAAAGAGAGCGAGAGAATGGGCATGTCAGGGCCTCCAGCCACTGCAAACAAACTCCAGACGCATGTGCCACCTTGTACATCTGGCTTACGTGGGTCCTGGGGAACTGAACCTGGGTCCTTAGGCTTCACAGACAAATGCCTTAACCGCTAAGCCATCCCTCCAGACCAATAAAATATTTTTTTAAAAAAGGATTGCCTTGGATAAATGTGAGAAGACAATCTGAAAGGCTATATACTAAAGGATTCCAACAATAAGACACTCTGGAAAAGGGAAAACTATGGAGACTAAAAAGAGTAGTAGTGGGGCTGGAGAGGTGGCTTAGCGGTTAAGGCGCTTGCCTTCAAAGCCAAAGGACCTCGGTTCGATTCCCCAGTGCCCACATAAGCCGATGCACACGGTGGCACATGTGTCTGGAGTTCGTTTGCAGTGGCTAGAGGCCCTGGTGTGCCCATTCTCTCTCTTTCTCTTACTCTGCCTCTTTCCCCTTCTCAAATAAATAAATAAAAATAAAAATATTTTCAAAAAGATTGGGGTACTACAACTATGTGATGGTACAGTGGCAGATGCACGCCCCTGCTCTTGTCAGAGTCGGCAGAATGTGCACCGGACTTTGACGACGATGCAATCTGTGTTGAAGCAGATGTTCCACTGCAGGACGAGACGTTGACGGGGGAAGAAACTGTGTGTATATGTAAGGGCAGGCAGGTATTAAATGAAAAATCTCTGTTCTTTCCACTTAATTCTGCTGTGGCTCTGAAACTACTATAAAATTTTTTGTCTATTTTTTTTTTTTAAAAGAGAAGGCATACACTGGGAGAAAAACATTTGCAAATCACATATCCTAAGCATATATACCTAAGGTTGTTTTTTTAATATTTACTTTTTATTTATTTGAGATAGAGAGAGAGAGAGAGAGAGGCAGACACAGAGAGAGAATGGGCACACCAGGGCCTCCAGCCGCTGCAAATGAACTCCAGATGCATGTACCACCTTGTGCATCTGGTTTATGTGGGTCCTGGGGAATTGAACTGAGGTCCTTTGGCTTTGCAGGTAAATGCCTTAACCGCTAAGCAATCTCTCCAGCCCTTAAGGTTTCCCCTGCCACCCAGGAACTTTATGAAAAGAAAACCATCCAATTAGAAAATAGAAATCAGCCCGGCATGGTGGCGCATACCTTTAATCCCAGCACTCAGGAGACAGAGGTAGGAGGATCGCTGTGAGTTCGAGGCCACCCTGAGACTTCATAGTGAATTCCAGGTCACCTGGACCAGAGTGAGACCCTATCTCAAAAGCCAACAAATAAAAATAAAGAAAGAAAATAGAAATATCACTTGGACACTTTATACTCAAGAAAGTTTATGGACAGCAAATTAACATTCAAGGAGATGTTCGATGTCATCAGCCACCATCAAAATTCAAAGTAAAAGCACAGTGAGATTACACTAACATAAAGAAGATGGTGAGGAGTGCCCATGAGAACACCACCGGTGGGATGGGAATGGAGCAACCCCCTCTCTAAACCACTTTGGCAAAAGTTAAACATATAGGGACCTTATAACTTTGAGATGCTCCTCACCACTATGTACCTGAAGCGAAATGAAATTTCATGTTCATTTGCAATATAAGTGAAAGAACAAGAAAGATGGCACAAGTTGGGAGGCAGAGGTAAGAGGATCACCGTGAGTTCAAGGCCAGCCTGAGACTACATAGTGGATTCCAGGTCAGCCTAGGCTAGAGTGAGACCCTACCTCAAAAAAACACACACAAAAAAGAAGAAGGAGGAGGAGGAGGAGAAAGAAAGGAAGAGAGGGAGGAAGGGAAGGAAGAAAGGAAGGGAGGAAGGGAAGGAGGGAAGGAAGGAGGGAGGGAAAGAAAGAGGGAGGGAGGGAAGAAGGAAGAGAGAAAGAAGGAGAGAGGGAGGGAGGGAGGAAGACGACCCACTGTGTTGTTCTGTTTATATGACATTCTGGGGAAAGCAAAACTACAGGGATTGAAGATAGACCAGTGTTGGTTTGCCTGGGGCTAAAGGTCAGGGGAGTTGTCGACTACAAAGCAACACAAGGCAGTGTTTTAGGGTGATGGAGTTTCTACATCTTAGTTGTGGTTGTGGCTACAGGACTCCAGAGAGTTGCCAAACTTGCAGGATGACCAACCATATGGCTGATGATGCTGTTCCCTGGAAGGGGAGCTGACTGCAAGAAGAGCAAGCTTCAGGGATGTGGACCCCGAGTTCTTTTGTAGACTGCTAAGTTTAGAAACCTATTAGATACCTAAGTCAGTATAGCATGTTCAGGAGTTCAGCAGAGAAATCAAGCAGAAATATAATGTGAGAGTCGTCATCAGTCTTTTGATGATATTTTTATGTCATCACCACACCATCCACAGTAATCAGATCAATGTCACTGTGGTGGTTTGAATACAAATGTATGTCCCCTGTAGCCTCAGGTACTTTTTAAAAGATTAATTTTATTTTATTTATTTACTTATTTGAGAGAGAGAATAGGTGCACCAGGGCCTCCAGCCACTGCAAACGAACCGCAGATGAATGTTCCACCTTGTGCATCTGGCTTACATGGGTCCTGGGGAATAGAACCTGGGTCCTTAGGCTTCCCAGGCAAGTGCCTTAACTACTAAGCCATCTCTCCAACCCAGCCTCAGGTAGTTTTTCTTTTGTTTGGTTTTTCGAGGTAGGGTCTCACTCTAGCCCACACTGACCTGGAATTCACTATGTAGTCTCAGGGTGGCCTCGAACTCACTGAGATCCTCCTACCTTTGCCTCCAGAGTGCTGGGATTAAAGCCATGTGCCACCACATCCAGTCCTCAGGTATTTTTGATTAAGATTAAGCATCCTACTCAAGCCCTCCTGGGGAAGAGATGTGTGTCACCGTGGTGGATCTTGAGTCCAACCCTAAGCTGTATGGAGAGCCCGTTTGAGTGCTGGCTGTTTGTGTTTGCTGGTGTCTCCCCCACCCCCGCCCCCCGCCCCCCGCCTCCCGTGTGGATACTGGAGTGAACCAGCTTCTTTTGCCATGATGGAACTTCCCCTGGAATCTGTAAGCTTGAAATAAACCCTGTGCTCCCATAAACTGCTTCTTGTTAGATGAATGCCCTAGCAATGCAAAGGTAACTGCAACAGTCACCTGTGTCACTCCTAGCCTGGACAGTGTCAGGACAGACCACTGAATCAGTTACCTTCTCAGTGCTGATTAAAAACAAAACAGTTGGGACTGGAGAGATGGCTTAGCAGTTAAGCGCTTGCCTGTGAAGCCTAAGGATCCTGGTTCAAGGCTCAATTCCCCAGACCCATGTAAGCCAGATGCACAAGGTGGTGCATGTATCTGGAGTTCGTTTGCAGTGGCTAGAGGCCCTGATGTGCCCATTCTCTCTCTCTCTCTCTGCCTCTTTCCGTCTGTCACTCTCAAATAAATAAATAAATAAAATTTAAAAAAAAAACAGTATATGGAAGGAAAGAGTTTATTTCTGGCTTACGGTTTTGAAGAGAAGTTTTTTTAATATTTTATTTTTATTTATTTATTTGAGAAACACAGAGAGAATGGGCGCATCAGGGCCTCCAGCTGCTGTAAACGAACTCCAGACATGTGTGCCCCCTTGTGCGTCTAGCTAACGTGGGTCCTGGGGAATCCAACCTAGGTCCTTTGGCTTTGCAGGCAAGTGCCTTAACCGCTAAGCCATCCCTCCAGCCCTGAAGAGGAATTTTATCATGGTGAGGAAAGCGCAGTAGCAGCAGATTGCCAGGTATCACATTGTCACATCAGCGAGGAGGAAGGGAAGAGGCTGTGATGACCTAAGGCCAGCAAACAAACAAACAAACAACAACAATAACAAAACCCTTCCCAAAGGCTCCACAAACTTCCCAAATAACACCATCAGCTGGGGATTAAGTATGAGACTTAATCAAAAACACAAGAGGCACACTGCTTTAATCCCAGCCCTTGGGAGGCAGAGGTAGGAGGATCACTGTGAGTTCAAAGCCAGCCTGAGACTACATAGTGAATTCCAGGTCAGTCTGGGCTAGAGTGAGACCCTACCTCGAAAAATCAAAACCAAACCAAACCAACAACAACAAAGAAACACGTGAGGCTATGGGTGACATTTCACATTCAAACCATCAAGTGTATCTTCGTTGTTAGTGTTGATATAAATGGGGATGAGATGGACCCACTTGATTTCACTGAGGTTTAGTCTAGATGTAGGTACTCCACACAAGTGCTGATAAGCAGAACCTTTACCTGTGACCCATCTATTTTGTGAACATCAGGTTGCAGTTCAAAACAGGACTAAATGCCTTGAAAATCTGAACTACTGGGAGCTACAAAAGAATGTGTATTTGACCAGTGCTATAAAAGTGATTTATTGTCCGTATGCTCACGTACATATAAATCATAAACATTTTCAGCAAATTGAAACCATATTTAAGCATATGGAAATTAGCAGGAATAAAAATGAACAATAGGTAGTCAGGGAAATAATATATTACATTTTGTGGCTTTAGGAAGCAAAAAAAGAGAAAGAAAATGCTTAAACAAATTCAGCCCATGTAAATAAAAAGTTAAAAGGAAGTCAGCTCTAATTCGCTCTGTTTTCACTTTTATAGTCAAAAGCATTTTATTTTTGTTTTGTCTTGGAGTCGGTTCCCTTATATAACACATGTCAAAAGAGCTGGAAAAAATGTGATTAACTATTGCCAGCTGAAATTCTTGTCCCACAAGGACAACTCCCTTCTGGCTCCTTCTTCGCTTTTCATACTTTGGGCATTGTAAGCTAGTGTTTAGAGCGCGGGCAGAAAGAATAGCTCTGTAGAGAGAGAATTCTAGGGCTGGCCTTCTGGTTTTGCAGCTCTTGTTAACTTCCTGAGTCCTGCCTGGGCTCCTCAGAGATCCGCTGTAGTCTCACACAGGGTATGGTAAGCAGTTTTGTCATAGGCTGGGTTCATTTAGGAACTCAGTCTTGGTAAAGAGGGAAAGATAAACCAAAATACTGTCGTAGACTTGGATACAACTCTGCTTTAGTCATCTCATCCACAGAAGGATAACGGTGAGCAGTCTACCTCAGCTGGTGAGATGGCTCAGTGGGTAAAACACTAACCTCACAAGCATGAGGACCTGAGTTCAGATCTTCTGAGCCCATGGGATGCAGGACACGTATAGTGCCAGTGTACTTACAGCAAGGTGGGAAGTGGACACAGGAGAATTCCTCTGAGCCATGCTCCCAACCATGATAGGAGAATTTCTAGAAGCTTGAGGGTGTGTGCAGCAGCAAATGACAAGAGGTCTTGCCTTAGAAAAGGTGGAAGGTAAGATTGTTCTTTGACCCCTACATACATGCTGTGACACATGTGCACCAGTCACACACACACACACACACACACACACACACTTAAAAAAAAACAACGAAGCTGGGGCTAGAAAAATGACTCAGCAGTTAAGGCACTTGCCTGTAAAGTCTAACAACCCAGGTTTGATTCCCCAGTGCCCATGTAAAGCCCGATGCACGTGCCACTTTGTGCATCATTAGCAGTGGCTAGATGCCCTGGCACACCCATTCTTCCTGTCCCTCTTTCTCACTCTCTCTCTCCTTGCAAATAAATAAAGAATTAAAGAAATAGAATAAAATAAAAATAAAGGGCTGGAGAGATGGCTTAGTGGTTAAGTGCTTGCCTTTGAAGCCTAAGGACTCCGGTTCGAGGCTCAATTACCCAGCACCCATGTTAGCCAGATGCACAAGGGGGCGCACGCGTCTGAAATTTGTTTGCAGTGGCTGGAGGCCCTGGCGCGCCCATTCTTTCTCTCTCTCTCTGCCTCTCTCTCTCTCTCTCTCTCTCTCCCTCTCTCTGTCGCTCTCAAATAAATAAATAAAAATAAACAAACAAAAAATTAAAAAAATAATAAATAAAATAAATAAAAATAAATCCTACCCTAGCCAGGTGCAGTGGAAAGTCAAGTCCTAACTCTCAGAATACTGAGGCAGGAAGAGCTTTTAATCCCAGGAGCTCAGAGCCAGCCTAGGCAACACAGTAAGACCATTGCTTTAAAAAAATGCTTAACTTAATGAGGAAATTTTTACTTGGGGATGTAGCTCAGTTGGTAAACTGCTTGTCTATCATGCATTGAGCCCTAGGAAGGTGGCAGGAGTATTAGAAGTCCAAAGTCATCATTTGTTACATATTGAGTTTGAGGCCAGCCTGGGATAAATGAGACACTATATCATAAATAATAATAATAAAATAAATAAATAACCTGTAATCCTAGCACTTGGAAAGTGGAGGCAGAAAGATTAGGAGTTCAAAGTCATCCTCAGCTATATATTAAGTCTGAGGCCAACCTGGGCTACATAATATATGTCTCAAATAAAGATAAATAAAATAAACTTTTATCTGGGCATGTTGGCACATGCGTCTGGAGTTAGTTTGCAGTGGCTATAGGCTCTTGTGTGCCCATTCTCTCTCTCTCTCTCCATATATATATATATATATATATATATATATATATATATATATATCTTTCTCTCTTTGTCAATAAATAAATAAATAAATAAATAAAATATTTACAAAAGAATAAGAAAAAAACTTCTTTGCTAGAGAGAGTAAGTTTGGGAGCTGGAGAAATACCTCAGCGGTTAAAGGCACTTGCTTGCAAAGCCTAAAGATCCATATTTGATTCTTCAGTACCCACATAAAGCCAGATGCACAAAGTGGCAGATGCATCCCGAGTTCATTTGCAGTGAAAAGAGGCCCTGGTGTACCCATTCCCTCTCTTTCTTGCTTTCTCTCCCTGACTACAAATAAATGAATAATTTTTTTTTTAAAGGGAGATTGGACAGAAGTCCCTGGTGAAGGGCTGGAGAGATGGCTGAGCAGTTAAGGCACTTGCCTGCAAAACCTAAGGACCCAGGTTCTATTTCCAGCTCCCAAGTAATCCAGATGCACAAGGTAGCACATACATCTGGAGTTTGTTTGCAGTGGCTAGAGGTCCTGGAGTGCCCATTTTTTTTCTCTCTCTCTCCCCTTCTCTCCCTCTCTCTGTCTCAAATAAATAAACAAATAAACAAAAAAATAAAAAGCAAGTACCTGGTGAAGGTGAAAAATGTGCCCAGCAGCCATAGATTGTTATTAGAAAAATTTCAGTGCCATGGGTGGGATACCTTCCAGCAAGTTGTTGGCCAGGGGTCGTCCACCAGAACTAGATGGTAAGACCCTATTGCTGAAGACTCCACATGCTTGGGCTGCAAGTCACTGAGACTCCTCCCTGTTGACTAGCTGTCAAAATGATGGAAAGACCTATGCAGCCTGTTGAGGGAGAAAAATAGTTTTAAACAGCAATGGATCCTGCAAGCTTTTTGACTGGCCAGCCAGGCCTAATGTACCAACTGGTACAATGGTGGCATGTTTGTTATGTTGTAACCACCTGCCCTCGGGACTTGAGACCCTCCACAAGAGAGAATTCCTGCCTGGTACTGAAAACCTAATAAAAACCCTATGGCTAGCCAGGCATGGTGGCGCACGCCTTTAATCCCAGCACTCGGGAGGCAGAGGTAGGAGGATCACCGTGAGTTCAAAGCCACCCTGAGACTCCATAGTGAATTCCAGGTCAGCCTGGGCTAGAGTGAGACCCTACCTCGAAAAGAACAAAAACAAACAAACAAAAAGCCTATGGCGGACTGGAAAGATGGCTCAGTGGTTAAAGGTACTTGCTTGCAAAGCCTGTGGCCCAAGTTCAATTCCTCAGATACGCAAAGTGGTGCACGTATCTGGAGATCATTTGCACAGACAAGTCCCTGGAGTGCCTATTCCCTCTTCTCTCTCTCCCCCTCTCTCACTTTCTCTTTGCAGATAAATAATAAATTAAAAAAAAAAGTCTGTGGCATGGTGACACAGTAGGTCATAAGCCCTAGGGGTCTGCATATACTCCCTGAGACTACAAAGTATCCAGAGTCCAAAAGCCATTTCATTAATGTAATAATCATACATTGAGCCTGTGCTATTACAAGGCTGGGTGATATGAGAAACACAAAAGTACATAAAGCAGATTTCAGCCCCAAACAACTTAATAGCCAAAATGAAAATAAGCTTTGTTATGTTAATTACCTTTTTTTTTTTTTTTTTTTTGGTTTTTCGAGGTAGGGTCTCGCTCTAGCCCAGGCTGACCTGGAATTCGCTATGTAGTCTCAGTGTGGCCTTGAACTCACGGTGATCCACCTACCTCTGCCTGGGATTAAAGGCGTGCGCCACCACGCCCGGCTTGTTATGTTAATTTTCTTTTGATTATTATGACAAATTTATAAAGAGAAAAGGTATAATTTTGCTGACATTTTTGGACATTTCTCTCTCTCTTTCTTTCTCTTTCTTTGTTTTATTTTGAGGTAGGATCTCGCTGTAGCCCAAGCTGATATGGAATTTACTATATAGTCTCAGGGAGGCGGCAAACACTCACAATGATCCTCCTGCCTCTGCCTCTGCCTCTGCCTCCCAAGTGCACCACCGCGCCCAGCTTGGATATTTCTCTATGGCTGATTGGCCCGTTTGCTTTCTGCCCCATGGTTCAGCAGTGCATCATGGCTTGGGCATGTGGCAGAGTAAAACTACTCACCTCATGGAGAGCCAAGGAGCAAAGAGAAAAAGGAAGAGACCGGCACAATCTCAAATGACCTGATGATCTCCCAGTAGGCCCCATCTCTCAGGTTCCATCACCTCCCAATAGCACCATTCTAGTGAATAAGCCTTTGGGGGACATTCCAAGTACAAACTACAGCATCTGTGTACAAATAACGGTAAAAAATAAAGAATGATAAACACCCAAAGAGAGGTACAAGTAAACATGGAGGAGTTCAAAGGAGGACAGATTACTTCTGTTTAACAGTTTCAGGAGTACTAGAGAGATGGCTCAGTGACTGAAAGTGGTTGTAAGCAAATCCTGACAGCCCAGATTTGATTCCCTAGTCCTCATACATAAAGCCAGATACACAAAGTGACACATGTGTCTGGAGTTCATTTACAGCAGGAGGAGGCCCTGGTGAGCCCATTCTCTCTCTCTCCCTCTCAAATTAATACAATTTTTACCAAAAAATAAAATAAGCCAGGTATGGTGGCACATGCCTTTAATCCCATCACTTGGGAGGTAGAGGTAGGGGGATTGCCACGAGTTCAAGGCTACCCTGAGACTACATAGTGAATTCCAGGTCAGTCTAGGCTAGAGTGAGACCTGACCTCAAAAAAAAAAAAAAAAAAGAGAGAGAAGAGGGGTTTAGGAATGCTTCTTAGGCATTATTTGAACTGAACCTTGAAGAAGATGTTGGAGTGTGATGAGGAAATTCCAGAAGTCCAAAGATCATGTCTAGTTCAAGTCCTTACTAAGTGGCCTTGACTCTGGACCTCAGTTTATCAGTTGAGTGAGAGACGCAAAAGAGCAACGAGTACTCCGATGGAGAGACCAGTAAAAACAAAGGCATAATGATGGATGTGTGCACAGGAAACGGAATAGTCTCAATAATCCTGAAGCTCACCTGTAGCACAGCTCTCTTATGACTTGTAGCTGGACGTGACATAATTCTAGGGCAAACCAAACATTGAGTATAAAAAAGTGAAAAGTTAGCCCGGCGTGGTGGCGCACGCCTTTAATCCCAGCACTCAGGAGGCAGAGGTAGGAGGATCGCTGTGAGTTCGAGGCCACCCTGAGACTCCATAGTGAAGTACAGGTCAGCCTTGGCTAGAGTGAAACCCTACCTCGAAAAAAACAAAAAGTGAAAAGTCACCATCCCCAAAGCAAAAGCTAGATCTTGGTAACATCTTCATAGTCTAGGTAAAATATGAGAAACACAGCAAAAATAATGGAAATGATAGCTGGGCGTGGTAGCGCACATGCCTTTATCCCAGCACTGGGGAGGCAGAGGTAGGAGGCTCAGCCATGAGTACGAGGGCAACCCTGAGACTACCTAGTGATTCCAGGTCAGCCAGAGCTAGAGTGAGACCCTACCTCTAAAAAAACAAAATAAGGGGCAGATGTAGGCAGGATTACCATGAGTTCGAGGCAACCCTGTGACTCCAAGTTAATTCCAGGGTCAGGCCTGAGCTTGAGTGAGAACCCTACCTCGAAAAACCAAAAAAAAAATTAAAAATAAATATGAATTTTTTGAGGCAAGCCCAATAGGCTGGCCTTTTTTATGCAAGAGAATAAGAGAGAGAGAATTGGTGCACCAGGGCCTCCAGCCACTGCAATCAAACTCCACATGCTTGTGCCACGTTGTGCACATGTTTGGCCTTGCGTGCTTGCGTCACCTTGTGCGTCTGGCTTACGCAGGACCTGGAGAGTCGAACCTGGGTCCTTAGGCTTCTCAGGCAAGCGCCTTAACTGCTAAGCCATCTCTCCAGCCCAAATATGACTTTTTTTTTTTTTTTTTTTTTTTTTTTTTTTTTTGGTTTTTTTTCAACGTAGGGTCTCACTCTAGCCCCAGGCTGACCTGGAATTCACTATGGAGTCTCAGGCTGGCCTCGAACTCACGGCGATCCTCCTACCTCTGCCTCCCGAGTGCTGGGATTAAAGGCGTGCGCCACCACGCCCGGCTCCAAATATGACTTTTAAGTTGAGTTGAAGAATAATGTTAATTTTCGCCTCTTTGGGAAAAGACTGTTGCTTGTGGAAATTATGAGCAAGAGAATGCTTCAGGAAACGATAAAACGACAGTCCGTTTCTGAGGGCTGAGTCTAAAAGTGAGCCCTCATCGCTGAACAGACTTTGAAGGGTTAAGCTGACTTGAAGAGGGAGAAGCCGAAACCACAGTAGTTGAAACACACTGTCGATCACATGGGGACTGCATGTCCCCGCTAAGAAGCAGGCAGAAAATAGCGCAGAAGTGAAATACCAGCTCAGGCAGGCTGTAGATCTCTATCTCTTCAGTGCATATGAATATGAAAAGAGAAGAAATACCTGTGCTTTGAGCTGTATCAAAGCACCTATCAGTAGTTATGTTATCATTTCTTGAATATATGTATATATATATACATATGCGTATATATATGTATGTATGTATGTATGTATGTATTCTCACAAAAAAAAAAACATTTGAGTAAGTAAAACATGTTTGATGCATTCAAACCTCATAAAGTGTTTACCAGATGATTAGAATTAAAACTTCCTAGAAGTTGTTTTTCTAACCCCTGAAGGGCCTATTAACTAGAACACACGTCTCAATTGCTTTGTCTTCTAAATTCCTGAAAACAAGATCCAGTATGAACCAAGGGAAGAGACATTGCCATTGTAAATAGAGACGTTAGAGGGATCACCTGCTACTCAAGATCTTTAAAACAGACACGCGGTTCCCTCCAAGATGTGGGGTTGGGCAATGGCTCATGACTCAAGCACTTGCCACCCAAGGGTGAGGAGCCCCAGCACCTGTGTAAATGCCCAGTGGATGTGGTATGTGCCTGTAATCCCAAGGTTTGGGGGATAGGGGATCTCTAGAGGAAGGCTAGCTAGGCTAGCAGAATTGGCAAGCTCTGGGTTCAAGTGATAGTCTTGTCTCAGTAGATAATGTGAAGAGGACTGGAGAAATGGCTTAGCGGTTATGGTATTTGCCTGCAAAGCCAAAGGTCCCAGGTTTGATTCCCCAGGACCCACGTAAGCCAGATGCACAAGGGGCACATTCATCTGGAATTTGTTGCAGTGGCTAGAGGCCCTGGCATGCCCATTCTCTCTCTCTCTCTCTCTCTTTCCCTCTCTCTCTCTCTCTCTCTCTCTCTCTCTGTCTTTTTTCTATGTCTACCTCACTCTGCTTCAAAATAAATAAATAAAATTTTAAAAAATAATGTCAAGAGAGATTGAGAAAGACATTTGATGTCAACCTCTGGCCTACACACACACACACACCAGCACTCACACGTGTACCCACACACATGCAAACATGAATACATGCACACACACCATCCACATGATAAAAGTGAATTGCATACTAAGTATACAGCAGACCTCCATACCCATGTGTGTGAAGGATTCTTTAAATTCAGACAGTGCCACCTTTCTAAGCTGATGACAACAGGTGACTACCACTATATGAAATAAATCAGGTAAGGTTTATTGTGAAGGACCCTAATCAGGTGATTGTGTCCCCTCCCAAAAGATATGTTGAAGTCCCAACCCTCAGCACCTCTGAATGTAAGCTTTCTTGGAAATGGAGTTCTTCCCTGTACCATTAGTTCAACCTAGGTCCAGTCAAACTGGAGTAAAGTGGGTCCCTAATCCAACCGAAGCTCAGTGGTAGAGTGCTTACCAGCCTAGGCAAAGACCTGACTTATCCCAGCACAAAAGAAAGGAAGAGGGCTGGAAGGATGGCTTCGCGGTTAAGGCATTTGCCTGCAAAGCCAAAAGACCCGGGTTCAATTCCCCAGGACGCACATAAGCCAGATGCACAAGGGGGCGCATGCATCTGGAGTTCATTTGCAGTGGCTGGAGACCCTGGCGCGCCCATTCTCTCTCTCTTCCTCTTTCTCTGTCAAATAAATAAATAAATAAATAATAATGTTTAAAAAAAAAAGAAAAGAAAGGAAGAGGAAGCAGGGAGGAGGGAGAAGAAAAGGAAAAGAAGAGGAAGAGGGAATTTAGGACTCAGGACAAGGTTGTGACGGGGCACAGGGAGGACTAGGACAGGACTAGCGGAGTGCAACTTTTAAGCCAAGGAACACGGAAGGTTACCAGAAGCTGTGAGAGAGGCGCGGAATACTTCCTTCCCAAGCACCTGGCCTCCGTGACAGTGAGACAACACATTGCTGTTGTTTTAAGCCACCCGGTTTGTGGTACGTTATTATAGCAGCCCTAGGAAACTAATGTGTTTTCCTTCTCCACACTAAGTTTATTATTACTCTATTCTTGTTCATTTCCAACCTTGTTGTTTTTTTTTTAAATAAATCCAATTAAAGTATACACTTACATTTCAACACTGCTTATTTATATTCCTCACATCTAGACATTCTGGTAACTTTCATTATGATTTTCTAAGAACCTCGAAAATTATTCAGCATTTCTACCTCTCTTTCCTAATAGGATACTGGTCTTAGCATATAATAACTCAATTTAGCTTTTCAAGTATTATGTAGAATGTTAGTTCACCCTTTTTTGTTCTGTGTGTGTGTGTGTTATTCACATGTTTGTGCAGATGTGCACATGCATGTAGAGGCTAAAGGAAGATGCCAGGTCTCTTCCTCTATCACTCTTCTACCTTACTTATCTCAGACAGAGTCTCTCACTGAACCTGGAGCCTCCTGTTTCTTCAGTTAGACTGGTTGACGAGCGTCCCAGAGAGCCTCCTGTCTCTGCCTCCTTCATCGTTGCAGTTCCAGGAATGTGTGAGGGTGCTTGGCTTTTTATGCAGGTGCTGGGGCTTGAACCCAGTCCTCTTGCTTGTTCAGCAAGCATTGTTACCCACTTAGACATCTCCCCAGTCCATCATTCTTGTAGTAAATGCAACTATGGTAAGGTTTTATAAGAAAATTAACTTAAAATTTTCCAATCTAGTTCATTAATTTCTGTGTTAATCTTTTTTTTTTTCTTCAAGGTAGGGTCTCGCTCTAGCCCAGGCTGACCTGGAATTCGCTATGTAGTCTCAGGGTGGCCTTGAACTCACAGTGATCCACCTACCTCTGCCTCCAATGTGCTAGGATTAAAGGCATGCGCCACCATGCCTGGCTTGTGTTAATCATTTTTATCAGCCTCTGTTCCCTTTTCTTTTGCTGACTTGCACTTCTGCTAATTGTCTTCATGAGAATGTATGCGTGGAAATTACTTAGTCACTGCATTGTTTTAACATGCTTTCAGTTGGCCCTTAAAATTGAATAATCATTTTTAAAAGTATATGGTTTCAGGCTCCCAGTTATTTTCCCTTGGCACTATAAAGACATTACTTCACTTTCTTCTGACTTCAGATTTTGCCACTGAGAAGTCAGCTGTCAGTCAACTTTGCCTTCCTATGGAGGAGATGCTTTCTAATAGCCTTTAGGTCTCCTCTTTATTGTTAATGTTATATAATTTCACTGAGATGTATAGATTTATGTGTATGCTGCTTGGAATTCTACATGATCTTTCAATCTGATATCTCATTTGTTTTTATTTGTTTGTTTTAAAATATTTTTATTTATTTACATGTAAGCAGAGAGAGACAGAGAGAGTATGGGCATGCCAGGGCCTCTAGCCATTGAAAATGAACTCCAGACACATGTACTACTTTGTGTATCTGGCTTTATGTGAGTACTAGGGAATCGAACCCAGGTCATTAGGTTTTGCAGACAAGTGCTTTAGTCATTGAGCCATCTCTCCAGCCCTCATTTTTTTTTAATTATAGAAAATATTCATTATTAAGCTGGAGGTCGTGGAGCACGCCTTTAATCCCAGCACTTGGGAGGCAGAGGTAGGAGGATCACCGTGAGTTTAAGGCCACCCTGAGATCCATAGTGAATTGCAGGTCAGCCTGAGCTACAGTGAGACCCTATGTCAAAAAACCAAAAAAAAAGAAAAGAAAGGAAGAGGAAGCAGGGAGGAGGGAGAAGAAAAGGAAAAGAAGAGGAAGAGGAATTTGACTCAGGACAAGGTTGTGACGGGGCACAGGGAGGACTAGGACAGGACTAGCGGAGTGCAACTTTTAAGCCAAGGAACACGTGAGGTTACCAGAAGCTGTGAGAGAGGCGCGGAATACTTCCTTCCCAAGCACCTGGCCTCCGTGACAGTGAGACAACACATTGCTGTTGTTTTAAGCCACCCGGTTTGTGGTACGTTATTATAGCAGCCCTAGGAAACTAATATGTTTTCCTTCTCCACACTAAGTTTATTATTACTCTATTCTTGTTCATTTCCAACCTTGTTGTTTTTTTTTTTAAATAAATCCAATTAAAGTATACACTTACATTTCAACACTGCTTATTTATATTCCTCACATCTAGACATTCTGGTAACTTTCATTATGATTTTCTAAGAACCTCGAAAATTATTCAGCATTTCTACCTCTCTTTCCTAATAGGATACTGGTCTTAGCATATAATAACTCAATTTAGCTTTTCAAGTATTATGTAGAATGTTAGTTCACCCTTTTTTGTTCTGTGTGTGTGTGTGTTATTCACATGTTTGTGCAGATGTGCACATGCATGTAGAGGCTAAAGGAAGATGCCAGGTCTCTTCCTCTATCACTCTTCTACCTTACTTATCTCAGACAGAGTCTCTCACTGAACCTGGAGCCTCCTGTTTCTTCAGTTAGACTGGTTGATGAGCGTCCCAGAGAGCCTCCTGTCTCTGCCTCCTTCATTGCTGCAGTTCCAGGAATGTGTGAGGGTGCTTGGCTTTCTATGCAGGTGCTGGGGCTTGAACCCAGTCCTCTTGCTTGTTCAGCAAGCATTGTTACCCACTTAGACATCTCCCCAGTCCATCATTCTTGTAGTAAATGCAACTATGGTAAGGTTTTATAAGAAAATTAACTTAAAATTTTCCAATCTAGTTCATTAATTTCTGTGTTAATCTTTTTTTTTTTCTTCAAGGTAGGGTCTCGCTCTAGCCCAGGCTGACCTGGAATTTGCTATGTAGTCTCAGGGTGGCCTTGAACTCACAGTGATCCACCTACCTCTGCCTCCAATGTGCTAGGATTAAAGGCATGCGCCACCACGCCTGGCTTGTGTTAATCATTTTTATCAGCCTCTGTTCCCTTTTCTTTTGCTGACTTGCACTTCTGCTAATTGTCTTCATGAGAATGTATGCGTGGAAATTACTTAGTCACTGCATTGTTTTAACATGCTTTCAGTTGGCCCTTAAAATTGAATAATCATTTTTAAAAGTTGCGGCGAGCCCCCTGACCCGCAGGGAAGAACGACCACAAGACGAGGATCCTTCTTGATCACACTTTTATTGGAGAGCTCTTGGTTAACAGGAGGGTTGATGGCGAGGGGCAAGGAGGCGGAATGTGCAGCTACTTTTATAGAGGGAAGTGCAACGAGGCGCCCACTGATTGGTTGCTACCAGCTTGCCACCACCAGGCGCCACGGGATAGGCTCGGGACAGGTTGCGTCAAGCGCATGCGCATACCTTGAACACGGTTGGTGCCAAGGCACTGCCTAATATGGAGTTGTTTACCTCAACACAGACAGGAAGCCAGCGCCATCTTGTAATGGCGACTGCTTGCAGCTCCCTGCAAAAAGTATATGGTTTCAGGCTCCCAGTTATTTTCCCTTGGCACTATAAAGACATTACTTCACTTTCTTCTGACTTCAGATTTTGCCACTGAGAAGTCAGCTGTCAGTCAACTTTGCCTTCCTATGGAGGAGATGCTTTCTAATAGCCTTTAGGTCTCCTCTTTATTGTTAATGTTATATAATTTCACTGAGATGTATAGATTTATGTGTATGCTGCTTGGAATTCTACATGATCTTTCAATCTGATATCTCATTTGTTTTTATTTGTTTGTTTTAAAATATTTTTATTTATTTACATGTAAGCAGAGAGAGACAGAGAGAGTATGGGCATGCCAGGGCCTCTAGCCATTGAAAATGAACTCCAGACACATGCACTACTTTGTGTATCTGGCTTTATGTGAGTACTAGGGAATCGAACCCAGGTCATTAGGTTTTGCAGACAAGTGCTTTAGTCATTGAGCCATCTCTCCAGCCCTCATTTTTTTTTAATTATAGAAAATATTCATTATTAAGCCGGAGGTCGTGGAGCACGCCTTTAATCCCAGCACTCGGGAGGCAGAGGTAGGAGGATCACCGTGAGTTTAAGGCCACCCTTAGACTCCATAGTGAATTGCAGGTCAGCCTGAGCTACAGTGAGACCCTATGTCAAAAAACCAAAAAAAAGGAAAAGAAAGAAAGAAAGTAAGTAAGAAAATATTCATTATCAGTTCCAGATATAGCTGTTCCATGATTCCTTTTGTTCCCACCTCTGAAGCTCCTAGCAGACATGTGTCAAAGCCTATCAAGTGATGCTCCAATCCCTCAACTGCTTCTCACATTTTAAAAAATCTCTTTGTCTCTGTCCTGTTTCCATGGTGAAATCCTTGGCATTATCGTCAATTTTCTAATTTTCTTTCAAAACTATTTTCATTCTATAGCTTATCTCATCTATTGGATTTTTATTTTAATGAATATATATGTATATTTTATATTTTACTTTCAAGATTTCTAGCTGTTCTTTTCACAGTCTATCCACTCTGATTTCACTTTTATTTTTTTCATAATGCCTTTCTTTTTGCTTAATGGAAGTTATCCCTTCATGCATTTTTTTGCACATTTTAAACATATTTAAACATTTTCTCAAATTGTTCCATAAAATGCATTCCCACAAAAGTAAACTCGTGGTCTTATTTCTCTTTTGTTGGTTTCCTTAGCTTTGAACCTTGATTAAGGAGCGCATTTGGAAAGCAGGCTCGCGTTCTCTCGGTCTTGTTCTTTTCCTCCCTCCAATCCCCTCCGGCTCTGCCCTCCCTGTGCAGTGTGGTTTTGGGATTTGCCTTTACTCTGCGCCTGGCTCCTGGAAGGAAGCCTCAGCTCAGACCCAGGCCTGCTAAAGGTGCTTCCAGGGTCCTGACCACACTGACATCCGGGGAAGAGCAGGTCCTGTCACCAAAGCAGACCGTGGACAGTGGACAGCTTGCTGCCTTTCCTGATCACGGGCTGGGCCCTCGGGCCGCAAGTCCACAGTTAGCTGTAGCCCCAGGCAGCAATGGCTTCTCTTTCAAGCTCCTTTCACGGGGAGGAGAAGCCTGCCCTTGCTGCGGCTTCCAGCAGCGAGTCTGGCTTCAGTCTCTCATCTCGGCATGGAGCACTTTTATTTTCATTTGCTCTGGAAGGGCCAAACTCAGCTAACATTGCCTAGTTCCAGGCTCAATCCTATAAGCTGTGGCTTCCGCTCACGGCTTTGTATTTCTGTCCCAGTGTTGGGCTACAGAAGTGTTTATTTGATTTTTTAATCTTGATAAACATTATTTATCGTGGCTGCATGTTTACAGTAAAGATGTATCAAAGAACAGGCTTTCGGAGCTGTCTGGACTAGGTTTGCATGGTGACGACTTCAGCAAAGTGGAGATCGTGACGCGTTCAGTCCGCCTTAGGTGAGAGCAGAGTATGATTTAATAAATAAATCTTCTTTCATAATATGTAAACCATCATTCTTCAGTCCAGGATAAGCTGTTGGGGTGGCAGAGTGCTTGTTAGTATGTGTTTGTGCTTGACCCCCAACATTGCAAAACAAATAAAGTAAAAAGAATAATAGTTTTTGAATAATTTTCTTTTTATGAGAGTGTGTGTGTGAGAGAGAGAATTGACATACCACTGTAATTGAACTACAGATGCATGTGCCACCTTGTGCAAATGCATCACCTTGTGCATCTGGCTTATATGGCCTCTGGGGAGTTGCACCTGGGTCCTTAGGCTTTGCAGGCAAGTGCCTTAACCACTAAGCCATCTCTCCAGCCCCTGAATAATTTTCTTAACATCTACTTATCTAATTACTTTATCAAATGGTCTAATTCACTTGTTGTAATATTGAAAATATTAAACTTTTTACCCTCCAGTTAATTTTTGGAACAGCGTTTATTCATTTATTTTTTTAAGGTAATAAAGAAAACAAGGGAAGCCAGGCATGGTGGCACACGCCTTTAATCCCAGCACTTGGGAGGCAGAGGTAGGAGGATCACCATGATTTCAAGGCCACCCTGAGACTACATAGTGAATTCCAGGTCAGCCTGGACTAGAGTGAGACCCTACCTTGAAAAACCAAAAGAAAAAGAAAACTAGGGAAAAATCTTTTAGTTCCTGAATTCTGAAATTTTCTAATGATTTCTTTCTTTCTTTCTTTCTTTCTTTCTTTCTTTCTTTCTTTCTTTCTTTCTTTTTTTTTTTTACCAAGTAAACAAGGCCAGGAGTAAATGAAATGTGGTTTACTACCAATGCTTCCTGGAATTTCTTGTAGCTAACACAGAATTATAGCATCTTGGAGTTGGAAGACATTCTTCATATGACCACACTGAATTTTTTCCCCTGTTGGTCTGCATCAAATTTTGAAGGTTTTCGTAACTAAAGGGCTAAGGCTTTGGAGAATTCTGTGGTGAAGGTAAAAGCCCACTTCAAAGGAAGTTCAGATATTCTGCTGGCTCCTTTGAAGAGAACTAACTAATTTCCACAAAAAAAAAAAAAAGTTCTGAAAACTTTCTGATGGGACCAGATAGAACAGAGAAGGCTCCCCTCCTTATCACAAATGGAGCTGTACCAGGCATGGCACGCTAGTACATGTTTGACAAGCAGGTCTTGAAAAGAAAACAAACAAACAACTATGCAAATGTTTGCCAGCTTCTGTGGTGTAAGTAAATATTTCTGCTGAAGCTGGTTTGAAGCATGAATGTGTCACCATTGCTCAGAGAACTGGGAAGTTTGGTCCTCTAGTGGGAGAAGTCACTTTCAGCACAGAGCCTGCTGTAATCCCAAACCCAATCCTCTGCAGACCTCCGCTTGACCTCTCAAAGGAATCTGGCAGAGTTGTTTGCACCGTTATTGAAATCCTGCCCCCAGTCCCCATGTCACCGTTGCTATCCTCTCCTTTCTCCCAGCCTCAGGCTGATAGAGCCAGGCCCTTCTTTGCTGAACTCTGCCTCCAAATGTTGGGGACACTTGGCACTCCCTCTGACCCCATCTCTCTTTTTTTTTCCTGGGAGTGATCTCACCCAGTTCAGAAGCTTTTTAAAAATATATATATATATATATTTATTTCATTTATTTGAGAAAGAGGAAGGAGGCTTTAACCAGGCCCTTTAACCACTGCAAACAAACTCCAGACACATGCACCACCTTTGTGCATCTGGCTTACATGGGTCCTGGAGAATTGAACCTGAGTCTTTTGGCTTTGCAGGCAAGTGCCTTAACTGCTAAGACATCTCTCCAGCCCCAGTTCAGAAGCTTTGTATACTATTAGTGTGCTATTATTACCTAAATATTTGTCTCCATTCCAAACCTTCTTTTCTGAATGTCAGGCAACCAACTGCCGACTCTGATTATCTCAGCAAGGATTCCAATTTAACTTGTCCAAAATGGCAGTCTTGATCTTCCCTCTCCCATCTTCCAAATCGGAATAAATGAAATCATCCTATGTTTGTTCATTTGCTAAAATATTCTTGCCTGCCATTTTCTTACTCTCTATAGCAGGGATGCTAATATAATCTATTTTTAGAATTTTCTTGTAATACACCAAAAATGCACCTACCACCAAGCTCATTCTGCTTCCATTTGGAAAACAACTGAAACTTGCCTTCTTTTAAAACCCTTCTGGTGCAAAGATTCTGTTTAGTTCTATGTATAGTCACCCCTTGTGTCCATGGGACACTGGTTCCAGGATCCTCACAGGTACCCAAATCTTTAGATGTTCAAATCTCTTATATGACATTTGCATATAACATAAATAATAAGTTCCAAGTTAGCCTGGGCTGCAGTGTGTGACCTTATCTCAGTGAAAGTCAAGCAAGTAGAAAGCTGGGCCTGGTGGCACAGGCCTGTAATTCTAACCACTCAGAAGGCTGAGGCAGGGCTGGAGAGATGGCTTACTGGTTAAGGGATTTGCCTGCTGAGCCTGAGGACCTAGGTTCGATTCCCCAGTACCCATGTAAACCAGATGCACACGGTGGCACATGCGTCTGGAGTTCATTTGCAGTGGCTGGAGACCCTGCGCGCCCATTCTCTCTCTCTCTCCCTCTCTCTCTCAAATAAATTAAAAAAAAAAAAAAGGTTGAGGGACAGGGATTGCCCAGGCAACTTAGTGAGACCCTATTCAAGACCTCCATCCATCAGTTCTCTTCCTGGCACCAGGAACAAGTTGATAGTCATTGCAGAGAATTCTGTGGCTGCTCTAAACAGCCAGTACAGTCCACCCTGGCTCTTGCTATAAACATTTCCCAGCACCCGTCTGCATGGTTCTACACATTACTGAAGCGTACACATCTGTTTTACTCCTAAGTCCTGCTTATCACAGTACACTCAGAATGTGTCACTTTCCTGAAAATATCTTTTTTTTTTTTTTTTCTGTTGCAGCTGCCTTTTTGTTATACTGTAGCCAACACAGACTCTTTGCTTTTGTAAAAGAGAACCACTTCCAGGATTGGTGGACACTTCCTGAAAACACTACCTCCCATGTGTAACTGTCATTAATTTGCTATTTCCTGGCTCACGTTGTTAAGTATGCGACACATGAGATCTGACGCATGACACAGTCCCTACCATGTAGTTTATATTTGCTGCTTGCTTAGCATGAATGGACTAAATTTTACCCTTGCTCTAATCTGAATTAGGATATGGTATAAATTAGAGCAACCCATGGTAAGACAATTTCCAGTTCTAACTCTACTCCGACAGGTGTCAATTATTTTATTAAAATATTCCATATGATGCCTTTAAGCTTAGCCCTCAGGAGGCTCTCAGGAGGATCGCCATGAGTTTGAGGCCACCCTGAGACTACATAGTGAATTCCAGGTCAGCCTGAGCTAGAGCGAGACCCCTACCTCAAAAAACAAACAAACAGAGCCGGGCGTGGTGGTGCACGCCTTTAATCCCAGCACTCGGGAGACAGAGGTAGGAGGATCGCTGTGAGTTCAAGGCCAGCCTGAGACTACATAGTGAATTCCAGGTCAGCCTGGGCTAGAGTAAGACCCTACCTCAAAAAACCAAAAAAAAACGAAAAAAGAAAAAACAAAGAAACAAACAAACAAACAAAAGCACTTTGTTTTCATGAACCAGGTTTTCAGACCTGGAGAGGACATGGAAACTGCAGGTCTCTGCTGTGTGGCCTTCCACAAATCATTTCATAATCAGTCATTTCTTCATTTTAGCTTGACGGAGTATCAATAGCTTCTTAAGGATGTTGTGAGGGGAGGGCAAAAGCAAATGAACTAGAATTATCAATATCTCCTTGATAGTCTAATTTGCAGCATGAAAACAGCCCAGCATGTACACAGTCAAACTAAAGGTTTGTTTTGTTCTAAACAAAAGAGAACAGTTTCTGATTTTAACATTCACACATTCCAAGCCATGGCCTTCCAAGCCTTCCTCCCCAGCCAAGCCTGACGGCAAGAGCCAGGTCTAAAGAGAAATTTCCAGAAAGCAGATATTGGCATAGGTTACTTAATTTTTAAACCTGCAGAGAATATAGTTCAGGCCATTTTTCAGTTTAAATTTTATTATTTATAAGAACGCTCTCATTCCTTTTTGCCACATAATTTCATGGACTATGCTTATTTTTCATTTTCAGGACATAGTGTATAGATTTTTAAAAAGATTTTGTGGTCAGATATGAGTAACAGGCCTATTTCTTGAGATTTTTACTTTCTTACAAAAAAAAATTATCTTTTCCTTTATCTTTCTTTATTAGAGAGAGTGGCAGGTAGAATGGGCATGCCAGGGCCTCTAGCCACTGCAAAGAAACTTCAGACGCATGTGCCACCTTGTGCATCTGGCTTTATGTGGATACTGGGGAGTTGAACCTGGTTTCTTTAGCTTTGCAGGCGAGTGCCTTAACTGCTAAGTCATCTCTCCAGCCCCACAAAATAATTTCTTTTTCAAAGAATTATTTTTATTTGTTTATTTGCTAGCAGAGAGAGAAAGAGAATAGGTGCACTAGGGCCTCTTGCCTCTGCAAACAAACTCCAGATGCATATATCACTTTGCGCATCTGACTTTATGTGGGTACTGAGGAATCAAACCCAGGCTGTCAGGCTTTGCAAGCAAGTGCCTTTAACTACTGAAACATCTCTCCATCTCTTACAAAGTAATTCCATTTCATCTTGTAGGTTGAAGCCACAGTCTTTTATGTGTGTGTGTGTGTGTGTGTGTGTGTGTGTGTTTAGCATGTCTAGATATATAAAGGCCCAAGGACAACCTCACATGTTCTTCCTCAGGTACCATCCACCTTTTTTTTTGATACAGGACCTCTTTGTGGCCTGGAACTCCTCAGGCAGGCTAGACTGGCTGGCCAGCCATCCCTAGGAATCCTCTTGTCTCTGCTTCCTCAGCACTGTGATTCCAAGTGCTTACTACCATGCCCAGCTTTTTAAAAATGGATTCTGGGATCAATCTCAGATTCTCATGCTTGCAAGATAAGCACTTTACCACTTTACCAACTGGGCTATATACCAGCCCATAAAATTATAAGAGAGTGCTCCTTCTGATGTGACCATTAAATTACTTCAGAGAAAGCAGAAGGAAGTCTACCTTTTTGCCTGCTTAAAAAAGAGGCTACCCATTGCCGAGGCCCTTGGTTCCCCACCAGGAATAGATGGTAAGACCCTATTGCTGAAGACACCACATACTTGGGCTGCAAGGCCACTGAGAAATCCTGCTGGAACTGAGCTGATAACCTCTTCCATGTAGACCAGCTGACAGAAAGCTGGAAGAAGCCATTCTGCATGCAGTTCAATGGGAGAAAGAGAAATCACCAGTGAAGATACTCAACAGTGGACACTGCAAGCCTTATATTTGGCCAGCCAGGCCAAATGAGCCAACGGGTGCAATAGTGGCATGTCTATCATGGTGGAAACCAACTGCCCTCCAATTGGACTGGAGGCCCACTCCATGGGAGGGAATACATCCCTGATACTGAAAACTTAAAACAGGGATAGTCATGAGCCCTAGGGGTGTAACATCTGCTGATGTCTGGATAAATGTATATACTATGCTTATCAAAGTGCCCAATAAGCACTTCTCTTAATATTCATACCCTTATATTAACGCTACTCTCACTTTGGGTAGAGAATCTTCTCTTTTCAGATGGCAGTGACCTTGGGACAACTCAGAAGGTATCATAGTGCTGGAAAGAAGTGACTGGAGTACTGAGTAACATCTCGATCACACCTTCCCAGGCTCAGGGTCTAATGCGGAAGAGGTGGTGGAAAAAATGTAAGAGCCAAAAGAACGGTAGGACTCCTTACAATGTGCTCCTCCAGACACAGAATGGCCTGGATATCCACAACCTCACAGTGCCTGACACTGCCTACACAAGACCATCATAAGAGGAAGAAAAGATGATGACATCAAAATAAAAGAGAGACTGATTGAGATGGGGAGGGGATATGATGGAGAATGGAATTTCAAAGGGGAAAGTGGGGGGAGGGAGGGTATTACCATGGGATATTTTTTATAATCATGGAAAATGTCAATAAAAATTGAGAAAAAAAGAGGCTACCAAGTGCCTAGTTAAAAAAAGAAAGGTATGGACTTTAATTATGGCCCTGGACAAACAGCCTATGTGGCCCAAGCCTTAGCACCCCTTAACAGCTGACAGCAGCAGCTCTGAGTCTGTTGGGGAGAGTTCTGGAAAGCAAAAACAACCACTACAAGTGCACTGGTTTGAGAGGAATGTCCAAGAAAATTGCCCTCCTCCCATCTCACAACGTATCATTATAGCAGACTAGAAGCCCATACATTCCAATCTGATTTCTATGTGAGTCTACAAACCTGTGAGTGTGGCTATGAGGTAAGGGACTGATTCAGAGCTCCAGAATCCCTTGAGGTCACAGACCATATTTTAAAATGGATATTCCTTTGGGTTTTCCAGTGATGGTCTGGGAGAGCCATGGAATCAGTGGGGCTCTGTCTGACTAAGATCTCCCAATCTTGGCAAACAAGAACCGGGTCAATCGGTGGCCAGGGAAGCTGCCTTGTGCTTTAAAGGTTAGGAGTTCAAATCCTGTGGATTTGCTTTGGGGTTCAAGTATGCACATATCTTGGTTGAAAAAGAAATAACATTGCACAATGGAATCTGGCCTGCCCACAACTAAGCTCTGGCTACAATTAATTAAACAAATACTTCCTATGGAGTTCTTTACCTCGTAGATCTGGGACAAAAGGGCCCACATTCCAGAAGGCACAGCAGAAAAGCTCTGTTTACCATGTTTCTTGCTCATGACAGGGTATAAAACCTTGACTTCCACCACCCAGACAAAGTCTATACTTGCCACATTCTTTAAATGTCCATACATCAGTAGTTCCAAACCTTCTTTCCCCACTTCAGTTTCTTTTTCTTTTTCTCCTTTTTTGATTTTAAGGAAAATAATAGTTTATAAATTTAAAGGAATGTTCTTTCCATCGATAACTCATTGAAATAGGCCCCATGGAAATAAAAAATAACCTGTATTAGAATATGTGATTTTAGGGCTGGAGAGATGGCTTAGCGGTTAAAGGCACTTGCCTGAAAAGCCTTAGAACTCATGTTCAACTCTCTGGATCCCACATAAGCCAGACACACAAGGTGATGCAAGCATGCAAGGTCTCACATGAACACAAGGTGGTGCATGCATCTGGAGTTCCATTGCAGTGGCTGGAGGTCCTGGCATGCCAATTCTCTCTCTCTCTCTCACACACACACACACGTAAAAAATACAACTAAATAAATAAATAGAATATGTGATCTTAGTGGTCCAATTTTCATAATATCTTATTTTCCTATAGCATTTTACTATTTGTAAAGCACTCCATATAATCTGCTTTTTTAAAAAAATTATTTATTCATTTTTTATTTGAGAGAGAGAGAATGGGCACACCAGGGCCTCTAGCCACTGCAAACATGGGTGCTGGGGAAATCAAACCTGGGTCCTTACGCTTCTCAGGCAAGCACTTAAAATACTGAGCCATCTCTCCAGCCCTGTATGATCTCCTTTTATCATCATAGCCATTGGATGTGGAAATATTGTGCCCATTTTACAGATAAGAAAAATGAGATGGGAATGGAGAAATATTGGCCAATGGATACTAAGTTAAAGTTAGACAGAAGTAAGCTCTGTCAATGCATAGAAAGGTGACTATAGATAAAAATAATGTGCTATGGGGCTGGAGAGATGGCTTAGTGGTTAAGCGCTTGCCTGTGAAGCCTAAGAACCCCAGTTCGAGGCTCAATTCCCCAGGTCCCACGTTAGCCAGATGCACAAGGGGGCGCACGCATCTGGAGTTCGCTTACAGAGGCTGGAACCTCTGGCGCACCCATTCTCTCTTTCTCTCTCTCTCTCTGCCTCCTTCTCTTTGTCACTCTCAAATAAATAAATAAACAAAAAAAATTTTTTTTAAATAAATAAATAAATAATGTGCTATATATTTCAAGAAAGTAGATGATACAACCAGGCATGGTGGCTCATATCTATAATCCCAGCATTCAGAAGATTGAGGTGGGATGATCACAGCAAGTTTTGAGAGCAGGTGATTCCAGACCAGCTTGAGTTACAAAGTGAGACTTTGCCTCAAAAAAAAAAAGAGGACTGGGCTGGAGAGATGGCTTAGCGGTTAAGCGCTTGCCTGTGAAGCCTAAGGACCTCTGTTCAAGGCTCGATTCCCAAGGACCCACATAAGACAGATGCACAAGGGAGCGCATGTGTCTAGAGTTCATTTGCAGTGGCTGGAGGCCCTGGCATGCCCGTTCTCTATCTGCCTCTTTCCCTCTGTCTCTCTGTCACTCTCAAATAAATAAGTAAAAATAAACAAAGATTTTTTTTTTTTTAAATGAGGGCTGGAGAAGATGGCTTACCCTGTAAGGCATTTGTCTGCAAAGCTAAAGGACCCCAGTTTGATTCCCCAAGGCCCACGTAGGCCAGATGCACAAGGGGGCGCATACATCTGGAGTTCGTTTGCAGTGATTGGAGGTCATGGCGCACCCTCTCTCTTTCACTCTCTACCTCTCTCTCTCTCTCTCTCAAATAAATAAATAAAATATATTTTTAAAAAATGAATAAGGGGCTGGAGAGATGGCTTAACAGTTAAGGCACTTGTCTGTGAAGCCTAGGAACTCAGGTTCCATTCCCCAGTACCCACATAAAGCCAGATGCACAAGGAGGCACAAGCATTTGGAGTTCGTTAGCAGTGGCTAAAATGACATTCTCATACTCTCTCTCTCTCTCTGCCTCTTTCAAATAAATAAATTTTTAAAAAGAATAAATACAGGGGAAAAGAGTAGAAAAAAGATATTGAATATTTTCATATCAAAGAAAATATAAATGTTTCAGAAAATATGCCTTCTCTGATTTGAAATTATGATATAAACATGCAGCAAAGCATTATATGACACCCCATAAATATGTACAATTTTCATGTGTCAATATTTAAAATTTTAAATTAACTTTTTTTGGTTTTAAATTTTTTTAACTTTTTAAAATTGACAACTTACATAATTATAGACAATATATTATGATAATTCCCTCCCCATCACAAATTCCTTCCCCCTCACAAATCTACCCTCCATCATGTCCCCTTCCCCTTTCAATCAGTCTCTCTTTTATTTTGATGTCATCATCTTTTCCTCCTGTTGTGATAGTCTTATATACGTAGTGCCAGGCACTGTGAGGTCATGGATATCCAGCCAGTTTGTGTCTGGAAAATTGCATTGTAAGCAACCCTACCCTTCCTTTGGCTCTTACTTTCTTTCTGCCACCTATTCCACAATGGACCCTGAGCCTTGGAAGGTGTAATAGAGATGTCTCAGGGCTGAGCACTCCTCTGTCACTTCTCAGCACTATGTTGCCTTTTGAGTCATCCCAGTGGTCACTGCCATCTGAAAAGAGAAGCTTCTCTAACCAAAAGTGAGAGCAGCATTAGTATATGGGTATGAACATTAACAAAAGTGCTTACAGGGCAGTTTTATGAGCGTAATATATGCATTTAGCCAGACATGAGCAGGCATTACTCAGCTAGGGCTCATGGCCTCCCCCTCCACAAGCTTTTGACTAGGTTTTCACTAACAGGCATGTATTTCCTCTCATGCAGCAGGCCTCTAGTCCAATTAGAAAGCGGTTGGTTTCCTCCATAACAAACATGCCATTATTGTACCAGTTGGCACATTTGGCATGGCCTGCCAATCTTAAGGCTTGAAAGGTCCACTGCTGTTTACCATCGTTGATGATTTGCTCTCCCATAGGCTACATGCAGCATAGCTTTCCCCAGCTTCCTGTCAAGCTTGTCCACAGGGAGGAGGTTTTCAGCTCAGCTCCAGTTTGATTTCTCAGTGACCTGAAGCCAAATCATGTGGAGTCTTCAGCAATATTAAGTAAAATTTTAAAAAAGATAGAAAAGAAAGCTGGGCACAAGAGGCAGAGGTAGGAAGATTGTTGTGAGTTTGAGGCCAGCCTCAGACTACATAGTGAATTCCAGATTAGCCTGGGATAGAATAAGACCAGACCATACCTCAAAAAAAAAAAAAAAAAAAAAAAAAAAAAAAAGAGCCAGAAAAGTAAAGAAACTTTCTTAAATGGACTAAGGGTGCAACTTAATACAAGAACACTTATCTGGCATACACAAGGCCTTGGATTCCAATCCCAGCACTAAAAAAAAAAAAAAAAAAAAAAAAAGCAAACACAAAATGCCAAAAAAAATCATACAACTAGTTCATATCAAAATTTATACTTGAAGGCCAGGAATAGTGGTGCATGATTTTAATCCCAGCACTTGGGAGGCAGAGTTAGAAGGTTTGCCAAGAGTTTAGGCCATCCTGAGATTACATAGTGAATTCCAGTTCAGCCTGAGCTAGAGTGAGACCTTACCTCAAAAACTTAAAAAAAAAACAAAAAAACAAAAAAACATTATGCTTGAACTTGGGCCTTACAGCTCATGGTTTTAATCACTAGAGTAGAACTGCTGTGTGTGTGTGTGTGTGTGTGTGTGTGTGTGTGTGTGTGGTGATAGGGATTGAATTTAAGACTTCATACATGTTGTGCAAGCGCTTTACGACACCTCTGGCCCTGGCATTAATTCTAATTATAAACATATTGCTATAGAATAGCATAAGTGTTCTAGGTTTTGCTGTTGCACTAGGTTTTGCAATGCCACTGCCATCTTGGAAAGAAAATATAGAGTGAAAGTCGGGAGTGGTGGCTCACCTTTTTTAAGCCCAGCACACGCGAGGCAGAGGTAGTAGAACACCATGAGTTCGAGGCCACCCTGAGACTACATAGTGAATTGCAGGTCAGCCTGAGCTGGAGTGAGACCCTACCTCGAACCTCCCCCACCCCAGAAGAAACTCCCTGTAGATGTTGAAGAAAGAAAAATAACTCACTCTCTGTGCTCTCTTGCTCAGAGGATGCCTGAAATTAGAAATCTCCCCAGCATTGTGTCCTGAAGTTGCCTCCACAGGAAGCGCTGCTTTTTAAATTAAGACTCCAGCCATTTTCTTTCCAGTTGATCTTATTGCCGATGGCGCTTTGAACAAATTCCCCAGAAAAACTGTCCCTGTGTATGTGAGATGAAGACAGTCATGATGCCCACTCCCCACCTACCTGACAAAAGTGTTGGGCAAAGCAAGAAGATAATGTCTGATATGTGCTTTGCATGTATAGAAGGAAAGACAGGGTTTAGGAGCAAGGGTATAATTATATTGAGTCACTAGTGATGTCATCGTCCATAGTTTACATATGTGGCTGTTGCCTAAGATACTGCTGAACATCATATGACTCTCATGTTGGTTGTTTTAGGGACATGACAGTGTTACAATAAATTAGCAGAACTTAAGTTGAGAAAGGAGAGTATTGTTTTCTTTTAAATTCCTTTATGGCCAAAATTTATTTTAGGCTATCTGCTCCAGCTGGTCTTGCAATTAGTAACCACATCCAAGGTTCATAAAGCCCTCCTTCCATCCTTCCTCTCCTTCCATTTATTTGTCAGGACGTTCCTCCTCTAGCTGGGTCATAATTCTACGCTGGGAAGGTGACTTGCAGAGGAGAGAAACTGTGTCTAGTGCTATGGAGGGACCACCAAAATTTGGAATCCGACACGAAAGGTTTCGGTGGATGCGTTTCTAGAAAACCTAAGCCTGTCACTGGTCTGTGCCCTGAAACAGAATGTCCTGTCTCAGACCTAACATCTCCTAACCACCATTTGAATCTGTTTAAAGGAGTTGGCACACACCTTTAATCCTAGGACTGAAGAGGTAGAGGTAGGAAGATCACTGTGAGTTCGAGGCCAGCCCGAGACCCCATAGTCAATCCCAGATCAGCCTGGGCTAGAGCCAAGATCCTACCTCAAAAAAAGAAGAAGAAGAAGAAGAAGAAGAAGAAGAAGAAGAAGAAGAAGAATACTGGGCTGGAGAGATGGCTCAGCATTTAAGGCACTTGTCTGCAAAAAAAGCCCAATGACCCAAGGTTCCTCAGTGCCCATGTAAAACCAGATACACAGTGGTACATGCATCTGGAGTTTGTTTGCAGCATCTGGAGGCCCTGAGATGCCCGTTCTCTCCCTCTCTCTATCTCTCTCTCTCTCACCTTGCAAATAAATAACTAAAGATTTTAAAGAATTAAATGTTTAAAATAATAATGTTAAAACCTAAAACCATAGTTCATAACAATATTGAGCCCCTCTTAGCGTGCCAGGCACTGAATGAGATGCTAGGGACACAAGTGTTATAACTGTCTCCAGGGAGGTACGTGGGTAGGACCAGCATCCAGCCCAGCGCAATGACTCCTTTGCTGAATGAGTGGATGGCAGTGTGCGGCCAGGTCACCAGGACTCGAAGAAGAAAGCGCACCGCCGTGGGCAGAAATGAGTGCGGCTAACCCAGAATGGCTAGAGCCGGGAGGAGACCGCCAGAGACCACGCTCCAGAAGGCACAGCCAAGGCTATGGTTTCCCATGACAAGAGCAAAAATAGTTGGGCTTTTCATTTTATTTGGTTCCCCACCACCACCTGGTTTTTTGTTTTTTTTAGGCAAGGTCTCACACTAGCCCAAGCTGGCCTTGAACCTGTGATGATCCTCCTACCTCAGCCTCTCAAATGCTGGGAATAAAGGTGTGACCCATCACACCTGGCTCACTTCACTTTTTCTGTTGTTGTGTGTTTTCGAGGTAGGGTCTCACGCTAGCCCAGGCTGACCTGGAATTCCCTATGTAGTACCAGGCTGACCTTGCACTCACAGCCTCCCGAGTGTAGGGATTAAAGGCGTACACCAGTATATCCTGCTTTCAGTTCTACAGTCCACTAAGGATCTCATCACATAATGTAAAATTCTGTATTATTACACAGAATTTTCTCTTGTACATAACTGATGGCCCTGCAGTCAAGGACCAAATACCACAATTGAAATATTTTCTTAATATCATACATGGTGGCACACATCTATAATCCCAGGATTTGGGAGATGGGACAAAAGGATTGTAAATTTGAGACCTGCCAATGCTACATAGTGAGGCCCTGTCTCAAGAAAAGAAGAAGAATGAGGAGGAGAAGGAGGAGGGAAAGAAGGACTTTTCTCTTTGTTATACAGGCTAGGAAGTCCAAGTTCAAGGGACTGCATCTGGTGAGGGCCTTCATGCTAAGTCATCTCATGGTGAGTAATGGTGACAGAATTTGAACATGGGTCTGTCTTATTTCAAAGCCCACATCCTTTCTACTTTCCTTACCAACATTCCTCAAATTTCAGTAACAAGACAATACCTTATATGGGAAACAAATTTTACAGATCCCAATTTGAAAACATGACATAAGGAGCTAAGTTGTATGGTATAAAATCATACATTTTAGATGTTCAAGCTGTCCCCAAATTCTAGTGGACTGACAGATCTTAGTGTGATGCATGCTACAATTGTAGCATGCCCAGTTCCCAAGAACCCCATTTCCAAATGTTCATGATGACCCAGGATGGCTATATGTCAACCAGGTTGCTCTGCTACTCAGGAAAGGCTTCAAAGAAGCATATTTGTCACTAAGAATATTTTAAGAAAGCAATCTATTAATATTTTACAGATACAAGTTAATTATCTCCACCACAAAGATGCTTGGTAAACTTCAGTCAGTCAGATTGAAGCAAATGGCTGGGGCATTTTCTGAGTGAGCTTAATCTATGAACGTTACTTGGATGATCCCCACAAGTGTTTGCAGATGGAAAATCTTATCCTTGCTTTGGCACATGTTAAACATCTATAAAAATATTGAAGCTGAAACAGGCATGGGGTACATATCTATAATCCTAGCACTTGGGAGGACCAGGAGTTCAAGGCTGTCCTTAGCTATATAGCAAGTTTGAGACCAGCCTTTGCTACATGAGACCATGACTCAAAAAACTAAATAATAACAAACAATAATAGTAATTTTTTAAAAAACTTTTTGTTTCAATTTTATTTATTTATTTGACAGAGGAGAGAGAGAGAGAATGGGCGTGCCTGGGCCTCCAGCCACTGCAAATGAACTCCAGATGCAAGCGCCCCCTTGTGCATCTGGATCATGTGGGTCCTGGGGAATCTAACCTGGGTCCTTCGGCTTTGCAGGCAAACGCCTTAACCACTAAGCCATCCCTCCAGCCCAATGGTAATTTTTAAAAACAAGGATATTGAGAGGCCCTGCCACCATGTGTCCAAAAACAATGATAGCAACCAGTCATGGACTAAAACATCTGAAAGCATGAGCCAAAATGAACCTTCCCTCCTTATACATTGTTTACCTTAGCTTTGTGTCACAATGATAGAAAGCTGACATCACAGTTGGGTAGTTTCTTCAAAGTCACACAGCTAGTGAAATTTACAGTGATCTGGGTATTCATGGTACAACTTGTAGTGCCAGCCACTCTGCAGGCTAATGTGGAAGGATCACTGGAGTCCAGAAGTTCAAGGCCAATCTGGATAACACGCCAACACCTCCATCTCAAAATAGAAATAATCAAGCAAAAAAGTGGATTACAGGGCTGAAAAGATTGCTCAGTGGTTAAGGCTCTTGCCTGCAATGCCTAACGACCTGGGTTCAATTCCCCAGTACCCACACAAAGCCAGATGCACAAAGTGGTGCATGCGTGTGGAGTTTGTTTGCAGTGGCTAGAGGCTCTGGATCTTTCTCTCTGCCTCCTTGCAAATAAATAAATGAAATATAAAAAAGCATATTACAAAGAACAGATAGCTCTTTTTAATATTGGAATGCTCCCTTGTCACCTTCTAAGTAAAAAACAAATTCTAGAAAATTAACATTGTAGAGCTAGGATAAATCCAAGTTGTAGATACCATCTTTTTAAGAAAACTTCCAACACAGATGGCCTTTGTCCAGACTGGCCTCCTGGACCAAGGCCGGAGGTCTATAGTGTTGCCCAGCACATTGGCACCATCCCTACCTTCACTCCTGCCCCACCCCCACCCCCGGCCTTAACCATTTTGCTGTACTGAGTCTCTTTCTTGAGAACTTGTGCCCCGTGCTCACAGTCCACTCCCAGGGACAAAGCCAAAGGTAAAATGACACCATCCCTGAGTGCACACTAGAAATTCCACTCTGTTTTACCTACTACCTATTCCCAGCAGTTCCTACAGCTCAGAGAAAAGTCCTCTACGCCCGCCACGCTGTCTCCTCCCTCATCCCTGTCTATCCTTTTGTGACCTTTTCTCTCCAAATATTCTCTTGAAAAAAAAAAAAACAAAATGCAGAGGTTTCAGGAGAGGCACCATGAAGCTTATGCCAAATAGATGAGCCTCTGATTTGAGGAGATCCCCTGAGTCCTTGATGGCGCCTTCAGGTGACTCAGCGTTGGGCTAGGCTGGACACTAGCCCTCGTCTATCTCTGGGCAGTTCTGCTCCGTGGGGATTCAGGTCCAGGTGACTGATCTGCACGCAGCCACACTGTCTACAGCACAGCACTTTCTGCCGTCCTTGGAGATCTGATCTCCCCTCTCTATCTGGTGGAGCTATGTAGAAATGTTTCCTACACAAAGAAATGAACTTGGTTTGGCTTCTTGTCTGTATTTCTGGAAGGCGTAGTTCCAGTCCCTGTCAAACTGATGAGTGTGATGACCTGAGCTCAGAAAGCCCCTTCCTGCTGGACATGTGGGTACACGTCTGTAGCCTCAGCCCCCTGGGAGTCTAAGACAGGAAGATGGTGAAACTGAGGCTAACCTGGGCTAAATAATGAAACTGTCTTGGCAAAAGAAAGGGAAGGGGAGGAGGAGGAGAGAAATTCCTTTCCTATGAACATACCTTTTTTTTATTCTTTTGGTTTTTTGAGGTAGAGTCTCACTCTAGCCCAGGCTGACCTGGAATTCACTATGTAGTCTCAGGGTGGCCTTGAACTCTCGGCAATCCTCCTACCTCTGCCTCCCAAGTGCTGGGATTAAAGGTGTGCGCCACCACACCCGGCTGAATATACTTTTTATCTGTTTTTAAAATTTTTTATTTTGTTTATTTGTGCTCATGCGTGCATGTGTATGTAGGTGTGGGTGGGTGGCTGGGTGATGTGCCAGGACCTCTTGCAGAGTTTTGTGCCACTTTTTGCATCTGGTTTACATGACTGGTTTGGGAGTTGAACCCAGGTTGGCAGGCTTTGTAAATGAGCCCCTTTAGTGGCTGAACCATCTTCCCAGCCCTGCTATGAGTCTACTGACAGTTCTCAAAATGCCTCAAGTAGCCAGGAGAACTGCAAATATACTGACAATCAGGAACAACTTATTGTAAAACATAAAATAATCTGGAGATTACATAAACAATGTCTGAAATTCTCAAAGTATACCTCACCCTGAGGTAAACATAGCCCCATTGGGTCCAAAATTACAGGGATTGTTCATGTGCCATAATCGTTAGTTTCCAGCTCGACTCCTGAGTCCACATTTTGAAGTGATCACCCCACCAGTTCTGTCGGGCCCGGCCCCACGTTTTATCTATGTTTGGCAATAGCTACGTTAATACCAACTCCATCCTTGAACTTCATCTTTTCATCTCTGGATTCCACCTCAATGTTTGGACATTTATAAGCTGAAAGATATGTTTCCAAATAAGGAAGTCAATAAAAGATACATGTTTATATATTCCATGCCTTTCCCATTGCCTGCACTTACAAGGCCCTTCTCTGAGGTAGCATCACTTTATTCTGTCCACTCCCCTACTCTGTAAGTTCATCAGAGGCAAAAAAAAAAAAAAAAAGACACAAAACCCTTCACAGAGGTGGTACAAAGAATATGAGCCAAAGGAAGGGTAGAACTCCTTATAATGCAATCTTTCAGATGTAAAATGGCCTGGATATCCATGACCTTGCAGTGTCTGGTACTACCTACACAGGACCCTCATAATAGGAGGAGAAGACAGTGACCTCAAAATAGAAGAGAGACTAATTGTAGAGAAAGGATTCAATAGAGGGTAGATTTGACAGGGAGAGAATGGAGGCAGACGAGGGACTTTTCATGGTTTATTGTCTATACTTATGAAAGCTGTCAATAAAAGGTTTAAAAAGTCCAGGTGGTGCACGCCTTTAATCCCAGCACTCAGGAGGATGAGGTAGGAGGACCGCTGTGAGTTTGAGGCCACCCTGAGACTACGGAGTGATTTCCAGGTCAGCCTGGACTAGAGGAGGAAAAAGAAATACCGAAAAACGACAAATGCTCCATTACCTCGTCACTCCCCCTGCCCTGCCACCTACAGAAATCTGTGTGTCCCACAAACTCTGGCCTCACAGCCAGCCGGACATTCACTTGGACACTGGTCATTCTGAAAAACAGCCATTATTTTATGTGTAGTTTTCATTAAGCAAGGTCAGTTCTTCTGAGTGGTACATTTTCAACCAAATGAAAAAGAAGCTCTTTCTACTCCGGAGTTCAAGTTAAAGGGAATCCATGCTGCGTGTCACTGTGGAGGTGAGAGACATTAACGGCTGAATGCAGTCTGCTGTGGGTCCTGTCATTCCAAACTCGTAGGTAACCAAATGCAATAGCTTTGCATTTTGGTGGGTTCAAAGCAAAAATAAGCACATCTAAGACAGGAGAGTGGAGAAAGATGTATTATTGCCTTACAGCAGGCAAGGAGAGTATGAGGGGGTGGCTATATATATTCCCTGGGGCCAGGAGTGGTGGCGCACGCCTTTTAATCCCAGAACTCGGGAGGCAGAGGTAGGAGGATCACTGTGAGTTCGAGGCCACCCTGAAACTACATAGTGAGTTCCAGGTCAGCCTGGACTAGGATGAGACCCTGCCTTGGAAAAAACAAAAATTAAATAAATAAATATATTCACAGGGAGACAGGCATGGTGGCGCACGCCTTTAATTCCAGCACTCAGGAGGCAGAGGTAGGAGGATCGCTGTGAGTTCGAGGCTACCCTGGGACTACATAGTGAATTCCAGGTCAGCCTGGGCTACAGTGAGAGCCTACCTTGAAAAAACAAAACAAACAAACAAACAAAAAAATACACACACACACACACACAGGGGGTTAGGCCACTCCCAAGCAAGCTCACTTGAAGGTCAGGGAGATTAAAAGTGATGAACAGGAATGTTTCTGGGCATGCTCAGCTTGAATTACAAAATTTTAGCTAAAAATAAAGGAAAGGATATTTTGAAGGTGCATTAACACAGAAATCTGCCTCTAAAGATGCTTGCCTTGCATAAACACTTGTATCCCCTTTATAGAATGCAGTAGTCAGGGCTGGAGAGAGGGCCTAGTGGTTAAGGCATTTGCCTGTGAAGCCAAAGGACCCAGGTTCAAGTCGCCAGGACCCAGGTAAGCCAGACGTACAAGGTGGCGCATGCATCTGGAGTTCATTTACAGAGGATGAAGGCCCTGGAACTCCTGTTCTCTCTCTCTCTCTCTCTCTCTCTCCCTCTTTCTATCTCTCTCTCAAATAAATAAAATAAAATACATTTTAAAAAGATTGAAACATGCCAGGATTAAAAGCATGTGTCACTACTCTAGACCCAGTCCTTTAAAAAAAAAAAAAAAAACAAAGAATCAGTAGTCTTCTCTTACCAGTGGGATGCACCCCACAACCCCAGCAGATGCCAGGAAACCTTGGGGTAGCACTCAGTCCTCTATATATATTGTTTTGCCCTAGATATACCTGTGATGAAATTTAATATATGATAGTTATAGTAAGAGATTAGCAATAATATCTAATAATAAAATAGAATACAGCAATACACATAATAAAATTATTCAGACTTTATGAACTGTTAATTTGTTTATTTTTTAATTGTATTTTATTAACATTTTATACATGTATATAATAAATTTTATATAATTCCCTCACAGTTCCCTCCATTGACCTTCCTCCCCATTCCCCTTGCACTGAACCTCTTCTGTTTCCCAACTAGTCTCTCTTCTACTTTGATACCTTTTTATCCGTGTGCGTGCATGTGTGTGTGTGTACATGCGTGTGTGTGTCCCACCAGGTTTAATTAAGGCTGCCCGCCTGGGTATGGGTGGGGGACTATTGACCAGAGCATGGGCTACACCACAGAAGAAAGTGTCTCCCACCCCCTCGACAACCATTAACTGTTAATAACTCCTCAGGGGAGGATGGGATCCTCATGCCCTCCTCCACCGTCCATGATGGAATGATCATGGGCCCAATATTGTGCAAGAAGTGAGAGTCACCATGAGGTCATGAATTCAACAGCAAGGCCATGTCTGGAAGACAGCATTCCAAAGCACTGGTCCCCATCTCCGGTTCTCGCTTTCTTCTGCCCACTCCTCTGCAATGCTCCCTGAGCCTTGGGAGGGGTGATCCAGATGTCTCATTTCAGTGCTGAGCACTCACTAGTCACTTGATTCTCAGTACTTTAAAGAGTTTTGAGTCCTCCCCCCCCCCAGTAGTCACAGCAAACTGCATAAAGAAGCTTCTCTGGGGCTGGAGAGATGGCTTGGCTGTTAAGGCGCTTGCCTGTGAAGACTAAGGACCCATGTTCTACTCTCCACACCCCACATAGGCCAGATGCACAAAGGTGAGGCAAGTTCAAGGTCGCACATGACCACTAGGTGGCGCAAGTGTCTGGAATTTAATTTCAGTGGCTGAGGCCCTGGTGTACCAATTCTCTCTCACTCTATCTAAAAAGAAGAATGAGGAGGAGGAGGAGGAGGAGGAGGGGAAGGAGGAGAAGAAGAAGAAAGCAGCAGCAGCTTCTCTGACCAAAGGTGAGAGCAGTACTAATCTTTGGGCATAAATATATTTAAAGGGAAATTTGCTGAGTGTGGTGGCACACGCCTTTAATCCCAGCACTTGGGAGGCAGAGGTAGGAGGGTCACTGTGAGTTCAAGGCCACTCTGAGACTACATAGTGAATTCTAGGTCAGCCTTGGCTAGAGTGAGACCCTACCTCAAACAACAAAAAACAAACAAAAAAAAAAGTGGCAGGGTGTGGGGGAGGCGGGAGCTGGCAATTTGATGGTCTTTTAAATATCCATTTAGCCAAACAACAGTAATAGCTTGGCCTGTGACCTCCCTAGCCATAGACTTTCTTTTTAAAATATTTTGTTATTTGAGAGAGAGAGAGAATTGGTGCACCAGGGCCTCAGCCACTAAAATCAAATTCCAGACACTTGCGCCACCTAGTGGGCATGTGTGACCTTGCGCTTGTGTCACCTTTGTGCATCTGGCTTTCGTGGGATCTGGAGAGTCCATCATGGGTCCTTAGGCTTTGCAAGCAAGCAGCTTAACAGCTAAGCTCTCTCCAGCCTCAACCATAGACCTTTGGCTAGGTTTTCAGTACATGAATTCCCTCCCGTGGAGCAGGTCTCAAATCCAATCAGAGAGCAGCTGGTTACCTTCTTAACTGTCTAACCATTATTAAACCAGTGGACATATTTTGCTTGGTTAGTCGGGTGTGTAGCTTACAGGGTCCACTGCTGGGTGATGACTTTTCTGCCCCAGCATCCAACATAGCACCTTCCAGCACTATGACAGCTAGTCAGCAGGAAGAAAGCTTCCAAGTCAGGTCCAGCTTGATTTCTCAGTGTCCTACAACCAAAGTGTGTGAAAAAAAAAAGTATCTTCAGCAATAGGATCTTACCATCTGTGAACTGTTTATTTCTAGAACTTTCCATTTAACATTTTTGTATTGCAGTTAACCACAGGTAACTGAAACTGAGTAATTTGAGGGATTGCTGTATTTAAATATGTACACTGGTCATTGGAGGCTGGGCCACAAAGTCTTCAAAAGTCTTTTCCCAAGCCGGGCGTGGTGGCACACGCCTTTAATCCCAGCACTCGGAAGGCAGAGGTAGGAGGATTGCCGTGAATTGGAGGCCACCCTGAGACTACATAGTCTCAGGTCAGCCTGAGCTAGAGTTGAAACCCTACCTCGAAAAAAAAAAAAAGGAAAAAAAGTCATTACTACTTTAGAAGGCAAAGATGGCCCCAGCAGCTAGGAAAGCAGGACATCAGTGGCACTTAGCTGGTCAGAGGTCCTGCTGGGATGTGACGCCTATAGGGAGGCCAAAGTCATCTGTGGTGGTTGTGCAGGATGAGTTCAGTGTTCACAGTGCCAAGGCCCAGCAGCATGGTGGCAAGTGCCCAGCAGTGACTGCCAGTATCCTACCCGCAGTATCTGTGGCCAGATCTTGGCTGGGCTTTTCCACCCCACTGGTTATTCATTTCCATCACCTGCTTCTCCAGCCTTCCCACCGCTTCTGAAAGCTACACAGTATTCCTCCACTAAGTCCAGTTTTCCACTTAAGATTTTCATTAGTTGCCACCAGGAATTCCAGTCGGTATCCCAACCTTTCCTTCATGGAACAACTCGGCACAGTGAACACAGGCCATCTCCTCATTGCTTTATTTTCTCTTAAAATCTAGGGGGAGGTTTTTGTACCCCTGGGGACCAGCTATGGAGTATCTGAGAACACAAGTCCCATAGAACCCCAAGCAAACCAACATGCAGGACGAAGATGGACGAGAGGACGGACTGAGGGCCTTGTCGGCACAAGGTAGACATGTTTACCAAGAACCAATTCAACGGGCTTTGTGTACTGATTCCTTAAGAACAAAGGTTATGTTCCTTGACACCTCAACTATAGAAATAAGTCACAAGTATTGGGGGGGTACAGAAAGCAGGGGGAAAAATCACCTGTCATTCTATCATTCACCTACAGCCACAGTTGAATTTTTGGTAATTTTTGTTGTTGTTTCATTTTCTTCTATCTATAAAAATCTCTTCATAGCTACAATCCTACTCTATTGCCAATTGAATTTTTTTTTTTTTTGTGGGTGGGAGGGTTTCAAGGTAGGGTCTTGCGCTTGCCCAGGCTGACGTTGAACTCACTCTGTAGTCTCAGGATAGCTTTGAACTCATAGAGATCCTCCTACCTCTGCCTCCTGAGTGCTGGCATGAGCCGCCACACCTGGCTATTCAATAATTTTTGTTTTGTTTTGTTTTTTGTTTTTTTCGAGGTAGGGTCTCACTCTAGCCCAGGCTGACCTGGAATTCACTATACAGTCCCAGGGTGGCCTCGAACTCACGGTGATCCTCCTACCTCTGCCTCCCGAGTGCTGGGATTAAAGGCGTGAGCCACCATGCCCGGCTCAATAACTTTTTTAAAGCTACTGTAGATATATTGTAAAAGGAGACTTTCTTGATTAGATAACTTTGGGTAATGTTGACTTACGGTTAAATTGTGCACACGTGTGTGGTGTGTATATGTGTGTGTGTGTGTGTGTGAGAGAGAGAGAGAGAGAGAGAGAGAGAGAGAGTATATGTGTTCCTAGGGATAGAACCAAAGGCCTTGCACATACTAGAAAAGCATCCTACCATTGAATAATTGGACAATATCCCTATCTCCAATCTTCCTTTTTTTTTTTTTTTTTTTTTTTTAGGCAGAGTCTCACTCTAGCCCAAGTTGACCTGGAATTTACTCTATAGCTCCGGCAGGCTTTGAACTCACAGCAATCCTCCAACCTCAGCCTCCCAAGTAATGTGATTACAGGAATGAGCCACCATACCTAGCCCACAAATGCATTTATTTATTTATTTGCATGCATGCTCATGCATATGTGTGTACGTGTGTGTGTGTGTGTGTGTGTGTGTGTGTGTGTGTGCATGCAAGCATGCATGTATCAGGGTCCTTTGCCACTACAAATGAATAATTGTCTGGCTTTAAATGGGTGACTTAGAAATTGAACCCTGGCCAACAAACTTTGCAAGCATGCTCCTTTAACCACTGAACTATCTTCCTGACCTCATATTTCTTTCTTTTTTTCCTCATATTTCTTTATTGTATGAATTTTCAGAACTTTTTTCCCCTGCAACGATGGGATTTGAACCCAGGGCCTCATGCATTCTGGGCAAGCATTCTATCACTGAGCTATACTCCCAGCAGCCAGCTTTTAATATATTAGAGGATAATGTAGCTCTCAAAGACAACATTTCCCAAACATATTCAACCATAGAACTCCTTTATAAATCATATTTTTCATGGCTGGTGTTCTAAGGCATATAAACTGATCCAGAAAGCTTAGAACCCCCCCCCCCACGCCTGCCCCACTTCACCTCTGAAGATGTATTTCAGAGTTGGGGGAAGGAAAAGAACTTATTTTAGGTTCATAAAAGCAAAATTTGAAAATGCAATAAGAGGATGGTATCTTGGAAGTGACTTTTTCCTCTGCTGATGACTGGTCTGCACAAACATGTTTGGAAGTCTAAAGTCCATAGGCAAACCTCACAAAGTTACACCTGAAAGAACTGAGAATACAGCCATGCTGAATTCTATGCGCACTCTTGTCTTGGGAAATGCTGCTGCATAATGGGTTTGCCCTCACTTCCATAGAAAATCCAGCTAATTTGCCAGAACGCTACATTGCCAGAGTAAAGGCGATTAGCTTAATGTTACCCAATATCACTTTAGTGTTCTCTCCTCTTCCCCAAATGACGGTTCCATAGGACAATTTTTTAATATTTTTTTATTTTTATTTGTTTGAGAGCAACAGACAGGCAGAGAGAAAGAGAGAGAGAGAGAATGGAAGCGCCAGGGCCTCCAGCCACTGCAAACGAACTCCAGACGCATGCGCCCCCTTGTGCATCTGACTTATGTGAGTCCTGGGGAATGGAGCCTTGCACCAGGGTCCTTAAGCTTCACAGGCAAGTGCTTAACCGCTAAGCCATCTCTCCAGCCCTGACAATTATTTTTAAATGTCACAAGTGAGGATAAATGCGAACAAAGTGGTATCACTGAAGATGATGAGACTGTCCTCACTTCCAGAAACAATCTGTCAGCTTTATGTTACTATGATAAATGCTTGAGGGGCTGGAGAGATGGCTTAGTGGTTAATGCATGTGCCTGTAAAGCCCAAGGACCCAGGTTCAATTCCCCAGTACCCACAGAAACCAGATACACAAGGTGGTGCATGCATCTGGAATTTGTTTGCAGTGGCTGGAGGCCCTGGTGTGCCCTTTCTTTCTCCCTCTCCCTCTCCCTCTCTCTCTCTCTCTCTCTCCTTTCTTTCTCTCTCTCAAATAAATAAATTCATTAAATATTTAGAAAAATAAACACCTAACATACATCTACTTAAAAAGTGGAAATTTTGGGACTGGAGAGATGGCTTAGCAATTAAGGTACTTGCCTACCTCGGTTCAATTCCCCAGGACCCACATAAGCCAGATGCACAAGGTAGTACATGCATCTGGAATTTGTTTGCAGTGGCTAAGGGCCCTGGCATACCCAGTCTCTCTCTCTCCCTCCCTCTCCTCCCCCCACCCTCTCTCTCTGCCTTTGTCTCTTTCTCTCTCTCAAATAAATAAAAATATTTAAAAAATATTTTTTAAAAAGTTGGAAATTTTGTTTTGATTCATGGTTTCAGATTTCATTTGGACTGGGGAGATGGCTCTGCAGTTAAAGGTTCTTGCATGCAGATATTTCAGTCCATAGTCTGTTGGCTCCATTGCTTTGGAGCCTTCAGTAAGATAACACATCTCAGCAGGAACACAGGGCTTACCTCATGGCAGCCAGAAAGCAAAAGGGAGGAAGAGGATGATGTCAAGGTCATACTCCCAGTGACCTAACTTCCTCCCATTATGCCCATTCACTATGTAGTCTCAGGCTAGCCTCAAACCCATGGTATCCTCCTACCTCTGCCTCCTGGGTGCTGGGATTCAAGGCATGAACCACCACACCTGGCTATGCCCATTTTTTTTTTATGTTCCAGTAACTCTTTTTCTTTAAAATATATATATATATATATATATATATATATATATATATATATACATATATATATTTACTTCTTTGAAAGAGAGAATGGGCATGCCAGAGCTTCTAGCCACTGCAAACAAACTCCAGATGCATGTGCCACCATGTGCATCTGGCTTAAATGGGGACTAGAGAATCAAACCTGGGTCCTTAGGCTTTGCAGGCAAATGCCTTAACTGCTAAGCCATCTCTCCAGCCCAGGTTCCACTAACTCTTAAGAGCTCCAAAACTGAGGACCACGCCTTTAACAACACAAAAGCCTTTTGGAGACATTGAAGATCAAAAGTGCTGAATGCGGGCCAGGCATGGTGGCGCACGCCTTTAATCCCAGCACTTGGGAGGCAGAGGTAGGTGGATTGCCGTGAGTTCAAGGCCACCCTGAGACTCCACAGTGAGTGCCAGGTCAGCTTGGACTAGAGTGAGACCCTACCTCAGAAAACAAAACACAGAAAGTGATGAATGCCCCATCACTTTCCCAACTGACCTAATGTCTGATCAGCCTCCCGAGTGGAGTCTGTCTCAGAACACATGAGTTCAACCACAGAGTAGAAATGAAAACATGAGCAGGGCGCGGTGGCACACACCTTTGATCCCAGCACTCAGGGGCCAGAGGTAGGAGGATTGCCTTGAGCTTGAGGCCACCCTGAGACTACACAGTGAATTCCAGGTCAGCTCTGGGCTAGAGTGAGACCTTACCTTGAAAAACCAAAAAATAAAAATACAAACATGCCTTCTTTCATTAAGCCAACAAGTCTAAATGCCAAACTTCAATTTAAACACATGTAGAAATTGAAGGAAACAGGAAATTAAAAAGGGGCGCCTGGAATGAGCAATGCCTCCTCAGCAAACACATATAATTTCTATTTATTTGAGAGACAGAGAAAGAGGCAGAGAGACAGAATGGACGCACCAGGGACTCCAGCCACGGCAAACGAACTACAGACACATTCCCCACCTTGTGCATCTGGCTTATGTGGGTCCTGGGGGAATCGAACCTGAGTCCTTAGGCTTCACAGGCAAGCACCTTAACGGCTAAGCCATCTCTCCAACCCCTCAACAAACATCTTATTAGCTACCTTGTGGTCAATTCTAGGAACTTGCTTCGGGTCAAAACCCAGCCACAGGACTCCGCAGCACTCTTGGGTCTGCTGATTGTCATTTATGGAATATGCTAAGTGTTTAGGGAAGTCTGGAAAATACCAGGTTTCAAAAAAATACCTTCTTTTTCTGTGGAGAAGCCTAAAAGACATGCAGGGTAACTGTCTAATATTTCGGTTGAAACTTTCTTCAAGCTTGTTTGGTGAACTGCTCAGCCACCTCCCTTTCTTTCCTTTCTTTCTTTTCTTTTCTTTTTTTTTTTAACCTCCCTTTCTTGAACTTCCAGGTGACCCCAGGAAGGAAATGGAGCCTGAGAATGCCAAAGCTGGAGGGGAACTAGCCCAACCCCCTCTGTCTACAGCTCTGCAAACCGGGAGCCTCAAGCCCCCCGACACCCAGGGAGCGACTGTGCTTCCCTCCCTTTTTCTATTTCTGTGCAAGTTTCCCATGGCACCCAGCCACAGCATCCACACCAGTAAAGTCCAGAGGATTTATGAGGCCAAGTCAGCCTTTGGGTTTCTACGCAGACCTAAACAGGAAACCCACACAAGGAAATGCCCTTTCTGTTTGCAGGCCGAATTCCCAGGATGCTTTCGCCAGAGTGCCCTGGCTGGAACCAAACAAAGGCCTGGCATGGCAAATTCCCATAGATTCACGGGCAGCGGTGCCCTCTCTGCCCCTCCTCACACCTCCTCCGGTTTAAGAGACCCTCTTCTAGATCTCAAATTAACCTAGTCCCATTGCTCTAGACAGGTGCTAGATGGGGACAGTGAAGAGACACCTATCCCTGGGACGGTCCAGCGAGGTTCCAGGATGCTACTACTCAGCCGTCATTAGAACCTGGACCAACCCTCGGGTTCCACAAGCCATGCGTCCCACTCACACCTTTCTCGTTTGGTGTCCACATTTCATTTGGTCCCCTGAGAATGCCTCCTAGGGACTGGAGTTTGGAATTGGGCGTGGTTCACCATGAGACTGCTTGCCCGGCATGCATGAAGCCGGAGCTCCATCTCCAGTAATCCCTCCCCCACCCCACCCCCCGAAAAAGGTGTCTTTCCCAGCCAAGGAGCAGTCAGATGCCACTGAATCCCCCGGGTGCTGCCAAGCCGCCTTAGCCGTCTCACCTTCGCCCAACTACAACATCCCGTGGCCTTTTAAACCTCCTCTCCTAACTAAACCAGTCCATCCATCCTGAATCCACCCAACCCAGCCCATGAGGGCATTTTCAAGTTTTTTTCATCCTTCCATGGGATATTTTGACTTCACAGAGGGACTGTGGCTGAGCTGGACAGGAAGGAAGATTGTGTCTCTGTCCCAAAATAGGACTGCATTGAGGGTGACCCTTCGCCCCCCTACTCAAGGCATCCCAAAATGGGCTGACACCAAAAATAGACTCTGTCCTCCTGGGTCTGACCCCACCTCCCTTGGGGAAAAAAAAAGACACAGGCTCCCAGTGAACCAGCAGCATTATCGGCCTTGACTATCTTTCAAGAATTAGCAGATGTGGGGAAGAGGATAATGGGTTATTTCCTTTAACAAATAGTTTGGCATCTGTGCGTTTCCTCTTGAGGCGGCTCTCTAGAGAATTCCATGCAGTATCTGTGAAGTACAAAGCACCCTGGCTTTCACCTTTACGCTCATGGATGTCAGAGTCGGGTGGGGGGAATCTCCTCAGGCCCTTCGGATTTCAACCACTCATTGAGCATTTCATTTTAAGTGGCCTTGATATTCATGGCCTCACAGTGGCTTATGCTACCCACACAAGACCTGCATAGTAAGCAGAAAGAAAAAAAAAAGACATCAAAATAGGAAAGGGCTGGAAAGATGGCTTAGTGGTTAAGGCGCATGCTTGCGAAGCCTAAGGACCCAGGTTCGATTCCTCAGGACCATCGTTAGCCAGATTCACATGGTGGTGCACATGTCTGGAGTTCGTTTGCAGTGGCTGGAGGCCCTGGCTCACCCATTCTCTCTCTCTCTCTCTCTCTCAATGTCTCTCTCTCTCTGACTCTAATAAGTAAATAAAAATTTTAAAAATCTTTAAAAAAATAGAAGAGAGACTAGCTGGAAAGAAGAAGGGATTCAGTGAAGGGGATTTGACGGGGGGGGAGGGAGAGTGGCAGGAGGGGATTATGATCATGCTACATTTATGGAAGTTGTCAACAAGAATTTTGTTATTTAATGCTGGAAGGGAACCTAGGGTCTTTTATGAATGCGCTATTGAACTATATCTCCAAGCCTAAGAAATGTTTCTGATCACTGTACATGAGAACAAGAAAGCAGAATAGGTGGTAATTCAATAGAGGATCATGGAAAAAAGACACAAGAGACAAGGGCAAATAGACAAGCAACCAAATTGGTCATCCACTTCCCCTATCAACGGCTCTCCGTTTACAACATTGGTGGCGGCACCTGGGAACTTGCTCCACCAGTCCAGCCCTGCTGAGTGTGGAACTCCGAGGACGAGGCCCAGTGACCCCTCTTGACAAGCTTCCAGAGGATTACGGTGCACATTCAAATATGAAAACCACTGGTCCAGATAAGCTTACTTACTCCCAGAGAGCCAAGGAAGCTGGGGTGGTGTGGGATGGTTACCTGAGAAAAATATGTTACAGACCTCGCAGAGGGGAGGAGAAGAGACAGGACTATCCTGACAAGTGAACTGGGAGTGTGGCTCAATGGTAGATTACCTTCCTAGCAGGTGCAAAGTTCTGAGTTCAGCCCCCAGGAACCGCCCCCTCTGCCCACAGAGAAAGTAGTGACAGCAAAGAAAAGGATACAACTGTATCCATATCTCTGCTCATACCACAATAACATAGCACTTCTAGAATATAGCATTGATGATATATTTATAATACCTTTTCCTTTTCCTCGTGTGTGTGTGTGTGTGTGTGTGTGTGTGGTGTACATTTGTATGTTTATGTGTGTTAAGTGTGGACACCAGAAGACAAGCTTGGGTGTTGTTCCTCAGGTACTCCATCTGCCTTCTTTGAGACAGGGAATTTTTTTAAAAAATATTTTTGTTCATTTATTTATTTATTTATTTGAGAGTGACAGACAGAGAGAGAGAAAGAGGCAGAGAGAGGGAGAGAGAATGGGCGCACCAGGGCCTCCAGCCACTGCAAACGAACTCCAGACATGTGCGCCCCCTTGTGCATCTGGATGACATGGGTCCTGGGGAATCGAGCCTCGAACCAGGATCCTCAGGCTTCACAGGCAAGCGCTTAACCACTAAGCCATCTCTCCAGCCTGAGTCAGGGTGTTTTACTTAGGCTAGACTGGCTGACCAGCAAACTTTAGGATCCTGTCTCTGCCTCCCCAGTGCTGAGATTACATATGTGCACCACCACACCTGGCATAGTCACATGAGTACTTGGCATTGAACTCAGGTCCTCATGCTTGTGAGGCAAGCACCTTATTGACTGAGCTGTCTCCCCAGTCCTACATTTTTTAGGTAAAATAAAATGTATGATTTGGAACCAATTATGTAAAATGGATGTGTGTATCACTTCATCTACAGAAACAAAAATTGAAGATTATACATTAAAATGATCGCAGAGTGTGGTGGTACATACCTATAGTCCCAGCACTTGGGAGGTAGAGGCAAGATGATCAGAAGTTCAAGGTCATCCTTGGCTATATAGGAAGATGGGTCAAGGCCAGCCTGAACTACATGAGCACCTGTCTCAAAAAATTAAAGAAAGACCTTGTAAATAAATAAACAAAAATAAAAAAACAGTTAAAGTGGTAGAGGAGGGGATTTTTTTATAATGATAGAACTTTTCTATATCTTGTTTTGTTTATAAATTATATGGTGTGTGCATTTGTTAAAACTCAAAAAGTATACATGAAATATTGACCTTTGCTGTATGAAAATTTTAAATAAATGTAATTTTAATGGAAAAAAAAAAAAGAAAGAGGGGATGGGAAGATGGCTGTGTGGTTAAGGCGCTTGTCTGCAGAGCCTAAAGACCCTGATTCAATTCCCCAGGACCCATGTAAAGCCAGATGTACAAGGTGGCCCATGCGTCTGGAATTTGTTTGCAGTGGCTAGAGGCCCTGGAGTGCCCATTTCTCTCTCTCTCTCTCTCTCTCGCTCTTTCTCTCACTCTCATAAATAAATAAATAAAATATTTTTAAAATGAAAAGGAAGGAAGGAAGGAGAGGAGAGGAGGAAAGGAAAGGAAAGAAAAGAAAGGCCTGGGAGGTGGCTCAGAAGTTGAAGACACTTGCCCGTCAGCCTTGGTTCAATTCCCCAGTACCTACCTGGACCCAGATGCACAAAGTGGCACATGCAACTGGAGTTCATTTGCAGTAAGTAGCAAGGCGTTCTGGTGCACCCATACACACACTCTCTTTCTCTCCTTGCAAATAAATTTAAAAAAAAATATTTTTTTAAAAAGAAAATAGAAATGGTGGTCTGGCGTGGTCCCAAACTCCTGGACTTTAAGAAATATTCCTGTTTCAGCCTCCAGAGTTGCTAATCTTTCCGTCACCTTTCATGCCTGTCAACCCCTCCTCCACCGCCACCCTCATCCCTTGCCAAATTTTTTACATAATAAATATTTTTCTAAGAAGAAAGTTTAATAAAGTGACAAGCTGGGTGAGTCCAAATTGTTATTTAAACAAATTTGTAGAGCCCTCTCCAGACGCCATTTCTCCAAGAATTTATGTCAGGCGGATAATTAACACCACCTGTTTCAGCTTGTGCTAAAAGGGGCGTGCAGAATGTTGGGCTCAGAATGTATAAAGAGATTGTTAAACTCGTCAGCTCCAGGGGAAGGCGGCGCAGCAGGGAGCTCTGCAGAAAAAAATGCGAGCCGGAGCCCACCCTGGGGCACGTGCCCAAGCTGGGGCAGCGCCTCCCACCAGAGTCTGGGCTGCGGCCTTCTCTGGGCAGTCTGCGGTGACCCACTGTCCCTCCGGACAGCTTTGTGCAGGAGCCCCAGCAGCCTCTGCTTTTTGCACCCCAATCTCACAGCAGGGAAAGGCCCTAGGCAAACATAAAGCAAAAAAACCAAAACAACAAAACAAAACAAAACCAAAAACGAAAGAGCCCTCAAACGGCTAGCGAAGAAGAAAGGACAATGGCTCTGATGTCAGGGTCGCTGAGCAGCCAGTGACTCAGCGCTTCTGCGCCATTGACACCAGCTGCAGCTTCAGTTGTGGTGGCTGCAGGCGACTCACAGAACAATAGATTGCACACGCGCGCACACACACACACACGCACACACACACGCACACCACTGCAAACATCACTCTGCATGGACAGTGGCAAAAGCTCTGACAGTTGGACTAAGCTTCAGCCAGGACATAGAATCAAAGGCGCTGCAAGGAGCCCGGCTGGATATAAAAGGACGTTGGACCTTAATTCAATTTTCCATTAACATCTTTCAGTAAGATGCTTGTGGAGCCGGTCACCAGGGTCCAGTTCTCCAAACTGAAATCAGCGTGCGTGTGTGTGTGCCTGCAGACTCCATCTCGTGCTAATTCTCCTCCCACTTCCCCTTTAAGATAATTCTTTCCAAAACACTACAGGGTGAAATTCTTTTTTTAAAAAAAAAAAATGTTTTTAATGAGAGAGAGAGAGAGACTTGGTGCATCAGGGTCTCCAGCCACTGCAAATTGAACTGGAGACACGTGTGCCACCTCGTGTGCACGCACAACCTTGCACATGCATCACCTTGTGCATCTGGCTTACGTGGGATCTGGGGAGTCAAACACAGGTCCTCAGGCTTTGCAGGCAAGCGCCTTAACCGCTAAGCGATCTCCCTACCCCTGAAATTTGTTTAGTGCCATGGATTTTAGTGTGGGCTTCTCAAGGAGGCTTTTGGAAGACATTCTCAACCTTTGTGAGTCACAGGAGCGGCTGGGAGGAGATCCTGTACGGATTCTAGAAGGGAATGAGAATCTGTCCCACAATCAGTGACTGTCTATGAATGCATCATCTTACTAAAAGATGCATCCGTGAATCCAGCCTTGACCTTGGCCCGGGAATCTGTTTCCTCACAGCCAAAAGCAAAGGTTCCCTCAGATGAGAGTGACCCTGGAAGTCCTCACCACCAACTGCTAAATCTACCTGTCAGACCATAACCACTCATGGGATATGATCAACAGCAACGTTAGGGAGATGGCTAAGTGGTTAAAGGCCCTTACTTGCAAAGCCTGCCAGCCTGGGTTCAATTCCCCAGCACCCAGGCAAAGCCAGATTGACACTGGGAATTCATTCGTAGTGGCGAGAGACTTGATACATCCATACACACATGCAAATAAGAAAATTAAAAAAAAAAAAACATTTTTAGACAGGAGTAGTGGTGTATGACTTTCATCCCAGTATTCATGAGGCAGCAGTAGGAGGATCGGTGTGAGTTCAAGGCCAGCCTGAGACTGCATAGTGAATTCCAGGTCAGCCTGGCCTATAGTGAGACCCTACCTCAAAAAATGAAAAGAAAAAAAAATAACGAAAAATACCACTTTATTTTGTGACCTGCTGTTTCTTTGAAATTTATTTTATTAGAAGAACTTTTCCCTGCTCACGCTGAGGTATATGTATACGTATGATGGGAACTGCATTTGGGGTACTCCTGAGAAGGCTGCACAGCCTTGGGAAGGAGGAGGTGAAGGAGGAGAAGACAGGACTGCATTTGCAAAAGCACAGAGCGTCCACTAAGATCAGGGGTCGATGAATGGAGGCCTTATGGCCCAGAGAGCACGTTGGGAAGTACTCTCAATTGCTCTAAGACTCTTTGAGAAATGGGAGACCAGGTCAGCACCATGCTGTCTCTCAGCTCTGCCCCTTCTTATAGGCTGATGAGGGAAGAGCTGGGAAATTTCAACTTGGAATGGGGATATACTTGTCTGGCTTATGTAAGCCTCTGCGTTCCATCCACAGCACCATCATACTGCATGCCGTTATACATACATCTGTTAGGTATTTTCCTATGTGGCGTCTTCATTGGACAAGGCTGGAAGAAAAGGCTTCCTGCTAAAGCCACAGGGAAGGATGTCAGAAAAGTGAAGGCTTCTCTTAGGAAGATCCCTGGCGCTGCCAGCATGGACGTGCTTGGGGAAGTTCAGCAGGTTCCTCGGGGCTCGAGGAAGTGCTTCTTTTCTAGGAAAACTTACTTTCCAGCATTGTGAAGAGGAGTGGGGCTGTGTTCCTTGGGGTTCAGACACAGACTGGTGGCTGGGGAGAGGCTCGGGCATGCGAGGCTTTCGTCAGCCGAGCGACCAGCTCTCCGGTTTCATAAGCAGCGTGACTTCTGAGGCTCAGTGGTCACTCACTGCCCTTCACTGTCCATTAAAAGGTAGGAGAGGGCTGGAGAGATGGCTTAGCGGTTAAGCGCTTGCCTGTGAGGCCTAAGGACCCTGGTTCGAGGCTCGATTCCCCAGGACCCACGTTAGCCAGATGCACCAGGGGGCGCACACGTCCGGAGCTCGTTTGCATTGGTTGGAGGCCCTGGCGCGCCCATTCTCTCTCTCTAGCTGCCTCTTCCTCTCTCTGTCTGTTGCTATCAAAGAAATAAATAAATAATAAACAAAATTTTTAAAAATATGTTAAAAAAAAAAAAGGTAGGAGAATCTGTGACAGCAACCATCCACTCTCATGAGAAAGAAGCAATAGGGGACTTCAGTATCCACCAGTGATAACACTGTCCTGGGGTTGACAAGGCCAGGAAGGCCTTTGCTGTCCGCCTCCAGCAGGCATGCAGGGAAGGTTCGTTTGCCTTGGCAACTATTTCAGTACCATAGAATGTGCCAGACTAAGAGGATGAGGCCAAGCTCAGTGGAGCTCCAGGCTTAGGGTGGGGAGGGCCGGGTCCAACGGTGACAATCATAATGGTCCCTCAAGAAGGTAGAGTGACAAGAGTGAAGGTTGTGATGAAACTGACAGAAACACCCCTAACAATGGCCCAGTGAATAAGTGGGTTCTTAAAAGGCCAGCGCTGTGCTGGGGGCAAGGATGGAGCCGGCAAGGGGCAGTGAGTTGTTCCAAGGAGTCTATGTCTCGTGAGGGCCAGAGAGAAGGTATTACCTTGATTTCTCAGGCAGGAAAGCATTTATAAATCAAATCCACCCGGCTTTCTCTATTTCACCAGGTTCCTTTTCTTCTTGGACTCATTTTCTTTACTGAAAGTAGGTCTAATTGAATTTGTTTCTATTTCTACCAGCCACGTATAGCCCCATTAGCTTTCTAATACTGCTATTGCCCTCCAATTATGTTAGAAATTAAGCCAGGCGTGCCATTCTTAAAAACCATTAAATGTCCATGCCCGTTCCCTTGACCTAGTTCTTTTTTTGTTCTCTTGGGGAACCGAATCCCTGCTGATGGCACCTTGTGACTCACAACAAACAAGAAGACACGAATGTCAAAGGGCAGCTGACCTGAAATTAAGGAGGGACAGGGCTGTAGAAGAGTCACTTCTTTCCTTCCTACATCACAGATGATATGGGAGGGACACTGCTAACCATTAACCCTGTTTGTCTTTTGTTTCCTTTTTTTTTAACGTGTGTGTGTGATGTGGTGGGTATATGTTTAAATGTGTGTGTGGACTCACCTATGTGTGTAGGGTGTGTGTGTGTGTGTGTGATGTGATGGGTGTATGTTTAAATGTGTATGGAGGGCTGGAGAGATGGCTTAGTGGTCAAGGTATTTGACTGCAAAGCCAAAGGACCCTGGTTCGACTCTCCAGGACCCACGTAAGCCAGATGCACAAGGGGCGCATGCATCTGGAGTTTATTTGCAGTGGCTGGAGGCCCTGGCGTGCCCATTCTCTCCCTCCCTCCCTCTCTCTCTCTCTCTCTCTCCCTGCCTATTTCTGTATCTCTCTCTCAAATAAATAAATAAATACAAATATATACGTGTGTGTGTGGACTCACCTGCGTGCATAGGTGAGTATGCACGCATGTTGTGTATGCATGTAGGCCAGAGGTCTGTGTCAGGTGTCTTCCTCTATCACTCTCCATCTTTTTCCTTCCTTCCTTCTTTTTTTTTTTTTTTTTTTTCTTTTTTTGAGACAGGGTCTCTCACTTAACCGAGAGCTCAGCAATCCAGCTTGACAGGCAGCCAGCGAGGTGTTCTCCAGACTCTGCCTCCCAGCTCCTCTCACCATGGCCTTCTTCTATGTGGGGATCCAACCTCGGGTCCTCGGGCTGCTCAGCAAACACTTTACCTACTGCGCCATCACTCTGCTTGTTTCATACGCAGCAGACTATGAAGGTACAGACTCGAGACAGGGAGAATCAAGTACTAGTTGAAAGAAATGTATTGGGTGAGAATGTTGGATAGACAGCAACCCTATTAGGAGGCAGCAGCAAATTATATATCTTTTATTTATTTATTTGAGAGAGGGAGAGAGAAAGAGGCAGAGAGAAAAAAATGAGAGAGAATAGGCTTGTCAGGGCCTCTAGCCACTGCAAATGAACTCCAGATGCATGTGCCACCTTGTGCGTCTGGTTTATGTGGGTACTGGAGAGTCAAACCTGGGTCTTTAAGCTTTGCAAGCAAGTGCCTTAACCACTAAGCCATCTCTCCAGCCCAAATTACATATCTTATCTTGGTATGACAGTACAGTTATAGACTCCCAGGATTTAGGAGGCAAAAAATAGAAGGATCCAGCATTCAACACTAGCCTAGACTACATAGTGAGACTCTGTCTCAAAACAGCAAAATAGGGCTGGTGAGATGGCTCAGCAGTTAAGACACTTGCCTGTAAATAAGTGCCCATGTAAAGCCAGATGCACAAAGTGGCACATGCATCTGGTGTTTGTAGTGGCTAGAGGCCCTGGTCTACCCATTTCCTCATTCTCTCTCTCTCTCTTTCTCTGCTTGCAAATAAATAAAGAAATAAAATATTTTTTACAAAGCAAAATATCATCAAAATAGAAGAAAGACTAGTTGGAAAGAGGAAGGAATTCAGTGGAGGGGGTATAGGGGAAGCAGAAAATGGAGGGTGGTGAGAGGGGATTATGACCATGCTATATGGTTTATATATGAAAGTTGACAATAAAAAGGTTTTCTTAAAAAGCAAAATAATAAGTACATAAGTTTAACATTCATATTTAGAAAAGCAGTGAAGCCAAAGACCATGTTAGGAAGTCTCAGAACAACAACCCCCAAGTCCTAGCCAAGCATTCTTGGGCTCGAATAACCATTATTCCAGACCTGGAGGTAATGGGGCACCTTGAAGCCAAAAGTAAAGTTCTGTGTGGGGGCCGCAGCTCGGTGGTAGAGCGCTTGCCCAGCATGTGCAGGCCCTGAACTGCATCCCCAGCATTAAGAAGAAAATTAAGTAAATCCTGTTCACAACACTCACCTCATCTGACTTGCCATGCAGTCTCAAGATATAAGTCCCAGGGACTCGCGAGATGGCTTAGTGGTTAAGGCACTTGCATGAGATGCATGAGGCTCAAGTTCAACTCCCCAGAACCCACATAAGCCAGATGCACAATGCAGCACATGCGTCTGGATTTAAAGAAAGAAAGAAAGAAAGAAAGAAAGAAAGAAAGAAAGAAAGAAAGAAAGAAAGAAAGAAAGAAAGAGGGCTAGAGAGATGGCTTAGCAGTTAAGGTGCTTGCCTACAAAATCAAAGGACCTCAGTTCAATTTCCCAATACCCATGTAAGCCAGATGCACAAGGTGGTGCATGCATCTGGAGTTTATTTGCAGTAGGTGAAAGCCCTGGCACGCCCATTCTCTCGCGCTCTCTCTCTTTCTCTCTCTCTCTCTTTCTCTCTCTCTCTCCCTCTTTCCCTTTCTCAAATAAATTAAAAAAATGAAAGAAAAGAAAGAAAGAAAGATAAAAGATGGAAGTCCCAGGAGCAAATCTACAGTGCTGGTTTAACATGGATCTGATGGCTCTCCCAGACCACCTTAGACTTCTCTGAACTGATTTAAAATGGGTGAAAGCACCATGCTGTTATGTCTATTACTATACCACCATCTAATGGTGAGGTGCATTAACACAGAGATGAAACCCACGGCAGGGACCACTGAGTACCCTGGAGCACCGTCTTCATGTCAAAGCCTTTGAAGGTGGTCCCTGACTTAGCTTTTCAGTTTCATGAGGACGAGCAAGCAGTTTGCAATCAGTAGAAATCCCAGTTTGAATTTCAGGATTGTTTATGTTTCCTTGCTCCGTCTAGTATATGAAGTTCAGTACTGCCTGTCAAGGCTGGGCAGGCGCAGTGAGCCTCGGTGCCCAGTCGGCTCTGTGGATCATGAGGACGCACACCCAGGGCTCTCAGCGTGCTGTGTTGCTAAGCTAGGTGGTTTGACAGGTTCGGTGTCATGACTGTATTTTACATGTAAGATGTCTTCAACTTCCAGTGGGTCTATCAGGATGTAACCCCATCATAGTTCTAGGAATGCTGTAATCTACTAGCTTTCCAAATAAGTCACCACATTTTCCTCTTTTTTATTAGTGTATATTAATTGTACAAAATGATAGGCTTCATCATGATTCTTTCATACTTGTACATAAGGTGCTTTAGTCATATTTACCCCCTCCATAGTGTCTTCTTTTTTTTCCTTCCACTGGTCTTCCTCTTCCAAAATAGTCCCCTTTCAACTTTCATATCTTTTTCTAAAATTTAGATTCTGCTTATGAAATGAAATGTGCTGACTGGGCCTATTGTTTCTCTCTCTCTCTCTCTCTCTCTCTCTCTCAGGAGGCAAGACACTCAAAAGTTCAACATCCACCCTCCGCTACATAGTGAGCTCTAGAGTTCAAAGCCCATCTGGACTCCAAATAAAAGAAAAAGTCAGGTGTGGTGGCTCATGCCTATAATCCCAACACTTAAGGGGCTAAAGTGGAATTACCATGAGTTCAAGGCCAGTCTGGGCAATAAAATGAGTTCCAAGTCAGCCTGGGAGACCATGACTCAAAAACAAAAGAGCTGGAGAAATGGCTTAGCCATTAAGGAGCTTGCCTGAAAAGCCAAAGGACCATGGTTTGATTCCCCAGGATCCATGTAAGCCAGATGCATGAGGTAGCACATGCATCTGGAGTTTGTTTGCAGCAACTAGAGGCCCTGGCATGCCCATTCTCCCATGCCCTTTCTTTCTCTCTACCTCTATCTGCTTCTCTCTCTCTCTCTCTAAAATAAATAATAAATAAATAAAATATATTTTTTAAAAAGAGCAGTAACAAAGTCGGATGTAGTGGCACATGCCTTTAATCCCAGTACGTGGGAGGCAGAGGTAGGAGGATTGCCTATGAGTTCAAGGCCACCCTGAGACTACATAGTGAATTCCAGGTCAGTCTGGATTAGAGCAAGACTCTACCTCGGGGGGGGCGGGGAGAGCAGTAACAACAAAATTGTGATTATTTGTGTGAGTTTGGCTTATTTTGCTTAACATGATAATTTCCAGTTCCATCCATTTTTCTGACAATAGCATACGATTGTTCTTAGGATTAAATAATACTCATTGTGTATATACACTATGTTTTCTTTATCCATTCATCATCCATTGACGGGTACCTAGACTGATTCTATAACTTGGTTATGATAAATAGCACTATGATAAGCTAATGTATGCAATATCTCTTCTGTATGTTGTAAATCACCAACTTTCCCCCACAGAGCACTAAAAACAAATTCCAAGATTGAAGGTTCCTGAAAGTAATGAAGTCTCTATTTTGATTATCTGAGAAAAAATATGTAACAAAAACAGAAAGATTCTTTTTTTGTTTGTTTGTTTGTTTTAAAAATATTGTTGTTGTTGTTTTATTTACGAGCAGAGAGAGAGAACGAGAGAATGGGCACACCAACCACTGCGAAACGAACTCCAGATGCATGGGCTACTTTGTCCACCTGCTTTTACGTGGGTACTGCAAAATCAAACCCAGGCTGGCGAGCTTTGAAAACAGTGCCCTTAACTGCTGAGCCATCTCCCCAGCCTGCTTTATTTGTTATGAGAGACAGACAGAGAGAAAGCAGCAGATAGAGAGAGAATGGGCGCACCAGGGCCTCCAGCCACTGCAAATGAACTCCAGATCATGCACCACCTTGTGTATCTGGTTTATGTGGGTACTAGAGAATAGAACCTGTGGCCTTAGGCTTTGCAGGCAAGCACCTTAACCGCTAAGCCATCTCCCCAGCACCTTTTTTTTTTTTTTTTCTGAGATTGCATTTCAATTCTAGCCCAGACTGACCTGGAATTCACTATGTAGTCTCAGGGTGGCCTCAAACTCACAGAAATCCTCCTACCTCTGCCTCCTGAGTGCTGAGATTAAAGGTGTATTCCACCATGCCAGGCTCTTTTTTTTTCTTTTTATTTTATTTATTTATTAATTTATTTTGGCTTTTGAACACAAAAATTTCTAAAACCTCCCCAAAACATACAATGTAAGAGAAAACTATCATTTTAAGATAGATGTTTAAACTTTTCCAGAAATGAGAACTTAATAGCACAGAAAAAGCAGCACAGTACAGTGTATGCACAGCACACCCTATCACCTTAGAGTAGATAAAGAATTAAACCATAGCCCTATGCAAGGACCATCCACTGCTCTAAAATCAAAGACCCATTGTATGGGCTAGAGAGATGGCTAAGCACTTAAGGCATTTGCCGGCAAAGCCAAAGGACCCCGGTTCGATTCCCCAGGGACCCACGTAAGCCACATGTTCAAGGGGGTGCATACATCTGGACTTCGCTTGCAGTGGCTGGAGACCCTGGTGCACCCATTCTCTCTCTCTTTCAAATAAATAAATAAAAATGATTTAAAAAAAAAGAGAGAGAGAGAGAGAGAAAGCCAGAAGCCATGGTGGGCCTCTGCAGTCCCAGACGCTGACAGCAGGATGGGAGGTGGAGGCCGGAGACGGCCTCAGAAGCTCACGGCGGACACACGACGCACAACAGCAGAATGAGAGCCAGAGGGAGAAACGCTGCCTCCGACGAGGCGGAAGGGGAGCACTGACCCGAGAGGTGTCCTTTGACCTGCACACGTGCGCCATGCCACACACGTGGTTGCACTCACACGCAAACAACACGAACACACACATTAAATAAAAATAAAATAAAATAAAATGGAGAGTGATTAAGGCAGACCCTCAGTGTTGGCCTCTGCCGTCCACATACACAAGCACATGTGTACCTGCACACACACACATACAAATGCACATATAGCATACACCACACACACACACACACACACACACAAATACACACATTAAGAAAAAAAACTAGCCGGGCGTGGTGGCGCACGCCTTTAATCCCAGCACTCGGGAGGCAGCGGTAGGAAGATCACTGTGAGTTCAAGGTCACCCTGAGACTACATAGTGAATTCCAGGTCAGCCTAGGATAGAGTGAAACCCTACCTAGAAAAACCAATATATATATATATATGTGTGTGTGTAGATAGATAGATAGATAGATCAGTTGAGCACAGTAGTACACACCTTTGGTCTTGGTTTTAGGGAGACTGAAGCAGGAGACGTACCTGAGCCCACAAGTTTGAGGCCAGCCTTAGTAACACAGCATGAAAAAATAAACCAGAGATGCAAGGTTCAAGTTGATTTCCATTCAGTGAAATAAGACGGGGTCACTATAAGCTTGGGGAATATACCTTTTAGGCTGAGATAGACACTGGTGTGCCCCCATCCAGACATTACCCCCCCTAACTACTGGAGCCCAGAGGAGTGAAAAATGGTGTCACTGCATTAGAAGCATACATAGAGCACAGAGATGTAGAAAACTACCAATGTTTTCGCTTCTTTTATCAGAAAACATGGGCTGAGCAGATGGCTCAGCAGTTAAAGGTGCTTGCTTGCAAAGCCTGCCAGCCCAGGGTTCAATTCCCTAGTACCCATGTAAAGCCAGATACATAATGCGGTACATGGGTCTGGAGTTCATTTGCAGCAACAAGAGACTCTGTTGGGAGGCAAAGGTAGGAGGATTGCCATGAGTTCAAGGCCACCCTGAGATTACATAGTGAATTCCAGGACAGCCTGGGCTAGAGTGAGACCCTACCTTGAAAAACAAAACAAAAAGAGAGAGAGAGAGAGACTGGCGCACCCATACTCTGTCTTTCTCTCTCTCTCACTTAATTAATTAATGTTAAAAAAGAAAACAGTTATGATAAGATAGCAAGAGCCTTTAACCATTGAGCCATCTCTCTAGCCCCTAGTTGTGGTATTATTTGCACTTTATCAACATTAATTTTTATTGTAACATGAAGGATGCAGCCACCAAACACGTTAGTCATTGTCATATTTTAATCAATGACTTATTTATTTATTTAAATTTCATTTATTTATTTAAGAGAGACAGAAAGAGGCAGATAGAGAGAATGGGTGCTCCAGGGCCTCCAACCACTGCAAAGGAACTCCAGATGCATGCACCACCTTGTGCATCTGGCTTATGTGGCTCCTGGGGAATCAAACCTGGGTCCGTTGGCTTCACAGGCAAGCGCCTTCACTGCTAAGCCATCTCTCACAGCCCAGTTTATTTTGGTATGGCGTGTGCATGCGTGTGTGTGGTGTATGCACGTGCGTGCAGATGCACCCTGGCAGCACGAGCGTGGAGGTCAGAGGGGAACATCAAGAACCCTCCTCTACAGCTCTTCCCTGAGAAACACTGACCCTCAAGCTGCCAGGTTTGTTTGTTTTTCTCTCTCCCTTAGACTGGCTGGCCAGTGAGCCTCAGTCATCCTCCTGTCTCCACTCTTCTCAGCACTCGGGTTACAGGCATGCCTGGTCACACCTGCATTTTTACATGGGTGCTGGGGATCAAATCAGATCCTCTCTTGCCTGATGAGCCACCTCCATTTCCCCAGCCACATTTATTTAGACAGGGTTTTGCTATGTAACCCTTGCTGATCTGGAACTTGCTATGTAGGCCAGGCTAGTCTTGGTCTTGAACCTTCTGCTTCTGCCTCCCAAGTATGAGACCACAGGCATGTGCCGTCACACCTGGCTTAACCCGTGGTTCCTAGAATTTTCCAACCAGCCACATCTGTGTTGCAGTCCGGTTCACATTGCTGGTAGAAATCACCCAACCAAGAGCAGCTTCTGGGAAAAAGAGATTTATTTTGGCTTACAGGCTCGAGGGGAAGCTCTACGAACGGCAGGGGAAAGCGATGGCATGAGCAGAGGGTGGACATCACCCCTGGCCAACATAAGATGGACAATAGCATCAGGAGAGTGTGCCAAACACTGGCATGGGGAAACTGGCTGTAACACCCATAAGCCCACCCCCAGCAATACACTCCTTCCAAGAGGCATTAATTCCCAAATCTCCATCAGCTGGGAACCTAGCATCCAGAACACCTAAGTAGAATCAAACCACCACAATCTGCAACGTCTAGGAACTTAGAAACGCAAAGTCGCAGGCCTCACTCCAGCTCTACTGAGGCAGAAACTCGGGGGCAGGGTCCACACAGATGTGTTTTAGCAAGTTCTCCGGGTGACCCAGACACGCACTCAAGCTTGAGAGCCACGCTCCTAAGGGAAGGCGTGGAAGGACACGGGCGGTGGTATCTTAGGTAACAATGGCAAATGAGGGTGGAACCAGGTCCACTAAAAACCTGAAGCTTGAGCTGGAGAGATGGCTCAGCGGTTAAGGCACTTGCCTGCAAAGCCTACGGACCCATGTTCCACTCTCCAGAGTCCACCTAAGCCAGACGCACAAGGTGATGCAAGCGGCCAAGGTCACACATGCGCACAAGATGGTGCACGCGTCTGGAGCTCGATTTCAGTGGCTGGAGACCCTGGTGTGCCAACTCTCTCTCATTAAAAAGAAAGAAGAAGAAAAAGGGCTGGAGGGATAGCTTAGCGGTTAAGGCATTTGCCTGCAAAGCCAAAGGACTCAGGTTCGATTTCCCAGGACCCACATTAGCCAGATGCACAAGGAGGCGCACGTGTGTGGAGTTCGTTTGCAGTGGCTGGAGGCCCTGCCCTACCCATTCTCTCTCCCTCTTTCTCTGTCAAATAAATAAAAAAAATAAAATAAAATACTAAAAAAAATAAAATCTTGAAGCTCCAGGATCAACACCTTCACCCCATACCCCTGAGTCCCCCAAGTTTCAACCCATGTGTCACCTTGGTCCAGCCCTCACAGCGGCCTCTCTAACCTCAAAAGCCCAGTCATCCTCTCTGGGATGTGGAATGAAAGCCAGTAGCTGTGGTGGAGTTACACCGGGAAGTCCCCGGGGACCCTGCACCTCCTCATTTTGTTTGCTAATCTCTAGGATCAGCGGTGCACTTCCTAGCCCAGCAAGAATGGTTGGCAGGCGGCCGTGGCTTGGGTGGGAGAAAACAGTTCCCCGGGAACACTGAGATCTGGCCGAGCACAAAGGAAACAGTGTGGGCCTGCTCACAGCTTGGGAACTGAGATTGCATGGAACCACCAGCAAACCCCGGGAAGGAGCAAAGACATTCATTCTAGGGTTGTTCGCTTCTGAAAAAAAAAAGAAAAGAAAAGAAAAAGAAAAAATATATATATATATGAAAGTGACAGAAAAGTATAATAATACTGTAACTAAAACCCATGTTCCCACCACCTACAAGGAAATAACTGTTAGCCTGATGTCAAATTCAAGAGTAGCTTTTCAGAGCTGTGGAAAGATGGCAGCTGGCAGTGTTCTGGGGAGAGGGTAGGAGAACAGAAAGGAAAAAAGCCTCAGAAAAGGGAGAAACAAGTGAAGTATTTCTGAGATCTTTTTTCTAACAAAGACTGTCCCCTTCTTTTATCAGAAAGCCTTCTGAATATGAGGCTTCCACATAGGTACGAATAATAGCTTGTAATAATAGCTAGAAAGTTGGAATTTACAAACAATGAGGAGCAGAAAATAGCTAGAAAGCGAGCCAGCTCTTTTTGTTGTTATACTGAATACATTCAAAAGCTTTTGTTTTCTGTCAGAACTGGGGATCGAATCCAGGGCCTTGCACAGGATAGGCAAAAGTCTCTACTGCTGAGCTCCGCACACACCCCCAACTCTTTATATGTTTTTGGCCCCCCACATGCCTCACCCAGGAAAGAGCAGGAAAGAAATGAGATGGCCCAAGAGAAATCAGATAACAGCTCTGGGAAATATAAGGTTTTCCTATCACTGTTCATAGGCTGGAGCCCAAAGCTGGAATACCTCGAATAGGAAGCCGCCACCAAGGGCATTCTCCCACTGCCTGACCTTGGACTACCACCCTGTGTTACTCGCCAACACAGACAGGAAGTACCTGATGAACCTGTGCTGAACGCAGGCTTCGTGAGCTACGAGGGTCTGTCCCTGGGGCAGGGACAGGATAGAGCCATTTGGTGCTGACTTGGCCAAGGAGGGACTATCTCAGGCTGGGGAGATGGCACAGTGGTCAAGGTGCTTGCTTACAAAGTCTGCGGGCTGGGGGGGTTCAATTCCCCAGTACCCACAAAAAGCCAGATGCACAAAATGATGTCTAGAGTTCATTTGCAGCTGCAAGAGGCCCTGGTGTATCCATTCTCATTCTCTCTATCGCTATCTTTCTATCTCCTCATGATTAAATGATTTTTTTTTACATAGGGGCTATCTCTACTTGGGACCAAGCAGTTTTGCAGCCCCTGTAGCAATGTCCAGACTCACTGGAGCTTTATTAAATGCAGCACGGAGACTAACGCCTCTGTTCTTTAATAAGCTAAGTCCATCACTAAGCGGGAGGGGGGGAATAAACATATTAAAATACTCATCCTGGGCTGGGATGTAGCCCAGTTGATAGAGTGCTTGTCTAGCATGCATGAAGCCCTGGATGTGGTCCTCATCACCCGTAAACTGACATGGCGGCACATCCTGTGATCCTAGCACTCGGGGACGGAGGCAGGAGGATCAGGAGTTCAAGATCACCCTCGGTTATGTAAAAAGTTCAAGGCTTGCCAGGCGTGGTGGCGCATGCCTTTAATCCCAGCACTCAGGAGGCAGAGGTAGGAGGATCACCGTGAGTTCAAGGCCACCCTGAGACTCCATAGTGAATTCCAGGTCAGCCTGGGCTAGAGTGAGACCCTACCTTGAAAACCCCCCAAAAATAATTAAATAAATAAATAAATAAATAAAAAGTTCAAGGCTAGCCTAGGCTAGAGACGATGACTAAAAAAACAAACAACAAAAGCCATTCACGTTTCCCTGTGTTCACCTCACGACCTCTTCCTTGCTTAGACAAGCCCATTTCCCTTGTAGCCAGGGCAACAACAGCAGGAAGAATTCATTTTGCCACACCAGAGAATCACAGGAGAGGAAAGCTACATTAGAGACCTACCTGTGGGCAAGTCCAATGCCCCCATTGGAGAATGTCACCAAGGTAACAAGCTCAGCGGGGCCACCTTCCTCTCCCCCTCCAAAGGCAGAGCTGTGTTGCAATAGCTGTGGGGGGAACCTGGCCCCTCAGGGCAACGCTGCGGGCCTGCATAGTCACAGCTTCTAAGAGCCAAGTGCCCCGACCCCCTCGGTGACGGAGCTGCTTCCTGGATCCTCAGAACCAAGCAATGCGATGGGAGCCTGGTCGGGAGCTAGCCCCTGAGGTCCCCTGCAGAAGCACTCAGGCCCATTACAAACCAAGAACTAGAAATGGAGAGCCGGGTATGGTGGCGCACGCCTTTAATCCCAGCACTCGGGAGGCAGAGGTAGGAGGATCTCCAAGAGTTCGAGGCCACCCTGAGACTACATAGTGAATTCCAGGTCAGCCTGAGCCAGAGTGAGACCCTACCTCAAAAAAAAAAAAAAAAAAAAAGAAGAAAGAAAGAAAGAAAGAGAGAAGGAAATGGATTTTCATATGGGAAAAAATATTGAAGGGGGAAAAAATGAGTGAGTCTCCCTGTTCACTGCCCAGGTCACTTTGTCCTCTAACAAACCAAACCAAGAGACTAAAGCTGTAACTTCCCAAACTTTATATTCTCAGATGGAGAGAGAAAGAGAGAGAGACTGGAAAATGCATGTGTGTAGGGGCTGGAGGGATTGCTTAGTGGTTAGGTGCTTGCCTGTGAAGCCTAAGGTTCAAGGCTCAATTCCCCAGGACCCACATAAGCCAGATGCACAAGGTGGCGCATGCATCTGGAATTTGTTTGCAGTGGCTGGAGGTCCTGGCACGTCCTTTCTCTCTCTACCTATCTGTCTCTTTTTCTCTCTGTCTGTCGCTCTCAAATAACTAAAAATAAACAACAACAAAAAAAGAAAATACATGTGTGTGGCTGCGTGTACATTGCTCTCACCTCAATTAGAAATTCATTCTTTCAGCCAACCAACATTTTATATATATGAGTTTTTCAAGGTAGAGTCTCACTCTAGCCCAGGCTGACCTGGAATTCACTATGTAGTCTCAGGCTGGCCTCAAGCTCACAGCAATCCTCCTACCTCTGCCTCCCAAGTGCTGGGATTAAAGGCGTGAGCCACCATGCCCAGCTCAAATATTTTATTTATTTATTTGAGAGAGTGAAAGAGGCAGAGAGAGAATGGATGTGCCAGGGCCTCTAGCTACTGCAATCTCCAGATGCATGTGCCACCTAGTGCATATGACTTTACGTAAGTACTGGGGAATCGAACCTTGATCCTTAGGTTTTGCAGGCAACTGCCTTAACCACTATGCTATCTCTCCAGCCCCCCTCTCCCAACCAACATTTTTTACACCTACACTGTTCTAGGTTCTGTTAACATGCATCAATGAGGCCAAGTCCCTGACTTCCAAGAACACACAGAGTGGCAGAAAAGAAAAATCACACATGAAAACTGAAAAAAAAATGGATAATATGCCTTATAATATAGGATCATTCAGAGATTTACTGTGACGCTAGGTGTGGTGGCACACGCCTTTAATCCCAGCACTTGGGAGGAAGAGGTAGGAAGATCACCATGAGTTCAAGGCCACCCTGAGACTACAGAGTGAATTCCAGGTCAGCCTGGGCTAGAGAAAAACCCTACCTTGAAAAAAAGATTTACTGTGCATAATGTGCCAGACTCAAGTATGAACAAATAATTTTGAGAGCACAGATACCAAGTATAATGATCATTTCTCTTTCACACACAGAAAGGTGAGGCTAGTATAGATCAGTGGTAGAGTGTGTGCTTAGCATGTATGAGGTCATAGGTTCAGTCACCAGAACCACCCAATCAATAACACACACATATGCACACACACATGGGGGAGAGAGGGAAAGAGAGAGATGTGAGAACGCTCCCATTCACACCTTTTAAAGATGGAGTGCACATCCTCTGTATAAACTAGATCTGTTCTTGGCAAGCATTCAGTAACTAATACTTGCTCAGCTGGGCACAGTGGAATGAGCATGGTGCCAGTCATTTAGGGGCCTGAGGCAGGTGGATCACTTGAGCCTAGGAGTTTGAGACCAGCCTTGCCAACATAGCAAGACTCTGTCTCAAAAGATACAAGGTGTTTTGTATGTGAGGGGGGTATATTTTAGTAAGAATGAGCTTTCTGATAAAGTAAGCAAAAAATTAAAAGCAAAAAAAGCAAAAGCAAAATAGATAAAACAATAAGGGCTGAGGAGATTGCTCAGAGGTTAAAGACACTCGCTTAGAAAGTCAGCCAGCCTAGGTTTGAGTCCCTAGTGCCCAAGTAAAGCCAGATGCAGAAAGTGACACATGCATCTGGAGTTCATATATAGCAGCAAAAGGCCCTCATGTGCTCTCTCTCTCTCTCTCTCTCTCTCCATATTTCTCTCTCTGCTTGCAAATAAACAAATAAAACTAAAACAATAGAACATATGTATGTAAGAAAAATATAAACATAAATATTTGAAAAAAGAATGGACTTTCTGCCCTATGAATCATTAGGTAACTTCAACCTAATCTGCCCTTGCAATCCATTTATGAGTTGGATAACTTAGCATCTACAATACAGTAGAGCAGGGCTAGAAAAACAAGAAGCTCATCAGGGTTCACAGTTCAGTGGGGGACACAGAAGAGAAGCTGACCTGAGTTGATGGTGTCAGAAATTGGGCATGTCCTCCAGAGAGGACAACCTGAGAAGGAAGAAGATGTGGGGACCTCCTGAGCTCTGCACCTCCAAAACCTTTTGACAGAGCTGCCTAGAGTCTGGCTAGCTTACCTGAGCACACCAAACTCAAGGGGATGATGCCCACTCCAGAATGCCAGTTCTTTAAGCAGGTACTCTGTCTGGTGGGCTGAATGTTCCCCTGGGCACCGGGAGTGAGCATGAAATTGGAGCAAGTGGCAAAACTAACCATCTTGTCATCCACTCGTGACGGCTGGCTGCATCTCTCCATTGGAGACTCTGCTGTGCTCCCAGCCAGCATTCCAGGGCGCTGCAATTCGCGCCCCCCCCCCTCGCTTCCTCGGCCCACAGGCTCCTCTGCCTCACTTTGCCCTGAAGCTGTCTGCCCAGATCCCAGATGTTCTCTCTCTCTCTCTCTCTCTCTCTCTCTCTCTCTCTCTCTCTCTCTCTCTCCTGCTAAGTGCAACGTTGCCTCTCCCCTCCTTCTAGACCTCTCTGCAGCTGACCCCGAGGCCAGCTCTCCTCCCTCCACCTCTAGGCACCCTCGCTTTGCTACGTTGACGCCACCCTCGCGTTTCTAACTGCAGCTGATAGCTTCTTCCTTCCATTCGGTCTCTCCATGAGCGCTCGACTTCAGTGGCCACCTATATAGTTTCATGGTTAATTGCGCTCTGTGACCCCCATGCCAGTGTTCTACGTTCGGTTTCTATGAGCTTGGTTAATCTGGGTCCTTCCTAGAGATAGAATTATAAAGTCTTACAAAATGGCCTGGATATCCATGACCTCACAGTGCCTGACACTACCTACACAAGACCATCATAAGAGGAAGAAAAGATCATGACATCAAAATAAAAGAGAGACTGATTGAGAGGGGGAGGGGATATGATGGAAAATGGAGTTTCAAAGGGGAAGATGGGGGGAGGGAGGGAATTACCATGGGATATTGTTTACAATCATGGAAGTTGTTAATACAAATTTGAAAAAAAAAGGAATTTAAAAAGAAAAAATATCTTTATTTGAGAGAGAGAAAATTGGCGTGCCAGGGCCTCAGCCACTGCAATTGAACTCCAGACACTTTGCGCCATCTAGTGGATATGTGCGACCTTGCGCTTGCCTCACCTCTGCATGTGTCTGGCTGAAGTGGGATCTGAACAGTAGACCTGGGGTCCTTAGGCTTTGCATGCAAGCACCTTAAACTGCTAAGCCATCACTCCAGCCCTTTGTCTTTTTTTGTAATTACCTTGTTTAACTTAACATATCTTCCATGTTATAAGGTGAATCAAATTATAGTTCTTCTATGTCATAGGATGAATTAAATTTTCTTTCTTTTTACAGTTAGATAATACCGCATTGTGTATATGTGCCACATTTTGTCTAGCCATTCACCCACTGATGCACACTGAGGTTATTTCTACTGTTTGGTTACTGTGAGTCATGCTACTGTGAACACAGGTGTACAAATATTCCTGTGAGTCTCTTCTTCCAAGTCTTTGGAGTCTAGATCCAATTTCCAATTCAATCAAATCATGATATTCTTAATATTTTGAGAGACAGCCATACTGTCTTCTTGGCCATACCATTTCACTTTTCTACCAACACTACCCAGGACTCCAGGGTCTCTGCATTCTATCCAATACTAGTTATTCTCTGGGTTTGTCTTTTCTGTAGTAGCCATGCTAATGGGTATGAGATTCAAAGGGTTTTTCTAAAGGCGGGACGTGCACAGTCAACTGCTGGCTGGGCTCTTCATCTGTGCACCTCAGGAACATGTGTGTGCTATGGGGGAGGGGCGCTGGGGTAAGTACTCTCCCAATGAGCTGCCCAATTGTCCCAAACTAATCTTTTCTTTTTTCTTTTTTTTTCTTTTTTTTTTTTTTTTTTTTTTTTTTGGTTTTTAGAGGTAGGGTTTCACTCTAGCCCAGGCTGACCTGGAATTCATTATGTAGTCTCAGGCTGGCCTCAAACTCATGGCGATCCTCCTACCTCTGTCTCCCGAGTGCTGAGATTAAAGGCGTGCACCACCACACCTGGCCCAAACTAATCTTTTCCCTCAAACTAAATTCCCCTGGTATTCACCCATCTTGCCAGATAATGCTACTGTTCCTACAAGTGACCAAGCTGGAAATAGCTGTTTTTTTTGGTCAGTTCCAGCAATTCCAGATCTTTCATGTCACCTGTCACTGGTATCTTCCTACTTTTCCCATTTCTAAATTCAGGCTATGACCGTCTCTCACACCTGCGCTTGGACATGCGACTCCTGCCTTGCTCCCACGCCAGCATTCTACTTTTAGTTTCTCTTTGATTTGCTCTTCTCACTGCAGCAGCCAGAGTTACTTTTTTATTCTTTTTCCTTTTTTTTTTTTAATTAACCCTTCTCTCACCTCTTCCTCTCTTCCATCCCCCTCCTCTGATCTCACTTCATTTAACAGGCAAGCACCTTAACCACCAAGCCATCTCTCCAGTTCCCCACTTCAATTTAATTTTTGTTTTAAATTTCCCTTTTAAGATTAAAAAAAAAAAAAACATGGAAAAAGAAAGGGAGGGCTGGAGAGATGGCTTGGTGATTAAGGTGTTTGCCTGCAAAGCCTAAGGACCTGGGTTCAATTCCCCAGCACCCAAGTAAGCCAGATGCACAAGGGTGCTCATACATCTGGAGTTTGCAGCAGCTAGAGGCCCAGGAGCACCCATTTTCTCTGTCGTGTTCATAAAAAAGTAAATAAAGTTTTTAAAAGAAGAAAAGAAAAGGAAACCCACTGATGCCAGGGCTTGTAGCTCAGTAGTCCAGTTCTGCTCAGCATACTTAGCATGCAGAAGTCCTAGGTTCAAACCCTAGCACCAAAAGGAAAAGACAAATATAACAAAAGGATTCCTCAGGCTAGGTATGGTATCACACACCTGCAATCCTAGCATTAGGGAGGCAGGCAGGATGGCCAGTTTGACGCCATCGTGGTCTACATACAGAGTTCCAGGTCAGCCAGGGCTGCATAGTAAGACCCTGTCTCAAAACAAACAAAGGGAAACTAAATAAAAAAGGTTCCTCAGCCACGCATGGTGGCACACACCTTTAACCCCAGCACTTGGGAGGCAGAGGTAGGAGGATCATTGTGAGTTCAAGGCTAGCCTGAGACTACATAGTGAATTCCAGGCCAGCCTAGGCTAGTGAGACCCTACTCCAAAATACTCTAAAACAACAACAAAAAGAAAAGTTTTGTTGGAGCTGGAGAGATGGCTCAGCAGTTAAGGCACTTGCCTGCAAAGTCTAATGATCTGGGTTTGATTCCTCAGTACCCATGTAAAGCCAGATGCATGTGGTGGTGCATGCATCTGGAGTTCTTTTGTAGTGGCTAGAGGCTCTGGCATGCCCATTCTCTCTGTCTCTCCTCTCTCTGATTACAAATTAAAAAAAAAAAAATTCTCAGGATGGCACAAAGAATGGCCCAGGCCCTTTTTCTTTCCTTCTTTCTTTCTTTCTTTTTTTTTTTTTTTTTTTTTTGTTTTTTGTTTTTTGAGTCAGGGTCTCACTCTAGCCCAGGCTGACTTGGAATTCACTCTGTAGTCTCAGGCTGGCCTTGAACTCACAGCAGTCCTCCTACTTCTGCCTCCCGAGTACTGGGATTAAAGGCGTAGCTAAAATACTCCTTTTCTTTCCTTCTCCGGGCCTTCGTTTCCCTATTTGTGGTGAGCTTACTGGATTCATGAGCTCTGAGGTCTTTCTCAGCTTCAGAGAGACCCTGTTTCCTTCTTTCTTTCTTTGGTTTTTCGAGGTAGGGTCTTGCTCACTCCAGTTACTTTTGATCAATGATTGGCTGAAAGACAGGATGTCATGTAGCCAAGGCTGGCTTCAAACTATTTAGCCAAGGCTGCCTTTCAACATTTGACCCTCTTGCCTCCACCTCCCAAGTGTTGGGATTATGGGCATATGTCACCACACCCAGCTGCTTTTTTTTTTATTATTATTATTTTTTTTTGAGGCAGGGTCTTTCAATGTAGCCCACACTGGCCTCAAAGTCATGGCATCGTAGCCTGTGCCACAGTGCCCTCTTACCTAGACTGTCTGTGACTTATTGATCTTTGGATCACAGGACATACTGAGTGTCCATCTAGGTGGCCAGGGAAGGCTTCCTGGAAACAATGACAACTAACCTGCGTCAGAGACAGTCTAGAGTTAGCTCAGCCAGCGAGCTACCTGGTGGCAGGGTGATTCTGGGCCACTTCCATGATGAGAGGACTCATGTTGGGTTACCTTATTTGACATTTATTTTGACTACTGATTGGCTTGGCCTTCACACAGTGCACTTACAGAACGCCTCATCCGAGCCGGGCGTGGTGGCGCACGCCTTTAATCTCAGCATTTGGGAGGCAGAGGTAGGAGGATTGCCGTGAATGCGAGGCCACCCTGAGACTACAGAGTGAATCCCAGGTCAGCCCGAGCCACAGTGAGACCCTACCTCAAAAAAACAAAAACAAAAACAAACAAACAAACAAAAAACAACAGGATGCCTCATCCACCATCCTACCCACACAGCATTGCTTCTGACCCATGAAGTCAGTTCTCAGCAAAATAAGTGTGGCAGTGTGTGCACATACATACAATTCAGAAGCCATACCACGTTTTCCACCACTCTAAAGCACTAGACTGCCATTTTCTTTTTTTTGAGGCAGGGTCTCACTCTAGCCCAGGCGGACCCGGAATTCACTGTGTAGTCTCAGGGTGGCCTTGAACTCACGGTGATCCTCCTACCTCTGTCTCCCGAGCGCTGGGATTAAAGACGTGCGCCACCACGCCCGGCTAGACTGCCTTTTGAAGGCTCAGTTACTGCACCACCTCAGTGGTGATACGTTCCAGGGTGGGGCGAGGTTCTTCAGAAGGCTACGCAGGGCCTGCGTCAGCCTCTGACATGTAGTACTATTTCTCCAATGGCCAGGATTTCCTGGTGTGACTCACCATTCCCCCAGTAGCAAAATTTCTGCAACTTCATGGCCTAGGGGTCTTGGTTCCAGAGTGAGGAATGCTTCCAATAGGAGGAGACTCAATGATTCCACTGAGCTAGAAGTTACAACACTATGTGGCCACTTGGGGGTCCTCATGCCCCTGACTCAACATGCTAAGAAAGAATTTATGATATTGCTTGGGATGGTTGGTCTAGATCACCAAGGAGAAACTGGGCTATGGGCTGGAGAGATGGCTTAGCAGTTAAGGTGCTTGTGTGCAAAGCCAAAGGACCTTGGTTCAATTCCCCAGGACCCACGTAAGCCAGATGCACAAAGTGGCACATGGATCTGGAGTTCATTTGCAGTGGCTAGAAGCCCTGGCGTGCCCATTCTCTCTCTCTCTTTCTCACTCTCCCTTGTTTCTCTCTCTCTCTCTCTATCTCTCTCTCTTTCCCCCTCTTTTCCTCTCTCAAATAAATAAATAAAAATAAAATATTTGAAACTGGGCTACCAGTCAGTACTGGAGATAAGAATACGCTGGAATACCAGAGATCCCTAAGTATGTCTGTCTCAGCATCACCACAGCCTGTGATTAAGGTCAATGGAAAACTACGACCACCAGACCCAGACCCCTCGGAAATGAAGGTTTGTGTCCCCGAACTGGGAAGGATTCACAACCAGCCGAGAGGCTCTGCTGAAGGCAAAAGGGATACAGATGAGTAATAGAAGGTAGTTAATAAACACCAGCTATGACCACATGACCAGGTACAGAAATGAGAACTGTAATTATCACATGCATCTCCCCCCCCCCTTGTTTTGTCAGGAAGATGTTCATGATTATATACCTAGATATTAAGCAAACATCTTTGTTTTCTTTCCCCTCCTATTCCTTTGGCATGTAGTTAAAGATAAATGGACTTTGTGGCAGTATTCAAATGTTGTTAGTTTTACATCATAGTATCCAGAGGTCAGTAAACACTACTTCCTGTTCTGGGGAAGGGATTAGTGTATTTTCAACTGCAAATACATGAATGTGCTGCGGTGGGTGGAGCTCAGACATTTTTAGTGTCTTTTTTTTTTCCCAAGGTAGGGTCTCAGTCTAGCTCAGGCTGACCTGGAATTCACTATGTAGTCTCAGGGTAGCCTCGAACTCACAGCGATCCTCCTACCTCTGCCTCCCGAGTGCTGGGATTAATGACGTGTGCCACCACGCCCGGCTTTTTTTAGTGTCTTTATTGGGTGATGAAGCACTGTTAAGGAGATGAAATTGCACTTGAGTGCCAACTTAACAATGGGCGACGAGTGTTGATTCCATTTGTATACCAATGTGACCGGGCTAAGGGATGCCCAGAAGTGCTAAAACATTATTTTGGGCTGTGTTTGTGTTTCTGGAAGGAATTAGCATGTCAAGTAGACAGGTTAAAGAACACTTGCTCTTTCTTCAACATAGCCATGTACACTTCGTCCCTGGAGGTCCCGAGTACAACACAAAGGTAGAAGAGGGGCACATTTGTTTTCTGAATTTCAGTTGGGACATCTATGTTCTCTTGCCCTTGAACATAAATGTTCCCGCTTCTCAGGCCTTTAGACTCAGGCTGAATTATGCCACCAGCCTATAGAAGGCAGACACTGGGACTTCTTAGCACCCATAATCACATAAGTCAATTTCTATTTTAATTAAAAAAAAATGTAGGACTGGAGAGATGGCTTAGTGGTTAAGCGCTTGCCTGTGAACCTGTGTCCCAGCCTAGGGACCCTGGTTCGAGGCTTGAGTCCCCAGGACCCACATTAGCTAGATGCACAAGGGGGTGCATACATCTGGAGTTCATTTGCAGTGGCTGGAGGCCCTGGCATGCCTATTCTCTCTCTCTCTCTCTCTCCCCTGCCCCTTGCAAATAATAATTAATTAGTTTTTTCAGGTTGGAGAGATGGGTCAATAGTTAAGGCAATTGTCTGCAAAGTCTAAGGACCTGAGTTCAATTCCCCAGTACTCATGCAAAGCCAGATGCACAAGGTGGCACATGTATCTGGAGTTCGTTTGCAGAGGCAGGAAGCCCTGGAGTGTCCATACTCACTCTCTCTCTCTGCCTCTCTCTTTCTTTCTCTCTCTCTCTCTCTCTCAAATAAATAAATAAAATTTTTTTTTAAATTCCAGGAACTGGAGAGATTACATAGTGGTTAAGGCACTTGCCCGCAAAGCCTAAACACCCAGGTTCAATTCCCCAGTACCCACATAAGCCAGATACACAAGGTGACACATGTGTCTGGAGTTCATTTGCAGTGGCTAGAGGCCCTGGCATGCCCATTCTCTCTGCCTTTGTCTCTCTCTTTCCTCTCTGTTTCTTCATGCAGATAAATAAACAAAATATTTAAAATGTTTTTTAAAAAATCCAGAATGCTCCCCAAAGGCTCATGTGTCAAAGGCTTGCTTAGTCACCAGTCTACAGTGTTCTTGGGAGATGATGGACATGCCGGGCGTGGTGCGCACGCCTATAATCCCAGCACTCAGGAGGCAGAGGTAGGAGGATTGTCATGACTTCAAGGCCACCCTGAGACTACATAGTGAATTCCAGGTCAGCCTGGGCTAGAGTGAGACCCTACCTCGAAAAGCCACAACAAATAAATAAATAATAATAATAATCCATGACCTTGCAGTGCCTGGTCTACACAAGACCATCATGATAGGAGGAAAAGAAGATGACATCAAAATAAAAGAGAGCCGGGCGTGGTGGCGCACGCCTTTAATACCAGCACTTGGGAGGCAGAGGTAGGAGGATTGCCATGAGTTCGAGGCCACCCTGAGACTCCATAGTGAATTCCAGGTCAGCCTGAGCTTGAGTGAGACCCTACCTCGCAAAACCAAAAAAAAAAAAAGAGAGAGAGAGAGACTGATGGAGAGGAGGCGGGAATATGATGGAGAGTGGAGTTGTAAAGGGGAAAGGTGAGGAGGGAATTATCATAGTTTATTGTTTATAATTGTGGACGTTGACAATAATAAAAAAATGTTTAAGTAGTATTAGCTAGTCTGGGGGTGTAGTTTAGTTGGGAAGGTGCTTGCATAGCATGCAGGAAAGGCCTAGGTTCGATCGCAGCCCCTCACAAGCCAGGCTTGGTGGCGCGTGCCTGTAATCCTAGCACTCAGGAGGCCAGGGCAGGAGGATCTGACGTTTAAGATTATCCAAAGCTACATGCCAGGTTTTAGACTAGTCTAGGCTATATGAGAACCTGTCTCAAAATAACAATAACAACAGCAGCAGCTAAGCCAGTGGTGCAGGCCTGAAACTCCATCTACTTGGGACGCTGAGACAGGTGAAACTTAGTGACACCTTGTCTCAAAATAAAAAATAAAGAACGGAGATGAGAAAGTAGCACATTAGTAGGGTGCTTACTTAGTGTGTGTGAGGCTCTAGGCTCAATCCTCCGTGATACAAAAAGTAAAATACAGAAAACAAGTAAGATTAACAAAATACAGCCAAGCATGGAGCATGCCTGTGATCCCAGCACTCAGGAGGCTGAGGAATGAGGGTCAGAAGTTCGAAGCTACACTGGGCTATAGAGTGAGCCCTAGTCTACAAAATATAATAATAAAATAAATAATAATATATTAAATGTATTTTATTTATTTACTTGAGAGAGAGAGAGAGAGAATGGGCATGCCAGGGCCTCCAGCCACTGCAAACGAACTCCAGATGTATGCACCCCCTTGTGCATCTGGCTTACATGGGTCCTGGGGAATCAAACCTGGGTCCTTTGGCTTTGCAGGCAAACGCCTTAACCGCAAAGCTATCTCTCCAGCCCAAATATAATAAGAATTACTGGAGATTATGGTATTTCAAGTACCAGTCAGAGATTGCAGATGTGGGAGTTAGTGTTACTGAAATTGGAAGCAAGAAGCCAGAAGCTTCAGGAATCCAAGTGGGAAGGGCGGGGAAGACGGGCGAAGAGGTCAAAGGGGTCAGCATTCAGCGTTATATCCCACGGAATACGACCCGGCATGTGGGCTGGGGCTGTAGCTCGGTCGGTACAGTGGTTGCCTATGAGGCTTGAAGCCCCGGGTTCGATCCATAGCACTGCAGATAGCAGAGCATGATCGCCCGTTCCTGTGATCCCAGCACTTAGGAGGGGCGGTAGGAAAATCAGAAGCTCAAAAGCCATCTTCAGTGACATGCCAGGTTCCAGGCCAGCCAGAGCTACACGAGACTCTATCTCAAAACAAACAAAACCAGGGAGACACACGGGGAGACAGATGTCCCGGTCCTGAAGGTTCTGTCACCTGGCAGCCACTGACAGGAAACGAGGGGTGGGGGGTAGGGAGGCTCCGGATTCTGACGTTTGTTGCTGGAGCAAATGCATCCCTAGCCCGATCTTGGGGCTCCCCTCCAGGCCTTTGCTCTTTCTTTGCCCCCTCAATGTGCCACCCAGCCCTCTCTTTTGATGACTCTTTTGCTTGCACACTTGAGCCTGTTGCCACAGGTCTTCCAGAGGCTAACCTCCAGCTCCATCCCCTATCCACACCCACCTTCTGAGCCTGCCTGGAGCCCCCCTGGGCTCAACCAGTCCCCTGGAGATGTCTGGCTCTTTGATGCTCGGGCTGGGCCGGGGGAGGAGGACCGGCTGTGCTCGCGGGCTGCGCCGCTTGGAAGGCGGGCAATGCGGCCGCAGCCAAAAATAAAGAGGGAGGCCCAGCCACAAAATGACCGAGTCAGTTCAGGCCTCGGTCCCAGGAAAAGTCCTTAGCTTAGGCCACACCCTCCACGGAGGCAGCTGAGAAAGAGCTCTTTTCCGGGAACTTGGAATGTGGGGGGAAAACTGCCAAAGGGGAGTCGGAAGGGAGCGAGGCTCAGGGAGACAGGGACCGGATCCCGATGGCTTCCAAGTGCTGCCACCTCCCGGGGGAGTTGCAAACTGCAGGATCGCGGGTGGCTGCGGACCCTTCACGCAGTCGCAACTGGATGGGGCAGCTGACCTAAAAAAAAAAAAAAAAAAACATAGATCAACCTTCATGAGGCCAGGGCTGGGGTGAAGGTGACAGTCACAGGTCCTTGGATGCAAACGCGAAAGAAAGAAGGTGCAAGCCTGAGACTTCTCCACCTCCAATCCATCCTTTAAAAAATGAGCCGACTGGCAGGAGACATGGCTTAGTGGTTAAGGCGCTTACCTGCAAAGCCCAAGGACCTTGGTTCGATTCCCCAGGACCCATGTAAGCCAGATGCACAACGTGGCGCATGCATCTGGAGTTCGTTTGCAGTGGCTGGAGACCCTGGCGTTCCCATTCTCTCCCTCTCCCTCTCTCTCTCTCTATTCCTCTCTCTCTCTCTTCCTGTGCCTCATTCTCTCTCTCAAATAAATAAAAATAAAATATTAAGGAAAAAATGAGCCGGCGTGGTGGCGCATGCCTTTAATCCGGGAGGCAGAGGTAGGAGGATTGCATGAGTTCAAGGCCACCCCCAGACTACATAGTGAGTTCCAGGTCAGCCTGGACTAGAATGAAACCTTACCTCGAAAAAACAAAAAAAAAAATTGTTTTTAATTTGATTCTTTGCACTTGTGTGCGTGCGTGCGTGCACACCAGAGGCTCTCCTCACTGCAAACGAATGCCCTTCTGACTTTACTTGGGTAGCTAAGGATCTGGACCCAGCGCCAGCAAGTTTTGCAAGCAAGTGCCTTTAACCACTGGGCCATCTTCCCAGCATCTTTGATCTATGATTAGCACTGTCAATACCAAATGGAACACTATCTCTTTATTAGATTTCATCCACTTCCAGGGCTGGGAGATGGCTCCGTTGGTAAAGTGTTTGCAGTATGGAATGCTGCCTATAGTAAATACCAATAATATTGGGAATGAGAGTCAGGTGTGGTGGCTCGTGCTTGTAAACTCAGCGCTTAGGAGGCAGAGGGAGGAGGATTACTGAAAGTTGGAAGCCAGCCTAGTCTATGTATAGTGAGTTTCAGGCCAGCAAGGACTACATAGCTAGACCCTGTCTCAAAAAGCCAAAAGAGCCAGGCGTGGTGGCGCACGTCTTTAACTCCAGCACTAGCGAGGAAGAGGTAGGAGGATTACATGAGTTCGAGGCCAGCCTGAGACTACATAGTGAGTTCTAGGTCAGCCTGGCCTAGAGGGAGACCCTACCTCAAAAAAAAAAAAAAAAAAAAAAAAAAGGCCCAAAGAGATGTGTGCGAGTGAGAGTGTACATACATATATGGTTAGCCTAAACAGTCCTGTGGACTTCTCACGTGCCTGAAGGAGGAAGTCGAGTCTGTTCCGTGAGGGAAGAAGTGTGCCCCTGCAACAGCAGAACGGGACCAGGGCTTCCCCAGCCTCGTGGTGGCGTGTTTTAAGCCACAGTGGCTTCTCCTCTGAGCCTTCCTACTAGAATCTGTTACTGGACATTCAACATCTGCTTCTCCATTCTGGTTCCCCAGACAGGTCACAAGTAAGGAAAGAGGAAAGTAAACGCCCTGTAAGGATGAACAGAGCAGAGCAAGCAAAGACACTGGGGGACAAACATCAAAGTCAGAAGGCCACTGGGCTAAAAACTAAAAAAATCAGGTGCAGGCCAGGCGTGGTGGTGCACTTCTTTAATCCCAGCACTCTGGAGGAATAGGTAGAAGGATTGCCCTGAGTTCGAGGCCACCCTAAGACTACATAGTGAATTCCAGGTCAGCCTGGGCTAGAGTGAGACCCTACCTCGAAAAACAAAACAAAAATAATGGGTGCTGAAGAGATGGCTCAGCAGTTGTAGGTGCTTGCTTGCAAAGCCTAACTGTCGAGCACCCATGTAAAGCCAGACACACAAAGTGGTGAATGCATCTGGAGTTGGTTTGCAATGGTGGGAGACTCTGGTGTGCCCATAAAACCTCTCTCTCTTTCTCTCTCTGTCTGCCTCTCTTTCTCTCAAATAAATGGATAATGGACTGAAGAGATGGCTTAGTGGTTAAGGTGCTTGCCTGCAAAGCCCAAGGACTCAGATTTGATTCTCCAGGTCCCAAGTAAGCCAACTGCACAAAGTGGTGCGTGCATCTGGACTTCTTTTACAGTGGCTAGAGGCCCTGATGCGCCCATTTTCTCTCTCTCTCTCTCTCTCCCCCCTCTCTCTCTATCTCATATAAAAATAAATTTAGCTGGGCGTGGTGGCACACGCCTTTAATCCCAGCACTCGGGAGGCAGAGGTAGGAGGATCACCATGAGTTCAAGGCCACCCTGAGACTCCATAGTGAATTCCAGGTCAGCCTGAACCAGAGTGAGACCCTACCTTGAAAAACCAAAAAATAAATAAATAAATAAATAAATAAATAAATAAAAATTTAAAAATAAATGGATAAAATATATTTTAAGCCGGGCGTGGTGGCGCATGCCTTTAATCCCAGCACTCGGGAGGCAGAGGTAGGAGGATCACCGTGAGTTCGAGTCCACCCTGAGACTACAGAGTGAATTCCAGGTCAGCCTGGGCTAGAGTGAGACCCTACCTCGAAAAACCAAAAAAAAAAAAAACATATATATATATATATATATATATATATATATATATATACACACACACACACACACACACACACACACACACACATTTTAAAAATCTTGTTGGTAGGGGGCGCACGAGTCTGGAGTTTGTTTGCAGCAGCTGGGGGCCCTGGCATGCCCATTCTCTGTCTCTCTCTATCTGCCTCTTTCTCTCTCTCTGTCTGTTGCTCTCAAATAAATAAATAGGAAATAAACAAAAAAAAATTTTTTTTAATTTTGTTGGAGCCGGGCATGGTGGCACATGCCTTTAATCCTAGCACTTGGGGAAGCAGAGGTAGGAGGATCATGATGAGTTCCAAGCCATCCTAAGTATACACAGTGAATTCCAGGTCCGCCTGAGCTAGAGTGAGACCCTGCCTCAAAAAACAAACAAACAAACAAAGAAATCTTGTTGGAGTTGGGTGTGTAGCTCAGTGGTCGAGCACTTCCTTAGTGTGTGTGTGGTCCAAGTTACAACCCCTACCACCACAGAAATAAATAATAAAATAAATTTTGAGGCCTTTGGGTACTTTCTCCAGGTTCAGGAATAGCTGGTGTTGTTTGTGCACTGGGGAGAGAGCCGGACACAGATGCCTACCTGAGCGCCCTGCCCCAGGGCTCAGGCTGCTGGGAATCAGTCAGGTTTCATTGAGTCTCTCTCCACCAAGAGCTTGTGCTGGCCTTTGGTCCCCAGAGGGCACGCTTGAGACTCTTCTGGGCAGCTTTTTGTGACATTGAGCATGGTCAGGGTCACTGGCTGTGGTAGCAGCTGGGGCCAAAGCCCTGTGATCATGGAGCAGGCTGGGCAGGGAGTGAGCAAACGCTGCTCTGTGTGGTCTCCGCAATGGCCAAGTGGGCTGATGGGACACCTCGCAACACGGGTACTTGTGAAAGCCATTTGTGTATAAGTGTCCAGCATCTGTTTCTCTTTTATTAGAAACAATACCACAGTACCTTGGCTTCCTTTTTTCTTTAATATAAAGAATTTATTTTTTAAAAAAACGTAGGCCAGGTATGATTGCTCATATCTATAACCCCAACACTCAGAAGACTGAGATAGGATTGCTGTGAGTTTGAGGCCAGCCCCAGATACATAGGGACTTCCAGGTCAGACTGGGCTAGAATGAGAGCCCTGCTTTAGGAGAAAAAAAAAAAAATGGAGGGAGGAAGGGAGGAAAGAAATGAATGGTTGGAGCACACCCGTCTTCTCTGTAACTCTAAGATAATATAGGTGAACAGTTTCTATTGGCTTCTGTCCCATTTTTAAAAAAATATTTTATTTTATTTATTTATTTGAGAGAGAGAGGCAGAGAGAGGGAGAGCAAGAGAATGGATGTGCCAGGGCCTCTAGCCACTGCAAACAGACTCCAGGCACGTGTGATTACATAGGAGACCCTGCATAAACAACATCATCTAGTCCCGAACCTGGAGGAAGAACCCGAGGGCTTCAAAATTTATTTTTTCATCTTCTTTTTTTTAGAGAGAGAGAGAGAGAAAAAGAGAATTGGCAAGCCAGGGTCTCAGCCAGTGCAATCGAACTCCAGATACTTGCGCCACCTAGTGGGCATGTGAGACCTAGCGCTTGTCTCACCTTTGTGCATCTGGCTTATGTGGGATCTGGAGAGAGATTGAACCTGGGTCCTTAAGCTTCGTAGGCAAGCACCTTAACTGCTAAGCCATCTCTCCAGCCCTCCTATCCCATTTTAAGACTAACTCTTCAGCTCCTGCTAACTCTGTGAGCATTTTTTTAATTTTTTCTCCTGTTTGATTAGCTGAAGCTGTTTTTTTGTTGCTTGCCCCCAAGGAATCAGGATTTATTTACATCTGGTTCATAACTTCTACTTGCCCACAGGGCAAAGACAACAGAGGTGCCAACAGAGGAGCTGGCTGGACGCATCTGAAATATAGTCCATCATAGGAGTGATGGGGGGACAGGGGTACTAGTTGGTGAGGGAGGGGAGATAGCTGAAAAATTCTCTTACCATAGGAATGAACCGGAGATATATAAGCAAAGAAAGTCAGAGGTAAAGCCCAAGAAATTCATATTGCAGGTACATCTGGGGGTGTAGAACTGCAAAGATCCTCAGGCTGCCCCAGGCACAGATGACAGATATAGCACCACAATGCACATAAGGCAGATGACTGAGAAAAACACACCTTTTGAAAAAAGGCTATCTGACCCTTATTGCTGCCAGTCAGAGAAAAGCGGGCACATGGAGCGCCCCTCGTGGGCTGGGGCAATGTAAGCAGGGACCATAGCAGAGGTGGTAGGTTCCTGGCAGCGCTGGGGACAGGATCTCAAGTCTAACAGAAAGTGTCTCTGGGGGTTTACTCCCCTCTCACCTCCCTCATGGTGGGAGTTCTCTGCAGTTCCTCCTCTTTCCTTCTCTCTCTCTCTCTCTTTTTTGTTTTGGTTTTTCGAGGTCAGGTCTCACTCTAGCCCAGACTGACCTGTAATTCACTTTGGAGTCTCAGTGTGGCCTCGAACTCACAGCAATCCTCCTACCTCTGCCTCCCGAGTGCTGGGATTAAAGGCGTGTGCCACCATGCCTGGCTCCTTCTCTTAATATAATAAAATCTCTCTAAACACTAAAATAAAGTGCCTTCTCTCGCTCTCTATCTGCCTCTTTCTCTCTCTTGGAAATAAATAAATAAATATTATATGGGCTGGAGAGATGGCTTAGTGGTTAAGGCACTTGCCTATGAAGCATAAGAACCCAGGTTCAAGTCCCCAGTACCCATGTAAGCCAGATGCACAGGTGGCACATGTGTTTGGAATTCATTTGCTGTGGCTGGAGACCCTGCCATGCTCTGTTCTCTCTCGGCCTCTCTCTCTCTTTCTCTCTCAAATAAATAAATATATAAATTAAACTTAAAAAAAATTTTTTTTGGTTTTTTGAGGTAGGGTTTCACTCTAGCCCAGGCTGACCTGGAATTCACTATGGAGTCTCAGGGTGGCCTTGAGCTCATGGCGATCCTCCTACCTCTGCCCCCCGAGTGGTGGGGTTAAAGGTGTGTACCACCACACCCAGGACTAAATTAAAATTTTTAAGATGTATTTATTAGAGACAGAGAGAGGGAGAGAAAGAGTGAGAATGGGCATGCCAGGGCCTGTAGCAATTGCAAACAAACTACAGATGCATGTGCCACCATGTGCACCTGGCTTACGTGTGTCCTGGAGAATCGAACCTGGGTCCTTAGGCTTTCCAGGCATGCACCTTAACTGCTAAGCAATCTCTCCAGCCCAAATTAAATATTTTTAAGTGTATTTAGTAAGTCAGGAATAGGGCTAACCAGCTGCTTTCTGGTTGAAATTGAGGCCTGCTTCATAAGAGGGAACTCCTACCTAGTACTGTCAACACAGTCTAAAGCCCATGACCAAGTCTGGAAACTACCACTGCTGTCTTGCTGAATGAATATTATGTGTCCATCAGATTGCCTTCTAAATAATTATGCTAGGTTAGTACTTGTAGACTGGAGCTGCTAACCGCTTTAGTCAGAGATGCTCCTTTTACAGTGAGCAGTGTTCACTGCAGAGACTCATAACTCCTCAAAATGTAGATAATAGGGCTGGAGAGATGGGCTGGCGGTTAAGGCGCTTGCCTGCAAAGCCTAAGGACCCACATTCGACTCCCCAAATCCCACATAAACTAGATGCACAAGGTGACACATGCGCAAGGTTGCACATGCCCACTAGGTGGCTCATGCGTCTGGAGTTTGATTGCAGTGGCTGGAGGCCCTGTCTCTGTCTTTGTCTCTGTCTCTGTCTCTCTCTCTCTCTTTCTCTCTCTCTCTCTCTCATAAAAGGGCCAGTCTATTGGGCTTGCCTCAAAAATAAAATGCAGAGCTGAGCATGGTGGCGCATGCCTTTAGTCCCAGCACTTGGGAGGCAGAGGTAGGAGGATTACCAAGAGTTCGAGGCCACCCTGAGACTACATAGTGAATTCCAGGTCAGCCTGGGCTATAGACTGAGACCCTACCTGGAAAAACCAAATAAATAAATAAATAAAAATAAAATAAAATGCAAAAATAAAATAAAATAAAATGCAGATAAGAGGCTGTTAGATGCTTGGCCATAAATGGGACATCTGTATCATCCCTGAGACTACATAGTGAATTCCAGGTCAGCTTGGGCTATAGAGTGAGACCCTACCTGGGAAAACCAAATAAATAAATAAATTAAAATAAAATAAAATAAAATGCAAAAATAAAATAAAATAAAATGCAGATAAGAGGCTGTTAGATGCTTGGCCATAAATGGGACATCTGTATCATCCCTGAGACTACATAGTGAATTCCTGGTCAGCCTGGCCTAGAGCAAGACCACCCTACCTCGAAAAAACCAAAAACAAACAAAAAGCCAGAAGAGGGTCTAGTTGGAAAGAAGGAGTTCAGTGAAGGAGGGTGGGTGATGAGGGGGCAAAAGAAGATATGGGAGGGATTCTGATCAGATTACATTATGTTCATATACTAAAATGGTCAATACAAAAGTTAAAAAATGCAATGGCAACGCCGTGCTCTGAAGACAGAAGGCATCCTCTGTCAGCCTCCACCTGAGGCTGCATCCTTGCCCTGGTCCCCACTCCTACCCTGCTTCCCGTCCACCTTTACTCAAGACACCCCCTCAACGAACCCCAAGCAGCTGCTGCCCTGTCTCGGGCTAGAGAACAGAGCCTTGGCCATCGCTTTGATGGTATGGTCCTCCCGACCTCCTCTCCCCTTCCAGTCGCAGCCCTACAGTCGCATGGGTCTCTGCTCCCTGGACAGACGGGCAGAGGGATGCCGGGGCTGCATGACCAGTGTCAGGGACAAGTATTAACCCACAGCCATGCAAATGAACGCAGGCAGCGCTAGTGTGGCGCTGGGCTAGTTAGGAGGTCAGGAAGGGACGTAGAGCTGTGATTCAACAAATGAATACAAGCATAAAGTGGGGCTAGAGAGATGGCTTAGGGGTTAAGGCACTTGGCTGTGAAGCCTAAGGACCCAGGTTCAGTTCCCCAATGCCCAGTAAGCCAGATGCGTCTGGAGTTCATTTGCAGTGGCTTAGAGGCCCCTAAGTGTGCTCATTCTCTCTTTCTGTCTGTGTAAATAAATAAATGACAAACTTTTAAAAGTTAAGAAAAAAAAAGCATAAAGTGGGAAGAGAAGAGCAGTCAGGGAAGAGAAACCACACACTGGAAGGAAAACAGAGAATTTAAGAGACCCACAGTGTGACTGGAGGCTGTAGGGATGGGTGGAGATCAGAGCAGGCTGACATCTGCTCCTTAGACCCAAATGAAAGGAAGGATTGAATAGCTTCATGCTCCTGAGACAGCAGCAAAGAAACATGATCCCTTTGCCTATTCAAAGATTTCTTGGCAACCAGGAGTAGGGGAGGAAACAGTTATAGTTTAATTAGGATAATTGTGCTACATGGACTATAGACACAGTGAGACTTCCTCAATACTGTCTTAGAATAAAGCAGATCTTTGACTGTCCCTAGGTCACCAAGCGTTCAGCCTATGGGCTAAAATTCCAATCTTTATTTTCATGAGAATAATAGCAATAAATCCTGATTATCTGAGTTAATCTATTATCTGCAAATGAAAGAGCATATGTAACACATGTGGTGTTTTCTGTTTCTGTGTTTGTGTTTTTTGGTAAGGAGAGGCTTTACTTGAAAGAATTATTAAAAGTGGGGGTGGAGGGCTGGAGAGATGGCTTACGGTTAAGCGCTTGCCTGTGAAGCCTAAGGACCCCGGTTCAAGGCTCAATTCCCCAGGACCCATGTAAGTCAGATGCACAAGATGGCGCACGCGTCTGGAGTTCGTTTGCAATGGCTGGAGGCCCTGGCGCGCCCATTCTCTCTCTCTATCTGCCTCTTTCTCTCTCTGTCTGTAGCTCTCAAATAAATAAATAAATAAAAATAAACAACAACAAAAAATTTAAAAAAAAAAGAAAAAGTGGGGTGGGGAAAAGTAAAACACATGCAAGTTTATGAAAAAAAGAATCCAGCCGGGTATGGTGGCGCACACCTTTAATCCCACCACTCGAGAAGCAGAGGTAGGAGTATCACCATGAGTTCGAGGCCACTCTGAGACTACATAGTGGATTCCAGGTCAGCCTGAACTAGAGTGAGACTCTGCCTGGAAAAAAAAAAAAAATCCCACTAAACAAGCCCCGTGGTTTCTAATCTTCCTGGACTAGATATTGTATCAGCTATAGGTGCCAGGATCCCATCCACACTTTCTTCATAGTAATCTCATCCAGGGCCTGCGCCTAGCCATTGATCCTTACTTCCCAAACCCAACTCTTCAAATCACCCCATCTCTCCATTTGGTTGATTGATGGCATGTTACAATGTAACGTAACCCTAAACAGAATTCTTTATTCCCAGGATGGAGAGATGGCTTAGCTGTTAAAGATGCTTGCTTGCAAAGCCTGCAGCCCTGGGTTCAATAGCACATGTGTCTGGGATTTGTTTGCCACAGCAAGAGGCCCTGCTGTACTTATTCTCTCTCTCTCTCTCTCTCTCTACATATATATATATATATATCTTTCAAATAAATACATAAGTAAATATTTTAAGCATTTTTAAAATATTTTATTTTTATTTATTAATTTGAGAGAGAGAGAGAAAGAGAATGGGCACGCGAGGGCCTCCAGCCACTGCAAATGAACTCCAGGTGTGTGTGCCAACATGTGCATCTGGCTTACATGGGTCCTGGGGAGTCAAACCTGGGTCCTTTGGCTTTACAGGCAAGCACCTTAACTGCTAAGACATCTCTTCAGCCCCAAATATTTTTATTTATTTGAGAGAGAGAGAGGGAGGGAGTCAGAGAAAGAGAGAGAGAATGGGTGCACCAGGGCCTCCAGCCACTGCAAACGAACTCCAGATGCGTGCGCCACCATGTGTATTTGACCTTACTTGGGTACTGGGGAATCAAATCTGGGTCCTTTGGCTTTGTAGGCAAGCTCCTTAACTGCTAATCCATCTTTCCAGCCCAAGTAAATTTTTGTTTTTGAGGTAGGGTCTCTCTCTAGCCCAGGCTGACCTGGAATTCACTATGTAGTCTCAGGGTGGCCTCGAACTCTTGGCAATCCTCCTACCTCTGCCTCCTGAGTGCTGGGATTAAAGGCGTGAGCCACCACGCCTGGCTTCCAAGTAAATTTTTTTAAATATTTTATTTTTTATTTATTTATTTGAGAGAGAGAATGGGCGCACCAGGGCTTCCAGCCACTGCAAGAAAAGAAACTCCAGATGCATGTGCCACCTTGTGCATCTGGTTTACATGGGGATCAAACTGAGGTCCTTTGGCTTTGCAGGCAAGTGCCTTAACCTCTAAGCCATCTCTCCAACTCCCCCCCCCCCCCAGTAAATATTTTTAAAAAGAATTCTTAAGCTAGGTGTGGTAGCACATATCTTTAATCCTAGCAGAGGCAGAAAGATCACCATGAGTTCGAGGACACCCTGAGACTACAAAGTGAATTCCAGGTCAGTCTGGGCTAGAGCAAGACCCTACCTTGAAAAAGCAAAAAAACAAATAAAAAAAAAAGAATTCTTGGGCTGGAGAGATGGCTTAGTGGTTAAGCACTTGCCCATGAAGCCTAAGGACCCCGGTTCGAGGCTCGATTCCCCAGGACCCACGTTAGCCAGACGCACAAGTAGGCGCACACATCTGGAGTTCATTTGCAGTGGCTGGAGGCCCTGGCGCGCCCATTCTCTCTCTCCTCTCTCTCTCTCTCTCTATCTATCTATCTGCCTCTTTCTCTCCCTGTAGCTCTCAAATAAATAAATAAAACAAAAAAAAATTTTTTTAAAGAATTCTTTATTCTCTTCTAATTCCACTCCCCTGAGCCTTCGTACCTCCGTAGATGACAATAGCATTCAATCCTTCCCGAAAGCCAACTGTGTCCTGCATTCCCCCCTTGCCTGCATATTCCACACCGAGTCTGTCCATCAGCGCTCAGTTCTACAGCTCCTGTCCGGCCACTTCTCACAAGCTACCACGTCTCAACGGAGCCTCATATTCGCCTCCTTCCTTCTGCCACTGTCCACCTCTGCTTCCTACAAGGTAGCCAGGGAAATATTCTCAAAAGATAAACCTGGGGGTCTTGGGAGATGGCTCACTGGGTAAAGTGCTTGTCACACAAGCATGAGGACCCGAGTTCTGAACTTCAGCACTCATTTAAAATGCTGTGGCAGCTGGGTGTGGTGGCACACGCCTTTAATCCCAGCACTTGGAATGCAGAGATAGGAGGCTTTGCTGTGAGTTCAAGGCCACCCTGAGACTACATAGTGAATTCCAAGTCAGCCTGGGCTACAGTGAGACCCTACCTTAAGAAACCAAAAAAAAAAAAAAAAAATTAAATTAAAATGCTGTGGTAGGGCTGGAGAGATGGCTTAGTGGTTAAGGCACTTGCCTGAAAAGCCTAAGGACCCAGGTTCGACTCCCCAGGACCCATGTAAACCAGATGCACAAGATGGCACATGCGTCTGGAGTTCATTTGCAGTGGGTGGAGGCCCTGGCGCGCCCATTCTCTCTCTCTTCTTCTTCTTCTCTCCCTCTCTCTTTGTCTCTAATAAATAAATAAAAATGCAAACAAACAAACAAAATGCTGGAGTATCCCTGGGGATTGCTGACTAGCCTATCTAGCCAAATCAATGGGCTCTAGATTCAGTGAGAAAGGCTGTCTCAAAAAAATAGGGTGGGGCAGGAGAGATGGCTCAGTGGTTAAAGCACTTGCCTGCAAAGCCTAACGACTGGGCTTTGATTCCCCAGTACCCACATAAAGCCAGATGCACAAAGTGGCACATGTATCTAGAGTCCGTTTGCAGCAGCCGGAGACCCTGGTACCCCCATTCTCTCTGTCTCTCTCTGTCTCTCTCTCTCTCTCTCTCTCTCTTTCTCTCTCTGCTTTACAAATAAATAAATAAAAATAATTAGGGTGGAGAGCAATACAGGAAGATACCAGATGTGGAACTTTCTCCACCACACACACACCCATGCCCACGCATATATGAGCATGTATGCACATATACAAGCATGCACACAATACACATATACATATGCAAAAGAAGAGGTAAATCTGATCAGATCAAGTTCCCACTTAAACTAGCCAGCAACCTCCCATTGCTCGCAAGGCAAAGTCTAAAGGCTCTTGGTGGTGGTCGACACAGTCTGTGCTGCTCGCCTGGCTGCGGACTCTCAGCTCTGAACCCGCCCTTTTCTTATGCTTTTCTCTTTCTTCTCACTTTGTTTTTCTGGGCTTCAGACTGCTTTTACTAGTCTTTATTGCTACTAGAATGCTAGAGTGAAAAACCACAAGGCACCGTGCGTGGTGACGCACGCCTTTAATCCTAGCACTTGGGAGGCAGAGGTAGGAGGATCTCCCTGAGTTCAAGGCCGCTCTGATACTACATAATGAATTCCAAGTCAACCTGGACCAGACCCTACCTCAAAAAACAAAACAAACAAACAAAAAAAACCCACAAGGCTACAGGAAGGAAAGAAGCTTGGAAGACTGGGGATGTGGCTAGAGCTCTTATCTAGATTGCTCAAGGCCCTGGGCTTGATCCCCAGCACTGTTAAAACAACCCCAAAGAGGCTTATTTCTTCTGATTCTTCTTTGGAGAAGAAGCAAAAAGGATAGCTGGAATGATCTAAAGATTTCTCTCTTACCCTTTTTTTTTTAAACAGGGTCTCGCTGGAATAACAGGCATGGGTTAACATGCCCAGTTTATAATTGGTTTTTAAAAATTATTTGAAAGCTGGGAGTGGTGGCGCATGCCTTTAATCCCAGCAATTGGGAGGCAGAGGTAGGAGGATTGCTGTGAGTTCAAGGCCACCCTGAGACTACAGTGAATTCTAGGTTGCCTGGGCTAGAGCTAGAGCTGACCTGGGGGAGGGGAATTATTTGAGGGCTGGAGAGATGGCTCAGCTGTTAAGGCACTTGCCTGCAAAACCTAACGACCTGAGTCCAATTCTCCAGTACTCCTGTAAAGTCAGATGTACAAAGAGATGCATGCAGCTGGAGTTTGTTTGCAGTGACTGAAGGCCCTGGTGTGCCCATTGTCTCTGTCTGTCTCTCTTCTATCTCTCTGCTTGAAAAGAAATAAGTAAAATAAAATTTAAAAATGAAAAAAAAATACTATTTGAGAGTCAGAGTATGAGCACCCAGGGCCTTCTGCCACTGAAAATAAACTCCAGATGCATGTGCCACTTTGTGCTTCTGGCTCTCCACGAGTACTGAGGAATTGAACCTGGGCTGGCAGGCTTTGCAAGCAAGTGCCTTTAACCATGGAGCCACCTCTCCAACACTATAATTGCTTCTTATGACACTACTTAGGTTAGACCACAGACATAGCTGGAGTGTGGCTCCAGTGGCCAGCAGAAGCTGTTCCCAGGTCCTCTTCCAATTTATGATGTCGATGCCATCACTCTTGCTCTCGTAGGTGGACTGCTCTATGTGGAAATGAAGACATCCTCCTCCTTCATTTGCAGGACTCCAAGGGCTCTGGACAGTGCGCCAGCCCCCACCCCCCCCACACACACACCTTTTTTTTCTTTTTGGTTTTTTGAGGTAGGGTCTCACTCTAGCCCAGGCTGACCTGGAACTCCGTAGCTCCAAGTTGGCCTAGACCTCACAGTGATCCTCCTGCTTCTGCCTCCTGAGTGCCAGGATTAAAGGCGTACGCCACCATGCCTGGCTCAAAAAACATTTTTTTAAAAATGAGAGTTGTGGGATGGAGAGATGGCTTAGCAGTTAAGGCATTTGCCTGAGAAGCCAAAGGACCCAGGTTTGATTCCCCAGGACCCACGTAACCCAGATGCACAAGGCGCACACGTGTCTGGAGTTTGTTTGCAGCGGCTACAGGCCCTGGCACGCCCATTCTCTCTATCTGTCTCTCTCTCTGTCTCTCTCTGCTTGCAAATTAATTAATTAATTAATTAATTTAAAAGATGAGAGTTGGGGGCTGGAGAGATGGCTTAGTGGTTAAGTGCTTGCCTGTGAAGACTAAGGACCCCGGTTTGAGGCTCGACTCCCCAGGACCCACTTTAGCCAGATGCACAAGGGGGCGCACATGTCTGGAGTTCATTTGCAGTGGCTGGAGGCCCTGGCATGCCCATTCTCTCTCTCTCTGCCTCTTTCTCTGTCTGTCGCTCTCAAATAAATAAATAAAAATAAACAAAAAAAAATTTTTTTAATGAGAATTGGGCTGGAGAGATGGCTTAGCGGATAAGGCACTTGCCTTCGGAGCCTAAGGACCCATGTTCAACTCCAGATCCCACGTAAGCCAGATGCACAAAAGGTGAAGCAAGCCGGGTGTGGTGGCGCACGCCTTTAATCCCAACACTCAGGAGGCAGAGGTAGGAGAATTGCCACGAGCTCAAGGCCACTCTGAGACTACATAGTGAATTCCAGGTCAGCCTGAGCTATAGTGAAACCCTACCTTGAAAAAACAAAAAGAAAAAAAAAAAATGAGGCAAGCGCAAGATTGCACATGCCCACTAGGTGGCACAAGAGTCTGGACTTTGATTTCAGTGGCCAAGGCCCTGGAGTGCCAATTCTTTCTGTCTCTCTCTGTCTCTGTCTCTCTCTGTCTCTAAAAGAAATGAGAGTTATTTCATGTTGCCGACTCAAGGCTGTGGTCACAAGCAGAGTACAGAGTAACTTTAGAAAATAAGCCAGGCATGTTAGCAGACACACATAATCCCAGCATTTAGGAGATGAAGAAAGGAGGATCAGGAGCAAGGTCATCCTTGGCTACACATCAAGTTCAAAGCCAGCATGGGATACATGAGACCCTGACTCAAATGAACAAAACTGAGTTTGAGGAGACGGCTCAGCCATTAAAGACACTTACTTGCAAATCCTGCTGGCTCAGGTTTAGTTGCCCGGCATCCCCATAAAGCCGGAAGCACAGAATGGCACATCTGTCTGGAGTTCATTTGTAGCAAGAGGCCCTGGCACCACATACTCAATCTCTCCCTCTCTTTCTCGGAAATAAATATTTCTTTAAAAAACAAGCAACAAGCCGGCCGTGGTGGCGCACGCCTTTAATCCCAGCACTCGGGAGGCAGAGGTAGGAGGATCACCGAGAGTTCAAGGCCACCCTGAGACTCCGTAGTGAATTCCAGGTCAGCCTGGGCTAGGGTGAGATAACAAAATCATCTGGGAAGATTGCTCAGTGGTTAAAGGTACCTGCTTGTGAAGCCTGATGGCCTGTGTTCAATTCCCCCCCCCATAACTAATTAAATGATTAATTTAATCAAATCCAAATTTCTTTTTCGTTTCTTTCTTTCTTTCTATCTTCCTTTCTTTTTTTTGTTGTTGTTGTGTTTTTTGTTTGTTTGTTTTTTGTTTTTCGAGGTAGGGTCTCACTGTAGCTCAGGCTGACCTGGAATTCACTCTGTAGTCTCAGGGTGGCCTTGAACTCTCCATGCCTCCCAAGTGCTGGTATTAAAGGGGTGCGCCACCACGCCCAGCTCAAATCCAAATTTCTATACTACAAACATCATCATAATAAATTTGACTTTCAGTACTTTTCAACATGAATAGTCTCAAATGCATAAATCATTTGTATAAAGTAGCCATCAAATAAATGGTGATAAGAAAACCAATTGCTATGTATGGCTGGGTGAATTCTGCTCTGTTCCATTCATCTGTATAGCTTTTATACATAGTATCACATTGTCTTAATATCAATTTATAATGAATAATAAAATCCAATTTATGACTTCTGGTTTCAACTTTTTGGGTATTCTAGACCTTTATATTTTCTCATAAATTTTAATTCCAGTCTGTCTTTTGGGATTCTGGCAATGGACGAGGAGTCTAATGAATTTTATAGAGTAATTTGGGGAGAATTTGTATCTTAATATTGAGTCTTCCAACCCATGAACAAACTACCTCTATGTTTCAATTTCTCTCTGCTGTTTTCTTTTTGAGTTCATATTTTGTTAAATGTTTCCAGGTGTGTGTGGGTGAAGAGTGATGTAAATACACTTTTGTCAATTTCAACTCATCAGCATGATGTCATGAAAGGAGTCCCGAAGAGGGCTGGAGAGATGGTTCAGTGGTTAAGGCACTTGCCTACAAAGCCTAACAACGCAGATTCAATTCACCAGTACCTATGTAAAGCCAGATGCACAAAGTGGTGTATGCATCTGGAGTTTGTTTGCAGTGGCTAGAGGCTCTGGCACACGCATCCTCTCTCTCTCCTCTCTCTCCTCTCTCCGTGCAAATAAATAAAATAATTAAAAAAAAAAAAAAAAGAGTTCAAGAGAAATGCCAGAATCCAGAATGAGCTGTTTCTGACCAGTTCTGACAACACTGGATCTATGCCTAAACAATTGAGGAGTTTGGGTGTTATTTCAAATTTCTGGCATTGTAAATATGATGCTATTGAGTGGTTGGACTGCAATGTCTTTCTTTGAAGAGTATTAAGTTGTTTTGTTGTGTGGTTAATTTTCAGAGCCACTTAGGGTGTGTGTGTGTGTGTGCGTGTGTGTGTTCAGTGTTAGAGCCTCATGAACACATGCACTACCAGTAACTTCATCCTAATCTAAAGTTGTTTCTGTTTATATATTTTATTTATTTTACAGAGAGAGAGAGAGAGCTATTGAGGCAGATAGAGAGAGAATGGGCACACCAGGGCCTCTAGCCACTGCAAACGAACTCCAGATGCTTGTGCCCCATGTGCATCTGTCTTACGTGGGTACTGGGGAATCGAACCTGGGTCCTTAGGGTTTGCAGGCAAGCACCTTAACTGCTAAGCCATCTCCCCAGCCCCCTTAATCTAAAGTTTTGTTTTAAGTCTTCATTCTGGGGTTAATTTAGCCCCTATGCTAAGGCATGACCTCCTGAGGTCTTTACCCTGTGTTCTCCACTTTGCACAGTAAGAACTCGTATCTCCCAGTCCTGGATGCCCACCAATGTTCTTTGCCATACTTGGAGAGTTTCTCCCTGTACATGCCCAGATTAACATTCTATTAATATTTTATTAATAAAGCCTCCAGGGAAGCCACGTGTAAATTTCTGGGCTCTTCAATACTCTGCTGCATAAATTGCAGTTTGCTTCAAGTCTTTTTCTGCTCCTGCCCCTGGTACAGCAGTTCAAAAACTGCCTTCCGGCAGAAGCTGGAGTGACTGCAGAGCCATCTCCTCTCGGAGACCACACTCGGCACTGACCATAGGACCCTCATTTGGATACAGTTGCTTTAGATTATGTGTCCAGTGTTCTAGCTCTTTATGCCAGAAGGCCAGGTTCCATCTCAGTCACTCTTTCACAGTCAGGACAAAAGTCATTGGTTTTTGTTTTTTTTTCAGTCTGAATTAATTTTTCATCTAAAACTCCTATATTAAAAGAGCTATTTTCTGGGATCTGAGGGAAGAATTCAATAATAGAGTGCTTGTATAGTATGTGCAAAGCCCTGGGTTCGTTCCCCAGCATCATATAATACACACACATCCAGATACATACATATATACACAAGAATCTGCTTTTCTAGTACATTCTTTGATCGCATAGAAACTGAGTTATGGACGGAATGGTTAATCTTTATTGTCAACTTGACTAGATTTAGAATCACTATGGAAACACACCTTTGGGTGTGCATATCAAGTTTTTGCTAGAAAACTTTAACTGAGGAAGGAAGAGTCACCCTGAGTGCAGGTGGCACTGTCCCATGGACCGGGTTCCTGGACTGAGTAAAAAGGAGAAAGCAAGCTAAGTGCCAGCACACACAACGCGACCAGACGTCTCACGTTCCTGCCACCACAATCTCCCCTCTCCCCGCCCCCGTGATGGACCGCACTTTCAAACTCTGAACCCAAATAAACCCTTCCTCCCTTAAGTTGACTTTGCCAGGTATTTGGTCATAGCGACAAGAAAACCAATGTGATTGGGAAACCATAAATGTGTACTGTAGATCAAGGGAGAGAGTTGTGAAGGTTTGTAGGACAATATACTCAAGTTGAGTCTCACAGTGTCTCAAATGTTGCAAGGCCAAATCCAGAACTCCTGATCATGCCCCAAAATCTCTTCCTGCAGGTCTTCCCCATCTTGGTCAATGCAGCTCCTTTCTTTTCTTTTCTTTTCCTTTTTCCTTTTTTCTTTTTCTTTTTCTTTTTCTCTTTCTCTTTCTTTTCTTTTTTTTTTTTTTTTTTGAGGTAGGGTCTCACTCTGGCCCAGGCTGACCTGGAACTCACCATGCAGTCTCAGGGTGACCTCGAACTCACAGCCATCCTCCTACCTCTTCCTGCAGCTCCATTCTTATAGTGTCTCAGACCCAAAGCCTTGACATTATTCTCATCACCTCATTTTCTCTTTTAACTCCCATTTAATCCATCATCACATCTGGTCAGACCTGCCTTTAAACTGTTGCCAGAATTCAGCCATGTTTTACCTCCCTGGTTTCAGCTGCCAACATTTTTCTTTTTCTTTCTTTCTTTCTTCCTTCCTTTCTTTCTTTCTTTCTTCCTTCCTTCATTTCTTCTTCTTTCTTTCTTTCTTTCTTTCCTTTCTTTTCTTTCTTTTTATGAGGAAGGGTCTCACTCTAGCCCAGGCTGATCTTGGACTCACTTTGTAGTCACAGGCTGACCTCGAACTCACAGTGAACCTCCTACCTCCCCCTCTCCAGTGCCGGGATTAAAGGTGTGCACCACCACACCCAGCTGCCAACAATTCTTGGTTGCTTGTTTGCACTTGTTTCTTTCCAGTCTAATAACTTACTTATTAAAAATTTTTTAGCCGGGTGTGGTGGCACATGCCATTAATCCCAGCACTTGGGAGGCAGAGATAGGTGGATGGCTGTGAGTTGGAGGCCATCCTGAGACTATATAGTAAATTCCAGGTCATCATGGACTACAGTGAGACCCTACTTCGAAAAAACAAAAAAACAAACAAAAAAAATTTGGGGACGGGCTGGAGAGCCTGCAAAGCCAAAGAACCCAGGTTCGATTCCCCACAACCCACGTAAGCCAGATGCACAAGGGGCACATGTGCTTGGAGTTCATTTGCAGTGGCTGGAGGCCCTGGCATGCCCATTCTCTTTCTGTCTCTTCTCTTTCTCTCTCTGCTTGCAAATAAATAAATAAATAATTTAAAATTTTTTTTGAGGTAGGTCTCAGTTTAGCAGGTTGATCTGTACTCCCAGGCTGGCCTCAACCTCAAGTGATCCTCCTACCTCTGCCTCCCAAGTGCTGGGATTAAAGACAAGTGCCACAACACCCAGCTAAATGTTTTGTTTTTTACAATATATTTTTTACTTTTATTTATTTATTTGAGAGAGGGAAAGAGGCAGAGTGAGAGAGAGAGAGAATGGGTGCGCCAGGGCTTCCAGCCTCTGCAAATGAACTCCAGAAGCATGTGCCACCTTGTGCATCTGGCTTATGTGGGTCCTGGGGAATCAAACTGACGTCCTTTTGCTTTGCAGGCAAGCACCTTAACTGCTAAGCAATCTCTTCAGCCCCCGGCTAAATTTTTTTTTAAGATTTTATTTATTTGTATGTGTATGTGTGTGTGTAAGGCGCATGAGCATGCGTGAGCCAGGGTCTCTTGCCATTGCAAACAAATGCCCATCTGGCTTTATGTGGGTGGGTGGGAAATTGAAACCAAGCCAGCAGGCTTTATAAGCAAGCAGCTTTAAGGGCTGAGCCATCTCACACATGGATCTGTGTGCTTGTTCACGTGTGCCAGGGCAGGCTCACGTGTCATAGCGCATGTGGAAGTCAGAGGACAAGTTTCGGTGTGAGTCCTCACCGCCCGCCTCCTTTGAGGCAGGGTCTTTACGTGAGGTCTGGGGTTCCAAACTCGGGTACTCAGGCCTGAGCAATGAGGGCCTTATCCACTGAACCATCTCCTCAGCCCATGACTTAGTGATTTTGACCCTTGTCTGTCACCTCTTATCACCACCACTGGATGCAGGTGCTGAAGTTCAAAACTGAGTTTGTTTTGTTCGTGGGTGCCCAGCACCTAAAATAAGTCCTGACCCGTAGCCAGCTTCGGCAAGCATCTTATGAACAAGTGTATACTGAAGTCGTTGTCAGGGGAGACGATCAGAAAACTACTGCAGAGGGAAAGAGTGCATGTGATCAGGAAACGGAGATTCGCTGGCTGGAACACAGGGCGCGTAGGAATGTGGCCAAGAGGCCTGGGCTGGTATGCCACTAAGGTATTTGACCTTCAGCCCAAAGACAAGGGGGTGTCATTGGAAGGTTTTCATCAGGAGTAGGGGAGCAAGTGGTAAAACTTGATCCGATTAGTAATTTAGAAAAATCACTGGTGAAAAACATCAATGAAGAGGTCATGAAGCCAGATAGAAAGAGACTAGTTGGCTCTTACTTGAACAGGATTGTTGATCAGCAATGAGGACCTTAGTTAGGTCTGTGTCCAGAGCCAGAGTCTTGAGAGAAAAGAAGATGGAGTCTGAAGGTATCATCAAGTGAAGTCTTTAGGGCTGGATAAACAAATCTGCTGTGAGGTGTGAGACGGGAGTCTAGGGTGATAACAAGTGTCTGGCTTGGGTGACTGAAGGGTGTTGGTGTCATTCACTGGACACAGACTTTGCAGGTCATCTTCCTGACACTGGGGTGCAAAGTCTCAGTGATGATGGGGTACAAAGCCCATGCCCACATCTGTATTCTGTGCATGTGCAAACACAGCTGGGTGGCCAGAAGTCTGACCTAAGCACCATTAGTCATCAGCTTCCCTCCCATCAGGACAGGCCTAACCTAGAATGTCAACATCACCTGACCTTCTTGGATTGGGCTTTGTGGTTTCTTACTCCATCTTGTCGACTCCATGAAGCAACCAGAGAAGGAAATTATGAGTGGCTTTCCCTAAAGAGGAGTTCAGATTTGTCCTAGTTTATTTACTGTTTATTCATTTACTGACAGGGTCTCACAAAGCTCAGACTGGCCTTGAATCCACAGTTCTCCTACCTCAGCCTCCCAAACACGGGAAATGCCCCAACATACCCAGCTTGTATCTTGCTCCTTAAGAAGACATTACCCGGGCTGGAGAGATGGCTTAGCAGTTAAGCGCTTGCCTGTGAAGCCTAAGGACCCCGGTTCGAGGCTCAATTCCCCAGGACCCACGTTAGCCAGATGCACAAGGGGGCACACGCATCTGGAGTTCCTTTACAGAGGCTGGAAGCTCTGACGCGCCCATTCTCTCTCTCTCTCTCTCTCTCTCTCTGCTTCCTTCTCTCTGTTGCTCTCAAATAAATAAATAAACAAACAAAAATTAAAAAAAAAAAAGAAGACATTACCCTAACTGAGTGGTGAGGTGTGTGGATAAAGGGACACTCTGGGGCTGGAGAGATGGCTTAGCAGTTAAGGCACTTGCCTGCAAAGCCTACAAGCCCCCTGTTTGAATCCTCCAGATCCCACGTATAGCCAGATACAACAGTGACGCAAGCATGGAATGCCATGCATGCCCACACGGGGGCGCACACGTCTGAAGTTCGTTCACAGTGGCTGGAAGGCCCTGGCCTGGCGCACCCATTCTCTCTCTCTCTCTCTCAAAAAAAAGGACACCATGCAGGACTGGAGAGATGGCTAAGTGGTTAAGGTGCTTGTCTGTGAAGCCCAAGGACCGGAGTTCCCCAGTATCCACTTAACACCAGATAGACAAGGTGGCACATACGTTGGGAATTCGTTTGCAGTGGCTAGAGGCCCTGGCACACCCATTCTCTCTCTGTTTCTATCTGCCTCTTTCTCTCTCTCACATAAATAAATAATAAATAAATAAAAATATTGAAAAAAAAAAGAGGACACTTTGCTGAGCAGCTGGGTCAGTTTTGGAGTCAATGATCACAGTGGTCAGCTCCTCCTAGCCATGAGGTCCAGTCTGTCTGAAGGTCCCTCCCAGGCTGGGCTGGGCAGAGCAGCTGGGCAGACTGCAAGTGAAATGAAGTGTTATACTTAATTATAGGAATGCATGTGTATAATTTTTTAATCATTATATGTTAAAGGTGGGAGCTTTGAGTCAGGGACATACTCTTTGGTTTTAAGAGTTGTATTCCATGGCTTTGAGAGCAAGACCCTACCTCAGAAAACTAAAAAACAAAATAATAATAATAATAATAATAATAAATCAGTTCAGTGTAGAGGTGCACTCTGTAAGGGAAAAGGTTTTTTGTTTGTTTGTTTGTTTTGTTTTTTTGGTTTTACAAGGTAGAGTCTCACTCTAACCTAGGCTGACCTGGAATTCATTATGGAGTCTCAGGGTGGCCTGGAACTCACAGCGATTCTCCTACCTTTGCCTCCCGAGTGCTGGGATTAAAGACGTGCGCCACCACGTGTGACAGAAAAGATTTTAAAGGTGGGTTAGAAAGGAAGGAGCAGGTAGACATCTCTGGCAGGGAGTAGGATTTGATTACGAGGTATCAGGGGGCACATCATATTTTTGCAGTCCTAAGACGAAAACCATGAGGTGCCCACGTGGCTATTGTGCAGGGGGCCGGTTTATCTCAGAAGGGTTGGGTCATGCTGGCAGAGAGGGGTGGTGAGGAGGATTAGGAAGCGATGAAATAGGGAAAATGAGGGCCAGGAAGAGGGTTTTAAGTGGACAGAAGAGAAACTGCCCTGTCTGGAGTTCGATTGCAGTAGCTGAGGTTCTGGCGCACCAATTCCCGCCCCCACACACACTTCTCTCTCTCCCTCGTCTCCCTCTCACTCTCGCTCTTTCTTTCTCTCTCTCTCTCTCTCTCTAAAAGAAAAAAGAAAAAGAAAAGCCAGGCTGGGCATGGTGGCGTGCTCCTTTAATCCCAGAACTTGGGAGGCCAAGGTAGGAGGACTAATTGCCATCAGCTCGAGGCCAGCATGAGACTACATAGTGAATTCTAGGTCAGCTTGGGCTAGAGCGAGGCACTCAGGAGGTAGAGGTAGGAGGATCGCTGTACGTTCTAAGCCAGCCTAGGACTACGGAGTGAGTTCCAGGTCAGCCTGAGCTAGAGTGAGACCCTACCTCAAAACAACAACAATAAGCCAGGTGTGGTGGCTCACGCTTTTAATCCCAGCACTTGGGAGGCTGAAGTAGGAGGATTGCCATGAGTTCGAGACCAGCCTGAGACTATATAGTGAATTTCAGGTCAGCCTAGGCTAGAGTGGGACCCTGCCTCAAAAAAAAAAAAAAAAACACGGGCTGGAGAGATGGCTCAGTAGTTAAAGGTACTTGCTTGCAAAGCCTGATGGCCCATGTAAAGCTAGAGGCATAAAGTTGGCATCAGCAGGAGGAGGCCGTAGTCATAGTCACTCTTGCTCTCTCAAACAAATAAATAAAATAAAAATATTAAAATAAAAACAGAGACCATTTTGTGAAAGTGAGAAAGGGAAATCCTTATTGGGCAGTGTGACCATATACCTAACTGCTTTCATCTGAAATGGGGTATCATGCTGAGACGGAAGCTTCTCTCTTTCAGGGTGTGAGTCAGGGGCCCTGTATCAGGATCCCTGCATCAGTTGGGTAAGGAAGCCTGTGTGCATGCTGGGATGGTCTGGATGTATCATGTTAGCAGAGGGCTAAAGAGCCTATGAATATAAGAATCCAAATGGTTATTGAGAAAGTAGCAATGGATATTCTGAAATCCTTGGTAATTGAATCTGCTGAAATAAATTATGTAAGTAGACAAGTAGAAGATTGACTCATGATATTGGGGAAAGTAGAAAATATCAGTAGGATATATATCAGAAGGAGCCCTGGTATGAGAGAGAATGAGTTTTACCTCAAGGTCTCATGCATAAGCCTAGCTTAAAAGTACTATGACTAGACAACAATGGCTCTCAGCTGTCACAGATAATTAGCTGGCTATTTTATTTTCTATTATTTATTTATTTATTATTTTTATTTATTTATTTGGGAGAGAAAGGGAGAGGGAGAGAGAGAGAGAGAATGGGGATGCCAGGCCTCTAGCTGCTCTAAACAAACTCCAGATGCATGCGCCACTTGTGCATCTGGCTTATGTGGGTCCTGGGGAATCGAACCTGGATCCTTTGGCTTTGCAGGCAAACGCCTTAACTACTAAGCCATCCCTCCAACCCTATTTTATTATTATTTTTTATATATTAGTTATTCGTTCATTTATTTGCAAGCTGAGAGAGATAGAGAGAAAAGAGACAGACAGAGAGAATGGATGTGCCAGGGCCTCCAGCCACTGCAAACAGATTCTAGTTGCATGTGCCACTTTGTGCATCTGGCTCTACATGGGTACTGGGAAATCAAACCGGGGTCATTAGGTTGTGCAGGCAAGTGCCTTAACCACTGAGCCATTTCTCCAGTCCTTTTTTTTTTTTTAAAAAAAATGTGTTTCTTTTGGCTATTTTATTTTTATTTTTATTTTTTAGGTATTTGAGAGAAAGAGGGAGGGAGAGAGAGAGAGAATGGGTGCACCAGGGCCTCTAGCCACTGCAAACGAACTCTAGATGTATGTACCACCTTATGTGCATATGCGTTTATGTGGGTCCTAAGGAATCGAACCTGTATCCTTTGGCTTTGAAGGCAAGCGCCTTAACCATTAAGCCATCTCTTCAGCCCTTGGCTAACATAGCCCAAAATAATTTTGGCTCTGGACTTGTAACGTTTCGCTCTCCAAAATTACTAGAATCTGTTGAAGTGGGTGTCTGTATTTCCGTGGGTGTGAGGGCATACACGTGCCACAACGTGAGTGTGGCAGAGAGGGGACAACTTCAGGTGTCAACCCTCTCTTTCCCTGCTGAGATTTCCCCAAACACAAGTGTCGTAGCCACCCACTTCTCCAGAAAATGGAGAGAGTGTTGAGTGTAGGAAAAACCCCAGCAAAAGGTACAAGGAAGAAGAAGAAATGGGGGCAGCCCAAAAAGGCAGTCTATTTTGGTGATAGCACCAATTCCAGGTTTTGGCACCATGAGTTAGGTTCAGGTTTTGCAATGGAGGATCAAGATGAGCAGTTTCATTTATAATATATTATTACATTCATGTTTCTCTAGGTCTCACTTGACTGAGAAGTCTTAGGGTGACAGCGAGTGAAACTTTCCCTGAGGAGATACAAACACGCATCTATTCACCCCAGACTGAGTATAGAAGACAGACCAAAGCATGACTGCACCAAAATCTAGTTTGGGGGCTGGAGAGATGGCTCAGTGGTTAAGGCACTTTCTTGCAAAACCTGAAGGCCTGGGTTCAATCCTCCAGTACCCATGTAAAGCCAGATGCACAAAGTGGCACATTTATCTGGAGTTTATTTGCAGTGGCTAGAGGCCTTGGCACCCCTTCTGTCTCTCTCTCTCTCTCTCTCTCTCTCTCTCTCCTTTCCCTCACTCTCTCCTTGCAAATGAATAAAAATATATTTTTTAAATGGGTTTGGTGAGCTGGGTATGGTGGCGCATGCCCTTAATCCTAGCACTCAGGAGGCAGAGGTAGGAGGATTGCCATGAGTTTGAGACTACCCTGATACTACATAGTTAATTCCAGGTCAGCCTGGACCAGAGTGAAACCCTACCTCGGAAAAAAAAAAAAAAAATTGGTTTTGATGAACCAGTGAGTTTGTTGGGGTTATTTACAGGAGCATGGGCAGCAGAGGGGACACCGCTCCATATAGGTGACAGCTCATGGGAGCTGCATCTCCGGAACACACTACGGGACTGGCAGGCAGCTGGGTTTGTGCTAGAATCTCTCCTTCAGCACTTGGTCACCGCTTCTGTGACCCCAGGGAGGGGCTCTGTAACCTTTGAAGTTTCAGCTTTCCCAGACCTCCCAACCTCCCCTCCCGGAGGGAAAGTTGCAAATCCGCATTACAATTCAGAGGAAATTGCTACACAGCAATGGCAATGTCATTCACTCTCTCACTACGCTAATACTTCGGATATGACTGTTTCCCTCTTTCCTGATACCTTTACAATTTCTTTGAACAGAAAATTGGAAGCAGCACAATATGAATACATTACCTTAAATGATGCCACGACAAAAATAAGTGAAATCTGACAAGAGAAACAATTATAAGTCATTTCACTATGAAGCTTCTTAATCTTTGGTCATGATGGCATACTGACCAAGGCTGTTAAAAAGTGGTTGCTATAGTTACCTTCTTGTTGCTGGGATAAAGCAGCTGATAGGAGGATAGGTTTTTGTTTCTTTTTTTTTCAAATTTTTATTAACAACTTCCATGATTATAAAAATGTCCCGTGGTAATACCTCCCTCCCCCCACTTTCCCCTTTGAAACTCCATTCTCCATCATATCCCCTCCCCATCTCAATCAGTCTCTCTTTTATTTTGATGTCATCATCTTTTCCTCCTATTATGATGGTTTCGTGTAGGTAGTGTCAGGCACTGTGAGGTTGTGGATATCCAGGCCATTTTGTGTCTGGAGGAGCACGTTGTAAGGGGTCCTACCCTTCCTTTGGCTCTTACATTCTTTCCACCACCTCTTCCACATGAAACCCTGAGCCTTGGAAGGTGTGATAGAAATATTGCAGTGCTGAGCACTCCTCTGTCACTTCTCAGCACCATGGTGCCTTCTGAGTCACCCCAACGTCACTGCCATCTGAAAAGAGAAGCTTCTGTACCAAAAGCAAGAGTAGCATTAATATAAGGGTATGAACATTAAGAGAAGTGCTTACTGGGAAGTTTGATAAGCATAGTATATACATTTAGCCAGACAGCAGCAGACGTTACACCCCTAGGGCTCATGACTACCCCTGTTTTAAGTTTTCAGTATCAGGGATGTATTCCCTCCCATGGAGCGGGCCTCCAGTCCAATTAGAGGACTGTTAGTTTCCACCATGACAGACGTGCCACTATTGCAGCCATTGGCTCATTTGGCCTGGCTGGCAAAATATAAGACTTGCAGTGTCCGCTATTGAGTATCTTCACTGGTGATTTCTCTTTCTCCCATTGAACTGTATGCAGAATGGCTTCTTCTAGCTTTCTGTCAGCTGGTCTACATGGAGGAGGTTATCAGCTCAGTTCCAGAAGGATTCTCAGTGGCCTTGCAGCCCAGGTATGTGGAGTCTTCAGGAATAGGGTCTTACTGTCTATTGTAGGATAGCTTTTTTTTGGGGGGGGGGCTTAGAGTCTAGAGGGGAAGTTTCATGTGGCTGGGGAAAGTGTGGCATGAGCAGAGGCAGGACATCACTTCTGCCACAACAGGCAGGAAATAGCAGCAGTTAGGACAAGCCAACTAGCACTGGCAGATTGAGGACTAATAAACGTCAAGGTCTGCCCTGGTGACACGCCTCCTCCAGCAAGGTTCCATTTCCCAAATTCCTACCAGCTGGGAACCAAGCATCCAAAACACATGAGTTTACGGGAGGCATCTGCTCTAAACCACCGCACTGAACTTCTCTGCAGTTTATTTTAAAAGTGCATCATGTAGCCAGGCATGATGGTGCACACGCCTTTGATCCCAGCACTCGGGAGGCAGAGGTAGGAGGGTCACCAGGAGTTCAAGGCCACCCTGAGACTACACAGTGAATTCCAGGTCAGCCTGGGCTAGAGTGAGACCCTACCTGGAAAAACCAAAAAAATAAATAAAAGAAAAAAGAAACTAAAAGACTAAAAAAAAAAAAAAAAAAAACAAAACCCCGCACCAGGCATGGTGGCACACACCTTTAATCCCAGCACTTGGGAGGCAGAGGTAGGAGGATCGCCATGAGTTCAAGGCCACCCTGAGACTCCATAGTGAATTCCAGGTCAGCCTGGGCTAGAGTGAGACCCTACCTCGAAAAACAAAACAAAACAAAACAAACAAACAAAAAAAATGTATGAAGTTCCCAAGCCTTTAAAAGCTCAGAAATCACACACCTGACAAGTCTGAGGAAGGTCCTAAGATTCACAAGCTCCCCAAGACTAGCTACATAGAGTAGCATAGGCCCGTGGGAGAAGAGACCGTGACCTGCCCTGCCTCCTCTGAGTCCTGCAGCGAGCTGCAGCGATGCAGGTTCTGGGAATCATCACCCAAGCTGGTGTGGGCTTTTGGGTGGTTCAACGGCCTTTCAGTCATCCATGCGTCTGTCAGCAACCGCTCACGCGTCCTGCCCTCCTGTAAGTAACCTCAGTATCCCGCTGGTTCAGCATTGGACTGGTGTGGTCATTACTCGGGTTTGTCGGGGCTGTACCTGGGATGAATAGACACTTGTTCCTGTCGCCCCGGGAAGAGTTACAGGTAAACATGCTGAGTTTTCTGCCATTGAGCTATATGCACCCCCAGCCCAGCATGGTAATTTTAGAGTATGTGAAAACTCTGTATAAAGAACTTTTCCTGGGGATTGGGGAGATTGCTCAGCAGTTAAAGGTACTTGTTTGCAGTGCCTGCTGGCCTGGGTTCAATTCCCCAGTACCCACATAAAACCAGATACACAATGTGGCACACGCATCTGGAATTTGCTACAAAGGCAAGAGGCCCTCGTGTGCCAATACTCTCAGTTTACTTCTCTCAAAAACTATAAATATATATATATGTATGTATAGTTATTGTTTTTCAAGGTAGGGTCTTGCTCTAGCCCCAGGCTGACCTGGAATTCACTCTGTTTTTTTGTTTTTTTTGTTTTGTTTTGAGATAGGGTGTCACTCTAGCTCAGGCTGATCTGGAATTCACAATGGAGTCTCAGACTGGCCTCGAACTCACGGCGATTCTCCTGCCTCTGCTTCCCGAGTGCTGGGATTAAAGGTGTGCGCCACCACGCCGGGCTATTGTTTTTGTTTTTGTTTTTGTTTTTTTGGTTTTTGAGGTAGGGTTTCACTCTAGCCCATGCTGACCTGGAATTGCCTATGTAGTCTCAGGGTGGCCTGGAACTCACGGTGATCCTCCTACCTCTGCCTCCCCAGTGCTGGGATTAAAGGTGTGCATCATCACGCCCAACGAAATTTCTTGATTATCTTGTGAGGGCTGAAGAAGCAGTATGACTTTTGTGCCACAGTGGCTGCCAGTTGGGAGATCTTACACCCCTGGCAGAGTGGTGGATCTCTCTAGCACTCTGGGCTGAACTTGGGCAAAACTGAAAGATCCGTCTGGACTCTTCCCCTGGAACAGGTGGTTGCCTGGGCAGCTCTGTCTTTGGCTCTAATCTGCTGGGTACGGAGGCTGGGAGTGCCTACGAACAGTTGGTGTTTTATTCTCCACTTTAACAGTTCTTTGTGCTGCTGACTCTCTGGGAAGCTCACAACAAGCTCTTCATGTTACTGTCAGCTTGGCCTGATTGGCAAGGGGGGTCTGTCCAGCAAAGCACAGGCAAGTCACTGTCTGTCTGCAAGCTGGTATCTCTGCACCTAGGAACAGTTGTTTTTGTTTTTCAAACTGAGCTCCACCCCCAGCCTCCACACTCCTGTTCTTCGCCATAGTTTCACAGTGTCCATGTTATATTAGGAAAGCAACAGCTATTGTGATTGTTTTTATTAGAATTATAAAGAGAATGACATTGACACCAGTTATTCATTTAAGTGGGAATGACAAATGTCCACAAGGTCAACAAAATTCCCCTCCGAAAATGAAACATATATATATATATATATAATTGTTTTTCCAAGGGAGAGCCTCATTCTAGCCCAGGCTGACCTGGAATTCACTATGTAGTCTCAGGGTGGTCTTGAACTCATGGTGATCCTCTTACCTCTGCCTCCTGAGTGCTGGGATTAAAGGCATGCACCACCATGCTTGGCCCTTTCATTTTAAATATATTTTTTATTTGGCAGGGTATAGAGGCAGAGGTAGGAGGATCGCTGTGAGTTCAAGGCCACCCTGAGACTATATAGTGAATTCCAGGTCAGCCTGAGCTAGAGTAAAACCCTACCTCAGGAAAGAAAGAAAGAAAGAAAGAAAGAAAGAAAGAAAGAAAGAAAGAAAGAAAGAAAGAAAGAAAGGGGTTGGAGAGGTTACTCAGTGATTAAAGGCAATTACTTGTAAAACCTGACCACCAGGTTTCAATTCCACAGTGTCCACGTAAAGCCAGATGCACAAAGTGGTTGGATGCATTTGGAATTCATTCACAATGGCAAGAAATCCTAGGGTGGGTGCCCATGCCTCTCTCTTTCTCAGCTTGCAGGTGTGTGTGTGTGTGTGTGTGTGTGTGTGTGTGTGTGTGTGTGTATGAATGAAGAAAATAGTGTGATATATGCTGAAATGGACCAGGCTTCTAGTCTACGTGCAAGTAGCAGCATGGTTCATTGACTTCCTTTGTGTAGTGTCTCCTCTATGAACTTGATGCTAACACATCAGATAATGGCATCAATTATTCAGTAATGTAATTTTTTTCTGGTTCATTAATCTGGAAGTACTTTGCTTGTTTCTCATCTATAGAGTTTTGTTTCCTGTGTAATTATCCTTGCTGATATGTTAAAGTGGGCAAGACAATAGGTTTTATGTATTTTGTTTGCAGTTGTGTCATGAGAGTAATTAATTTTCTTCTAACAATGAAATGACAGAAAGGGTCTTGGGAGCCCTGTTGCTTGTCTGTCGGATTTGCCGATGTAACATGAACACTTCTTCTGGAGAGAAGCTGAACACTTACTGCTCCCCCAATAGAGCAAAGGCTGATTCCACCAGAGTCCACTCTGGTGAACCAACGAGGTTGCTGGGCTTTCTTCCACAGCATGAGCAAGGGGTTACTTATGGGGTCATGGAGACCGTAAGACAGCCATCACATCAAAGAGTCTCACCTGGGATGGAGAGATTGCATAGTGATTAAAGGCACTTGCTTGTAAAGGCTGAGGTCCCTAGTTCAATTCCCCAATATCCATGTAAAGGCAGATGCACAAAGCGGCACATGCATCTGGAGTTTGCAGTGGCCCAGGCCCTGGTGTACCTATATACTCTCTCCCCCTTCAAATCAATGAATTTTTTTTTTTTTTTTTTTTTTTTTTTTGCCAGGCATGGTGGTGCATGCCTTTAATCCCAGCACTCAGGAGGCAGAGGTAGGAGGATCACAATAAGTTTGAGGCCACCCTGAGACTACAGAGTGAACTCCAGAATTCCAGGTCAGCCTGGGCTAGAGTGAAACCCTACCTTTAAAAACATATATATATATATATATATATATATATATATATATATATATATATGTTTAATTTTTTAATTTTTTAATTTTTATTTATTTATTTATTTTTACTTATTTATTTGAAAGTGACAGAGACAGAAAGAGGCAGATAGAGAGAGAGAGATAGTATGGGCACACCAGGGCCGCCAGCCACTGCAAACGAACTCCAGACGCTTGTGCCCCCTTGTGCATCTGGCTAACGTGGGTCCTGGGGAATTGAGCCTCGAACCAGGGTCCTCAGGCTTCACAGGCAAGCGCTTAACCACTAAGCCATCTCTCCAGCCCAATTTTTATTTATTTTTAAGCAGAGAGAGACAGAGAGAAGTGAGACAGAAGAAGAGAGACAAAGAGAGAGGGAGAGAATGGGTGCACCAGGATTTCTAGCCACTGCAAATGCACTCTAGATCATGAGCCACTTTGTGCAGCTGGCTTTACATGGGCACTAGGGAATTGAACCCCAGTCTTTAGGATTTACATGTAATTTTCTGTTTCCCAAAGTGCTTCCTGTGTTAGCAATCTGATCTAGAATAGGACTTAACTTATTCTGGCTGGTCCTGGTCTGTGGGACTCTTATGGTCTTGGGGTGTGGGAGGGAGGGAAGAGAAGGCACATGAAGTTAGGAAATACTATTGAAGATCTTCTCTCCAGAACGTGGACGATGTTTGAAGTGTGCCCCTAAAAGTGCCAAAGGAATAGGTGGGCGTGGTGGCACACGCCTTTAATCCCAGCACTTGGGAGGCAGAGGTAGGAGGATTGCCGTGAGTTCCAGGCCACCCTGAGACTACGTAGTAAATTCTAGTTCAGCCTGGACTAGAGCGAGACCCTACCTCAAAAAACCAAAAAGAAAAAAAAAAGTGCCAAAGAAAAGAAATGATTCTAATTAAACATCAACAAAGACACCTGTTCTTCAGGACTCTTCCTACCATAGTCATTGGATGGCTCCCTGAGACTTAGTCTATGTGGCCCATGGTTTCCAAATCAGCTGAAAATACATGGGAGCAGACACATCACTCTGTCCTCTAATGTTCCTGCTGCCGAATTCCAGTGAAGTCTTATGGAGTCAGTGAGACTGTATTTTACTCTTTGAAACCTTTGTAGTTTCCAACAGAAAGGCTCTTGACCTTTCTCTAAGCCTTAAATATGATAACTCAGACAATAATTAGCTTCTATCCCCTAAAGTCTCCAACATTCAAACTTAGCATTGAGAGGGATCTAGGGTGTATAGGATTCTCTTCTGTGTATTCTATTGTTGGCTCCCACTCACAGCATGCTAGTTAACATTATATATATATATAGATAGATCCAGCACTCAGGAGGCGGAGGTAGGAGGATCACTGTGAGTTTGAGGCCAGCCTGGGACTACAGATTGAGTTCCAGTTCAGCCTGGGCTACAGTGAGACCCTACTTCAAAACAATCAAAAAACAAAAACAGGGCTGGAGAGATGGCTTAGCGGTTAAGCACTTGCCTGTGAAGCCTAAGGACCCAGGTTCGAGGCTCGATTCCCCAGGACTCACATTAGCCAGATGCACAAGGGGGCGCACGCGTCTGGAGTTCATTTGCAGTGGCTGGAGGCCCTGGCGTACCCATTCTCATTCTCTCTCTCTCTCTCTCTGCCTTTCTCTCTGTGTCTTTCACTCTCAAATAAATAAATAAATAATGAACAACAAAAAATTAAAGGTCTTAAAAGAAAAAACAGCTGGGCATGGTGGCACATGCCTTTAATCCCAGCACTCAGGAGGCTGAGGTAGGAGAACTGCTGAGGTCAGTCTGGGCTAGAGCAAGACCCTACCTTAAAAAAAAAAAAAAAAAAAAAAAAAAAAAAAAAAAAAAACTGTCTTCTCAGTTTGAAATTTAAACCATGTAGAGATATTTTTCATTTTCTTCCTCCTCCTCCCGCCCCCCGAGGTAGGGTATCTATTGCAGTCAGCTTCGTTTTGCTGACAGAAAACACCCAACCAAGATCAATTTGTGGGAGGAAAGGGTTTATTTTGGTTTATACACTCAAGGACAAGCTCCATGATGGCAGGGAAAAATGATGGCAAGAGCAGAGGGTGGACATCACCTCCTGGCCAATATCAGGTGGACAACAGGAACAGGAGAGTGTGCCAAACACTGACAAGGGGAAGCTGGCTATAACATTCATAAGCCCACCCCAACAATACACTGCCTTCAGGAGTCTCCAGTTCCCAAAATGCCACCAGCTGGGGACCTAGCATTCAGAACACATAATTTATGGCGACACCTGAATCAAACCACCACATTCTGCCCCTGGCCCCCAGAAACCGAGAACCACATATGATGTAACATGCAAAGCATTCAGTCCAACTTTAAAAGTCCCCATGGGGTAAAAAATAAAGTCCCCATAGTTTTATCAGTCCCAATGATGTTCAAACATCTCTGCTGTCCAAGGTATTTTAACTGAGCCATAATACCAAAAAAAATCCATAAAGGCACAGAATAAACATTCATACTGCAAAAGATGGCATTGGGGGGCTGGAGGGATGGCTTAGCGGTTAAAGCATTTGCCTGCAAAGCCAAAGGACCCAGGTTCGATTCCCCAGGACCCATGTTAGCCAGATGCACAAAGGGGCGCAAGCATCTGGAGTTTGTTTGCAGTGGCTGGAGGCCCTGGTGCACCAATTCTCTCTCTCTCTCTCTCTCTCTCTCTCTCTCTCTGTGTGTGTGTGTGTGTGTGTGTGTCAAATAAATAAATAAAAATATTTTTTAAAAAGATGGCATTGGGCATAGCAAAGAAATATTCAACCAATACAAGATTTAAAATAAACAGAGCAAACATCAAACTCTGCAGCTCCAAGTCCAACAACTCTAGTCAGTGACAAGTTTCCAAGTTTGATAATTCTTACCAATGACAAGTCTCTGGAGTTTCAATTCTGCCCCTCCAGCTTGGCTACTCACAGTCCCAGAAAACTTCATCTGGTGCCGGCAGCTCTCCTTGGCAGCCATCCCACAGTCCTGGCATCTCCATTGGGTACCCACTGCAACCCACAGTTCATCTTCATGGTTCCATCAGGTAACCACGTAGGTAATCCAACAAGCATGCTTCACACTGCCCATGGCCATGTCCAAAATATAAAACCATGTTGCAAATCCAATGGCCCTCTCTTTCCTGCATTTGTTTTACTCCATAGTATCGGGTGGGCTGCCAACTTGTTGATCCAGGGGGAATAAAGCCAACTTTGAAGAACAGGGCATTCCTACAGCATTTAGGGCCCATCAAAAGAGTCTATATTTTTTCCTATTGTCTCAATGCAGGTCAGCTGGCCCAATCTCAAGGGTTGGAATCTCTTAGTTGCAGCTGAACGGGCAGCAATTTTGACCCAAATGTTTCATTTATTTTCTGTGCCATATCCTTCTGCTCACATCAGTCTATTTCTATGCAATACAACCCTGCACAAGTTCTCAGGACATGGGCAGAACAGCCAACCTCTCACACAAACTGCCTTTAGCCCAGTCCATACAAACCTATTTCTTCCATTCATAAGCCAAACCTCACAGTCCATAGGTTCTTACTGCCTTCAGGTCTTTTAACTCTGACCAGAATGTCCATCAAGCTGTACTTACAGTACTGCAAGGCGTCTCTTAGGCCAAGATTACAAATCCACATTCCTCCCTCAAATCAGTCCCGAAAGGCCAAAAGCCACACAATCAAGGTTTCTAGCAACAACAATACCACTTCTCAGTACCAACTTTAACTGTTGCAGTCAGCTTTACATTGCTAGCAGGAAACACCCAATCAAGATCAACTTGTGAGAGGAAAGGGTTTATTTTGGCTTACACAGTCAAGGGAAAACTCCATGATGGCAGGGGAAAATGATGGCATGAACAGAGGGTAGACTTCACTTCCTGGCCAACATCAGGTAGACAATAACAGTAGGAGACTGTGCCAAACACTGGCAAGGGAAAGCTGGTTATAACACCATAAGCCCACCCTCAAACAATACACTGCCTCCAAGTGTCTCCAATTCCCAAATTGCCACCAGCTGGGGACCTAGCATTCAGAACACACTGTTTATAAGGGACACTGAAGAGCCAACCTGACTCCATTTTAACAGCAAGAGACATTCTGATATAATGACTAAATTAAGTTTCTGTTTCTCTAACTTTCTATGTCTGAGCTGGGGCCACAAATTTTTCCCTGGCTACTGTTCCCAGGATTGTGTATTCATAATATTCTGGGAAGTCGTTTAATGGCTGGTCGGCTTCTGTCACCACACTTGCTTGCCTCTAAAAACCCCCTGTCCGTGATTTCTATGGTTTCACCCTATAAAAAGAACCTGAGAACCTGATTCGGGGCTGCTCTCCACACCTGGCCTTAGGGAGGCAGCTGCAGGACCAGCTCTATTGTGCCCAATTAAAAGCTTACTCAAGGGCTGGAGGGATGGCTTAGCAGTGAAGGTGTTTGCCTACAAAGCCAAAGAACCCAGGTTCAACTCCGTAGGACCCACGTAAGCCAGATGCACAAGGGGGCACACACCTCTGGAGTTCGTTTGCAGTGGCTGGAGGCCCTGGAGCGCCCATTCTCTTTCTCTGCCTCTTTCTCACTTTCTTAAATAAATAAATAAATATTTAAAAGAAAAAAAGTGACTACTGTGCCCCAGTGACTCTCCTGGATGCCTTTACCTGCCACGAGAGATTTTCGGATTTATTTATGAAAATAAAATAAAATCAATCAATCAATAAATAAAGCTTACTCAAAAAAAAGCTTACATAATTTGTGGTCGGTGGTCTTTTTCTCCCAAATTTTGGGTTACCAGACACCCGAGTAAAACCACCACAGTCTCAGTCTTGCCCAGGAACTCACTCTGTAGTCCCAGGTTGGCCTCCAGCTCATGGTGATCCTCCTACCTCTTGCCTCCTGAGTGCTGAGATAAAAGGCATGCATCACCACACTCGGCTAAGTCTGCTTCAAAAAAAAAAAAAATTGGGCTGGAGAGATGGCTCAGCGGTTAAGGTGCATGCCTACGAAGCCTAAGGACCCAGGTTTGATTCTCCATGTCCCACATAAGTCAGATGCACATGGTGGCGCATGCGTTTGGAGTTCATTTGCAGTGGCTAAAGGCCCTGGAGTGACCATTCTCACTCTCTCTGTGTCTCTTTCTCCCTTTCTCTCTGTCTCAAATAAATAAAAATAATTTTTTTATTTTTATTTATTTGAGAAAGGGGGAGAGAATGGGCACACCAGGGCCTCTATTCATGGCAAATGAACTCCAGACACACGTGCTACCTTGTGTATCTGGCTTACATGAGTCCTGGGGAATCGAATCTGGGTCCTTTGGCTTTGTAAGCAGGTGCTTTAACCACTAAGCCATCACTCCAGCCCTAAGTCTGCTTTTTTGTTTGTTTTTGCTTTTTGTTTGTTTGTTGTTTGTTTTTGTTGTTTTGAGGTAGGATTTTGCTCTAGCCCACTCTGTAGTGTCAGGGTGGCCTTGAACTCATGGTGATCCTCCTACCTCTGCCTCCTGAGTGGTGGGATTAAAGGCATATGCCACCATGCCTGGTGGCTTTTTAATCAAAGCAAATAATAGTATTTTAAAATATTCATGGTAAATCACTTGACAGTTCCATTTTTTTTCTTTAAAAAACATTTTTTGTTTTTTTGTTTTTTGTTTTTCAAGGTAGGGTCTCACTCTAGCTCAGGCTGACCTGGAATTCACTATGTAATCTCAGGGTGGCCCCGAACTCATGGTGGTCCTCCTACTTCTGCCTCCCAAGTGCTGGGATTAAAGGCATGCACCACCACACCCGACTTAAAAAATATTTTATTTATTTATTTGCAAGCAGATAGAGAAAGAGAGAAGAGAGACAGAGAGAATGGGTGCGCCAGGGCCTCTAGCCACTGTAAACAAACTCTAGATGGATGTGACACCTAGTGCATCTGGCTTTATGTGGGCCCTGGGGAATTGAACCCAGGTTGTTAGGCTATGCAAACAAGTGCCTTAACCACTAATGCATCTCTCCAGTCCCCCTTCCCCCCCCTTTTTTTTCTTCGAGGTGGGGTTTCACTCCAGGCCTGGATGACCTAACACTCACTGTAATACCATACTGCCTTGAACTCACAGCAATCCTCCTACCTCTGCCTTCCAAGTGCTCGGATTAAAGGTGTGTGCCACCACACCCAGTCTTTTTTTTTTTTTCTTTTACATGTATAAAATGAGGTTGTTCAGCCTAGATCATCTAATGTCCCTTCTAAAATATATTTATTTATTTATTTATTTATTTATTTATTTAACAGAGAGAGAGAGAGAGAGAGAGAGAGAGAGAATGGGCACGCCAGGGCCTCCAGCCACTGCAGACAAACTCCAGACGCATGCGCCCCCTTGTACATCTGGCTAATGTGGGTCCTGGGGAATTGAACCTGGGTCCTCTGGCTTTGCAGGCAAATGCCTTAACTGCTAAGCCATCCCTCCAGCCCCTAGTGTCCCTTTTAATCTAATATTATGCATTTTTGTTTTTAATGGTGAAATTGGTATTTACTCATTCACTAAACAATTACTTCAGCCAGCCGCTATGCCATTACAAGAAACATAGTAGGGGACAAGATAAATATGACTTTCTATTCATCCAGTTAATTATTGATTGGAGAAATCCAGGCTGGGAGCTGTTTGCTGTGTCCTTTCATCTCTATAGCTGCTAGAACAAAGATAATGACCTTTATTTTGGACAGACAAACTATTTTTGTTATTAATAAAGTGATCATGGCTCCTCCATGACTCTGGAAAACAGATGGAGTTCTAATTCACAGCCCTTCAATGAGGGTTCTAAATTTTCTGAAATCAGTGGCTGTCAGTCATTCCCAGGATACTGGATTGAAACTGAAACATTGCTGCTTGAATAAAACACATGACGTGTACACATGAAGGCCTGTACTAGTTATTACCATTTTCCAGGCCCTTTACCAATGTACTGTAACCTATGACCATGTAGGTGAAAAAGGAATTAACTAGGCTCATACTTTATTTATTTATTTGCAACAACCCTACAAAGGGGTACAATACATAACACTGGTGCAGACTTTCACACTATTGAGTCCTTTGACCATTAAAAATTAGGCACTCAGAGGAGTAAGGCAAAGAAAATTTATTTTTTTAAAAAAGGTGGAAAATCCCCAGAGTGTCAGGCCAAACATACTTAGGATTTGAGCTGGTTTCCAAAGAAGAGAAAGAAACAAGAGAATGGAAAAGTGAAGCTTTCTGAGTTAGGAGTTAAAGAAGCAGGTGTTGGAGAGATGGCTTAGCGGTTAAGCACTTGCCTATGAAGCCTAAGGATCTTGGTTCGAGGCTCGATTCCCAAGGACCCACATAAGCCAGATGCACAAGGGGGCGCATGCATCTGGAGTTCATTTGCAGTGGCTGGAGGCCCTGGCGTGCCCATTCTCTCTCTCTCTGTCTGCCTCTTTCTCTCTCTGTCTGTCACTCTCAAATAAATAAATAAATAAATAAATAAATAAATAAATAAAAATAAGCAAGTCTGAGAGCAACAGCACTGAAGGCAGGTCTTCTGGGGCGTGTAGCACATTTCACCAGGAGGTAACTATTCTTCCACCACTTGAGCACTTCATAGGTTGAGGGGTATCTTGACCAGGTGAGTGACTGACAGGCTCTGTTGGATTAACTCTTAAGAGAAGGGACCAGGGCTGGAGAGATAGCAGCAGTTAAGATGCTCGTCTGCAAAGCCAAAGGACCTAGGTTCGATTCCCCAGAACCCATGTAAGCCAGATACATAAGGTGGCACATGCGTCTGGAGTTTGTTTGCAGCAGCTAGAGGCCCTGGGGCACCCATTCTCTCTCTATCTGCCTTTCTCTCTCGCACACACTCTCTGCTTCTTTCATTCTCTCTCTCTCTCTCTCAAATATTTTAAATTTTCTAAACCTAGCTACAACAATATTATATTTTTTTAGCTAAGAATATAGCCTCAGAGAATGAAGTTATTTAATTAAAGTCATATTCCTACAGGTAGTACACTAAAATACGTTATGCTCCACATAATCACATTCTTTTTCTTTCTTTGTTCAGAACTGGGGATTGAACCTAGCGCCTTGCAAGTGCTCTGCTACTGAAGAGCAGTGTCTTTTTTTTTTTTTTTTTGAAGAACCCTTTTAAAATTTGTTTATTTTAAATATTTTCATTTACTTATTTGTGAGAGAGAGGGAGAGGGACAGGGAGAGAGTATGGGCACACCAGGGCCTCCAGATGCATGTGCCATTTTGTACATCTGGCTTTATGTGAGTACTGGGAAATCAAACCCTGGACTAGCAGGCTTTAGAAGCAAGTGCCTTTAACCCCTGAGCCATTTCCCAGCCCCTCCCTTTTTTAAAATTTTAGACAATGTCTTACTAAATGTTCATGCTGACCTTGAACTCCCTCCATAACTCAGGCAGGCCTTGAATTTGCTATCCTCCTGCCTCAGCCAATTGAGGAGCTGCAACTATAGGCTCAGACTTCACATTTTTCTTACTACATTATGCTTCTTTCAAAAAAGAGAAAGCTTTGAGTCTGTGTTTGCCAAGTCTATTCTGTGGGCCACTAATAGCAAGATGTTCCCCAAGAATAAATAGATGTCACCGTTAAGCAATTTTGGTAAATGCCAAGCAAGTTATACTGTGAAATATTACATAAAAGAACGACTTATTTAATCAGCTTTCCTCCCATCTCTGTCAATTACCACACCCAATTTTTTTTTTAACATTTGACATTTATATTTTGAAACTAATTAAAATGATCTGGTATATGCTTCAATAATTGAATGAAGAAACAAGGCTGAAGGATGGGCTGGGGAGATGGTTCAGTGTTAAAAGTGCTTATATGAAGCTGGATGTGGCGGCACCCAGCACTTGGATCCCAGCACTCGGGAGGCAGAGGTAGGAGGATTGCCTTGAGTTCAAGGCCACCCTGAGACTCCATAGTGAATTCCAGGTCAGCCTGGGCTAGAGAGAGAGACCTTACGTCAAAAAAGCGGGGGGGGGGGGCTGGAGGGATGGCTTACTGGTTAATGTGCTTGCCTGAAAAGCCAAAGGACTCAGGTTCGATTCCCCCAGACCCATGTTAGCCAGATACACAAAGGGGCGCATGCGTCTGGAGTTTGTTTGCAGTGGCTGGAGGCCCTGGCGCGCCCATTCTTTCTGTATCCCTCTGTCAAATAAATAAATAAATAAAAATAAAATATTTTTTTTTAAAGTGCTTGCATGAGGACTGGGGTTTGGTCCCCAGCACCCACATAAAGTCAGATGGTTGCAGTGGCCCACACATCTGTAATTACAACATGCCAATGACAATGGGGAGGCAGAGTCAAGAGAACTCAAGGTCCCAAGTCAGCTACTGTGGCATTTATGGTGCCAAACAAGAGATCCTGTCTCAAATAGGTAGTAGGTAAGCACTGACCCCCCCTCAGAGTTATCCTCTGACCCCCCCCACAACACACATGCATACTCACACCATACACATACAGACACATACCACACACATGCACATACACACCACACACATGCATATTCACACCACACACATGCGTACTCACACCATACACATACATACACATACCACATACATGCATACACACGCCATACACATACATACACATACATACACATACCACACACATGCACACACACCATACACATACATACGCATACCACACACATGCATACACACACAATACACATACATACACACACCACACACATGCATACACATACCAAATACATGCATATACACACCACACACATGCATACACGTACCACACACATGCATGCACACACCACACACATGCATACACACATCAAACACATACATATACACACATCACACACATGCATACACACACCATACACATGCACACTCACACCACACACATGCCTACACACACCACACACATACATACACACACCACACACATGCATACACACACCACACATATACATACACACACCACACACATGCATGCACATACCACACATATGCATACACACACACACCACACACATGTATGTACACACCACACACATGCATACACACACCAAACACATGCATACACATACCACACACATGTATACTCACACCACACACAAGCATACACACACCACACACATACACACCACACACATGCATACACACACCAAACACTTGCATACACTCACCACACACATGCATACTCAAATCATATTCATACATACATACATCACACACATGCATACTCACATCAGATATACACCATACACATATATGCACACACCATACACATACATACACACACACTAAAAAAAGGAAAGCTTTAAATTGGAAATTTCGTTTACAAATAATTAAAGTTAAAAATTAGCAGGTATGAGGGAAGCACTTCCAAAATATGCAAAATATGCAGCCTGTGTTCCTAGGGTGGCTGGGAGTTGGGGGTGGTGGGTGGGTGGAGTCAGGCAAAAAGGGAAACAGACATTGAATAACACCCGCAGCATATTTTCAATGCGAGTGTTTAGTGAGGCATGTGGGTTGAAGTGGAAGGGATTTAGGTAGGGGCTGGGTGTGGTGGCACACACCGAGGTAGGAGGATCACTGTGAGTTTGAGGCCAGCCTGAGACAACACAGCGGATTCCAGGTCAGCCTGAGCTAGAGCAAGACTTTACCTTGAACCCCCTCCTCGACCAAAATGGGGGATCCAGCTGGCATATGCCTATAATCCCAGCTACTAGGTAGACTGAGGGTTCATAAACTTGAGCCCACCCTGGAAAATTTAACAAGTATGTCTAACATAATACTGACAATATATTTTTTTAAGTTTTTCAAGGTAGGGTCTCACTCTAGCTCAAGCTGACCTGGAATTCACTACGTACTCTCAGAGTGGCCTAAAACTCATGGAGATTTTCTTACCTCTGCCTCCCAAGTGTTGGGATTAAAGGCATGCCCCACCACGCCTGGCTCTGATAATTTTTTTAAAAAATATTTTATTTTTCTTTATTTATTTGAGAGAGAGGGAAATAGGCAGAGAGAGGGAGAGAGAATGGGCACACCAGGGCCTCCAGCCACTGCAAATGAACTCCAGATGCGTGTGCCCCCTTGTGCATCTGGCTTACATGGATCCTGGGAAATTGAACCTGGGTCCTTTGGCTTTGCAGGCAAGCACCTTAACCATTAAGCCGTTTCTCCAGCCCTGGCTCTGATAATTAATAAATTAAAATAAAATAGAAAATAAATTAAAATAAATTAAAAGAGTTCGTGGGCTAGAGAGATGGCTTAGCGGTTAAGCGCTTGCCTGTGAAGCCTAAGGACGCCGGTTCAAGGCTCGATTCCCCAGGACCCACGTTAGCCAGATACACAAGGCGGCGCACGCGTCTGGAGTGCGTTTGCAGTGGCTGGAAGCCCTGGAGCGCCCATTCTCTCTCTCTGTGTGTCTGTCTCTCTCAACTAATAAAAAATAAAATAAAATAAAAATAAAAAAGAGTTCGTGTGTGGGTGTAGTTAGCTCACCGGAGGAATATTTGTGCAGCATGCTCAAGGCCCTGGGTTTAATCCTTACTGCAGTGAAAGAAAGAAAGAATGAATGAATGGCTAAGAACCCCTGCAAGGCAAAACATATTTGAGAGCTTGTTTGGAGGTTGTAGCAGGGGAGCGCAGCTACTCGTACACCCTTGACCGTAGACCAGTCTCCTCTATTCGGGGAAGGTCTCCTCTTCCACCGAGCGCGCGGCTTCGGGAGGGACGCGCACGGAGCGGTGAGGGAGGAAGGCGACACCCGCCTAAGCTGCCAGACCAGCCGAATGGACCCTGGCGACCAATGGGGTGACCGACGTCGCAGCCAGATCGCCCTCACATCCGCAAAACATATTTGAAGAAGAAATGATTCTCAGGAAGTTTCTAGGGAAATAAAACAGGACTAATAGAGTTGTTCTAGGTGTTAATCATGTAGAAATTACCCATGGTAATGACGGCAGGAAAGGTGGAAATCTATAACTTTGCATTAATCTTCATAATAAGAAATATGGGACAGATTTTTGAATTTTATAATCAGAAGGGATTTTAGATTTAATGAATCACTCAATCTAATTCAGTCTCTCTCGCAGTACAGATCAGATCAACAGAAGCTCCAAAAGGTCACTTAATTTTTATGTCACACAGCTCACTAGTTGCACATCTGGATTGAAAACTGATGTCTTCTTACTGCCCCAGGTAGTAAGCACAGCACTCAAGAACTGAGAGAAAATGGTTCCAAAGGATGGAAATGGAGATTGTGGAGCTAGGCAAGGGCAGAAACCAATATGCAAGATAGAGGCGAATTTTCTGTTGTTTGAGGAGTATTTAATGGAGCCCAGGGTGAGTGGAGGCGTTGCATTGAATCCCCAGCACCAAATCAAAAGTTTAAACAAATCAGGGAGTAGTGGCACAAGAGCTTTAAGCCCAGCACTCTAGAGGCTGAGGCAGGAGGATCACAGTCAGTTGGAGGCCAAACTGAAACCACAGAGTGAGTTCCAGGTCGGTTTGGGCTAAAGTGAGAGTGAGACTTCAACTCAAAAAGAAAAAAAAAAATAAATAAAGCCGGACATGGTGGCACACCCCTTTAATCCCAGCACTTGGGAGGCAGAGGTAAGAGGATCGCCATGAGTTTGAGGCCACTCTGAGACTACATAGTGAATTCCAGGTCAGCTTGAACTAGAGTGAGACTCTACCTTGAAAGACTTAAAAAAATTATTATCAGTATTATGTTGGACATACTTGTTAAATTTTCCAGGGTGGGCTCAAGTTTATGATCCATCAGTCTACCTAGTAGGTGGGATTATAGGCATATGCCACCTGGATCCCCCATCTAATATCTTGTGTGGGTGGGGTTCAAGGTAGGGTCTTGCTCTAGCTCTGGCTGACCTGGAATCCGCTGTGTTGTCTCAGGCTGGCCTCAAACTCACAGTGATCCTCCTACCAAGGTGGATCAATGTGAGTTCAAGTCCACCCTGAGAATACAGAGTGAATTCCAGGTTAAAAAAAAAAAAAACAAAAACCACGCAACAAAACATTAAGACAATGGCTGGGGGGGAATGACTCAGGACCTGTGGAATCACCTTAAAACAGGGTGCTGTAGCTCATGTTATGTAACTCTAGGGTGCTTAGTTCACTGAGTCCTTGCCTCAAACAAGGTGAATGGCGAGGATTGACAGCAGGCGTTGTCCTTGAGCCACATACACACCTGCTCTCGAACATTCCCACACACAGAGATTTAAAACAACTAAGACAAAACAAACCAAAAAAAAAAAAAAAAAAAAAAAAAGTGGTCCTCTTTTAACTTCTTCCCTGTCACAATTTAGCATAGTTCCTTGTGCAAACAAGCACAAAGTTGTAAGTTGCTGTCAGTAAAGAATAATGTTATGAAAACTATTTCTAAAATGTAGCTTTTTCTATAAAAATATTATTTATCTATTTATTTGCAAGCAGAGAGAGAGAGAGAGAGAGAGAGAGAAGGAGAGAGAGAGACAGAGAATTGGCCTGCTAGGGCCTTCCAGATTCATGTGTCACCTTGTGCATTTGGCTTTACGTGGGTATTGAGGAATTGAACCTGGGTGCTTTGGCTTTGCCGGCAAACGACTTAACCGCTAAACCATATATCCAGCCCCCAAAATGTAGCTTTTATCTTGAGAAGCAAGTGGGAGAGGAACCCTACTGATACTGGTATGCCTGCTAACATAGCTTCACTGTTACAATCTTTTTTTTTTTTTTTTTTGGTTTTTCGAGGTAGGGTCTCACTCTAGCCCAGGCTGACCTGGAATTCACTATGTAGCCTCAGGGTGGCCTCGAACTCACAGCGATCCTCCTACCTCTGCCTCCTGAGTGCTGGGATTAAAGGTGTGTGCCACCACACCCGGCTACAATTACAGTCTTATTCATTAGTTAGCATAATGATGCATTCTGCACCCTTTGGTTGAAAGGTATTTGGTGCTGGGATTAGTCTTTTTTTTTTACTTTCTTTCTTTTTTTTTGTGGCAGAATCTCTAGCTTTTTCTTCTTTTTTTATTAAAATAATTTTATTTCATTCAGAACCAATATGTTAGAAATAAGACAAACTTTTTTATTATTAATTAATTTATTTTATTTTATTTTTTCTCAATTTTTATTAACATTTTCCATGATTATAAAAAATATCCCATGGTAGTACCCTCCCGCCCTCCCCCCACTTTCCCCCTTTTAAATTCCATTCTCCATCATATCCAAGACTAACTTTTATAAATATGTTTTGTAATTACATTCATGAAATAAAGGGCTTTATAAAAAGAATAAATGAATACATTGTTGATTGGGCAAATTGCCTGAGCATTTCATTCATCCAGTATTTAAAAAATATTTTATTTATTTATTTGACAGAAAAAGAGGGAAAGGCAGAATGGGCATGCCAGGGCCTCCATCTGCTACAACTGAACTCCTCCAGATGCATATGGCACCTTGTGCATCTGGCTTACATGGGTCCTGGGGAATTGAACCTGGATCCTTTGGTTTTGCAGGCAAGCACCTTAACCGCTAAGCCATCCCTCTAGCCCTCACCCAGTATATTTTTTCATTTAATTTTTTTATTGACAACTTCCATATTTGTAAGCAATATCCCATGGTAATGCCCTCCCTCTCCCACTTTCCCCTTTGAAACTCCACTTTCCATCAGATCCCCTCCCCCTCTCAATCAGTCTCTCTTTTACTTTGATGTCATCATCTTTTCCTCCTATTATGATGGTCTTGTGTAGGTAGTGTCAGGCACTGTGAGGTCATGGCTATCCACACAATTTTCTGTCTGGAGGAGTACATTGTAAGGAGTCCTACCCTTCCTTTAGGTCTTACATCCTTTCTACCACCTCTTCTGCAATGGACCCTGAGCCTTGGAAGGTGTGACAGAGATATTTCAGTGCTGAGCACTCCTTTGTCACTTCTCAGAACCATGGTGCCTTTTGAGTCATCCCAACGTCACTGCCATCTGAAAAGAGAAGGTTCTCTAACTAAAAATGAAAATAGTATTAATACATGGGTATGAACATTAAGAGAAGTGCTTACTGGGCAGTTTGGTGAGCATCGTATATATATTTAGCCAGAGTCTCAAGATAGCTCAGGCTGATCTGGAACTCAGTCTGTAGCCAAGCTCACAACCATCCTTTCATCTCAGTCTCCTGAGCGCCACCACACCCAATTTGGGACTAGCTTTAATGAAAGATAATAACATCATAAGGTAACCTTTAATACCTGCACTCAGGAGGCAGAGGTAGGAGGATCACTCTGAGTAGGAAGCCTGCCTGGGACTACAGAGTAAGTTCCAGGTTAGACTGGACTACAGTGAGACTCTACTTGGAAAAAAAACAAACTAAATATTAAAAAAAGGTAAAAGAGTTTTGGGGTTAACTTTTCTCTGGAGGTGGAGTTCAGAGACTGGTGCAAGCCAAGCGCGCTCAGCTCTTCCGAGGGTTGCGTGGATCCTCAGCTTTTGATGAAAAAGGCTGCCCGAGCACTCCAGGATATTTGAAAACAATGTAAGCGGAATGTACAAAAACTAACTGTACTTGAAAATGCCAGAATGAATGGACACCTAATTCTGTGTATGCCAACTACAAAATAACATTTAAGAAAATGAAAAAAAGAGAGAGAGAGGAATAAGCTTCTCCTAATTCTACGGCCCTCTCTGTAAGAAAAAGTTGGGTGCACATAACCAAAAATAAAGGCAAGGGGCTAGAGAAATGGCTCAGCGCTCAAGGCCCTTCCCGCAAAGCCTAACGATCTGGGTTCAAGTCCTCAGTATCTACTTAATGCCAGATGCACAACAGCCCTAAGTATCTGGAGTTCGTTTGCAGCGGCTGGAGGCCCTGGCACGCCCATTGTCTCCTTCCTCTATGCTAACAAATAAAAAAATATTTAAAAAAACAGACATGGTTAGCTGCCAACAGAAGAATTATCACTCCACCGCCATCCGGACAGGCTACCGGATAACGCAGGGCATGCCCAGGAGCATCAGAGGCCTGCGTGGCGGGAGACTGACTGCCCGCAATCAAACTCTGGTTAATATGCCACGCCCAGCTCGGGCGCGCCTGCGCGGCTCGGCGCGTCGCGCAGGGCGGTATGGGACTTGTAGTCTTTCTCCCCTAAGCTCAACGGGAGGCGGGGGGAGGAGGCGGAGGGAGGGAAGACCGTGTTCTATGTAAATGAACCACTCTTCCCGACACAGCTTTCATCCTCTCCCTCCCCCACGGGGAAGTTTGAAAATTCCCGCGGAGTCAGCGCCAGAGGCCGGAACCCTCGCGAGATCTCAGGTGCCTGCAAGCGCGATTCCTCCCTATCCTCCCTGGGTGCCGGGCTGTGTGTGTGTGTGTGTGTGTGTGTATGCGTGTGTGCGTGCGTGTGGGGCTCGGGCAGTCAGCCCTGGGTAATGCGCAGATCGCGGCTCGCGCGGTGCGAGCCCGGCGAGCGGAGACGCCAGCGGGGAGGTCGCGGCACCGCGGCGGCGGCGGCGACGGCAGCGGAGTACTAACCCCGGAGGCCTGCCGCCGGCGAAGGCGTTCCCGGCTCCCGAGGTCTGTAGGCGGTGGCCGACGAGCGTGGAGCGCGCGCTCGGGACCCCGTCGTGTCTCCCGGGAGATGCTGTGACGGAAGCGCGCTGTAGCAGCCCGCGCTCACCACCACCCTCGGCGGCCGCGGCGGCTGGGCCCCGCGGGCTCAGGTTAGGGAAGCGAGGCGGCAGGGCCGCGCACGAGGGCGGGGTGGGGCGGGGCGGGGCGGCCAGGCCCCGGGGCCTAGGCCCGACGTCTGCCCGCGCGGAGGGGCTGTAGCGCCCGCGATGGGCGCGCGGATCGGTCCCTTCCTCTCCGCCTCCTCTTCCTCCTCCCGGCGTTCGGCGTCCGGTGCGCTTCGCCCCGGCGCTCGGGCGTTGGTTATGTAACCTTCGCGCCGGGCGCCGGCACATGGCTGCCGACTCGCGTCTCCGCGTTCATTTCCCGCGCCGCCGGGAGGATCCTCGCCCACTCCGGGCGGATCCCGATCGCGATCGACATCCGACCCCGCCGTGGCTCAACGGGGCCATGGAGACCGTGGCGGGGCGTCCCGCGTGGGGAACCGCGGGCGCGCCGAGGGTGTCCTCCGTGGGTGTGTACTCCGCATGGTCCTGGGCTTGTCACGGGTGAGTCCCGGGCCGACCAGAAAGTTTTCCCTCCGCGATTCCAAGTCGTGCGGCCCACCAATGAGTGGGGCTGGTGAAGGACCTGGGAGGGTTAGGGGCGACTTGGGTGCCTTTGCCCGTCGTTGGTTTCTTTGGGGATGAGGGGTTCCTGTCAGTTTGGTAGGTGCCTATGTCGACCTGGTTTGCTTGGGCCAGTTTTTGGTTGTATTTTTAAAAACTTTTTATTCGTAATTTCCATAAATATAGGCAATGTGTCATGATCATAATCCCCTCTCACCACCCCCTTTACCTGACTTTCCAAAATCCCCCCTCCACTGGATCCCTTCTTTCCAACTAGTCTCTTACCTTATTTGATGTCATCATCTTTTTTTTTTAACCTGGCTTTTTCTTTTTCTGTCCGCACTGTGGATGGAACACAAGACCTCACACATGCCAGGAAAACACCAGTCCCCTGAGTTGCTTCCCCAGCATGGGATCAATTAATTTTACTCTCAAAGCCAACAGCATCCTTGCTAGAGGTGTGTCGTTATAGAAATGAAATGAGCATTGTTATTTTTGTTTATTTTTGATGCTGGGGAGTGAATCTAGTAGACCTCGCACATTTTAATCATGCGCGGCCACTGAAGTACACTCCTGCAGCTTTTTCTCTTACAGTTTTGAAAGAAGTGAGCTCTTCAGAACAAAACATATTTGTTCTCCCTGTCCTAAAGAATCTTGGTTTTAGCAGGGCGTGGTGGTGCACGCCTTTAATCGCAGCACTCGGGAGGCAGAGGTAGGTGGGCCACCCTGAGACTACATAGTGAATTCCAGGTCAGCCTGGACTAGAGTGAGACCCTACCTCGAAAAACCAAAAGAAAAAAAAAAAAAAAAAAGAGAATCTGGGTTTTAAGAACTGCCCTTCGGGGCTGGAGGGCTTAGCGATTAAGGTGTTTGCCTGAAAAGCCAAAGGACCCAGGGTGGATTCCCCAGGACCCACATAAGCCAGATGCACAGGGGGCGCACGGACTGGAGTTCTTTTGCAGTGGCTGTAGGCTCTGGTGCGCCCATTCTCTCCCTCTCCCTCTTACTCTGTCAAATAAATAAAATATTTAAGAAAGAACTGTCCTTCGTGAGCTTTAACTTTTAAAAAAGCGTCTGTAGAGGGCCAGGCATGGTGGCATACGCCTTTAATCCCGGCACTGGGGAGGCAGGAGTAGGAGGATAGCTGTGAGCTGAGGCCATCCTGAGGCTACATAGTGAATTCCAGGTCAGCCTGGGATAGAGCAAGACCCTATCTTGAAATCCCCACTCCCTCCACCATCCCCCCCAAAAAGAGGCTCTATGATGACATAAGAAATTAGGGTCAGTTTATTTCAGGCAGTGGTGAAAACTGATTTTTTGGAGGGGGGAAGAGGTGGTACTGGTGATTGAAATTGGGCCCTCTTTCATTAGGCAAGTGAGCTACTAAGCCCTCTTTTTACTTTTTTAAAAAAAATATTTATATCTATTTATTTGACAGAGAAAGAGAGAGGAAGAATGGGCGTGCCAGGGCCTCCAGCCACTGCAAAAGACCTCCAGACACGTGCGCCCTCTTGTGCATCTGGCTAATGTGGGTCCTGGGGAACTGAACCTGGGTCCTTTGGCTTTGCAGGCAAATGCTTTAACACTTAGCCATCCCTACAGCCGTACTTTTTTTTTTTTAAATTTAATTATTTGCAAGCAGAGAAAGTCAAGGAGAGTCAAGAGAGCGGGAGTGGGCACACCAGGACCTCCAGCTGTTACAAAGCTCCAGATGCGTGCACCACTTTGTGCATCTGGCTTCATGTGGGTATTGGGGAATCAAACCTAACCTTAACCTTAACCATTGAGCAATCTCTCCAGCCCCCTCTTTATTTTTGAGACAGGGTTTCACTAGGTAGCCCAGGCTGACCTTGAACTTGTGGTCCCCATACTTCAGCCTCTGGAGTCACAGAGCTGCACTGTGCCACCAATATGTAACACAGTACTAAACAAATTTCCAGGACAACATAATTATTTTATAAAAATTTAAAGAGATGGGCCGGTGGGTAGAGGTTTGTGGCACAAGCACAGTACCCGGTTCAGAACCTCTCAGCACTCTAGTAAAAGCTGGATGCTGTGGTGGGGTATCTGTAATCCCAGCCATGCCTGTGGCGGAGAAGGGAGGTGGAGATAGGAGAATCCATGGGAAAGGAAGCTCAGGGACCATCTAGCCCTGGGAAAGCAGTGGTGACCTTTCCTTAAAGAAGGTGGGAAGCGAGGACACCTGAAAGTTGTCATCTGACCTCCACACTTGGGCTAACACTGACACACATCCAGACCCCTCCCCCCAAAACAAGCCACATCACAAAAGATCACTACTGTATACTTGGGAGAATACGCATCCTGATTGGCAAAGAAATAAAGCATTTCTAGCCTCATCTGCTCACTAATTTTGTTTCACCCCTCCAGAATCATCACCAGTCCTGAGTCCAGACTCTTAAAGAGGTGTTTGATGTGGTACTGCTCACCTTCCGTTTGGAGTACCATCTTTAAACAAAAAATTGATTTACTGTGTGTTTGTGTGGTTGCACTCATGTGGAGGTCAGAGGACTTTTCTGTTCTAGTGTACCCCGTTTGAGGCAGGGTCCCTAATTCTAGAGCTGGAGGCCCTGGCACGCCCATTCTCTCTATCTGCCTCTTTCTGTCTCTGTCTCTCACATAAATAAATAAAAATAACAAAAAAAAAAAAAACAGAGCAAAGCAAATCAGAAAAGTAAAGTACTTGCTTAATGATTAATAGATGTTGAGACTAAATTTTTTTCTCAATTTTTATTAATATTTTCCATGATTATAAAAAATATCCCATGGTAGTACCCCCCCCACTTTCCCCTTTGAAATTCCATTCTCCATCATATCCCCTCCCCATCTCAATCTTTCTACTTACATGTATACAATACCAACCTAATAAAAGCCCTCCTCCCTTTCTTTCTCTTCCTCAGACTAAATTTTAAAGAGCTGCTATTAGATGGAAGTTGCTGGGTCCATTTCTTTTTGGGTAATGTGTTTTAGAGAGTTCTGTTTTCACTGGTGGAATTCAGTTCTTATTCGGAAAACTGGTCTGCGATATCTGCTTAAATGTCTTAGCCTTCCAAATTTTGTTTTTCATACTGAAATGTATACTTAAAAGTAAGGCTGGCCCAGTATTTAATTTGAAAATTGACTTTATTGTGGAACATGTCTACTCCATGTCCCCAATAGTTTCCTGTTCTTGTTCTGCTATCTCAACTGCATGTTTAGGATCTGTTAGTTTCAAGGCATTGTGACTTGTGAAATGTCTGAGAAGTAAGGTTGGACGATTTTTGTTGTTTGTTTTTTGAGGTAGGGTTTCACTGTGGCCCAGACTGACCTGGAATTAACTGTAGTCTCAGGATGGCCTCGAACTCACAGTGATTCTACCTCTGCCTACTGAGTGCTGGGATTAAAGGCGTGCGCCATCACGCCCGGCTGAATGGACGATTTTTGCTTTTTAGGAATTCATTGTTTTGTGGAAAAGATGGGCAAACACATGTGATAAGAAACTCTCTCCCACCCTGCCATATCCTGTTTAATGTCTGGATGTGTTTTCTAGGCTGGTCTTGAACTCTGTGCTGTAGGGAGTCTCCCCAGTCTCTTTAGTAGCTGAGTGTATAGATGTGTGTCACCACACCTGGCATCAAGTAATGGTTTCTGTGGTTTTTTTAAAAATCACACTTAGGGTCCTAGACCGTGGCTCTGTTGCTACAGTGCTTGCCTAGCATACACATGACCCACGGTTGGATCCCAGCACCATTTAAAACTGAGCATTGTGACACATACGCCTGTGATCCTGGTGCTTGAAAGGTAGAAGCAGGAGGATCAGATATTCAAAGTCATCCTTGACTTGCATCCTAAGTTGGAGGACAGCCTGGGCTACATGAGACCCCTTCTCCAAAATCAATCATTCAGTCATTTAGGACTGGTAACATAGGTGGAAAAGGAGTAAGTTCAGTAATGAGATTACACTTGTGGGAAGTTGTTGAATGATGGGTGGGATTTTGACAGATGAAGCTGGAGATGAACAGCATAAATAAAAGAAAGAGTAAAAGTACAAGGCTGAAGAAAGTATTTAAGATAGTGGATTGCCAGAGCCTAGTTTCTGGGATTGTGGGAGACTAGTTGCACAGGCTGAGGTGGCAGTGTTGTCTGTGTTTAGGGAGGGAGTTTTGAAGGTTTTGAGGGTTTCTATGCTTTATCAAGAGGAACATTGTGTTCATTTACAGCTCTGCCAATGTAGACATTGAAAGTTGCTGATACTGAGTTATCGTACTTAGTTTTGTGCAGTAGTAAGCAACATATCTCCTTGTGTTTTTTTATTTACTTAATTTTTTTTCTATTTTTATTTATTTATTTGAGGGGTAGAGAGAGAGAATAAGAATGGGCGTGCCAGGGCCTCCAGCCACTGCAAATGAAATCCAGACACTCGTGCCCCCTTGTGCGTCAGGCTTACATGGGTCCTGGGGAATCAAATCTGCGTCCTTTGGCTTTGAGGCAAATGCCTTAACCACTAAGCCATCCCTGCAGCCCCTAAGATGTTTTTGTACGAGGTAGTTTTTCTAATGATTTAGTTTTTAGAAATTCTCTTCAATGTGCTAAAATCTGAAAAGTCTTAACAACACTCCCCCATCCCATACATTAAAAGGATAACTTTAACTTATAAAACAACTTCATATAAAGGAACGATGAGCTGAACACAGCGGAGCAGTTAGGAGACCATTGCACTACAGACAGAGGGAAATTAATGAATCCAGTGTTCATTCTAGCATTTCAGGATATAGTAAGCATTTCATATAGGTTAAATGAAATTAGATGCAGAAAGAAAAACTTAGTAGCCACTAAATTTTGAGAGATAAGAGAAGATCACTAAGAAAATTCAATAGCTTTAAGAAATACAGCTTTTAATTTGTGAGTATCTTTCTGTTGGTCTTTTTTTGGTTTTTCGAGGTAGGGTCTCACTCTAGCTCAGGCTGACCTGGAATTCACTATGTAGTCTCAGGCTGTCCTTGAACTCATGGCAATCCTCCCACCTCTGCCTCCCTAGTGCTGGGATTAAAGGTGTTTATCACCACGGCCAGCTGTTGTTGGTCTTTTAAAAATATATATATTTATTATTTATTTGAGAAAGAGGCAGATAGAGAATGGGTGTGCTAGGGCCTCCAGCCATTGCAAAGCAACTTCAGACACATGCGCCACCCTTTTTCATCTGGCTTTGTTTGGGTACTGGGGAATTGAACCTGGGTCCTTTGGCTTTGTGACCGAGCGCCTCAACTACTAAACCATCTCTTCAGCCCCCCTTTTTTATTAACATCTTCCATAATTATAGGCAATAAACCGTGATAATTGCCTCTCCCTTCACTTTCCCTTCACAGTTCCACTCTGCATCATGTCCCCTCTCTTTCTCAGTCTCTTATTTTTTTTTAACTTTATTTTTATTTACGAGAGAGAGAGAGAGAGAGAGAGAGAGAGAGAGAGAGAGAGGGAGGGAGGGGCCAAGAGAGGGAGAGAATGGGCATGCCAGAGCCTCCAGCCACTGCAAATGAACTCCAGACACATGGGCCCCTTGTGCATCTGGCTAACGTGGGCCCTGGGGAATTGAACCCAGGTCCTTTGGCTTTGCAGGCAAACGCCTTAACCACTAAGCCATCTCTCCAGCCCTAGTCTCTTTTATTTTGATGTCATTATCTTCTCCTTCTCTTTTTCTGGTCTTGTGTAGGTAGTGCCAGGCACTGTTGTGAGGTCATGGATATACAGGCCATTTGATATCTAGAAGAGTGCATTGTAAGGACTCCTATCCTTTCTTTGGCCCTTGCATTCTTTTTTTTTTTTTTAATTAAATTTTTTCATTATGATTTTAGAGAGTGATACAGAGAGAATTGGCATGCCAGGGCCTCAGCCACTGCCATCAAACTCCAGACACTTTCGCCGCCTAGTGGGCATGTGCAACCTTGTGCTTGCCTTAATCTTTTGTGCATCTGGCTAATGTGGGATCTGCAGAGTGGAATATGGGTCCTTAGGCTCCACAGACAAACACCTTAACCCTAAGCCATTTTTCCAGCCCTGGCTCTTACATTCTTCCTGCCACCTCTGTGCTTTGTAAGGTGTGATAGAGATGTCTCAGTGCTAAGCACTCCTCTGTCACTTCTTAGCACTGTGGTGCCTTTTGGGTCATCCTAGAGGTCACTGTCATCCAAAAAGAAAAGCTTCTCTAACCAGAAGTGCTTACCTGCCAGTTTGGTGAGCATAATCAATCATTTTTAAATATATTTATTTATTTATTTATTTGAGAACGAGAGACAGAGAGATGGGAGAGAGAAAAAGTATGGGCCGCACCAGAGCCTCTAGCCTCTGCAAACTAACTCCAGATGCGTGCACCAGTTTATGTGTCTGGGTTTACATTTAACCATCTTTCCAGGCCTAATTTCTGAGTTCTGAGGATAACACTGAACAAATTTACAAGCTATCACTTTTGGGAAATGTCTGGTCTATAGGCTAGATGTATGAATGCTGGGATGCTGTGAACCTTTTTTTTTGTTTGTTTGTCTTTTTGGTTTTTTGAGGTAGGGTCTCACTCTAGCCCAGGCAAACCTGGAATTCATTATGTAGTCTTAGGGTGACCTTGACCTTCTGCCTCTGCATTCTGAGAGTGCTGGGATTAAAGGCGTGAGCCACCACGCCTGGCTTTATGCTGATACATAAAAATTGTTTCAGTCAGTGGTTCATACAGATTTGGGTTCCATTTCTGATGGATTAATGCATTATATATTTACTTTATTTTGGTGTAAGATACTGAACAATACTATGATAAGCCTACCCATTGGCAAACCAAAGTACAAATTTTTCTCAAGACTTTCTAGTTCCTTTTGTTTTAGGTTAGCTGTGGGTTTAGAATGTTAGCAATCCTAAAATAAATTCAATTTTAAGTGTGTCATTCCCCATCACCACTATTTTTACAGGTTAGAAGTTACCATATTCAAAAAATTATTTTTATTTATTTGTTGGAGACAGAGGGGGAGAGAGAGTGAGAAAGAGAGAGAATGGACATGCCAGGGCCTCCAGCCACAGCAAACGAACTCTAGATGTATGTGCTCCCTTGTGCATCTGGCTTATGTGGGACCTGGAGAATCGAACTGGGGTCCTTAAGCTTCGCAGGTGAACGCCTTAAGCGCTAAGCCGTCTCTCCAGCCCAGAAGTTACCATATTTTGCTCCAACACTCTGGAGGCAGTACGAGGATCAGCTTGTTTGAGACCCCCAGCCTGGGGCTACAGAGTGGTTTCCAGATCAGCCTGGGCTAGAGTGGAGACCCTACCTTGGAAAAAAAAAGTTCTTATATTTTGAGGTCTAGTGAACAAGTCAGAACAAGTTGCCATCTCTCACCCTCTAAGATTGTGATTCTTTTTTTCCCTTTCCCTAGACCATTGGTTTCCAATATTCCTGTTTTGATTTGTTTTTTGAGGTAGGATATCTAGCCCAGCCTAATCTTGAACTCATTGTGTAGTCTCAGGGTGTGGCAGTCCTCCTACTTGTCTCCCAAATGCTGGGGCTAAAGGCGTGTGCCACCATGCCTGGCCAATACTCCTTTAAAAAATATTATGCCAGAGTTGGGGTGATGGCTCAGTACGGTGCTTGCTGTTCTTCAGCACCCACATAAAGCTGGAGGCTGTAGTACCTTTAATAGCTGAACCATCTACCTAGCTCCACATTCTTTTTTTGAGGTAGGGTCTTGCTGGTCTAGAATTTACTTTGTACTCTCAGGGTGGCCTCAAACTCACAGCCATCCTCCTACCTCTGCCTCCTGAGTGCTGGGATTAAAGGCATGCACCATCATGCCTGGCTATATTCCCCCCCCCTTTTTTTTTTTGAGTAGAGTTTCACTCTAGCTCAGGCTGACCTGGAATTTACTCTGTAGTCTCAGGATGGCCTCAAACTCACAGTGAACCTCCTACCTCTGCCTCCCAAGTGCTGGGATTAAAGGCGTGCGCCACCTCACCCAGTTTATATTCCTTTTATAAAAAGAGTATGAGAGAGAGAAGTGAGAATGGATGGGTGCACCATGACCTCCGTAAACATACTCTAGGTACATAGGGCATTTTGTGCATCTGGCTAATTGGACCCTGACCCATCATGCTTTGCAGGCAAGCTGCTTCAACTGCTGAGCCATCTCTCCAGCTCCCATATTCTTTTTTTCCCTCCAAGGTAGCTCATCCTGGACCTAGGATTCACTGTGTAGTCTCAGGCTGGCCTTGAACTCACAGTTATACTCCTGTCTCCCAAATGCTGGGGTTAAAGGCATGTGCCACTATGCCTGGTCCTTTGTTTACCACTGTCCCCGCCCCCCCAGGCAATGAGAGAGAGAGAGAACATGCGCCCGCCGGCCAGGGCCTCCAGCTACCGCAAACTCTAGGCACTTTGTAAGTGCCCACTTTAGGGCTGGACCCTAAGATCTGCCCACTGACACCTTCTCTAGCCAGGTGGCTGCAGATCCAAACAGCAAACTAACAAAACACTGAATATACTGGGGATTGTCTATTTAAACTACCACACTCTGTTAGCTCTGAGATTGATCTTTGTAGAGTCTTGCCATGTAGCCTTAGTTGGCCTGGAATTTGCCATGTAGAACCAGGCTGACCTCAGACTTGTGACCATTCTCCCACCACTGTCTCCGACTGCTGGGATTCCTTGAGGGCTTGCACCATCATGCCGTACTTGAGCTTCATCGGCCTCTGTGGATCTCAGTGTGTGCAAAACAAGTCAGGCTCTTGGGACTAGGTTTGGTAGCTGACTCAGTATGAGTCTTAGAAATTCTACTGCTTTTTCTGCTTTATTGTCTCATTCAGGAAGATGCTTTTATATTTTAACGATTATATTTGGTTATTTATGATGGGAGAAGCCAGGGAGGTAGAAATGAAAGATAATTTGAGATTTCTGTGGAGCTGAACTTTATTTATGAACTTTCTCCTTTTTTTCCTCTTCCTTTGCTTTTCCTTCCTTCTTTCTTTTTTCTTTTCTCCTTCCTTCCTTATTTCTCAGAGGAACTGGGCTCAATTCCTAGCATTCAAAAAGAAAAAGGAAAGAAAAATGCTGAGGAGGTTTAACTCCAAAGTTGGATTAGTCTTTCTCTTCGTTTGTGTGTGTGTGTGTGTGTGTGCGCGCGCGCTCCATCTCTCGCTCAGTGACTGTCTTTTTCTTGAGATGAGTGGTCTTTGAAAATTAAGTTGGGCAGTAAGGTGAATTGCACTATAGTACTTTTAACAGAATCAAGGGCGGGATGCATAGCCTTAGGACATCTAGCCTAATGAACATATTTCTAAGTCTCCTTAAGTGAAATGTCATTTTAGGAAATAGATTTTTATAGGAGAGACTACCTCAGACCTAGATACCCATATTATGCTTTTTTTCTTTGGTTTTTTCTTTTTTTCACTGTAGCCCATGCTGACTTGGAACTCTGTAGTCCTAGGCTGGCCTCAAACTCAGTGATCCTCCATCCTCAGCCTCCCAAGTACTGGGATTAAAGGCATGCTCTACCATGCTTGGTCGTGTGTATTATTTATTATTTTCAAATTTCCTTTTGTTTTTTTTTTCAAGCTGAGGCTCTTTAAATATTTAGTTTTATTTATTAATTTATTTGAGAGAGAAAGAAGAAGAGAAAATGGGCACGCCAGGGCCTTCAGTCACTGCAGACGACCTCTAGACCTGTGCTGCACTTTTTCATCTGACTTACATGGGCCCTAGGGAATCAAACCTGGGTCCTTTGGCTTTGTAGGCTAGTGACTTAACTGCAGAGCCATCACTCCGGCCCTAATTTTGTTTGTTGTTTTTTTTTTGTTTTGTTTTTTTGAGGTAGGGTCTCACTCTAGCCCAGGCTGACCTGGAATCCACTATGTAGTCTCAATAGTGTCCTCAAACTCCTACCTCTGCCTGGGATTAAAGGTGTGCGTCACCACACCCGGCACTAATATGAATTTTTGTGTAGTAGCTTCCGTGCTTCCTTCATCCATCCCTGGTTAGAAATAATGAAGTATACTGTACATTATGATGAATCATAATAATTTTCTTTTTAAATATTTTCAGTGGAAGTATGCGAGACTTAACAGCTCAAGTGACTAGTGATTTCCTGCAATTCCCAGAAGTGACTATTGAAGCTCTTGGAGAAGATGAAATAACATTAGAATCTGTTCTTCGTGGAAAGTTTGCTGCAGGTAAAATAACGTTGCTGAAAATTTACTAATTTTGGGTCCTGTAAGTCAGTGGTAGCCCTCTTGCCTGGCATATGGCTAGGCCTTAAGCTCAATCTGCGTTACTACATGCAAACTAAAAATAGAATATTTACTGGTTTGGTTTTGTAAGATAAATAGTTAAGTATATATTATAGCTTCTTTAAATGTGAAAGAAAAAAAAAACCTTGGTAGAGTAGTTTTACGTAACATCCATAATTATGTGTGTAACATTTACTTGGGAACACGTCAGTAAATTTCTGATTAGGGAATGGTTTATAGTTATTTTTCCTTATTAAAAATTCCTAGCGTTTAGCCAGACATGGTGGCATACACCTTTAATTCCAGCACTTGGGAGGCAGAGGTAAGAGGATTGCCATGAGTTTAAGGCCATCCTGAGACTACATAGTGAATTCCAGATCAGCCTAGGCTAGAGTGAGACCCTACCTTGAAAAAACAAAACAAAAAAAGCAAACAAAAATTCTAGTGTTGAGCTGGGGAGATGGCTCAGTGGTTAAAGGTGCTTGCTTGCCAAACCTGCTGGCTTGGGTTAGTTCCTTAGCACTCATGTAAAAGCCAGAGGCAAAAGTGGCTCACACACCTGGTGTTTGTTTACAGCAGCAAGAGACTGGTAACCCAATCCTGTGTACACACATACACACAAGTGCATGTGCAGAAAGATAATGAAAAGAAGTCCTAGGTCTTTTTGGAGGTTATATTTTAGTGGTAGAGTGCCTGCCTAACATGCACAAGGCCCTGGGTTTAATCCTCATTGCCACACGGGGTATGGTGTGCGTGCCTATAATCCCGGCACTTGGGAGGTAGAGGCAAGAAGATCACAAGTTCAAGGTCATTGTCATCTATACAGCAAGGGCAGCCTGAGACCCTATCTCCAAAAAAAAAAAAAAAAAAAAAAAAAAATCCAGCCAGATGTGGTGGTGCTTGCCTTAATCCCAGCACTTGGGAGGCAGAGGTAGGAAGATCACCATGAGTTCGAGGCCACCCTGAGACTACACAGTGAATTCCAGGTTAGCCTGAGCTAGAGTGAATCAAACCTCAAAAAAACAAAAACAAAACAAAAAATCCTATATATTTTTATGCATGTGTCTTTTAGTATATATATTTGGAAAGTAGAAATAATAAACAATAGAGATTCTTAAAATTATTATTGGGGTATTTTTTAGTGATGAGTTTAGAAATTAGAACCTAAATAATGATATATATTTTATATATATTTGGTTTTTTGAGGTAGGGTCTCTAGCTCAAGCTGACCTGGAATTCGCTATATAGTCTCAGGGGGTCCTGAAACTCATGGTGATCCTCCTACCTCTACCTTGCGAGTGCTTGGATCAAAGGCATGCGTCACCACACCTGGTTTATAATGATTTTTTGTTGTTGTTGTTTTGAGGTAAGGTCTCATTCTAGCCCAGGCTGACCTGGAAATCACTATGTAGTCTCAGGCTGGCCTCAAACTCATGGCGGTCCTCCTACCTTTGCCTCCCGAGTACTGGGATTAAAGGCGTGCTCCACCATGTCTGGCTATAATGATGTTTTAAAAATAATATTTTTCTGATTTATTATTTATTTATTTATTTATTTGAGACAAAGTGAGTGAGAATGGGTGTGCCAGGTCCTCTAGCCACTGCAAATGAACTCCAGACACATATGCCACCATGTGCATCTGGTTTATGTGGGACCTGGAGAATTGAACCTGGGTCCTTAGGCTTCGCAGGCAAGCACCTTAACCGCTAAGCCATCTCTCTAGCCCCTAAATAATGCTTTTTTTTCCCCCGAGGTAGAGTCTCACCTTAGTTCACTATTTAGTTTCAGGGTGGCCTCAAACTCAGGTGAACTCAAGGCAGTCCTCTTACCTCTGTCTCCTCAGTGTTGGGATTAAAGGCGTGCACCACCATGCCTGGCTGAATAGTGATTTAAAAAATTATTTATCTGACAGAGACACAGACAATGGGCATGTCAGGGCCTCTAGCCACTGCAAATGAACTACAGATACATGTGCCACTTTGTGCATCAGGCTTTACGTGGGTCATTAGGCTTTGCAGGCAAGTAAGTACCTTAACTGCTCAGCCATCTCTCCAGCCTCCCTGCCCCTCTACCCTTTTTTTTTTCTTGTTCAAGAATGTCTCATGTATCACAGGCTGACCTCAAACTTGTAGCAAATGGTGCACCACCATATTCAGCCTTGGATCCGCTTTACTTTGTAACTATGACTTTAGACAAATTAAACTACATATTAAGCTTCAGTTGTCTTTAGTTGTATTGAGCTGTGATAGGGAATAAGGGAAATGATGTATTTAAGCAATAGCATGATTCCTTCACTGAGTGGCTTTATTATTGTACTTGCTAAATTTATTTTGCTAATTTAATGAAGGACGACTAATATAAGCAGGCAGATTTTAAATTGGGGATATATGTAGTTTCAAATATCAAGCGTTGATATGTAAAAAAGCTAATTACTACTTAGTTCTGTTGTTTAGATAATAATTTCACTTTTTTCACCCTAGGCAAAAATGGACTAGCTTGCTTGGCTTGTGGTCCACAACTTGAGGTCATAAACTCTATAACTGGAGAGCGGTTGTCTGCGTATAGATTCAATGGAGTAACTGAGCAGCCTCCTGTAGTCCTTGCAGTGAAAGAATTCTCCTGGCATAAGCGAACTGGATTGTTAATAGGATTGGAAGAAGCAGAAGGGAGTGTTCTGTGTCTTTATGACCTTGGCGTATCAAGAGTGGTTAAAGCTGTAGTTCTTCCCGGAAGGGTAGGTGCTGTTTGAAGATACGATATTCTGCTTTCAGAGTTTCACGTTTATAGGATGTGCTTACTTTGAAGACTCATAGAGTAGTGCATCTTCATGTAAATGTTGTACTGTCCTTACAAAGTTCAAAATTTGAAAAGAGTTTATGATGATCAAACGAATTTAAAACTCAGACACATGCCTAATCCCAGCACTCACCCTACCTCTAACCCCTCCCTCAGAAGAAAAGAATTTAGTATTTGAAATATTTAATTCTTTTTGGTCCCCTCCCCCAGCCCCTCCCTTCGTAGGGTGTCACCCTAGCCCAGTCTGGAATTCACTCTAGTCCCGGGCTGGCCTCGAATTTATGGTGATCCTACTACCTTTACCTTCTGAGTGCTGGAATTACAGGCACTAAGATGTAACTCTTGATTGGAAAACTCTAATGTTGTGAATGACATCTATTGTGATAATATTGCTTACTATATGCAAAGTGTCATCTGAGTCTTATTCTGGTCTCTAGTTGTATTCTACAAAGGTAGGGTCTCACTCTAGCCCACCTGGACTTCACCAAGTAGTTTCAGGGCTGCCTCAAAGTCACTGTAACCCTTCTACCTCTGCCTCCCTAGTGCTGGGATTAAAGGTGTGTGTCACCATGCCCAGCTTTACTATGGATTAAGTGATTTTTCTTAACAAAAACATGTCACTACTACTATAATTTTAATAATACTTGAGTGTTATTTTAAACTTTTTTTTTACTCATTCAAATCTTTACTAAGAATCTGTCATATGTCCAGTCCTGTTTTAAAGAGTGAAAGCATGGGCATGCCAGGGGCTCCTGCTCCTGCAAACGAATACCAGGCACCTGTGCCACTTTTGTTCACTGGCTCCACAAGGGCACTGGGGAATTTAACTGGAATTGTCAGGCTTTGCAAGCAAGTGCCTTTAACCTCTGAGCTATTTCTGTACCCAGCCTGGGTCGTTTATAATTGCCTTATATTCTAGCATTTGCATGCCTTCCATATTGTTAGATTTTGTTTTTTGAGGTAGGGTCTTGTTCTAGCCCAGGCTGACCTGGATTTCACTATGTAGTCTCAGGGTGGCCTGGAACTCATGGCAATCCTACCTCTGCCTCCTGAATGCTGGGATTAAAGGCATGTGCCACCGCACCCAGCTTGTTGGAATTTTTTTTTTTTTTTAGAATTTTTCCATTTATTATATTACTAAGGAAAAATCACAGTGTACAAAGATATTACAAAGGTAATACAGCATAATGCTCAATAAAAGACATGTTATTATGGAGAGAAAAAATAATTGCATCTTGGTACAAAGCTTAAGAATATGTGAGAACTTTTAAAAATAGGATTTCCCTATTCTTCTGGAATCTTATCACAACCAACAGTAGTTTTGAGTTCTCATATGTACACATGTATGTAATTTGAGGTCTCCATATTTGTCCAGGTTTGTGGTGGTCTGGGCTCAAGTAACCCTCCTGCCTCAGCCTCCTCCTACTTGACCAATTTGCTAGATGTTTTGTCCAGTGATAATTATAGACATGTATGTAAAATTCAGTGGTGTTCCTTGAGGTTTATTGTTGCTTTTCTGTACATACTTGGTCATCCATATATGTTTATATTTAAAGTCCATAGTTTTCAAAGAGCCTTGTAGCGCAAAAGGTTGCTTATTAGTCTCAAAGTCAGTCACATGCAAATATGTGACCCTAGGATCCTTTGTATATATGTATGCATGTACATGTGTTAATATAGATTTTAAATGATGTCTTTAAATATGTTCTGTATGTTATGTAATAGGTTTATCTGCACTATATGCAGTGCATACTGTCATAGAACAGAATTTCTAAAATTAAAAGTTTAATGATAAAATTACAGTTGAAGAAGGCCCAGTAAGACACTATATGGTTCTAAAATAGTTTATATCTGGATAGTTTTCTTACATGTGCTTGCAATTGGTGATGGACAGACCATAGTACAAAAAAGACTTTAGAGGCAGAATTTAAAACTTACAGGTTATTTACTGTATAAATTAAGCTATATACTGGGTCCTGGGGATAAATAAGTTAATTAGACTTGGTTTATGCTTTCAAAAAGCTTGTATTGCCGGGCTTGGCAGCGCACACCCTTAATCCCAGCACGTGGGGAGCAGAGGTAGGATTGCTGTGATTTCCAGGCCACCCTGAGACTACGTAGTGAATTCCAGATCAGCCTGGGCTAGAGTGAGACCCTACCTCGAAAATCAAAAAACAAACAAAAAGAACAAACTTGTATTTGGAGAAAACAGATGGATTATGAAATTAGTAAGTACTTTGACAAAATTTAAACACTTGTAACATAAAAAGGATTTAATAATTTCATTTCAGAAGGGTGGATATTCTAGGCAGAGATCAGCACTGAAAAAGTTCATGGAGCATTTGGGAAAGTAGACTTAATTGACAGAGGGCTAGGGTGAGGACAAGGAAATAGATGCCAGACATAGTAAAGATTCAGGTTGTGAATGCTGTTATTGCCCCCTCAAAGTCTGGTGATCTAATTTAGACTTTTAAGCAGAATTCTCATGTTAAAAGCTCCTTGGTTTGAGCCAGGAGGATTGTTACGTGGAAAGACAAAAGGTGACACAGTTCAGATGAAGAATAGTGAAGTAAGCCAAAGAACTGAGAGAAGTGTCCAAAAATACAGATGCAAAACATACTTGTAGAGCCCAGGAGACCCACATGCAAGGCTTTGAGTACCCTTCCCAGTATCATTCATAAATAAATAATTTCAGCCAAGTGTGGTAGCATGCAACTATAATCCTAGTACCAGTTACGTTGAGCCAGCATGTTCAAAGGTTCTGGGATAAGCCAGCCATGGTGGCTTATACCTGTAATCCTAGCACCTGGGAGACTGAGGTAGGAAGATCCCACTCTGGGCTAAATGAGACTCTGCCTCAAAAAAAAAAAAAAAAAAAAAATAGGGCTTGAGAGATGGCTTAATGGTTAAGGTGTTTGCCTGCAAAGTTTAACTACTCGGGTTCATTTCCCTAGTCCCCACATGCACAAAGTGATGTAGCATCTGGAGTTTGTTTGCAGGGCATCTAGCTGCTGCAAACCCCCACTGTCCTCTCTGTTTGGAAAGAAAGGGAGAGAGAGAGAGAAATAAAGAGTGAAGGAAAATTAAAACACAAAAATAATACGCCAGGCATGGTGGTGCATGCCTATAATCCCAGCACTCGGGAGGCAGAGGTAGGAGTATCATTGTGAGTTCAAGGCCATCCTGAGACTACATAGTGAATTCCAGGTCAGCCTGGGCTAGAGTGAGACCCTACCTTGAAAAACCACACACATAAAAAGAATTCAGAACATGTTAAGATGGCAACATGGATAGGACTTCTTGATCATTTGCATAATTGGAAATGAACATGAGTTAATAAATTCCTTTTACCTCATTTGAGTGAATGATTGGTAGTGTTAGAGAGAATATAGGAGAAAGAAAAAAAAATGAAGAGGAAGCCAGGTGTGGTGGCGCATGCCTTTAATCCCAGCACTGGGGTGGCAGAGGTAGGAGGATGGCTGTGAGTTTGAGGCCAGCCTGAGACTACAGAGTGAATTCTAGGTCGTCAGCCTGAGCTAGAGTGAGAACCCTACCTTGAAAAACCAAAAAACAAATTTTAAAAGAAGAGATTATTAGTAGAAACTTTAATGGAAATTCATCCACTTAGGTATTTTTTGGTTAAGGGATAGTGTCTTCCCCTAGATGTTTAACTTCCAGTTCTAAAATGAAGGTAGTATTTAGAATTTTTTATTTGTATGAGGAATATAAATAGATGTATGCTCCTAACTGGGGAATTAAATAGTATGCTCTAGTATCTGTAGGTAATATGATAATTTGGAAAGCAAGAAAGTCAGTGAAATTACAGCTTGCAGAAGTAGAAATATTATGCAATGTTTTGGTACTAATGAGGTGCATGTCACACACCTGGCCTCTAAAAGCTATTACTCTTACATAAGCACAAAATCATTGATGTCATATTTCTCTTAGAGCATTCATAAGAAATCACGACTTAATTACTGTTTATTTTTTCATATTCTAGTTAAATGTTTATTAATAATAGTGCAAATAGATAAACATTCAAAATTAATGTGTTGAACACATTCTGTTAAAATTACATCCATGAAATGTTCAATATCTATACTGTTATTGCTGTATTTTAAATTTTTAAAAATTATTTGTTGAAAGAGAAAGGTAGATAGAATGGATGCACCAGGGTCTCCCACCGCTGCAAACAATCTCCAGACACATGTGCCACCTCCTGTATCTATCTGGCTTATGTGGGTCCTGGGCAATCAAACCTGGGTCCTTTGGCTTTGCAGGCAAGTGCCTTAACCACTAAGCCACCTCTCCAGCCCTATTTTTTTTAATTAAAAAAAGAAGTTATTTATTTATTTCATATAGAGAGAGGGAGAAAGAGCCAGATAGAAAAAATAGATTCACCTGCCACTGTAAACCAACTCCAAACACGTGTGCCACTTTGTGCATCAACGTTTATATAGGTACTGGGGTATTGAACCCAGACTGTCAGGCTTGGCAAGCAAGTGCCATTAATTACTGAGCCATCTCTCCAGCCCCTATTTTTTTTTTTCGAGGTAGGGTCTCACTCTGTCCAGCCCCTATTTTTTACTTTTTAACATTAATTTTTATGAATTATAGGAAATAGAAGGAAAGCTATGTATGAAATTAAGTATGGACATTTATGTATTGATGTTAATTTGATTTTTTTTTTTTTTTTTTTGGACGTAGGATCTCACTCTAGCCCAGGCTGACCTGGAATTCACTATGTAGTCTCAGGGTAGTCTCGAACTCACGGCGATCCTCCTACCTCTGCCTCGCGAGTGCTGGGACTAAAGGCATGTGCCATTATGCCTGGCTTGATGTTTAAAATTTGACTCATGGATTAAGGTTGAAAATATTCTGTAAAGTCAATACAGCACAATTTTCTTTAACGCAAATATTTATTTTTAGTGATCTAGTCAAGCTTTGAAGTCCATTAGAATATAATCCATTTGGAGGCTCCCCCCCTTCTTTTAGTATAAATAGGACAGCCATTTTGTTGGCAGAGACAAGTTTCCTTTTTTTTAAAAAAAAATTATTTTTATTTATTTACTTGAGAGAGAGGGAGAGATTGAGAATGGGCATGCCAGGGCTTCTAGCCACTGCAAAAAAATTCCAGATATGTGCGCCCTCTTGTGCATCTGGCTAACGTGGGTCCTTTGGCTTTGGAGGCAAACACCTTAACTGCTAAGCTATCCCTCCAGCCCCCCCTCCCCACCTTTTTTAAGAGCAAATTTTTCTGGGATGCTTAGTTTGTATTTTTAAATTTTTTGTTATTTATTTTTATTTATTTGAGAGTGACAGACAGAGACAGAGAGGCAGAGAGACAGAGAATGGGCGCATTAGGGCCTCCAGCCACTGGAAACAAACTCCAAATGCATGTGCCACCTTGTGCATCTGGCTTACGTGGGTACTGGGGAATCGAGCCTCAAACCTGAGTCCTTAGGCTTCACAGGCCAGCGCTTAACCGCTTAGCCATCTCTCCAGCCCTTATTTATTTATTTATTTATTTATTTTTGAGGTAGGGTCTTGCTAGAGTCCAGGCTTCCTGGAATTCGCCATGCAGTCTCAGGCTGCCCTTGAACTCATGATGATCTTCCTCCTCAGCTTCCCGAGTGCTAGGATTAAAGGCGTGTGTCACCATACCTGGCTAGGTTTTACTTTTAATAAGTTGTCTAATCCTACAATGATTATTTAAAAGCTTTAAAGTAAGAACAATACAAGTTTGGGTTTTATGCTTAATACAGTATTATGAGTTGATTGTTTCAAATCTCAGGTCATTTCATATGTAAATAGAAATAATTACATATAATTCAATATGACACGCTTATTGTATATGTAAATGAGCCAGCTAGTAAAAATGACTAGCACATGTTAGGTTCTCAAGTAGATCAATTGCTTAACTGCAGGTTTTACTATATTAAAATTAAAGTATGATTGTTAATATATCTGAATATTTCATTCATTACATTCACTTGAATTCAGAAATATCAAATGCATACTTAGGATTCTATATTTGTAATGTTTATTCTACTTAATAACCTGCTGTAATTTCAAATCTTGTTTGATGTACAGTTGATTGCGTTTTCTCACTTTAGAAAAAGTAATCATATATTCTGGTTTCTAGGTGACAGCTATTGAGCCTATAATTAATCATGGAGGAGCCAGTGCAAGCACCCAGCATTTACACCCAAGTCTGCGATGGCTGTTTGGTGTGGCAGCTGTGGTAACTGATGTTGGACAGATCCTTCTTATTGACCTATGTTTGGATGACTTGTCATGTAGTCAAAATGAAATAGAAGCATCAGGTAATTTCAAGTAAATTAATTCTTTGCTTGAAACCAAAAATTAAATATCTGACTGTTCAGACAGATTGCATTTTTTTTCTTTTCAAAAAATTTTTTTATTAACAACTTCCATGATTATAAAAAATATCCCATGGTAATGTCCTCCCTCCCCCAACTTTCCCCTTTGAAACTCCACTCTCCATCTTATCTCCCCCTCTCAATCAGTCTCTCTTTTATTTTGCTGTCATGATCTTTTCCTCCTACTATGATGGTCTTGTGTAGGTAGTGTCAGGCACTGTGAGGTCATGGATATCCAGGCCATTTTGTGCCTGGGGGGAGCACGTCGTAAGGAGTCCTACCCTTCCTTTGGCTCTTACATTCTTTCTGCCACCTCTTTGCACAATATGCTCTGAGCCTTGGAAGGTGTGATAGAGATATTGCAGTGCTGAGCACTTCTGTCACTTCTTCCCAGCTCCATGATGCCTTCTAAGTCATCCCAAGGTCACTGCAATCTGAAAAGAGAAGGTTCTCTACCATAAGTGAGAGTAGCATTAATGTAAGGGTATGAACATTAAGATAAGTGCTTACTGGGCAGTTTGTTAAGCATAGTATATACATTTAGGCAGACAGCAGCAGACGTTACATCCCTAGGGCTCATGACTCCCCCTGTTATAAGTTTTCAGTATCAGGGTTGTATTCCCTTCCATGGAGCGGGCCTCCAGTCCGATTAGAGGGCAGCTGGTTTCCACCATGACAGATGTGTCACTATTGCACCCATTGGGTCATTTGACCTGGCTGGCCAAATACAAGAACTTGCAGTGTCCACTGTTTCACTTCTTTTTAAATATTTTATTTATTTATTTGGTGGGTACAGATAGAGAATGAGTTCTCCAGGGTCTCCAGCCACTGAATATGCACTCCAGATCCATGTGCCACTTTGTGCATGTGGCTTACTTGGGTACTGGGGAATTGAACCTGGATCCTTAGGCCTCGCAGGCAAGTTGCTTAACTGCTAAGCCCTCTCTCCAGCCCCTGGTTAGCTTTTGAAAATAGTAGTAGCTGGGCGTGGTGGCATACGCCTTTAATCCCATAACTCAGGAGGTAGAGGTAGGAGGATCACCATGAGTTTTAGCCACCCTGAGACTGAGACAACATAGTGAATTCCAGGTCAGCTTGCACTAGAGTGAGACCCTACCTGGGAAACCAACAACAAAAAAAAGTAGTTAGTAAACATGAATTTATATATTAGAAATTGTTTGACTGCTCTTTGCTGGCTTTTTGGCTTTTGTTTTGGTCATTTTATTTTATTTATTTGAGAGAGGGATAAAGAGGCAGATAGAGAGGGAGAATGTGCATGCCAGGGCCTCCAGCTGCTGCATATGAATTCCAGATGCATGTGCCACCTTGTGCATCTGACTTACGTGGGTCCTGGATAGTTGAACCTGGGTCTTTAGGTTTGTAGGTAAGTGCCTTAACCCCTAAACCATTTCTCCAGCCTTGTGGTCTTTCTTGAAGCAGGGTTTCACTCTAGCACAGGTTGACCTAGAACTGTGTAGCCCCAGGCTGGCCTTGATCTCCCTACCTCAGCCTGGGATTAAGGGTTTATGCCATCAGGCCCAGTTTTTTTTCCCCCTATTGTGATAGGCTTTCTGTGTAGCCCAGATGGACCTTGAACTCATAGTCCTCCTACCTCAGCCTCCAAAGAGCTGGGATTTAAAGTCATGTATCACTATGTCTAGCCCAGGCTGACCTGGAATTCACTACAGTCTCAGGGTGGCCTTAAACTCATGGCAGTCCACCCACCTCTGCCTCCCAAGTGCTGGGATTAGAGGTGTGTGCCACCATACCTGGCATGCTTAGCTTTTTGATGGTTCATTATTTATTAAATTGAACAAATATTTAATTTGTCCTGATGGACTTTTATTTGTGAATGATAGCATAACTGTAAGGGTACTTAAAATATTTGTATTTCTTACTTTGGCAGTCCAAAAAAAAAATAATAATGTGTAGAATGAAATATCTGGATTGAGAACTGTACCACTGTACTATTTTGTTTTCGTGACCAAATCTCCATACTTAGGTCCTCATGCTTGAGCAGCAAGCATTCTTCCCCCCTAGGCATCCCCTGGGCCCTGGCTAAGTTTTTTAATCTTGCTTGTCTTGTTTTTGACTTTAGACCTGGAGGTTATAACTGGTATCCCCCTCGAAGTACCACACATCAGAGAGAGTGTGATGAGAGAAGGGCGCCACCTGTGTTTCCAGTTAGTTAGCCCCTCGGGAACAGCCGTTTCTACTCTTACTTACATTCCCAGGACAAACCAGCTTGCCGTAGGGTTCTCTGATGGATACCTCGCACTCTGGAATATGAAAAGCATGAAAAGAGAGTAAGTGTAACTTGTGCCCAATTATTTAAATTTTAGCAAATCACTGACCGTTGGGGAGCATGCAAATAGTGGTTTAACGGAAGTTCTCACATAAAATTCTTTCCTTTTCCATCATTTTTAACTTAAAAATAAGCAACACGCTAATTTCTTTGTTGTAGGTATTATACACAATTGGAAGGTGGAAGAGTTCCTGTATATGCTGTTGTTTTTCAAGAACCTGAGAATGATCCTCGCAACTGCTGTTACTTGTGGGCTGTTCAGTCCACACAAGATAGGTTAGTATGATGCATGTGTTTTTTAAATAATTGTCACAGGGCTGAGGATATAGCTCAGGGATAGAATACTTGCCTCACATGCACAGGGCCCCGGGTTCAGTCCCCAGCACTGGTTAACAAAATAAAATGGATAGCTCAGTGTGGTGGCACATTTCTGTAATTCCAGCACTCTGGAGCTTATGGCAAGGTATTTGAGGCCCACCTGGTAGACGTAGCAAATTTAGGACTAGAGTCAGTTAGACTACATTCAAATAAAAAAGGGCTTGTCAAGAGCTTGTCTAGCATGTGTAAAGTCTGGCATTGGACCAGCACTGGAAGAGAAAAGGCATCAAACTGGAATTACTTTCTTCTTTTATTTTATTTGAAAAAATTTAAAAATGGGCTGGAGAGATGGCTTAGTGGCTAAGGCACTTGCCTGCAAAGCCAAAGGGCCCAGGTTCAACTCCCCAGGACCCACGTAAGCCAGATGCACAAGGGGGCTCACGCATCTGGAGTTCATTTGCAGTGGCTGAAGGCCCTGGCGCGCCCATTCCCCCCCCCCTCGCATGAATAAATAAACTATTTAAATTTAAAATATATATATTTTTCATATATTTATTTGAGAGAGAGAGAAAATGGTATACCAGCGCCTCTAGCCATTGCCAATGAACTCCAGACATCTGGCTTATGTGGGTACTGGAGAATTGAGCCTGGGTCCTTAGGCTTTGCAGGCAAGCACCTTAATTACTAAGCTATCCCTCCAGCACACCCCACCCTCTTTTTTTTTTTTTTGTTTTTTCAAGGTAGGACCTCACTCTAGCTCAGGCTGACCTGGAATTCACTATGTAGCCTCAGGGTGGTCTTGAACTCATGGCAGTCCTCCTATCTCTGCCTCCCAAGTGCTGGGATAAAAGGTGTGTACCACCATGCTTGGCTAAGATCTTAATTTAAAAAACAAATATTTTATTTTTTTTTTATTTCTGAGAGAGAGAGGGAGGTTATGTGGAACCTTCTGGGAGAGGATGGCTGTGCCAGAATCTCTAGCTAGTAAATGAACTCCAGATGCATGTGCCATCTTGTACATATGGTTTAGAGAATCAAACCTGTGTCCTTTGGTTTTGCAGGCAAGTGCTGTAAGTGTTAAGCCATCTCTTTAGCCCAAAATCTTTATTTTAACTGGAAAGGTAGCAAGAGACCAAGAAGGAAGAAAGAACATGTCTCTAAAGGAAGGTTCTTTGTAGTTGCCATGTAATAATTCAGAACCTGACCATGGGGATACTGTACCCTAGTTGCAAAGGAAGGTGGGAAATGTAGTTGATTTTTTTCAGGCAGACATAAGTCTAGCTAAGGCATACCAATTAAAGACGGAATATCTGAGAAAACATTGGGTAAAAGTTGGAGACATTGCCACATAGATAATACTTAGTGTATGCAAACAGCATTAACCTAATTAATTTGATTCAGTAAAGAGTAAACAATAAACCAGGTGCGGTGGTGCACACACCTTTAATCTCATCACTTGGGAGGCATAGGTAGGTGGATTACTGAGAGTTCAAGGCCACCCTGAGACTACATAGTGAATTCCTGGTCATTCTGGGCTAGGATAAAACCCTACTTTGAAAAATAAAAAATAAAATAAAACAAAAATTAGTTTCAAAGGACTACATCTTGTGAAAATAACCAAATAAAGCTAAGTTTGCATAGTGATAGTTTGTTACATGCCGTAAATGTGTTATACAAAAAAATTCAGAAGATAAGATATGCTTAATGTTTTAATATACTGTTTGGCGTACTCACTTTGTTTCCTTCAGTGAAGGAGATGTTCTGAGTTTGCATCTGCTTCAGCTGGCCTTCGGTGATAGAAAATGTTTGGCATCAGGACAGATCTTATATGAGGTAAATATTTATTAGAATATTTCTGTTTTGTCCTTTGTTTCCATTTAAAGTATGTTTGATACCTTTGTTTGAAGACATTGGAAAGTCATTAATATACAAGTTAATACCGGATACACCATATAGTAGAAAAAATACTAAGTTATTGCTCATGAACTTTTTAATGTATCTTATCTATTTTTGCCATTGTGCAAGCACTTAACTTTTTCCAGTTTTTTCCCCCTAAAATTAGAAGCCTGAATTAGATACAGCTTTGTGACTTTTTTGAGAGAGAGGGAACGAGATAAAGAGAGAAAATTGTCACACCAGGGCCTCCAGCTGCTGTAATCGGGCTCCAGATGCGTGAGCCACCTTGTGCATCTGCAGCCTTGCACGCTTGTCACATTGTGCGTCTGGCTCGTGTGGAATCTGGAGAGTGGCACATGGGTCATTAGGCTTCCCAAGCAAGGACTTTCACCACTAAGCCATCTCTCCAGCCCCTCACTTAACTTCGAAATAACATAGAGGGAAATACACTTGTAGCTTATATATATTGTTTGTCTCTCTTGTATTGTGTGGGGTAAAAAAAAAGTTAAATATGGGGGAATATTGTAGAATGACCTTACAGTTATATTAAGATATATGTATATTTTATGTTACAGGGATTAGAATACTGTGAAGAAAGGTATACTCTGGACCTGGCAGGTGGCATGTTTCCTTTAAGGGGACAGGCTAGTAACACCAAATTGTTGGGATGCCAGAGTATAGAGAAATTTCGATCTCATGGCGACAGAGAAGAAGGCATGAATGAAGGTTAGTTAAAAGTACTCTTAACTGTATGATGCAATGCCTTGATTTAAGATGTATGGCACATATTTGTTTCTAGAGTTAATACTCCTGGCAGTTGGAAAGTTAAGGCTTTTTTTTTTTTTTTTTCTCGTTTTTTGAGGTAGGGTTTCACTCTAGCCCAGGCAACCCAGAATTCACTGTGTAGTCTCAGGGTGGCCTCAAACTCACGGCAATCCTCCTACCCCCGCCTCCCGAGGGCTGAGTTTAAAGGCATGCACCACCCCGCCCAGGGAAAGCTGAGACACTTGATACAGGCTTGTATGAGGTACTAGATATTTCTTCCTCTTTGGAGTGTTATAGAGAGCTCAGTAGTTGAATACACTAGGCTATTGAAGGACCAAATATTTCAAACCAGCTTTCAAAACAAACATGGTCTCCAGTTTTAACTAGATTATGGCATGACATAAGGTTACCTGTTTTTCTTCTTCTATCTCCTATTGTTATCACTTTTTCCTGGTAGCTGTTTAACTGCTAAGCCATCTCTCCAGCCCCGTTAACCCTTTTGGGTAAGGCTAATTGTAAAGATTAAAAAGAGAATATTGCAAGCTCAACCAGTTTTTGGTATGCTTATCAGACCTTTGGTTATACGTGTGTTCCTAGATTCTAATACTGAATTTATTCATCCCAGAGATGCCCACTGTCATATTGTTGTATTTGTAATCCTGTTTTAACATCCAAACAGGTCAAAAATTTCATCCTCTCTTAATTTTATTAATTGCATGTGTGTTTGTGTGTTGCAAAGGAATGCCTGTCTGGCTTTATGTGGGTAGCAGGGATATTGAACCTTGGCCAGCAAGCTTTTGCATGCAAGTGCCTTCATTTAATTGCTGAGCTATCTCCCCAGCCCATGTATTTCCTCCCCCTCTCCCCCAAGGTAGGGTCTCACTCTAGCTCAGGCTGACCTGGAATTCACTACATAGGCTCAGAGTGGCCTTGAACTCATGGTGATCCTCCTACCTTTGCCTCCGAGTCCTGGGATTAAAGGTGTGTGCCACCACGCCCGACATTCTCTCTTCTCATTCCCCACTCAGATCTTCCTCTTTCAGTTCTTCATTATTGGTGTTTGAGGTTTTTACTTTGTTCCTGCTGGTGTCTACTACTGTGGTGCTATTCCACTCCACTACCTCTGTCTACGTACTTGTCTTTCTTCCCCTTCACTGTATGATACATCTGTCCTTGTCAACCAACTTCCTTAAAAGAATTAAGCCTTAAAGCTTAAAGTATCCATTTTGGTATTGGATTAGCTTTTTTAGTACTAGCTATGCACCGTCCTTGGAAAATTTATTGAAGTTATTTTCTACTAGCTGGGCGTGGTAGCAAATGCCTTTAATTCCAGCACTCAGGAGACAGAGGTAGGAGAGTTCAAGGCCACCCTCAGTCTACATAGTGAATTACAGGTCAGCCTGAACTAGATAGAGTAAGACTGTACCTTGAAAAACTATAAAAAGTTTTTTTAAAAATAATAACTGGGGGCTGGAGAGATGGCTTAGCGGTTAGGCACTTGCCTGTGAAGCCTGAGGACCCCAGTTCGAGGCTCAACTCCCCAGGACCCACGTTAGCCAGATGCACAAGGGGGTGCACACGTCTGGAGTTTGTTTGCAGTGGCTGGAGGCCCTGGCGCGCCCATTCTCTCTGTTTCTCTCTCTGCCTCTTTCTTACTCTGTCACTCTCAAATAAATAAATAAATAAATAAACAAACAAAATAATAAAAATAATAACTGGGGCTGGGAAAATGGCTTAGTGGTTAAGGTGTTTGCTTGCGAGGCCTAAGGACCCTGGTTCAATTCTCGTAAGCCAGATGGACAAGGGGGCACATGCATCTGGAGTTTGTTTGCAGTGGCTGGTGGCTCTGGCATGCCCAATCTCTCTTTCTGTCTACCTCTATCTCTTTCTCTCTCTTTCAAATAAAATATTTAAGTTAAAAAAGCAATAACTGGAAACAAATCAGTATAGAATTTTCTGGTGAATCCTTTTTTCATCTTATTTATTGTTATTACTAGTTACTATTAAATGAATACTTTCTAATAAGATCTTGAAAAAGAAACAATTGGGCTAGAGAGTTGGCTCAGTAGTTATTGGTGCTTTCTTGCGTAGCTTGTAGGCCCAGGTTTGATAGCCCGGTTCCCATATAAAGCTGGATGCACAAAGCAGCACATGCACCTGGAGTTTGTTTACAGTGGCTGGAGGCCCTGGTGCACCCATTCATTCATTCTCACTCTTTCTCTCTGCTTGCAAATGAGTATTGTGTGTGTGTGTGTGTGTGTGGTTTTTTGAGGTAGGGTCTCACTCTGGCCCAGGCTGACCTGGAATTCACTATGTGGCCTCAAACTCACGGTGATCCTCCTACCTCTGCCTTCCAAGGGCCTGAGATTAAAGGCGTGTACCACCACGCCCGGCTAGCAAATGAGTTTTTTTTTAAAGAAACAAAATATAAGTGGATATCTTTACAAATGAAAAATAATTTTGAAACAAACCTAATGAAATATGAATTAAGTCTCAACATAGGAGGAACTCTTGAATGGTGTTGTTTATCCTGTTCTGGTTTTTCTTTATTTTTAAGATTTTTTATATGTATATATATATTTATTTGAGACAGACAGAGGGAGAGAGAGAGAATGGGTGCATCATGGCCTGTCGCCACTGCAAATGAACTCCAGATGCATGTGCCTCCATGTGCATCTGGCTTACATGGGACCTGGAGAATTGAACTGGGGTCCTTAGGCTTCACAGGCATATGCCTTAATCGCTAAGCCATCTCTCCAGCCCCTGTTCTGGTTTACGAGGTAGGAACCTGCTATATCCCAGGCTGGCCTTGAACTCACAGTGATTGTCCTCTCTCTGCCTCCCAAGAACTAGGATTAAAGGCATGCACCACCAAGCCTGGCTCTTTATATTCTATTTTAATTAATTAATTTATTGATTGATTGATAGAAAAAGGTAGAGAGAGTGGGTGTCCACGCCTTTCAGCCACTATGAATGAGCTCCAGACGCGTGCACCCCCTTATGTGCATGTGCAACATTGCACACTTGTGTCACTTTGCCGTCTAGCTACATGGGACCTGGAGATTCGAACAAGCATTCTTAGGCTTTGCAGCCAAGCATCTTAACTGCTAAGCCATCTCTCCAGTTCATCTATCTTTTTTTTTTCTTAATATAATGTGTGCTTTTTTTCTTTTAGCTCTATCACCTGACACTAGTGTGTCTGTTTTTACTTGGCAAGTAAACATATATGGACAGGGAAAGCCTTCTATATACCTGGGACTTTTTGACATAAATCGTTGGTATCATGCACAAATGCCAGATTCATTAAGGTATGATTACTTCGGCTTTCCCATTCTCTATCTCAGGTACCGCTCTGTAAGTTTTAAGTAATTGTTTAAAGTCTTCTTTCAGACCCGGAGAATATCTGCATAAGTGCTCTTACTTTGCACTCTGGTCGTTGGATTGTGTTGTCAGCCGGACATCGCCACATCACATCCTGGACGTACTCGTGCACGAGAGAAGTCTGAGTCGGGGTGTTCCTCCGTCATTCCCACCTCCAGAGCAGTTTTTTAACCCGAGTACTTTTAATTTTGGTATGTATTTTCTTAACTTTTGGTGGAAGATAATCTGTAAAAGTACTATGTAGATTACGTGCTTGTGTTTAGTTTGACGTAGAATGTCTTCTGTTCATGTCTTACTGCTATTTAAAATGAGTAACTTCTTAGGGCTTTACTAACTATTATTTTGAATTTACTATGGAATGTTGGCTAGTACATTAGTAAAAAGGTTTGTTATCAAAATGGAAACAACTAGAAAAGTTTATGTAATTAATCTTCTATTATAAGTTTTGTTATATTAAAGTGTAATAGTAATGTAGAATTAAAACTTTTTGTTTTAGATGCAACTTGTTTGTTAAACTCAGGAGTTGTCCACATAACTTGTACTGGCTTTCAAAAGGAGGTGAGTAACCACTACCAACATATATTGAGTGCTTCTTAATTGAGTTAAAGTCATATTACCTCTTGGAATATGCATCATTTATGAATTTAAAATTTTGTGCAAGTGATGTATGCTAATCTTACATTATAGTTTCTTCTAGGTTTTGAGTTTAGCAGCTTAGTAGCACCAGTTTTAATGACAGTTTGCTAGAAGAGGCATTGCATTGCTTCCAACAGTTTTGCGTGAATGCTGCCTACTTGAACTGCAGGGAAAAGAGTGACTAAGACAGTGTCTTATCTTTATCAAATCCTCTGTTTTTGTGTGGGGGGTTGCGAGTGGTTCCTGTCCAGCCAAATGAGCTAGTGAAGAAGAAAGATATGTAACAAGATGCTTGACACAAGGATGGAATATTAATATTGCAGTAAAATACTTTAGGGAAACAATGTAGCAGACCTTTTAACTGATAGACAAATATTAGTAAATTGTCTACATCTGTTACCAAACTTTATTGCCTTTAGAGAAGAGAGAGCAGGGTTACATTTCATAAAAATATATAGGCTGTTATCTGGGCAAGGTGGTCCATGCCTTTCATCCCAGCACTCAGGAGGCAGAGGTAGGAGGATCACTGTGAGTTTGAGGCCAGCCTGAAACTACATAGTGAATTTCAGGTCAGCCTCGGCTAGAGCAAGATCCTACCACAAAACAAACAAACAAGAACACGTGCTATTTTAACAATACCATTCATAATTAACAAGTGTCAGTTGAGTTCAGGAATCTAGAAACCCTTTTGAGTAACATTCTTTTTTAAAAAATCTTTATTTATTTATTTGACAGAGAGAGAGAGAGAGAGCATGAAAGAGAATATGGGCACGCCAGTTCCTCTACCCACTGCAAACTAATTCCAGACGTGTGCACCCCCTTGTGCATCTGGCTAATGTGGGTCCTGGGCAATCGAACCTGGGTCCTTTGGCTTTGCGGGCAAACACCTTAACTGCTGAGCCATCCCTCCAGCCCTGTTTTTGGTTTTTCAAGGTAGGGTCTCCCTTTAGTTCAGGCTGACCTGGAATTCACTATGTAGTCTCAGGGTGCCCTCGAACTCATTGTGATCCTCCTATCTCTGCCTCCCGAGTGCTGGGATTAAAGGTGTGCACTACCATGCCTGGCTTAAGTGATATTCTTAAATTTGATATTTTGAATCAATTATTGACAAATAATTTCTCTATTTCAGACTTTGACCTTTTTAAAGAAATCAGGACCATCTCTCAGTGAAGTCATCCCTGATGGTTATAATCGATGTCTTGTAGCTGGTCTTCTGTCACCAAGACTTATTGATATTCAGCCTTCCAGTTTAAGTCAAGTGAGATGATAATTTCACTATATTTTCTTTCTGTTGAGTTACATATCATTAGCTTTCAAGTACAATAAAAGCAGGTAAGGTAGTGTTTGTTATATTTGCCTGTGCTGCAGAATTCCTACTTGTGGTCTTTAGAGTTGGCTTAAAAAGTCATATTCCCATCCCAGGTGTGGTGTCACACACCTTAATCCCAGCACTCTGGAGGCAGAGATAGGTGGGTTGCCATGAGTTCCAGGCCATCCTGAGACTATGTAGTGAATTCCAGGTCAGCCTGGGCTAGGGTGAGACCCTACCTCAGAAAACTAAAAAAAAAAGGAAAGAAAAAAAAAAAAAAACATTCCCAGTTGATCCTGGTTGTACCAGGCATATAATCCCAATTCTTCAAGAGGCCAAGAAAGGAAAAGCATTTATTTATTACCAAGCCCAGTGTACATGGTGCTGAGGATTTAACCCAACGCTTTATGTATGTTAGGCAAGCACTCTGTCAATTTAGCTATATCCCCCATGACCCATTTGTGATTTTTTTTTAAATATATGTTCCCCTATTTATTTATTTATTTATTTGACAGAAAGAAAGAGGCAGAGAGAAAGAGAGAATGGGCACGCCAGGGCCTCCAGCTGCTGCAAATGAACTCCAGACACATGCGCCACCTTGTACATCTGGCTTACGTGGGTCCTGGGTAATCAAACGTGGGTCCTTTGGCTTTGCAGGCAAGCACCTTAACCATTAAGCCATCCCTCCAGTCATCTGATTCTTATTTTTCCCCCACCCAAGGTAGGGTCTTGCTCTAGCTCAGGCTGACCTGGGATTCACTAGGTAGTCTCGGTGGCCTCGAACTCATGGCAGTACTTCTGCCTCCCAAGTGCTGGGATTAAAAGTATGTGCCACCACCCCTAGCCTTTTATTTAAATTTTTTTTTCAGTTGTATTCATGTTTTTTATTTTTTAATTTTTTACTAACAACTTTCATGATTATAAAAAATAGCCCATGGTGATACCCTCCCTCCCCCCACTTACCCCTTTGAAACTCCACTCTCCATCATACCCCCTCCCCATCTCAATCAGTCTTTTACTTTTGATGTCTTGATCTTTTCCTCCTCTTAATGGTCTTATGCAGATAGTATCAGGCACTGTGAGGCCATGGATATCCAGGCCATTTTGTGTCTGGAGGGAGCATGTTGTATGGAGTCCTGCCTTTCCTTTGGCTATTTTAAAATTTTTATATTAATTCGTTTACTGTGTCAATTTGTAATTCTTTTTGCCATTTTTTTTTTCATATTAGTTTGGTGGTTGGGAGGAATTGAGTCTTCTGTATGTCTCATTGTAGCCAAAGCTGACCTAGAGCTCACTTTGTAGCCCAGACTGGGCTTAAACTCATGGCAACTTTCTACCTCAGCCTCCAGTGTATTAGGAATAAAGGGATGAGCCAGTAAACTAAGCTGACCCTTATTTCTTCTTGTTAAATTTTATTTTATTTTTATTTGTTTATTTGAGAGAGCGAAAGAGGGAAGGAGGGAGAGAGACAGAACAGGCAGTGAACAGGGCCTCCATTCACTGTAAACGAACTCCGGATGCATGCGCCACCTTGTGCATCTGTCTTTCGTGGGTCCTGGGGAATGGAGCCTGGATCCTTTGTCTTTGCAGGCAAGCATCTTAACCGCTATGCCATATCTCCAGCCCTCTCCTTTTTTTTCCCCCTTATTGTTTCCTTATTTTTTTGTGATGCCCTTTGGTCTGGAATTAGCCAGCTCCATTTATCCATCTTGCTTAGTCCCATGAATAGTAGAAACAAATTAGCTTTTTTGTATTTTCAGTTTTCCTAACTTAGACAAAATGTATCAGTTCCATTTGGAGCTTCTTTACCTTTCCTTCCTTCACTTCTTCCCTTCCTTCTTTCCCTTTTTTCCTTCCTTCTTTTTTAAAACCAGAGCTCTCTGGCAAACTCCGAGAGGCTAGGGTCCCACTTCGAGTTGTGAGGTGGAGGCCATGCTTTGTCTTATTTTTGTTTTTATGTATTTTAAACATTTAATATTTACTAGAGAGAGAGAGAGAGAATGGGCATGCCATGGCACATAACCAGTGCAGATGAACTCCAGGTGTATGTGTTCCCGTGTGCATCTGACTTACATAGGTTCTGGGGAATCAAACCTAGATCCTTAAGCTTTGAAGGCAAGCACCTTAACCACTAAGCCATCTCTCCAGCCCCTATTCTTATTTGCAAGCCGATAAAGAGAGAAGAGACAGAAAGAGCATGCTAGGGCCTCCTGACACTGTAAATGAGCTCCAGATGCATGTGCCACTTTAAGCATCTGGTTTTATGTGGGTACTGGGGAATCAAACTGGGGTCATTAAGCTTTGCAAGCAAGCACCGTAACTGCTGAGCCAACTCTCCAGCTCCCTGTTTTCTGTTTTTTGATGTAGGGTCTTCCTGTAGCCGAGGCTGACCTAGAGTCTCAAGCTGTCCTCAAACTCAAACCTCTGCTGTCTGTGTGCTGGGATTAAAGTTGTGGGGTGCATGCACTTCAGGGCCTCTACCTTAGCGAACTCCAGATGCATGCACCCCTCTGTGTATCTGGCTTTATGTGGGTACAGGGCAATCGAACTGGGGTTGCTCAGCTTTGCAGGCAAGTGCCTTAACCACTGAGCCATCTCTCCAACCCTCATTTACATTTCTATCTATCTTTTTTGGGGGGGGGTTCTCAAGTTAGGGTCTTGCTGTAGCCCGGACTGGTCTGGAATTCACTCTGTAGTCTCAGGTGTCCTTGAATTCATGATGATCCTATCTATGCATTCCAAGTGCTAGGATTAAAGGTATGTGCCACCACCATGGCTGGCACTTTTTGTTGTTGTTGTTGCTTTTTGTTTTTAGAGGTAGGGTCTCACTCTAGCCCAGGCTACCTGAAATTCACTATGTAGTCTCAGGTTGGACTCGAACTATGGTGATCCTCCTACCTCTGCCTCCTGAGTACTGGGATTAAAGGCGTGTACCACTACGTCCAGCCACATTTCTTTTAAAAAAATTATATCTATCTATCTATCTATCTATCTATCTATCTATCTATCTATCTATCTATCTATATCTGGCTCATCAGGCCCAGATTCAGGCATATGCCTTAACCACTGAGCTGTCTCTCCAGCCCCTACATTTCTTTTCTTTTTTTTTCTGAGGTAAGGTCTAATTCTAGCTCAGGCTGACCTGGAATTCTTGAACGCCTGATGCTCCTATCTCTGCCTCGGAAGTGCTGGGATTAAAGACATGTGCCACCCTGTCCAGCTTCAGCCCCTCCTACACTTGCTTTTTTTTTTTTAAATTTTTTTTTGTTTGTTTGTTTATTTATTTGAGAGCAACAGAGAGAAGGAGGCAGAGAGAGAGAGAGAGAGAGAGAGAGAATGGGCACGTTAGAGCTTCCAGCCTCTGTAAACGAACTCCAGATGCATGCGCCCGCTTGTGCATCTGGCTAACATGGTTCCTGGGGAATTGACCCTCGAACCCGCGTCCTTAGGCTTCACAGGCAAGCGCTTAACCACTAAGCCATCTCTCCAGCCCTCCTCCTACACTTCTTTATAAGAGAGTATTTTTCTTTCAATTTGATTGTTATAGAGGGTCTTACGAGTATCTCAGGCTGTTTTGGCTCTTGCTGTGTTGACCTTGGGCTTCTGATTTCTCCTGCCTCTACCTCCTGAGTGCTAGAATTATAAGCAATTGTCACCTTGCCCAGTTTATATAGTGTTGGGGACTGAACATAGGGCTAGCTTTGTGCCTGCTAGCCAAATACTCTTACCAGCTGAGCTGCATCCCAGTTTTTTCAGTTTTTATTCCTAAGTCTTTTATGATTTTACTTTTTAGGAGCAGAATATTGGCCCATTACTCATTTTTAAATATTTCAGTCTTCTCTTGTCCTTGTTAGTGTCCCCCCCCCCCCGCTCTGAAATTTTTTTTTTTTTTTTTTTTTGGTTTTTTGAGGTAGAGTCTCACTCTAGCCCAGGCTGACCTGGAATTCACTATGGAGCCTCAGGGTGGCCTCGAGCTCACGGCGATCCTCCTACCTCTGCCTCCCGAGTGCTGGGATTAAAGGCGTGCGCCACCACGCCCGGCTTCCCGCTCTGATTTTATACATGCTAGGCAAGCACTTTACCATTGAGCTATATTCCCAACACAGCTCATTTTTTATATTTATTCGTACCTGCTTCACTAAATCAGAATTCCTTTGTATAGTTAACAAATTAAGGTTTTGTTATTTGATAGAGCTTCTAAAAGCTATCTAGCAACAATAGTCATAGTTGATATTCTTGCCCCTGGTTTTTATGTAAATGGAAGCTATTTGTTTGCCTTTTAAAACTTTCTCTATGTATGTGGGGGGGGGGGGTGCTATGGGGATGTCAGGGCCTCTTGCCTCTGCAAACGAATACCTGATGCTTACACAAATTTTTTTGTTTGACTATGTGGGTGGCTTGTGAACCCAGGATGGCAGGCTTTGCAAGCAAGTGTCTTTAACTGCTCCTGATGCATCTTTTTGGCCCTGACCTTTTTTTGTTTTCCTTTTTGGTAGTAGTAGGGAGCAAAAACTGAGGGCCTTGGAAACGCTAGACAAATAGTCTACTACTGAGTTATATCCCTAGCCCTGCATATTTTACATACTGTAAAATTCAGCTATTTAATGTCTTATCTTTCCACCTTGGGGAGATGGTTAGCGGGGTAAAGTGCTTGCCAGGAAAGCATGAGGACCTGAGTTCATATCCCCATTAGCCATGTACAGTGCCAGGCATAGTTCTGCATGAGTATAATCCCAGTCTTGAGGAAGCAGAGGCAGAGAGAGTCCTGGGGTTCACTGGCTTGCTAGTCTAAAGAATTGGTGAGCAAGACCCTGACTCAAATTAGGGTGAAGAGTGGCTGAGGAATCCACCCTACATCAATTCTCGCCTCCACACGTACAAAAAATGTTTACTTTGCCACACTTGGTAAGATAGTTCAGCTTGTACTCATCTGTAGTTCCCTCATCTCTAGTAAAGAAAAGAATTAATTTTAAGCTGGGCATGGTGGCGCATGCCTTTAATCCCAGCACTCGGGAGGCAGAGGTAGGAGGATTGCCATGAGATCGAGGCCACCCTGAGACTACATGGTGAATTCCAGGTCAGCCTTGGCCAGAGTGAGACCCTACCTTGAAAAACAAAGAAAAATTTTTTTTAAAGTTTAAAAACAGCTTTTATTTCAACTAAATTAAAGAAATAAGCAAGCTATCATTTAATGGTTTTTAGTGTATCTGTGGAGTTGTGTAAACCTTGCCACCTTTGAGTTTCGAAAGACCCATACCCATTAGCAGACCCTTTTCCTTCCCTTTCCCTTTCTCCCTTTTCCCACCCCACCCCACCCCACCCCACCTCTAGTCTATTCTCTGTCTTGATAGGTTTGCCTATTCTTGACATAAAAACAGAATGCTACAATATGGCTTTTGTGATTGGCTTCTTTTATTTACCATCCTCTTTAGTGCTCATCTGAATTCTAGCAAGTATCAGTAAGTACCTCTCTAGGGCTAGGTAGCTTTTCAGCTTACTGTGTAGCCCAGGCAGGGTTTGAACTTGTGATCCTCCTATTTCAGCCTTCTGAATGCATGTGCTATAATAACTGTATCTTTTTGATTATTTTTCTGATTACAGCCAAACTAGTGGGTTATAAATGAGCCTTTTGTTGCTTGTGATCTTATTCTATCTTTTCCTTATTCTTTCTTGAATGCACGGTTCAGGAAGAACAATTAGAAGCCATATTGTCAGCAGCAGTTCAGACAAGTTCCTTGGGACTTCTGACTGGTTGTATCCGAACATGGATTATAGAAGGTACCATTCTGATTCTTAAAGGATAGAACATTTGTTGTATATTTTTAAAATCTTAGTTCACTATTGACTGGTGTTTTAGTTAAACTTTTATTATGAGATAACTGGATTCACATAGTTACATGGCACAATATAGAGTGAACCTGTATACTTTATTTATTTATTTATGAGAGACAGAGAGTATGTGTGAGAATGGGTTCTCCAGGGCCTCTAGCCACTGCATACGAACTCCAGATGCATGGGCTAACCATGTGCATGTGGCTTACATGGGACCTGGAGAATCAAACCAGTGGTTTTGGCTTTGCAGGCATGTGCCTTAACTGCTAAGCCATCTCTCCAATCCTGATCTATTCTTTACTTGTACAATTTTGTCATTTCAAATATGCCCAAAACTGAGTCATCCAGTATGTATGGTTTTGGGATTAACTTTTTCCACTCAACAATGTTCTCTAGAGATACATCAAGGAGATAGTGTGTATTATTTTCACTTTTTATGATATATATATTACTTGCCCAATATTTTGATCTGAACCATTTGGAAAGGTATCATGCTTCAGTACTCACATAACTTCAGAATTATTTTTATCTGAAAATAAAGACATTCACTTAAAAAAAATCTTACAATTATAAAACCAAAGTTAATACCAGTTGAAATTTTGCCAGTGTTCTAATAAGGTTCTTATAGCAGTTGAGAGCTAGATAAATAAACAATGGTACTTTATGTTTACCTCCCTATGTTTAGTTTTCATGTTTTTTTTTTTTTTTTTTTTTTTTTTATCATAGCCTCACTCTTGTTACCCAGGCTGGCCTTGAACTTTCAGCAATCCTCCTCCCTTCCCCAGTGCTGGTATTAAAGGGTGAAATACCACTCCCAGCCTATAGTTTTCATGTCTTTTTAGTCTCCATTAATCTGTCAAAATTTCTAAACCTCAGAGCCGGGCGTGGTGGCGCACGCCTTTAATCCCAGCACTCGGGAGGCAGAGGTAGGAGGATCGCCGTGAGTTCGAGGCCACCCTGAGACTCCATAGTGAATTCCAGGTCAGCCTGGGCTAGAGTGAAACCCTACCCTCGAAAAACCAAAAAAAAAAAAAAAAAAATTCTAAACCTTTGTGTTTTTAGAAGTCCCCCCCCCCCCCCATGTAAGATCTGGCCCTAGCCGAGGCTGATGTGGAATTCACTATGTAGTCTCAGGGTGACCTTGAATTCTAGGTAATCCTCCTACCTAGCCTCCTTAGTGCTGGGATTAAAGGCATGCACCACAATGCTCAGCTTAGAAGTTCTCTTTTGAAAAATTGGGTTTTTTAAAATGTATTTTATTTATTTATTTTTAGAGTGAGAGAGAGAATGGGCACTCCAGGGCCTCCAGCTGCTGCAAATGAACTCCAGACACATGCGCCACCTTGTACATCTGGCTTACGTGGGTCCTGGGTAATCAAACGTGGGTCCTTTGGCTTTGCAGGCAAGCACCTTAACCATTAAGCCATCCCTCCAGTCATCTGATTCTTATTTTTCCCCCACCCAAGGTAGGGTCTTGCTCTAGCTCAGGCTGACCTGGGATTCACTAGGTAGTCTCGGTGGCCTCGAACTCATGGCAGTACTTCTGCCTCCCAAGTGCTGGGATTAAAAGTATGTGCCACCACCCCTAGCCTTTTATTTAAATTTTTTTTTCAGTTGTATTCATGTTTTTTATTTTTTAATTTTTTACTAACAACTTTCATGATTATAAAAAATAGCCCATGGTGATACCCTCCCTCCCCCCACTTACCCCTTTGAAACTCCACTCTCCATCATACCCCCTCCCCATCTCAATCAGTCTTTTACTTTTGATGTCTTGATCTTTTCCTCCTCTTAATGGTCTTATGCAGATAGTATCAGGCACTGTGAGGCCATGGATATCCAGGCCATTTTGTGTCTGGAGGGAGCATGTTGTATGGAGTCCTGCCTTTCCTTTGGCTATTTTAAATTTTTATATTAATTCGTTTACTGTGTCAATTTGTAATTCTTTTTGCCATTTTTTTTTTCATATTAGTTTGGTGGTTGGGAGGAATTGAGTCTTCTGTATGTCTCATTGTAGCCAAAGCTGACCTAGAGCTCACTTTGTAGCCCAGACTGGGCTTAAACTCATGGCAACTTTCTACCTCAGCCTCCAGTGTATTAGGAATAAAGGGATGAGCCAGTAAACTAAGCTGACCCTTATTTCTTCTTGTTAAATTTTATTTTATTTTTATTTGTTTATTTGAGAGAGCGAAAGAGGGAAGGAGGGAGAGAGACAGAACAGGCAGTGAACAGGGCCTCCATTCACTGTAAACGAACTCCGGATGCAATGCGCCACCTTGTGCATCTGTCTTTCGTGGGTCCTGGGGAATGGAGCCTGGATCCTTTGTCTTTGCAGGCAAGCATCTTAACCGCTATGCCATATCTCCAGCCCTCTCCTTTTTTTTCCCCCTTATTGTTTCCTTATTTTTTTGTGATGCCCTTTGGTCTGGAATTAGCCAGCTCCATTTATCCATCTTGCTTAGTCCCATGAATAGTAGAAACAAATTAGCTTTTTTGTATTTTCAGTTTTCCTAACTTAGACAAAATGTATCAGTTCCATTTGGAGCTTCTTTACCTTTCCTTCCTTCACTTCTTCCCTTCCTTCTTTCCCTTTTTTCCTTCCTTCTTTTTTAAAACCAGAGCTCTCTGGCAAACTCCGAGAGGCTAGGGTCCCACTTCGAGTTGTGAGGTGGAGGCCATGCTTTGTCTTATTTTTGTTTTTATGTATTTTAAACATTTAATATTTACTAGAGAGAGAGAGAGAGAATGGGCATGCCATGGCACATAACCAGTGCAGATGAACTCCAGGTGTATGTGTTCCCGTGTGCATCTGACTTACATAGGTTCTGGGGAATCAAACCTAGATCCTTAAGCTTTGAAGGCAAGCACCTTAACCACTAAGCCATCTCTCCAGCCCCTATTCTTATTTGCAAGCCGATAAAGAGAGAAGAGACAGAAAGAGCATGCTAGGGCCTCCTGACACTGTAAATGAGCTCCAGATGCATGTGCCACTTTAAGCATCTGGTTTTATGTGGGTACTGGGGAATCAAACTGGGGTCATTAAGCTTTGCAAGCAAGCACCGTAACTGCTGAGCCAACTCTCCAGCTCCCTGTTTTCTGTTTTTTGATGTAGGGTCTTCCTGTAGCCGAGGCTGACCTAGAGTCTCAAGCTGTCCTCAAACTCAAACCTCTGCTGTCTGTGTGCTGGGATTAAAGTTGTGGGGTGCATGCACTTCAGGGCCTCTACCTTAGCGAACTCCAGATGCATGCACCCCTCTGTGTATCTGGCTTTATGTGGGTACAGGGCAATCGAACTGGGGTTGCTCAGCTTTGCAGGCAAGTGCCTTAACCACTGAGCCATCTCTCCAACCCTCATTTACATTTCTATCTATCTTTTTTTTGGGGGGGGTTCTCAAGTTAGGGTCTTGCTGTAGCCCGGACTGGTCTGGAATTCACTCTGTAGTCTCAGGTGTCCTTGAATTCATGATGATCCTATCTATGCATTCCAAGTGCTAGGATTAAAGGTATGTGCCACCACCATGGCTGGCACTTTTTGTTGTTGTTGTTGCTTTTTGTTTTTAGAGGTAGGGTCTCACTCTAGCCCAGACTACCTGAAATTCACTATGTAGTCTCAGGTTGGACTCGAACTATGGTGATCCTCCTACCTCTGCCTCCTGAGTACTGGGATTAAAGGCGTGTACCACTACGTCCAGCCACATTTCTTTTAAAAAAATTATATCTATCTATCTATCTATCTATCTATCTATCTATCTATCTATCTATATCTGGCTCATCAGGCCCAGATTCAGGCATATGCCTTAACCACTGAGCTGTCTCTCCAGCCCCTACATTTCTTTTCTTTTTTTTTCTGAGGTAAGGTCTAATTCTAGCTCAGGCTGACCTGGAATTCTTGAACGCCTGATGCTCCTATCTCTGCCTCGGAAGTGCTGGGATTAAAGACATGTGCCACCCTGTCCAGCTTCAGCCCCTCCTACACTTGCTTTTTTTTTTTTTAAATTTTTTTTTTGTTTGTTTGTTTATTTATTTGAGAGCAACAGAGAGAAGGAGGCAGAGAGAGAGAGAGAGAATGGGCACGTTAGAGCTTCCAGCCTCTGTAAACGAACTCCAGATGCATGCGCCCGCTTGTGCATCTGGCTAACATGGTTCCTGGGGAATTGACCCTCGAACCCGGGTCCTTAGGCTTCACAGGCAAGCGCTTAACCGCTAAGCCATCTCTCCAGCCCTCCTCCTACACTTCTTTATAAGAGAGTATTTTTCTTTCAATTTGATTGTTATAGAGGGTCTTACGAGTATCTCAGGCTGTTTTGGCTCTTGCTGTGTTGACCTTGGGCTTCTGATTTCTCCTGCCTCTACCTCCTGAGTGCTAGAATTATAAGCAATTGTCACCTTGCCCAGTTTATATAGTGTTGGGGACTGAACATAGGGCTAGCTTTGTGCCTGCTAGCCAAATACTCTTACCAGCTGAGCTGCATCCCAGTTTTTTCAGTTTTTATTCCTAAGTCTTTTATGATTTTACTTTTTAGGAGCAGAATATTGGCCCATTACTCATTTTTAAATATTTCAGTCTTCTCTTGTCCTTGTTAGTGTCCCCCCCCCCCCCGCTCTGAAATTTTTTTTTTTTTTTTTTTTTTTGGTTTTTTGAGGTAGAGTCTCACTCTAGCCCAGGCTGACCTGGAATTCACTATGGAGCCTCAGGGTGGCCTCGAGCTCACGGCGATCCTCCTACCTCTGCCTCCCGAGTGCTGGGATTAAAGGCGTGCGCCACCACGCCCGGCTTCCCGCTCTGATTTTATACATGCTAGGCAAGCACTTTACCATTGAGCTATATTCCCAACACAGCTCATTTTTTATATTTATTCGTACCTGCTTCACTAAATCAGAATTCCTTTGTATAGTTAACAAATTAAGGTTTTGTTATTTGATAGAGCTTCTAAAAGCTATCTAGCAACAATAGTCATAGTTGATATTCTTGCCCCTGGTTTTTATGTAAATGGAAGCTATTTGTTTGCCTTTTAAAACTTTCTCTATGTATGTGGGGGGGGGGGTGCTATGGGGATGTCAGAGCCTCTTGCCTCTGCAAACGAATACCTGATGCTTACACAAATTTTTTTGTTTGACTATGTGGGTGGCTTGTGAACCCAGGATGGCAGGCTTTGCAAGCAAGTGTCTTTAACTGCTCCTGATGCATCTTTTTGGCCCTGACCTTTTTTTGTTTTCCTTTTTGGTAGTAGTAGGGAGCAAAAACTGAGGGCCTTGGAAACGCTAGACAAATAGTCTACTACTGAGTTATATCCCTAGCCCTGCATATTTTACATACTGTAAAATTCAGCTATTTAATGTCTTATCTTTCCACCTTGGGGAGATGGTTAGCGGGGTAAAGTGCTTGCCAGGAAAGCATGAGGACCTGAGTTCATATCCCCATTAGCCATGTACAGTGCCAGGCATAGTTCTGCATGAGTATAATCCCAGTCTTGAGGAAGCAGAGGCAGAGAGAGTCCTGGGGTTCACTGGCTTGCTAGTCTAAAGAATTGGTGAGCAAGACCCTGACTCAAATTAGGGTGAAGAGTGGCTGAGGAATCCACCCTACATCAATTCTCGCCTCCACACGTACAAAAAATGTTTACTTTGCCACACTTGGTAAGATAGTTCAGCTTGTACTCATCTGTAGTTCCCTCATCTCTAGTAAAGAAAAGAATTAATTTTAAGCTGGGCATGGTGGCGCATGCCTTTAATCCCAGCACTCGGGAGGCAGAGGTAGGAGGATCGCCATGAGATCGAGGCCACCCTGAGACTACATGGTGAATTCCAGGTCAGCCTTGGCCAGAGTGAGACCCTACCTTGAAAAACAAAGAAAATTTTTTTTTAAAGTTTAAAAACAGCTTTTATTTCAACTAAATTAAAGAAATAAGCAAGCTATCATTTAATGGTTTTTAGTGTATCTGTGGAGTTGTGTAAACCTTGCCACCTTTGAGTTTCGAAAGACCCATACCCATTAGCAGACCCTTTTCCTTTCCTTTCCCTTTCTCCCTTTTCCCACCCCACCCCAGCTCACCTCTAGTCTATTCTCTGTCTTGATAGGTTTGCCTATTCTTGACATAAAAACAGAATGCTACAATATGGCTTTTGTGATTGGCTTCTTTTATTTACCATCCTCTTTAGTGCTCATCTGAATTCTAGCAAGTATCAGTAAGTACCTCTCTAGGGCTAGGTAGCTTTTCAGCTTACTGTGTAGCCCAGGCAGGGTTTGAACTTGTGATCCTCCTATTTCAGCCTTCTGAATGCATGTGCTATAATAACTGTATCTTTTTGATTATTTTTCTGATTACAGCCAAACTAGTGGGTTATAAATGAGCCTTTTGTTGCTTGTGATCTTATTCTATCTTTTCCTTATTCTTTCTTGAATGCACGGTTCAGGAAGAACAATTAGAAGCCATATTGTCAGCAGCAGTTCAGACAAGTTCCTTGGGACTTCTGACTGGTTGTATCCGAACATGGATTATAGAAGGTACCATTCTGATTCTTAAAGGATAGAACATTTGTTGTATATTTTTAAAATCTTAGTTCACTATTGACTGGTGTTTTAGTTAAACTTTTATTATGAGATAACTGGATTCACATAGTTACATGGCACAATATAGAGTGAACCTGTATACTTTATTTATTTATTTATGAGAGACAGAGAGTATGTGTGAGAATGGGTTCTCCAGGGCCTCTCGCCACTGCATACGAACTCCAGATGCATGGGCTACCATGTGCATGTGGCTTACATGGGACCTGGAGAATCAAACCAGTGGTTTTGGCTTTGCAGGCATGTGCCTTAACTGCTAAGCCATCTCTCCAATCCTGATCTATTCTTTACTTGTACAATTTTGTCATTTCAAATATGCCCAAAACTGAGTCATCCAGTATGTATGGTTTTGGGATTAACTTTTTCCACTCAACAATGTTCTCTAGAGATACATCAAGGAGATAGTGTGTATTATTTTCACTTTTTATGATATATATATTACTTGCCCAATATTTTGATCTGAACCATTTGGAAAGGTATCATGCTTCAGTACTCACATAACTTCAGAATTATTTTTATCTGAAAATAAAGACATTCACTTAAAAAAAATCTTACAATTATAAAACCAAAGTTAATACCAGTTGAAATTTTGCCAGTGTTCTAATAAGGTTCTTATAGCAGTTGAGAGCTAGATAAATAAACAATGGTACTTTATGTTTACCTCCCTATGTTTAGTTTTCATGTTTTTTTTTTTTTTTTTTTTTTTTTTTTTATCATAGCCTCACTCTTGTTACCCAGGCTGGCCTTGAACTTTCAGCAATCCTCCTCCCTTCCCCAGTGCTGGTATTAAAGGGTGAAATACCACTCCCAGCCTATAGTTTTCATGTCTTTTTAGTCTCCATTAATCTGTCAAAATTTCTAAACCTCAGAGCCGGGCGTGGTGGCGCACGCCTTTAATCCCAGCACTCGGGAGGCAGAGGTAGGAGGATCGCCGTGAGTTCGAGGCCACCCTGAGACTCCATAGTGAATTCCAGGTCAGCCTGGGCTAGAGTGAAACCCTACCTCGAAAAACCAAAAAAAAAAAAAAAAAAATTCTAAACCTTTGTGTTTTTAGAAGTCCCCCCCCGCCCCATGTAAGATCTGGCCCTAGCCGAGGCTGATGTGGAATTCAGTATGTAGTCTCAGGGTGACCTTGAATTCTAGGTAATCCTCCTACCTAGCCTCCTTAGTGCTGGGATTAAAGGCATGCACCACAATGCTCAGCTTAGAAGTTCTCTTTTGAAAAATTGGGTTTTTTAAAAATGTATTTTATTTATTTATTTTTAGAGTGAGAGAGAGAATGGGCACTCCAGGGCCTCCAGCCACTCACTGCAAATGAACTCCAGATGCATGCACCCCCTTGTGCATCTGGCGTACGTGGGGCCTGGAGAATCGAACTGGGATCCTTTGGCTTTGCAGGCAAATACCTTAACTGCTAAGCCATCTCTCCAGCCCTTAAATAGTTTTATTTATTTGTGAGAGACAGAGGAGAGAGGATGCATGGGCATGCCAGGGCCTCTGCCACTACAAATGAACTAAAGATACACATGTCACTTTTTGCATCTGGCTTTATGTGGATACTGAAGAATTGAACTCAGATGGTCAGGCTCTGCAAGCAAGTGCTTTTAACAGTTGAGCCATTTTTCTAGCCCCAAAAGTTCTTTTTTTTTTCTTGTTTTATTATAGGCTTCTTCTTCTTCTTTTTTTTTTTTTTCAGTTTGGCTTTCAGTTTGTATTAATTGATCCTTCCTTGTGAATAGATTCAGGTTTTATTTTCTTGATGACAGATATTCACACGTGCAGTGGTGTACTCCCTAATAATAAGATGCATAACTTGGTTAGGATGCTACCTGACAGGTCTCTGTACTGCCAAGTTCCTCATTTAAAATTAATAATCTTTCTTTATCTTTTCCCTCTAATAAACACAAACAAGAACAACCAAATTCTGCTGCTAATTTGCGATTTGTTCTTGAATGGACATGGAACAAAGTAGTTCTCACAAAAGAAGACTTTGACCGACTATGTGAGTATTAGAAGTCTGGACTCAGAAAAATTTAGTACTTAGAAATGAATCTTAATTCATGTTTTAATTATAGAATATTTATAGTTTGTTTGATATAGGGCCTCAGTAAGCGAGGCTGGCCCAGGACTTAAGGGACTTACTGTTATTTCTCATACTGGCCTTGAACTTGTGACAGCCTTCCGGTTTCAGTTTCCAAGTGATTGGATTGCAGGAATGAGCATCATGCCCAGGTCAATGAGTTTCTGTTTTTCTTTCTCTTTTTTTAAACAATTTTTAAAATTTTATTTATTTGTTTTTTGGTTTTTCGAGGTAGGGCTCAGGCTTACCTGGAATTCACTATGTAGTCTCAGGGTAGCCTCAGTCTCACAGTGATACTCCTACCTCTGCCTCCCAAGTTCTGGGATTAAATGTGTGCACCACCATGCCTGGCATTTTGGTTTTGTAAGGTAGTGTGTTTCTCTAGCCCAGGCTGACCTGGCAGTCACCCTGTAGTCTCAGGCTGGCCTGGAACTCAAAGTGATCCTCCAACCTCTGTCCCCTGAGTGCTGGGACTAAAGGTGTGTGCCACCATGCTCAGCTTCAATAATACTTTTTAATCATTTGAAGTTGTGAAATCTCTTAAGTCCTAGAAGAAGAGATTTTTATGTTAAAATTTCTAAAATAATTTTTACCAATAAATTGCTTTGCATTGTTAAACTGACAACATACTAATAAGATACAGTAGCAAGTTTCAGGGCTAGACCTTCCTTATATTTTGGTTTAAATCACATAATATTTGATTACAGCATACAGTTAAAACCTCCTTTCTGAAGCCTGGCATTGTAGCTCATGCCTTTAATTCTAGCAAACCCCCCAAAATAGTTCAGCCCAGTTTATAAGTGTTAGAATTTCCCACATATTGTGGTTGCGGTATTTGTGGTTGCCCTTGGTAATTAAGCTATTATTTGCTTTTTTAAAAACTTTAATTATTCATTTATCTATGAGAGACAGAATGAGGCAAAGACAGGGATTGAATGAGTGAGTATGGCATACCAGAGCCTCCCACCACAACAAACGAACTCCAAGATGCATGTGCCACTTTGTGCACCTGCCTTTACATGGGTACTGGGGCATTGACCCCTGGCTCCTCTGAGCCATCTCTATTTTTATTTATTTGAGAAAAGAAGAGGGAGGAGAGAGAATGGGCACACCAGGGCCTTCAGCCACTGCAAACTAACTCCAAATACATGCCCCCCTTTTTGTATCTGGCTTACGTGGGTTCTAGGGAATTGAACCTGGGTCCATTGGCTTTGCAGGCAAGTGCCTTAACCAGTAAGCCATATCTCCAGCCCCTCTAAACCACCTGTTCAGCCTCCTTTTAAAAGAGGGAGTGAGAAGCAATCATGTAGCTTAGGGTGGCCTCCAGTTGATATTTAACACAGAATGACCTTAAACTCCTGATTCTCTTGCCTCTGCCTCCCAAATGCTGGGATTATTTATATGCACCACCATTCCCAGCTGTTAACCCAGGTATTGCTAGATGCTTGCATTTTTAAAAGTGTGTTAGAAAATTGTAATTTGATTTGAGGGATTGTGTGATTTTAGATAGGTGCTGCCTCGCCTAGTCATGCATTGAATATTGATATGATTCAGTTGCTCATTAAGGTTAATCCTGGTCTTGAGATGTATAAGAGTTATGAATATAAGCTGTAGGCCTTTATTACTTGATTTCATATTCTTTGACTATTGCTAGTTTTATATTGAAAACACATTATAAGTTCTTTGATATTTGCCATTTCTAGGTCGTATTTTAAAAAGTTCATAGTAGGATTTTTTTATGTAATGAGACTGACAATGTTGTATTTGTAGTTCTCATTCATTCAGATTAACTATTTGGAAAATAATCTTGCATTTTATTCTTGGAAGGTGCACCGTTATTTGATGGATCATGTCGTTTTATTGATCCTCAAACCATACAGTCTATCCAGCAGTGCCATTTACTTCTTAGCAACCTTAATACAGTGTTAAGCTGTTTTGCAACAGAGGCCCAAGGCATCACTGAGAGAGGTGTGTACTTTGTTTTATACAGATGAGTGTTTTATTAAATTTCACTGGTTCACTTTGAGTAAGAGTAATGTTCATGCAAGTTTTTTTCTTTCTCATGTAAATGTAAATTTCTTAAAAACATTTTATTTATTTGAGAGAGAGAGAGTATAAGCACTTCAGGGCTCTTTGCCTGGGTATGTGTCACTTTGTGCATCAGACTTTATTTGGTTATTGGGAAATTGAACCCAAGCTGTTGTGCTTTGCAAATGTACATTCAACTTGTGAGTTATCTCTCCAGGCCCAATTTTTATTTCATTTATTCATTTATTTATCAGAGAGAGGGAGAGAAAGGAAGAAGGAGATAGAATGGGCATGTCAGGGCCTCCAGACACATGCGTCACATTGTGCAGTCTGGCTTATGTGATACTGGGGAATCGAACCTGGGTCTTTAGGCTTTGCAGGCAAGTGCCACATATCCATCTCTAGCCCAGGTCCAATTTAAAAAAATACACATGTATATATATATGCAAGGAGAGTGAGGGAGAGACAGAGAAAATGGGTGCACTGTGGCCTCTAGCCACTGCAAACAAACTCCAAATGCATACACCACCACATGGATCTGGCTTGCATGGGTCCTGGCAAATTGAACCTAGATACTCAGGCTTCACAGGCAAATGCGAAGCCATCTCTCCAGCACTTTTTTTTGTTTGTTTGTTTATTTGAGAGAGTGGTCTTACCAGAGCCTCTAGCCACTTGCATATAAACTCTAGATGCTTGCACCACTTGGTGCAACTGGTTTTACTTGGGTACTGAAGAATCTAACCAGAGTCATTTTGCACGCAAGGGCCTTAACTGCTAAGCCATCTCTCCGGCCCCGTTTTTAGATTTATTTATTTATTTTTATTTATTTATTTATATACTTTTTGGTGGTAGGGTCTCACTCTAGTCCCTGACCTGGAATTCAGTATGTAGTGTCAGGGTGGCCTCGAACTCATGCCAATCCTCCTACCTCTGCCTCCCAAGTGCTGGGATTAAAGGCGTGCGCCACCACGCCCGGTTCTCTTTTATGTTTTTTTTTTTTTTTTTTTTTTTTGAGGTAAGGTCTCGTTCTAGCCCAGGCTGACATAAAATTAACTATGTAGTGTAGCCCAGGCTTACCTGGAATGCACTATGTAGTCTCAGAGTGGCCTCCATGTCAGCGATCCTCATATCACAGTCTCCTGAGTGCTGGGATTAAAGGCATGCACCACCTTGCCTGGGCTAATTTTATTTTATTTTAGTGAAAAGCTACAGAATGCTGTCAGATGTATCATTAGTCAGTGAATTACCCTAGCATTTTGGAAATTTGCTTAAGTTCATTTTGGATCAAATTAATTAGATACAAATGTCATTTATTTTATATATATATATATATATATATATATATATATATATATATATATGTATATATATACATACATACATACATATATATATATATTTGTTTAAATTTACTTTGTATATAGTTTCAAAAATTGCTTAAAAATGGTTTTGAGAAACTGTTGAGTATTTTGCATTTTCATTTGATGTTATACTCAGTTAAACCACTGACACTAACTGCTCTTTGTAGGACTGGTGGATTTACACAATAAGCATATGGTTACCCAGCTCATCTGTCAATATGCACAAATGGTTCTTTGGTTCTCTCATTCTGGACTTTTACCAGAAGGCGCAGGTAAAATAACTTACTTTACACTTAAATATTAATTGAAACATTTCCCCCCCCCCCCATTGCAGTCAGGTTCGCATTGCTGGCAGAAATCACCCAACCAAGAGCAGCTTGTGGTGAAAAAAAGGGTTTATTTTGGCTTACAGGCTTGAAAGGACGCTCTGTGATGGCAGGGGAATGGCATGAGCAGAGAGTAGACATCCCCTCGTGGCCAACATCAGGTGGACAACAGGAGAGTGCCAAACACTGGCATGGGGAAACTGGCTATAATACCCATAAGCCCACCCCCAACAATACACTGCCTTCAGGAGGCGTTAATTCCTAAGTCTTCATCAGATGGGAATCTAGCATTCGGAACAGCTAAGTTTACCGGGGACATATGAATCAAACGACTACATTCCACCCCTTGCCCCCATAAACTGATAACTATCCATGATGTAAAATGCAAGGAATTCAGTCCAACTTTAAAAGTCCCCATAGTTTATTTGTTTGTTTGTTTGATTTTGGTTTTTTGAGGTAAGGTCCCACTCTAGCCCAGGCTGACCTAGAATTTACTCTGTAGTCTCAGGGTGGCCTTGAACTCATAGCGATCCTCTTCTGCCTCCCGAGTGCTGGGATTAAAGGCGTGCACCTCCACACCCAGCTCAAAAGCCCCCATAGTTTTTATCAATCTTAATGTTGTCCAAACATCCATTCGTCCTCAATGTCTTTAACTGAGCCATAATACCAAAAAATCCCCCAGCACCCATAATGGCACAGAATACACATTCACATTGCAAAAGATGGCATTGGGCATAACAACGAAATATTCAACCAATACAAGGGTAAATATCAAACTGTGTAGCTCCAAGTCCCACAACTCATGCCAGTCACGAGTCTCCAAGTCCGATAATTCTAACCAGCAACAAGTCTCTGGAATTCCAGTTCCACCCCTCCAGCTAGGCTACTCACAGTCCTGGAAAACTTCATCCAGGGCCCGCAGCTTTCCTTAGCAGCCATCTCATGCTCCTGGCATCTCTACTGGGTCTCTACTGCAACCCACAGTTCATCCTCACGGCTCCATCTGGTCTCCATGCAGGCATCCAGCAAACCTGCTTCACACTGCCCATGGCTATATCCAAAATACAAAATACTATGTTGCAATTCAATGACTGTTGTCTTTCCTGCATTTCTATACTCAACAATAGCTGGTGGGGTGCCAATTTGTTAATCTAGGGGACAGTAAAGCCGACTTTGGAGAATAGAATATATCTTCAGCATTTAGGCCCCTTCAAAAGACTATTCTTTCTGCTGTCTCAATGCAGGTCAGATGGCCTAATCTCTGTGGTTGTAATCTGAATTGCAGCTGAACGGGCAGAAGTTTCAGCCCAAAGATTCATTTTTTTTCTGTGCCATATCCCTGTGCTCACACCAGTTCATTTCTTCACACTGCAACCATGCACAAGTTCTCACATCATGAGCATAACAGCAAGCCTCTCACACTTCTAGCCCAGTCCAAGTTAATGTTCTATAAATACAGCCAAATATCAATGTTTTTCCTTTAAGTGTTGAGATACTGTGGAAATGTTACTAATTTTGTTTTTAATCTCTTCAAAAACCAGATGACGCTGTACAGCTCTCCAGACTGCGCTACAACTACCCTGTGATTCAGAACTACTATACCAGTCATCGGCAGAAGTGTGAGCGTTTACCCAGGTGTGCTACGACTGGCCCTAGGAACCCTCCTGTCTCTGCCGCCCCAGCTCTGGGATTTCAGGTTTTACGTGGTTGCTGGGATCCAAGCTCCAGTGCTCCTGGCTGTGCAGCAAGCACTTAACAAGAATATTAACAAGAATATCCTGTCCCTGTAATTAAAATAGCCATTTCCCTCTAATTGAATGAGAGAATTGTAGAGCAGCAGGTAACATTTAGAGCAGTGTTTGACAGACAACGATTCAGGATCGAATCTCCTAGAAGCTGGTTCTTATAAGGTCATAACCATCTGAAATCTGATGCATGCTACATCTTGGGAACCAGTGCTTTAGAATGACTTCTAGAATAATGAATATGAACTTGAAAGATTGGGCATTTTAGTTGTATTTACAGGGTCTTATGTAGCTCATCCTGGACTGGAACTCTTTTTTTTTTTTTTTTAATTTTTTGAGGTAAGGTCTTGCTCTATTCTAGGCTAACCTGGAATTCACTATGTATTTTCAGGGTAGCCTCAAACTCACAACATTCCTCCTTCCTTCTGCCTCCCAAGTGCTGGGATTAAAGGCCTGTGCCACCACGCCTGGCTAGACCTGGAACTCTAGCAGAGAATCACATGAACTCCAGACCCTCCTATACCTACCTCCACTTCCTGTGTTGCTAGGATTCCCAGAGCGGGCCAACATTCCCATTTCTCAGTTCTGATTTGGTGTATTTTAATTTTTTAAAAATAAATATATTTGTTTTATTTTACTTATTAGAGAGACAAGCAGAAACAGTGTGAGTATGGGTGCACCACTGTAAATGAACTTTAGACATGTGTGCCATTTTGTGCATCTGCTTTTATGTGGATACTGGGGAATCAAACCCAGGCCATTAGGCCTTGCAGACAAGTGCCTTTAACACAGAGCCATCTCCCTGGTCCCTTATTTTAAATTCTTATATCTGGTATGTCATTGGGCAGGTTTACTATGTTTTCTGATATTGTTAATTATCAACATAAAATATATAGGAAGGGTACCTAGTACATACTGTTTTTTAATATTTTATTTTATATGTATTTATTTGAGAGAGAAAGGGAGGGAGGGCACACCAGGGCCTCTAGTCACTGCAGATGAATTCTAGATACCTTGTGCATCTGGCTTAAATAGTTGGTCCTGGTGAATTGAACTTTGGTCCTTTGGCTTTGTAGGCAAGCACCTTAACCACTAAGCCAACTCTTCAGCCCCAGTATGTTACTCTTAACAGTTTTAATAAGTAGAAACTGCTGCTGCTTTTGATACTATTAGGTGAAGAAATGGGGACTGTATCTTACCACATTGTTAAGTGTTCAATAATAATTTTTAAATGAACAAACCAGAATAAAAGACTAGTTCCAGTCGGTTTGAACTTGACTTACAGGCTTGCTGGTGACTGAACTTGAGGCTGCTTCAGGATTTGACTGCTGGGTACTACTACTTTATTCCTATAATTGTCATGTTGCTAAGTGGAGACTACTCATTCATACTGAATAATCTTTAATGTTTCCCATACTGTAGAGGGAAGTGGAACCGTGATTGTTTGATGATCGATGGACTGGTTTCTCAGTTAGGAGATCAAGTTGAAAAGTTGTGGAAACGTGACGAAGGAGGCACAGGAAAATACCCTCCTGCTTCTCTACATGTAGGTTACAGTCACGCAATAAAGAGTCTGAAAGTTGGGGAGGAAAAGGGACATACTTGGCGCAGGTTAGAGAGAAGGGACATGAGATAAAATGCACTTATTTTGGTTATCTCTTTTACAGGCACTACTTGACATATATTTATTAGACAACATTACTGAAACAAGCAAGCATTCTGTTGTATCCTTTAAATTTTCAAGAAGTATGTACTGCCAAAATCAAAAATTTAAAGTAGGAGTCACATAAGTATTTGAATTTCAGTTTCTTTAAAAAAAAAATTTATTTTAGTGCTGGAGAAATGGCCTAGCCCTGGCCTGTTTAGCCTAAGGACTCATGTTCGACTCTCCGTTTTCCACGTAAGCCAGATGCACAGTGATGCAAGTGTACAAGGTTGCCCTATGTCCACAACGGGGCGCACGTGCCTTGAGTTCCATTGCAGTGGCTGGAGGCCCTGGTGTGCTCATTTTCTCTCTCTCACTCCTCACATTAAAAAATAGGCTGATCTGTTGGGCTTGCTTCAAAAAAAAGGTGTTTTTGGTTTTTTGTTTTGTTTTGTTTTCTGTTTGTTGGTTTAATTTATTTTTGTTGGTTTTATTTATTTGCAAGCAAAGAGAATGAATGAGAATGTGTACACCAGGGTTTCTTGCCCACTGCAAACAAACTCCCATCCATGCTCCACTGTGCGCCTGGCATTGCATAGGTACTTGGGAATTGACCTGGCCCAGTAGACTATGCAAGCAAGCACCTTTAACTGCTGAGCCATCTCCTCAGCCCTGAATCTCCATTTATTTTCACACATTAGATACATATTCTTAATTTAGGATTAGTTGATTGGGCTCAGAGGCTAATGACTAACCTAAAACTATGTGCAAATTACTGTTTTTTAAAATTTTTATTTTTTTTTTATTTTTATTTATTTATTTATTTATTTTTTGAGGTAGGGTCTCACTCTAGCCCAGGCTGACCTGGAATTCACTATGGAGTCTCAGGGTGTCCTCAAACTCACGGTAATCCTCCTACCTCTGTCCCCGGAGTGCTGGGATTAAAGGCTGTGCCACCATGCCTGGCTATTTTTGTTTGTTTGTTTGTTTTGTTAAATTACTGTTTTATTTATTTATTTGACAGAGGAGCGGGAGAGGGAATGAGAATGGGTGCAAGGCCTCCAGGCACTAAAACTCCAGGCACGTGCGCTCCCTTGTGCATCTGACTAATGTGGGTCCTGGGGAATCGAACCTGGGTCCTTTGGCTTTGCAGGCAAATGCCTTAACTGCTAAGCCATCCCTCCAGCCCCAAATTACTGTTTTGATCAATTTAATTTTTATTTAGTTTCTCTGTGTGCTTGTGTACATGTTCCATAGCTTCTGGCTTTTGTATAGAATCTGGGTATCCATGTTCAGGTATTTTAAGTGTTGAACAACAGACACTTTATCTCTAAAAGGGGAAAAGTAGTGCCCTAAAATTTTGCTGGTAGCAAGTTGACATTTTCAAAGTAGGTTAACTGGAATTTGTTCTATGGTTTTGGGTGTTTTTGTTAAAAAAAAAAAAAAATTATTTATTTGAGAGAGAGAAGAAGCAGAGAGAGAATTAGAATGAGAATGGGCGCACCAGGACATCTTGCCACTGCTAACAAAACTCCAGAGGCTTTTACTACCTTGTATAATCTGGTTTATGTAGATACGGGGGAATCAAACCTGCGTCCTTAGGCTTTGCAAGCAAATGCATTAACCACTGAGGCATCTCTCTAGCTCCTGGGTTTGTGTTTTAAATTTACTAAATTACTTTCTTGTGTGTGTGTGTGTGTGTGTGTGTGTGTGTGTGTGTGTAAAACAAAGGCTTTATTTCAGCTTCTTTGTGATTATCTTCACTTATCTAAGGATAAGTGAAGTTGGCAGGGGCCTGGCTGTGCCCACATTAAATAAACTATATTCATCCTAATGCCTTGTGAGTACAAGACTTTTAAGCCTCGTTTACTGCTACATTCTGTTGCTACATAGGTTAAGATGTATTTTAGGTCTTCTCTTTTTGTTTATTGTCCTTAATGTTTTTTTAAAGACCATTTATTTGTTACTTGATATTATGTATTCCTTTCCAAACAAAATGGATACTCCCATTGAGTCTTTTCCAACTGCCTTTGCCATTTCCTGGGGCCAAGTTAAGCTTGTTCAAGGATTTTGGCTGATAGACCATAATGATTATGAGGTAAGTTTGTAGTTCACTTAGAATATACAGTTTTGTAAGTTACTAGGGTTGGAAAGATGAGTAGACTAAATTTGATATTTAAGATGATATAGTCTTCTAGAGATAACAAAAGTTAAGTACTACCTTCATTAAGCACTACTTTAAGTGGCTAAAATTCAAGTTCATAACCTCAGTTTAATTGCTCTCTAAAGCATGAATAATTATAAGTAGTATAAACAATGCTGGTATGAGAGATGCTTGGCGTTTGTGGTGAACCACAGAAGCAAGATGTGGTATTTAGGTATGAAGTTGGTGTGAAAAGATGATATAATAATGAGGTATAAAAAGCATGAATCATAGATTAGTTCTTTTCAGTCCATGTTTAAACTTATATGTATATTGTTCAATATTGCTTGCCTTTTTAAGGGCTAACTACTTTGCCAAACTTCAAAGAACTATTGCCCAGTATTCTTCATATCATTTTTGCAGAATGGATTAGACCTTCTGTTTCACCCAGTTACTGCAAAGCCTGCACCGTGGCAGCATTCAAGGATCATCCAAGCCTTCATGAGTCAGGGGGAGCACAGACAGGCCCTGCGGTATATTCAGACCATGAAGCCAACAATGTCCAGCAGCAGTGATGTTATCCTTCACCTCACTGTTTTGCTTTTTAATAGGTAAGAACTTCCTTTGAAGGTGAAAACTTTATCATGTGCATTAATAATACAGTTGATGGAAGGGCTGTAGATGGCCCAGGGGTTAAAGCACTTGGTTGCATAGCATGAAGGCATTGGTTTGATACTCCAGTCCCACTTAAAACTATATGTACAGAGGCACATGCATCTGAAGTCCATATGCAGAGGCAGGAAGCCCTGATGGATGTGTTCATTCTCATTCTGTCTCCCCCCTCCCACTTCCTCTTCTCTGTCAAATAAATAAATAAAATACTTTAAAAAAAAGAAGACTTGTTGGACTGGAGAGATGGTTTAATGGTTAAGGTGCTTGCCTGCGAAGCCTAAGGACACAGGTTCGATTCCCCAGTACCCACATAAGCCAGATGCACAAGGTTGCACATGAGTCTGAAATTCATTTGCAGTGGCTAGAGAACCTGGTGCAGCCATTCTCTCTCTCTCAAATAAATAAATAAATAGATAGATAGATAAATGAAATATTTAGAAAAAATAAAGAATTGATGAGCTGGGTGTGGTGGCATATGCCTTTCATCCCAGCATTTGGGACGCCAAGCTAGGAGAATAGCTATGAGTTCAAGGCTGGCCTGGGACTGCATAGTGTATTCCACGTCAGCCTGGGCTAGAGCAAGACCCTACTTCTGAAAAACATAAAAATTATAATTAGAAATGTTATTTTAGAGAGAAAAGAGTATGGGTTTTCTAGGGCATCTTGCTGCTGCAAAAGATCTCTAAATGCATGTGCCATTTTGCACATATGGCATTGCATGGGTACTGGGGAATTAAACCCAAGCCAGCAGACTTTGCAAGCAAGTGCCTTTAACCACTGAGCGATTTCACCAGCTTCCCAACTTGTATTTTAGTGATTTTTTTTTTTTTTTTCCCCAGGTAAGGTCTCTAGCCCAGGCTGACCTGGAACTCACTCTGTATGTTCCAGGCTGGGCTCAAACTCACAGCAGTCCTTCCTCTGTCTCTCTAGTGCTGATATTAAAGACGTTCACCACCACTCCTGGCTCCAGCTTGCATTCAAAACATTAGTTGCAAGTTCAGAATATGTAAACAGTTTTAGCTGCTGCTTAATCTTTTCTTTATCCTCCTCTTCCTCTTCTTCTTCTGCTTATTAAGGTATTGGAGTTCAAAACCGGGACCTTACATTTGTTAGGAAAACAGCTACTTTGACTACTCCCTGAAAACTTAAATATACCCCTGCCAGCCTTGTGTTATTGTATGGTACCCTAGCTTGTTATGAGTAGTTCCAGTAGCTACACTCCTTTTACTTAGAATTCTCCAAGGTTTTCCCTGTACTCATTGCTACCCAGTCTAGACTGACCTAGAGCTCATGTTGTTCTGCTTCCACTTTTTTTTTTTTTTTTTTTTTTTTTTTTTTTTTTGGTTTTTCGAGGTAGGGTCTCACTCTATCCCAGGCTGACCTGGAATTCATTGTGGAGTCTCAGGGTGGCCTCGAACTCATGGCGATCCACCTACCTCTGCCTCCCGAGTGCTGGGATTACAGGTGTGTACCACCACACCTGGCTGTTTCCACTTCTTAATTTTTTTTTTAATTTATTAGAGAGAGAGAGGCACTGATAGAGAATGGGCGCACCAGAGCCTTCAGCTGCTGTAAGTGAACTTCAGATGCATGCACCACCTTGTGCATATGGCATATGTGTGTCCTGGGGAACTGAACCTAGGTCATTTGGCTCCACTGCACAAATAACTGCAGTGCATAATGCCTGTAATATTGGGAGGTGGAGACGGGAATCAGAGGTGTCCAAGCTCATCTTCAGGTATATAATAAACTTAAGCCAGCATGGTCTGTGTGAGACCTTGTCTCAAAAATAAAAAAGAAATGGCCTAGAGAGGTGGCTTAGTGGTAAAGGCGTTTGCCTGTGAAGCCTAAGGATCCAGGCTCGATTCCCTAGTACCCATGTAAGCCAGATGGACAAAGTTCATTTGCAGTGGCTGGAGACCCTAGAGTCTTCATTCTTTCTCCTCAAATAAATAAAATGTCTTTAAAAAAAAAAAAAACAAGAACTAATAGAATTACACGTAAGATTATACAGTGGACTGGTTTGCATAGCCTTATATGAAGTAGATAATACACTTAGAAAAGTATGATTATGTGGTTGGCAAGATACATAATTGTAATTCAGTGGTCAAAGGCGCTTGCAAAGTCTGTGTTTGATTCCCTCGTACCTGTGTTAAGTCAGATGCACAAAGTGGTACATGCATCTGGAGTTCTTTGCAGCATCAAGAGGCCCTGGTACACTCATTCTTCCTTTCTCTTTCCTCTTTTTGTTTGCAAGTACATACATACATAAATACATGTATGTGGCTAAAGGTAGTATTAATGATCATGGAGATGGATATTGGTAGTCCTGGCAAGTATACTTTGAGAAAATATAGATAGATGGCTTTTGAGCATTTTATGAAACTTTTCTAAACTAAATTTTGATATTGATTTCAGGTGTATGGTTGAGGCCTGGAATTTATTGCGGCAAAATTCTAATAGAGTGAATATAGAGGAATTACTAAAGCACACTTATGAAGTCTGTCAGGAAATGGGCTTAATGGAGGATTTACTGAAGCTGCCATTTACAGACACTGAGCAGGTAATCATTTGCCAATGTAAACTTATCAGAAAGTCAAAGTCACTTGATAGTTTACAAATCTGTCATCTTCTTCCTAGGAATGTTTAGTGAAATTTTTGCAGTCCAGTTCCAGTGTTCAGAATCATGAATTCCTCCTGGTCCATCATTTGCAGCGTGCCAATTACGTTCCTGCCTTGAAGCTGAACCAGACTCTGAAGATTAATTTTACGGTATGATTAAAGTTCTCTCATTGTGCAGGACAAGAAAATAATGGAAAGTTGAAGAGTTCTTGGTTGATTTGTTGTTCAAGAGGGAACAGTTTGGTAATCACTGTGCCTTACATTGCTTGAACTTGGAGAATCCTCATCTTTGTGAATTACTGGGAGCTGGCACTTATTACCATCTAATTCTGTATTTGCCATTTATGCTTTGAAGCCTGATCACAATCTTGTCCCAGAGTGAGCACTGCAGTCATGGCAAATGATTAAAGGAAAGAGAGCAGCATCAGGGTGGGCTTCATCATGCAGAGAGCATTGGGCTTTAAGGATTAGACCCATGTGTGCCTCACAATAGTCTTTGAGCCTTGGTTTTCTCATCTGAAAAATGAAAATATCTTGTGAGGATACACTGAAGCACTTGTCCAGTTTCATGTTGCATGATACATATAGATGAGTAGTAAGTGATCACCACTTTGTTCATTCATTGTGGAGGATTGAGTCTTGGTAGTAATTATTTGTAATGTATTGGTGGATGAGCAACCAGGTCAATAGGTGTATGACATCTGATTTGGAACAAATATAAGTAGAAGGGTATTTGTAATTATGTTTTTTAATTTTTTTAAATTTTATTTATTTGAGAGAGAGAATGGGCGCGCCAGGGCCTCCAGGCACTGTTAACGAACTCCATACGTGCGTGCTCCCCTTGTGCACGAGGGTCCTGGAGAGTCGAACCAGGATCCTTTGGCTTTGCAGGCAAACACCTTAACCACTAAGCCATCTCTCCAGCCCCTGTAATTATGTTTTAAATGGTAAATGTATATGTATAGCACCTAACATTTTGAACGTTAAATTTTGGCCAATTATTGTATGTTCTGTAGAATGATCGTGATCCTTGTTTGCGGGAGAGATCAGTGGCTCGGAATTCTATACTAGACCAGTATGGGAAAATCCTTCCTAGAGTTCAGCGAAAATTAGCCATTGAGCGAGCTAAACCTTATCATCTATCAACATCAGTTTTTCGAGAAGGTAAGGTTTCAATAAAGAACGTCTAAACCCTTGGGCTAGAAAAGATACTGAATGATTACCTTTCTGAAACGTCACTGTCATGTCCTTTTTGTTCATATGTTTGCTTCATATTCTTTTCATTAAAATCTTACTGGTTAGAGTTATCATTAAATGCCCAATTCTTCATTTTTCAGTTACTAGACCCAAACCATTATCAGCATTTCCAAAGAAAGCAGTCACAGGGACAGTGTTAACGAGATCCACTTTCATCAATAACGTATTGTCGAAAATTGGAGAGGTGTGGGCAAGCAATGAACCTAGAAATAGCATCTCACTTTACAATAGGTATGTCTTATGACATCTACTTGGTAAAACAATTTAAATATTTTGCTTTTGTGTGTGTGTGGTGTCTGCGTCTGTGGTGTGCGCATATGTATGTGCCTTTGCGGTGCCCAAGCACTTGCCTGTGGCAGGGTGCACTTACCTGTGGTTTTCGGAGTGATTAATTTTGCATGTCCCACTCCATCACCATTCTTTTCTTTTTTTAATTTTTCTTATTTTTATTTATTTATTTGAGAGTGACATACAGAGAAAGAGGCAGAGAGAGAGAGAGAGAGAGAAAGAATGGGCGCGCCAGGGCTTCCAGCCACTGCAAACGAACTCCAGACGCGTGCACCCCCTTGTGCATCTGGTTAATGTGGGTCCTGGGGAATCGAGCCTCGAACCGGGGTCCTCAGGCTTCACAGGCAAGCGCTTAGCCGTTAAGCCACCTCTCCAGCCCTTTGTTTTGTTTTTTGAGGTAACTTGTCAACCCTGATCTAGGCTGACCTGGAACTATGTAGTCTCAGGGTGGCCTCGAACTCTCCATGATCTTCCTACCTCTGGCTCCTGAGTGTGCCACCACGCCCGGCCACTATTCTTATTTAATCTGGAATCTCCTGCTAATCCCAGAGGGCCCCCCTCCCCATCTCTGGCAATTCCTGAGTCTCCTCTGCTAAGGGGTCAGGGTTACATGTACTCTTGGCCATAACTATCTGCTTAACGTGGGTTCTGCAGATTTTAATTCATATTTTTAATTCTGATTTTTTTTTTTTTTCCCCCAAGGTAGGCTCTCTACCCCAGGCTGACCTAGATTTCATTATGTAGTCCCAGGGTGGCCTCAGACTCATAGTGATCCACCTACCTCTGCCTCCTGAGTGCTGGGATTAAAGGCATGCGCCACCCTGCGTGGCTTTAATTTAGATTTTAATTCACCTCATGCTTGCACAGGAAGTGCCCTTAAGAACTGAGCCTTCTCTCCAGCCCTTTAAGTACTTTTTAACATCATGCTTCATTCGTTGCTGCTAAGCTTATTAGTGAGAATGAAAAAGAAAAATTCAAGCCATGCATGGTGGTACACACCTGTAATCTTAGCACTTGGGAGGCTGGAATAGGAAGATTGCCATGAGTTTGAAGAAAGCCTGGGGCTACAGAGTGTTTCAAGTTAATATTTAAAAGTGAACTATGTTTATTATTTTGAAAAAATGTAGAGTTGTACAAAGAATGGAAGCCCTTTCCTCTTTCAACTTAACAGCACTTTATGATCCATGTGATACATAATTAAAAATTAAACTTTTATTTATTTTTTTTTGTAGTCCTAAAATACAACCATCTCCTGTAGCATGTTCTTTCCCACCTCCAGAACTGCCAGAGGCATTTGTTGGAACGCCAATCACAAAATCATCACAGAAAATTTCTAGGTGAGACTTTTGTTAAATTCTCTCTCTCTTTCTGTCTTTTTTAATGTGTGTGTCTATTTTTGTGTGGGGGTAGCAGGCACACACCTGCTACAAGGTGTTGGTCCTCCAGATCACTGGAATTACAGGTTGGCTGCTGTGTCCACCTGGTATTCACATTGGTGCTGGGGATCTGAACTTCTGTACTCGAACTTGCTTGGCGAACTATTTATGCCTAGCTGAAAGTTTGTTTGTTTTTTTAAATATATTTAATTTATTTATTTGAGAGAGAAAAACAATGGGTGTGCCAGGGCCTCCAGCCCCTGCAAATGAACTGCAGACACATGCTTCCCCTTGTGCATCTGGCTTACGGTGGAGTCCTGGAGAGTCGAGCCGGGATCCTTTGGCTTTGCAGGCAAATGCCTTAACTGCTAAGCCATCTCTCCAGCCCTGAAAATTGTTTTTTATAATTAGTATTGAATGTTGGTTAAGCTTTGTCTTAGGCCTACTAAAATGTTTTATGTTGCTTAGATGTAATAATATTTGATCTAATGGATTAGTCATGAAAGTTTTACATCTAAGGTGAAATTGTGATCATATCTTTAAAACATGAAGTAGTTGAGTACATAGATTGTTAATTATTTATCCTGCATAAGAATGCCTATGATGCAAATTCCTTTGTTTATTTTTATTTATTTGAGAGCGACAGAGTGAGTGTGTATGAGTGCGCCAGGGCCTTCAGCTACTGCAAACAAACTCCAGATGCATGCGGCCGGCCACCCTGTGTATGATGCAAATTTCTGACCTAGTTTTATTAAGGACAAATTCACATTCATTTTATACAAATAGAGTTGACTTTTGATACTAATAAGATTTTGGTTATAAATTTATATAAAAACCAAAGATATTTGTAGTGCTTTCATAATTAGTCATATTTTTCGTTTGAAATAATTTTCCAGTTTTCAGATTGAATTGAGTTGGATGGTTTCCTTTTGCCCTCAGGCATGTCTTTTTTTTTTTTTTTTTTTTTCCCCGAGGTAGGGTCTCACTCTAGCTCAGGCTGACCTGGAATTCACTCTGTAGTCTCAGGGTGGCCTCGAACGCACGGAGATCCTCCTACCTCTGCCTCCCAAGTGCTGGGATTAAAGGCATGCGCCACCACGCCTGGCTTCAGAATGCTGTTTTCGATGGAAGCTATTGTTAGCAGTATGCTTTAATTCTAACTGATTCCTCAAGCCACTTTTTCTTAGTTTCTTTTTACTTTTAGTAAAATGGGAAATCTCTTTAACCTAGAGGTTTTGGACCTTTAGAAGAAGTTTTGTGAGAAACTTTTTTTTTTTTTTGGATTTTCAAGGTGGAGTCTCACTCTAGCTCAGGCTGACCTGGAATTCACTATGTACTCTCAGGGTGGCCTTGAACTCATGGTGATCCTCCCACCTCTGCCTCCCAAGTGCTGGGATTAAAGGTGAGGCCCAACACGCCCAGCTGTGATAACCTTTTAAAGCCAGTATTAACTTAGAAGGACGAGATCTAATGGTTGTCATGTATAATTCCTATGTTTTTGCTATGAATTAATTTCTTACTTATACTATTTCTGGAAGTTATATTAAATGAATATATATTTTCCTGAAGTAATATTTACATGTGGGTTATATTTAGCACTAAATACACAATTTTTGTAATAAAATGAAATAATGAATTCTTTGTTTACATTTATATTCAACTACAGATTGCTGGATTTGGCTGTTCACCCTGTCCCCCAGCCTTCTCAGTATTTGGAGTTTATTTCTCAAAGCCCTACAAAATCTCCTTTGTATCTGCTACCCAGCTCATTGCCACAAAATTCACAATTTAAAAGGCCACTTCATAATATCTCCAAGCCTTCAGAATTACTTTTACTTGAAACTCCTCTTATAGTTAAGGTTAGTATGACATTGATCACTCATATAGTCATATAGAGTTAGTATTTTTCATGTAGCACAGAGAAAATAAGAGATTGATTTCTGCTGCCTGTGGGGTAGTCAGCTGCAGTAAGGATTTTCTTTTGTTTATGGCTATTTGCAAAATGCTATATTTATAAATTCACAAACAGTTGACTGAATTTATCTTTTATTGTTTAGTGTTGACAGTCACATTGGCTGGAATGTAATACAAGGCTGTGTATCATAAATTGTTCTTTACAAAATGCTTTTGTGTAGTTTCATTTTCATGTCACCACCGTTCCCTCCTCTCCCCTCCCGCGCCCATAGGGTCTCACTCTAGTCCTAGCCAGGCTGACCTGGAATTCATTATGGAATCTCAGGGTGGCCTTGAACTCATGGTGATCTTCCTACCTCTGCCTCTCTAGTGCTGGGATTAAAGGTATGTGCCACTATGCCTGACTCATTTTCATATATTCTTTGTTGCTGATAGTCATTGGGCTAATATTTCTTTTTCTTAAGCACATTTGGTTTTTTAAGTTTATTTTGTTTTTCTTAGTCCTTTGAAACTATAAACAGTTACTCCTTACTATTATCAGTTGATCTTTAAGTGGCTTTTCTTCTGTTCATGATCAAAATTCCCAGCTATGCCGGGCGTGGTGGCGCACGCCTTTAATCCCAGCACTTGGGAGGCAGAGATAGGATCCCCGTGAGTTTGAGGCCACCCTGAGAGGTCAGCCTGGGCTAGAGCAAGACCCTACCTCGAAAAATCCAAAAAATAAAAACACACAAAATTATCAGCTAAGAAAACAGCAAAACTGGAGGTTGAAGTGAGTATAGGAATGGCTCAGTGGTTAAAGTGGCTTGCTTGCAAAGCCTGATGGCAAGCCAGATGTACAAAGTGGCACATACATCTGGAGCTTGTTTGCCATGGCAAGAGACCCTCATAACTCCCCCCCCAGTACATACATAATTTTAAAAAGAAAACCAAATTTGTGATAGCTGGTAGTAATAGACTTCAAATTTTTATTTTTACATTGCTACCTCTCAGACTTCTATTGTTTTGATTTTGGATTTAGGGAGAAGTACATGTATGTGATGTACATATGTGTATATTTATTTACAGTGCAGGTGTGTCCTGTCACACGCTACTCTTCTTTTTGAGACAGGGTCTTAACTGAAGGTAGAGTTCAGCAATTTGGCTAGACTAGGTAGCTAAGCCCTAGGGATCTTTGCCTTCCTGGTGTTGGCATTATAGGTGTGCACCACTGTGCCCAGCTTTGATATGGGTGCTGGAGACTCAGGTCCACATGTTTGTATAAGCACTTAACCCATTGAGCCCTTTCCCCAGGTGGATTTTTTTTTGGTGAGATGCTGTCACTGTGTCACTGGGATTCAATATGTAGTTCAAGCTAGCTTGGTTTTCTTGACATAGCTCCAAGTGTTAGCACTGTAGCTATGTACCACTTCTTTAAATTTCTTTTCTAAATTACTTGTTCATTTTTCTGTATTAAATCCCAAAAGCATACTTCGTTTTTCTTGTTGGTTGTTAATAGCGAATCTAAAGAATTTCTTTTGTGTGTGTGTGTGTGTGTGTGTGTTTGGTTTTTCGAGGTAGGGTCTCACTCTAGCTCAGGGTGACCTAGAATTCACTATGGAGTCTCCGGGTGGCCTCGAACTCTCCGCGATCCTCCTGCCTTTACCTCCCGAGTGCTGGGATTAAAGGCGTTCGCCACCACACCCATCTAAGAATTCTTAACTTTTATGTGGGTAATAGGGAATTAACCTCGGGTTGTCAGTTTTGCTGCAAGCCCATAAAAGCAGGTGCACAAAGTGCCACATGCATTTGGAGTTTGCGGCTAGAGACCCTGGCATGCCCATTCTCTGTCGCTCTGCTTGCAAATAAATTAATATATAATAATTTTTTTAAATGTTACTTAACAGCCTTCTGAAGAACCTCATCCCACCCTGCAACATATCATCACAGAGGTGGTGTGGTAACTGAGCCTCCAAAGGCAGTCTAGCCAGGCGCGGTGACACACACCTTTAAATAATTTAGTTAGATGATTTATTGTTTTATTTGGCAATGTATTTTTATGAAATTCAAAGATTTTTTTTTTGTTTGTTTTCGAGGTAGGGTCTCTAGCTTAGGCTGCCCTGGAATTCACCCTATAGTCTCAGGGTGGCCTTGAACTCACTGTGATCCTACCACCTCTGCCTCCCAAGTGCTGGGATTAAAGGTGTGCACCCATCCTCGCTCTCTCTCAATCGCTCCCTCTTTCTGTTTCTAACATATTAAAATTAAAAAAAGCATTTAAAAATATAGAGATAATTTTCTTTTTTTTAAAAAGAATACTATTTTAATGAGAGGGAGAGAGAATGGGCGTACCAGGGCCTCCAGCCACTGCAAACCAACTCCCAGACTCATGTGCCCGCTTTTGCATCTAGCTTACATGGGTTCTGGGGAATTGAACCTGGGTTTTTTGCCTTTGCAAGCAAGCACCTTAACCACTAAGCCACCTCTCCAGCTCTATAATTTTATGTTTCATAACCTTTTATATAGACAGCTCTAGTATTTTTTGATGATTTGAGAATAATATGAACCCATTAACTCAAATTACTCTGCTTGCCATAGGTAAATCCCTTTATGAACATTATTGACGGTGTACCCTTTGTCTTTGCCACAGAAAGCTAAAGCCTTGGCTATGTCCGTTGCCTCTTCGGGGTTTGCCGAGTTTACTCCTCCGTCCATCCTGAGGTCTGGTCTTCGAACTTCTCTAGCATCCCCCTCTCTGTCACCAGGGAGGTCTCTCACTCCCCCTTTACGACTTAAAGAAACGAAAATTTCCTTCATGGAGGAAGGTGTGAGCACAAACTGGACTGCTGGGGTAAGTTTGATAGAAGGGAGAAAAGACAAATTTTTGTAAGATAAATTAAGATCACTGTACATTTTTGTAGGCAGTTTTACAGATAGTCCTGAAAGTGGAAAACAGTTCTGAGAGAAACTTTTTAGAACATAAGCTTAGCCAAATCCATCGTTTTACAATAGAAGGGCAGAGAAATACCTAAGTTGTAGTTTGTTTGAGAAAGATAAGGAGAGAAATAGGGGCAGAGAAAAAATAAGCAAGCCAAGGTCTCTAGCTACTGTAAATGAACTCCAAATGCATGTTCCACCTGGTACATCTGACTTTAAGTGGGTACTGGGAAATCGAAGCTGGGTCCTTAGGCTTAGCAGGCACGTGCCTTAAGTGTTAAACTATCTCTCCAGCCCGAAAACATGAATATTAATATTAATATTAGAGGGTTTTGTGGGAGGGGGGTGCATGCAGATTTTGAGGTAAGGCCTCAATCTAGCACAGGCTGACCTGGAATTCACTATGTAGTCTCAAGGTGACCTCAAACTCACAGTGATCCTCCTACCTCTGCCTCCCAGGTATTTAGATTAAAGGGGTTCACCACCATGCCTAGCTTTACAGAGAGGATTTGGAAAAATACAAAATGTCGAAAGTGTGGGTACATTTGGGTTGGATAGCTTATGACTAGACTGATAATGTAATTTTCTTTTCATAAACTTAACAGGCTATTGATGTTAGTACACCTTTCCATAAGTGTGGGCTTCCAACAGAGGGTGGATGGCTGAAGAGCAATGATAGAAGTCCATCTCCTCCCTTGGAGGGCTCTGAAAAGGACCATCAAGAAGTGGATGCTCGGTCACAGGGTAAACCCTCACAGAGTCCAGAGAGACTGGATGTGAGCAAAGACAGCAGTGATTCTACCCGATCAGACCAGACTACCTTAGAGTATCATGATGCTCCGTCACCAGAAGACTGTGAAGACGGTGGTTTTATGCCCTCCAAGCCCACAAGCACGTCCTCAGAACTAATTACCAACTCAGCTGAACACACTGAGAAGAGGGGTGATGACAATGACTTTGAGTCCAAAGACTCTCCTGCAGACGTGGGGAAGCAAATAGGTAAGACTCATTTTTACATACTCAGAGTGGCCATTGCTGTCCATCCCTCAGTAAAATTTAAGTAGATTATTTGCTACCTTAAGAAAACTGTCAAGCATGGTGGCACATGCCGGTAATGCTAGCACTCTAGAGGCGCAGAGAGAGGAGGATCACTGAGTTCGAGGCCACCATGAGACTACACAGTGAATTCCAGGTCAGCCTGGGCTAAAGTGAGACCCTACCTCAAAAAAACTTAGAGGGAGGAAAGAAGGAAGGAAAGAAGAAGGAAGGAAGGAAGGAAGGAAGGAAGGAAGGAAGGAAGGAAGGAAGGAAGGGGGAGGGGAAGGGAAGGGAAGGGAAAAGGGAAAGGAAGGAAAAGTACCAAGGCTACATAATCATGCTTACAGTCTACACAAAATGCATAGATTGTATTCTGTCAGTTTATGAGTATGGCTTATTTTGTTTCAAGAGTAGGTGAGTGTTGGGCTTCGTTTATATTTGTTGCTCTGATTTATTTTGAGGCAGGGTCTCATCCTAGCCCTAGCCCAGGCTGATCTGGAACTCACTCTGTGACTTTGAACTCGTGGCTTCAGCCTCCTGTGTGCTGAGATTAAAGGCATGAGCCACCATTCCCAACTAGATAAGGTATTTGAAGGACAGAGAATTTACATGAGCTACTTTTTTGTTTAACCATGACATTTGGGGAAAAACAAACAAACAAACAAAAACAGTAATGTTTCAAGAAGGAAATGTAACATGTTGAAGTATGCAGTATGTCTTCAATAATTATGGGAACTGATTCTGACTTTAGGACTAGATGATTCTTACAATTTTTAACTTGTCTACCAGCCCCAGTTTGTCAGAATTCTACTCAGAAACCAGCATTGCCTCCCCATCCACCCAAGGTAGAGTTGTACTGTAGCCCATGCTCACCTGGAACTCATTCTGTAGTTCTATGTTGGCCTCAAAGTCATGGTGATCCTCCTTCCTCTGCTTCCCAAGTGCTAGGATTGAAGGAGTGCATTACGTTTTTAAATGTTCTGTATTCTACTGCAATATTCCTTTTGATTCACCACAAATCTAAGAATGTCTAGAGGGCCACGAATCTATTGCCTTAATACTCATTTACCTGTCACACATTTTGTTGTTTTGCAGTGGTAGTGCGTTGAGCCAGGTCTTCTGTGCCTAGCAAGCTTGTTGGTGGTGTTTACTTGTTTAAAAAAATACTTCGGCTGGGCAGGTGGCACACGTCTTTAATTCCAGCTCTTGGGAGGCAGAGGTAGGAGGATCACCGTGACTGTGAGGCCACCCTCAGACTACAGAGTGAATTCCAGGTCACCCTGAGCTAGAGTGAGACGAGACTTAGGGGAGGAAAAAAAAAAATACTTCGAGTCCCTAAAATATGGGCTCCATTAATTCCTCCCAACCCCATTGTTTGTGCTTGCTGATGAGTATGAGATATGACTAAGTGGAACATAATACTGCTTCCTCCTCATCACATAGAGCATAGCAAACCATATGGAGAAAGATTTAACAGTGCAATTTGGTTGATACTAGTGGAACAACAGGAAGAAGACAAGACTTAGTGTTGGTGGATTAGAAAATTTTACTTGTTTTTATATTTATCCTGTTATTTGGCTTTTACTCTGTAAAACTAAATACCCATATAAGTACATTCTTTGCAAGATTATTTGCTGGCTAGGCTGAATTAAGGTACCTTTCTTTCCTCCTCCTCCTTTTTGGTTTTTTCAAGGTAGTGTATCACTGTAGCCCAGGCTGACCTGGAATTCACTATGGAATCTTCAGGGTGGCCTAAAACTCACAACAATCCTCCTACTTCTGCCTCCCGAGTGTTGGGATTAAAGGCGTGCACCACCACGCCAGGTTGAATTAAGGTTTCTTAACAAATGAGTCCACTGAAGTTTGGAATGTGAAGTCTTTAGCAGACATAAATGTTATTAATTGCTCTAAAATCTTGAGGACTCTGGGGATTGGAAAGATGGTTCAGTGGTTAAAGGCCCTTGCTTGTAAAGCCTGCCAGTCTGTACGTTCAGTTCCCCAGCCACCCATGTAGAGCAGGACGGTGTTCGTTTGCAGCTGCTAGCTACCCTGGCGTGCACATACACAGGGAAACAGCTAAATAAATGATATTAGAAAAGCTTTTCTGACTTTCTTCATAAATGCCATATGTAAAATGTGCATTGCTTTTAAAAGAATGCTTTTTTTAGGGCTGGAAAGATGGCTTAGCATTTAAGGTGCTTCCTGTAAATCCAGACCCATGGACTCTAGGACTCTCGTAAGCCAAATGCACAAGGGAGTGCATGTATCTAGAGTTCATCTGCAGTGCCTGAAGGCCCTAGCATGCTCATTTCTTTCTCTTGACTCTTTCTCTCCCTCCCATAAATAAATAAAATGTTTTTTAAATAATTATTTATTTATTTATTTATTTGAGAGGGAAAGAGGCAGAGTGGGGACGGGTAGAGAGAATGGGCACACCAGGGCTTCCAGCCATTGCAAACGAATTCCAAATGAGTGTGCCACCTTGTGCATCTGGCTTACATGGGTCCTGGGGAATCGAACCAAGGTCCTTTGGCTTCATAGGCAAATGTCTTAACTGCTAAGCCATCTCTCCAGCCCTAAATAAAGTATTTTTTAAAACAGAATGCTTTTTATTCATTTGAGAGCTGCAGGTAGAGAGAAGGGGCACAGTAGGGCCGCCAGCCACTGCAAACGGACTCTAGACATATGCCTCACCTTGTGCCTGGGTCCTTTGGCTTCCTTCACAGGCAAGCGCCTTAACTGCTAAGCCATCTCCTCAGCCCCCCAAAATGCCTCTTAAAAGTATTTTTATTCATTGAGAGAGAGAATGAGAATGAGTGTGGCCATGCCTGGGCCTGTTGCCACCACAAATGAACTCTAAATGCGTAGATTGTATCGTAAATCTGATTTTATGTCAGTACTAGGAATTGAACCTAGACTGGCAGCCATTGCAAGCAAGCAAGCAACTTTTTTTGTTTGTTTGTTTGTTTGTTTGTTTTTTGTTTTTCGAGGTAGGGTCTCACTCTAGCCCAGGCTGACCTGGAATTCACTCTGTATTCTCAGGGTGGCCTCGAACTCATGGTGATCCTCCTGCCTCTGCCTCCCAAGTGCTGGGATTAAAGGCGTGCGCCACCACACCCGGCAAGCAAGCAACTTTTTAACCACTGAGTCATCTCCCCTGCCTCAGCACTGCATTTTCCAAAAAATTTTTTTTTATGTCCTGTATTCTATTGAAATATTTAAATGGTAAATATGAAAGAAGAATGTCCATAGCAGTATCATCTGCCTCTTTGGATATTGAAGATTGAGTCAGTGTGTGTGCAGTCCACTTGAAGCAATGTCAGCTCAGCTGAAGTGAGATGGAAGTTAAGGGCCGTGCTTCTTGAGCAAGTCCTAGACGCTGGGAGGAATTGCTGAGCCTCGTGACTAGGATAAGCATGCTCAACAAAGCAGATGGCAAGCCAACAGCTTCTTGAAAGTAGTCATTCAAGACAATGAGTAATTTGAAAGCATTTAGCATAAATAATGTTATCTGTAATTTCTAGGCACTATAGAAGTTGCAGGGGCAGCACATTCAGAATTTAATCACGTGAGTCTCAATCAAGGAGTTGAAGCTTCTCTTTGTATGTCATCAGTCCATGAAGGGTAAGTTTATAGCAACAAATTGGAATGCTTTTTTTTTTAAAAAAGTTCTGATTAAACTGAACCCATACTAATACTGTATATGTATCGGAACTTATTTAGAATAATTGTGTCTTCATTTGGTTGTGTCTCTTGTTGAAAATCTTCAGGTGTACAATTGTTACCATGTAATCTTGCAAATCTACTAGATATTCTTTGAATATACACATATAACAGTTACGGCAGAACTCACCTTCTTGGTGATTGTGGTTTTGTTGGAAGACCTAACACTTCACTCATTCCCACGCTCCTCTTTTTAATAGTTTCAGGAGGATCAAGTGCCTCAGACAGTTGGTCCACTATCTTCTCCACAGTTAAATTCTGTATCATTTGGTTAATGGGAATGCTTCCCCCTAACTCAAGGAATGCATAGTGCTAGGAAAGGGACAGTAAGTAGTAAATAGTAAAGGACAATGCTTGCTACCTGAAATATAGTCTAGTCAGATGTATTGTGCATGCACACTTGTATTGTAATTCAAGCATTAGGAAGCTCAGGAAGGCAGGAAGATTCTCGAGTTTCAAGCCTCTGGGCTGCAAAGTGAGACTCCATCTCAGGAACAGACAGAAAGAACCCGCAGTCTAACTGATTGGTTTCCCATCCCAGCTTATGGTCAGTTGCAAGGTCAGCAACTACTGGTAGAATATATATTAACATGCAACTTTATTGAGAGCTAGCTACATAATGAAGCAGATGAGTACAGAAATACCTCTGGTGCGTTTCTAGACTAGACACAAGTTCTGTAGTAGGAGCAACTTTGCACAGGGCAAAAATAAACGATGACTTCAGTTATCTATAGGTAGTTAGAAAAAGTAAAGTTCTCCTACATCAAGCTCAGTCACATACTTAACTACTGAGAATAGAAATCTCACTGAATAACTGCAGACTTTGTTCAACCCTAATGAAAAAAAAGTGGGAGAAACTAATGTGAAAGAATTGTCTAGATTTTTCTATTGCTTGTTTGTGATTTTTCATTTAAACCGAGTGTTATTTGTGTGATGGGTTAATCGGTCACTACAACAGTCACAAAGTAGAACATTCATATGAGAATGTAGGTGAATATTCAGGGTCTTGGTAAACCAATTCCTGTTGTACTACAAACTTGCTGGACATGTGAAAGAGATTTATTGTTGGTTCTCAAACTATTGCTTTAGACATCATAATTGAAGCAGTTCTCCGAAAGACCTATAAATAAATGGGAATTTGTTTAAAAACCTGTTTTTAATACTTGGCATGCTCTAGTTGGGGTTTAGGGAAAAGCTAGTTCAGAATAGAGAGGAGCCACTGTCAGAATGTTCTCCAAGTTATTTTCTCTTAATCTTATCTGTTAACATTAAGATAGTGGACCTGAGCCTGCCGAGTCATAGGAAATATTGTATTCTTGATGGATTTACCTGAAAAATGTAGTCACTGATTATTAAAATTGTCTGAACTGTAACATATTTGCAGGCACATAGAAATCCTTTTTCTGTACATTCAGGCCATGCCATTATAATAAAGTAGTAGAAAGTAAGAAAAAAATAGCATTTTACCATACTTAAAATGCACTTGAATGGTGACTTTTCTGAACGTTGGTTTTCATCAAGAAGTGACAGGTGCGAAGCTGCAGGGCGGAAGCAGTTAGCATCTCCTTACACTAATGCCGCATTCCTCTTTCTAAAGGAAAACCCTCACCTCGGAGTCCACGGCACCAGTTTTGGATGAAGGATCAATATCTGTTGAACCCTCTACCTCTACAGTTAGAACAGACAACAATGAATGTATGTTTCATTTTGACTTTAGGATTATTGCCTTTTTTTTTTTTTTTTTTTTTTTTGATAGAATTAACACTCAAACTCCAGACCTTGCACCACGGCGCTCCTCCTACCTCTGCCTCCTGCGTGCTGGGATTAAAGGCGTGCGCCACCACACCTGGCAGACTTACCTTTTCTTTTCTTATTTCTTCCTCTCTTTCTTGTCAGCTTCCTTACAATGACTGCATTCCCAGGACACACATCAGCTAGGAAAGCGATGGGGTTGCTTGTGAGGCATGTTTTGGTTCAAAGAGTTTGAGTCTCAGAATTTTTTTATGAGAACTAGGGAGACAGAATTGGCATGCCAGCGCCTCCAATCACTGCACTTAACTCCAGACGTGTGCCACCTTGTGCACATGTGCAACCACTGTGTCACTTTGTGTGTCTGGCTTAGTGGTCTCTAGAGAGTTGAACGTGGGGTCCTTAGGCTTCCCAGGTAAGCACCTTAACTGCTAAGTCACCTGTCCAGCCCTCAGAATGTTTTTTATGGGCATATTTTCCTTTAGAACATGAAAGAAGGGCAAAATAATTTACCAATCCATAGCTGTTGACTGGAGGAACTAATAAATGCATGAAATTCATTAAATTTTTATCCTGTTGGGTCTTTCCCTTTGAAGTTTTTAATTTATTTTCCCCATTTTTGATATTTTTATACATGTGTATAATTTGATCTTATTCCTCCCAATAATCCCCTCCTATTAACACCCTTCTCTGTTAATCCCCATCTTTCTTTCATGCTTTATGTTTTAAAACCCATTGAGTTAAATTAGAGTTTCATGACTCCGGGTAGAAGGCTGTTTACTATAATTTAGGTAGTTTACGAGTGGCTGTTTCACTGATGAACCTGAACCTGATCCCTCTTCTCTCAGCACCATTAAATGCTGCCTTAGCTACTGGGGAAGGTGTGGGATCTCAGGTATCCTCCATGATGGAATATTGACAGGCTCAATCCTGTTCAGGAAACCATAGTTGGCTCTGAGTTCATGAGTATAACAGGTCATGCAAGATCCAGAGATAGCATTCCATAGACCTCCTTCTCATCCTCCTGCTCTTAACATTCTTTCTGCCTCCTCATCCATGAAGTTCTCTGCACCTTGGACAGTGTGGGTGGTTTAGTTTTCCTGTTTGAGGCTGAGCACACGGTAGTCGCTTTTCTTGGCCATTTTGGCAGGCAACAATCTCTACATTAACCAGTGCCCATTGTAATAAGAATTTCTGTGACCAAAGCTTCAAGCAGGATTCATCTATGGAAACTTCACTGTTTTTCTTATATAGACATGTGGAAGATAATTTCCTCTGGGGTCACTGTTGAATTTAGGGACAAGATACTTGGAATGTCTGGTCCCAATACCATTTATATATATTAACCATTTAATCTTTTTTTAGGCTTTTTACCTTAATTTGTCTGTTTGAGAGCTAGAGAGAAAGAGGCAGATAGAGAGAGAGACAGAGAGAGAATGGGCACACCAGGGCCTTCAGCCTCTGCAAACAAACTCCAGATACTTGCACCCCCTTGTGTATCTGGCTTACATGGGTCCTAGGGCATCAAACCTGGATCTTTTGGCTTTACAGGCAAGTGCCTTAAAGCATTAAGCCATCTGCCCAGCCCTTATTTTCATCTTTACAATAATACTATGATGTGGTATTGTTTGTCTGACTCTAACCCTAACCCTTAATTATTACACTACTGCATAAATAGGGCCTAGCAGATTTTTTTTGCCACCTCCCACCCCAGTTAAGAACATAATACATGCTTATTGGAAAATATCCCAGAGACTTTTCAGAGATGTAAAAAAATCAAGATTACTTATTTTAGGAATCTAAAGTTCAAAGTGTCTTTTCCATGAAGTTTTGTTAGGTTTAATATCAGAAAGTTTCTTTCCTTTTCATTTAATGTAGATAAGGCATTTTTTCATGGAAGAAATAGATTATCCTATTTTATTGACACACTAGCATATTCTAGAATATGGATGTTCTTTGATATACTTAACTAATTGCTTATTGGTGAATATTTGGGCAGGTCACCATTTTGCATATGTTTTCTATTTGTTTATTTTTGGTTTTTGTTTTGTTTTTTGGTTTTTCGAGGTGGGGTCTCACTCTAGCCCAGGCTGACCTGGAATTCACTGTGGAGTCTCAGGGTAGCCTCGAACTCAAGGTGGTCTTCCTACCTCTGCCTCCCGAGTGCTAGGATTAAAGGCGTGAGCCACCACACCCGGCTTTTTCTTTTTTTGTTTTTGTTTTTGTTTTTGAGGTAGGGTCCCACTCTAGCCCAGGCTGACTTGGAATTCACTATGTAGTCTCAGGATGGCCTCAAACTCATGGCAGTTCTCCTACCTCTGCCTCCCAACTGGTGGGATTAAAGCTGTGTGCCACCATGTTTTTTAATTTAATTTTATTTATTTGAGGGCCCTGGTATACCCATACTTAACTCTCTAGGTCCAAATGTAAGCCAGATGCACAAGGTGACGCAAGGTCACACATGCGCACAACGTGGCACACATGTCTGGAGTTCGACAGCAGTGGGTGGAGGCCCTGGCATGCGATTTCTCTTCCATTTTCATAATAAAATTACCAAAAAAAAAAAAAAAACCCCTTGGTCAAAATGAAAGGTGAAAGGTAGAAGTTTTTTAAAGAGGACCCCAAAATTATTTTTGGTAGCAGAGAGTACATATGTACTAATTGGGTACTTTCTGCCCACAGAAAGATAGCTGTCTTATTTCATAGACAAATCAGAGTCTGGATGGCAAGTTCCTTGTGGAATTCTGTAATAGTTCAACAAAGATAACTAGTTATCTGAGTCTACTTAAAGGGAGCTGTCATCTTAGTAAGCTCTCATAATAAGAGCAAGAACTATTTAGCCAGGACTGTTGGCATATACCTTTAATCCTAGCAGAGAGATAGGAGGATTGCCATGAGTTTGAGGCCACCCTGAAATTATGGGGTGAATTACATGTCGCCTGGGCTAGAGTGAGACACTGGCTCAGAAAAACAAAACCAAAAAAAAAAGAGAAAAAGAAAAAAGCAAGAACTACATTCTAGTTACAGAATCTAGTGGGGTAGGGTATGGTGGCACATGTCTTTAATCCAGTGTAATTAAATATATATATATTTGAGAAAGAGACAGATACATAGAGAGAATGGGTGCAACAGGGCCTCCACTACTGCAAAGGAACTCCAGGTGCATGTGCCACACAAAGCATCTGGCTTTGTGTGGTACTGGGAAATCAAACCTGCCTCCTTAGGCTGTGTGGGCAAGCACTTAACTGCTGAACCATCATCTCTCTAGCCTGAAATCCAGTGTGATTTTTTTTTTTTTTTTTTGGAGATAGGGTCTCTCAAAGTAGCCTCGAACTCATTACAATCCTCCTACCTCTGCCTCCGAGTGCTGGGATTAAAGGTTTAAAGGCGTGCACCACCACGCCCGGCTCCACCAGTGTAATTTTTAAATGGAGTTTATCTTCTGTGCTTGTCTTCTTAGAAGGCAAGTGTGTGCTGTTGTACTCACTAAAGAGGGTGGACCATATGAAGATGCTCACGGTTTGTTCCCCTTCAGTTAAAAACTTGCTGCAGTATGACAGTCTGTTGAGATCATGTTCTCAAGGCAATTTCTTTCTGTTGGCTTTCTTAACTACGTATCGGCCATGTTCAGTTTAAGATGGGAAAAGCTGCTCTCATTTTTCTTTCAGTCGTGGCCAACATTGGTGGTAGTGAAAGCTCTGGACTCATCACCTCTGAACACGGGCTGGACCAGGAAGGAGCTTTGAAGTTCAAAGAGGATCATGAAATTGTTGACATATTAGAAGGAAATGTTGACTTACCAGAAGAAAAACCTCAAATTTCTGACAGTCCTCCTGATAATCAAGAAATTCATGTAAAAAAATTAATTTGTTTTTATCAATCATTAAGTTTTAGTTCAGTTAGGTCTTTAGATAACTTAAACTTAATTTACTCATCTATTTGACTATTATGTAAAATCTGTTCAAAAATAAGTATAAGTATTTTGTACGATGTAAAGTAAGAAACTTGGTTCATGAAAATCAAAAGGCTATATATGTTAAGCTACAAACCAGCAACTTATTTTTTCCCATATCTGCTTTAAATTAAAGGGTTTCTCTTTTTTTATTTTTTTGTTGGGGGGATTTTGTTTTCTTTTTGGCCATATGTAAGCATAGTGGCTACTTGAGTGAGGGCCATTTAGACTATGGATGGGAATGAAACTTATGTGGCTGATGTGCAATTTCCATATACTCCAAAAAGATTTCTTGCAGTGCTTAATACAACTTACTGTTTTCTAAAATTCCTTTAAGTTTCTTTCATAATTGAGAAGCAGCCATATGATAAATTAACTTGATGAAAAAGCAACTCTTCGAATTATTTATAAAAATTTGGTGGTATGGAATTTGAAAAGCTTATTAAGTCAACAAATGAAAAAAATTATCCATATTCATCTTTATGTCACTATGAAATAGATAGCTAAAGTTCCTATTTCTTTAGTTTGGAAGCTGACAAATTGTGGGTGTGGTGTGAGTGGGACTCCTCGTTTCTAGGTTATTTCCTGTCTGTCGTCTCATTGAATGTTTGGGGGTGGGAAAATGTCTTTGTCTAGGTGGGTGGTAATGTTCTATCTTCTTGGTCAGGAGATCTCTCTGTTACTTTCTACCTCCTCCTTTTTCTCCCCTTCCCTTACCAAAAGGTAAATGCAAGGACCATTCCTTCTTCCACCAAACCCTTGCAGGAGAGGTACTGAACTTGAAAGCCTTAGGAATTTCATGGTTTATGCAGCCCCAGCAAAGGGAAGAAGATTGAGTCTAGCCCAAGGGAGCTTATGTAGGTGACTTGTTCTTCAACCTTATGGGGATCATGCTGTTTAGAAAAGTGTGGATAGTTAGGTATTTTGGGGATTATTATTAAACTACAGTTTGGGGGTTATTAACTTTTTCTCAAGCTAAGTTTTTCTTTTTCTTTCTTTTTTTTTTTTTTCTTATTTTAGGTGAGAGTAGAATAACTCCTTAATTTTCTCAGAATTGTTAGAATAATAATGATTTTCAAGGTTTCGTTAATATTGCCTTTTTAGCTAAGGAAATGTGGAATTTCTAGTTTAATTCCATTCATAGTCTCAAAAATCTTCTATTTTGACTGAGGTCTGATTGTTTAAATGGATATTTTATAAAGTAAACCCTATTAAGTATAGTTTATGTTTTCGTGCACACACGAAGAGTGAGATGGTCATTAAAATACTTTTATGCTTTTTAAAATATATTTTACAGTTCATTAATGGGTCTCTTACCTTTAATTCATTTTAGGTGATTGGACGTGACAAGCTTGAAGTTGAAGATTCTGAAGAGGCTAGGACCCTTCCCTTTCCTGAGTTCTATCCTTCAGGAACACTGAAACTTCAGTACAACTTTGATGCTATTGAGCAGCAGTTTCGGGACTTGCCTGATGATAAGGACTCTGTTGAATGTGACGTTGCTGAGGTAGATGGAGAACTTTCTGTGGCCCAGAGCCACTTCACCTTGATCCTAGAGGGGGAAGAAGGAGAAGTCGAGGCGGGTGACTCTGCGGCACTTAGCGTGTTACCTAAAGCAGCTGCCGTCCCAGCCAGAGACAAACCTGTGGAATGTGCGCAACGTGACGATAACGAATACGTTACAAACTCGCCATCTGTCACAGCTAGTGACCAAGAGTCCCACAAGGTAGAGACTTTGCCATATGTGCCTGAACCCATTAAAGTGGCATTTGCAGAAAATTTATTGGATGTAATTAAAGACACAAGAAGTAAAGAATCTACTTCTGATGCGATGGAAAAGACGCTTCATGAAAACATACCTGTAATAAGCCAAAAAGTAATGTGTCCTGCCAAGCCACTCAAATCCACACTTAAGTCTGCTCAGGAAACAAGTACAGTGACTCTAAACCTCAGCCAGGGCGATGACATGGTTTCCAGTAGAACACGAGCGAGAAGGCAGCGTTGCCAGCAGCTCACTCTAACGTCAGAACAGCAGCCGTCCTCGGCAGATGCTGCTACTCCCAAGATGCTGCAGCCGTCAGCTACAAAGAAAACTAGAAAAGTAAAAGAAACTCCTAAGGCTTCTGAAAGTGCCTCTTCGGATGGAAAAGGAGTATCTCAGAACCAGCACACACCTCAAAACTTTATTCCTGCTAGGAGAGGAAGGAAGAAAAATACTGACCAAGACACATTAGAAAGCATTGGTGGTATAAACCAGGAGTTACAGGTTACTCCAGGAAGGGAATCAAGAAGAGTAAAATCTCAGCTGTTAGAACTAGCAACTGAAGAGACATCTTTTAAAAAAGAGGTTACAAAAGAAACTCCTAACAGAAGTAAAAAATCTGTAGAAAATCAACAAAGTACTGAAATTATAAATGATTTAAAAGTTAGTAAAGTGGCAAGTCCTAGCAGGTCCATCAAAAAGTTGAGAAATACTAATGTCGAAGTTTCTCAAGAGACGGACTATAAACAGTATATGAAACCTGGTGACCAGCACCTGCCTCTAAAACATACAAAGGTCAAAGGGACAGAAGTTAGCATATCAGATATGACAGAAGAGCCTAAACTTGATTCATCCCAGTTGTCTCTTCAAGCAGAATTTGATGTGCCTGTCACACCTAGGAAACGTGGTAGACCAAGGAAAATAAGTCCATTGGAAGATGTTGAATCCAAGGCTGTTACGGAGCAGACAAGCACCAAGAAAAATGTTCTCGGTGTCCGAAGATCAACACGGAATACCCCGGCTAGAAATGAACATTTAGAAAATTCCGTTTTAGTGCCAAATGAGGAACTTTCTATGGTGAGGAGCTCTAGGAGAAAGCTTATAAAGTCAGAAGATCAAAGCCAAAAAGGTGCATTGGGCTCAGTATCCGAAAACCACACAGAGGACCTGACCCCCCAAAAGCCAGGTGACCCAAAAGGAAGATTGCTTAGCACTTCAGCTTTTACCCACTCCTCCCGTAGCACAAGGACTAGATCTAGCAAGGCCATGTTGTTGCCGGACTTCTCTGAATCCAAAAATGAGCCTCTATTTTCTCCTCCTGTAGTAAGGGTTCCAAGGAAAGCAAAAGGTACTTTATTTATGCCTACTTTTTATCTATTTTATCTATTTTTATATACAGAATGCTCAGCCTAAAATTTGATTCTTTTAAAGACGCTGTTTGATCTGATGACAGTATGAAGCACTTAATTATTGTTTAGGTGTAGCATAAATATGGTATCAAAATTACCTGAAGGAGTGCTGGAGAGATGGTGTAGGGGGTAAGGTGCTTGCCTTCAAAACCAAATGACCTTGGTTCGATTCTCCAGGACCCACATAAGCCAGATGCACAAGGTGGTGCATGCATCTGGAGTTCGTTTGCAATTGCTAGAAGCCCTCTCTCTCCACCTCTTTCCCTCAAATAAATAAATTATAAATATATGAAGGAGGGCTGGAGATACGACTTAGCGGTTAAGGTGCTTGACTGTGAAGCCTAAGAAATCATACTCCAATCTCTAGGTCCCATGTAAGCCAGATGCATAGTGACACAGGCCTGCAATGTTGCACATGCACACAAGGGGGTACACATGTCTAGAGTTTGTTTGCAGCAGCTGAAGGCCCTGATGTGCCCATTTTCTGTCTCTCAAATTAAAAAAAGAAAAATAGGGCTGGAGAGATGGCTTAGTGGTTAAGCGCTTGCCTGTGAAGCATAAGGACCCCGGTTTGAGACTTGATTCCCCAGGACCCACATTAGCCAGATGCACAAGGGGCTGCATGCATAAAACAAAAAATTTAAAAAGAAAAATATGTGAAGGAAAACATTTCAGTTTAAAGGTATCTTAATGGCTAAAAAATAACTAAAAGGTTAATCAAGAAAGTTTAGATTGGTGTAGTTGACCTAGGTGCCATTAGCATAGCACTTTGTAAAGTTGAATATTAGAACTACACAGACTATAGTTGTTTTCTTAAGTTACTTTTAAGTTTGAATTTCAGAAAAGCAGTTGAAAGCTTTATTAATAATGGTTACATGGATTTGTGACATGTTAGCAAACACTCCTATGCAGTTGCTATCTTACTTGAAGAAGGCCAAGAGAAAAATAAGCCATTTAAGAATCTGCAAACTAGCCGGCCGTGGTGGTGCACGCCTTTAATCCCAACACTTGGGAGGCAGAGGTAGGAGGATCGCGGTGAGTTTTAGGCCACCCTGAGACTCCATAGTGAATTCTAGGTCAGCCTGGGCTAGAGTGAGACCCCACCTCGAGAAACCAAAAAAAAAAAATCTGCAAACTGAGGGCCTGAAGAGATGGCTCAGTGTTAAAGGCACTGGCCTGCAAAGCCTAACAACCCAGGTTTGATTCCCTAGTACCCACATAAAACCAGATGTGCAAAGTGCTGTGCATATCTGGAATTTGTTTGCAGTGGCTGGAAGACCTGGAGCACCCACTCTCTCTCCTCTCTTTTATCTTTCTCATAAATAAGAAAAGAAATATTTAAAAATAAAGCAATCAATAATGGTACAGGAGGTCGAGGCAGCACGATTATGAGTTTGAGGCCTCCCTGGGCTGCGTAGGAGACTTTGTCTCACCAACACAACCCAAAATTCACAGTTTGTTATGCATGTGCATTTCACAGCTTTCAGTTCATGATCTTCTCATATACTCCATATTCCTCAGAGCCCGTAGCATACATGGCATTCATTTCAGCCTATTTATGTCATGGGGTTTAAACATGCCCCTGTGAGCTGCTTAACTTGTTTTCAGATTTTCTAGTTTTACAAATAAGCACCTTCTAATAATACACAGTAGTGGGATTGGAGGTGATGACAAAGTTTGGGATGCTGGGTGTGGTGATGAAAGGCTTTAACCAACCCCAGCACTGGAGAAGCAACCTGAGGCTGCATAGTGAATTCCAGGCCAGCCTGGGCTGGAGAGATGGCTTGCCAGTTAACATGCTTGCCTGCAAGCTTAAGGACCCAGGTTCAACTCCCCAGAACCCATGTGGTGGCACATGTTTCTGCAGTTCATTTGAAGTGGCTAGAGGGCCTGGTACAGAAACTTTTTAAAAATGAAAAGAAAGAAAGATTTGAGATGGGGATCTCATTGCTGTCACTTATTAACTGACTAGCTGGATATAGAAAGTCACTTAGTCGTTGAGAGCCTTGATTTCTTGATTTAAAAGGAAGGCAGGGGCTGGAGAGATGGCTCAGCAGCAAAGGTGCTTGTCTGCAAAGCCTAACAACTCAGGTTTAGTTCCCCAGTACCCACGTAAAGCCAGATGTGTAAAGTGTCACGTGCATCTGAAGTTCATTTGCAGTGTCCATTTTCTCTCTTCTCTCTGCTTGCAAATAAATAAATACATGTAAAAAAAAAATAAAAGGGAGGTGGTAATGTCATTGTACAGGGTACTTTAACAAAGCGCTTACACCTCACATGCAATGGCTGTCCTTTCTTTCCCAAGGTAGGGTCTCACTCTGGTCCAAGCTGATTCACTATATAGTCTCAGGCTGGCCCCCAATTCACAGCAGTCCTGTTTCTGCCTCCTGAGTGCTGATATTTAAGGCATATGCCATGACAGCTGGCTCTCTGCCCTCTGTGTGTGTGTGTGTGTGTGTGTGTGTGTGTGTGTGTGTGTGTTTAAAATGTCCTTGTAAAGTAACTTGAGGAGAAGGGACAGTCCAGGAACGAATAGGTAGAGAAACATTTTATGATTTAAAAAAGATAGTATGTTCTCTGTTTAATTGAAACCTAGCAAAACAGGTATCGTTCCATGTTTGTGTTTTACTAGTAGAGGAATGAAATTTTTCATTTCATGGGAGCCTCCCCCTTTTTTAAATTAAATTAAAAAACTTTTTTAATGTATGTATGTTTTCCAAGGTAGGGTCTCACTGTAGCCCTGGCTGACCTGGAAGTCACTGTGGTCTCAGGGTGGTCCTCCTCCAGCTTCCCAGGTTCTGGGACTAAAGGCGTGCACCACCACAACTGACTCCCAATCTTATTTATAAGAACAGTTTCATTTACACAGAAGTCTTTGTAAATAAAAACTTTGTCTAGGGCTGGAGAGATAACTTAGCAGTCAAGATGCTTGCCTGTGATACCTAAGGACTCATGTTCAGTTCCCCAGTGCCCATATAAGCTAGCTGCACAAAGTGGTGCATGCATCTGGAGTTCATTTGCAATGGTTGGAGGACCTGGTACACCCATTCTCTCTATATATATATCTGCTTCTTCCCCCTCCCCTTCCTCCCTCCCTCTCTCAAATAAGTAAAATATTTTTTAAAAAAACTTTAAGTTTTATGACACAAATTAGTTATGTATGGAATTAATGCTTTACCTAGAACATTTCAAGAGCACTAAAAATTAACCTAATGGATAGTAGTTTTTGTGCTCATCTTTAGGACTTTATATTGTAGCATTATTTAGTTTGAAGCATAAATTGTTTATAATCATTAAGTTTACTTAGATAATGGGATTTTTTTCCCCCTGTCATTTCTCTGGATACAGATACTGAATGAGTATATTTATGTTTCCTAGGTTTGGGAGTACTTGTATCATTTGTTCCAAAAATTTTTTGATGTATATGTACTTGCATATATTTTTTTTCTCTAAAAATTCAGTATAGGTACAATGTTTTGTTTTGTTTCCAAAATTTCCTTTAGCTGAAAAAATGGAGACACCTGCTCAGCTGAAAGATTTAGTGTCAGATTTATCGTCTCAGTTTGTCTTCTCACCTCCTGCTTTGAGGACCAGACAAAAAAGAACATCCAGGCTTCTTGAACTGGTGAGAAATGTATCTTTTGTGTGTGTTCGTGCGTGTGGTGTGTTCTTTTGGTGGCTTTGTTTTTGAGATAGGGTTTTTGTTATGTAGCCTGGGCTAGTCAGGCCGACAAAGAGTGAGTATGGGTACTCAAGGGCCTCCTGACACTGCAAATGAAATCCAGACGCATGTGCCACTTTAGGCAAATAGTTTTATGTAGTGAATCAGCTTGGATTAGAGTGATGGCTTATTGGTTAAGGCACTAGCCTGGGAAGACTAAGGACCCAGGTTCAATTCCCCAGTACCCACATAAGCCAGGTGCACAAGGGGCGCCATTTGGAATTTGTTTGGAATGGCTAGAGGCCCTGGCATGCCCATTCCCTCCTCCCTCTCTTTCTCTCAATTTGTTAAAGATTTGTAAGCTATGAAGCCAAGGGTTGTGTGATCTCTTGTCATAGACCATCCTTTATTTAAAAAAAAAAAATTTGTCTTTTAAAATTAAATTTTAACCCTTGGGCTGGAGATATGGCTCAGCAGTTAAGGCATTTGCCTGCAAAGCCTAATGACCTGGGTTCCAATACCCACTTAAAGCCAGATGCAGAAAGTGGTACATACATCTGGAGGTGTTTGTTTCTTTGTTTGTTTGTTTTTGCAGTGGCTAGAAAGCCCTGACATGCCCATTCTCTCTGTCTGTCTCTCTTCTCTGCTTGAAAATAAATGAAAAAATATTTTTAAAAATTTAACCCATAGGAAGATAACACTAAGTCATTAGAAATGGTGGAAGAGCAAAAAGTGAAAAGAGCCAGGACTGCAAAGACAAAGCAAGCTAACAAGTAAGTATGACTTGACTTTCTCCAACTTCTTCCCATGTGCTTCTCTAAACTAGAGTTCAGAAAGTCTCCTTAGAGAAAAGGTAATTTTTAAAGGTCATTTACAGCATTGGCTCCTTGACATTGTTAGATCTCAGTGCTGGAGTAGAGTCCTTTATGGGGTATAAAGTCCATTCAGGTTTTTTTTTTTTTTTTTTTTTTTTTTTTTTTGAAGTAAGGCCTGTCTCTGCCTCTTGAATGCTGGGGTTAAAGGTATATGCCACTGTGCTCAGCAGGCAGGGAAAGAGAGAGAGAGAGAATGGGCATGACAGGGCCTCTAGCTTCTGCAAACCATCTCCAGATACATTCACCACCCTTGTGCATCTGGCTTTATGTGGGTACCAGGGGATCAAACTCTGGTAGTTAGACTTTACAGACAAGTGTCTTAACTGCTGAGCCATGCTTCCAGTTCCCATTCTGCTTTTTTTTTTTTTTTTTTTTTTTTTTGGTTTTTTGAGGTACAGTTTCACTCTAGGAGGCTGACCTGGAGTTCACTCTGTATTCTCAGGGTGGCCTTGAACTCACAGCTATCCTCCTACCTCTGCTACCTCCTGAGTGCTGGGATTAAAGGCGTGCGCCACCATGCCCAGCTCCATTCAGCTTTTGAAAGAAGGGTAGGGTTAGCAGTAGTTCATTGCCCACTGGATGTGGCAGGGAGGAGGAAAATGGGATGGCTTGCCTTTTCATTAATAAAGATGGGTGACCTAATAATGAGAAAAATTTAAATAGTACAGTTATTTCACTACTAGCAATAAAACTATATCCATGGGAAAACAAATCTGTTTTGGATATATTTGTTACATAGTATTCTACGTGGCTGAATTCAATAAAAGTACAAATGCATCTATTTGGCTTTTTCAGGAAAGTGGGACTATTGACTAATTAATGATACCATTCAATTATAATTTGGCCCTGTTAATGAAGTAGTACACATTTGCTAGTTGCTGTTTTGAGAATCCTCCTCCCCCCTTTTTGTGGCACAGTATTGGAAAGAGACTATAGGGCAGCACTCCACCACTCTACCACTAATCTGTTTCCCCAGCCTGGAATTGCTTTTGGGTTGTTTTGTTTTGTTTTATTTTGAAATAGGATTTTATTTTTACTGTATAGCTTTGTCTAGCCCAGAACTTGCTAGGCAGAAAAAACTAGCCATTGACTGACCTAAATGCTTAAGACTGTCCTTGCAACACAGCAATATTTAATTAATACATTAGCTGATTTTTTTCTTTTTGAGGCCAGCCCAACAGACTGGCCTTTTTTTTTGTGCGAGTGCATGCACAAGAGAGAGAATTGGCTCACCAGGGCCTCCAGCCACTACAGTCGCGCACCCCCTTGTGTGCATGTGCAACCTTGTGCGCCTGCGTCACTGTGTGTCTGGCTTACGTGGGAGCTGGAAAGTCTAACATGAGTCCTAAGGCTTTGCAGGCAAGTGCCTTAACTGTTAAGCCATCTCTCCAGCCTCTGATTATTTTTAAAAATCCCGATTAGAGGAGGTGGCAATTCGTAATTCTGCTTCTAATTAGCCTACTTTGCCTCCAAGTAGACTGCACTTCACTTACTTCTGTGTCAGCGTAAAAGTTCTTAGCAAGTCCAACGTTGAAGAATCAGTTAGATTTGTAATATGGGGTGCTTATTCTACTTAAGTATGTCTTTCCTGCAGAAACACAAGAAAAGAAAGTTCTTGGTCACCTCCTCCAGTAGAAATTAAGCTGATTTCTCCCTTGGCAAGCCCAGCTGCCGACGTGAGGAGCAGCAGAGCGAGAAGAACAGGAGAAGTGTCAGGAAAGGCTCTTGGACGGGGCAGAAAGAAGCCTTCTTCTTTCCCAAAGCAAATTTTACGCAGGAAAATGCTGTAATCTCCCTCCCCCCAAGATTTTAATGTGCACCTGTTTGTAAAGTCATTGTATTTGTGTGGATTATTAAAAATTGCCCAATTTGGAAGGAAGTAATTTATATAAATTGTAAAATTTTGTAAACAGAAGGAAGTATATAAGTAAAATAACTCCATATGGAGTATGATTCTTCTAATCCAGGCATCTTTTCTATTTTATATTAAGACTTCATACATTTATATAATATGTAAATATGGCTTATAAATTGTTAATAAACTACTGTAAAGTATATACTTTGTGTCTGTTAGATTTTTGAGGGGAATTTCTGTTTTAGTCATGATTTTACATTCTAATAGGCATTTGTTTCATTTTATTTCTTTATAATTAAAATCTTAGGCCAGTCCAAAATGAGAATAATTAAATATTTTTTAAAGTGGCTATTTTATAATTTATGCACTTTGATTCTGTGATTAAGATCTCTTAATCATATGTATTTTTATTTGTTTGGATTTTGCCTGTTACTACATTGAAATTGAATTATGGGCATGTGATTGGCTGCCTTTTTGTAGTTTTACAAATTTTATGTAATCTACCTCAAGAGTAATTTCTATATAGTGCAGTGGTTTGACTACAATGCTTGCATTTCTTGTTCAGTGAGCTTAAAGTCTGTCTTGGTCTCTTGATTCAGAGACTACTTATCAGGTTAGATTGACCGGTTCACTGCTCCTTAGCAATCTCCTGAAAGGATTTGAGAAGGAAATGTTAAGTAAATCTGTTTTACAGATACTTAGGGCACTTCTGTGCGGACAAATTTGAGCGTATTCATCCTGTGAAGGAGCTTGCTACTGAACCACAGAAATCCCTCACTGCTCAGGTTCTTGAGAACGGAAGGATGGAAACTGACACAGGCAAAGAAAGACAAGCACCCTGTCTGGCAGCAGTGTGACTGTGCGATGAAGGAATGATGCTTGATGTCAGCTATGGAACTCATCAATAACTAAGTGTTGTAAAATAATCATAGCAGGTAATTGATAGTGTGTATGGACGGACCGTTAGTTGATACCTAGAAACAAACTGCCTTTGTCAGCTGAGCTTTTACTGTTTTCGTGTGGAGCGCGCGGGGTGGACGCTCTCGTGTTCTTCACCTTCCCGTGGCATCATGGACAGCGGGAAAATGATGCAAACGCCCGCGCCGGCGGCTGACAGGGTGAGAGTAGCAGTGAGAGTGCGGCCCTTCAGTCAGGTCAGTGGTGAATGCTCAGTTGCCTTGTTGAAATTTTAACTGACTTTGATTTTATTAATTTCTCAATGATAACAATTTGTATTTAAGCTGCTTGTCATTTATGAAATATTGGATTTATTTAAATGAATTTGTTAAATGGATCACTTAAAGCTCTCAGCATAATTTTCATTCCTTGGTACAAGTAGCACAATAAAAAATTGACAAGATAAACATACTGTCAAGTTATGAATTATTTAAACCAATGCAATTTGATATCTTTTTTTAATTAATTCATTTTGTTGTTGTTTTTCGAGGTAGGGTCTCGCTCTAGCCCAGGCTGACCTGGAATTCACTATGGAGTCTCAGGGTGGCCTCGAACTCACGGTGATCCTCCTACCTCTGCCTCCCGAGTGCTGGGATTAAAGGCGTGCACCACCACGCCTGGCAACTTTTTTAATTTATTTTTATTTTTTGAGGTTTTCAAGGTAGGGTCTCACTCTAGCACAGGCTGACCTGGTACTTACTCTGTAGGCTCAGTATCTATTTAATAAATGTATTTGCCCCCTCTATAAAAGTAGATTGTGCCAGATGTGGTAGCATACACTAGTGATCCTAGTAATTGGAAAGTTGAGGCAGGAGGATTGAAAGTTTAAGGCTAGCATGAAATACATAGCAAGTTTGAGAATAGCCTGGCCCACAAAGTGAGACCTCACCTCAAAAACAAGAAACTCGGGCTGGAGAGATGGCTTTGCAGTCAAGGCGATTGTTTGTGAAGCCTGAGGACCCAGGTTCAATTCCAGAGTACCCATGTAAGCCAGATGCACATGGTGGTGCATGCATCAGTTCAGTTGCAGTGGCTAGAAGCCTGGGCGTGCAGATTTTCTCCCCACCCCACCCCCGTGTTCTCTCTCTCTCTGCTTGAAAACAAAAATATAAATTAACTTTTTGGACTCTGAAGAAGAAGTAAGACCTTTTCCTTACCATAGCACTGCTCTTTACTCCCTGGCCTCTGGTATTGACTGTGCGACCAAGTGCAAAGACTGTAGGGCTGGTGGAGGTTGCTTGTGATTGAACCCATGGCCTTGTGCTTACAAGGCATGTGCTGTACCACAGAACCACACCCTTGGCCCATCAGTTTCTTAATAGTATCTTTAGACACTTGACCAAAAGATTGTATTTTATTCAAATTCACCACCAAAATCAGTGAGCTTAGACAAGTAGGTACTAAGGAAGAAGGAGGATTTGAAGGAAGATAGCTAAGGATTGTATGAGGTTGTTACAGTACCCTCAGCAAGACTTCCCTTCTAATTATTATTATTATTATTTTTTTTTTTGAGGTAGGGTCTCGCTCTAGCCCAAGCTGACCTGGAATTCACTCTGTATTCTCAGGGTGGCCTCGAACTCACGGCTATCCTCCTACCTCTGCCTCCTGAGCTGGGATTAAAGGCATTCGCCACCACACCCGTCCCTTCTAATTATTTGTGACACAGTATCTCTGTAGCTCAGGCTGGTCTAGAACTCATGATCCTCCGGCCTCAGTCGGGATTACAGGAGTGCATTCACCATTCCCAGCAGAGAAAATTAATAAATTATTAATAATTAATTAGTGTCTTAAAATCCTGTTTAAAACAGTTTAGGTGCCTAAAAATAGTATTTTGCAGGGCCTAGATGACCTTAATGCTTTGATTTCTTAACTCTGTATCTAGTTTTTTTTCAATTTTTTTGGTGGGGTGGTATTTCTTTTGTTTTATTCGAAGTAGGGTCTCCCTCTAGCCCAGGCTGACTTGGAACTCATTCTGTAATCTCAGGCTGACCTCGAACTCGGCTGTTCTACCTCTGCCTCCTGAGTGCTGGGATTAAAGGTGCGTGCCACCCTGCCCCACTTTGTATCTAGTCTTTAACTTTGTTGTGGAACCAAAGAGCTAACACAGCTTATCCTCTAAGCCTGTTTTTTTTGTTGTTGTTTTTCCAAGGTAGGTTCTCACTCTAGCTCAGGCTGACCTGGAATTCACTATGTAGTCTCAGGGTGGCCCCAAAATCACGGTGATCCTCCTCCCTCTGCCTCCTGAGCACTGGGATTAAAGGCGTGTGCCACCACACCCCGCTAAGCCTGTTTCTTTATCTGGGACAGTAGGAATACTGATAGCCACAGTTACAGTAATACACAGAAATCAATACAATCACTGGCTTGTTTTGTTTTGAGTACTGGGCGTGGAATGCAAGGCTTCAAGTATGCTTTGTAAAAGGCTTATCACCGACCTCCACCCCCAGCTCCTGACAACTACTTAATGTTAGAGTCTTTGAGATACCCGGGCATAAATGGCTTCTCCCATGCCCAGGTCCCTGGACTTTCTCAATGCTGGCCTTGAGGACCTGTCCCCGCAGAGTCCCGTTCCCTTCAGCTGTGCAGAACAGTTTGTTTCCTTGGATCTGGCAGATATTATGGAGGCTCCGCCCCAGGGCCAGATGAGTGGTATTACTCATATTACTCCTTTTCAGCCTTGTTTCCTGTCAGGGAAATGTCATCCCCTCCTGTATCCTAGGGAGTCTCCATTCAGGCGACTCTCAGGGCCACTTGTTTGTTTGGTTTTGGTTTTTCAAGATAGAGTCTCACTGTAGCCCAGTGTGGCCATGTGTGTAGATGCGCGAGCATGCATGTTTATATGTGTAGGTGTGTGTGTTCATGTGTGAGCATGTATGTTCTTGTGTGTGTAGGTGTGCTCGTATATGTGCATGTACATGTGTGTTTAGGTGTGTACGTGCATGCATGTTTATGTGTGTAGGTGTGTGCGCATGTATGTTCATGTGTGTATAGGTGTGTGCGCATGTATGTTCATGTGTGTAGGTGTGTGTGCATGCATGTTCATGTGTGTGTGTTCATGTGTGTGTAGGTGTGTGTGCATGCATTTGGAAGCCAGAGGCTGATGTCAGGTATCTGCCTCAGTCACTGTCCACCTGAACTCAGAGCTTACCAGTTTGGCTAGACAAGCTAGCCAGAAAGTCCTAGGAACCCCCCCCCCCATATCTGCAGGGGTGATAGGTGTATACCAATCAAGCTTGGCTTTTTTCTCTTCTTTTTGTCTTTTTTGAGGTAGTGTCTCACTGTAGCCCAGGCTGACCTGGAATGAACTATGTAGTGTCAGGCTGCCCTCAAACTCACGGTGATCCTCCTACCTCTGCCTCCCGAGTGCTGGGGTTAAAGGCGTGCACCACCACGCCCGGCTTGCTTGGCTTTTTATGTGCGTGCTGCGGCATGAACTCAGGTCCTCATGCTTACACAGCCAGCGCTTTATCCTCAAGCCCTTCTACACTTCTCTGCTTAAGTTTATTCCTAAACTTTTTTGCCTTTTAAAAAACATTTTAAAAATATTTATTTATTTGAGAGAAAGAGAGAATGGGTATGCCACTGCAAATGAGCTCCAAACACATGCACCACCTTTTGCATCTGGCTTTACCTGGGTACTGGGGAATCGAACCTGGGTCCCTTCAGCTTTCCAAACAAGCCCCTTAACAACTAAGCCATCATCTCTCCAGCCCTGCTTTCAGCTTTTTTTTTTTCTTTAAAGAGAAAGTGGGCCTTTCAGCCACTATGAACTCCAGACACAGTGCACCCCGTGTGGGCATACGTGGCATTGCACTGGTAGTCAGGGTGGCCTTGAACTCACAATAATCCTCCTACCTCAGCCTCCTGAGTGCTGGAATTAAAGGTGTGCACCACCATGTCCATCTTAGATGATTTTTAGATGATTTATTATATGATGGGTTATATTGTCATCATTTTGGAATTACTGTTAAAGTTTATTTTCAGTTACTATGGTAACTTGGCAGGCTCAACTGCCTTATTGTTTGCTAGAGAAGGGAGAAGCCAGGCCACACAGAGCCACGTGGGGGAAGTAGGGCTAAGATCAGGCCCAAGGAACCCAAGAGAAAGTGTGCCCCAGAGCCTTCACTGTGGCTGCTCACCAGGAAGGCCTATCCTCGAGTGTGCCCACTCACCCTGTGGGAGTCTTCCTCCTCCTGACCATACTCAGCTATTCAACTTTACTATTTCCTGGATAATGATGTGTTTTCAACATTGTCCCGAGATAGAAACTGCTTTACAACCTAGTGAAATCAATCCTGCTTCTTTTGATGGTCTCTGAACTCAGTGTTTGGTATTTTCTCTGACCTTCTGGAAGGCATTTCCTGCCTATTCTTCTCTGTTTTTCTTTTGAAAATAAGAGGAGTCACCCACCGTATTTCTTTATTTATTTTAGGACTTGCCATTTTCTTGGTATCTTGACTCTCTTCAGTGTTGCCTTGCATCACAATCTCTACTGCCCCTGACAGCATCGTAAACTTAAGCTCAAAGCTCTCTTTCCTTCAAAACCAAGTTCTTTTGCGAACAGATTTTGGGCACCATGGGTTCATGACATCTTTTTACCCCAGCCGAGGTCTAAGTGGATCTCTGGAGCTGGCTCCATGGGCAACGGCAGGTGGCTGTCTTCTGCTGCAGGAGCTGAGCACTCAGTGGAGACGGGGCCAGCAGCCTGAAGTCCTCTGGAGGCAGCACGGGCCCAGGATGACCAGGACTCCAGCCTTCCGAGCCAGTCCTCTGTGGTGGGAGCTGGGCAGAAGAAGGAGGCCCAACTAGCCCAGGGTGCAGCCGGGCAAGAGGGAAATGGAACCAGGATGAGGAATGCCGATGTGCTGACCCTTCTGGGAAGAAGCCCTCCATTTGGGATCTGAGGGACAGGAGCCTTGCCTAGGTCTAGCCCGAGGAACCTTCTGCCAACGCACGGAGCTTGCGGCTGGGAGGAGTGAAGTAGTCTTTCCTCAAACAGCAACTCTTTCCTTTTCTACTGAAGTTTGGCAAATTTTTTTCTATTAATTTTTTTTTGTTTACTTTTATTTATTTATTTAAAGCGGCAGACAGAAAGAGAAAGAGGCAGATAGAGAGACAGAGAGAGAGAGAGAATGGGCGCGCCAGGGCCTCCAGCCACTGCAAATGAACTCCAGACGCGTGCGCCCCCTTGTGCATCTGGCTAACGTGGGTCCTGGGGAATCAAGCCTCGAACTGGGTTCATTAGGCTTCACAGGCAAGCACTTAACCGCTAAGCCATCTCTCCAGCCCAGCTTGGCAAATTTTATTGAACAGATTTTTAGTTGTTTTTTGTTTGTTTTTCGAGGTAGGGTCTCACTCTAGCTCACGCTGACCTGGAATTCACTATGTAGTCTCAGGGTGGCCTCGAACTCACAGCAATCCTCCTACCTCTGCCTCCTGAGTGCTGGGATTAAAGGCATGCACCACCACGCCTGGCTCTGTTTTTATTTCTTTTTTTTTTTTTTTTTCGAGATAGGGTCTCACTCTGGTCCAGGCTGACCTGGAATTAACTCTGTCACCTCAGGGTGGCCTTGAACTCACTGCAATCCTCCTACCTCTGCCTCCCAAGTGCTGGGATGAAAGGCGTGTGCCACCACGCCTGGCTTTACTTTCTTTTACAAAAACATATAATTTATTTGCTGCCATGTGTGGTGGCACACACCTTTCATCCCAGCACTTGGGAGGCAGAGGTAGGAGGATTGCTGTGAGTCTGAGGCCAACCTGAGACTACATAGTGGATTTCAGGTCACTCTGGGCTAGAGCAAGACCTTACCTCAAACAAAAATTGTCCAGTTGCAAACAGAGAGAGAGAAAGAGAGAGTGTATAGGTGCCCCAAGGCCTTATGTCACTACAAAGAACTGCATATGCATCCATCACTTTGTATATGTAGTTTTATGTGGGTACTGGGGACTTGAACTCAGGATGCCAGGCTTTGCAAACACTCAGTGGCTTTAACCACAGAGAAATCTTTCCAGCCCTTTTTTCTTTGAAAAAAGGCTTTTTTTTTTTTAAAATGCTGGGCATGTTGGCACATACCTTTAATCTCAGCATACAGGAGGCAGAAGTAGGGGGATTGCTATGAGTTCAAGGTGAAACTACTTAGTGAATTCCAGGTCAGCTTGGGCTAGAGTGAGACTCTACCTCACAAAACCAAAAAAAAAAAGAAAAAAAGAAAGGCTGGGTGTGGTGGCGCACACCTTTAATCCCAACACAGGCAGAGGTAGGAGGATCGCTGTGAGTTTGAGGCCACCCTGAGACTACATAGCGAATTCCAGGTCAGCCTGAGCTAGAGTGAGACCCTACCTCGAAAAACCAAAAAAAGAAAAGAAAGAAGAAAGGAAATTTTGGAAGGTGTATGGGAGTAACTGTTAGTCATAACAACCACTGAAAAAATTAAATTAGAGAAAAAAATGAATGGAAAGTTTTTGGCTAAATTTCCAACTGTGTAAAGACTTGCAAAGCAATTAATATGATAACAAAGAGACACCATGATTGATGGTGAATTTGTAATTGACTACAGAGAGAGAAGGACTCTGGAAGCAAATGTGTGATCTCCATGCATTCCAAAACCACCACCACTATACAAGACCCCAAGAACCCAGAGCATGTGAGGACATTTACTTTTGACCTGGCATATTGGTCCCACAGTGGATTTCAAAAGGATAGAGATGGTGTCCTCATTCCAGCTGATCCTACTAGTAATTTTGCAGGCCAGGTAAGCGGCTGATTTTGTTTAGAGAGAGAGAGAGGGAGGGAGGGCTTCAGGTGGGTACTGGGGAATCAAACCTGGACCAGTAGACTGCAGGCAAATACCTTTTACCACTGAGCCATCTCCCCACCTTCAGATAAGCTGTTTGAAATGATTTCAATAGCATTTTTTTTATTTATTTTTATTTTTTAAAATTTTTTGTTTATTTTTTATTTATTTATTTGAGAGTGACAGACAGAGAGAAAGAGACAGAGAGAGAGAGAGAATGAATAGGCATGCCAGGGCCTACAGCCACTGCAAACGAACTCCAGATGCATGTGCCCCCTTGTGCATCTGGCTAACGTGGGTCCTGGGGAGTCGAGCCTTGAGCCGGGGTCCTTAGGCTTCACAGGCAAGAGCTATACTGCTAAGCCATCTCTCCAGCCCATCAATAGCATTTTTTTTAAAGACAGGATCTCATACATTCTTTTGTCGTCTGATGTACTATTACAATGTTATATCAAGCACTTTATGAGTTTTGTTTTATTTTATTTTATTTTATTTTATTTTATTTTATTTGAGAGAGAGAGCAAATAGACGTGCCAGGGTCTCTAGCCACTGCAAACAAACTCCAGATGCATGTGCCACTATGTGCATCTGGCTTACGTGGGTTCTGGAGAATCAAACCTGAGTCCTTAGCATAGACAAGTGCCTTAATTGCTAAGCCATCTCTCCAGCCCAGAGAATTTTATTTTAAATTTGTTCCTTTTTCCAAGATGAACATGAGGAGCAAAAATAAAGCCATTGCCTAAATTTTAGACATTCAAGGCAATTGATCTACCAGTGTATTTACATACTCTTTTTTGTTGTTTTATCTAGGTAGTCTCTTATCCAGGCTGACCTGAAACTTACTTTCTAGCCCCAGGCTTGCCTCAAACTCACAGTGATCCTCCTACCTCTGCCTCCTGAGTGCTGGGACTAACGGTGTGCACTACCATGCCTGGCTTGTTTTGCCTTTATTGAGACAGAATCTCAATATGTAGTCTTGGCTGGCCTAGAACTCACTGTGTAGACTAGGCTAGCCACAAACTTGCTTTGTGATCCTCTCGCTTCTGCCTCCCAAATCTGGGATTCAGATATGCACCACCATACTCTTTGGTTTTTCAAGAAAGGGTTTAACTCTAGCCTAGGGTGATCTGTAATTCACTATGTAGTCTCAGGCTGACCTCACACTCAATGTGATTCTCCTACCTCTGCCTCTCAAGTGCTGAGATCAAAGGCATGTGCCACCACGCCTGGCTATACTCAGTTTTTAATATACTTTTTTAAAAGGAATAGAAGTTAATTCAAGTACAGTGTGCTTCCATGAGCTAATCAAAATAAAGAAAATGTGTAAGGCACGGAGGGTTTGACAACTTCTGTCCAACTAAACATTCATCATGTGCTGTGTGTCTTAAAATTGCTCAATATTCGGTTTATGGAGAAAGGCAAATAATTGCATTCAAAGGATCTGTGAGTTCGAGGCCACCCTGAGACTCCATAGTGAATCCGAGGTCAGCCTGGGCTAGAGTGAGACCCTACCTCAAAAAACCAAAAAAAAAAAAAAAAAAAAAAATTATAGGATCTGTGATAAGGATGCTATGGGCTCTGATGGGATACAAAGGACAGGTAGGTGATCATTGCCATTAGACGGAGGGTACTTTGTGACCAGGTTGTTAAAATGTATAGTGTTTGAGTAAAGACACAGAAGCAGGGCTGGAGAGATGGCTTAGTGGTTAAGGTGTTTGTCTGCAAAGCCAAAGGACCCATGTTCAATTCCCCAGGACCCATCTAAGCCAGATGTACAAGGTGGTGCATGTGTCTGGAGTTTGTTTGCAGTGGCTAGAGCCTCTGGCGTGTCCATTCTCTGTCTCTCTCTTTCTCTCTCTCTCAAATAAATAAATTAATTAATATTTTTCAAAAGGTACATAACTAGATAACAGACAGGAACAGATAGAAAAGATTAGGGAGGGTTGGGGAAATGGCTTAGTGGTTAGGGCATTTGCCTGCTAAGCCTAAGGACCCCAGTTCTATTCCCCAGGACCCACATTACCCAGATGCACAAGGGGGCGCATGTGTCTGGAGTTCATTTGCAGTGGCTGGAGGCCCTGGCACACCCATTCTCTCTGTTTCTTCCTTTCTCTTTCTCTCTCTCTCAAATAAATAAAGAAATAAAATATATTTTTTAAAAGAAAGGAAAGGTTAGGGAGGAGGGGTGTTCCCTGACTTCCTGGTCTGGCTACTGAAGGTGAACGTGCCTGCCATAGGCAGGTGCTTGGGGCACCACATGGGCACATATGCATACGTACACCACACATACCCACACGCCAGAAATTAGACAAAGTTAGGGAAAGGGGAATGAACAGAACCTCAGGGACTTGTATGGACTATTTCAAGCACTCATATTACTGGAATCACATAAAGAATAAGGAGATGTGGACTGGAGAGACGGCTCAGAAGTGGAAGGAAGGTACTTGCTTGCACAGCCTGACAACCGGAGTCCAGTTTCCCAGAACCCACATAAAGCCAGATCCTCACCGCGGCACATGCATCTGGAGTGTGTTTGCAGTGTCTAGAGACCCTTACACACCCATACTCATTCTCTCTCTCTCTCTCTCTCAAATAAATAAATAAAATATTAAAAAAAAAAAAAGACCAAGGGGCTGAAGAGATGGCTTAGTGGTTAAGGCACTTGCTGGCTAAGCCAAAGAACCCAGATTCGATTCCCCAGTACCCACATAAAGCCAGATGCACAAGGTGGCGCATGCATCTGGAGTTTGTTTGTAACGGCTGGCAGCCCTGGCATGCCCATTCTCTCTATCTGCCTCTTTCTCTCTATCTCAGTCAAATAAATAAATATTTTTTAAAGGATAATATTGAAATGATGACTGAAAAATTTCCAGACTTGAAAGCTGTAAACCCACAGATCCATGAAGCTTAATGAGTCCTAAGCAGAGTAAATTGATGGAAAATCAGAGTCCTATTTTATTTAAATTGCTATAACAGAGGGATAAAGAGAAAATCTTAGCCAGGCATGGAGACAAGCCCAGCCCTCAAGAGACTAAAGCACCAGGATTGTTACAAGTTTGAGGTCAGCCTGGGCCACATAATGAGTTCAAGTCCAGTCTGGGCTACATAGCAAGACCCTGTCTTAAAAAAATAAATAAATAAACAAAAGGGTAGGACTCCTTACAACGTGCTCCTCAGACACAAAATGGCCTGGATATCCATGACCTCACAGTGCCTGACACTACCTACACAAGACCATCATAATAGGAGGAAAAGATCATGACATCAAAATAAAAGAGAGACTGATTGAGAGGGGGAGGGGATATGATGGAGAGTGGAGTTTCAAAGGGGAAAGTTGGGGGAGGGAGGGAATTACCATGGGATATTGTTTACAATGATGGAAGTTGTCAATAAAAAACAAACAACAGAGCTATTGTTTGTTTCTTTTTAAAAATATTTTATTTATTTATTTGAGAGAAAGGCAGAGAGAAAGAGAGAAAATGGGCATGCCAGTGTTATGCCCAGTTCTTGGCACCCCTAGTGACCACCAAGGAGAACCAAACACGTATGCAAGGGCAAGGAGCTTTATTTCGGGCTTTAGGTCGGTCTCTTGACTTCGCCAACACAGTGGATCCGTACAAGAGCCCCGAGTAGTGGGAGGGTAGGGTTTTTATAGGGATTTGAACATAGAAGAAGGGGAAGGGTACATGATTGGTTGATTTAAACAGTAACTGCACTTGTACTCTTCTGATTGGCTTAGGATTTTGGCGGGCAAAGTTGGCGGGCTGGGGCTAGGGCTAGGGGAATTGAACTTATCTATGACTACAGGAATATATGGCATAATCAGTTTCCAGTAACTGTTAAACCCACCCTTACCAGAAAATAAAAACTTAGACCTTGCCAGGAAACAGAAACTTAGGCCTACTGAGGACTCTGAAGCCTGTTATGGCATCCCTCTGGTTCCTAAGTCCTTCACCAGGGCCTCTAGCCACTGCAAACGAACTCACTCCATGTGCATGAGCCACCTTGTGCAACTGGCTTATGTGGGTTCTGGGGAATCAAACCTGGGTCCTTAGGCTTCGTAGGCAAACACCTTAACCGCCAAGCCACCTCTCCAGTCCCACCTTATTTATTGAGACAAGCGCTCTCACTGAACTGATTCAGTCAGCCTCATTGCTACAAGGATTTGCCAGTCTCTGCTTCCCAAGCATGGGGATCACAGGCGTGCACCACCATGCCCAGCTTTTACATGTTCCAGACATCTGAGCTTGGGCCTTCACACTTGTGTGCCAAATGCTTGACTGACTGGACCATCTCCCCAGCCCTGAGAGACACTGGTGACACTTGCGATCTTCTTTCCAGAGAGATGTCTTCTGTGATATCGGAAGAGGCATTCTAGACAATGCCTGGCAGGGCTACAATGCTACTCTCCTGGCCTATGGTCAGACAGGCTCTGGGAAAAGCTACTCCATGATTGGGTTTGGCAGCAACAAGGGTATCATCCCAAGAGTGTGTGAAGAGCTCTTTCAAGCAATTGAGAACCAGGAGACAAATCAAGAATGTCAGGTAAGCATTGTTCTAGAATTCCTTCTTCAAGGAATTGCACTTCAATTTCCCTAAATGGTAGCAATCAGCATCTGTATTTTGGACATATATGTCTCTGCATATGCTAATATAGAGAGTATGTTTACATATCCTAAGTTACAGTACATATGGTGATGGGACTTGAACTTAGGAAGTCATGATGCCTAAGTGCATGTCCCACTGAGCTGCAGCCCTAACACTCCGCCTTACTTGTCCCAGCATCATTCCTTACTTGCCCTTTTCTAGAAGACCCAAGACTAAACATTAGATTCAGAGATGCTGGTGGTTATTGAACACTGGTGGTATTTTGAAGATGGTATGTAGCCATTGACATGATTGGCTTCAAAACATGACAGTAAAGTGTCAACAAATACCTGTGAGCACACTCCATGTTTCTGCTTGCTCTAGAGAGCAGGAGAGGATAAATTGGTGGTATGACAATTCAGTTTTACAGCCTCCTGTTAAAACTTTTTTTTTCGAGGTAGGGTCTCACTCTAGCTCAGGCTGACCTGGAATTCACTATGTAGTCTCAGGGTGTCCTTGAAGTCATGGTGATTCTCCTACCTCTGCCTCCTGAATGCTGGGATTAAAGGTGTGCGCCACCATGCCCGGCCTCCTTTTAAATCTTTTATTTATTTATTTGAGAGAGAGAGGCAGAGAGACTGAGAGAGAATGGCATGCCAGGGCCTCCAGCGACTGCAAATGAACTCCAGATGCATGCACCCCCTTGTGCATCAGGTTTATGTGGGTCCTGGGGAATTGAACGGAGGTCCTTTGGCTTTGCAGGCAAACGCCTTAACTGCTAAGCCCCTTCTTTTAAATCTTAATCCAGTGACTTCAGGCCCTGGAGTGCCCATTCTCTATCTGCATCTCCCTCCCTCAAATAATAATAAATAAAATATTTTTTAAAAAGTGAATGTGTGCCGGGCATGGTGGCGCATGCCTTTAATCCCAGCACTTGGGAGGCAGAGGTAGGAGGATCACTGTGAGTTCGAGGCCACCCTGAGACTCCATTGTGAATTCCAGGTCAGCCTGGGCTAGAGTGAGACCCTACCTCGAAAAAAAAAAAAAAAAAAAAGTGAATGTGTTTAAGTTAGAGAATAGAAATTACTCATGATATGCCCAGTTACATTTCTCTCGCACACACTCTTGTCCTCATGCTGTTGCTGGAATCTAGAGCCTCACAAAGGCCAGGCAAGTGCGGTACCACTGAACTACATCTCCAGCCATATCTCAAATACTTTTATATTTTATTTATTTGAGAGAGAGAGAGAGAAAGAAGTAGATAGAAAGAAAATGGGTGCTTCAGGGCCTCCAGCCACTGCAAATACACTCCAGACACATATGCCACCTTGTGCATCTGGATCCTGGGGAATCGAACCTGGGTCCTTGGGCTTTGCAGGCAAGCACCTCAACTACTAAGTCATCTCTCCAGCCCTATATCTCAATTTTTTTTTTTTTTTGGTTCTTTTCGAGGTAGGGTCTTACTCTAGCCCAGGCTGAACTGGAATTCACTCTGTAGTCTCAGGGTGGCCTCGAACTCATGGTGATCCTCCTACCTCTGCCTCCCGAGTGCTGGGATTAAAGGCATGCGCCACCATGCCCGCCTTCCAAATGTTTTAGTAGACAAGTTTCAAGGCAATTCAAGAACAGTTTAAGAACTTGGGCATGACAAGTTGTTTGCTAGTTAGTGTCTAAACAGCACATTCACAGTGGCCAGAGTGGAAAGGACTGCAACACCCATCCCCTGACGCCTGCGTGAATATGTGGCATGTCCTTACGGTAGAGTATTACTCAGCCTTTAAAAGGAAGGGAACTCCAACACAGTCAACGTGAGTGCATCTTGAAAATGTGACGCTAAGGGAAAGAAGTCTGGCCCAAGATAATGTCATATACTGTTTGATTTCATTTTATGAAATGGCCAGAACAGGTCTACATAGACAGAAAGATTAGTGTGACTAGGGCTAGTGGCCTTCTCTGTGGAGGCGAGAAAGTGTCCTAAATGTAAATTGTGGTGATACTTGTACAGCTCTGTGAATAGTCATCCTTGGTTTCCATGGAGATTGATGCTAAGGTCACCACCAACAGCATCCTGGTGGATTCCAAAATCTGTGGCTATTCAAGTCCCTAATACAAAACATTGCATTTTTTCCGGGCATGATGGCTCATGCCTTTAATCCCAGCACTTGGGAGGCAGAGGTAGGAGGATCCTTGTGAGTTCGAGGCCACGCTGAGACTACATCGTGAATTCCAGGTCAGCCTGAGCTAGAGTGAGAACCTTCCTCGAAAAACTAAAAAAAAAAAAAAAAAAAACATAGCATTTTAAATACAGCCTGTGCATGTCCTCCTGCACACTTAAATCAGTCTTTCTTATGTGTGTCAAAAGTCATACTAAAAAAACAAAACAAAGTAACTCATACTAAGCAATGAGCTCTGGGGTGCAAAAGAGGATTTCCTTTTGTACCTGTCTTTATTTAAGTCTTTGTCCACTATTTTTTTTTTTCTTGAGAGAGAGAGGCAGAAAGAGAACGGGCGTGCCAGGCCTTCATCTGGTGTGAATGAACTCCCGATGTGCGCCCCCTCTTGTGCGCATGTGCGACATTGCGTGCTTGCATCACGGTGCATCTGGCTCACATGGGACCTGGAGATTCCAACATGAGTCCTTAGGCTTCACAGGCAAGCACCTTAACCACTAAGCCATCTCTCCAGCCCCACTATTTTAAAAAAATATTTTATTTATGGGCTGGAGAGATGGCTTAGCAATTAAGGCGCTGGTTTGCAAAGCCAAAGGATTCAGGTTTGATTACCCAGGACCCAAGTAAGCCAAATGCACAAGGGGGCACATGCATCTGGAGTTTGTTTACAGTGGCTGGAGACTCTTGCATGTCCATTCTCTCTCTCTGTCTGCCTATTTTTCTCTCTCTCAAATAAATGAATAAAAATACAATTTAATTATTTATTTAGTTATTTCTAGTTGATGTATATAGAGAGACATAGAGAATGGATGTGCCAGGACCTCTAACCACCGCAAACTAACTCCAGACGCATGTGCCACCTTGTGTATCTGGCTTTACGTGGGAACTGGGGAATCGAACTTGGGTCCTTTGGCTTTGCCAGCCAGCACCTTAACTGCTAAGGCATTTTTCCAGACCTTCACTATTTTTTTTTTTTTTTTTTGAGGCAGCGTCTCCCTCTAGCCCAAGTTGACCTGGAACTCACTTTGTAGTGCAGGCTGACCTTTCTTAGCCTCTCAAGTGCTAGGATTATAGTCATGCACCACGACACCTGGCTTGATTTTTTTTGTTTTTGTTTTTGTTTTTCGAGGTAGGGTCTCACTCTAGTTCAGGCTGACCTGGAACTCACTATGTAGTCTCAGAGTGACCTCAAACTCATGGCAATCCAACTACCTCTGCCTTCCAAGTGCTGGAATTAAAGGTGTGTACCACCACACATCTTTTACTTATTTATTTTTTATTACTTTATTTACTACTTATTTAATTATTTATTTATTTGAGAAGGAGGGAAGAGAGAATGGGTGCACCAGGGCCTCTAGCCACTGCAAATGAACTCCAGACACATGGGCCTTAGTATCTTTACTAAGAATCTCCCCAGTATCAAACTACGTAAGAACTACACACGCTTTGTTTAATGTCAGCTTTCCCCTTTCTTGGGCTTTTGTATCGTTTCCTCATCATTCCTCCCACAACTTCAAGAAAATATTGACTTACTGTTTCTATGCAGGTCGCATTCAGTATGCTGGAAATTTACAACGAACAGGTAACAGATTATCTTTTCTATTCTCTTTGTGCTGGGATTCAAACCCAGGACTTTGTACGTGTTATATGTTTGACAATTGAGCTCCTTCTTGAGCATCCATCCTACAGCTCATATCTCAGACCCACAAACCTGAGTGACGCAGCATGGCTTAGAGAACATGAAGAACGGGTGACCCGCCATCCCATGTTGATAATGCAGCCTTCCTGCGTCTCCAGCACCATCCTGAGTTCCTTATTCTATTTTATTTTATTTTTTGAGTCCCTTATGCTTCATATTCTATACTTATTTGGGTTTTTTTTTTCTTTTGGTTTTTCGAGGTAGGGTCTTGCTCTAGCCTAGGCTGACCTGGAATTCACTGTGTAGTCTCAGGGTGGCCTCGAACTCACAGTGATCCACCTACCTCTATCCCAAGTGCTGGGATTAAAGTATGTGCCACCACACCTGGCTTATACTTTTTTTTTAAATAAATAAATAAGTAGAAAGAGACAAAGAGAAGAGAGACAGAGAGAGAATGCTAGCACCATGGCCTGCAGCCGTTGCAAACAGATTCCAGATGCATGCACCATTGTGCATCTGGCTTTACGTGAGTACTGGGGAATTGAACCCGGGTCACTAAGCTAAGTGCCTTAACCACTGAGCCACCTCTCCAGCCCCATATTCTATACTTTTTTGTTGTTGTCGTTGTTTGTTTTTTGAGGTAGGGTTTTGCTCTAGTCCAGGCTGACCTGAAATTCACTATGTAATCTCAGGGTGGCCTCAGATTCCTCAGTGATCCTCCCACTTCTGCCTCCTAAATGCTGGGATTAAAGGCGTGCGCCACCACACTCAGTTCCCATATTCTATACTTTAGCCACACACAACTCTCGCTTCTTTCCAAGGACACACCATTCTCTTACTCAGACACCTCTCCTTTCTCTACTGCTGAAGAAATCACTCAACCCCTAGGGTCACATCAAGATCAGCCCCATTCTACATCCTGAGGCCTATAGGGTGAGCCAGCGCATTGCTACACAGGGTCAGAAGACTCCATCTGCAAAGGGCCAGGGGTGAATACTTTAGGCTTTGCCAACGGTGCTGTTTGTGGTACTGCCTAGCTCTGCCCTTGGGGAGCGGTGAGCAGCTCAGCTGCGCACCAGTGAAGCTAGCTGTGGACACGGCAATTTCAGTTTGACGCCACTGTCATGTGTCACAACATATTATCTTTCTTTTGATCCCCCCTCCAAATAGTTAAACATGTGCAACATGGTCTCAACTCAGGAGTCACAGAAAAACAATTGGTGGCCTGAGTTTGGCTCACAGCCTGTAGTTGGCACACTCCTAGAGCAGTGGATGGGGTAAGGGCGAAACCATGGTGGGTTCCTTAGTTGGCTGGTTTATTTGAGACAGAGACAAGAGCTGTCCCTGTAGTACAGGCCGGCCTAGAACTGGCTATGTCACCCAGGATGGCCTCAAACTCACAGGATCCTTCTGCATTAGCCACGTGAGCGCTGGGATTATAGACACACACTATCATACTTGGCTATGAACATGGTTTCAAATCCCAGCTTTCTCACTTGCTGGCTTGGGGACTTCAGAAAACTGCTTGGTCCCAGATCTCGGTTTGCTCGTTTCTAAGTTGGAGTATTTAAGATGTACTAAGTTTTAGATGGCCTTTGAAAAATGTTTGAGTTTAGCAAGAAAGAGAAGTGAGAGGGTAGGAAGGATACAAATGGCATCATTTTGGGCTGCGGACCAGTATTTTTAAATCCACCAACATATGACAGTGCCTGGCAGTTAGGGAATATTAAGTGTCCCATGTGGCCAGAGCAAGCAACTTGGGATGAAATTAAGGTGAAACTGAAGATAGTTGCTAAAAGGTAAAGGCCCATGTGTAGTGGGTAGTGGAGGGTTTTAGACTTGAGGTTTTAGAAAGTCTTTCAGTGGCCAAATGACGCTGGGTTTGAAGGAATACCGAGCACAGCAGGGAGGTTAGGAATCTCTCCCCATGCTCCAAGGATGGTAACGCTTATAACCTCTGTGATAGTTCGCATCTTTAGTGTCCTTCAAAGGCCCATGTGTTAAGGGTCAGTCCTTAACCGTGGCACTATTAGGAGATGGTGGAACCTTCAGGAGGTGGGACCTAGTGGGAGGAAGTTAGGCCACAGGGAACATGCTACTGGACAATATTGGGACCCAGCTTCTTCCTCTCTTTGCTTTTCAGCTACCTACCACGAGGTGGCCAGTTCACTTCACCACATACTTCTGTTACCACATGCTACCTTGTCACAGGGCCACAAGCCGCAGCACAAACCCACCACAGACAAGCCTCTGAAACTGAGCCAGAGAGCCTTTTCCTCCTCGTAAATTGATTTACCTTCCGTTCTGATCCCCGGGAAACCCGGAAGAGAAACCAGAACTTGCCTCATTTCTGGAAACTCAGATGTCTATCCAGATCCACTTATTTGTTCTTCTAACCAACCTTAGTCTTCAGCTGAAGATGTCACTCCCGAGGACTTATGTAACTTGGTGGAAACTATGAAAAAGACTTGTTAGCTAAGGCAGAAATTCTCTCTGATGTGATGGTTTCCTATCACAGCTTATGTCCACTGTCCTGATGTTGCATGCCTCATACTTAAAATTTTTTTTTAATTTATTTGCAAGCAGAGAGAGAGAGAGAGAGAGACAGACAGACAGAGAGAATGGGTGCACCAGGGCCTCTAGCCACTGCAAATGAACTCCAAAAGCATGCACCACTTTCTGCATCTGGCTTATGTGGATACTGAGGAATTGAACCTGGGTCATTAGGCTTTGCAGGCAAGTGCCTTAACTACCAAACCATCCCTCCAGCCCCTTAATATTTTATTCCTATTTATTTATTTGAGATAGACACACAGAGAGAGAGAGAGAGAGAAAAAACATTCCAGGGCCTCTAGCCAGTGCAAAGGAATTCCAGATGCATGTGCCACCATGTGCATCTGGCATACGTGGGTACTGGGGAATCAAACCTGGGTCCTTAGGCTTCACAGGCAAGCGTCTTAACCGCTAAGCTATCTCTCTAGCCCACTTTTTTTTTATATAGATGTATAATGTATTTTGATCACATCCACTCCATTACCTTCTATTGTCCACTTTAACTCCCACTGATCCTCTTCCTCCCACGAGCCCCCTTCTACTCTCGTGTCTTTTGTCTGTCTGTTTTGGTGACCTGAGTTCCTGTTTATAAGCGCTTTGTCGTGTCCGGAACACAGTACTCCACAGCAATGGTCCTGTTCTTCATCTCTTCCCCCCCACCTCACCAATTTCTGTAGTGTTCCATGAGCCTTGGAAGGGACAATACAAATGTCTCATTTCGCACTGAGCACTGAACACAGCCCCTTATTCTCGGCACTTTGACCGGTTTATGAGTCTCTGCACTAACCACCAGCCGCTGCAGACAGAAGCTTCTCTGACCAGAGCCGAGAGTGGCGCTGATCTGTGGGTGTAAGTCCCGCTCCGGGGGACTCCCCGGGCTCAGTCTCAGGAAAGACGGCACCCCAAATCACTCACGAGAAGCGGTCTTGATGCAAACAGCATGAGGATTTTTATTGAGGGACCGGTGCACCGGGGCTCGACACAGAGTCCTCACGCAGGAGGGGTGAAGAGCCCCGACCCCCTGAAGGAAAGGGTTTTATAAAGGGAGAAGGGCGGGAAAGAGACAAAGGGGTTACGTCATATTGTATCCTTTAAAATGATTGGTTCTAAGAAGGCGCGCACGGGAACCTTGCGAGTTGCTTTAGGGAGGGGATCCTGCTTTGGGGACTTTCCATATAGAATGAGTCCTAATTGGTCGGATCCACCTGGTGTCCCTTAATTAAGTCAGGCATAACCGCAGGCAGGGGGGTGGCTCCAGAAAACGGGGGCAGGGTTCATGGAATGGGCAGTTGAGCAAGGCATATCTTAGGTGACCATTAACTGGCAAAAGAACAAAGCATATCCTAGGCAACTTATCAACTGGCGAAAGGTCAGGTTTTCATTTTTCAGGTTAACTAACATAAAATGGCAGTTCTTTTTATTTAGCGGAAGCAAGCAAGCAATGTTACAGAAGCTGAATAGAGCATGTTTAGCAAAAGCAAAAACTTTTAGTCTTTCATGGGCATAGACGGAAATATTTAGAAGGGAGTTTGATGGACACAAGTTCATTTGGCAAAACAACTGTAGTAGCTCCCCCCCCCCCCCCCGCCCCAGGCTTATGACCTTCCCAGTCAAGGGCTTTTGACAAGATTTACAGTACCAGCATGAGCTCCTGCGTGGCCAAAGTTGACGCTGGGATTGACTTTAACACTTTGAGCCGAAGAATGTTGCACTCAGGGGAAAGCTTAGGGAGAATTTAACGTGTACCCCTGGAGGAGACCCATTCTTCAGAAGCAGAACCTGAGCTCAAAGCTGTCTTCCTCTACACCATGACACACTCTCCTCCCCATGGGGACCTCTGGCTCTCCCAGCTCCACTGCAGACCCCACTTTACCTCCCACCAGTGGTTCACCTGAAGCCAAGGTCAAATCCCTGGGGTCCCTTATTGTAGCAAACACCTCCTGGATGGGCTAAGCTTCCCTGGGGGTGGGGGAGGCCTACTCTTTGGGGCAGTATGGTTTCACCTAGTCTTTGTCTTTTGTTGGGTGCTTTGCATGTTACTAGCTTCTAATAATTTTTGTTTTGTTTTGTTTTGTTGAGGTATGGTCTCACTCTAGCCCAGACTGACTTAGAACTCACTGTAATCCCAGGCTGGCCTTGAGCTCACAGTGATTCTCATACCTCTGCCTCCTCAATGCTGGGATTGAAGGTGTGCACCACCATGCCCAGCACATACACACACGGAGAGAGAGAGAGAGAAAAAAAAATACAAAGGGAAGGAGAGAATGGCTGCACCAGGGCCTCTAGCCACTGCAAATGAAATCCAGATACATGTGCTATTTTGTTCATCTGCCTTTATGTGGGCACTGGGGAATCAAACTCCTGTCATTAGGCTTTACGGGCAAGCACCTTAACCTCTGAGCCATCTCTCCAGCCCAATTTTGATTTTCTTGTATCACTGTTCTTTGTAGAATAAGACTTCATTACTTTGTAATATAGAATTTGTGATAATTCAGAAAGAGGCTAGGATTTTATTTTTATATTACTCAGATGGGAGTTGCTCAGCCACTAAAAGTTAGGAAGATGTAGCCGGGCGTGGTGGCGCACGCCTTTACTCCAGCACTTGGGAGGCAGAGGTAGGAGGATCGCCGTGAATTCGAGGCCACTCTGAGACTACATATTGAATTCCAGATCGGCCTGGACTAGAGTGAAACCCTACCTCAAAACACTTAAAAAAAAAAAAAATGTCTATCAGAGGGTAGGGTGCAGCTCACCAGAAGAGAGCTTGCTTAGCACACCTCAGGCCTGGCCTTCATCCCCAGAACTGCCAAAAAAAAAAAAAAGGAAAAGATTTCTAAGAGAATATTTATGCAAATAAGAGGTGTGTTCAAGCACAGAAGGATTTTGAATTATTTTTACATGTACATGTATGTACAATGTGTGTGAGGGCATGTTTTTACATGAGGGTGTGCATGCATGTGTATGGATGTGTGATATGCATGTAGAGGCAAGAAATCAACATCAGGTGTCTTCTATTGCTCTTGCCCTCCTCCTCCTCCTCCTCCTTTTTTGAGGTAGGGACTCCTTCTGGCCCAGGCTGACCTGGAATTCACTATGTAGTCTCAGGGTGGCCTCAACTCATGGTGATCCTCCTATTTCTGCCTCTCCATGCTGGGATTAAAGACGTGCACCACCATGCCCAGCTCCATCTTATTCTTTTTTTTTATTTTAATTTTAATTTATTTATTTGAGAGAAGGAAAGAGGCAGAGAGAGAGAGAGAGAGAAAAAGAATAGGCATGCCAGGGCTTCCAGCCACTGCAAACAAACTCCAGATGCATGCACCACCTTGTGCATCTGCCTTACGTGAGTCCTGGTAAATCGAACTGAGGTCATTTGGTTTTGCAGACAAGCACCTTAACCACTAAGCCATCTCTCCAGCCTTCCATCTTATTCTTTGAGACAGCTTCTCTTTCTGAACCTAGAGCTCCCTGACTCAGCTAGATTTGTCAGTGAATGGGCCCCAAGGATTTCTTGTCTTGGCCTCCCCAGCACTAGGATTATAAACATGCACTACCATGCCTGTTTTTGCCCCCTTTGGACTTAAACAAATTTTATTCCAACTCAAAAAAAAGACCATTAACAAATTTTTGTCAAACCCCTTATATAACTCAAGAGAGCAAGCAAAATTTTGTCTAACCATTTTAGTGAAACTTTTTTTTTTTTTTTTCCAGGTAGGTTCTTGCTGTAGCCTGGGCTGACCCGGAATTCACTATGTAGTCTCAGGGTGGTCTCGAACTCATGGCAATCCTCCCACCTCTGCCTCCCAAGTGCTGGGATTAAAGGTATGCGCCACCATGCCCTGTTTATTGTAGTGAAACTTTAAAACAGGAAATATGCGGAGTCACCACTCCACCCAATTAGTGAGCCATTTTGGCAAGCAAATATTAAGCAAAAAGAGCATTGAGAACTAAAAATTCTCAAGTACAATAAGAATGTAGTTCAAGTCTTTGATCTGCATTCATTTGTATGAGGGAACAACACTTTAACATAAATATAATATAAATAGAATATAAAGTCTGAGTGCTTTACTTCCAAGACAACCTGCCTAGCCGTCACCCTGACTGCAGTCCCTCACATCCCTTCATCTCTACTGCGCTGGTATTAAGTCAATGATTGACAGACCAATTTTAAAGCTTTTCAGACAGTTCTTCAGTCATTTGCCTTTTATTTGTTTGTTTGTTTTGTTTTCCGAGGTAGGGTCTCACTCTAGCCCAGGCTGACCTGGAATTCACTATGTAGTCTCAGGTGGCCTCAAACTCACAGCGATCCTCCTACTTCTGCCTCCTGAGTGCTGGGATTAAAGGTGTGTGCCACCACGCCCGACTTCAATCATTTACCTTTTAAAAAACTGTTACCGCACTAATTAGGATTTCTTCATTACACATTTTGACATTATAAATTGTTTACAAATTCTGAATTTTTGTCAAACTTGTTTATAAACACAAAATCATTTCTGATAAGATATTTAGTTTTGTCTTCAAAAGCTGTTTGGAGTGGCAACAATTTGAGTTAAAAGCGATTGAAATTTTTAGTAATGATTTTAAAATGCCACATATTTGAGAAAGCAAAAACTAAAGCATTTTCCTTTAGTTCTAATAGTTCATAAAGTGCTGTACAACTTCATTTCTATCACCTGCATTGAGTGTGAAGATAAAAACAAGCCCCACATCACAGTCTTAACCCCTGGCTAATTTACCCTGTGCTGGGCACCAGGACATGCTTGTGGGGCTCAAGGTTACACATATGTGAACACGCAATCTGGAACCAAGGGGCTGTCTTTTCATGTGTGAAACTGAATTCCCTTCAAATCTTGATTCAACATGCAAAGTACACTATCACATTTATTTGGTATCAAATTATTATTATTTTTGTTTGTTTGTTTTGAATCATTATTTACTTGTGTGTATGGCATACCAGGGTCTCTTGCCGCTGCAGCCTAACAACAGATACATGTGCCGCTTTTTGCATCTGGCTGGTGAATTTGAATCAAGGCTAGCAGGCTTTGCAAGCAAGCACCTTGAAGCAGAACTATCCCCCCAACCCACTGGTGGTGGCGCACTCCTTTAATCCCAGCACTTGGGAGGCAGAGGTAGGAGGATCGCCGTGAGTTCAAGGCCACCCTGAGACTACAGAGTGAATCCCAAGTCAGCCTGGGCTAGAGTGAGACCCTACCTCGAGAAACCCCCCCCCCCCAAAAAAAAAAGTCCAAACAGAAATAATTTGGATGACTAACCCAACAAGCACTTCGGTTTCAGAACCGACAGCAGTAATTCCTTGTGGAATGCCTGCCTATCGCCAACAAGCCGGCTCTCCTCTCTGCTCTGCTCCTTTGTCCTACCACCCGGATGCTCGAGTCTGGCAAAGACGGCCTTCTGCGCCGCCTCTGAACACAGAGAAGCCAGAGTAAGAGGAGCAAAGCATGCCTGAGGGGTCCTGAGGCCCAAGAACACGAGCTGTGGCTGCGCAGGGCCAGGATGCTTCCATACGGAAGGCCAAAGACTGTTTCCAGGAGGAAAGGAATCACGTCCTGGTGTTGTCACCCGGATGGGCCACCAGACACACAGCTAGTTCCCAGGCAGCAAGCCTAAAGTTCTTGGGGAGTGATCAAAACAAAAACTTTGCAATTTTCCTTCTGAAAACTTTCATTCTGTTTTTGTTGATGCTTTGCCCATAATTTACTGACTTAATGACACAAATTTATTTAAACCAATTAGGAACAAAGCCAAATTGCATCCTTCTTGGGTCTAATTAGTTGATAAATAGCATTTTGCTGGTGGCTTTGTCATGTAAACTTTTTAAAAAATATTTTTTATTTGATTTTATTTTTGTTTTTCAAGGCAGCGTCTCACTCTAGCTCAGACTGACCTGTAATTCACTATGTAGTCTCAGGGTGGCCTCGAACTCATGGTAATCTTCCTACCTCTGCCTCTCGAGTGCTGGGATTAAAGGTGTGTGCCACCATGCCCGTAGGCTGGCGTGGTGTGGAGTTGCAGACGGTACTCCACAAGGCTGAACTATGTTATTGTTCTCTGAAGTACTTAGATGCCTGGATGCTCCTCAGGTTGCATCCTGTGACACCAGCTAAACCTGGTGTTAAGGATGATGGCTGGAGAGGTGGCTTAGCGGTTAAGGCATTTGCCTGCAAAAGCCAAAGGATCCCGGTTCAATTCTCCAGGACACATGTAAGCCAGATGCACAAGGGGGATGCACGTATCTGGAGTTCATTTGCAGTGGCTGGATGCCCTGGCGTGCCCATTCTCACTCCCTCTCTCTCTCAAATAAATAAATAAAATATATTTTTAAAAGGATGACAGCTTTTTGGTAACTCTCCCAGTTTCGTCCATTGTTATTGGCTTGTTAGCTTTGCTCTTCTGTAATCAATTTTTTTTGGTTTGGTTTTCAAGGTAAGGTCTTGCTCTAACCCAGATTACTGGGTTGCCCTGGGTGGTGGGCACCAGCCCCACGCTGGGGCCGCCTGCCCACAGGCCACACGCAGGCGAGTGAGCCTGTGCCCACACCCGCACAGCCACGCATGCCTGGTATTTTCATAGGATGCTGAGGATCCTAACTCACGTCCTCACGCTTACAGAGGAAGCACTTCTCCACTGAGCTATCTCCCGGGCCCACACACTGATGTTTTAAAAGAACCTGTTTAAAGTCAGAAACGAGTGGAGACTCAACATCTTAGGCTACAAGAGCCATTCCCAGCATCCTCTGCACCCATCCTCAGTACTGTGCACTCAACACTCCTTCCTCAGCACTCCTGTTCTGTCAGTAAACAGACCTTACTGAGCCCTCAGAAACTCATAGTCTTTTTTTTATTTTTAATTCTATTTATTTATTTGAGAGAGAGAGAGAATGGGTGCTCCAGGGCCTCCAGCCACTGTAAACAAACTCCAGAGGCATGTGCCACCTTGTGAATCTGGCTTACCTGGGTCCTTTGGCTTCCCAGGCAAGCGCCTTAACTGCTAAGTCATCTCTTCATCCCCAGAAGCTCATAGTCCTGCTGGACTGTTGGAGGTACTTGAAAATAATACACTGCATTTCTAAAAGTCATTGTTTAAATCAATTTAAAAAAAATTATGGGGCTGGGGAAATGGCTTAGCAGTTAAGGCGCTTGCCTGGGAAGCCTAAGGACTCATGTTTGACTCTCCAGGTCCCACGTAAGCCAGATGCACAGTGGCATAAGCGCACAATGTCACACATGTGCACAAGGGGGTGCACGGGTCTGGAATCCCATTGCAGTGGCTGGAGGCCCTGACACATTCTCTCTTTCATAAAAAAAAAAAAAAAAAGCCAGTTTGTTGGGCTTGCCTCAAAAACAAATTTTAGACTTCTGGGGTTGGAGAGTGCTCAGCAGTTAAAGGTGCTTATTTGCAAAGCCTGAAGACCCAGGTTTGATTCCCCAGTATCCACATAAAGCCAGATGCACCAAGTGGTATATGCATCTGGAGTTCATTTGCAATGGCTAGAGGCCCTGGCATGCCCATTCCTTCTCTCTCTCTATCCTTGCAAATCAATAAATAAAAATATGTATTTTTTAATTAGGTCTCTGATGTCACTAATTGCAATGTTTTTATATCTTCTTTCTTGTACATTTATATAATTTTTCTTAATTAGCTCAATTATGAGGTTGTCTGGTACCTATAAGACCTTAATATTTATTCATGTCTAAGAAATATTTGTTTAAGGCCGGGCGTGGTGGTGCATGCCGTTAATCCCAGCACTCGGGTGGCAGAGGTAGGAGTATTGCTGAGAGTTCAAGGCCACCCTGAGAATACATCATGGATTCCAGGTCAGCCTGGGCTAGAGCGAGACCCTACCTCAAAAAAACAAAAAACAACAACAACAAAAAGAAGTATTTGTTTAGTTGTGTGTGTGCATGTGTGTGTATGCGTGTTTGAACGTGTATGCGCATGGATGCATACGGAGGCCAGAGGCTGATGTTCTCGGTCGCTCACCAATTTGGTTAAACTAGCTGGCCAGCAAGTCTCAGGGAACCCTCCCATTCCATCTCCTCAGCACTGCACTACAGGACCATCCTACCACACCTCGCTTTTACATGGGTTCTGGGGATCTGAACTCAAGTGTCATGTTTGCCTGGCAAGTACTTTGCCTACAGAGCCGTCTTCACAGCCCACAAGAAATACTTATTGAGCCGGGCGTGGTGGTGCACGCCTTTAATCCCAGCGCTCAGGAGGCAGAGGTAGCAGGATTGTCCTAAATTTGAGGCCACCTTGAGACTCCATAGTGAATTCCAGGTCAGCCTGGAACAGAGTGAGACCCTACCTCAAAAAACCAAAAAAGAAAAAAGAAAAAGAAAGAAATATTTATTGAGCCAGGTGTGATGGCACATGCACCCGGGAGGCAGAGGTAGGAGGATTGCCATGAGTTCGAGGCCACCCTGAGACTACGTAGTGAATTCCAGGTCAGCCTGGACTAGAGTGAGACACTACCTCAAAATAAAAATAAATAAATAAATAAAAACGAAACAAAGGCCTGAGGTGAGATGGCTTAGCGGTTAAGGCATTTGCCTGCAAAGCCAAAGGATCCCGGTTTGACTCTCCAGGACCCACGTAAGCCAGATGCACAAGGGGGCGCATGCATCTGGAGTTCATTCACAGTGGCTTGAAGGCCCTGGTACTCCTATCCCCTCCCCATCGCCTCTTTCTCTCTCTCAAATTATATATATATATATATATGGCAAAAAAGTATTTATTGAGCACTTAATATATTGTAGGCAGGGATATACCAGCAAAGTAAACCAAATTGCCAGCTTTCTTGAAATTCACAATCACTTCATTTCCCCCCTACAGATAAGGGATTTGCTCTCTAGAACCAAGAGTCCTGGTGGCCTAAAAGTCAGAGAAGACCAACAACTGGGCTTTTTCGTGGAGGGTCTGAAGTGGGTACCTTGTGAGAAATATGTTCAAGTTGAAAAGCTCATGGAGCAGGGGACAAAAGTCAGGACGACAGCTTCCACCCGCATGAATGCCAGCAGCAGCCGATCCCACATGGTCATCACCGTTCAGCTCAAGCAGGTAGGTCCTCGCTATCCCCAGGGATGTCCCGGGCACAGAACGAGTTGGGGGGAAGCAGGGTGAGTGCGACGGGCAGTGAACCACCAGGGAAACAGTCCCATGGGTAGCTCTTTGTCTCGTTTATTCAAAAGGGAAGTGGTTTTATAAACATTTGGGAAAGGTTAAGAAGCCACATACAGACTATAACGTGATCAGATATATAGGTTTACGGGTTGCTGGTGTTGGAACGCAGAAGTTGTGAGGGAGAAATTGCAAGGGAAATAACAGAAGCGGTGGGAAAAGCTACGTGATCTCAGCCACATATAGGATGTGTATAGCAGCAGGGAGACTGTTCACTACCATATAAGGGTCTCCTGGGCAGCCAGCTGCAAGGTCAGGAACTGTGGGGGGACAGAACCTTAGACTATGGAATGCCCTGGTGCTTTGGGATGGGGGGAGGGCCCCCTATCTGGGCGAAGATGAGGCACACTACGACCTCGCGAGGAGGGAGGGCCAGCTCCAGCGCCAGAGTGGGTTCCCCAGGCTAAGGCCGGCTGCAACCCCCACAGCCCAAGGTCCCTGGCCATGCCCAACAGCCCGGGCCAGCTTTCTCACAGTCGCAGCCCGTGTTTAGCAATGCCCGACAGACGTCCTTGCAAGGGTCTGTGGGTGGGAAGGGGTCCCAGTGGCAAGAGTTGGCTGGTGGGTACCAGAGAGTCCAGCCACAGTGAGTCTATGGACCAAGATGACTGCTTCTGACCACAGACTAGGGGAACGGGAAAAAAGTGAGGTACTGCCCTTTTCCTGTCCACCCCTCACCTGAATAGGCCCATTACTTATGATAGAGTAGTCCTGTGGTCTACCAGATCCCCCAAGATCCCACGGGACACTGTTGGCTGTTTTCCCTCAAGTAAACTCCACAGTGTGAAGAGTTAATTTTACCCTCAAGTTGGTCAAGGAGTCAGTTGTAAAGAGAAGGGGGTGCCTCTGTGGTTGATCAGGATTATGCTAGAAGCGCCTTGCCCATCTGAGGATACGGCTAGATGCTGATGTACCTTTCTGAGACTTGTAAATCCCAAGGTTGGTTCCCGGAAACCAGGTGATCCCTGTTACACTTCACTGACAAAAGCCTTTGGTAAATGACAGCGGACTTTTTTCCTCCTCCAGTCTCCCCAGTGTGCCTAAGAGCCCTCCAGGAAACTTGGGAGACTTGGCTGAAATACTGCAGTGTGTGTGTGTGTGTGTGTGTGTGTGTGTGTGTGTGTGTGTCTGCACACGCGTCAGAGTAGAGGTAAGAGGATAGCCTTGGGTTATTTTGTTCCTCTCCTCTCACCTTGTTTGAGACAGGCTCTGTGTTGTTCTTGCTCCTGTGAAAGCCAGAGTGGTTGGCCCACCAGCTTTGGGGTTCTCCTTACTTGGTCTCCAATTGCTATAGATGTATTGGGATTACAGTCACACATGCCATTGGGCCCAAGCACCCAGCTTTTACATGGGTTATGGGGACCTGAATACCAGTGACCAGGCTTAGATAATTGGCACTGTTTTTTTTTTGTTGTTGTTGTTGTTTTTGTTTTTCGAGGTAGGGTCTCACTCCAGGCCAGGCTGACCTGGAATTCACTATGTAGTCTCAGGGTGGCCTCAGATCTCATAGTATCTGCCAGGCATGTGTCACCACTGCGTCTGTCATCTGGCTCCCCATATGTCTCAGTAGTGTGTTGACATCACTTTGCAACCAAGAAGGTTGAGCTGGGCATGGTGATGCATGCCTGTAACCCCAGCAGTTGGAAAGTGAAGGCATGAAGATCAAGGCCAGCTACGACATAGCAAGTTACAGGTAGCCTGGGCTGAATGAAACTGTGTCTCACCAAACAAAAACGAACAACAAAAAACCCAGGGGGGCTGAGGAGATGGCTCAGCAGTTAAAAGGACTTGTTCTGCAAGCCTGCTGACCCAATTCAATTCCCAGCATCCATATAAAGCTGGACGCAGGGCTGGAGAGATGGCTTAGCAGTTGAGCGCTTGCCTGTGAAGCCTAAGGACCCTGGTTTGAGGCTTAATTCCCCAGGACCTAGGTAAGCCAGATGCACAAGGTGGCGCATGCATCTGGAGTTCGTTTGCAGTGGCTGGAGGCCCTGGCGCGCCCATTCTCTCTCTCTCTCTCTCTCTGCCTCTTTGTCTGTCACTCTCAAATAAATAAAATAAAATTTAAAGTCAGATGCAAAGTGATTCACATGAAAAGAATTCCCACATGCCTATGGATTGGGAGGCAGAGACAAGAAAATTCCAAAGCTCACACATAGGCCACTAGAACTGACCTCCCAGCAGCAAAACAGTGAGAGACCCTGTCTCAAAGAAGGTAGAAGGAGGGGACACCCCAAGGTTGTCCCCTGACTTCCACACGCATGCCATGTCATGCATGTGCACATACACACATAAAAAAAAAAAATAAGGGCTAGAGAGGTTGCTTAACAGTTAAGTGCTTGCCTGTGAAGCCTAAGGACCCTGGTTCGAGGCTTGATTCCCCAGGACCCACATTAGCCAGATGCACAAGGGGCGCACACGTCTGGAGTTCATTTGCAGTGGCTGGAGGCCCTGGCGCGCCCATTCTCTCTCTCTGCCTCTTCCTCTCTCTGTCTGTCGCTCTCAAATAAATAAATAAAAATGAACAAAAATAGATAAATAAATGAATAAAAACTGAGACAGTCGAAATGCAGAAAAGTTACCTCTATGCAGTCCTCAAGAGACCCTGAATAATTCCAAGACTTTAAGTTCATTCCACTGCACTGCAGGGCCACCACAACACCTAACAGTTACTGATTTTGGACATTTTGTGGTTTTATATATATGTTGGCTTTTCAAGGTAGGGTCTCACTCTAGCTCAGGCTGACCTGGAATTCACTATGGAGTCTCAGGGTAGACTCGAACTCACGGTGATACTCCTACTTCTGCCTCAGAAGTGCTGGGATTAAAGGCGTGCGCCACCACGCCCAGCAGTAATTTATATTTTAAATGCTTATTGATACTATCTAGCATTTCTCTGGGAAAGAGCTTTGCAGAACTGTGAAGGGTAAGTGGGATTCTTGGGCCTGGTAATGGAATATTGTAAAATGTTACCATACAGGGATGACGTCTCAATGGCGTCTTTTACTCGTTTATTAATTTTGGAGTCTGAGACATCCTCACAGTTCGAGAAGCCAGCCAGGTAAGTGGGCCAGGTGGTTTCCCCGTGCAGTCAGCACTTTAACAGCGGGCCTTGTCTCTGCAGATTTTCCCAGACACAGCCCTCACCAAACAATCCAGCATCAACTTGGTGGACTTGGCCGGAAGCGAGAGGCAGAAGTCCTCAGGATCTGAGGGAGACCGGCTGAGGGAGGGATCACGGGTCAACTTGAGTTTAACCAGTCTAGGAAATGTCATCAGGTACGTGACCGGCACGGTATTTGTGTCAGAAAATAATGACATCGTGGATTAAAGAATAGAGGCTGGTGGATGGGGAGGTGGATAGCTCTTTGGTGGAGGAAGGTCTTGACAAGTCGTAGGCCCTGGGTTCCACTCCCAGCTCTAAAAATACACCAACTAAAATTAAAACACTGTACAATGAGGGCTGGAGAGATGGCTTAGCAGTTAAGATGCTTGCCTGTAAAGCCTAATGATCCAGGTTCAGCTTTCCAGGTTCCACGTAAGCCAGATGCACAAGGTGTTCTGGAGTTCCTTTGCAGTGGCTAGAGGTCCTGGCACATCCATTCTCTCTCTCCTTCCCTCTCTCTCTCTCTGCCTTTAATAAATAAATAAATAAATACTGTGCAATAGATTAATTATAACCTTTGGTTCATGATTCACTGTCATCATGGGTTCATACATGGCCCACCTATATGTTTTAAATGAATAAATACTGAACAAAATAACACCGGGAAATATCCACCGCTCAACCCAAGAGCTAGCCGGCACTGGGTTCCTCTCCTGCCTTCTCCTAATCCCCGCTTGGAGGTTCTCCTTCCCAGCTACCTTTCTCATTTATCACACGTGACTATTATCGCTTACTGGCATTTACTTTTGAATTTTATTTAAAAAAAAAAAAAGGAGGGCTGGAGAGATGGCTTAGCAGTTAAGCGCTTGCCTGTGAAGCCTAAGGACACCAGTTGGAGGCTCGATTCCCCAGGACCCACGTTAGCCAGATGCACAAAGGGGCACACGCATCTGGAGTTCATTTGCAGTGGCTGGAGGCCCTGGCGCGCCCATTCTCTCTCTCTCTCTCTCTCTTTATCTGCCTTTCTCTCTCTGTCTGTCACTCTCAAATAAATAAATAAATAATGAACAAAAAAAATTTTTAAAAAAAGGATAAGCTGCTTCGTAGACAACCTCACATTGCTGGGATGAACCTCCAGACCAGCACAGTTTACAGGAAGAAGAAGGGATTCATTTGAAGCTTACAGATCCAGGGTAACTTCCATAATGGCAGAAGAAGCTGGCCCCCTTTCGTAGGACCAAGCAGAGAGACAGAAAAGCCACCACCAATAAGCAAGAGTAAAACCACAGGTGAACCTCAGGGAGCCCAGGCAGAACTCAAGGACTTTGCGTATCTTTAGATTGGAATTTTGGGTTCACCTCTACACCTTAGGGCTGGATCTTAGGATCCACCCACAGTGACATCACCCCCAGCCAGGCAGCTGAAGATCGAAGAAGCTTTAATAAAACTCCTGAATCTAGCCAGGCGTGGTGGCGCACGCCTTTAATCCCAGCACTTGGGAGGCAGAGGTAGGAGGATTGCTGTGAGTTCAAGGCCACCCTGAGAATACAGAGTGAGTTCCAGGTCTAGCCTGGGCTAGAGTGACATACTACCTTGAAAAACCAAAAAAAATAAAATAAAAACAACAACAAAAACTCCTGAATCTATTGGGGGACATCCATTCAAACCACTATAGCTGGGAGTTACTTTTTAAAAAAAAAATTATGTATTTATTTGAGAGAGCGAGAGAGGGAAAGAGGCAGACAGAGAAGGAGAGAATGGGTGCACCAGGGCCTCCAGCCACTGCAAACGAACTCCAGACGCATGCACCACCTTGTGCATCTGGTTTACATGGTCCTAGGGAATTGAACTGAGGTCCTTTGGCTTTGCAGGCAAATGCCTTTAACTGCTAAGCCATCTCTCCATCTTTTAAAAGCAAACTTTCAAAGCTGGGTGTGGTGGCTCACATCTTTAATCCCAGCACTTGGGAGACAGAGGTAGGAGGATGGCTACCCTGAGACTACATAATAAATTCTAGTTCAGCCAGAGCTAGAGTGAGATCCTACCTCAAAAAACAAAAGAAAACAAAGCAAAAAAACCTTCCAGGCTGGAGAGATAGCTTAGTGGTTAAGGCACTTGCCTGCGAAGCCTAAGGACCCAGGTTTGACTCTCCAGATCTCACATTAGCCAGACGCACAAAAGGCAAGGTAAGTGCAAGGTCGTACATGCCTACTAGGTGGCACAAGCATCTGGAGTTCGATTTCAGTGGCTGAGGCCCTGGCGTGCCAATTCTCTCTTTCTTTCTGTTTCTCTCTAAAAAATAAATAAATAAAAATAAAAGTAAACTTTCTTATTAAGGTATAATTTACAGTGAAGTTCTCAAACCTTAAATTCCCTGCTCAATAAGTTTCTGTACAGCCTGTTCACAATACCACTCAGGTCAAAATCTAGACCATTTCAAGAAGCCAGAAGTCCCCCTTAACCCTTCCAGTTGGCACAACCTCAAAAGAAATTGGCCTTTGTCATCAGATTAGCATTGCCTATTGTCTTGATTTTGTTTGTTTGTTTGTTTGTTTGTTTTTGTTTTGAGGTAGGGTTTCAATATAGCCTAGACTGACTTGGAATTCACTATGTAGTCTCAGGGTGGCCTCGAACTCAAGGAGATCCTTCTACCTCTACCTCCCAAGTGGTGGGATTAAAGGTATGTGCCACCATGCCTGGTTTGTCTTGATTTTTATCTGACTGAGATTACATGAGGTCACTGGCTTGGTGTTTAGCTTCTTTCATTGACGATTGTGTCTAGAGGTTATCCAGAGCTGTTTTCATTTGTGTGAACATAACATGTGACAATTTATGCATCCACTCTCCTGTTAATGGACATCTAGGTTTGGGACATTGTGACTAAAGTTGCTATGAACATTACTCATAATTAGATTTTTTTTTCTTTTTTTTTTTTTCGAGGTAGGGTCTAACTCTAGCCCAGGCTGACCTGGAATTCACTATGGAGTCTCAAGGTGGCCTCGAACTCATGGCGATCCTCCTACCTCTGCCTCCCGAGATTACTCATAATTTGAGAGAAAACAATCACTCATTCTTCTGGAGTGTGTACTCAGGAGTCAGACTTACTTTTTTTTTTTTTTTTTTTTAATTGGTTTTCCTGGTTGGCTGGTTGTTTTTTTGAGACAGCCAGATACAGAGTGGCACATGCATCTGGAGTTCGTTTCCAGCAGTTGGAGGCCCTGGCATGCCCATTCTTTGTCTCTGTGTGTGTGTGTGTCTCTGCTTGCAAATAAATAAATAATTTTTTTAAATTTATTTGAGAGTGACAGACAGAGAGAGAAAGAGGCAGATAGAGACAGAGAATGGGTGCGCCAGGGCTTCCAGCCACTGCAAACGAACCCCAGACGCGTGCGCCCCCTTGTGCATCTGGCTAACGTGGGTCCTGGGGAATTAAGCCTCGAACTGGGGTCCTTAGGCTTCACAGGCAAGTGCTTAACTGCTAAGCCATTTCTCCAGCCCAAATAAATAATTTTTAAAATTACTTATTTGTGTGTGTGTGCGTGTGCATGCCAGAGCCTCTTGCCACTGCAAACAAATATCAGATGTTTGTGCCACCTTTGTAAAAAAAAAATATTTTATTTTTATGTATTTGACAGAGAGAAAGAGGGAGAGGGAGAGAGAGAGAGAGAGAGAGAGAGAGAGGGAGAGAATGGGTGATGGGCGCGCCAGGGCCTCCAGCCACTGCAAACGAACTCCAGACTCAGGCGCCACCTTGTGCATCTGGTTAACATGGGTCTTGGGGAGTTGAACCTGGGTCCTTTGGCTTTGCAGGCAAACATTTTAACCACTAAGCCATCCCTCCAACCTTTGTGCCACCTCTTGTGTCTGGCTTATGTCAGGCTTATGTGGGTGGCTGAGGAATTGAACCCTGGCTGGCAGGCTTTGTAAGCAATTGCCTTTGACCACTGAGCAACCTTCCCAGCCTAGTCCCCACCTTCTAAAGGTGCCACAACCGCCCAAAACAGTGCTAACCAGCTGGGATTAAACTTTCAAACACACGAGTCTGTAGGGGAAATTCCACCATAACACCGGGCCACAGGGGGATTTGTGGGCTCTTTCTAGCTTACCCCTTGAGAGATAGGTTTTTTTTTTTTCTACCTCTTTGTTGATGGTTTAAATGTTTCTCCTTCGTCCAGTGCTCTAGCTGATACAGCTATGGGGAAGAAAGTCTTGCATATTCCCTACCGAGATTCGGTCCTGACCAAACTGCTCCAGTCGGCCCTGGGTGGCAACAGCAGAACGACTTTGGTAAGACCCCCGTTCTCACAGCGTTCCCCGCTGGTTCGGCTCCTACTGCGGCTGACAGTGACACCATCCTCAGCACGCTCAGAACACAGCGCTTTTGCCATTCCCATCATGCCCAGCGCCCGGTGCCTTTCTGTTACAATGTGTAACTAAGCGTCTACAGTACCGTGTTTAACTTTTTAAAAAAATTTTTTTGTTTATTTTTTTATTTATTAATTTGAGAACAACAGACAGAGAAAGAGGCAGATAGAGCGAGAGAGAGATTGGGCGCACCAGGGCCTCCAGCCACTGCAAAAGAACTCCAGATGCATGCACCCCCTTGTGCATCTGGCTAACGTGGGTCCTGGGGAATCGAACCTCGAACCGGGGTCCTTAGGCTTCACAGGCAAGCGCTTAACCGCTAAGCCATCTCTCCAGCCCTGTGTTTAACTTTTTATCTTGGTTTTGTTTTCAAGGTAGGGTCTTGCTCTAGCCCAGGCTGAACCTGGAAGTCACTATGTAGTCTCAGGGTGGCTTTGAACTCATAGTGATCCTCCCACCTCTGCCTCCTGAGTGCTGGGATTGAAGGCGTACACCAACCACTTCTGGCTCTAAAGACTTTATTTTTAAAATTTATTCATTCATTCAAGAGAGACAGAGAATGGATATGGGCATGCTGGGGCCTCCTGCTGCTGCACCCAAACTTCAGACGCGTGTGCTACTTTGCGGAGCCGGCACATGTCAGGCTAATGTGGGTGGCTTGGGAATCGAACTCTGGTCATCAGGCTTTGAAAGCAAATGCCTTTAACTGCTGAGTCATATCTCCAGCCTAAATATTCATTTTAGAGATTTTTTTTTGATTGTTAGTTACCTGTGGGTCTGGAAGGGACATTCTCTAAGAACTCGGAGTACAACAACACACTTATGGGCTGGGGGTGTCGCTCAGTGGTAGACCACCACCATATGCAAGGTCCTGTGTTCCATCCTGTGCACCAGAAAATCAAGTCACTCTCTGAATGTTACACTGCATATTAAAAATCCAGATTTGGGTAGGAGTACACAAAGTCACCTGAGACTGGAGGCCAAAAGGACAATGTCTAGCATAGAGATCTACAAGACTGACAAAGAATGATTAAGGACATTGCATTGTTTGTGGGGGAGGGTTGTTTGTTTATTTGTTTGTTTTCGAGGTTTGCCTCAAATTCAAATTCATTATCTTCCTGTCTCAACCTTCAAATGCTAAGCACTGGGGAGGCAGGGGTAGGTGGATTGATGTGAGTTCGAGGCCACCTTGAGACTACATAGTGAATTCCAGGTCAGGCTGGGCTACAGAGTGAGACTCTGCCTTGAAAAACTGAAAAGAAAAAAGTTATAAAGTTCGAGTTGGAGAGATGGCTTAGTGGTTAAGGCACTTGCCTGCGAAGCTTAAGGGATCCATGTTCAATTCTCCAGTTCCCACGTAAACCAGATGCACAAGGTGATGTAAGTGTGCAAGGTCTCGTAGGCGCACAAGCGGCGCACACATCTGTAGTTTGATCACAGTGGCTGGAGGCCCTGGCATGCCAATATTCTCTGACCACCCCCCACATTAAAAAAAAAAAAAAGGCCAATCTGTTGGGAAGCCTAAGGACCCAGGTTCAATTCTCCAGGACCCATGTTAGCCAGATGCACAAGGGGGCGCACGCCTCTGGAGTTCCTTTGCAGTAGCTAGAGGCCCTGGCGTGCCCATTCTCTCTCTCTCTCTGCCTCTGTCTCTAATAAATAAATAAATTAAAATTTTAAAATTTTTTTAAAGGGGAAGAAAGCCCAGTCTGTAATCCTAGTTACTTGGGAGGCTGAAATAGGAGGATCTCAAGTTCAAGGCCTGCCTGGAATACAGATTGAATTCAAGGACAGCCTAGGCAACTTAGTGAGACTCTGAATCAAAAGGAAAAACAAGGGCCAGAGAGCTGGCTTAGTAGTTAAGGCACTTGCCTATGAAGCCCAATGACTCAGATTTGATTCCCCAGGACCTACGTAAGCCAGATGCACAAAGGGGTGCGTGCGTCTGGAGTTCATTTGCACTGGTTGGAGGCCCTGGCACGCCCATTCTCTCTTTCCCTATTTGCCTCTCTCTCTCTCAAATAAATGAATGAATCAATAAATAAACAAACAAACAAACAAATAAATAAACTATTTTTTAAAAAGGAAAAGTTAAAAGATGGCTGGGATTGAAGTACTACCTAACATATGCGAGAGCCTGGCATATTCCTCCCTCCAAAAAGAGGGAAAGGGGAAGGAAGCCCATTGGCACAGGCGTCCTCTCTCTCCCGCTTCCTGTCTAAGCAGGATGTGAGCTCTCTCCTCTGCCGTGTGCTCCCTGCCCTGATAGACCGAGACCTCTGACACTAAGCTAGAACAAATCATCCCTCCTCTAAGTTGGTTTTTCCCAGTGCTGGAAACCTCATCTGGGATTGCGCACTATGCTTTTAATTCTCGGGGCCCTGAGCCTTCAGTGCCATGGGCAGTGTGCTGTCACACGGACAGTTGCCACCCTCCCCAGCTACCCTGTGACTCTGTTCACCTCTAAATCAGCAGAAGTTCATTTTCGGAACTGTAGACCAATGAATTCAGTCAGTAGCCAGATTTGAAACCATACACGTGGCTGTCCAGGAACGAGCAAAGCTTTTTGCCCTTTGTACCGGTAACAGTCAGCAAACATTTGAACCTGTGACATTACTGGGGACCGGGTACTGAGAGCGGAGTGGCGTCAGCAGCCCAGTGGTTAGAGTTAGTCAGTGGTGGCTTCAAATCCCAGCTCTGCCTGTTAGGACCAAGATGATCAAGGGTGTATTCTTTGTCTCCGTGCATTGTGTTCTGAATGGTGAGGCTCAAACAATGCTGTTATCAGCTGCACATCTGTTCTGTGAATATCGCTGTCCTAACAGCACCAACGATAACAACCCCCGTGGATAACTGAGTCTGTATGGGGCATTTTCACAGATGGCCGCCATCAGCCCAGCTGACATCTGCTACGAGGAAACCTTGTCGACGTTAAGATACGCTGAAAGGTACGTTTGTGCAGTAACTGGCCGTGCTGTTTTATGTCCGAAGCCTGGAAACTCCTTTCAGGCAGGGCTGTTCTGCCCAGTGGTGCAAGTGATTGGTGAGAGAGGAATAAGAGGAAATAGAGGGCTGGAGAGGTGGCTCAGAGGTTAAGACACTTGCCTGCAGAACCCAGTGACCTAAGTTTGATTCCCCAGCCCCCACATGAAGCCTGAAGTAGAACGCCAGACGCTTGCGCCACCTAGTGGGCATGTGCGACCTTGCACTTGCCTCACCTTTGTGTGTCTGGCTAAAGTGGGATCTGAAGAGTAGAACGTGGGTCCTTAGGCTTCGCAGGCAAGCGCCTTAACTGCTAAGCCATCTCTCCAGCCCATGCCAGCATTTCTTTAGGTGAGTTATCTCGTTTGCCCAGGGCCCATGCATGGTCACAACCATCTCATCACTGGGAGGGGCTATCCTTGCCTGGTTCCTTGCATGGTGGGTACAAAGCAAGACTGCTTACATCTCCAACAGTTGGCTGTGCCTGCCAAGTCCTGCTTTTTCAAGGCAGGTTTCTGGAGCTCATGCCATGCCTGTTTCTCCTGAACCTTGTAGAAAGGAAAGTAAAAATGTCCACACATGAGGTCCTGGTGTCCTTCCCAGACCTGGAGGACCTCTTGCTGCTCCAGCTCCAGACAGGGACTTGGACCTCTCAGGCCTGAAGGCCAGGTGATTGGAGCTGGCATGGGAAGTGAATTTTTTTTTTTTTTTTTTTTTTGTTTCTCGAGGTAGGGTCTCACTCTAGCCCAGGCTGACCTGGAATTCACTCTGTGTTCTCAGGGTGGCCTCAAACTCACGGTGATCCTCCTACCTCTGCTTCCCAAGTACTGGGATTAAAGGCATGTGCCACCACACCCGGCTCTGGAAAATGAAATATTTCTACCCTAACATCGTCAGGTCTGTGAGCATGCAAGTAACAGGGACATGGGCTGTAGAGCAGCCCATGGCCCTGGGCAAGTTGCTTAGCCTTCCCCTATTCCCACAGCACCAAAGGGTTGATTTGCCCTCCACAGGTGGGGTGAAAACTCAAAAACTACAGTTTGGATTGTGCCAGTGAAGAGTGATCTGCCTTGTCCAATCCTCCTCCTTCAGCTGCTTCTCAGGGAGGGAGCCCTTCTCACGGCCGCAGTGCTGCTTCATGCTATGGGACTTTCTGCCAGCAGCTATAAAACCACTTCAGGCCGGGCGTGGTGGCGCACACCTTTAATCCCAGCACTCGGGAGGCAGAGGTAGGAGGATCGCCATGAGTTCGAGGCCACCCTGAGACTCCATAGTGAATTCCAGGTCAGCCTGGGTTAGAGTGAGACCCTACCTCCAAAAACCAAAAAATAAAAATAAAACCACTTCAGATCTTTAGGCTGAATTGTAGCTTTTCTCTCTTCTCTCTCTCTCTCTCTCTTTTTCTCTTTGCTCCTTTTTCTCTCTGCCTATCAGACCCAATCCAGTTGCTAGCAGGTTTTCTGTGAGGGGCTGTGGCACTGAGGAGAAAGACATTGCAGCCAGAAGTCCTGGGCTCCAGTCTTGGAAAAAGTTAGAGCCTATGTGACATGGGACAGATCTACTGGGTTACTATCTCAATTTCTCTTGTAAAATGAGAGGGCTAAGGCTGGCAGATTTAGCAATTAAAATACAAAAGACTCTGAATGAGGTGTAGCTCCATAGCATAGCCTTTCATGCTCGAAGTTCTGGGATTTAATCCCCAGCACCAAAATCATAATAAGATGCTAAATTTACTTTTTTTAAAAAAAAAATGGCGGGGGGGGAGAGGCTGAGAGATGATCACAGTGGTTAAGGCACTTGCCTGCAAAGCCTAAGGATCCGGGTTCAATTTTCCAGGACCCCCATAAAGCCAGATGCACAAAGTGACACATGCATCTGAAGTTCATTTACAGTGACTAGAGGCCCTGGTGCTCACTCTCTCTCTCTCTCTGCCTCTTTCTCTCTCAAATAAATAAATATTAAGAAAAATATATATTTTGTTTGTTTGTTTTATTTTTTTATTTTATTTTTATTTGTATTTTTTGGTTTTTCGAGGTAGGGTTTCACTCTAGCCCAGGCTGACCTGGAATTCACTATGGAGTCTCAGGGTGGCCTCGAACTCACGGCGATCCTCCTACCTCTGCCTCCCAAGTGTTGGGATTAAAGGCGTGCGCCACCACGCCCGGCTTGTTTGTTTGTTTTATGAGGTAGGGTCTCACTCTAGCCCAGGCTGACCTGGAATTCACTCTGTAGTCTCAAGGTGGCCTCCAACTCAAGGCGATCCTTCTACCTCTGCCTCCCGAGTCCTAGGATTAAAGGTATGCACCACCATGCCCAGCTAAGAAAATATTCTTAAAAAGAAAAATACATTTATTTATTTATTTGCATGGAGAGAGAGAGAGAGAAATAACAGGCATGCTAGGGCCTCTAGCCACTGCAAATGAACTCTAGATACATGTACCACTTTATGCATCTGGCTTTATGTGAGTACTAGGGAATCAAACTTGGGTCACCTGGGTCATCAGGCTTTGCAGGCAAGCACTTAACCACTGAACCATCTCCCCAGCCCCTAAATTTACTTTAATTTGCATTTGAATTACGATTAAGAATAAATTACGGGGGTTGGAGAAATGGCTTAATGGTTAAGGCACTTGCCTGCAAAGCCAAAGGAACCAGGTTCAATTCCCCAGTACTCATGTAAGCCAGATGCACAAGAGGGTGCATGCATCTGGAGTTTGTTTGCAGTGGCTGGAAGCCCTGGTGTGTCTCCCTGCCTATTTTTTCTCTCTCTCAAATAAATAGAAAAAAATAAAATATTTAAAAAAATAAGTTGAGGAGCCGGGCATTGTGGGACACGTCTTTAATCCCAGCACTAGGGAGGCAGTGGTAGGAGGATCACTGTGAGTTGGAGGCCACCCTGAGACTACATGGTGAATTTAAGGTCAGCCTGGGCTAGAGTGAGACCCTAGCTTGAAGAAACAAAAAAAAGAGTAAGTTGTGGGGCTAGAGAGATCGCTCAGTGGTTAAGGCTCTTGCTTGCAAAGTCTAAGGACCCAAATTTGATTCCCCCAGTACCCACAAAAACCCAGATGCACAAGGCGGCACATGCATCTGGAGTTCGTTTGTGGCTAGAGGCCCTAGCACACCCATTCTCTCTCTGTCTGCCTCTATTTCTCACTCTCAAACAAACAAATAAAAATGGCATAGTATTTGCATATAACTTAATTAAAAAAAAAAAAAACAAGTTGGCTCCAGGCCAATGAGAGACCCTGTCTCAAAAAAAGAAAAGAGCCGGGCGTGGTGGCGCACGCCTTTAATCCCAGCACTTGGGAGGCAGAGGTAGGAGGATTGCCGTGAGTTCGAGGCCACCCTGAGACTCCATAGTGAATTCCAAGTCAGTCTGGGCTAGAGTGAGACCCTACCTCGAAAAAAAAAAAAAAAAAAAAAAAAAAAGTGGTTGGTGTTCCTAAGGGTGACACCTCAGGTTGTCCTCCGACCTCCACACACACACACAGTGCATGTATCATGTATACTTGCCCAGCACCCATGTGAATACACACTTTTCTTCTTCTTCTTCTTTTTTTTTTTTTGGTTTTTCGAGGTAGGGTTTCACTCTAGCTCAGGCTGACCTGGAATTCACAATGTCGTCTCAGGGTGGCCTCGAACTCATGGCGATCCTCCTACCTCTGCCTCCCAAGTGCTGGGATTAAAGGCATGCGCCACCATGCCTGGCTTAGAATACACACGTTTATTTTTTTAAAAAAAAGAATAAGTTGTGGACTGGAAAGATGGCTCAGCGATTAAAGGTGCTTGCTTGCAAAACTTGCTGCCCAGAGTTCAACTCCTTAGACCCATGTAAAGCCAGATGCACACAGTGGCATATACATTTATAGTTCATTTGTAGTGGTAAGAGGCCCTGGCAGGTCCATTTTCTCTCTCCAGCGTTTTAGTTATTTCAGCAGCAACAGAACTTGAATGCATTTTTTTCTTAATTAATTAAATTAATTAATTTTATAAGATGAGAAGAGAGAGAGATGGGATAGAATAGGCATGCCAAGACCCCTAACCACTGCAAATGACTCCAGATACATGTGCCACTTTGTGCACCTGGCTTTACATGGGTACTAGAGAATGAAACTTGGGCTGTCAGGCTTTGCAAGCAAGTGTTTTAAACCACTGAGCACTTTCTCCAGCTCCTTGAACACATTCTTGAATCACACAGTTGTGTTCAAGCCTCTGTACACTCAGGAGCTGAACACTGGGCTTGGCTGAGCTGCGTAAGTTTCTTTGAATTATGGAGGTCATGGAAGTTCTGGAAGTCACTTTTGGTCTTAGCGCTTTAAGCAGAAGCAGACATGGCGGAGTCTCCAGTCATATGGTGAAAGATCCCGCTCTGTGATGTGAGCCCACCTCCTGTTGTCCTGAAGCTCCTGGCGCATCTGCGGACACAAAGGGGATGCTGAAAATTTGTTTTTTGCATGTGACAGGGCCAAAAAGGTGCGGAACAAAGCTGTGGTCAACACCTGCACGCTGCTGAGAGAGTCAAGGGCCGAGAACAGGCTGCTGCTTGGATATGGAAATGCTGGAGTGGAAGGTAAACTGAGTGAGGAGGCCGTCTCAGTGCATACGAGAAGCAAGAAGGAGGGCCTGAGCTGGCAGATGCCCAGGGGGCTGGTTGGAGGAGGGAGGGGCAGGCCTACAAACGACCTTGTCTTTGGAGGAGTAGCTGGACTGAGCAATGAGGGAGAGACAGGCTTTGTTCAGGGTCTTTTGGCTCAACTTTTTTTTTTTCATCATTTAATGTTATCTATTTATTAGAGACAGAGAGAGGGAGAGCAAAAGCGACAGAGTGCGCACTGCGAGAGAATGGGCGCACCAGGGCCTCTAGCTACTGCAAACGAACTCCAGACACATGTGCCACTGTGTACATCTGGCTTACATGGGGCCTGGAGAATCAAATCTGGGTCCTTAGGCTTCGCAGGCAAGTGCCTTAACCACTAAACCATAACTCCAGCCCCTGGCTCAACATTTAAAAGCCCAACTTTCGGGCTGGGGTGATTGCTCAGTGGTTAAAAGCACTTGCTTGCAAAGGCTGATATCCCAGGTTCAATCTCCCAGTACCCACATAAAGCCAGATGTACAAAGTGGTGTATGTATCTGGAGTTCGTTTCTAGCAACAATAGGCCTTGGCACACCCATATTCTCATTTTTTATCTCTCTCCCTCTCCTCATAAATAAATAAATAATATTGAAAAAATAAATAGGGCTGGAGAGATGGCTTAGTGGTTAAGGCACTTGCCTGCAAAGCCAAAGGACCCAGGTTTGATTCCCCAGGATCCACATAAGCCAGATGTGCCATAGGGTGACATATGTGTCTGGAGTTTGTTTGCAGCAGCTGGAGACCCAGGCATGCCCATTCTCTCTCTCTCTCTTACTGTCTCTTTCTCTCTACCTATCTCTTAAATAAATAAATAAATTTTTAAAAAATGTTTTAAAACATAAAAGTCCAATTTTATTTTGAGATTGTTAGTCTCACTTAAACTTATAAGAAACAGTGTCCTTGCCATTTAATAATGGTACTTTTGGGCTGGAGGGATGGCTTAGCAGTTAAGGCATTTGTCTGCAAAGCCAAAGGACCCAGGTTCAATTCCCCAGGACCCACGTAAGCCAGATGCACAAGGGGGCGCATGCGTCTGGAGTTTGTTTGCAGTGGCTAGAGTCCTGGCGCGCCCATTCTCTCTCTTCCTCTTTCTCTCTGTCAAATAAATAAATAAATAAAAATTATTAAACAACAACAACAAAAAAAGAATGGTACTTTCGGCCAGGTGTGGTGGCACACGCCTTTAATCCCAGCACTCAGGAGGCAGAGGTAGAAGGATTGCTGTGAGTTCTACGCCACCCTGAGACTATATAGTCAGCCTGGGCTAGAGCAAGACCCTACCTCGAAAACAACAACAAAAAAGGTCCTTTTTAGTTTCATTCTCTTTTTTGGTGGTGGTGGTGTTTTTTTTTGTTTTTTGTTTTTTTTCTTGTTTTGTTTTGTTTGGTTAGGTTTTCTGAGATAGAGTCTCACTATGTAGTGCCAAGGATCCCTTAAACTAATCCTCCTGCCGTCATCTCCCAGGCTCTGGGAATATGAGGGAACCACATCTGGTTTATGCCGTTTTGGGGATTGAACTCAGGGTTTCTTGCCAACTGGGCTATATCCCCAGTCCTTGTTTTCTTCCTTCCTTCCCTTCCTTTCCCTCCCTCCCTTCCTTCCTTCCTTCCTTCCTTCCTTCCTTCCTTCCTTCCTTCCTTCCTTCCTTCCTTCCTTCCTTTCTTTCTTTCTTTCTTTCTTTCTTTCTTTCTTTCTTTCTTTCTTTCTTTCTTTCTTTCTTTCTTTCTTTCTTTCTTTCCTTGTTTGTTTTCAAGCTATTCTGGAAGTCTCTATGTAGTCCAGGCTGGCCTGGAACTCACGGCAATTCTCTTGCTTCAGCCGACAGAGTGTTGAGATTAGAGATGTGCACCAACAAACCCAGCTTGGTCTCCTCTGTTGCCCCTTTCATTTTGAGGGCACCCTCCCCGCTGCTGTCTTCCCTGCCACCCGGTGTCACCTGGTCTCTGGGGCTTCCCAGGTGAGGCGCTGGGGAAGCCGGAGTCGTGTCCGCAGCCTGCCTCCGCTGACTCAGCACTCAGCCCCCGGCGACCCGGCTCCACCCAGGCCAGCTGGCAGAATGGATGATAAAGCATCAAAACAGCAAACACAAACACATGCAAGAGCCTGTGCTCAGGGCTCCTTATCAGGCACTGTCCTGCCCTTGGACGGCCCTCCCTCCAACCTGCCCCTGTCCTCGACCTCAGACACGGAGCCTGCAGCCCCGCGAGCGAGGACGCACCTCCCAGCACCACGTGGGTTCAGGCTGACCCGCAAAGCTTCCGCTGCGCGATGCTGCCTGAGCTGGAAAAGGCGCATCAAGGACTGGAGAGATGGCGTAGTGGTTAAGGCACTTGACTGCAAAGCCTGGCGACCAGAGTTCAGTTCCCCAGTACCCTGTGTAAACCTAGTTGCACAAAGCGTTTGCAACGGCTAGAAGCCCTGACACGCCCATTCTCTCTGACTCTAATCTCCACCTCTGCTTGCAAATAAATAAAATAAAAATAAAAAGGTGCATAAAGCTGGCCAATGCCAGGCCTGAGGATCACAAAAGGCTGGGCTGGACCCACACATAGCACCTAATTCCTGTTATTTATAAACACAAGCACAAGAGAAATGAAAAAAAGGAAAAATCTATGTTTTCCACCCCTGTGAGCCCCTAGCCTAGTGGGAATTCCCTGAAAGGATGGTATAAGGCAAAGTCATTCACAGTGTTGAACATCTCTTCCTCCCTCTAGAGTACTCAGCCTGCTTCCCCGCAGGACAGCAGCTGGGCACTCATGGGACCTGGGCCCTACCTGCTGGCACAGGCGCAGAGAGAATGGGAGCAGCAGTATGCCACCATTGCCCAGGTGAGCCTCTTGCCCTGCACCCGCGGCCCATCTCCACCCAGGCACAGCTGCCGGGGCCCTGGGCGGTGGTGAGGACCCCAGTGAATGTGTGAGTTGTGAGCAAGTGACAGGTGACAGTATTATCAACAGCGTTCTGGATGTGAAGGGGAAGAGAGGGGAGGTCCCGGGTGGGTTCATACTGATGACTGGGCTGAGGATGGGTTTCTGGGTCCCAGGGCTGTTGTTGAAGAGAGTTCGAGGAGAGCTGAGGGACGCGTGTGTCCTCGGGGAATTTTGTCTCTCTCCTGGCTGGCATTCACTGTCGCTGTCAGGTCATCATGGGCTGTTGGGTGTGCGTCTAGGTTTGTTATCGTTTTGGGATGGAACCTTGCAAATGCCAGGCCATATGCCCCGAATGTTACCCATGGGTAGGAAGGGTGCCCCTCCTGCCTTCCCTTGTCACGCCGACCCCCACCACAGTCTCACTCCTCAGAAGCACAAGGCTCTGGGCAAATCACAGAGTCATGGGTCAGACCTAGAACTCTTGGGAGAGTGGGGAGAAAAGAGTCTGGAACCTGGAAAATCCATGAAGCCCAGAGTAAGTCTCAGGTGAGTGGGTCGATGGTGTCAGTGGACCAGATTAAGTCAGAAGCTGAGAATTCTAAGGGACTAGTCACTGAGGTGTGGCCAGAAGTCCTGTCAAATAGCATTCTGCGAAGGAATGGCGCTATACACCTCCTGGGCCAAGTGGGACTCAGGAGAGTGTACAGCAATACGGAGCTTTATAGTGTACGTGAACGGCAGCCAGTAGAAGGACTTCCACCCTCTTTGCCTTTAATCAGGAAGAACTTCAAGACACAAGTTTCTTTGTTTATCTCATCCTCCATGAGCACAGTCAATGTTTGCATTAAAGAATGAAATACACTGGGGCAGTCAAGGGAGGGTGAATGCAATGCCACTGTGTGTGTGTGTGTGTGCGTGTGTGTGATGTGATGTGTGGTACATGCACACGTGCATGAAGAGACCAGAGGAGAGTGTCAGGTACCCTCCCGTATCACTCATCTGCATATTTGCTTGAGACAGCCTCTCTCTGAACCCGGAGCTGCCATTTTCTTTTTTTTTAAATTTTAAATTTTTATTTATTTATTTGAGAGCAGCAGACACAGAGAGAAAGAGGGAGAGAGAGAGAGAGAGAGAGAGAGAGAGAATGGGTGCGCCAGGGCCTCCAACCACTGCAAATGAACTCCAGACGCGTGCGCCCCCTTGTGCATCTGGCTAACGTGGATCCTGGGGAATCGAGCCTTGAACCGGAGTCCTTAGGTTTCACAGGCAAGCGCTTAACCGCTAAGCCATCTCTCCAGCCTGGAGCTACCGTTTTCATGAAGCCCAGTAATTCTCCAGTCTCTGGTACCCACAGGACTGGGGGGAATGTATGGCCATGTCCAGCTGTTTATGTGGGTGCTGGGGAATTGAACTTGGGGTGAAGCAGGCCCTCTGAGGCCCTCACACTCCTGCTGCAAGCCCTCTTACCCGCTGAGCCATCTCCCCAGCCCAGCCCAATAGCTGCTGCTCAATCAGCTGAAAGAGCGGGTCCGAGGGAGGGCCTGCCCAGGCGGGGCATCCAGACAGCTGCGAGCAGGAAGCCTGTGGACACCAGGGCCCTGAAGAAAACAGTGGAGGCGGAAGTCAAGGAGGGAGGGGGCATGCACAGACAGCTGGCGGGAGGGGGGGGGAGGACAATGGGAGACCGCTGAGCCTTACAGCAGCCATGCCCAGACAGCTGTCCTTGCTCCTGTGGGTCCCAGGGGCCAGTCCAGCTGGTGACAGGACCCTCTCCATGTTTCTAGGAGCAACAGATGATGAAAACCCTCCCTCACCTTCTCAACGTCAATGAGGACCCGCAGCTCACTGGGGTCCTCAAGTACTTCATTCACCATGGTATTTGATCTTCCCCCACCTGTCCTATGTCTTTTTGTCTCAGAGTCTCTTCCCTTCCCTTCCCTTCCCTTCCCTTTCTCCCCTCCCTCCTTCCCTTTTATTTTAAAAAATACTTTATTTATTTATTTGAGAGAGAGAGGAGAATGGACATGCCAGGGCCTCTAGCCACTGCAAACGAATTCCAGACGCATGTGCCACCTTGTGCATCTGGCTTTACGTGGGTCCTGGGAAATTGAACCTGGGTCTTTAGGCTTTGCAGGCAAATACCTTAACCGCTAAGCCATCTCTCCATCCCCCACATTCCAATTTTCATTTTTGTTTTGTGGTTTATGGGAGGGCAGCAGCCCTTGAAATGTCTCTCTCCCCCCAGTCCCCAAGGTAGAGTCTCACTCTAGCTCAGGCTGACCTGGAATTCACTATGTCATTCTCAGGATGACCTCGAACTCCTCCTAACTCCACCTCTTGAGTGCTGGGATTAAAGGCGTGTGCCACCACGCCTGGCTGAAATGTGTCTCTTTAGAAAAATATTTTTATTTATTTGAGAGAGAGAGAGACAGAGAAGGAGTATATGAAAGCACCAGGACCTCTAGCCACTGCAAATGAACTTCAGACGCATGCACCACTTGGTGCGTCTGGCTTTACATGGGTACTAGGGAATTGAACCTAGGTTGGCAGACTTTTCAAGCAAGTACCCTTAACCACTGAGCCATTTCTCCCTAGCCTTCCTGAAATGTGTCGCTGTTCTGAATAAATACTAAATACAGTGGGACTCAGCACCCAGGATTAGGGTGACGTCTACCTATGTCCTCCCAGGATAATGTGCGCACCCAGAAACAGACGTGAGCTCCATGTGGGGTGACAGTGGCGGCTGGAAGCGGGGCATCCAGGCCCCTCCCAGGAAGTGCAGGTGGCACTAGACATTAGACAGGAAAGCTAGAATGAGCCTGTCCTGGTCCAGACCTCAGTAAGTCAGCGAGGACTGTGGCCCAGACCTCACGGTTTCTCTACAGAATGCCCACGAAGAAGGTGAAACTTCCATGAAGTTAGGAGTCAGCTCTGCAAAAAACAAAATGATCCATAAAGCAAGCTCATGTCCAAGTGCTACTCTGATTACCAACCTGTTGGGGAAAAGTCCCTCCACATGATCCCACTGGAAAGTGTCACTTCCAAGACTTTAGGTACATTATTTTATCAAGGTCAGATCCTGACAGATTTTTTTTTTTTTCAAGGTAGGGTTTCACTCTAGCCCAGGCTGACCTGGAATTCACAATGTAGTCTCAGGGTGGCCTCGAACTCTCAGCAATCCTTCAACCTCTGCCTCCTGAGTGCTGGGATTAAAGGCGTGCGCCACCACATCCGGCTGACAGATTATTTTGAATGGTCTATATTAAAAAAAAAAATGACCAGGCGTGGTGGTGCATGCCTTTAATCTCAGCACTCGGGAGGCAGAGGTAGGAGGATCGCTGAGAGTTCAAGGCCACCCTGAGACTACATAGTGAATTCCAGGTCAGCCTGGACCAGCGTGAGACCCTACCTTGAAAAACAAAAACAAAAACCAAAAAAAAAAAAAGCCCACGGGCCAGAGAGATGACTTAGTGGTTAAGGCGTTTGCCTGCAAAGCCAAAGGACCCAGGTTTGATTCCCCAGGACCCACATAAGCCAGATGCACAAGGTGGCACATGTGTCTGGAGTTCCTTTGCAGTGGCTAGAGGCCCTGGCATACCCATTCACTCTCTCTCTTTTCTCTCTCTGCTTGCAAATAAATAAAATAAAAAATTTAATGCCCACTAGGTGGCGCAAGCATCTGGAATTCAATTTCAATGGCTGAGGCCCTGGTGTGCCAATTCTGCCTCTCTCTCTCTAAAATATAAAAATAAATAAAAATAAATTTTATTTATTTGCAAGCAGAGAGATGTAGACAGAGAAAGAAAGACAGAGAGAGTGAGAGTATGGACATACCAGGGCCTCTAGCTACTGCAAACAAACTCCACTGCTTTGTGCATCTGGCTCACGTGGGTACTGGGGAATTGAACCCAGGTCATTGGGCTCTGAAGGCAAGTGCCTTAACCACTGAGCAATTTCTCCAGCCCCATCTGTCAGCTTATGAAGACAACTGTCCTGATTTGTTTTTTTCAGGTTCATGTGACATTGGTCAGGACGCTTCAAACGCAATCATTCTTCGAGGTCTGGGGTAAGTTTCTGAGAAACTGCATCTTTATATCCTGCATTATAGAATCAGGACCTCTCAATCAGACAGGGCCTCCTGCATCCCAGGCTGGCCTTAAACTGGCTATGCAGCCAAGGATGGCCTCCCAGTCCTGATCCTCCAGCCTCTACCTGGAGCCTGAGGTTACCGGTACATGTCATCTTGCCTGAGCCTAGGTTGGCCTCAAACTCACAATCCCCTGCCTCAGCTTCTCAGTGCCAGGAGTACAGGCTTGTGCTACCATGTTGGGCTGGAGGAGAAAATTGCTTTGAAGTACTGGGACTTGAACCTGGGGGTTCTTACCCTCTACCACCAAGCTACAGACTGTTGGAGTTTCTTGACAGTCATCTGGTCATGGGCACGTCAGGCCACAAATCCTGCTCAATGGGCAAGAGCACAAACATTCCGAGACCTCCCCCAGCACACCCCTGCCACGCTTATACCAGAGGCTGTTGGCACGGTTCTAAGTGCCAACTGAAGTCCACTGTGTGGTGCCCACTTCGTGTTTACTTGGTTCTAATCTTGGAATAGAAGTGATGTCCATGGCTACATCATGCATGACAGTCCTTCAAAACACAAGTAAGAGCCAGGCAGAGGTAGGGACAAGCCCATGCTGGTGTCCAGTGCCTTTCATAGTTTTACTTCCAAAGATGACCCTATTCCCAGTTTTTGGTATTTGGAGTTCTCACCATCCCCAAGCACCTTTTAAAAATTATATAAACACACACACACACACACACACACACAAATATGTATACATATAATCTCTATCTTAATTGGCACCATAATTGTATAGTGTGACATTTTAGTACACGTATGTGATGGCTAATAGTCAAAGCAGGATAACTGGTATCTGTGTTTGAAGTATTCAAAATTCCTTCTACTAGGATTAATTGAAATATTCAGTGGTTTCAACCATCACAGTCATGTGCTCTCTAGCATTGGAAACTATCTTCATACCCAACGACATCCCTTTACCCATCAGTCACTCCCTTGCCCTCCCACCCTCACATTCTTCTAGTCTTCACTGCTTTGAAATCAACTTACTCGTTTCTACATATGAGTGACCATGTGGCATTTGTCTCTCTATGCCCGGTTTGTTTCACTTATCATAACGTTCTCCAGTACCATCTGTGTTGCTGCATATCCCAGGAGTCCAATCTTTCCTTGTGGCTAAATGGTTTTCCCTGCTGGGTTTATGCCCCATGGTCTTTATCTACCATTGATGGACACCAAAGTTGATTCCATAGCATTCCACTGAGACATCTGCTTTCATTTCCCATCACAGCCTGTGAACTTTTTTGTTGTTGTTGTTGTTGTTTGTTTTTTAGAGGCAGGGTCTCACTCTGGCCCAGGCTGACCTGGAATTCACTATGTAGTCTCAGGGTGGCCTCAAACTCATGGCGATCCTCCTACCTCTGCCTCCCGAGTGCTGGGATTAAAGGCATGCGCCACCACACCCGGCTCTTAATTTTTTTTTAATTTATTTTTATTTGAGACAGAGAGACAGGAGTCAGAGAAAGAGAGAGAGAGAGAATGGGCACACCAGGGCCTCTAGCCACTGCAAATGAACTCCAGACACATGTGCCACCTTGTGCATCTGGCTTACATGAGACCTGGGGAATCAAACCTGGGTCCTTAGGCTTCATAGGCAAGCACCGTAACCACTGAGCCATCTCTCCAGCCCAGAGCCTGTGAGCTTTTGAGCACTCCTGACAGTCCCGCAGCTGTGGGCTCTGGGCTGGGGTTCGTTCTGGAGACAAAACAGCTGCTTTGCCTTACAGTCTGCAGCACCCCACAAACCACAGCCCTCAGGACACCCTACAAACACTTCCTTGTTCAGCACAGCTGTAGAATGAGACAGAGCAACCTAAACTGTCGCCGAAGTCATCATTCCCTCAGTGACTGGGACAAACTCTTGTCTTCTTAGAATTTCAGATAAACACGCTTCCATCACGAATCTGGATGGCAAAGTGACAGTCACTCCGCATAGCAAGTGCAAGGTTGTCGTTAACGGGGTGCCCATCACCACCAGGACAAAGCTGCAGCATTTGGTACATTTCCTGCCCGGCCACAGGTGTTCCTAAGTCCTACCCGGGGCGAGGGGCGGAGCTCCTGTCACAGATGGCGGGGACAGGCAGGGCTGGGCTTCCCACCTCTGCGGGGCCTCCTGGTGCCCATCTAGTCACAGCTGCTGGGTGACGGATCTGCTCCCAACTCGCTGTCTTAGGAACGCCGCTTTACTTTTCTAGACCTCACCTATAATCCAGGAGGGTCGAATTGGATCTCTAAGATCCTGTCCAGCTTTCACATTTCATGGTCTCTGAGGTTTAAGAGCCCATCCTTGGGCTGGAGAGATGGCTTAATGGTGAAGCCTAAGGACCTAGGTTCAACTCCCCAGGACCCATGTAGGCCAGCTGCATAAAGTGGTGCGTGCATCTGGAGTTCGTCTGCAGTGGCTAGAGGCCCTGGTGCACCATTCTCTCTCAAATAAAATAAAATATTTTTTAAAAGAGCCTGTCCTTGGGAAGGGACTCCTTAGCTACCTGCAACTTCAGTCCCTCTTAGTCCTGACTCCCCAAAGCCACCTCTGCAGACCTTTTGGCTGGTCCAAGGCAGCATGTTTACCTCACCCCAAAAGTCCCCCATGTAAAGTCTGCACTTAACCCCAATCTGACTTAGTGCCAGGGACACTCTACAGAGTCTCCTGAGACTCTGACCGCCACGATTCTGAGACCTGGAGGAGGGCCGGGCGCATCGGTCCCCACGATGGGCCGGGGCTGGGCTCTTGGAGCGGGGTGGCCTGCCCCTGCCTGAGCCCATCTCCTCCCAGGACCGCGTCATCCTGGGCTCTAACAGCGCTTACCTGTACATCGGGCTTCCCGCCCGAGCGAGGCTGCGCAGACTGGAGCAGATTCGACTACGACTTTTTCCAGCTGGAGCGCGCAGCCGCCGAGGGCGTGAGCGTGGACACGCTCGGTAAGGGCCCCGGGACCTGACTTCTGGCATTTTCCCTGCGCTGACCCGAAAGCAGCTGCTTTCCCTGGGTGCTCTTTCCTCAAGGAAACTGTCTTACTGTGTCTACAATGTGTAGAATGTGCATTGACGTGTGATGTTCTGGGCTGGAGAGATGGCTTAGCGGTTAAGGCGGTGCCAGCAACACCAAAGGACCCAGGTTCAGTTCCCCAGGTCCCACGTACGCAAGATGCACAAGGTGGCACATGCGTCTGGATTTTGTTTTCAGTGGCTAGAGGCCCTGGTGTGCTTGCTGTCTCAATCTCTCTGTCCCTCCCTCTCTGTCTCAAATAAAAATAAAATAAAATCTTTAAACAAAGTGATGTTTCAATCTCTCCCTCTCTCTCTGTGCATCAAACTTGGGCTTTGTGCATGGTAGTATCGTCTACCACTGAGCTACACCCCCAGTCCCATAATATGATTTTCCTAAAGATACAGTGAATACACGTCAAAGATTCGTCAAACTTTCCCTTAGTAACAAGAGCAAAGATGGTTGAAAGCATGAACCCTGGTATGGAAGAGTTGTGGAGAGTGTTAGATGCAGCAGATGAGGGAAGAATGCCGAGATGGGATGGCTGGATTGGATAAGGCAGCTGATGGCTTTTGGTCCCACCCGGGGAACCCAGCACAACCCATGGCACACCAGCTGGGCATGGAGTAGAAGTCTGCTCTGCTGGAGACAGTGGAAAACAAAGTCCGGGCCCTGGGCCTACAGGAGATTGCAGCCCTAGTGTGGTGGTTTGAATAGATGGCCCCCAATATATTCAGTTTTTTATTTGTTAGTTTGCATCTGCAGCCACCTGGCTGGAGGCAGTGTCACTGGGTGGATATTAAGGTGTGGCGGTGGGTTTCAGATTTCAGTCTAAAGATATGCAAAGTGTGCCTGGCTGGAGTTCCTGAAGTGTGCTGTGCTTTGTGGCTTTTGGCTTATGCTTCTCTCTCTCTCTCTTTGCTTGGACCTGTGAAGGCAGGCCAGCTTCTTCTGCCATTATGGAACTTCCCTGGATCTGTAAGCTTCAATAAATATCCCTTCCTCCGTAACTGTGCCTGCTCTGGAAGGTCATCTCAGCCAACCTGAAGCTGTCTGCTACACCTAGGTTTCTGAGTCAAAGATGTCCCTTTCCCCTCACCTACCTCCACACCTGAGATGCCCCACAGGTGGGTGTGTTCAGACGCTTGGCCATTGGTCTGCCCAGCTTTCTCCACGCCTCAGGGGGAGGTTCCCAAGTACCTGCCCACACCTCCGCCCCTCGCACCAGGGCACTGTGCTGAGGGTGTGCTGGGCCACCCTGAGGTCTTCGCGATGTGCCAGCGTCCCGAAGGGAGCACCTGAGCTCGGTTTGCCTTACTAAGACCTTGGGTGGAGAACAGTGAGGCATAGCTGAAAAGTCTGCTAAGAATTTTAGCAAAATAAATTGGTCTGAAACTCACTTCCTTGCTTTTCTTCTGTGGACGTTCTTTTTTTTTTTCACTGTGTAGTCCAGGCTAGCCTCAAACTCAATGATTATCCTGCTTAAACCTTCAAGTGCTAGGATTGCAAACATGAGCCACTATGTTCTGCACTTGGTTTCCTTCTTTCTTTCTTTCTTTCTTTTTGTTTATTTTTATTTATTTATTTGAGAGAGACAGACAGAGAGAGAAAGAGGCAGAGAGAGAGAATGGGTGCGCCAGGGCCTCCAGCCACTGCAAACGAACTCCAGACGCGTGCGTCCCCCTTGTGCATCTGGCTAACGTGGGTCCTGGGGAATTGAGCCTCGAACCTGGGTCCTTAGGCTTCATAGGCAAGTGCTTAACCGCTAAGCCATCTCTCCAGCCCTCTTTTATTTTTTTGTAATAAATCTTTCCTTATTTTTTTAAATTTTTTTGTTCATTTTTATTTATTTATTTGAGAGTGACAGAGAGAGGAAGAGGCAGATAGAGAGAAAGAGAGAGAATGGGCGCGCCAGGGCTTCCAGCCACTGCAAACGAACTCCAGACATGCGCGATCCCTTGTGCATCTGGCTAACATGGGTCCTGGAGAATCGAGCCTCGAACCAGGGTTCTTAGGCTTCACAGGCAAGCGCTTAACTGCTAAGCCATCTCTCCAGCCCCTTCCCTTATTTTTTAATGTTTATTTATTTGAGAAAGAGAGAGGCAGGTAGAGAATGGGTGTCTCAAGGCCTTCAACCACTGCAAATGAACTACACACATGTGCCACCTTATGCAGCTGGCTTACGTGGGTCCTGGGGAATTGAACCTGAGTCCTTTGGTTTCAAAGGCAAAGGCCTTAACCACTTAGTAATCTCTCCAGCTTTTGGTTTCTTTCTTTCTTTCTTCCTTTCTTTCTTCCTCCCTTCTCTCCTCCCTCCCTCCCTCTCTCTCTCCTCTCTCTCTTCTCTCTTTCTTTCTTTCTTTCTTTCTTTCTTTCTTTCTGTAAGATTCCACTAGGTGTCTGAGGCTAACCTCAAGCTCTCTATATAGCCCAAGCTGGCCTCGACTTAACAATTCTCTGCCTCAGCTGGCTGAGTGCTGGGGTTCTATGTGTTATCACACCCAGCTTCTACTGAAGTTCTTGATCAAATCTGGTAAGACTTAGTGGCACCAGGACTGAGTAATCCACCTTTCTATGCCGCTGTGCACAGGTGGCTAACTGTACAGCTGCCTTCCCAGCCCAGGGCTGGGGGTGCGCTGACGTCGAGCTTCAGACCCGGGGTTGGAGGTGCTCACGTCACAGTGACGGTGACGAGTCCTCAACAAGGCAGCCTGTTGGGCGGTCCTGTGGGTCAGGCCTCAGTACACGGTGTGACCCACTGGCAAGGCAAGGAGTTCCTAAAAAGCCGAGAGGTCCTAAGAAGAGGCAGTGGTCACCCACGTCTGGGAGGGGGATTGGCCCTCCCATAGTCTCCATGACCCTTCCTCCTCTCTACTCAAACATAGCAGAACCTCCTGACTTGAGACTTGTGGGTCGAGACGAGCGATGCCAGGAGTGAGCAAGTGAGTCGATGACAGCTGGACAGCATCGCAGAATGAGCCACGGACTCATCTCCATTCTGACGACTGTCCGGCAGGTGCTGTGAGCGCTGGAGATGGAGATGGCCAGGTGGACCCCAGTGTCTTGGCTGTGTTCCAGGACTATGTCAAACTCATGCCATTGGTGGCAGAAGCCAATCAAATGAGTGACGAGCTGGAGAAGGTAACTCTATAGAGCCTGAAGATGACATAGTGTCAGGGCCTAAAAGGACCGAGAGGTCTGGGGACATATAGAGCTTTCCCAAGATGTCACCTTGAACTAGTGATAGAAGGTAGACTTACACATTCCCAGCCGGCCTGAGCCACCAGCGCTCCAGATCAACACTTGCTGGCTATAATCACTCACTTCTGATTGTCCCAGTACCTCTCGGGCACCTCAATGACTGCTATGCCACTGACAGCTCTTAGACTGAGGTCAGCGCTGTGACATGGGATCCCAGTCAACAGAAACTTGGGAGAATTTTAGTCACCTTAGTAACTATGACAGGACACTGTTCAGAAATCGTGATGTTCTGCCATTTCTCCTGGCAGGAACTCCAAGGAACAAGGGTCAGACCCTGTTCTTTTAGAAAGCCTGAGTATGGGGCTAGGGCTAGGGCTCAGCCATTAAGAGCGCTTGCTGCTTAAACATGAGGGCCCTCTTGGGCCAGAGACTACCGAGTTTGACTCCCCAGAACCCATGTAAAAAGCTGGACATAGCCATGCATGTCTGTAACCCTAGTCCACTGTGCGGTGGGGTACAGGGATCATAAAATCACCTGGGGGCTCACTGATGGACATCAGCTCAGGGTTGAGAGAGAGAGACCCTGTCTAAAGGTTTTATGGGTATGAGAGTTAAGAGAAGGACACCCAATGTTCTCCACTGGCCTCCGCAAGCATTGGTTGTACGTATCTTCACACACATGCATATACCACACACCACACATATACTACACACACACACATACACACACACACACACACTCTAAAAGAAAAGAAAAGAAAGAGCCGGGCACACGCCTTTAATCCCAGCGCTCGGGAGGCAGAGGTAGGAGGATCGCTGTGAGTTCAAGGCCACCCTGAGACTACATAGTGAATGTCAGGTCAGCCTGAGCTAGAGTAAACTCTACCTTGGAAAACAAAAAAAAAAAAAAAAAGAAAGAAAGAAAAGAAAAAGAGAGAAAGGAAGGAAGGAAGGAAGGAAGGAAGAAAGGAAGCAAAGCAAGCTTGAGTGTAGGAAGAATGAAAAAGAAATCATAAAGGAGAACGGATTGGTAAGTGGAGGCTGGTTTAGTAAGAAGTGTTTCTTTTACCAGGGACTGAAAATGGAACTGAAGGTGAAGAATTTAGCGTCGTCAGATTCCAGAGGCTATGACCTGCAGAAGGAGGTCATGGTGAAGGTGACAAAGCAAAGGACTCGCGAGGTAGGACCCCACAGGCGGGCAGGTGTGGGTGATTCTTTGCCAGCGGCAGGCAGGGGAGACCCAGCAAAGAGGGCAGAAGTGCGCAAGAGGGAGCTGGATGCCTTGTCCTTCTCTCACACGTGACACCAGCTCCTGGGTCTTTCTTAAAGACACGCTCTGAACATTCACCATTCGTGGCTCAAAAGCATTAGTGCTGTACTGTGAGGAGCCTGAGCCCCTGTCTGTGCGTGTGCATGTGCGAATGTGTGCATATGAGAAAGAGACGTGCTCTCCTAATGCAATTTGCCCCATTTTAGACATCACCAATCCACACTTTCATAAGACCCTAAAAAGGGCCATTTGACCACTACCGCCCCCCCCAACCTGTTAGGTTTTTTCTTTTTCTCTTTCTTTTTAGGGAATTAAGACCCTGTTTTCTCTCCCTTTGCCCTCAGAGGAAGAAAGAGTCTCAGGCAAGAGTCATAGTAACTCTTGTCTATGTGATGTCTCTGTAGCCCCTGAGCACCCAAATCCATAAGCACTGGACACTCATCTTTAGTATGATTTTTGTTTTGTTTTGTTTTGTTTCTTGTTTTTTCAAGGTAGGGTCTCACTCTAGCTCAGGCAACCTGGAATTTACTATGTAGTCTCAGGGTGGCTTTGAACTCATGGTGCTCCTCCTACCTCTGCCTCCTAGTGCTGGGATTAAAGCTATGTGCCACCATGCCCGGCTTGTTTTTTGTTTTTTTAAAACATCAGAGAGCTTTGATTTTTTTTTTTTTTCTTCAAGGTAGGGTTTCATTCTAGCTTAGGCTGACCTGGAATTCACTATGTAGTCTTAGGGTGGACTCGAACTCACAGCTATCCTCCTACCTCTGCCTCCTGAGTGCTGGGATTAAAGGCGTGTGCCACCACGCCCAGCCCTGATTTGTTAAAATATATTTTATTTACTTCAGAGAGAGGAAGAGGCAGGTAGAAAGAGAATATGGGCACACAAAGATCTCCAGCCACTACAAATGAACTCCAGATATATGTGCCACAATGTGCATCTGGCTTACATGGATACTGGAGAATCGAATCTGAGTCCTTAGGCTTTGTGCAGGCAAGTGCCTTAACCTCTAAGCCACCTCTCCAGCCCTTTAGTCTGTTTTGACAGGCTTTGTCACTAATCCTCATGTGGCCTTTGGGTGAGCTGCTCCCTCCCAAGCCCTCAACACAGACCCTTCCTTAGCAGGGGAATCCCTGAGCAGGTGCCTCTGGAAGACCCTGACCCCAGCCACTAAGACCACCCTGGTTCCACGTCTCTACAGCGGCCAAAATGTTCTGGGTCATAACCCTCTTCTTTGTCCTTTCTTAAATATTTTTATTTATGAGAGAGAGAGAGAGAGAGAGAATGAGAAATGGGTACACCAGGGGCTTTTCAGTGGGCCTTGCCACACAGCTGTTGGCTCAGGTGAGTGACACGTCCAACCACGAGCCTAAGCCGGGACTGTCAAGCCAACCTGAAATCAGAGAGCCCTGGAATCCGGTCTGTCCCTGTCTCCTATGACAAGGACAGCCTCCAGTTTCACTTGTCATCAGGCCCATTGCAGTGAACTCAGTTCATTATCCTGATCCCCATTATCCTAGTTCTAACTCCTGTCACTCCTGTGACCATCTGATCCCTAGGACATGAAGCACCGGTGTCTGCCATGCTAACACTTAATTTTGCAGACTGTGTGTCCCTCACGTCCCTGAAGGCCAGGCCAGCAGAGAGGAATGTGTGCTAGCCTGAGAATGCCTTCTTTAAAAAAAATTTTTTTTGTTATTTATTTGTTGATTTATTTGAGAGCATCAGACAGAGAGAGAAAGGCAGATAGAGAGAGAGAGAGAGAAAGAGAGAGAGAATGGGCATGCCAGGACCTCCAGCCACTGCAAACGAACTCCAGATGCATGTGCGCCCTCTTGTGCATCTGGCTAACGTGGGTCCTGGGGAATCGAGCCTTGAACCAGGGGTCCTTAGGCTTCACAGGCAAGCGCTTAACCACTAAGCCATCTCTCCAGCCCCCCCCCCTTTTTTTTAATCAGGCTCTCACTCTGGCCCAGACTGACCTGGAACTCACTCTGTAGCTCAGACTGGCCTCAAACTCACAGTGATCCTCCTACGTCAGCCTCCTGAGTGCTGGGATGAGAGGCGTGCGCCACCAGGCCCAGCAAAGGTTTCACTCTTTATTCAGAGGTTCACCCCCAGTGAGCAGCAAGTCCGGGACAGGAACCTTGCTGGTGTCAGCCTGTCACTGGTGAGGACAGGGCCTCTGTGCCAGCATCCTGCTGTGGAGGGAGGGGACAGACCTTTAAGCTGCAGGGTGAAGGAATCCAGTTAGATAGAAAATGTCTTGACTGTAAGGGTCACAGACGTGGTACCAAGAAAACTAGCACTTCCCTCTCTGGGCAACTAGAATAAAAGCAGAAACCAACAGAAGAGGGAGGCAGAGGTAGGAGGATCACGGTGAGTTCAAGTCTACCCTGAGACTACAAAGCGAACTCCAGATTGGCCTGGCGAGAGCGGGACCCTACCTCGGAAAACAAAATAAATAAACAAAAAGAATGAAACCTTTTGGGGCCTTTGTAAAATGTTGCTGAAGGCAATTGCATGATTGCCAGGTTGGGGGGTGGTCTCCAAGCGCATGGGGGGGGGTTCACCTGCTCTGGAGCCGCTTCCTGGCTTTTGTCTTCTACTAGTGCCATAGCGAGCTACCACCCACAGGTTATTAACTGAAGTGACCCCAGGTTATTAACTGATATGTGTGTGGTCGCTGGCAGTCCAACACTAACTTTGTTGGGCTAACAGCAAGGTGCTCCACAGGGCCATTTTGTTCTCTGGAGGCCCAATGAGTAAATACGTGTTCTTGTTTTGGCCCCATTTTTAAAAATTTATTTGAAAGTGACAGAGAGAGAGAGAGAGAGAGAGAGAGAGAGAGAGAGAATGGATGTGCCAGGGCCTCCAGCCACTGCAAACGAACTCCAGACACGTGTGCCCCCTTGTGCATCTGGCTAACGTGGGTCCTGGGGAATCGAGCCTCAAACCAGGGTCCTTAGGCTTCACAGGCAAGCGCTTAACCACTAAGCCATGTCTCCAGCCCCTTTCTCCCCATTTTAGACATCACCAAGAAGCCCTGGCTCAGAGCGTCTTCATCCACCTCTGTCATCCACGCAGCACCTCTCTGGCCCTTTCTTCTGTCTGCTTCTTCCCTGTTTAAGGCCCTTCTGGTTTTACTGGGCTCACCTGGCTAATCCAAGATAATCTCATTTTAAGGTCAGCTCACGGGCAGACCTAATTCCTCCTGCAATCTTAATTCCCCTTTGCCATGTAATGTACCATTCACAGGTCCCACGGACTAGCACATAGACATCTTTGAGGACTGTTCTTTTGTGTGCCCCAAGCCCCAGACCTTCATTTCTCCTCGGAGACTCTGTTTCCTGGTGCTGTCCCTGTCTCCTCTAGGCATATCCCAAGCTCAAACGACTTGAGCAATGCTAAAAAGCAACATAGTGAATGTGGTGTTCTGGAAGGGGCTCATCAAGCTAACTTTGATGAGTGGTATGTAGTCTTCCCGAAACTCCACCCATTGTGGGGAGCTTTGCTGGGAAAAAGCCAGAGATGATTGTTTGAGCAGATGAACCCACATCTGGGTGGTCCGCTTTTGCATTTTCAGGTGTGGATTTGGTCAAAAGCCAAGTTCATCAACAGGAAATTCCTGATGGAGGAACTTTACCAGCGCTTTCTGGAGGGAGAAGACAGTCACGTGACTCGAGAGGACGACCCTTTCTGGGATCCTGTGGAGGCTGTCCACTTGGGCTCGGCGCACGTCTGGCTCCAGTCACTGGCCTACTGCATGAAGCTGGAGGAGCAGGTGGAGTTTCTGAACTGCGACGGGCTGGAGGAGGCCGTGCTGCACATCCACATCGTCCCCTGCTCCCCAGAAGGACGGTGGGTGTCTCCTGGCCCTCTCTGCTTTTGGGTCAGTCACACATAGAAACTTCAGAACAAGCCCAAGTTCTCCTGAAGGGGTGGTCCGCCTGGTCCCCACCGTGGTCATTTATGAGCTCATTCACTTGGTCTCAGTGAATATGACTTTTGCCACATGCCCAGTAGCACTCGAGTCACTGAGCACTGGAGGCAAAGAATGAGGGTGACATCCTGTAAAGAAGCAGGTGTAGCCGGGCGTGGTGGTGCACGCCTTTAACCCCAGCACTCGGGAGGCAGAGGTAGGAGGATTTCTGTGAGTTCAAGGCCACCCTGAGACTACGTAGTGAATTCCAGGTCAGCCTGGACTAGAGGGAGACCCTACCTTGAAAAAACCAAAAAGAAGCAGGTGTAGGTCTTCAGAGATGGCTTAGTGGTTAAGGCATTTGCCAGTGAAGCCTAAGGACCCTGGTTCAATTCTCCAGGACCCATACTAGCCAGATGCACAAGGGGGCGCATGCATCTGGAGTCTGTTTGCAGTGGCTGGAGGCCCTGACATACCCATTTTCTCTCTTTCTTTCTCTCTCTACCTCTTTCTCTCTCAAATAAATAAATAAATATTTTTGAAAAAGAAGCAAGTGTAGTTAGCTTCGGACAAGCACCCCAAACCCTGGGATGGTCCCATCAGTGGAGCCTCAGGAAAGAAGTCAGTGTGGTGGGACCTGCCCACCCACAGCCCACTCCTGACACATGAGAGGCCTGGCGTCCACCAGCTGGGATGTTCTTCCCATGTGGGAGGCTGCAGAGCCTGAAGCAGAACGCTTGTTCGTGCTTACTCTGGTTCCATCCTTAGCAGATGCCCGGCCTTCTTCTGAGAAGTCTCTGAGTTTTCTGTGGGGACAGGCTTTGGTTCAGGCTGCCCATTCTGACCTAAACTGTGCTTGCCATCTTTTATCTGCCTCTGTGTCTTCTCTTTCCAGGCCATAGAATGTTTATACAGAAACGAAAGTCTTAGCAATCCTAAGTGAAGGGACTGGGCGGCGGTCGCAGGGGGAGGTGGGTACCTGGTCCTGGGTGCCAGCTCTCAGAGAGGACCCAGATGTGGCCTTTTGTCTTGCTATTCAAGGATAAAGGTTCTGGGGCCAAACAGATCAACCCAACTAAAAAATTAAGTGTGTATAAATAAATAAAAATAAAATATTTTTAAAAGGGGGCTGGAGAGATGGCTTAGAGGTTAAGGAACTTGCCTGCAAAGCCAAAGGACACAGGTTTGATTCCCGGGACCCACGTAAGCCAGATGTACATGGTGGTGCATGCATCTGGAGTTCATTTGCAGTGGCTAGAGGCCCTGGTATGCCCATTCTGTTTGTCTGCCCCTCTCTCAAATAAATTAATAAAATATTAAAGATTAAGTGTTTAGGGCTGGAGGGATGGCTTAGCGGTTAAGGCTCTTGCCTGCAAAGCCAAAGGACCTCGGTTCGATTCCCCAGGACCCACGTAAGCCGGATGCACATGGTGGCGCGTGCATCTGGAGTTCGTTTGCAGCAGCTGGAGGCCCTGGCATGCCCATTCTGTCTGTCCATCTCTCAAATAAATAAATAATTAATTAAAAAGAAAAGAAAAAAATAAGTATTTATAGGAACTTTAGGCTACTGGCTAGTCACATGGCCATCTAGTCTGCCTGATGGTCACAATGCAAATGCGCCTGGGAGATGTAAAGAAGTCCCCACTTAGAAAGCCGTACAAATAGGTTCTGAGTGCACGGGCCTGAGGTGAACTAGAAACAACTCACCAATGCAGACGACAACTAGGGAGGCAGCCCTGGGGCAGCCCGCTGGCTCTTCCTCCCCACGGGCACCCCAGTCTTCAGTGTGAGTTTAGTAACACATCCACGCACATTTGCTGCGTGAAGATGTTGGTGCTCCCACCTCCCTGCTGTGAGATCCTTGAGACGGTCTACAGCTTCCCCGGGAGCACCGGCGTTGTATCCCTTGAACGAATGAATGGATTCTACAGTGACGCCACCACCCGCCCCTCCTTCAGTAGATTCACCTGGCTTTAAGGACTCCATTCCTGTGACATCCCTTCTGGACCCAGACTAATGAGACAAACGCTCGTCTTCTGTCAACAGAGCCCATGAGGAGGAGGAACTGGTTATTGACCCTTTGGAGCTGCTGGGCGAGAGGATCGATTTTCAGATTCATATTGCTCAGTGCCTCGGCGTCAAGTGGCTGAAGGAAGATGCCAGGCGGGGAGTTCAGATCGGGTACGAGTCTGCGCCACAGCCTGCTTGCACATACCATCTATGTGGCTTCTGGTGGGAAACTGCTACTTTCCCATGCCCATCAAATAGAGAAGCCATATTCCAGGTCACCTGGGAATAGATTTTTAATCACCATAAGCAATATCCAGTGAAATTGTATTATCTATTAAAATACTTTTGCTAGAAATAACAACAACAAAAAACTTGCCGGGGGTGGTGGCGCGCCTCTTTAATCTCAGGACTCGGGAGGCAGAGGTAGGAGGATCGCCGTAAGTTCAAGGCCACCCTGAGACTACATAGTGAGTCCCAGGTCAGCCTGGGCTAGAGTGAGACCCTACCTTGAAGCCCACCCCCCAAAAAACAACTGTATTATGGTAGGCCATATAAGCTGGCCAGAGGTAAATTTGTTAGGTTAAAACATTAAAGGCTAAAGCGAAAAAGTGATACTTTGGAGAACAGAAACCAAACTAGCACCTCACAAGGAAAATTAGCAGTTTAGAGCATCTAGAGAGAGAACACCGCTAACCCCCACCTCCTCGTCACACACTTGTGAACTACGTGCTGATGACTGATACTCTACTGAGTAACCCTGGAGGCAGCAAGCAAGAGCAGGATGGCATGTTTTCGTGTAAATGACGTGTCAGTTATCATTCTGTGGCTGATGTGATTTCTCCTTCGGGCTTTAAAGTGTGCTGTAAATTCTTGCCTTAGGTACAAAATCTATGACCTCCCAAACACTTTATATACCAAGCCCATATGGAACAGTGTGAATCCCCAAATCGAAGAGACTGTCCAGTTTGCAGCCTTAAATGCATCTCAAGAGTTTCTGAGCTATTTACAGACAAATGCTCTCATTGTCGATCTGTGGGGCCTTCAAGGTACCTTGTTTCCTTATTCTTTTGCATGTTACACTGTTCAGTCAGGGTTCATGTCAGGATGCCTGGCTCTGTGGAAAAGGGCAGCGGGGGTGGGGGCAGGCACTGTGTAGCAGTGGGCAAGAGCTACCTGGCCCCCAGGCCTGGAGGTTCGAGCCCAGCAGGCGAGCGCGTGGTTTCCTCACGCCTCACCGGGCCTGGACAACGGAGACTCCTTCCCCTCTTGGTTCTTCCCCACACTACAGAAGGCTGTGCAGAGTTGGACCACTCTCAGTTGGATCTTCTGCTCACAGGGGAAGGCCACGTCATGGTAGATATCAAGAAATTTTCCAGTATGAAAGATATGAGACAGGTGTGTACATCTAGCATGAAAATAGGCATCACAGGTGACTAGAAAATCTCGTGACAGCCACATGAGATCATCAGTGCTCTTTTCCTTCAATGAAAGTGTTTTCTGTGTATCCTGAGGAAACCCTCTCCCTGCCTCCCCATCCCATTCAGTCTGCATGAAGTAGTATGAACTACCCGTGCCAAGACTATGCCAGTAATCCAACAAAAGGCTGAGCTGACATGTCTTTCTGTTTTTAATTTTTTTGGTTTATTTTTATTTATTTATTTGAAAGCAACAGACAGAGAAAGATAAAGAGGCAGATAGAGAGAGAGAGAGAGAGAGAAAATGGGCACGCTAGGGCCTCCAGCCACTGCATACGAACTCCAGGTGTGTGAGCCCCCTTGTGCATCTGGCTAATGTGGGTCCTGGGGAAGCGACCCTCGAACCGGAGCCCTTAGGCTTCACAGGCAAGCGCTTAACCGCTAAGCCACCTCTCCAGCCCTGACATATCTTTCTTAATGTTTTATGGACAACTTCCATAAATATAGACAATATACCATACTCATAATCCTCCTCACATGGCTTTTGTAGACATCATCAAACCAGCTATCGGAACTTTATCTGAAGCTACTCAAACTGGAGGAGGAGACAGAGCTGCTCAGAGATGTTAACAGAGTCTTAAGAGAGGAAAATGTGTCTCTCAAGGAATTACTGCATAAAAGTGGTTCTGCTCAACAAGGTGAGACACTGTGCTCATTGCACTGTTTAGTTCATCCCCAAACTCCCACATTTGGGGATGTATATTTGTCTTTCAAAGATATGAACATCTTAATGATTTTATTCTGATGTTTTTTGAAAGAATTGTGTGCGTGTGTGTGTGTGTGCACACGTGCATGTGTGTAATATGATGTGTGTGATGTGGTATGTGGATGTGCCTTGTGGGAGACACCCCATATGCCTGCTTGCAGCAGGGGTCACTTGCCTGTGGAGGCCAGAGTGGAACATCGGGTGAACTGCCCATCGCTCTTCCTGCAGGTCTTGTTTTGAGCTTGGGCTCCTTCTGCAGGTTCCAGAGCTTGTGGGGTCCCGAAGATTCTCTGGTCTCTGCTCCCTTGAAGGACTAGGGTTACAGGTGCATGTGGCCATGCCCAGCTGTTTTACGTGGGACGTGCCTGTGCGAGAAGCACACTTAACCACTGAGCCATTTCTCCAGCCCCCAAATCTCATCTTGTATCATGAAACATAGAGAACATTTTTTTTTCTTCTGTCCTATGAAATCATTTTGGATGGGTCCAAAGAAATATGTTGATAAAGGCAGATAAAGAAGGATGCCACCAGCCGGGCGTGGTGGTGCACGCCTTTAATCCCAGCACTTGGGAGGTAGAGGTAGGAGGATCACTGTGAGTTCGAGGCCACCCTGAGACTACATAGTGAATTCCAGGTCAGCCTGGGCTAGAGTGAGACCCTACCTCGAAAAACCAAAAAAAAAAAAAAAAAAAAAAAAGGTTGTCACCTACACAAGCAGCACAGAGCTGCTTGGGTAAATAGCTGAATCATAAATACCTTTGCTTCCTACCCTAGCCCCAAAGCTTTCTGATACCCCAAAGAAAAACGGGGTGACAACCCGACTGCTATCAACCAGAGAGACGACTCAAGTGCATACTCAGCAAGCCCACTGCGATAGAGAGCTGGCCAGGGCGCTGAAGGTCTTCTACCAGGGCATGAGCGCAGCCAGGGGACAGCTTCTCAGACTGAGGCGGTTCAGACCTCCCGTGAGTGATGAGTGTCCCTGGAGCACCAGGAACTGCTTTTCGTTCAACCTAGACCTACGCCATATCGATGATAGGGTGTGTCTACTCACATGCGAAGCCTGATGGTCTGGGTTTGAGTCCCCAGTAACCATGTGAAGCCAGATGCACAAAGTGGTGTATGTGTCTGGAGTGCGTTTGCAGTGGCTAGAGGCCCTGGAATACCCATTCTCTCTCTCTTATCACAAATAAATAAAAAAAAAAAAATACGTAAGAAAAAGAAAAGCAGAAAGCTCCCAAGTTGGGAGGAGCCCCGAGTGGGTGACCTGCCTGGTGACTTGGATTGGCTTTTCTAATAACCTTGGGGATGTAAATTAGGAACTGGGCTGGGGTGAGCTGTGTATGGAGGACCTTGTGGGTTGGTGATCTTGGATCAGGGAGGAAAGTGTAGACTCAGAATGAGCCTGCAGGTGGGGAAGGGGAAAGCCACAAAAAAATTCCTTAATGAATCAGGCTTAGGTTCAGACCGGAATACCCTTCTAGTCCTTCCAGGGCAGGCTGACATTTATGTGCTTTTGTGTCCCTACTTACCTATCTACAAAACAAAGCCCATCTAGCACCTAATCTCTATCCTTCTCATTTTTAAAAATTATTTGAGAGAGAAGAGGTAGAGAGAGAATGGGTGCACCAGGGCCTCTACCTTGTACATGTGGCTTATATGGGTACTGGGAAATCGAACCTGGGTCCTTAGGCTTTGCAGTCAAGTGCCTTAACCGCTAAGCCATTTCTCCAGCCCCAAAAATATCTTTAATGGAATCTTCAACTCTGCTTCATAGTGATTCTTCCTGGAATTCTTTCTTGTGTCAAAGCCATGAATCCTGGTTGTTTAGCCTACATTAAGGTCCCTCAAAGTCTGGGGAAAACCCCTTAGGTGGCTGAGGGTGACAATGTAGAGCAGTGTCTTGCTTAGTCCCCGCTCTGCTGACATCATCAGCTTTTGGCAGACTCAGCCAGCCCTCCTGAAAACTAGGTTGCTCTTAGGTGACTTACTGACTGCTGATAAGGTTCAAATGCAGCTTTCTAGCCAGAAGAGAAAACTTACTGGGCCTCCCATTTATATATACAAAGTACTTTTTACTCTAATGATATGAGGTCTACTGCTATCATTTTTCTTCCTTCACTTGTTTTTTAGGAAGATGATCAAATGCTTCGACCATTTGTACAAGAGCAGTCACAGATGCTAAAGGACCTTGGGGATCTGCTTGAATCCAGCTTATGGAAACTGAAAAATGACGTTGCTCTTATAGTGAAAAAGAAGAGAGAATATTTATGGCATATCAAACAATGAGGATACATTCATTGACCACTGCAAATATTTGCTTTAGAGTTGTCAAGATCATTTGCATAGCTAAAGTGCTTAATTAGCTTACTTAACCTCTACCATTTTTTAAGTAGAACCCTTTTATTTATCTTTTTGTTTTGTCTTAGAGACAGACAGACAGATAGGCAGGCAGATAGATAGCCTAGGCTGGCTTTGAACTTGCAATCCTCCCCCGCCACTACCTTTGCTCCAGTGTAATGGGATCACAGGTTTGCGCCACCATCATACTGGGTTCGCAAATGGATTTGATTTATTTATTATAATGTGTGGTGCTCTCTGGTTTGTGGGTGGGTGTGTATGTGGTGTACACTCACATGCATACAGAGATGTCGGGAGCCATAAAGCAAAAGACTCTCCATTTTGCCTGGGCCTGTTCTTTTTTTTTTTTTTTTTTTTTCGTTTAAAAGAACCTTTATTGTTTTTCTTAACATGTGCATTACAGGAAATGGGCCTGTTCTTAAGTTGACTCATTCACCAGAAAGCTGGTCCATCCAGCTTGCAGTTAGGAATGTTGGTCTGCAGACTGTTCACAAAATCTTATCTTTTGCAAAAGGCCAGTTTACGATCAGGTTGTCAAGCGTTAAGGCAAGATTAGAAAAACACCCGGATACATCTCCTCTAGGTTCCCTAAGATTAGATAAACACCCAGTTACATCTCCTCTTAGTTTCCTAACAATTCCGGCCCTAAATCACATCAGGCAGCTTACTCCCCCCTTTTCTTCCCCTATATAACCACTGTGTAAAAAATAAAATTAGAGACCTTGACCAAAATCTCGGCTTGGTCTCCTTCCTTGTGTCTGTTTGCTTATTCCCATTCAGGTTGACTTCTCCTCGGGCCTCTGTTGAGCCCCCGCAGGCCAGGGCACAGAGATGCACACCCTGTGTGTACACATGTGGAGGCCAGAGGAAGATGCTGTGTTCTCAACTGCTCTTCCAACTTATGTCCTGAGACAGGGTCTCAAACTGAACCTGGGGCCCGCTTTTTTCTTTTTCTTTTGCTGTTGTTGTTTTGTTTTTTCCTTTTTTGGCCAGATTGATACTTACTGATTAGCCCAGTGTGGTGGTTTGATTCAGGTGTCCCCCATAAACTTAGGTGTTCTGCATGCTAGGTAGGTTCCCAGCTGATGGGAGATTTAAGAACTAACGTCTCCTAGAAGGAGCGTATTGTTGGGGGCAGGCATATGGGTGTTATAGCCAGTGTCTCCTTGCCAGTGTTTGGCACACTCTCCTGTTGCTGATGTCCACCCTCTGCTCATGCCATCGTTTCCCCCTGCCATCGTGGAGCTTCCCCCTCAAGTCTGTAAGCCAAAATAAACCTCTTTTTTCCCACAAGCTGCTCTTGGTTGGGTGATTTCCACCAGCAATGCGAACCTGACTGCAACACCCAGAGATTCTCTTGTCTGTGCCCTAACCTCAGAATTGAAGGTACAGATGTGCAGCCACACCCAGCTTTTTAAAAAAATATATTTTATTTATTTACTTTTAGGAGAGGGAGAGAGAGAGGGCAAGAGAGAGAGAGAGAGGAGTAGACAGAGAGATGGGCACGTTCCAGTCACTGCAAATAAATTCCAGACGCACGCACCACCTTGTGCATCTGGCTTACATGGGTTCTGGGGAATCGAACCTGTATCCTTAGGCTTCACAGACAAGTGCCTTAACCACTAAGCCATCTATCCAACCCACATGCCTGGCTTTTTATGAGAGTGCTGGGTATTGAACTCAGTACAAAACACCATATAAAGCTCTTCTGATAAATTTCTTGATGTCAGAAACAGAGATAATGGTTATTTCATATTAGCTGTCTCCTTTATATGAGAAACATGAAGATTCTGTGTGTGTGTGTGCACATGAACTTGAGATAGGGTCTCTCTAGCCCAGGCTGGTCTTCAAGGTCTTGAACCCCCTATGTAACCAAAATTCTGATCCTCCTGCCTCCACCTCCAAAGTGCTGCGATTATAGGCTTGTGCCACTACATCTGCTTTATGTAGTAGCAGGGATGGAACATACGGCCTCATGCATGCTAGGCAAGCACTCTACCAACTGAGCTGTGTCTCCAGCCCCCTAGGTATGTCTGTCATCTATTACTGTAAGAGGAAAAACTCTCTGCTTTATTTTAGGGCTCTAGTGCAAACCTGGTTAAAATACACAGAGCAAGTTTGAGGAAAATAGAAAGCTATAAACTATTTTCTTAAAGCTAGTTACAGGTATGGAACCACGGAAAGAAACAGCAGCAAGCCCAATGAGTGGCGTAACAGGCAGGCCTCTATGTTACTTAGGTACTCTATGTACACTTATGCACTAAAATAATATTTAGGTCCAAACAAAAACACCTTTTGATTGATAACCCTTTATTATTAACTTAGGTAAACAGTCCAAAATCAGTCAGTGAGATGAGTGAGAAATAAGGCTAAAGTAGAAAAAAGTGCAGTTTCACTTAGCAAAAGCTCACACCCTGCATGGAGGTAAGATTCCACGATACCATGGCAAGGATGGCAGCAGGTACTGCCTCAGCCTAATGTCACCAAGCCCCTCACTAAGGAATGCTGTTAGCAACCCAGACAGGGACCCTCCCTCCTCTACCATCTGACCTGCCTCATTCATCAAAATTTACCAGGAATACTTCAATGAAAAAAAAATATCTCTCACAAGCAATTAAAATCATAGAAAAATCAGTGGAAAAAATGAAGTTTAGGATAAGCTAGTACACTTTCTTGTTTTTAATATGTACAGATATTTTAGACTTCTCAATCTTTTCCACGTAAAGTCAGGTTTACATAAAAATTTTGCATATCAGGTACAGAAGCTGTTAATTCATGTTTTGGGTTCTTTAATTCTTCAAGTGTTTAGACTTCCGAGCTGCTAATGACACTGAACTCAATGCCGTGCTGGTTGAGTCTGTCAATGAGCTTTGTTCTGGAGAAGGCCGCTCCGGGCGTGAAGACGCCGCCCCTGTAAGACAGTAATGGGGACCAGGGAGCAAATCACCACACAACACCTGAAACCCCCACCTTCACTATCGCGGCCACTTCTGCTTCCATTCCTCAAACCAGTCAAATGACCAAGTAGCTTTTTATTCAAAAGAAACTAGTGCCAGACCCAACTGTTCCAGTTCCTAGTGAGGCTGGTTTCATGCTGCAAGTGTGCCCAAGGAGCCCAGAGCACCATCCACCTAAGATGCTGCTGCTGAGAGACAGTCTTCAGACTCGGGAGGACTAAATAATGACCTGATCAAAATACATTCAGGTAAATTAAGCAACACTTGAAACCAATGAGAAGCTGTTTCTTTAACTATAATGGCTAATTTTTGTAAACAGGTCAGAGGAAGAGTACTTGAAAAAATTTAATTAGGTTTCACTACATACACATTTCATTTTTATTACTTAATATTGTTTTAAGTTATGCCTGATTTGCTTCTCAGCCCCTGGCCTGTGCTCACTTGAGAGGCTGCTCCAGTTTGAGGGCAGCTGCTCATGTTCCGGTAAGAGAGCACACTCAGTAACCACTTTACCAGCAGCGCTTGACGCATTTCCCACCTGGCAGTCAGGACTTCTCAGCCAGCTGCCTATCATTCCGCATTGATTACAGGCCCCTATTAGCAATGATAAACAAACACCAGAGCCATTCTGTGAGTGGCTGACTCTAGGCTCAGGAAGTTTTTATAAGGAACTGAAGCCAGCTTACATGGGCTTTTATTTACCTCTGCAGTTATTCCCAGAGACTGGGCAGGAATTGTCCTCCTTACTACTCTAACTTACACCTTTAGAACAAAGACACTTCAAAGCTTATGTGTAGATGCCACACTGAAAATCAACTCAAAATACACCTAAAATATAACACAAGCTATATTTAAAAAGATTCTTCTAACTAGAAGAAAGCCAAACTTACCCCTTAGGAAGGTCAGAAGCATCATTTAGAAGAGTCATGGCAGCCTGAACCATGGCTATGGGGGTAGCCACGTAGCCAGCCTCTGTAGAAAACGATGGGGGAAAATGTGTTCATGAAGTGATCAGCACCCCAATACCAATGACGACTTTTATATTTATCATGGAGTATATAGATTTTTTTTTGGAAACATATACGTATTTATTTCAAGGAAAATATAACTTCATAGAGAGACCGAGCAAACGAGAGAGAGAGAGAGAGAGAGAGAGAGAGAAAGGAGAGAAAGAATTGGTGCGCCAGGGCTTCAGACACAGAAATCAAACTACAAATACTTGCACCACCCAGTGGGCATGTGCAACCTTGTGCTTGCCTCACCTTTGTGCATCTGGTTCATGTGGGATCTGGAGAGTTGAACATGGGTCCTAAGGCTTTGCAGGCAAGCGCCTTAATTGCTAAGCCATCCCTCCAGCCCAAATTTAAAAAATATTTTTATTTATTTGCAAGCAGAGAGAGATAAGAGAATGGAGAGAGAGAATGGACGGACCAAGGCCTCCAGCCACTACAAATGAACTCCATGTGTATGCACCAGTGTGCAACTGGCTTTGTGGGTACTGAGGATTTGAACCTGGGTTGTTTGGTTTTGCAGGCAAGCACCTTAACTTCTGAGCCATCTCTCCAGCCCTACAGAATTTTAAAATAGATACTCTGGTCACTTATTAACAAATATAATAATGAACATTTATATTGTGTTTTTTCTATCTTTCATCCAAAATGCTTGGAAAGTCTGTGCTTAATGTTTGGATTTTGGAATATTTGCATATACATTATGAGGACCAGACCCAAGTCCATCCACTAAATTCCCTTGTTTCAAACACATAGACAGCCTGGGCTAGAGTGAGACCCTACCATGAAAAACCAAACCAAACCAATCAACCAAATAACAACAAAAAAACCCCAACAATGCCACAGTGTGCAAAGAACCTTCAGAAATTCTGAACCACAAATTTGATTCTTGGTACAATTATACTAATAGGAGACTACAACATATAAATATTAAACAGCACCTTTTCTTACTACTTCTAATAAAATTTCCCATTCTTTTTTAAAATTTTTTTGTTTATTTTTATTTATTTTATTGAGAATGACAGACAGAGAGAAAGAAGCAGATATATATATATAGAGAGAGAGAGAATGGGCACGCCAGGGCCTCCAGCCACAGCAAATGAACTCCAGATGCGTGAGTCCCCTTGTGCATCTGGCTAACATGGGTCCTGGGGAATCGAGCCTCAAACCAGGGTCCTTAGGCCTCACAGGCAAGCGCTTAACCGCTAAGCCATCTCTCCAGCCCAAAATTTCCCATTCTTGAACTCGAATCACTGAATGGCAATGAAAAAGAGGGTAGTGGGCTGGAGAGAGGCATTTGCCTGTGAAGCCTAAGGACCCATGTTCAACTCTCCAGGTCCCACATAAGTCAGACGTACAAGGTGACACAAGCGCGCAAGGTCACACATGTGCACAAGGTGGCACACAGGTATAGAGTTCAATTATAGTGGCTGCAGGCCTTGGCATGCCAATTCTCTCTCACTCTCTTGCACGAAAAAAGGCCAGTATGTTGGGCTTACCTCAAAAAGAATATATATATAAAAGGAAAAGGAAATGGAAATGGAAAAGGAAAAGGAAAAGGAAAAAGAAAAGAGGATAGGATACATTAATAAAATTGACTAATAATCATAATAAAATTTGGACCTTTCCATTAACAGAATAGGATTCAAATATTTAAACAATTCATGCAAATGAGTTTGTAAAACAATTAAACTTAAAAAGAATAGACTGAAATATATGCCACTTTATAGCTTAAGACGATGTAAAACCCTCCAACATTCTTTTTTTTTTTAATTTTATTTTTTATTTATTTGAGAGTAGCAGACAGAAAGAGGCAGATAGAGGGAGAGAGAGAGAGAGAATGGGTGTGCCAGGGCCTCTAGTCACTGCAAACGAACTCCAGATGCGTGCGCCCCCTTGTGCATCTGGCTAATGTGGGTCCTGGGGAATCGAGCCTCGAACCGGGGTCCTTAGGCTTCACAGGCAAGCGCTTAACTGCTAAGCCATCTCTCCAACCCCCTCCAACATTCTTAAGTCATATGCAAAATACCTGGTCCTTTAACCTGAGTGCAAATTTTGATATTTGGTTTGTTCTTCTCAGTACTAAGGCCTTGGCTGTATCCCTGACCAAAGAATGTCATTGTAAATGATGAACCATCCATCTGTTAAAGAGAAAGCAAAGGGAGCATTTAATAAAAAAGTTCTGTCCTCCTAGGATACAATAAAAGCTACTATTCTACTTTACACAAGACAATTTCAACATATTAATACCATTAATATATTATCTGCCATGATAGCTACCATCCTTAAAGCATAGCCCAAAAGTTAATTGTTTGAAGCTGTTAAAGTTCCAATGACTGTGTGATGTGAGGGAAGGGGCAGTAAGATGGTCTGAACACAAAATGTCCTCCGTAGACTCATGTTTGAATGCTTAATCCCCAGTTGGTAATGTTGTTTGGGAAGGTTGTTTAGGAGGTAGAACCTTGCTGGATGAAAGGTCAGTTGGGACAGGCCTTGAAATTACATCCCAGCCTTGCGCCTGGTCTATTTTCTCCCTGCTGGTGTGACTATATGATGTCAGTTTCCTGTACCTGCCACGCTCTCTCCACCATGATGAAATGTCCCCTCAAAACTGTAAGCTAAAGTAAGTCCTTTCCTTCCATAAGCTGCTTCTAGTCAGGTATTCTGTCCCAGCAATGAGAAAGTAACTGCTACAGATGGTGATAAGGAAGGGAGATAAAAGAAGGGTTCTTAAATTGTGCCTTAAAGAGTAATAGCACCATTAATACATTTAAGAAAGCTGGTAGTATTTCTTTTTTTTTTTTTGGTTTTTCGTGGTAGGGCCTCACTCTGGCTCTGGCTGACCTGGAATTAACTATGTAGTCTCAGGGTGGCCTCGAACTCACGGTGATCCTCCTACCTCTGCCTCCCAAGTGCTGGGATTAAAGGCGTGCGCCACCACGCCCGGCTGTAGTATTTCTTTAAATTTTAATTTTATATATTTGGGAGAAAAAGAGAGAAAGATACACATACATACATACACATACACAGAGAGAGAAAGAGAGAGAGGGGGAGAGAGACAGAATAGGTATGCTAGGGCCTCTACTCACTGCAAATGAACTCCAGACACATGAGCCACCTAATGCATCCAGCTTATGTGGGTACTTGGAAATCTTAGGCTTCACATGCAAGTGCCTTAAGCATTGCTAAGCCATCTCTCTCCAGCTCCAACCTGGTAGTTTTTATTGGAGAGAGATGTAATGTAGATATCTGATTTTTAGATATCTGAGGTGACAAGATAAAAATAGCAAGCAACAGAAAAACAAAGCAAGCAACAGAAGTAGATCTTGTGAGCTCTACAACCAGCCAGCCAGGCAAGGTGTGCCCAATGCTGCAATGTTGGCATGATTGCTATGGAGCTAACCAACTGCTGATTGGATTTGAGGCCTGCTCCATAAGAGCAGATTTATGCCTGGTACTGAAAAGCTAGTCAAAAGCTTAGGGCTTGGAAGGTCTAGGCTCTAGCAGGGAGGTTACGACTGTTGTTTGGCTAGATAGAGATATTGTGCTTGTCAAATTTCCTTCTAAATATTTATGCTTATGCTAATAGATCAGCCCTGCTCTCACTTTGGTTAGAGAAGCTTCTTTGTGCAGATGGCTGGTAAATACTAGGGTGACTCAAAACTTGTCAAAGTGATGATGAGAAGTGATAGTTGAATGCTCAGCACTAAATGAGACATCTGTGTCACAATCACCTAGGCTCAGGGAACATTGGGGAAGAAAGAGGTGGCGGAATGCATTATGAGCCAAAGTATAGGGAGGAATGCTTTGGAATGTCTGTTGCTATCTGACGTGAAGGGGCCACTGCATTCATGACTTTGCAGTGGCTGTCATTACTGCCCAACAGCGGGTCTGTCAACATGTCATCATGAATGATGGAGGAGAGGAAATAGATCAAAATGAAGAGGGACTAGTGGGAAAGAAGAGTTAGTGGAAAGGAGGTGGAAAAAGGGGGAAAGAAAATAATGGGAAGAGATTAAGTTCAAAATACATTATCTACAAGAATGAAAGCAACTGCAGGAATGTTATCAAAAGTTCTAAGTGGTTGCGCACGCCTTTAATCCCAGCGCTTGGGAGGCAGAGGTAGGAGGGTTACCATGAGTTCGAGGCCACCCTGGGACTCCATAGTGAATTCCAGGTCAGCCTGGGCTAGTGTGACACCCTACCTCAAAAAAACAAAAAAAAAAAAGTTTTATACACAGGGCTGGAGAGATGGCTTAGCGGTTAAGCGCTTGTCTGTGAAGCCTAAGGACCCCAGTTTGAGGCTCAATTCTCCAGGACCCATGTAAGCCAGATGTACAAGGTGGCGCATGCATCTGGAGTTCATTTGCAGTGGCTGGAGGCCCTGACACACCCATTTTTTTTTCTATCTCTCTCTTTCTCTCTCTCTCTGCCTCTTTGTCTGTCACTCTCAAAAAAAAAAAAAAAATTCTATCCACAGATAATGAATAAAAAGGTTATACATCTTTGTGTGTACACGTGTATTCATAGGTGTATGGATACAGGTATGTGTGGGCATGAGGACAGAGGTTGACTATGGGTATCTTCCTCAATAGCTTTCATATACATATATATATATATATATGGTGTGTGTGTGAGAGAGAGAGAGAGAAAGGGGGAGAGAATGGGCATGCCAGGGCCTCTAGCCACTGCAATCGAACTTCAGATGTGTTTGCCACCTTGTGCGTCTGGCTTATGTGAGTTCTAGGGAGTCGAAACCTGGGTCCTTATGTTTAACAGGCAAGTGCCTTAACTGCTAAGCCATCTCTCCAGCCCCCATCTTCTTTTTTTTTCTTTTTGTATTTTTCTATGAAAGAGAGAGAATCAGCACGGCAAGGCTTCCAGCCACTGCAATCAAACTCCAGATAGATGCACCATCTTTGTGCACATGTGTGACCTTGCATGCTTGTATCACCTTGTGCATCTGGCTTACATGGGATCTGGAGGGTAGAACATAGGTCCTTAGGCTTTAAAGGCAAGTGCTTTAACTGTTGAGCCATTTCTCCAGCCACCCACCTTCTTTTTTGAGACAATCAACCCTCAGGGATTTTCTTGCCTCTGCTTCTAGTGCTTGAATTGCAGGTGTACACTACTGTGCCTGGCTTCATGGGTGTTGGGGATCTGAACCCAGGTCCTCATGTTTGTGTTACAAGCACTTTACTGATTGTTCCCAGTGCCTGGTCATTTACTAGCTATGGGATCACGGGCAAGTTTCTTAGCCTCTCCATGCCTTAGTTTACTCGTCTGTAAAACAGAAATAATAATACCTACTTCTAAGGGGAGTACGGAAAGATTAAGTAATCTAATTTATGTAAAAGACTTAAAGAGTTCCTGCAACATAGGAAATTGCCTTACCAAGACTTAGTTGTTATTGTCTCTGCACTGAGGAACACCACAATAAAGGAAATATATTACTTTAGAGACCCAGACATAAAAGAAAGGATTACCTGTTTTTGTGTTGGACCTTGTTTTGAAAAATAACCAAAGGAAAAGATCCATGGGAACTAAAGAAAAAAGAAAAAGCAATCTCTCAGTGGTACTTTTTTAAACACGAGAATTGAGAAATACTTCTAAAGGTCTCATTTCATAAAATTTACTTACTTTTATGAGAAGTTGCCTTCCAATGCCAAACTTCACAAAAAATAAAAAGAAGAGTCCTGCAAACATCAGCTTAAAAACAGAGCTGATGCCTCCCACAGTTACATAAGCAGCATATTGAACCTAGGTTGATAATACACAGTTAGACTATACTCCACACACGTTAAGTGACATGAACCTAAGGTTGATAATACGCAGTTAGACTGCACTCCACACGTTAAGTGACACGAACCTAGGCTGATAATATGCAGTCAGACTGCACTCCACACGTTAAGTGACATGAACCTAGGCTGATAATATGCAGTCAGACTGCACTCCACACGTTAAGTGACATGAACCTAGGCTGATAATAAATACGCAGTTAGACTGCACTATACAAGTTAAGTGACATGAACCTAGGCTGATAATAAATACGCAGTTAGACTGCACTCCACACGTTAAGTGACATGAACCTAGGCTGATAATAAATACGCAGTTAGACTGCACTCCACACGTTAAGTGACATGAACCTAGGCTGATAATACGCAGTCAGACTGCACTCCACACGTTAAGTGATATGAACCTAGGCTGATAATACGCAGTAAGACTGCACTCCACAAGTTAAGTGACATGAACCTAAGCTGATAATATGCAGTTAGACTGCACTCCACACATTAAGTGACACAAACAATGGGGATATTTCCACTTACTCTCCCAGTCACAGACAGAGAACAAAGTTTCTACTTTAGGAACACATTATGTTCTAGAAGTTTGCTCAGAAACCAGACATTTGGGAGCCCATGTTTTAAAGGAATTATTACAAATGGCAATTAGCTTTCCCTGTTTAAGCATGAAATGCTACATTATGTACAATATATATGGTGTTGCCAATAATGCATTGCAGAATGCAATGCTTAAACTCCTCTGAGAAAATACTCCCACTGTTTGATTTTTTTTTTTTTTTTTTTTGAGGCAGGATCTTACTCTGTGGTCCAAGCTGGACTCGAACTCACTATGTAGCCCAGTCTAGCTTTAAACTCATGGAAATCCTCCTGCCTCAGCCTCCTAACTACTGGAAATAAGCATGAGCCATCATGTCCACCTCTGCTTCCACCTTTTTTTTTTTTTTTTTTTTGAGAGTGAGTGAGAAAGGCAGAGAGGAAGAGAATGGGCATACCAGGGCCTGTCAGCTGCTGTGAATGAACTCCAGACATGTGTGCCCCCTTGTGCACATGTGCTGACAATGCACGCTTCTGTGTGTTCTTAGGCTTTGCAGGCAAGCGCCTTAACAGCAAAGCCATCTCTCCAGCCCACCCTCCATTTAACCTGAGCTCAGTGCCTTTTGAAGCCTCAGCAGTGGCAGTAACTACTTCCCTCATCTAAAAAAGCATGCTGGTATTCCAGAGGTGGTGAGGATATCCAAGGGTTAAAAGGTGGGGTCCTAGATATTTATCTCCACAAATCATCATAGAAAGAGAGCACTAGCAGCTGAAGTGCTAAGCAGATCTATTGCCTATTTACACTAAGACTGAGTTTGTTTTATTGTTGTACACATTCAGAGGTATATGTAGTGAGCCAGGTTTGAATACTGAGTCAAGGCCAAGACTCTGCCCATGCTCTAACCTTCTGATGCTGTGTGTTCCCAGAAGCTGAAATGTGCATTATTTATTAACTCTTTTTTTATTTAAAATATAAAAGCTGTATATTAAATATAGATATAAAATAGATATTGAATATAGGAAATTAAAACATGCACAGAATACACTTTAGTAATAAGCCATGTTTACTTACTGGTGATTCCTCCAAATTTTCATACAAGTAACGCTGAGTTCGCTTCACAACAGACATATCAGAGCCCAAGAAAGGAATGGAATAGGAGCTGAGTTCTCTACAATAGGAAATTGGCCACCTGTAAGACAGACCCATGGAAATTTATTTATTTATTTATTTGAGAGAGCGAGAGATTGAGAAGAAGGGGCAGATAGAAAGAGAGAGAGAGAGAGAGAGAGAATGGGCACACCAGGGCCTCTAGCCACTGTAAACAAACTCCAGACACATGCATCTGGCTTACATGGGTACTGGAGAATCAACCTGGGTCCTTAAGCTTTGCAGGCAAGTGTCTTAACTGCTAAGCCATCTCTCCAGACCCCATAGAAATTTTAAATTTTCAACTACCATAGTGACTATTTCTGCTGGTAAATTTCTGAATAAAAAATCGGTAATTTTTCTTGGAGCAATTAATAATAAAGGTGGAAGGAGTTTTTGAATGATAGTTTTTCCTTTGTTATCCATACCTACTCTCAAATAAGTCACAAGTAAAACCATGTGATACACTTCATGCCATTGACTTAAGTATACTGGAACTATTTTACTGCATCAAACCTTCCTAGATAAAACACTCAAGATGACAGGTGTGGTGGTGCCTGACTTTTATCCCAGCACTTGGGAGGCAGAGGTACGGAGGATCACTGTGAATTCAAGGGCACTCTGAGACTACATAGTGAATTCCAGGTCAGCTTGGGCTACAGCAAGACCCTACCTCGGAAAACAAAATAAACAAAGCACACTCAATAGCCCAACCCTAATCTCCTACCTGTTAAAGCTTTCCCATTAAGTGCTACTAATGAGACTGATTAACTTATGCCAAGAACCTCACACTGGGGCTAGGGTTGTAGCTCAGTTGGTAGAGTACTTGCCTAGCATGCATAAAGCCCTAGGATCCCTGGGTTCGATACCTAGAGCCACATAAGCTAGGCATGCTGATTCATGCCTCAGGAGGTGAAAGAGTTCAAGGGCAATCTGAGATACATGAGACCCTTTCTTAAAAAAAAATAAATAAAAATAAAAAAAGGGCTGAAGAGATGGCTTAGTGGTTAAGCGCTTGCCTGTGAAGCCTAAGGATCCCGTTCGAGGCTCAATTCTCCAGGACCCACGTTAGCCAGAAACACGAGGGGGCACACGCGTCTGGAGTTAGTTTGCAGTGGCTGGAGGCCCTGGCGTGCCCATCACCCATTCTTTCTCCTTTCTCTCTCTGTGTCTGTTGCTCTCAAATAAATAAATAAAAATAAACAAAAAAATTAAAAAAAGATAACCACAGTTTAAGATGGTGGTTTTATTGCATAAATTTTTACTGAAGTGTAATTTTGATATTGATAGTAAGATGCCATCAGAACATTCTCTTTAAAAACTATTATATACAGGGCTGGGGAGATGGCTCAGTTGCTAAAGTGCTTGCCATAATTTGGTCCCTAGTAATAACAAACAAGAAAACAAAACACACACACACACACACAGAGAGAGAGAGAGAGAGAGAGAGAGAGAGAGAGAGAGAACTAAGCAAGGTACAGTGGCACAGACTTATAATCTTAACACTGGGAAGCAGAAGACAGGTGGATTTCTGAGGCTTCCTGGCCAGCCAATCTGAACTAACTGGCAAGTTCCAGGCCAAACAGAGATTTTGTCTCTTAAAAAAAAAAAAAAAAAAAGGTGGAGCTGGGGAGGTGGCTTAGTGGTTAAGGCATTTGCCTGCAAAGCCAAAGGACACAGGTGCAATTCCCCAGGACCCACATAAGCCAGATGCACAAGGTGACACACACATCTGGAGTTCATTTGCAGTGCCCATTCTCTCTCTCTCTCTCTCTGCTTCGCTCTCTCAAATAAATAAATAAATAAAACTATTAAAAAAAAAAAAAGGTGAGCCAGGTGTGGTGGCGCACACCTTTAATCTCAGCACTCCAGAGGCAGAGGGAGGATCACATGAATTCAAGGCCAAACTGAGACTACATAGTGAATTCCAGGTCAGCCTGGGCCAGAGTGAGACCCTATCTCAAAAAAACAAAAAAACAAAAAAACAAAAAAAAAAGAAAAAAGAAAGAAAGAAAAAGAAGAAGATGGACAGTAAGAAATGATACCAGAGAGTATCCACTGGCCTCCACAAGCAGATGCACACATATGAACATGCACACATACACACATTCAAAAATATTATATATAGCTGGGGGTGGTGGCACACGCCTTTAATCCCAGCACTTGGGAGGCAGAGGTAGGAGGATTGCCATGAGTTCGAGGCCACCCTGAGACTCCATAGTGAATTCCAGGTTAGCCTGTGCTAGAGCGAGACCCTACCTCGAAAAATGAAAAAAAAATTACATATAAAGTACATCACTGTAGGATAATATGCTAATTACACTTTATCTTTGAAAATAATCTTGATCTTACCACCAGTCTCCAAGCTCTTTTTAGTTGCATACTTCCATTAACAGCCACCTGAGAGCAATATGCTAAGACTAGGACTACTAAGGAATAGATTTTGAATTGATATACCTTTTTTTCAATTTTGTCCCAACAAGTGGGATAGATTTCAGACTTGCCGCACTTCTTAGTTTTCTCAAGCTGCCTTTATCTCCAAAACCATAAACTGCTGACTTCCAGGTACCATCATGGATACACAGTCCCTAAAAACAAAACAAAACCAAAAATCAAAAAGTAAAGATATCTTAAAGGAATAATTACTGAGAGATAAAAACAAAATAGCTTAAATTGTTTATAAACATTTCAATTGTTTACACAAGACATAATTTCCTTATTTGATAAGCTTGAGGTGTGTCTTCTGACCTGGTAGCAATAACACACAGTAACGTGATTACATCCTACATTTACCCAACACAGCCCTTTCTAGTTTCCTCCTGCATACTCTCTTTGTATAAGTAATTTAGTTTCATTTTGTCATTTTTACTCAACTAATTGACCTATTCCTACTACTACTAATTCTATCCCTATCCTCTACTAATTCCTCCAAAACTCATGATATAATTAAGTGCACACCTGTACAAAATACGCACCATACTGTCCATCTAACCATCCTGTTACACTGGCTCCCCCATCCACTTCTAATACTAATAATAGTAATACTTCTTACTCTAGCTTCAAGGTTTTCCAACTTTAGCCTTCCTAAAATAATTTCTTTTTTTAAATTTAAAGTTTGCCAGGCATGGTGGCACATGCCTTTAATCCCAGCACTCAGGAGACAGAGATAGGAGGACTGCTGTGAGTTCAAGGCCACCCTGGGACTACATAGTGAATTCCAGGTCAGCCTGGGCTAGGGTGAGACCCTACCTCAAAAACAAACAAACAAAAAAATTAAAGTTCACTAATGTGATTTATATTTTCTTATTAATAATCCAGGCTGGCTCTGATCTTGCTATGTACCTGAGGATAACTTTGAACTCCTCCTGATCCTCCTGCCTTTTCCACCCAAGTACTGGGATTATAGATTACAGATGTGAGCCACCACACAGTGAAGAAATTTTAATAATTTCACCATTTTACAAACCATCCCCTGAGAAGTTACAGTTTAAAATCCTATATTCTGATAGATGGCCATCTACAGTGATGCATTTTAAAATTGTATATGTGTATGTGCATACGCATGCACTATGATGAGTATGTAGAGGTCAGAAGACAACTTCAAGGTGTCTGTGCTCCACCTTCTTTGAGACAGGGTTTCTTGCCATTGCAAATGAACTGCTGGACTGCAAAGAACATCAGACTTCAGATTCCTGGCTCCATCTCCCATTGTCACAGGGATTACAGATGCATATGCCACTTTGTATACAACTGTACATGGATACTGGGGAATTGCACTAGGACCAGCAAGCTTCTCAAGCAAGTGCTTTTGACAACTGAGCCATCTATCTAGCCCCTCATGCATTTTTTTTTTTTTTTTTTTTTTTTTTTGGTTTTTCGAGGTAGGGTCTCACTCTAGCCCAGGCTGACCTGGAATTCACTATGGAATCTCAGGGTGGCCTCGAACTCACGGCGATCCTCCTACCTCTGCCTCCCGAGTGCTGGGATTAAAGGCGTGCGCCACCATGCCCGGCTCCTCATGCATTCTTAAAAGAATGTAATCTTCAGGAAAGAGGGAAGGACTATGTTTGTTATAAATGCATGTTACTCAGCTTTCCATCATTATAGCGAAATATTTTAGATAATCAACTTATAAAATAAACTTATTTTGCCTACAGTTTTTGGAGGTTCTAGTGCATGATCAGTAGGCCTCATTGTTTTGGGCTTGTGGCGAGATCACACATCAAAGCAGGAACACATGGCCGAGCCAGGATACAGAGACAGAAAAGAAAGAAAGGGGCTAGGAACCTATAATCCCCTCTCAGGACATGCTTCCAATGACTTAGTGACCTTCCACTAAGCCCCACCTCCTCAAGGTTCTACCACCTCCCAAGTGTCTTCCCCTGGAGCCAAGCCTTTAATACTTAGGGCTTTGGGTGGCATTCAACATCCAAACTATAACAAGGTATATCTATCTTAAACCAAGATTCTACATGTGAAAGAAAACATGTAATTTTTGTCTTTCTGAGTCTGGCTTATTTTGCTAACATCATGACTATCTCCAGTTTTATACATTTTCCTGAAAATGATATGTAATTTCTTTTTTCTTTCTTTTTTTTTTAGGCAGGGTTTCACTTTAGTCCAGGCTGACCTGGAATTCACTATGTAGTTTCAGGGTGGCTTCAAACTCACAGCAATTCTCTTACTTCTGCCTCCCAAGTGCTGGGATTAAAGGCGTGCGCCACCATGCCAGCTTCTTCTTCTTCTTCTTTTTTTTTTTTTTTTTAAGACAGGGTCTCATGTAGCCCAGTCTAGCCTCATACTTTCTATGTTCATTCTTCTTTATGACTAAATAAAACTCCATTGTGAATATATGCAATATCTTCATTATCCAATCATCAGCAGGCTGGACATTCAGACTGACTGCACACCTCAGCTATTGAAAATCATACAACAATCAACACATTCTTTTTTTTCTCAGGATACTCAAGTGTCAGCATCACCTACTGAAAAGCCCTTTGTTCTTCCTGCCATCTTGGAGTTTAGGGAGGCCTGGAAGAAAGGAACTTCTAAAAGGCAAATGTGCCTGGCTTGTCATGATCCAAGACTATTTTTGCTGGTTAAGCAAGTGGGTTTTCTGGAACCAAATGATGTTTACAGCTCTTCTTAAAACTGAAAGTAGCTGGGGGTGGTGGCACAAGCCTTTAATCCCAGCACTTGGGAGGCAGAGGTAAGAGAATCACATGAGTTCAAGGCCACCCTGAGACTACACAGTGAATTCCACATCAGCCTGGGCTAGAGTGAAACTCTACCTTGAAAAACAAAAAAGTAGTAGACATTCCCATAGGGATATAGGATGAAAGATTCAATGATCCCCCTGCCTCAGCCTGTCAAGTGCTGGAATTACAGGTATGATCCATGACACTCAACTAAAATTCTAAAACATTTTTAGCATCATGCTGATACTCAGAGTTTTAGCTAGAGCATTTCTAATTCCAATATTTCATATTAGGGATATTCTAACTTTATTTCCTGTTCCTTCAGAGCTCCATAGCACCAGCCACTGAATTTCATAGCTTATGATAGCTTCTCCAAAAGTTCTTGATCTGGCCGGGCGTGGTGGCGCACGCCTTTAATCCCAGCACTCGGGAGGCAGAGGTAGGAGGATCACGGTGAGTTCAAGGCCACCCTGAGAATACAGAGTGAATTCCAGGTCAGCCTGTGCTAGAGTGAGACCTTACCTTGGAGAAAACAAAAAAACAAAAGTTCTTGATCTGTAGGGGCTGGAAAGATGGCTCAGTGGTTGAGGCACTTGCCTGTGAAGCCTAAGACCCAGGTTTGATTCCCCAGAATCCATGTAAGCCATATGCACATGGTGGCACATGTGTCTGGAGTTCTTTTGTACTGCCTAGAGGTCCTGGCATGCCCATTCTCTCTATGTATCTCTAAAAAATAAATTAAATAAAATGCTTTTTAGAATGTCCTTGATCTGTGACTTTTGGAACAGATGCACTTTACATTCTCAAAAATCTACAGTATTGCATCAGATCTATCTACTAACATTTTCTCCTGCCAAATCAAATTACTATCCCTTTAAGGCATGGCTTGAACTTTACTCATTTATGTGTTGCCTTATCTTACCCTTTTACATATATTTACACTATTTATTGAATGAATATGTTTTAAAGTAAACAGATACATGTGTGTGTAGATGTGTATGATGTGTGTGCATGGGCGCTGTGGAGGTCTGAGGACAACCTTGGGGTGTTTATGCTCTCCTTCCACCTTGTTTGAAACAGGATCTCCCTTGTTTTTTTCTGTTTTTCTGCTGAATGTGTGCCAACCTAGCTAGCCCATGAGATTCTGAATTCTCCTGGCCCTGCCTCCCATTGTCACAGAAATGTTGGATCACAGACAAACATACCACTTTGCCTCTGGCTTTTCATGGGTGCTGGGGAATTGAACCCAGACTGTCAAGCTTGCAATCAAGCACCTTTAACTACTAAGTCATCTCTCAAATCCCCAGAGAACAGATACTTTTGAAACTTAACTAGACTAGGGTTAGGTGCTAATGGCAATAAAAGTACCATAAGTAACTGACACCTGTAATCCCAGCAACCAAGAGGCTAAGGCAAAAGATCATTGCAAGTTCTAGGCCAACCTGGACCACATAGCACTGTCTCAAAACATCAAAAGAAAAAAAAAAATGAGTCTTGCCCAGAAATGCAACTGTCTTATGTTCCCAAACAGATTGTAAATTCAGAAAGACTAGATCTGCCTCAAATATTTCTTTCATGGCCATAATAGCACTAACTCCAGGTTAAGCATGTAATAAAAATACACTGACTTATACTAAGGTGATAGTTTTCTTGACCAACACTATGTCTTAATGTTGAGATCATAGTAATTAATTCTACTATAATTCAAAATGACTTACCACCTTTACTTTCTAAAATCAAACAGTGATTTTACACACCAAAAATTACAAATATATGTAAAATTTAATCTAAATCTTTTCTGAGGGCTATGCAACATTTCCAAAATACTTTTAGCATTAACTTGAAAAAACACTTAAATAGAAAATTTAGCTGGGTGTGGTGGTGTACACCTTCAATCCCAGCTCTGGGGAGGCAGAGATAGGAGGAACGCTAGTTTGAGACTAGCCTGAGACTAGACAGGAAGCTCCAGGTCAGCCTGGGCTAGAGTGAGAGCCTACGTCAAAAAAACAAGAAAGAAAGAAAAACTAACCTCAGGTCCTGAATGTATAGTCAGAAAACTTTCCACAGCAGTCAAAGTACCTAAAAAGAGAATGTTAAAATTAAATCTAAATTTTTCAGCTAGGACAAGTCACAAACCTATTCACCATATTTATTAAGCCTGCAACTGATATAATCAGAAAATCTATACATATATATGTATAGAACATATACATATTTTATATACACACACACATATATACACAAGTACAAAAGAAAAACAAGTTGTAGCTGAATGGCAGAGCATTTGCTTAGCATTTATGTACAAGGCCCTGGGTTCAATCCCTAGCACCACAAGGAAAAAAATAAAAAGAACTCTGAAAGCCAAAGGAAGAAATCAACTCTGATAATCATGAAGACTAACATGCATATTTTAGAGGTTTTTTAAGACTACTAAGGTAAAAGAAAAACAAAATGAACTATTGGATATTTCTCAAAACCTGACAAAATGAAAGCCGGGCATGGTGTCACACACTTGTAATCCCAGCACTCAGGGGGCAGAGGTAGGAGGATCGCTGTGAGTTCAAGGCTACTCTGGGCTAGAGCGAGACTCTACCTCAAAAAAAAACCACACAAGCTGGGCATGGTGATACATGCCTTTAATCCCAGCACTCGGGAGGCAGAGGAAGGAGAATCGCCATGAGTTCAAGGCCACCCTGAGACTACATAGTGAATTTCAGGTCAGCCTGAGCTAGAGTAAAACCCTACCTCAAACAACAACAACAACAACAACAACAAATCTGACAAAACAGGTCAGGCATTGTGGCTCACTCCAATAATACCATCACTCAGTAGGCTGAGGTAGGAAGACTCCTCTGAGCTCAAGGTCATCTTGGAGCTACAAGGTGAGTTCCAGGTCAGCCTGGACTAGAGTAAGACCCTCCCTCAAACAACAATCAAAAGCCACTAGATATTAAAATTTCCTACATTATTTTCTTTTGGCTTCTAATTTCACAAGCAAGATTAATTTATAGCTATCTTGTATATGTGCTATTCTTACAGGGATTTTGTTTCATGGTTAACTTTTTAATATAAAACTGATACACTTGCCAAGCATGGTGCTGCATGCCTTTAATCCCAGCACTCAGGAGGCAGAGGTAGGAGGATCACTGTGAGTTTGAGGCCAGCCTGAGACTACATAGTGAATGCCAGGTCAGCCTAGGCTAGAGCGAGATCCTACCTCAAAAATAAAATAAAATAAACAAAAAATTGGTACACTTTCCATAAGTTCTAGAACAATTTATGTAGACTGGACTGGAGTTATCTGTTTCACATCATTTTATAAATGGACACAAAAAATATTCATGCTGGGCACAGTGGTACATGCCTTTAGTCCCAGCACTCAGGAGGTTGAAGTAGGAGGATCGCTATGAATTTGAGGCCAGCCTGGAGCTCCAGAATGATTTCCAGGTCAGCCTGGCCTGGAATGAGACCCTGCCTAGAAAATACAATAAATAAATAAGTAAAAGAAAAAAAAGAAGAGAAAAAACATAAACAAACAACAAAAAAATTAATGACAAAGCAGAGTGTGGTGTCTCAGATTTATAATGTCAGCACTTGGGAGGCTGAAACAGGAGGGTCTCTGACAGACCAATATGAGTGACACAGAATGAGATCCAGTCTCAAAAACAAATAAAAATAGGGTCAAAGAGATGGCTCAGTGGTTAAGGCACTTGTTTGCAAAGCCTGACAGCCTGGGTTTGATTCCCCTTGTAAAGCCAGATGAACAAAGTGGCTCATGGTTCTGGAGTTCATGAGCAGCCGCAAGAGGCCTTGGTGCACCCACTCTCTCTCTCCCTTTCTTTCCCTCTCTCCTTGCAAATAAATAAAAATAAAAATATACGTGACATTAGTAAACTATATTGTTTTGCTATATTAACTGATGAGTTTTCCCATTCTTAAATGCTTCTTTCTTTTTTCTTTTCAAGGTAGTGTCTCACTCTAGCCCAGGCTGACCTGGAATTCACTATGTAGTCTCAGGGTGGCCTCGAACTCTTGGCAATCCCCCTACCTCTGCCTCCTGAGAGCTGGGATTAAAGGCATGTGCTACCATGCCCAGCTCTTAAATGCTTGTTTCTACTTATGATGAGAGAGAGAGAGAGAGAGAGAGAAAGAAAACAGGTGTGCCAGGACCTCTTGGTGATGTAAAGGAACTCCGGATATATGTGCCACTTTATGCATCTGGCTTTATGTGGGTGCTAGGGAATGAAACATGGACAGACAGGCATTGCAAGCAAATGCCTTTAACTGTTGAGTGATCCCCAGACCCAGTTATTTCTATTTGATAAAATTAAAAAAAAAAAAAAAAGGATGCCAAGTCCTGTGTTTGGTGGTTAAAACCAAATCTTTTGTTGTTGTTGTTGTTGCAATGCTGTACATTGAACCCAAAGCAGACAAATGCTCTACCACTGAGCTACATCATCAGGCCAAAACCTTTCAGTAAATGTGTAAACTGTATATATGTACTAACTCCTGAACAAATAAGTCTGAATTTATAATCATTACCCAAAATGGCTTTTAAGAAATTTACAACTCTAACCACAGCTAAGCTGAATCAATGGACACGTCCTCACTCCAGAACTGTAAGTGTTGTAAGTTATGTATAACATACATCTCAGCAGTATCAACAGCATCTATTAAAAGTGTTAAAATACTGAAAGCCAAGCACAGTTTCACATTTCCCAGCTCTAGCTATATTTCTTTACTCAACTAGATGTTAGCCATTACAGTTACAAACATGAAGCCCTTCTCTTGTTAATGCCAAATGCTGCTAATTGATCAATAATTACCGTTCATCTTATTTCTGGTATATATTACCCCCAGATCTGCTGGAATGGAGTCAAAGCCACTGCTTCCAATGATATAAACCCCTTTTTCTGCAGCTTTCTCATGATACTTCAAATGCATTAGTTCCAGAAACTAAAAAATCCAGGACAAGAATTTGAATCAGACCTAACTTATATTAAAATATTCATCTTTAAAGACAAAGCAATTAAACTGAAAGTGCTAACCAATATGGTTCTGCAGCAAAGGATAGCCTACCATACCATTTTTCACTTATTGGTCAAGTACTGTATGGTACTATGTGTCAGGGCTTTGGGACAATAATGTTCATGAAACTCAAAGATGCCACTATTTCCTTTAGAATGAGTTTTAACTACAAGACTAACATTTGTTATAAAAAATTATAGGACAAAAAGCAAAACCACAGATTACATTACCATGATGACCATTACAGACATGTATCATATATAGAGTGATAAGAAAAAAGTAACAAAGGAGATTGGGGATGTCTGTTCAAACCTGTCCCCTATTTGTAACTTTTTTTTAGTACTAGGGACGGAACACAGGGCCTGTACATGTTAGGCCAAGGTTCTACCTTTGAGCTATAGTCCCTTAATTAGCCAAATTCTAGAACAGTTTTAGATTTATACGAAAAAATTAATAGTAGAGTTCCCATGTACCTAAAACCCAGTTTCTCCTATTATTAACATCTTGACATTTGTTACATAATAAACAGATACTGATACATTATCAATAAACAAAGTCTTATGTTTTGCAATACTAGGGATTGAACCTAAAACCTCACACATTTCAGGCAAATGCTCTACACTGCAGGTATTATCCCAGGCCCTTGTTTTACTGTTTTCATTTTGACACAAGGTCTCATTAAGTTGTCCAAGCTGGCCTTAATTTTATTCTGTAGCCCAGAGATGCACTGAACTTTCAATACTCCTACCTCAGCCTCTTGAGCAGCTGGGACTACAGGCTTGTCTTAAAGTCCATTCCCAATTCAGTTTCCTTAATTTTTCATCTAATGTCCTTTTTTCTGCTCCAAGATCTTGTCCTGGATACCACATTACATTTAGTTGTCATACCTTTTTTATACTCTTTTGGCAGTAACTTTTTTTTTCCCACTTTCCTTAGTTTTGACAACCTTGATATTTTGATAAGCATCAGTCAGCTATTTTGTAGACTATCCATCCACTAGAATGTATGTCATGCTTTTCTCAAGATTAAACTGGGTTATGGATTTTGGAAAGACGGTCGTACCAGCATAACTTACTAGTGTTGATGTTTGACCTCAGATATATGATAGGTAGTACTTTGCTAGGTTTTCCCCATGTAAAGTTATTAACTCTTCCTCTACAACAACTCTTCCGCTGTTAACAGCTCCCTCTATTAATTAGAATTCTTCTATTTCTTCTTTTTAAAAAATATATTTATTTATTTGAGAGGGAGAGAGAGAATGCCCATTCCAAGGACCTCCAACCACTGCAAATGAACACCACATGCATGCACCCCCCCTTGTGCATCTGGCTTACATGGGTCCTGAAGAATCAAACCGATCCTTTGGCTTTGCAGGCAAACACCTTAACTGCTAAGCCATCTCTCCAGCCCTCTTCTTTTTTTTTTAATGCTGGAGACTGAACCCAGGGACTTGTGTAAGCACTCGCACATTGAACTAAATTCCAAACCCTATCTTTCTATTTTTTTTTTGTCTCTTTTTACTGTCCATTTTTAAACGGAGTTATCTGTGTTTCCATTAGTGAGTCATAGTGGTTCTCCATATATTCTAGACATTTATTGGGGTTTAGGGAAGGCTATATGTAGTTTTGTTTATTTTGGTCTTTTCTTGAGGCACTGGGGATAGAACCCAAGGCCTCATGCATGCTAGGGCAAAACACATCTCCTACACACACTTTATGCCTATATACAAAGTCTCACTACACTTATCACAGTCAAGGAAAATGACTGAGGGGTAGGTAGAGTTGTCAGGATCATCTTTGCCTCCTGCCTTGTTTTGCAGCAAGGAGTGAGGCTGGAGTGAAGAAGGTCTAAAAGGGGTCAGGGGTGGGGGAGGAAAGGGGAGGTGAAAAGAGGGTTAACCAATAGGAAAGATGTTATTCATAAGCCATGTGGAAGCCTACTTCTTTGTCAGCTAATTAAAAAGTATATAATTTTTTGTCTAATACTTTTATTCCTTGGCTACTGTGACACCCTAGAACAAATAATATTAAAAATATATATTTATTTGAGAGAAAGAAAGAAAGAGAGAGAGAGAATGAGAATGAATGGGCATGCCAGGGCCTCTAGCCACTGCAAGGTGGTGCATCTTATGAGTCTGTCTTATGTGGATCCTGGAGAATCAAACTTGGGTCCTTTAGCTTTGTAGTCAAGCACGTTAACCTCTTAAGCCACCTCTGCAGCCCCCAAGTATATAATTTTTAAAAAGAGAGTTTGAGCCAGGTGTGGGGGCACATGCCTGTAATCCCAACACTTGGGAGGCAGAAATAGGGGATCACTGTGAGTTCGAGGCCACCCTAAGACTACATAGTGAATTCCAGGTCAGCCTGGACTAGAGTGAAACCCTACCTCAAAACACAAAAACAAAAAAGAGCCTGGTGTGGTGGTGCACACCTTTAACCCCAGCACCTGAGAGGCAGAGGCAGAAGGATCACTGTAAGTTTGGGGACCACCCTGAGACTACATAGTGAATCGGAATTCAGCCTGGTCAGCCTGGGCTAGAGCAAGAACCTACCTAAAAAAAAAAAAAAAAAAAAAAAAAAAGGCTAAAGAGATGGCTTAGTGGTTAAGGTGCTTGCCTGTGAAGCCTAAGGACTATGTAAGCCAGATGCCCAAAGTGACAGAAGTATACAACGTTATACATGTGCACAAGGTGGCACACGTGTCTGGAGTTAATTACAGTGGCTGGAGGCCCTGGTGTGCCAGTTCTCTCCCCCTCTCCCTCACTTTCACTTCCTTGTGTTAAAAAAAAAAAAAAAAAAAGAGCAGTCCATTGGGCTTGTATGAAAAATAAAGAGAGAGAGAAAGAGAGTTTGGGCAAAGGCACCTTGTGGGGGTATATAATGCTATCCCAGAAGCCATAGGTTGTTACAGAAAAATTCCAATGCCAGGAGTAGGATTAGGCCCAGGTCTTCATGAATGTTAAGCAGGTAGTCTTTCCTGAGCTAACCACCCAACTTCTTACTTTAGATTAAGGTTATATATATTGTTCTATGATGTTGCAAAGGAACCTAGTTTTCAAAAGGGAATTCATATTGAAAAGGGTTAAGAGATTCTGGAGGTACCCACAACCATTTTAAGTAACTCAGCATATAGCATTTAGTAATGAGAAAGACAAGCACATTTCATACACAAAGGACATGACTAAGAGTGTGGTGAAGAAGGAATTTCAATACCATCGGTTCTCTCCTTCAAGCTGTGAACAGAATACCATGGGAAGATCATCTGTAAGTACTGGAAAGGAGTCATCAACTCCAAAGTATCTCTAAACGTGCTTCCATTTCAAAACACAAGAGCATCACATATGGTTAACTCTATTTTCTTCTTTTTCTTTTACATACCTGAGGCTCCCCACAGATGTCAATGCAGCTTGTATTATTTTCAATACATGCTTTTACTACAGGTTCTCCATAAAAACGATACTGAGGAATAAAGAAAACCAACAGGTTATTCTTACTTGACAAGTTTAATTGAACCACATGCCATTTAATCTTGGAAGTACAGTCCTGATTATGAAATAAAAAATGTTTTGGGATGGAGAGATGGCTCAACAGTTATAGGCACTTGGTTGCAAAGCCTGATGCTCAATTTCCCAGTGACCACATAAGTAAAGTCAGATGCACAAAGTGGCACATGAATCTAGAGTTTATTTGCAGTGGCAAGAGGCCCTGAAATACCCATTTTCTCTCATTCATCCATCCAGCCAGCCATTCTCAGTCTCTCAGTCTCTCTCTCTCTTTCTGCTTGCAAACAATTAAAAGAAAACAGCCAGGCATGGTGGCACATGCCTCTAATGCCAGCACTCGGGAGGCAGAGGTAGGAGGATCGCTGTGAGTTCGAGGCCACCCAGAGAATACAGAGTTAATTCCAGGTCAGCCAGAGCTAGAGTGAGACCCTACCTTGAAAAAAAAAAAAAAAGATATTTTAATAAATTAGCCTAAGATAAAGTGAGAAAATAGGATGGCCATACTATATACTACTTCTCACTGTTCATAAATAAAGGCACAATGGAATCACATCTATGCTTATCTCTGAGGACAAAATGGAAAGTTTTACATAAGCAATTCACTTGGGTTGGATCCAAAAGATATAGGCATGTACATACATGTTATATATATTCATATATATGTACGTACATATATATATATTTAGATTTTTAGATTAGAGAGATTTTATTAAATTATGGATAGAACTTAAGAGAAGGAAGGCAGGCAAAGCTCTTGCTCAAAGAGGCAAGAGGGCATTTCTGAAAATGGAAAAGCCCATCGAGAGACCCCGACTGGGGTCTTTTCTAGGCTCTTAATGGGAACTGAGCTAACCAGCCCTGATGCTGGCAGGTTTCTACATAGGAGATCAGCCTGAATCCTTCCAGAAATCTTAATCCTCCAGAAAAGGAGAACTCCTTTTTAGGGAGAGACTTAGGTTGAATTTAAGGAAACCAGACCTAAGGAATTCCTTTAGCAGCAAGAGACAAAGACAAGCCAGACCCTTCTCTGATATCTTGCAAACTGGAAGACTACAAGGACACCCTCAAGGACATTCCTCGCTTTTACTTTAGTATCCTGTCCTTGCTGAACTGCCTCGTTAACTCATTCTGAAGTGACTCGACCTGGTATTAAGAGAGTGGGGTGATGACTGATCTGGCTTCTTTGAGTCAAGTGGGGTCGTCAGGTATGGCAGCTGGGAAACCTCTCCAGTGGATCTATCTAAGGGACCCAAAAATGCACTGACATGGTATGGGAACAGTCCTAGATAAAGATGTTGGGGAGAAAGAGTATAAACAAGAGGAGTCAGGTAGAAGTGGCTACTGAGCAAACTGGGATTCTTTAGGGCTTGTAAACTTTCAGGCCATGTAGACTGAAGGTCCAGGTATATGAACTTAGGCTGGCATAGGACCATCTGAATGTGGACTGACCTCTAATTTTCCAGCCAATGTACCAATATGATATAGGTTAGGGTTCTCTGCCAAATCATCAATATAAGGGAAGTTAGGGTGTCTGAAAATGTCGGTACCTCTTGAGGCTCTTGGTTAGGCTTCAACCAAGGAGTTAGGGTTCCAGACTGTCATGGTCACACAAAACTTCCACTGAGTCAGTGGCTACCAAGTTCCCATCTTATAAATTCAAAGAATTGAAAATCCACAGATCATAAACTGGGCATGGCGGCTCACGTCTTTAATCCCAGCACTTGGAGGCAGAGGTAGGGAGCATTGCTATGAGTTTGAGGCCACTCTGAGACTACACAGTGAATTCCAGGTCAGCCTGACCTAGAGTAAGACGCTACCTCAAAAAATGAAAAATAATTAAAAAAAGATAAATCCACAGATCAGAGGGTAAAGTTTAGAGGGAATATATTATATTATAGATACAATTTAAGAGAAGGAAGGCAAGAAAGGCTTTCTGGAAATGGAAAAGCCCCTAAAATATATTTTTTAAATATACAAAAATAGAAGTTTGAGATTAAAAAAGAAGTCAAAGCTCTATTTTCTTTCTGTACTCAATGTATCATCTGGGGTAACCCTTAGGGTATGTTCATATCCTCTTTAAAATTCTCCCATATGCTAAGAGACCTACAGAGACCTCGGCTTCAATGAGTCACCTCCAGATCCATTACCTTTCTGTCTAAACTGGTTTCTCCTCTTCCCCTTCCTAGCACATTCTAAGACTACAGAGAAGCTCTACTTCAGACTGCCTGAGGCCCTCTCCCAACATTTTTTCTCCTATAGTGAACAAGGGAAGACAGAGACAAAACTGTGCAAATGGCTGCATAGCATAGAACATGGGCTTCAAAACCAGAGTAGATTTTAATCCAAGCTCTGTGCTCATTAGCTAGGCACCCTGGTCAAGTCACTTTGCCTATCTGCTCTGCAATCTCTTCATCCAAATACTGGAAATCATAATAGCGTCTCCCTCACTGAGCTGGTCTCATGAGAAGTTAGAGAATACAGAGAGCCTGGCACAATGCAGGCACACACACTGGCCTTACACTTTTTCTGTCATTAACACTATCATCCTGCACACAATCTCAGGTTAGAAATCTAGAGGCTATCTTTCAAACTATTCCCTGTGAAAGCAAGTTTTCTGGTCCATTGCCTTAACCACTTGGCCATGACTACATGGAAATCAGCAAGTTTTATCAAATCTGGCCCCTAAAAAGAATGTCAAATCAGCTGGGTGTGTTGGCACATGCCTTTAGTTCTAGCACTCAGGAGGCAGACGTAGGAGAATTTCCATGAGTTTGAGGCCACTACATAGTGAATTCCAGGTTAGCCTGGCCTAGAGTGAGAGCCTACCTTGAAAAAAAATATGTCAAGTCAGTTGCCTCCCTTTCTACATCAGAAATTTGGCCCATACTCTATCACCTCTTACACTTGAGGAAATCAGAATCAAAATTCTTGATTTCAGAGCAGACATTTCTTCCCTGAGAAGCCAGTTAGCTTAGAGGTCAAAATTGCAATCCTGTTCTGAAAGCTCTATGTTCTAACCTAGTAGATCTCCAGGTAAGTATTTTCTACAAATAACCCAACTGGTCTCACAACAGCCAATGTAGCCCCATTTTCAACAAAATATAAACGGTTGTTTTAGCATGAAAAATTGACGTCACTTTTCCTTTTGTACCACTGCTATATCTACTCAAAATCTTTCACGAGCTCTCCAGTGTTAAACTTCTCATATTTTCCCAAAGTTCTCAAGCATCATGTCACACCACAGCCCCTTAATTCCCTCGTTCCAGTAGTTTAAAGACTGTAATTTTCTAGTAAGCTGCACTTCCACATGCAGTGATTTGCTCCCACTACCTGGAACACCCTCCCTCTATTCTACATTGTCTGGCTAACTCCTGACTCTTACAGCCTTAGGGTTACTTCACAGGTCTCAGCTAGTGAATCACAGTCCTTAGGCCAATTGGTTAATCCACAAGTACTGGCAAGCTGCAGCAAACCATTAATAGTTAAAAATAGTGGCTCCATATGGAAAGACTACACATTTTTCTATTTGCCACAACCTGTCTATTCCTTACGCTATTTTTTTGTCATACCTTGCCTACTTCTCCACTGGGTAGCCTGAAGTTAAAACTTCCCACTAACTTATCACAACTTTATTATGCTGTTAAGATTTTTCTTTAGCTGAGCGTAGTGGCGTGCCAGGCTCCCCCGGCAGGTAGTGCTGAGGAAGGACCAGGCCCGCTGGTTCCTCCCAAGGGGTTGAGGAAGAGGGTGAACGTTGGACAACTCAGAACCTCTCCTAGTCACCGGAGAAAAACCACACTGAGTCGGGAGTCTTGTGGAAGCAGGAACTCGCTTTATTGTTACAGGCGGTTGCCTATATACTGTTGAGAACGAAGGCGGGGATTCTAGGATGGGGGGAGAGGTAAGGGCCAATAGTAAACCACAACTTTTGAAATGATTGGTCCGAAGCGCGCATGCGCGCGTGGGAATTCCAGCTCCTATGGGGAAGTAACAGGCCAGAGGCCATTTGGCGCCCTGCTGAGTCATAGCTGGCCCGAGGCAGTTCGCCAAACTTTAGCTAGGCTCAGAAAGTTCCACTAGGCCTCAGGTGCGGGCCTCTCAAGGCCCAACAGTGGCGCACACACCTTTAATCCCAGCACTCAGGAGGCAGAGGTAGGATCGCTGCAAGTTTGAGGCCAGCTTGAGCTAGAGTGAAACCCAACCTCAAAAAACAAAACAACAATAAAAAAGTTTTTTTTTTTTTTTAATTCAGTCCCCTGCACTTATATAAGTTGGGAAAGTCAGAATCACAATCTTTGATTTCAGACCAGACATTTCTTCCCTGGGAAGTCACTTAACTTAGAGGTCAAAATTGCAATTCTGGGACTGAAGAGAGATGGCTTAGCGGTTAAGGAGCTTGCCTGTGAAGGCTAAGGACTCATGTTCAACTCTCCAGGTCCCATGTAAGCCAGATGCATAGAGATGCAAGCATGCAAGGTCACACATGCACACAAGGGGATGCACACATCTGGAGTTCAATTCCAGTGGCTGGAGACCCTGGTATGCCAATTCATTCTCTCTCTCTCTGTCTCTCTCTCCCTCTCCCTCTCATTAAAAAAAAAAAAAAAAAAATTCAATCCTGTTCTCAAAGATCTATGTTCTAACCTAGTTGGCTCTCATGTAGGTATGTCTCCCCTAGACGTCTACAAAATTATCCACCAAACGTGACAGCAAACATGAGACTTTTTATTCATACCAATTTTTTCAGGAAAAACAAAAAATAAAGTTTTATTAACAGTTGATATATGCATTAACTACAGCATATTCCTTGGCCATGTCAAGTGGTAAGTACGGCATATAGGATACAACAGGTATCCTGAGTGGTATGGGAAAGTTCCACAAGAGAGGGGTCACAGTGACAGCCTTATTTATTCAATAGTCATTTTTGCATATTGCTACCTAGTGCTTTTTTACACATGCTTAACAGAGAAAAGATTATAAGGTTTCAGCTCTGAGGCCTGTTTTAGAAAAGGATAAAAAAAAAAGGTCCAACAAGGGAGACAGATGAAGCTGATGGTCAGGAGGAAAACTAAGAGAGAATCCAAACGCCAAATAAAGAAAGAAGGGGATGAGCCAGGCACAGTGCCTCATGCTTATAATCCCAGCACTCAGGAGGCTGAGGCAGGGAGAGTGCCACGATTTCCGGGCTAGCCTGAGCTACACGGTGAGTTCCAGGCCAACCTGAGTTGTACAGAGCTTATGGCGTCTGAATGTAGAACAACCCCCACAGCCTCATGAGTGGGTGATTAAACCTCATACTTGATCCCTAGTTGGTGGAGCCTTTGGCAGGTAGAACCTTGCTATAGGAGGTTGTCACTGCAGGTGACTGTGGGGCTTCACAGTCCAGTCCTCTGGCCAGTGCTAGCTAGCTAAGTCTTGCTGCTTCCTCCCTGCTGCTGGTACATAATGATGTGAGCCAGCATGCTCAGTGCATATACAAACAGGTACATAGACAGGCATTCTGTCATGGTAGTTTCATAGCAATAATAATAATAATAATAATAGTGAGGAGAGAGGGAGGAGATGTGCAAGGTATAAAGAAAACGAAGCTGAAGTTATAAACTGTCGCACTGAGGCAAATGCTGAGCTTCTGGGGATACACAGCCCCATAAGATGCTTGTAGCCACTTGCTTAGTGCAAGACCAGTTGACATGGATGTGCTTTTCTCTCCAGCCACAGTGGGTCACTGATGTTCACAAGAGTTACAAGTTAGAATAACCAGGGTTGAGTTTTTTTCAGAGACCTGAGAAGGCCAAGGGAGTTGGTTGAGGTATACATTACAGTGATTAGAGTAATGGAATTATTGGAATCTAAGCTAGTTAAACATGAGATGAATCTAAATAAACAACATCTCAAATGTTGTTTGTTTAATAATAAAGCACCTGTTTGTTTTCAGTTTTTTAATTTTGTTTTTTTTTTTTTTTTTTTTTTTTTTCAAGGTAAGGTCTTACTCTAGCCCAGACTGACCTGGGACTCACTCTGTAGTCTCAGGCTAGCCTTGAACTCACAGTAATCCTCCTACATCTGACTACTCAGTGCTTGAATTTAAGGTGTGTGCTACCACGCCTGGCAGTTTTGAAATTTTTATTCTAGAAGCTTAGTTTCCAAATATCTTGCCAATTGTGGCTTCTTCTGATCAGTAAGTACCACTAACAATAATCTTCTAAGAAGCCAGAAGTCTGGAAGCCATCTCCTTCATGTGCAGCAAGAATGCTACTATGAGCTACACCTGTAATCTCAGCACTTGGGAGGCAGAGGCAGGAGGATTGCTGCAAGTTCAAGACCAGCCTGATCTCCATAGTGAGTTCCACGTTGGCCCAGGCTACATAAAGAGATCCTGTCTCAAACAAAAAAGTATGTATGTATGTACATTTTATATATGTCTGTGTGTGCGCACGCACACACACACACTCAGACATACCCTGAACCCAATAGCTTCTTTTAAAAAAATATTTTGCCAGGCGTGGTGGTGTATACCTTTAATCCCAGCACTCAGGAGGCAGAGGTAGATGGATCACCATGAGTTCAAGGCTACCCCTTAGACTATATAGTGAATTCCAGGTCAGCTAGGGCTAGAGAAGACCCTACCACAAAAAACCAAAAATAAATAAATAAATATTTTATTTATTGTTTACTGGGGGGGAGAATGGGCACACCAGGGCCTCTAGACACTACAAACAAACTCCAGATATTATGTGCCACCTTGTATATCTGGCTTACCTATGTGGGTACTGGGGAATCACAGAAAAGTACCTTAATGACTAAGCCATCTCTCCAGCCCCTTTTTTCTCTTTTCTTGAGACACAGCCCTTCTATGTAACCTGACTGGCCTCAAACTTGAGATCCTCCTGTCTCAGTCTTCAGAGTGCTGGGACTGCAGACATAAACCACCATACTCAGTTTACCCAACCACTTTTAACCTCTTCTGATAATACTACCCTAGAGCCTATGTGGCTTGGGCCATTCTACTCTTAGTCCCTTGTCTACTTTTCCCATCAGAAGTTAAAGAACTTAGAAATTCAATCAGGTCACACCTTGCTTTCAACCACTAAATGACTCTTGGTCATATTAAAAGAAACTCCAAATCTTGACCATGGCTTGTAAGACTCTACATGACCTAACTCCTGAATACATCTCCAGTGTATCATCTCCCACACATAGCCTCATTATCTTCCCTCACCTTCTTCATTCTGACAAGCATAATCTCATCTCTCAGGACCTTTGTACTTACAGTCCTTGGAACAAGTTCTCCTTACATAATCATATGACTTAACTCTCTCCCTTCATTCTAGTCTCTGCTCAAATGTCAATTTCTATAAAAAAAATTTTCTTTTAATTACTTATTTGAGCAGGGTGGGGTGGTGCACACCTTTAATCCCAGCACTCAGGAGGCAGAGGTAGGAGGATCGCTATGAGTTCAAGATCACCCTGAGAATACATAGTGAATTCCAGGTCAGTCTGGGCTAGAGTGAGACCCTATCTCAAAAAATAAAACAAAACTACAACAAAAAATTATTTATTTGAGATCATGACATCAAAATAAAAGACAGACTGAGATGGGGAGGGGATATGATGGAGAATGGAATTTCAAAGGGGAAAGTGGGGGGAGGGAGGGTATTACCATGGGATAATTTTTATAATCATGGAAAATGTTAATAAAAATTGAGAAAAAATAAAAATAAACAAAAATTATTTATTTGAGAGAGAGAGAATGGGTGCACCGGGGCCTGCAGCCACCGCAAATTCCAGATACATGCGCTACCTTGTGCTCTGCCTTATATGGGTGCTAGGGAATCGAACCTGGGTCATCCGGCTTTGCAGGCAAGCGCCTTAACCACTAAGCCATCTCTCCAGCCCACAAATGTCAATTTCTCACAGGAACCTGTCTTGACCTTCCAACCAAGAGAGACTGGTGTGACAAATCTGTAGCTGCTTGCTCTCCTTCATTTCATTTATCACTTCCTACTATGATCATCTTATCTTCCTGTCTGCCCCACAAAACAATAAACTCCACAATTTTCTGTTTTGTTCATCCTTATGTCCCAGTTGCCTAGAATACTACACTTTTTTTTTTTTCCTTAAGGTAGGGTCTCACTCTAGCCCAGGATGTCCTTGAATTCATTATGTAGTCTCAGGGTGGCCTTGAACTCACAGCAACCCTCCTACCTCTGCAAAACCATGCCTGGCTTGGAATACTACACTTTATATAGAATAAGCATTCAAACTGAGCTGACAACCTCTTCCATGTAGACCAGCTGACAGAAAGGTGGAAAAAGCCATGCTGCATGCAGTTCAATGGGAGAGAAATTACCAGTGAAGATACTCTACAGTAGACACTGTAGCCAGGCCAAATGAGCAATAGTGGCACGTCTGTCATGGTGGAAACCAACTGCCCTCTAATTGCACTGGAGGCCCGCTTCATGGGAGGGAATACATCCCTGATACTGAAAACCTACAACAGGGGTAGTCATAAGCCCTATGGGGTATAACATCTGCTGCTGCTGTCTGGCTGAATGTATATACTATGGTCATCAAACTGCCCAGTAAGCACTCTTCTTAATGTTCATACCTATATATTAATGCTACTCTCACTTTTGGTAGAGAACCTTCTCTTTTCAGATGGCAGTGACCTTGGGATGACTCAGAAGGTATCATTGTGCTGGGAAGAAGTGACAGGAGTGGTGAGCACTGCAATATCTCTATCACACCTTCCAAGGCTCAGGGTCCACTGCAGAAAACGTGGCAGAAAGAATGTAAGAGCCAAAGGAAGGGTAGGACTCCTTACAGCGTGCTCTTCCAGACACAAAACGGCCTGGATATCCATGACCTCACAGTGCCTGACACTACCTACACAAGACCATCATAATAGGAGGAAAAGATCATGACATCAAAACAAAAGAGAAACTGATTGAGAGGAGGAGGGGATATGATGGAGAGTGAAGTTTCAAAGGGGAAAGTGGGGGGAGGGAGGGTATTACCATGGGATATTATTTATAATCATGGAAGTTGTTAATAAAAATAAATAAATAAAAAGAATAAGCATTCAATAAATGAATGATTAAATAAGCAAATCTTGTTTTAGTTTCTACCTTTTGTATGGCCTTTATCTATGTAATAATGCAAGAATACTAAATAAATTGGGTTATAGATGCAAATATTTTTATTTATTTATTTTAGGTTTTTAAATTATTTATTTATTTGAGAGTGACAGAGAAAGAGGCAGATAGAGAGAGAGAGAGAGAAAGAGACACAGAATGGGCGCACCAGGGCCTCCAGCCACTGCAAACGAACTCCAGACGCGTGCGCCCCCTTGTGCATCTGGCTAACGTGGGTCCTGGGGAATCGAGCCTCGAACCAGGGTCCTTAGGTTTCACAGGCAAGCACTTAACCACTAAGCCATCTCTCCAGCCCTATTTTTGGTTTTTTGAGGCAGGGTATCATTCTAGCTCAGGCTGACCTGGAATTCACTGTGTAGTCTCAGGGTGGCCTCGAACTCATGGCAATCCTCCTACCTCTGCCTCCTGAGTGCTGGGATTAAAGGCGTGCACCACCACACCCAGCAATGCAAATATTTTTATGGTTTAAAAATGAGTGGTGGGCTGCAGAAATTGTTCAGTGGTTAAGGCACTTGCCTGCAAAATTTAAGGACCTGAGTTTGATTCCCCAGTACCCATGTAAAGCCAAATGCACAAGGTGGAACATGCATCTGGAGTTTGCAGTAGCTGGAGCCCCTGGTGCACCCATTCTTTCCCTCTCTCTCTCTCCTCTCTCTCTGCCTCTTTCTCAAATATATAAATAAATAAATAAATAAATAAATAAATAAATAAATAAATATTTTTTAATGGGGCGGGGGGCTGGGCATGGTAGTGCACACTTGAATCCCAGCACTTGGGAGGCAGAGGTAGGAGGATTACTGTGAGTTCAAGGCCAACCTGAGTCTACATAATAAATTCCAGGTCAGCCTGGGCTAAAGTAAGAGCCTATCTCGAAAAACCAATAAAATAAAACAAAAATAAAAAATAAATGGGGCAGAGGGTAAGGGGAGTCTGACCTTCATAGCTATGACCAATGAGCAAACCAGCAAACACCCTCAGAATACATTATCACTGAAAGCTCGTCACCTCCTCTCTCAGACACTTTGGTGGTATAAATTGTTTCTCACAAGAAAATACTCCCCATATAGGGTTAAGACCTTCAACCCATTCTTCTATTTTCTGCTCTTATGTTCCTCTGAAATATAAAATACCAGCTTTTACTAGAAATGAATGGATTGTTTGTTCTGATACAAAGGAAGGTTGATTACTTACAGGTCCTACGCAACTGAGGACAAGTGTTGTCTGTTTAGCCATTTCATCAAGTGAGGCTGGATTAGTGACATCACAAAGTATTATTCCAACTTCAGATGATAATGATGGTCTTCCTAAAATTAAAAAAAAATCACTTAAAGCAAATCCTGATACAATATTAGATTGTCTAGATCTTCTTTTTATAGTAATCATTAGCAATAAATATATTAAATGTACTAAAAGACTGAAAACTAACTCGCTAAAACTAAAGATACAATTGTTTCAAATCAGGTAATGAAAAACACAAAGAAACAGAATTGCTACTAAAGGCTACAAAAACTACTACCCATCTTTTTTTTTAATTTAATTTATTTGAGAGACACACACAAAAAGGCAGACAAAGAGACAGTATGGGTGCGCCAGGGCCTCCCACCACTGTAAATGGACGCCAGACATATGCACCGTTTAGTGCATCTGGCACTACATGGGTACTAGGGAATTGAACTCAGGTTGTTAGGCTTTGCAGGCAAGCCACTTAACTGCTGATCCATCTCTCCAGCCCTGCCCATCTTTTTTTAAATGCATATAACACAAGCAATAATATAAATTTGGGTAATGTGAAAATTTCACCATCTACTTTGAACACTGAGTCATTTTTTTTGAATTCCTATCCTTCAAGAAATATTACAATTATTTCTCACTAGTTACTAAACAATTACATATGATCCAATTATAGTGGGTTAGAGGAGACTGTCAACATCAACACCATGTGAAGTCAATCACTTTTAAGTAATCCAATCTATATAAAATCACCCAAACTTTTAAGGAAAGAACTAGAATGATTAACCCAACAGATCAATATAGGTCACCACCGGTCAAGTTGCATCACCCACAGTAATCAGATTTTGGCAATATAAATGGTAGGTAAGTAGACTGCGTCTGTAAAGTCTCATTAAGCAGGCAAAAAAAAAAAAAAAAAAAAAAAAAAAACTGGAATAATATTCATTGATATTGTTGGCAATGGCAGCATTAAGAGTTGTAGGTGGAGGCTGGTAAGATGGCTTAGCAGTTAAGGCACTTGCCTGCAAAGCCAAAGGACTCAGGTTTGACTCCCCAGGACCCACATAAGCAAGATGCACAAGGGGGTGCACACATCTGGAGTTCATTTGCAGTGGCTGGAGGCCCTGGCGGGCCCATTCTCTCTCTCTCTCTATCTACCTATTTCTGTATATTTCTCTCTCTCATTCTCTCTCAGATAAAAATAAAGAGTTATAGGAGGGCTGGAGAGATGGCTTAGTGGTTAAGGTGCTTGCCTACAAAGCCTAAGGACCCAGCCTCTATTCCCCAGTGTCCACATAAGCCAGATACAAAAGATAGCACATGCATCTTTCATTCTTTCCCTCTCTTTTTTTCTCTCTCTCTTTCTTTCCTTCTTTCTCCTTTCTCTCTCTCTCTCTCTCTTTCTTTCTTCTCCTTTCTCTCTGTCTCAAATAAATGACTAATTTTTTTTAAAGAGTTGTAGGAGTCTAACCTGCGTACTATCTTCTATACAAAACCACAAACAAGATTCTGTATTTCTACTCTAAGCAGGGCTCTGTGTGGAACTCTAAGATTAAACTGAAAGAATGTAGCACTAACAAATGTGATTGGTCCATATCAGAGTCTAGTCTAGGGAGGGGATCTAATTACCAAACTTTAAAGCTACAAGAGTTCTAAATTAGGTGACTCCCCCAACCAGGAAGAAAGGGTTTGAGTGTACCTTTCTCTTCTCAAATGTATCTATAACACTTAGGACAGGACCTAGCATGGAAAATACTACTCAAATTTATGTTGAATGGACATTGAAAGAATAAGAAAATTGCCAGGCGTAGTGGCACACGCCTTTAAACCTAGCACTTGGGAGACAGAAGGATCGCCATGAGTTTGAGGCCAGCCTGAGACTACTTAGTGAATTCCAGGTCAGCCTGAGCTAGTGAGAACGTACCTTGAAAAAAGAAAAAGAAAAAAAAAAAAAGAATAAGAAAATAATCAAAGTGCTGAGACAGAGGAGTGTTCAGCATTGAGACATCTTTATCACACCTTCCAAGGCTCAGGGTCTATTGCAGAAGAGGCAGTGGGAAGAATGTAAGAACCAAAGGAAGGGTAGGACTGCTTACAATGCATTCTTCCAGACACAAAATGGCCTGTATGTCCTTGACCTTGCAGTGCCTGGTACTACCTACACAAGACCCTCATAATAGGAGGAAAAGATAATGATATCAAAATAAAAGAGAGACTAATTGAGAGGAGGGAGGAGATATGATAGAGGATGGATCTGTGAGGGTGAAAGTGGAGGAAGAGGGAAATTATCATGGTTTATTGTCTATAATATGGAAGTTGTCAATAAGAAAAAGTTTTTTAAAAAATTTAAGGCCAGGCTGGACCGCATATGTAGACCCTACATCTCAAAACTAACTGACCAACAAGTAAACAAAAATATGTGAAAAAAAAGAATAAGAAAATATCCAAACCAGGAACAAAACTTTCAGTGAATAATAACTAGATCTGGACTAGTTCCAGGTCAGCCTACACTGTCTCCAAAAAAAGCAAAACAAAACAAAAAAAAACCGACTAGTGGAGAAACCTTACAAGCAAAAATATATTATTAGAGGGCTGGAGAGATGGCTTAGCTGTTAAGCGCTTGTCTGTGAAGCCTAAGGGCCCCAGTTCAAGGCTCGATTTCCCGGGACCCACATTAGCCAGATGCACAAGGGGCGCACGCATCTGGAGTTCATTTGCAGTGGCTGGAGGCCCTGGTGTGCCCATTCTCTCTCTCTCTCTCTCTTTCTCTCTCTGTCTGTCCCTCTCAAATAACTAAATAAAGATAAACAAAAAAATTTAAATATATATATTTAAAAAGAAAAGCACACACAGAAAAAAAGAAGTAAACTAGGGCTAACAGTGTAGCTCAACTAAGGAGTAGTGTACGGTTAGCATTTACAAAAGCCCTGGGTTCAACCCTCAGCACCAAAACAAATACATCCATCCATACATTATCCAACCATCCATCATCCACCCATCCATACATCATATATCCAGCCATACATCCTACATATATAGATACATCATACATCCATCCATACATCATATATCCATCCATACATCATGCATCCATACATCATACATATATATAGACACATCATCCATCCATCCATCCATCCATCATGCATACATACATGATACACACACATATGCAGTATAACAGTAAGACGCCTAAGCTTTCTTTCTTGCCCTCAGACACAAGGGAAACGAAGAGTCGAATCGATCACCAATATCCAGTTTCCCTCCGCAGGCGACCGGCCCGCTGCAGCACGAGGAGCGGAGCGGCGAAGTTCTGGACCATTTCGGCACACAGCGGGCTCCCGTGAGGGCGACATTCCGAAGTGCCGGGGGGCGGGGGAGACCTCGCAGATTTCTCCCTTCCTGCCTTTCATTTCGGAGCGAAGGGAGGCCGCGACAGGACGCGGGAGCATCCTCGGCCCGGCTCGCGACCTGCGGGCGCATCCCGGGAAGACGCTCCTTCGAGCGCCCCGCCGCCCGGCCCGGCCCCGGCCGCCTTACCCAGCTTCAGGGCGGCTTTCTCCAGCACCTGCTGCAGCTTCTCCCGGGAGCGGCCCGCCACGGCCCACGACAGCCCGGAGGCCACCTGCTCCCGGGCCACCTCCTCGGTCACGAACTGACCGGTGAAGCCAGAGGCGCCGAACACCACCAGGCGGAAAGGCCTCGGCTCGGTCGCCATGACGAGCTCACGGCGAGCGCAGGCCCCGGGCGGGCTGAGTCCAGTGCGCCTGCGCCTCGGGCGGCGACTCCAGTACCGGGCGCAGCAACCGCCTTCGTCCGGGCGGCCGTCGCCGGGGCCTGAGCGCCGGGCTCCCTCGGGGCTGCGCGCGGGCCACGCCCACGCCCACGCCCACGCGCGCCCGGGCCTCCGCTCGGCCTCGGCTTCGGGCGGCTTCGGCCGAGCGGCCTCGGCTTCGGGCGGCTTCGGCCGAGCGGCCTCGGCTTCGGGCGGCTTCGGCCGAGCGGCCTCGGCTTCGGGCGGCTTCGGCCGAGCGGCCTCGGCTTCGGGCGGCTTCGGCCGAGCGGCCTCGGCTTCGGGCGGCTTCGGCCGAGCGGCCTCGGCTTCGGGCGGCTTCGGCCGAGCGGCCTCGGCTTCGGGCGGCTTCGGCCGAGCGGCCTCGGCTTCGGGCGGCTTCGGCCGAGCGGCCTCGGCTTCGGGCGGCTTCGGCTGAGCGGCCGCGTCGTCGTCTTCCGGGGCTGACAGGAGGGGCCGGCGACCCATGGCCGCTCGCTCGCTCCGAGGTCCCTCACCGCTCTGGGCCGGTTCTTCTCGCTGCGCCAGGGCATTGTCCGGAGGGACTTGGAGAAACCCTGACGGGCCGACGCGGTCGCCCACGCCACAGCCCCGCAGCGCTTACGAGCTCGTCCGCCCGGGGGTGTTCGCGCAGCTCGAGGGGAGGAGGAAGGCGACCTGGGGCATTAGCAATAGGGGGACGCTGGTCCCCGGGGCTGGGAGGGAGGAACCCCAGATCAATCCCTGCTGGAGTCATTCCTGCTGAAACCACCCCCGAGGACGCAAAGTCGTGGCCGGAATGGACATGCTTTCAATCCTAGGGCCAGTGCAACCACTTCGTTTGGCCTCCTTTCTTTCCATTTTTGCTCGGTGCATACTACTTGACCGTAATGCAGCTCTAGATTTCTCAGAATCGGTTCTGGTTTAATCTTATTGTATTTTTTGTATTTATTTATTTATTTGCAAACAGAGAGAGAATGGGCATGCCAGGGCCTCTAACCACTGCAAACGAACTTCAGATGCATATGCCCCTTGTGCATCTGGCTTATGTGGGTCCTGGGGAATCGAACCTGAGTCCTTTGGCTTCGCAGGCAAATAAATGCCCTAACCGCTAAGCCATTTCTCCAGCCCTCGGTTCTGGTTTTGAGAGCTGCGCAATTTGCCAGTCACCGGTGGGTATTTTTTAAAATTATTAATTATTCCCACATAAGCTCTGATAAATTTTCCTACAGTTATTTTTCCTTTTTGAATTCTTTTTGAGGCAAGAGCCTCTGGAGCCCAGGCTACCTTTAAACTGAATGGAGCATCAGTCTCCTGAAAGCTGGGATTAGAGGCGTGGGACGCTATGCCTGGCTCCCCCCACCCCACTTTTTAACGGCGGGGCTGGCTTTCCATCACTGTCGTGAAACACCTGAACTACCTTGTAAAGGGGGGAAAGCTGAATTTAGCCCAGTTTTGGTGGCTCCGCCCTAGATCAGATAGACTCGCGTGGTTTTGGGCCGCTTCATGCTGAATGGCAACAGGGGAGCTCCTAACCTAACAAGCTGTTCCAGTCAAGGACAGGAAGTAAAAGTATAAACAGATATGGTCCACAAAGACTTAGGAACGTCACATTAGCTCCCACCACCTCCGAGTAGTATCAAGTGGGAACCAAGCTTTTAACACATGGGCCTTGGAAGGACATTGAACATCTAATTCAAGTATGTTCTACATATGAATCTATTACTCAATTTCTTTTTTAAATTTATTTATGCATGCAACATACATGTGTGTATGTGTATGGGCAAACCAGGGGGGATCTCATGCCACCATAAACGAATGTCTGTCTGTCTGTCCTACTTTACCTGGGTGGCTGGGAAATTGAACCCAGCAGGCACCTTGCGTTGCAAGCAAGCACGTTTTTTTTTTTTTTTTTCAAGGTAAGGTCTCTCTCTCTCTCTCTCTCTCTCTCTCTAGCCAGGCTGACCTGGAATTTACTAGGTAGTCTCAGGGTGGCCTTGAACTCTCTCTGTAATCCTCCTACCTCTGCCTTCCAAGTGCTGGGATTAAAGGCGTGCACCACCACTGGCCAGCTGCAAGCACCTTTTTTAAAACTTTTTTTTTATTGACTACTTCCATAATGATAGACAATAAATCATGATAATTCTCTCTCCTCCTCCACTTCCCCTTCACAAATCCACTCTCCATAATATTCCCTCCCCCTCTGAATTAGTCTATCTTTTATTTTGATGTCATCTTTTCCTCATATTATGAGGGATCTGTGTAGGTAGTACCAGGCATTGCGAGGTCATGGATATCCAGGCCATTTTGTGTCTGGAAGACTTCATTGTAAGGAGTGGTACCCTTCCTTTGGCTCTTATATTCTTTCTGTCATGTCTTTCACAATGGACTCTGAACCTTGGAGGGTGTGACAGAGATGTTTCAATGCTAAGCACTCCTCTGTCACTTCTTCTAAGCACTATGGTGCCTTCTGAGTCATCCCAGAGGTCACCGCCATCTGAAAAGAGAAGCTTCTCTAACCCAAAGGTGAGAGTAGCATTAATATATGAGTATGAATGTTAGGAGAGGTGCTTACTGGGTAGTTTGGTGAGCATAATATATGCATTTAGCCAGACACCAGCAGGCGTTACACCCCTAGGGCTCATGATCTCCCTTTTCATAGGTTTTCAGTACCAGGAATGTATTCCCTGCCATGGAGCCGGCCTCCAGTCCAATTAGTGAGCTGTTTGTTTCCCCTATAACAGACATGTCACTATTGCACCCATTGGCTCATTTGACCTGGCTGGCCAAACTTAAGGCTTACAGCGTCTACTGTTGTTTGTCTCCACTGATGACTTCTCTCTCCCATAGAGCTGCATGCTTTTCCAGCTTTCTGTCAGCTGGTCTATAAGGAGGAGACTTTCAGCTTAGCTCCAGCAAGATTTCTCAGTGACCTTGCAGCCCAAGTATGTGGAGTCTTCAGCAGTAGGGTCTTACCATCTATTCCTGGTGGGAAACCAAGAGCCTTGGCAATGGCCTGTAATGTTTTGGGGACATCAAGTACCTCCCTGGCCAACAACTCACTGGAAAGTATCCCATCCTTTGCATTGAAATTGTTCTAGTAACAATCTATGGGCTCTGGGTGTGCCATTGTCCAAAAAAGTAGGTTTTCATGTGGTTTTTCATACCCTCTTAAATTTTGATTAATCCTCCCCCACCATTCCTTTACTCAGTCTTTTCCCCTGACCTCACTTAGACCATTTCACCCCCATTAATTTGTTCATCTACTTACATATATACAATACCATCCCCTTGAGTCCTCTCCTCTCCTTCCTCCCTATAGCTTACTTTCTAGCTTACTGACCTCTGCTACTGATTTTTATCCCAACTCACATACAAGTCTAAATATTTGTAACTAGGATCCACATATGAGAGAGAACATGTGGTGTTCGGCTTTCTGGGTCTGGGTAACTTCATTTAGTGTAATCTTTTCCAGATCCATCCATTTCCCTGCAGATTTCATAATTTCATTTTTCTTTACCACTAAATAGAACTCCATTGTATAAATGTGCCACATCTTCATTATCCACTCATCAGTTGAGGGACATCTAGGCTGGTTCCATTTCCCAGCTATTGTGAATTGAGTGGCAATAAATATGAATGTGCACCTATCTGTAAGGTGGTGAGACAAGTCCTTAGGATATGCCTAGGAGTGGTATAGCTGGGTCATATGGTAAATAATATTTTCAGCTGTCTCAGGAACCTCAGACTGATTTCCACAATGGCTGCACCCGTTCACATTCCCACCAACAATGTAGAAGGGTCCCTCATTTTCCACATCCTCACCAGCATTTATTGTCATTTGTTTTCTTAATGACAGCCATTCTGACCGGAGTGAGATGGAATCTCAAACTGGTTTTAATTTGTGTCTCCCTGATGGCTAAGGGTGTAGAACATTCTTTAGGTGTTTATAGGCCAACTGTATTTGTAATTTGAGAACTCTCTATTTAGTTCCATAGCCCATTTTTTTTTTTTGTTTTGTTTTGTTTTGGTTTTGGTTTTCCGAGGTAGGGTCTCACTGTAGCCCAGGCTGACCTGGAATTCACTCTGTAGTCTCAGGGTAGCCTCGAACTCACAGCAATCCTCCTACCTCGGCCTCCCGAGTGCTGGGATTAAAGGCGTGTACCACCACGCCCGGCAATAGCCCATTTTTTTAATTGGGTTGTTTGGTTTCTTATTATTTTTGTTTGTTTATTTTTTTTGAAACCAGACCATTTATTATAATTGACAGACGAAATTCTCAAAATGAGCTGGATGCTGCAACAGCTGCCCACTTGGGTTTAGGTGTTGTTCCTTCGTGGAATCCATGCCTGAATCTCTGAAAGACAATTTTTAGGTGCCTCATTCGTCCAGTTCTAGTAGTGTTTCACCTCTTATCCTTGGCACTCCAGTTATACTTTTTCTTGCACTTGGCAGAGTAACCACACTTGCCACAGGTCGGCTCCTGAAGGTGGTAGGCCTTAGAGCCACAGTGGCAGCACAGGGTGTGCGTCTTATTGCGACGCTTTCCAAATGACGACGTGCCCTTCGTCATCTTGCTTCTGCCACAGAGACCAAAGAGCTGGGTTTTTTTTTGTTTGTTTGTTTGTTTTTTGTTTTTCAAGGTAGGGTCTCACTCTGGCCCTGGCTGACCTGGAATTCACTATGTAGTCTCAGGGTGGCCTCGAACTCACAGCTATCCTCCTACCTCTGCCTCCTGAGTGCTGGGATTAAAGGCGTGCACTACCACGCCTGGCTTGTTTATTTTTTTATGAGAGAGAGAAAAAGAGCAATAGAGAAAGGGAGGGAGAGATTGGTGCACCAGGGCCTCCAGCCCCTTTATTCAAACTTCAGACATCTGTGTCACCTTATGTGCCTGTGGGACTTTGCGTGCTTGCATCACCTTGCGCATCTGGCTTACATGGGACCCGGCTTCTAGTGTAGATATTTTGTCCTCTCCTTGATCCATTCTACTGGTGAGACTTTCTAGAGAGTTTTCTGTTTGACTTAACTCTGCTTTGCATTTCTAGTATTTCTGATTGGTACCTTTTCATTTCTATTTCCTTTCTCATGTCTTGTATTGACCTCTTTATTTCATTAAGTTGGTTTGCTGTGTTCTCTTGGGATTCCTTCAATTTATTTTCTTCTTTGATTCCTTTGAACATAGATATAATCACCTTTTTGAAATCTTTATCAGACTTTTCATCTAAATCAGTCTCACAGGAGGTCATTTCTTATGGATTTATAATTTTGGTGGAATTGTATGGTACAGATATTTTTGTTTCTTGTATTATAATGTGGAAATTTTTGCATCTTGATGCTTGGGTTTTCTAGTTATTTGCAGTATGCAGTATTCTTTTTTATTTTATTTTTTCGTTTTTCTTTCTCTTTTTTTCTCAATTTTTATTAACATTTTCCATGATTATAAAAAATATCCCATGGTAATACCCTCCCTCCCCCCACTTTCCCCTTTGAAATTCCATCTCCATCATATCCCCTCCCCATCTCAATCAGTCTCTCTTTTATTTTGATGTCATGATCTTTTCCTCCTCTTATGATGGTCTTGTGTAGGTAGTGTCAGGCACTGTGAGGTCATGGATAACTAGGCCATTTTATGTCTGGAGGGAGCACGTTGTAAGGAGTCCCACCCTTCCTTTGGCTCTTACATTCTTTCCACCACCTCTTCCGCATTAGACCCTGAGCCTTGGAAGGTGTGATTGAGATGTTACTCAGTACTCCAGTCACTTCTTTGCAGCACTATGATACCTTCTGAGTCGTCCCAAGGTCACTGAGTATGCAGTATTCTTAGACATGTAAATCTGTTTTATATATCTTCAGGGTAGAAGTTTAAGGTGCCAGATGTGGCTCTTATATTACTCCCAGAGTAGCAGCAGAAGTGACCCTAGGTGTTGGGGTTGCCTGCTATACAAGTATTCTAGTAGGCTGGTGGAGCAAATTACTGGCAAATTCTAAAATTCAACTGAGCAATAGACACATTTGATCAAAACTTGCACAGAGTATTTATGGAAGAGTGGAGATTAAAACAAACAGATAATCTTGCTGGGTGTAGTGGAGCACACCTTTAATCCCAGCACTTGGGAGGCAGAGGTAGGAGGATTACCATGAGTTTGAGGCCACCTTGAGACGACATAGTGAATTCCAGGTCAGCCTGAGCTAGAGCAAGACCCTACCTAGAAGAGAAAAAAAAAAGAAAGAAAGAAAAAACATAATCTAATAAAGCCAAAGTCCCTAAGAGTGTGTGTCACCCCACCCTTTTAATCTTGTCAACTAGAAGGCTGAGACTTCTGGTCTTAAATGGTTCCAGGTCAGCCTGGGGCTGAGTGAGGTCCTGATCCCAATAGTGACAGAAGAAAAAGACAAAGGCCCTATAAATCAGGAAACATCAAAGGCAACAAAGTCAACACCAAAATACAGCTTATTTGAGGATGGTAAAGCCGACCAAGAACACATCAATCATATCTAACACATAACCTGCCCTGACATGGAAGGTGAGATTAGCACTTCCAATGCAGGCCTATGTACCTGGCCTTGTGCAAGTAGGCCCTGTTACCTTTTGGAAAGGCTTCCAATCACACCTATGTTGAGTGCCCACCTCGGTCCCTCTCTGTTGTGCTGTGGACTCCGCTGGGCCTCTTGGGTCTCTGGATCCAGTGTTCTGATAGGCTGGGCTGGATGCTGTGTGGCTGTGGGTGAGTTCTCCCGTGGTTCCAGGCACTGGCGGCTGGGGGAAGGGAGGCTGTGCAGGGTGCTTGGAGCTGCTCAGCTGGTCCCTGCGGTCTCCCCCTTGGGTTTCTTAACTTTGCAAAGAGGCTGATTGAGTGGAAAATCCCTTCATCTGGCTTCTACTCCTGCAGCTCTGTGACAGGCCAGGTGGGCACATGGCCCTGGGGACTGCTGGCGCCTCAGTGGGATTCTGGCTAGTTTCCTGCTTGCTAGAAGCTCTGGGTCTCTCCTGCTTCTCTGCTGTGGTTGATAATTCCTTATTCACCTTCAGTTTTTTGGTAGAAGAGTGTATTTTGCTGTTTTTTCAGCTTATTTCCCTCTTAAGGTTGCTTTGGCATGGCTACTATACTGCCATCTTATTCAGAAGCCCAAGCCATCACCTTTAACCACTGAGCCATTTCTGTAGCACCCACATAAAGCCAGATGTGGAATAAGCATCTGGCACTGGTTTGCAGTGACAAGAGACCCTGGTGTGTCTGAGAGGGGGGTAGAGTTAGGGTGACTAGAGCCCTGAAGGTGCAAGGTGCAGGAAAGTTTGCACTTGCTAGAAAGATCATCTGACTTCTTATCTCTTGCCTAGTGCCCCAGACCTATTTTCCCACAAACAGTCCTGGCCCCTCCTGGGACAGAGGTCTTTCATGGGATTTAAACATTGTGGTTGGTCAAGTTTAGGCCCTGGAACTCGGTGCCAGGGATAATCTCTTCCTGAGACAGTCCCTAGCCCTAACCAACCAGCTGGCCCTCTGGTTCTCCTGGGCCACCCTAAGGTTATAAATACCTTTATAAGGGGAGGGCAGGGGCTCTCTGGTCGCTTGGGAACTTCCAGCTATGGGTTACATTTTATACTCTGCTTTCAATAGGAGCAGTGTTACTGGTTTTCCCTTTGGTTTCATGCCCTAGGGCTCAGCATGGCATTGTTATTGATACAGAGGTTAAGACAGGCCTGATGACAAAGCCATCACCACTTTGACCCTCACTGTAGGTGACCTTTCCTCCTTCAGTTTTTCAGCACTTACTGAGTATTAACTATATGTGATGTGTCGCTCTTGGCATTAGGGAGACAGTGATAGGAATCCAAACAAAATGTGAAAACCTGCTCTCATGAAGTGAGAAAGTGAGAAAGACAAAGCAATAACCAAAACAATGTGCAGAGTGTTAGTAAGTCAGGAAAGGAAGACGTGATATTGGGGTTCATAATAAAAATACATACTTGGGGCTGGAGAGATGGCTTGGCGGTTAAGGCACTTGCCTGCGAAGCTTAAGAACTCATGTTCAAATCTCCAGGTCCCACATAGCCAGATGCGCAGTGATGCAAGCTCACAATGTTGCACATGCTCCACAAGGGGGCGCACATGCCTGGAGTTTGTTCACAGCAGGCTGAAGGTCCTGGCATACCCATTCTCTCTCTCTCTCCCTCTTTCTCACTCTCTCTCTCAAAAATTAAAATAATAATAATAATAAAAATTTGGTCTCTCTTTGATTCCTTGCACAAGCTCCTGTGGAATCCTCTGAGTAGCGAGGGTTAATGAGGTGACTGGTGGTAGGGGGCTCCTAAATAAGGGCTGTTCACCTGAACGATCAGGTGTAATTAGAGGCTTAGGACTCAGCGCCACATCTCTACTCCATGGAGGGAACAGACACTGATGCCCAGTTGACTCAGTGGTTTAATCAGTCATGCCTGTGTGATGAAACCTCCATAGCAACCAAAAAGGACAGAGCCTGGGCATCTTACGGGTTGATGAGTAGTATGTCCATCTGCCCACAGAGCGGTTTGCCCGCCATTCCACTGAGATAGGATCTTGCACTTGAGACCCTTGTAATACTCATACCATATACCACTTATCAAATATCAATATTTTTTATCTTATTTATTATTTCTTTTTTTTTTGTTTGTTTTTGTTTTCAAGGTAGGGTTTCACTCTAGCCCAGGCTGACCTGAAATTCACCGTGTACTCTCAGGTTGGCCTTGAATTCTCAGCAATTCTCCTACCTCTGCCTCCCGAGTGCTAGGATTAAAGATGTTCGCATTTGTTTTCAAGGAGAGAGGGGAGGGGAGGGAGAGAGAATGGGTACTCCAGAGCCTCTTGCCACTGCAAATGAAACTCCAGATAGTTTGTGGTACTGGGAATCAAGTCAGGGATATCAGGCTTTGCAAACAAGTGCCCTTAACCACTGAGCCATCTCCTCAGTCCCCTCAAAGATCTTTGTAACAAAGGAGTACCTGGAATTCTGTGAGCCACAATAACAAATTAATCACAACTGAGGAGATGGTATGGGAACCTTAAGTTTATATGTGGTTAGTTAAAGCATAGATCACAACTCGGGCTTGGAAATGGTATCTGAGGTGGGGCAGTGCCAGTCCTTGATGACAAGACCTGATGCTGTTTTGGGAAGAGACAACTGAGTTAAACAAGAACACACAGCTGGTGTTTGCTGGAGAACTGCAAACTGATGAGAGGGTTTCTCGTAAGACATTAGAATATTCCATGAACAAAGAAACTAGTAGGTTAATATATTGAAAATGGGCCTTGGAGAGATGGCTCAGCAGTTACAGGTGCTTTCTTGGCAAAGCCTGCTGACCTGGGTCTAATACCCTAGCACCCACTTAAATTCAGATGCACAAAGTGGCACATGTGTCTGGAGTCTGTTTACAGTAGCAAGAGGTCCTGACATGCCCACACTGCCCCTGTCTCTTTCATAAATAAAAACTTCAAAACTATATTGAAAATGTTTATTAATGGCCATGACTTTAATGTCTAAGGGCTGCCCAGTGTAAAACTTGAAATCCTTCACTACTTTTGACTTCACTTCCTTCTTCCTTCTCTCTTGCTGGATCACCTTGGCCCACTACCCTAACCTTGTTGCTATTTCTCAAACACTTATTCTACAAGGCCCTGCCTCAGAGCCACACTCCTATCTGTGTTCCCTTACCACCTTCAGATCTCTGCTCATTGAACCTTCCCAGACTCCAACCCCATTTAACATGATAAGCCTTCCTCCTAGCACTGTCCAGCCCTCCTGTTCTCTTCATTTCCTCCATCGGATGTCTTATGTGCTTTGTTGTTGTTGTTGGTGGTGGTGGTGGTGTTCTACTCTTCCTGGACCTCTATCTCATATTTTTTTTATTATTTTTTTTCCTGGCCCTCTATCTCTAACAGAGAACTTCATCAAGCATAGATAATCATCATTGGCATCTGCCTACAAATCCTAAGGACCCAAGTTTGATTCCCCAGTACCCACGTAAGCCAGATGCACAAGGTGGTGCTTGTGTCTGGAGCTCATCTGCAGTGGCTGGAGGCCCTGGTGCACCCATTCTCTATCAGCCTTTCTCCCTCTCCCTCTCTCTCTTAAAAATAAAATAAATAAATAAAACATTTAAAAAAGAGAAGCAGATAATTGTTCCAACCAGACACAACACACACCAGTAGGACTGATGGACACCATGTCCATTTTCCCATGTTGAATCCTCAGATGGACCATCCAGCTTCCAGGATTGTGACTGAAGCAGAGCTACAGATTCCTCAAGGTTTTACTGTGAGACTAGTCGGCTTCCAGAGTGACTAGAACAGGGAAGGAGTCTCCTTGTCATGGGCAGGTGCCTGACCTTGATGGGACCCTCTAGGTCCCTGGTGACCTGTCAGATGTCACAATGGGTTGAGGACACTGTCCTTATGACTCCAGTATGATGAATCTATACTATATCTCTTGGCTGATGGGCATGGACCCACTTCCCTAGTGGTATGTGGGCCCCCTTGTGTTACAAATTTTAAGAGAACACTGTCAATGGCAGAAGACTCTGACTCACTTCTATAAATCTAAGCAGCACCAAATACAACCAGCACTTGCAACATCAGCTCCAAATTGCTTTTATACCTTAGGGATGGGCTTCAGATTTGCCCCCCCAAGCCCCTTAAGATTGGATTCTAAGATTTGTCCCTGCTGACATACCTCTTCCTTGGTAAGGCTTTATCCATTAGAGACTTAAGATTTAAGCCTGATTTTATGGGGAAACTTTTAAAACAATACATTTTGTCTGTCCCCCATACACTCATGACCATCTCATAATGTAAATTGTATTTGGTCCAACTTAGAAGTCCTCACAACCTTTACTGACTTTATGATTGTTTTAAAGTCCCAAGTTTTGTCTGAGATTTAGGGCTTTTTGGTAAGTGTAAGTCATCTAAAATTAAAACAAGTTACATATTTTTAGCATATAATAGCACAGAGTAAACATTTCCATCGTAGTAAGACATAACAAGGAGAAATTGGACCAATACAAATCAATAATCATCAGGTAAACATGACCAGTGAGGACAATTTCTGGATTTTGGGGGTTTAAAGGTAAACAGTGGCTTGGTGTTGGTGGTGCACACCTTTAATCCCAGCACTCGGGAGGCAGAGGTAGGAGGATCACCATGAGTTCAAGGCCACCCTGAGACTACATAGTAGGCTAGAGTGAAACCCTACCTCAAAAAAAAAAAAAAAAAATTCAGAGCCGGGCGTGGTGGCGCACGCCTTTAATCCCAGCACTCGGGAGGCAGAGGTAGGAGGATTGCCGTGAGTTCAAGGCCACCCTGAGACTCCATAGTGAATTCCAGATCAGCCTGGGCTAGAGTGAGACCCTACTTCAGAAAACCAAAAAAAAAAAAAAAGAGCTGATGAGATAGCTTAGCAGTTAAGATGCTTACCTGTGAAGCCTAATGACCCAGGTTCGAGTCCCCCAGAACCCTTGTAAACTAGACACACAAGGTGATGCATGTGAACAAGGTGGCGCATATATCAGGAGTTCAATTGCAGTGGCTGGAGGTCCTGGCATGCCAATTCTCTCTCTCTCTCTCTCTCTCTCTCGCTCTTGCTCTTTCATAAAAAAATAAAATTTGGGGCTGGAGAGATGGCTTAGCAGTTAAGCACTTGCCTGTGAAGCCTAAGGACCCCAATTAGAGGCTCGTATTTCCCAGGACCTATGTAAGCTACATGTACAAGATGGAGCATGCATCTGGAGTTCCTTTACATTGGCTGGAGATTCCCTCTCTCTCTTTCTCTCTTTGTCACTCTCAAATAAATAAAAATTAAAAAATAAAAATTATCTGGGCGTGGTGGTGCACTCCTTTAATCCCAGCACTCTGGAGGCAGAGGTAGGAGGGTTGCTGAGAGTTCAAGGCCACCCTGAGACTAGTGAATTCCAGGTCAGCCTGGGCTAGAGTGAGACCCTGCCTCAAAAAAAAAAATTTTTTTTTTGAAGTTTAAAAATAACCTCCCAAAATGGTAAACAGTGACTGACTCATCAGGGCCAGGCAGAGGCAGAAGAAGGCATGAGTTAATGTAAGAGTTTAGTATTGTAAGCCAGCATCAGACAGAGGAGCCTGAGTCTGAATCTTTGTCTATATTGTAGTGTTTTGTGGTCATATTCTCTTACTGGGTGTTTAAGACCATGAAGGCAGCCAAAATTAACCACGTATTGTATTTTAGAGGTCAGTTATGGCTCTGTAGGAGAGACTCTTAGGGACCTGTGAGGAGATCTATGACTCTCAGCATTGTCATCTGCTAGGATAAGTCAAGGCCGTGCTGACCATGCGGCTTCCTTTGAAAGCACTTGTTGTGACTCTCCTGTTGCAGATACATTGACCTGGAGTTCATCTCTGGGTCTCAGTGTCCTCCCTGATCAAGAAGACATGTCACTTGCCAGGGGCTAGAAGCTAGCAAGTGTCCCATCATCTCCAGTGGCCTTGTGACCTGGGAGCAGGAACCTACATATTGGTTGTCCTTTTTAACTTTGATGTATGGTTATTAATCACTCAGAGAGACTGTACACATCTGATAAGCAAAACAGATTTAGTTAAAGAAGTACAGAACCTATCTGGTTAACAAAACAGATTTGGTTAGAGAATGAAACAAAAGTTTAAAATCTTTTTGATTAACACTTAAGTTTTATTGTCAGGCCGCAGTGTAAGCTACATCTGGAACACAGAAAGCAGACACATTTTAGCCTTTGAGTATTTGTCAGTTATAAGTACAGGCAGAACATGTTAGCAGCCCTGGAAACGATATTTTACCAACAACTTTAAATCAATTGGTTTGATGTAGAAATTGTATGAAGCCAGGCGTGGTGGCACAAACCTTTAATCCCAACACTCGGGAGGCAGAGGTAGGAGGATCGCCATGAGTTTGAGGCTACCCTGAGATAACATAGTAAATTCCAGGTCAGCCTGGGCTAGAGTGAGACTCTACTTCAATAAACCAAAAAAAATTTTTTTTAATTTTTTATTTGGTTTTTAAAATTTTTATAATTAACAACTTCCATGATTGTGAACAATATCCCTTGGTAATTCCCTCAATTTTTTTTTGGCTTATTTTTATTTATTTATTTGAGAGAGACAGAGAGAGAGAAATAGGCAGAGAAAGAGAGAGAATGAGCACACCAGGGCTTCGAGACACTGCAAACGAACTCCAGACGCGTTTGCCCCCTTGTGTATCTGGCTTATGTGGGTCCTGGGAAATCGAGCCTCAACAGGGATCCTTAGGTTTCACAGGCAAGTGCTTAACCGCTAAGCCATCTCTCCAGCCCCCCAAAAAAAGTTTAAAATAGAAATTGTATGCTAGAGAAAGACAAGACAGTATAAAATCTTGGCATCTGTGTGTGAAAACATGTTTGGCTAGTCTGCATAGCTATGTAGGAACCACTTATCCTGAAAAAGCAGGAATCAGAATAACAGAGTTTAAGACTCTTTCTCTTCAGTGACAATCATGTGAACATGAGGCTGTGACCCAGAGCAGGGAACATGCCTTAAGTAGCAATATATCTGTAAGCAATGGACTTAAGATACCAGAAATGAGACAATTACTTGAGTAAAACTTTGACTAAGACTGTTTAATTATACACAGCTTAATAACAGAGCAAAACCTATCATTGTTGAACTAAACCAGCCTGATTTCAACATACATTAGAGACATAAAGTAATTTTATAAGCAAGCACCTTTAACCGTTGAGTTATTTTTAACTTAATATAAGGCAATATTTATACCTGTTAGAATACACGCAGCTTAGGCAAACTATACCAACATTATTTGTATATAGCAGTTCTTCCTAGGACGTGAGGCATTTCCTCTGTTCCAGTAAGAACAAAGTCACAATGACTAAATCACTTTTTGTAAGGCTGAGATGGTAACCTCAGTGATGACCATCTGGCAGAACCAGCTTGAACAAGGCGGGAGTCATCTTAAAGTTGCAGCACCTTTAGACAAAATAACCTGATTAAAGGAAATTAAGTGCCAATGAGCAAACCTTACTATTTATTTCTTTTCAGTAGTTAAGAAAATTGACAAATGGAGGAGCATGAATAACTTGATTGAGCACCCTAAGGTGCTCATATCCAGGTGTGGGGGTGCACGCCTTTAACCCCAGCTCTCAGGAGGCAGAGGTGGGAGGATCAGTGTGAATTCGAGGTCACTCTGAGACTACATAGTGAATTCCAGGCCAGCCTAGACTAAAGTGAGACCCTACCTCGAAAAACCAAAAGCCAAATAAATAAAGTCTATCTTTTTTTTTTTTTTTTTTTTTTTTTGAGGTAGGGATTCCCTCTAGCCCAGGGTGACCTGGAAATCACTATATATTCTCAGGGCGGCCTCAAACTCACGGAGATCCTCATACCTCTGCCTCCTGAGTGCTGGGATTAAAGGCGTGCACCACCCTGCCTGACAAATAAAGTCAGTCTTTTACAGCCATTATCATGAAAAGATTAATATCCGTGAGTTGAAGATTTATTTTAACCTTGATATTTTAAAGCATATTGACATAAATTCACAACCTGAATACCGTGATATCCTGCAACCAGTCAGGATCAACTTTTTGTTAGTTTGATATAAGCCTTAGGCAAGTCTAATAGTCATCTTACATACCCCAAGGAATGTGTAAACTGATCAAGCACTTTAAGACTCAGTTTATCTATTTTTGTCTTTAAATCTTCTATTTAAACTTATTCATACCTTTTATCCACATACTTTTACCATACAATCTATGTAATCACTCTGAAACAATCTCTTTTATCAAATATTTAACATCCAAAATTTAAAGTTTTCTTTCTAGTTTATATCATCATAATTACCAATAAACTTTCATTAAAAAAAATTTTCAGGGCTGGAGGGATGGCTTAACGGTTAAGGCATTTGCCTTCAAAGCCAAAGGACTCAGGTTCAATTCCCCAGGACCCACATTAGCCAGATGCACAAGAGGGCACATGTGTCTAGAGTTTGTTTGCAGTGGCTAGAGGCCCTGGCATGCCCATTCTCTCTCTCTCTCTCCCCTTCTTTCTCTATCAACTAAATAAATAAATTAAAATAAAATATTTGAAAAAAAATTTCAAAAGCAAATAAACAAAAAGACATTTTGGCCAGGCATGGTGGTGCACACCTTTAATCCCAGCACTCAGGATGCAGAGGTAGGAGGATTGCCGTGAATTCGAGACCACCCTGAGACTACATAGTGAATTCCTGGTCAGCCTGGGCTACAGTGAGACCTTACCTCAAAAAGCCAAACAAACAAACAAGAAACCATTTTGGACTGGAGAGATTGCTTAGTGGTTAGATTGCTTAGCACTCGTCTATGAAGCCTAAGGACCCAGATTCAAGTCCCCAGAACCCATGTAAGCCAGATGCACATGGTGGTGCATGTGTCTGGAGTTAGTTTGAAGTGGCTAGAGACTGTGGAATGCCCATTCTCTCTCTTTCTCTTAAATAAATAAAACTAAATATTTGTTTAAAAACACATTTTTTGGGGGGGGGGGGCTGGAGAGATGACTTAGAGGTTAAAGCGCTTGCCTGCAAAGCCAAAGGACTGAGGTTCGATTGCCCAGGACCTACATAAGCCAGATGCACAAGAGGGCACATGCATCTGGAGTTCATTTGCAACTGCTTGAGGTCCTGACATGCCCATTCTCTCTCTATCTGCCCCCCTATCTCTCTACCTGCCAATTTCTCTCTCTCTCTCTCTCAAATAAATAAAAAATAAAATAAAATATTTTTTAAAAATATTTTACTGTATGAACAAATCACATGTTGGTCCCATTTTCTAAGTTATCTTATATATTTTCCCTTTATCCCCATTCCATTGAGCTCCCACCTCAGTAGGGTTATTAATACATCAGCCAGTCTCTGTGGAAGAGACACTGTTTCACAATATTCCTTACCATAAGATGTTTTTGCTTTTTTTTTTTTTTTTAAGTTTTTCTTATTTATTGAGAGGGAGAGAAAGAAGCACAGACAGAGGCAGAGAGAGAGAGAGAGAATGGGTGCTCCAAGGCCTCCAGCCACTGAAAACAAACTCCAGACACATGTGCCACCTTGTGCATCTGGCTTATGTGGGTCCTGGGGAATCGAACCTAGGTTCTTTGGCTTCGCAGGCAAGCACCTTAACCGCTAAGCCATTATTTTTTAAAATTAATTAATTTTTAAAATTGACAACTTCCATGATTGTAAACAATATCCCATGGTAATTCCCTCCCACTGTGGGATGGTGGAACTCTCCGGTAGCCCAAATAGCATTGCCCTCCCACTTTCCATGGTCCTGGGTCTACCCATTCCCAGGCCCAGCCAGCCAACCCCTCATCCTCCCTCACTACTGGAGAGTGTGTTTGGAGGCAGGTATGTGGGTGGGAGGGGGTAAGGGGTCTCTGGCCTTAAAGTTTCTGGTCTGACTCTAGCCAAACTGTGTTTTTTTTTTTTTTTTGTTATATTTGTTTATTTTGTTTTTTTGTAAATTCCAGGGAGAATTTTGGATTCCCCTCAGGGCTCCAGTGCAGTTCCCTGACCTCAACTTTTTAAGAGTGGACAATCTTGGGCTGGAGAGATGGCTTAGCGGTTAAGCGCTTGCCTGTGAAGCCTAAGGATCCCGGTTCGAGGCTCAATTCCCCAGGACCCACGTTAGCCAGATGCACAAGGGGTCGCACGCATCTGGAGTTCGTTTACAGAGGCTGGAAGCTCTGGCGCGCTCATTCTCTCTCTCTCTCTCTCTCTCTCTCTCTCTGCCTCCTTCTCTCCGTCACTCTCAAATAAATAAATAAACAACAACAAAAAAAAAGAGTGGACAATCTTGCCGGACGTGGGGGTGAGCGCCTTTAATCCCAGCACTTGGGAGGCAGATGTAGGAGTTTGAGGCCACCCTGAGACTACATAGTGAATTACAGGTCAGCCTGGGCTAGAGCAAAACCCTACCTCAAAAAAAAAAAAAAAAAAAAAAAACAGTGGGCAATCTTTTATTTTCTCTAACTTACATTCAGAGTTCCCTGTTCCCTCTGGAGGCCGTTTAACATTAAAGCTGGCCATCCTATGGCAGTGACCTTGGGATGACTCAGAAAGTATCATAGTGCTGGAAAGAAGTGACTGGAGTACTGAGTAACACCTCGATCACACCTTCCAAGGCTCAGGGTCTAATGCAGAAGAGGTGGCAGAAAGAACGTAAGAGCCAAAGGAAGGGTAGGACTCCTTACAATGTGCTCCCTCCAGACATAAAATGGCCTGGATATCCATGACCTCACAGTGCCTGACACTACCTACACAAGACCATCATAAGAGGAGGAAAAGATCATGACATCAAAATAAAAGAGAGACTGATTGAGATGGGGAAGGGATATGATGCAGAATGGAGTTTCAAAGGGGAAAGTGGGGGGAGGGAGGTTATTACCATGGGATATTTTTTATAATCATGGAAAATGTTAATAAAATTGAGAAAAAAAATTAAAAATAAAAAAATAAAATAAAAGCTGGCCATCCTAAATCACAGAGGGTCTTTAATTAATTTCCCTGGTGTCATTTTAGTATCATAATCTCCTGAATATTCCTATCTCTTCTCCTCCTCCTCCTCCTCCTTCTTCTTCTTTTTCCAAGGTAGGCCTCTTTCCACTCTAGCCCAGACTGCCCTGGAATTCACTATGTAGTCTCAGGGTGGTCCCAAACTGACAGCTATCTTCCTATGTCTGCCTCCCAAGTGCTGGAATTAAAGGCGTGCACCACCACATCTGGCTCTTTTGTTTTTCAAGGTAGGGTTTCACTCTAGCCCAGGTGGACCTGGAATTCACTAGGCAGTCTCAGGCTGGCCTCAAATTCATAGCAATCCTCCTAACTCTGCCTCCCAAGTGCTGGGATTAAAGGTATGAGCCACCTAAAGAGAGACAGAGAGAATGGGTACACCAGGGCCTCTAGCCACTGCAAATGAACTCCAGAGGCATGCGCCACCTTGTGCATCTGGCTTTATGTGGGTGCTCAGGAATCAAACTTGGGTTGTTTAGACTTTGCAAGTGCCCTAACTGCTGAGCCATCCTCCAGCCCTTGAATATCCCCTATTGGAGTATGTTTTTCTTTTTCTTTTCTTTCTTTCTTTTTTTTTTTTTTTTTTTCTCCAAGGTAGGGTCTCACTCTAGCTCAGGCTGACCTGGAATTCACTATGTAGTCTCAGGGTGGCCTCGAACTCATGGTGATCTCTTACCTCTGCCTCCCGAGTGCTGGGATTAATGGTGTGCTCCACCATGCCAGGCACTCACTCTCTCTCTCTCTCTCTCTCTCTCTCTTCTCTTCTCTCTCTCTTTTATCATGCAATCTAGGACAGCGGGCTTGATGGAGAACTTCCCCCATGATGAACTTCCCACTGTTGGTGTCACCGAACAGACACAAAGACAAAGCCTTCCTGGGCAGGCGCTGCTCAGGACAGAGATCATTCTGCGGCCTCAGGGCCACAAGCCACACACATATACATGTACACACATTCATACCAAGTGTACTTTTCATACAGATTCCAGCTGGCCACCTCCCCCTGAGGTGACCTAAATGAGTGGTCACGATGACTGCAGAGAGGTGATCAATCTCTCTCTTCCACCAGCTTGGTGGGTCTGATTAACTGAGCACCCCAAGGTGTCTTGTGGAGTCCCAGATAAGTTTTCCACTCTCCTTTTCAGATGCATCGAGCAGATCATGCTCTGGCAGCGTAGGCCATGGCCCACGGATTCCGGTTCCTGAACCAAGGCCAGGTGGTGCCTTCCAGTTGTCTTTGGATCATTCCTGGTCACAGCCAGGTCCCACAGTGATGGTGACTCAAAGGGCCAGCCTTGCCTGTAAGCATAGGACACAATGGGGTTTCCTGGCCAATGTACAAGAAATTTTCCAGGAAACTAAGTCACATAGAGATGGCACCAGAGATAGAATGGAGAATCAGAAAATTTATTCATGTCAATTGTGGACTCAGGGGAATAATTTCCAAAGCCTGAGCACTGAGCTCTGATAACTCAGAGGGTTTTTAATTTTTAATTTTTATTTATTTGCAGAAAGAGAGAGAGAGAGAGAGGGAGGGAGGGAGGGGTGGAGAGAATGGGCACAACAGGGCCTCTAGCCATTGCAAATGAACTCCAGACACATGTGCCACTTTGTATATTTGGCTTTATGTGCATACTAGGGAACTGAACCGGGGTCATTAGGTTTTGCAGGCAAGTACCTTAACTGCTGAGCCATCTCTCCAGTCCTACATAAATAAATAAAATATTGTTTAAAAAAATTTTAAGGGGCTGGAGAGATGGCTCAGCAGTTAAGGCACTTACCTACACAGCCAAAGGACCCAGGTTTGACTTCCCAAGACTCATATAAGCCAGATGCACAAGACTGTGCATGCATCTGGAGTTTGTTTGCAGTGGCTTGAGACCCTGACACACCCATTCTCTCTCTCTCTCTCTCTCTCTCTCTCCTCTTTCTCTCTCTCTCAAATAAATAAATAAAAGTTAAAATGTTGATTTATTTATTTGCACACAGAGAGAAACAAAGAGGACAGAGACAGACAGACAGAGAATGGGCATATTAGGGCTTTCAGCCACTGCAAACGAACTACAGACACATGTGCTACTTTGTACATCTGGCTTTACACACATACTTGGGGAACTAAAATGGGGTGGTTAGGCTTTGCAGGCAAGCACCTTAACTGCTGAGCCATCTCTCCAGTCCCATTAAAAGGTTTTATAGACAATATGGCAGGCAGTGTGACATCATCTTGAGTTGTTTACACTATAGGTGGGTTACAAGTTTCTATGGTTACATGATTCTGGGCCACAAACAGAAAATTCCTTAGCAGTCAGTCACTGATGAGAACATACAAATGGAGAACAGAAAGCTGTTTGTTCAGGGCTGTTTGTGTCTACGGCTGCACTAACCTGCTACAAGCAGATTGCAGCTGCAGAGACAGGGAGGAGACCCGGGCTCATGCCGTCTCCTGGTAAAGCTTGTACATAGAAACTGTTTCAGAGGATCAGCTGGGCCTGGTTTCTTTGTTAAATTTCTTCTACCACAGTGTGCCTAACAGTCCACCTCTAGTACCACACACAAAACAAAGCTCTTTATTGTCACAACAGTACACTGAGAAGAACATACTGTCAGGTTTTCCTTTTTTTTGTTTTGAAGAAAATTATACCATGGTTAAGGAAACTGCCCTTCGTAATGAGTAAGCGAACAATGATCCTGTTCCCCAGTGACCTTTTTCTCTTTGTTCTCACTAGCTATAGCATCTATTAATGAGTGCTTAAATCAATTATTGTATCAGTGTTTACTGAATATTGACCCCACAGTGACTATCTAATTCTATCATTTCTTTTGCATTTATCAGCTAGCATTCCTTTATGAAAAGCAAGTAGTGGGCTGGAGAGATGGCTTAGTGCTTAAGGCTCTTGCCTGCGAAGCCTAAGAACCCAGGTTCGATTCCCCAGATCCCACGTAAGCCAGATGCGCAAGGTGGCGCATGTGTCTGGAGTTCATTTGTAGTGGCTGGAGGCCCTGGTGTGCCCATTCTCACACTCTCTTGGTGTCTCTAATAAATAAATAAATAAAAATAAATCAGAAAAAAAATTTAAAAAGCAAACCAAACAAAAAAAGCAAGTAGTGCTCAGCTGATATTTTGTGTTACAGAATAAAGACATCTTGATGAGAAGGGATTTAAACAGTAGATTATTTTGTTACCTGCTAGAAGAACTTTTGTCTTGAATTTTTTTTTTTTTTTTTTTTTTTTTTTTTTTTTTTTTTTTGGTTTTTCGAGGTAAGGTTTCACTCTAGCCAGGCTGACCTGGAATTCACTATGGAGTCTCAAGTACTGCATGAAATTGTTTAATGTGTTAATAAATGTCTGCTTTGTAAAAGAAAGAAAGAAAAGCAGGTAAGTTCTACATTTCTGTACTGTCTCCCAGGTACCATTGCTGAGTTATGTGGTGCTTTAGGGGGATGGGAAGGCGCCAGCTCCTTTCCTACTGCTCAGTTTGGTCACCTCTCATCCCCCTAAAGAGATGGCCTGGGAGTTCCAGGAACTGCAGGCATCAGGGCTTTGACTGAGCCTAGGCTAATGAGGCAGGGCAGAGGGAAGGCCTCAGCAGTCCCATGCAGGAAGGGAGGCCATGACATGCCACCAGTAACTGGCTGTCTGAGGAGAATGCCCTGGTGGTGACAGTCTGCAGAAGTCCAGTATTTATGCAGCTGTTTCATTTTGTGAAGGGGCAAACCACATGCTTTGCAATGAAACCTAGAAGCAGACCCCATGTCCCTGTGCAACACAATGCCTCCAAGGACTAAAAGGAGGATAGTGAGTCAGCCTGGGCTAGCGCGAGACCCTACCTCAAAAAAGAAAACAAAAGTGGATTGTGATGTTTGACTACCTAGGGTTCAGTATATCAAGTATGAACCCCAGCTTCTCACAGATGATGATGCTGAACCCCAGGGAAATAAAAGTATATCTGTTTGTACAAGATGAAAGTTCTAGATACCACCCGGGTCTCTGAGACATCCCATTGCATGCTCTTTTTTTGTTGTTGTTGTTTATTTTTATTTGAGAGCGACAGACAGAGAGAGAAAGAGGCAGAGAGAGCGAGAGAGAGAGAGAATGGGCACACCAGGGCCTCCAGCCACTGCAAACGAACTCCAGATGTGTGCGCCCCCTTGTGCATTTGGCTAACATGGGTCCTGGGGAATCAAGCCTCAAACCGGGGTCTTTAGGCTTCACAGGCAAGCGCTCAATCACTAAGCCATCTCTCCAGGCCCCATTGTATGCTCTTGTCCCTAATGGGAAATAACCTCCATCCTAGAAAATCTACTACTGCCATTTGCTAAATGGCTATATTGTGCCCATCAAATTGGCCTCCAAATATTTGTGCTTATGTCAATGTATTAGTGTTGCTGTCACCCTTGGTGAGCAGAGAAGCTTCTTTTTGTAGATGGTGGTGACTACTAGAATCAAAACTCGTCAAAGTGCTGGGATTAAGAGGCCGTTGAGCCCTCAGCACTAAATGAGGCATCTCTATCACGTCCTCCAAGGTCAAGAAACAGTGGAAAGAATGTAAGAGCCAAAAAGCAACCAAAAAAAAAAAAAAAAAAAGGGAAGGAGCGTTTTGGGACGCTGGATTCTGGACACAAAGTAGCCACTGCATTTATAACTTCCTAGTCACTGTTATTATCTGCACAGGACCTGCACAATATTGGGCCCCTCAACATTTTATCATGGGCGGTGGAGGAGGGCAAAAAAAAAGACATCAAAGTAGAAGAGGAATTAGTTGAGAAGGAGTGGTTCAGCAAAGGGCATGGTAGAAAGAGTTCAATATAAAGTAACAGGAGAGCCAGCCACCAAGCCTTTAATCCCAGCACTTTGGAGGCAGGGGTAGGAGGATCGCTGTGAGTTCGAGGCCGGCCTGAGACTACATAGTGAATTCCAAGTCAGCCTGGGCTAGAGTGAAACCCTACCTCAAAAAAAGGGGGGTAGCTGGAGAGACAGCTTAGCCATTAAGGCACTTGCCTGCAAAGCCAAAGGACCTCAGTTCTATCCCCTAGTACCCATGTAAGCCAGATGCACAAGGTAGCATGTGAATCTGGAGTTCATTTGCAGTGGCTAGAAGCCCTGGCTTGCCCATTCTTTCTCTCTTTCTCTCTCTCTCTCTCTGTCTGCCTCTTTCCCTCTCTCAAATAAATATTTTTTTAAAAAAAATTAACAGGAAATCTGGGTGTGGTGGTGCATGCCTTTAATCCCAGCACTTGGGAGACAGGTGGGAGGATCACTGTGAGTTCAAGGCTAGCGTGAGATTACACAGTGAGTTCCAGGTCAGCCTGGGCTAGAGTGAGACCATACCGTGAAAAACAAAACAAAACAAAAAGTAACAGGACAGGAGCTAGAGAGATGGACTAGCAGGTAAAGTGTTTACCTGCAAAGCCTAAGGACCCAAGTTAGCTTCCCCAGGACCCATGTAAGCCAGATGCACAAAGTGGTGCGTGCACCTGGAGTTCATTTGCAGTGGCTAGAGGCCCTGGTGCACCTAATTTCTCTTTTCTCTCTCTCTCTTTCTCTTAAATAAATAAATATTTAGAAAAAGTAAAAAGTAATGTGAGGGCGGAAAGAATGTAAGAGCCAAAGGAAGGGTAGGACTCCTTACAACATGCTCCCCCCAGACACAAAATGGCCTGGATATCCATGACCTCATAGTGCCTGACACTACCTACACAAGACCATCATAAGAGGAGGAAAAGATCATGACATCAAAATAAAAGAGACTGATTGAGATGGGGAGGGGATATGATGGAGAATGGAGTTTCAAAGGGGAAAGTGGGGGCAGGGAGGGTATTACCGTGGGATTTTTTTTTATAGTCATGGAAGTTGTTAGTAAAAGTTTGAAAAAAAAGTAATGGGAGGGTATTAGAATGCATTATATAATTTATATAAAAATTGTTGAAAAGAAGTAAAAAAAAAAAAAGAAAAAAGCATGTTCACTCCTACTTGCTAGATCTGCAAAGCGCAAGCACTTTCAAGGGTGCGTACTAGGCTTTCATTGGTACCCTGCCGTGTGGCTATCAGACCCCCTGCATGGGACCTGACTGTCTGGGTCTCCGTGGAGTTTTCAGACACAATAGCAGCCAGCGGTCAGACTTAACTCAGTCTCCGTGAAATTTTCCCAACAACCATCCAGGTCCATACCCCCCCCCCCCTCTTCTGTCAGAAGAGTAACCCACCCGGGTATTTCCTTGAACTGAAGAACTTTTCTTTCTTCTTTTTTTCAAGGTAGGGTCTCACTCTAGCCCAGGCTGACCTGGAATTCACTATGGAGTCTCAGGGTGGCCTTGAACTCACTGCGATCCTCCTCCCTCTGCCTCCCGAGTGCTGGGATGAAAGGTGTGCACCACCATGCCCAGCAAACTGGAGAGCTTTACGGACATCTGACCACATTGCAGGCGATCCTCCTCAGCCTCTTGAGTGCTATGATTAAAGGCATGGTGGTGCCCTGGTATCTTTTTCTTTTACTGAATCAAATTTCTTAATTTTAATGGAACTAAAGTGTTTTTTTTTTTTTTTTTGGATACAAAATAAATACACAGAAATCAGTAGCCTTCATATATGCTAACAACAAACACACAGAGGATGAAATCAGAGAATCACTCCCATTCACAATTGCATCAAAAAAAATAAAGTGCCTTGGAAGAAACCTAACCAAGGAAGTAAAGAATCTCTACAATGAGAACTTTAAAACACTCAAGCGAGAAATTGCAGAAGACACTAGGGAGTGGAAAAACATCCCTTGTTCCTGGATTGGAAGAATCAATATTGTGAAAATGGCAATCTTACCAAAAGCAATGTACATATTTAATACAATCCCCATCAAAATTCCAAAGGCATTCTTCATGGAAATAGAAAAAACAATCCAAAAATTCATTTGGAATCACAAAAAAACCTCAAATATCTAAAATAATACTGAGCAACAAAAATAAGGCTGGTGGTATCACCATACCTGATTTTAACCTATACTACAGAGCCATAGTAACAAAAACAGCGTGGTACTGGCACAAAAGCAGACTTGTAGATCAATGGAACAGAATAGAGGACTCAAATGTAACTCCAGGGAGCTATAGCCACCTGATATTCGATAAAAATGCCAAAAATACTCATTGGAGAAAAGACAGCCTCTTCAGCAAATGGTGTTGGGAAAACTGGATATATATCTGTAGAAGCATGAAAATATTCTTCTCTTTCTCCATGCACAAGAATTAAGTCCAAATGGATTAAAGACCTTAACATCAGACCTGAAACTCTGAAACTGCTAGAGGAAAAAGTAGGGGAAACCCTTCAACATATTGGTCTTGGCAAAGACTTTCTGAATACAACCCCAATTGCTCAGGCAATAAAACCACGGATTAATCACTGGGACCTCATGAAAATACAAAGATTTTGCACTGCAAAGGACACGGTAAAGAAAGCAAAGAGGCAACCTACAGAATGGGAAAAAATCTTCACCAGCTATATATCTGATAGAGGATTAATATCTAGGATACACAAAGAACTCAAGAAGTTAAATAATAAGGAATCAAACAAGCCAATCAAAAAATGGGCTATAGAGCTAAATAGAGAATTCTCAAAGGAAGAAATAGAAATGGCATATACGCATCTAAAAAAATGTTCTACACCCCTAGTCATCAGGGAAATGCAGATTAAAACTACATTGAGATTCCATCTCACTCCTGTCAGATTGGCTACCATCATGAAAACCAATGATCATAAATGTTGGTGGGGATGTGGAAAAAGAGGAACCCTTCTACACTGTTGGTGGGAATGCAATCTGGTCTAGCCATTGTGGAAATCAGTGTGGAGGTTCCTAAAACAGCTAAAGATTGATCTACCATATGACCCAGATATAGCACTCCTAGGCATATATCCTAAGGACTCATCTCATTTCCTTAGAAGTACGTGCTCAACCATGTTTATTGCTGCTCAATTTATAATAGCTGGGAAATGGAACCAGCCTAGATGTCCCTCAACTGATGAGTGGATAATGAAGATATGGCACATTTATACAATGGAGTTTTTACTCAGCGGTAAAGAAAAATTAAGTTATGAAATTTGCAGGAAAATGGATGGATCTGGAAAGGATTATAGTAAGTGAGGTAACCCAGGCCCAGAAAGCCAAGCACCACATGTTCTCCCTCATATGTGGATCCTAGCTACAGAGGATTGGGGTTCTGTGCGAGAAGGAAAAAACTCAGTAGCAGAGGCCAGTAAGTTAAAAAGGAGATAGAAAGGGAAGAGAAAGAAAGGGAGGAGGGCTTTTATTAGGTTGGTATTGTATATATGTAAGTAGAAAGATTGAGATGGGGAGGGGATATGATGGAGAATGGATTTCAAAGGGGAAAGTGTGTGGGGGGGTACTACCATGGGATATTTTTTATAATCATGGAAAATATTAATAAAAATTGAGAAAAAAATAAAGTGTTTTTTAAAATTTTTGTTTATTTATTTGAGAGTGACAGACAGAGAAAGAGAGAAAGAATGGGTACACCAGGGCCTCCAGCCACCGCAAACGATCTCCAGATGCATGCACCACCTTGTGCATCTGGCTTATGTGGGTCCTGGAGAATTAAGCTTCAAACCAGGGTCTATAGGCTTCACAGGCAAGCACTTAACTGCTAAGCCATCTTTCTAGCCCTTAAGTGTTTGTGTTTTTGTGTTCAGGTTTATGCCTTTGAATTTCTGCTTAAACCTTTACATACCCAAAGCCATGTTCTTCTAAAATTTTGTTCTTTTACCTTCCATGTTAGGCCCATGACTTATTTTGAATTTTATAATAGCATGGAGTAGGGTACTAATATTTATTTTTCATGTACAAATTTCTAATTGTTCTAATAACTTTATAGATAATTTTTTTTCAATGTGGGGTCTCTCTCTCTCTCTCTCTCTAGCCCAGGCTGACCTGGAATTCACTATGTAGACTCAGGGTGGCCTTGAACTCATGAAAATCCTTCTACCTAGACCTCCAGAGTGCTGGGATTAAAGACATGCACCACCACGTCTGGCAAAATATTTTTTTTCTTTTTTTTTTTTTTTTTTAAATTTTTGTTTATTTATTTATTATTTGAGAGCGACAGAGAGAGAAAGAGGGAGAGAGCGAGAGAGAGAGAGAGAGAATGGGCACGCCAGGGCTTCCAGCCACTGCAAACGAACTCCAGATGCATGTGCCCCCTTGTGCATCTGGCTAACGTGGGTCCTGGGGAATCGAGCCTTGAACCAGGGTCCTTAGGCTTCACAGGCAAGTGCTTAACCGCTAAGCCATCTCTCCAGCCCCTCTTTTTTTAATATTTTATTTTTATTTATTTATTATTTGAGAGAGAGAGAGAGAGAGAGAAAGAGGATGGGCACTTCAGGAACTCTATCACTGCAAACAAACTCCAAAAGCATGCACCACTATGTGCATCTGGCTTATGTGGGTTTTGGGGAATTGAACCTGGGTCCTTTGGCTTCATAGGCAAACACCTTAACCACTAAGCCATCTCTCCAGCCCTAAAATATTTTTATTATTTTTTATTTATTTGACAGAGAGAAAGAGGGAGGGAGGGAGAGAGAGAGAGAGAATGGGCACACCAGGGCTTCTAGCCACTGCAAACAAACTCCAGACACATACACAACCTTATGCATCTGGCTAACATGGGTCCTAGGGAATCAAGCCTGGGTCCTTTGGCTTTGCAGGCAAACGCCTTAACTGCTAAGCCATCCCTCCAGCCCCCTAAAATATTTTTAATATTTTATTTTTATTTATTTGAGAGAGAGGGAGAGAGATGGGTGCGCCAGGGCCTCCAGCCACTGCAAGTGAACTCTAGATGCATGTGCCACCTTGTGCATCTGACTTATGTGGGTCCTGGGTGAATTGAACCGAGGTCCTTTGGCTTTGCAGGCAAGTGCCTTAACCACTAAGCCATCTCTCCAGCACCCCCCCCCAAAAATATTTTTTTAAAGAAAAAAGTAAAGAAAGTAACTTAGCTCAGTTTTAGAAACCAAAAGTTCAAGTTTAAGTAGCTCTGTTTGGACCCTGGTCCAGGTAGGATCTGGCTATGTCAGAAGATAGTGAGGAAGCAGAAAAGACAAATGGTGAGGCGAGGGCACTACCCAGTGTTAGAATGCTTGCCAAGCATGATTAAGGCCCTGAGCTCTATCACCAGGATAGGAAGAAAGGGGGAAAAGAGCGGAAGGAGAGAAGAGAGAAAAGGGGGTAGGAAAGTCCTTGCTTTATTGCCTCACTCTTATGAGAACTGCATAATAGTGAACTACATAAATATCTTCTGATGGCAATGCCCCCCACTAACCTAATGGCCCCCTCAGAGGCTCTGCTGCTTAATGGCTTCAACCCCTGTCTTATCATCATACTTAAACCAAGTTTCCAGCGCATCAACCTTGGGACACACACTCACAGCACATCTAAGCCACAGCACAGATACTGATATGATGTCTGGGATTGGTTCAAAATAATCTGGGGAAACCTATGGATATCTATAAGGAAAGTGTAAGAGAAAAGCAAAAGAGAACAACGGATTGGATCTCTGCAGACAGACTGTTTATTGAGAGAAACAGCGAGGGGCAGCAGCCTTCCCGCGGGATGAAGGCTGAAACACAGAGCCAGGCTGGCCAGACTTGTAAGGAGGATGCTAAGAAAAACAGACTGGACCAGGTGCAGCTGATAAGAACATTGTAGCTGTTTGTGTCCTTGTTCTGAATTGCCTTCTTCAGCCGGGAATGTCTAAGGGGGCGCGGGGGGAGCTCAGATGGTCCCTGGTCCTTCAAGGCCATCTAGGCTAAGGGGAGTACATCAGTCAGGAAAGATGTCAAACTTAATGAGACCAAATACCTCTGTTGCTTCTTCATTGCCTTAGAGCTTTAGGGATAGTTATTAACTCTTTGGTTCTCTTTAGTTTTCAGGGAAGGCTATTAACCCTTCAATACCAAAATTGCTAACATCATTGTATCCCGAATATCATACTTATTTCTTGTTATGTGGCTAATTTTAAATGAAAATTTACAATATTCCCAAGATGACTAAAGTGGATATATAGGTTACTGCTAATAACACATATTTATTTAATCATGTGTTGACTACAGCTAATTACCCTCCCACGCCTAGCTGTCAGACACACTATTCCTGCAGTTGCCATCTGTTGCCTCCAGGCCTGAGTTGCCAAATTCCATATGTGATGCCACTAAGAGTCATCTAGGAAGACTGTATTTTGGTTGCCTGACAATGACCTGCTCTCTGTCTTCCAGGAATATCCGCAGACACGCAAGTAGCACGGTTCTATGCCCACCCTAGACAGGCTGCTGTTATCCCCTGGAACATCACTTTAGGCTACATAATGCTTATGAATAGTTCAATATGTGCTGGATTTTGCTGATTGTTTGCCTTTCTTTGTCTGTCTGTCTGTCTCTCTCTCTTTCAGAAATAAATACTTCCCTAAAATAGTTTCTATTAATTTTTTCATACAAGTTATAATAAACCCAATATCATGGGTGTATATTAAAAAAAAAAATCCTTCCTGCCGGGTATGGTGACGCATGCCTTTAATCCCAGCACTCAGGAGGCAGAGGTAGGAGGATCTCTGTGAGTTCGAGGCCACCCTGAGATTACATAGTGAATTCCAGGTCAGCCTGGGCTGCAGTGAGACCCTTGGGAAAAAAATCCTTCCTATGTTCTAGTAAGAAAAAAAAAATGTAAATATTAAAAGAGCATTCCAAGTGATACATTTTCTATGGTCCCCAAAATGAAACAACTTATGAAGCAAAGTGATAAATAGATCAGCACACATGTCACATAGGAAGGGCTGGGATTCCTACATTAATGGAGTATTGTTTGTAAACATAAAACACTTCACATAAAATGAAGTGTTTCAAGCTGGAGAGAGGGCTTAGCAATTAAGGCACTTGTCTGCGAAGCCTGAGGACCCATGTTCAACTCCCTAGATCCCACATAAGCCAGATGCACTAGCAAGGTTGCATATGTGCACAAGGTGGCACATGTGTTTGCAGTTCAATTACAGTGGCTGGAGGCCCTGTCATGCAAATTCTCTCTCTCTCTCTCTCTGTCTCTCTTGCTCTCTCTCATTAAAAAAAAAAAAAAAAAGCCAGTCTGGGGGCTGGAGAAATGGCTTAGCAGTTAAGCACTTGCCTGTGAAGTCTAAGGACCCTGGTTTGAGGCTCAATTCCCCAGGACCCATGTAAGCCAGATGCACAAGGGGGGCGCATGTGTCTGGAGTTCATTCGCAGCAGCTGGAGGCCCTGGCGCGCCCATTCTCCCTCTCTCTCTCTCTCTCTCTCTCTATCTATCTATCTGCCTCTTTCTCTGTCTGTCGCTTTCAAATAAACAAATAAAAATGAACAAAAAATTTTTTAATTATTTTTTTAAAAAGCCAGTCTGTTGGGCTTGTCTCAAAAAAAGGGGAGGGGGTTTCATTATTGAGAAACGTTGTGGGGGCTGGAGAGATGATTCAGCTTGCCTGTACCCACATAAAGCCAAATGCACAAAGTGGCACATGCGTCTGGAGTTCATCTGTAGTGACAAGAGGTCCTGGCACACCTATACTCTTTCTCTCTACTTGCCAATAAATAAATAAACAACAATACTTAAAAAAAAAAATAGGCCGGGTGTGGTGGCACATGCCTTTAATCCCAGCACTCAGGAGGCAGAGGTAGGAGGATCGCCGTGAGTTCGAGGCCACCCTGAGACTACAGAGTAAGTTCCATGTCAGCCTGGACTAGAGTGAGACCCTACATTGAAAAAAAAAAAAAAAAGAAAGAAAAAGGAAAGAAACTTTGTGAGGTGTGTAATCTGACCCTGCTTTACAGTGCATAGTATGGTTGGGGTCATTGTATTTTGTTTCTAAGGTCTCTCTTCGGTTGTCTCACCTGTGAAAGGTGGGTCTTCCCCTTTTCTTACTGAGCAATTAATAAAATAATAGTGAATAAATAATAAATAACAATGAAATGAACAAAGTGGAATCACTAGATAGAGCGCTTTGGTTCCTCTTGCCCAGAGGCTGTCTATCTTGATTAGCTCGTGAACCTCCCAATAAACAACACCCATGGGCGTTCTCTCACAACTCTTCACAGTCACTGTGCCCCATGGCATCCTTAGCCCTAAAGCTTATTTGAATCTGTTGTCTCGGGATACAAATCTTATCTGATTCCCTCTTTTCTTGAGATCATCCTCATTAAACTCAGAAATTTTTTTTGTTTGTTTTTTGTTTTTCAAGGTAGGGTCTCACTCTCTAGCCCAGGCTGACCTGGAATTCACTATGTAGTTTCAGGGTGGTCTTGAACTCACAGTGATCCTCCTACCTAGTGCTGGGATTAAAGATGTGCACCGCAGCGCCTGGCTTTTCTTTTTTAACATATTCTTTAATTTTAATTTATTTGAGAGAGAGGGGAGGGGAGGGAGGGAGGGAGGGGATGAGTGTGCCAGGGCCTCTAGCCATTGTAAACGAACTCCAGATGCATGCACCACCATGTGCATCTGGCTTATGTGGGATCTGGGGAGTCAAACCTGGGTCCTTAGGCTTTGCAGGCAAGAACCTTAACTGCAAAGCCATCTCCACAGCCCAAACTAAAAAAAAAAAAATTTTTTTTGGAGCTCATTAGTATGCTGTAATGTGTGTGTGTTTGCACAGTGTGTGTGTGTGTTTGTGGCCCGTGCACACACCGGGGGCACACACCTGCTCAGGCCAGAGGGTGATGCTGGATCTCCGCCTCTATGGCACGGCTGCAGAATTTCTCCCTTAACCTGGAGCTTGCCGTTATTCCTGGGCTGAGAGTGGCTGACCAACAAGAGCCTCCTGTCTCCGTGCTGGGTTACAGACATGTGCGACCAGCCCAGCTTTTTACATGGGTGCTGGGAATCAAACTCGTGTTGCATAGGCTTGCATAGCAAGCATGTTTACTGGTGGAACCATAACCCCAGCTTCTTCCTCCTCTCCTCCTCTTCTTCTTTTTTTGTTTTTGTTGTTTTTGTTTTTCGAGGTAGGGTCTCACTCTAGCCCAGGCTGACCTGGAATTCACTATGTAGTCTCAGGGTGGCCTCGAAATCACAGCAATCCTCCTACCTCTGCCTCCCGAGTGCTGGGATTAAAGGCATGTGCCACCATGCCTGGCTTCCTCCTCTTCTTTTTTTACATTGTATTTATTTATTTGAAAGAAAAAAGAAAGAGAGAGAGAGAACATGCCAATGCCTCCAGCTGCTACAAACGAACTCCAGTGGCGTGTGCCACCTTGTGCATCTGGCTTTATGTGGGTACTGGGGAATCAAACCTGGGTCCTTAGGCTTTGCAGGCAGGTGCCTTAACCACTAAGCAATCTCTCCAGCCCTCTTCTTCTTTTTGTGAGACAGAGTTTCACCATATAGTCCAGGCTGGCCTCAAACTCTCTCTTTTGTAAATTTAATTTTTATTTATTTATTTGAGAGAGAGAGAGATACAGAAATAGGCAGGTAGAGAGAAAGAGAGAGAGAATGGGTGTGCCGGGACCACCAACCACTGCAAACAAACTCCAGATGCATGCACCCCCTTGTGCATCTGGCTTATGTGGGTCCTAGGGAGTTGAACCAGGGTCCTTTGGCTTTTCAGGCAAGTGCCTTAGCCACTAAGCCATCTCTCCAGCCCTCAAACTCTCTCTAAATCCCTCTGTCTCAGCCGGCCAAGTGTTGTGAAACACAGAGATGTGCGCCACCACCAATGGCTCAAACTAAGCACTTTTTTGACCAGCCAGAGCATTTGTCTTATTTGTGTGTGTGTGTGTGTGTGTGTGTGTGTGTGTGTGTGTGTGTACATGCATACCATGCCATGACATGTGTGTAGAGGCCCGAGGACCACTTCGGGGTGTCGTTCCTCTCTTTCCACCACGTTGAGGCAAGGTCTCTATCTGTTCAATGTTCATTCGCCAAGGCATGTGGCAGGCAAGCTGGTGTGCGGTCCTCAGGGGAATTCTGTCTCTGCCCCCATCTATCTCATTGTTGGCATGCTGGGATTCCAGAAGCCCACCATGGCTTCTGGCTTTTACATGAAGTCTGGGGTTCTCAACTCAGGTACTCATGCCTGCATGGCGAGTGCTTTATCCAGGAAGCCATATCCTGAGGCCCAGAGAATGTACCAGAAACACAAGCCTTGCTCACCGTTTGTCATGTGTGTATGTGTTCCCATACGAGGCCTCTAGGAATAAGACCGCTGTGGACGCCGTTTCTTTTCTTCCCTGATCAGCCACAGTACGTGTGTGTTTGTGTGCATGTGCCGGTGGGCATTTCAGCCAGGGAACAACCTCGGGTACTCCACATTGTGTGAACAGGGGAGGGGCTAGTAGATGTGTATGTGTGGGGTCATGTCTCGCAGCATTCAACACACCCAAGGTGGGGATGCTCTGGGCCCAAGTGCCTGAAGGGTGTCACTTTAGGCTGGAAAGTCGGTGGGGGTGTGGGGGGGGGGCAGGCCTAGTGAATTCCTGGGTCTCCGTAGTGCTGCTCTCACCTTTGGTCAGAGATTTTACAGATGGGAGTGTCAACTGCGGAGGCTCAAAACTTGTCAAAGTGGGACTAGAGAGTCGGCTCAGCATTTAAAGGCACTTGCTGGCCAAGCCTGGTGGTTTGATTTCCCCATGTCTAGGAAAAGGCAGGTGCACAAAACAGTGCATGCAGCTGGGGTCTGTGTTAGCAGCACGCCTATCATCTCTCTCCCTCGCTCTCTCTTTTTAATGTTTTATTTTTATTTATTTATTTATTTGACAGAGAAAGAGGGAGAGAGGGGGCTGGAGGATGGCTTAGCGGTTAAGGCGTTTGCCTGCAAAGCCAAAGGACCCAGGTTCGATTCCCCAGGACCCAGGTTAGCCGGATGCACAAGGGGGTGCACACATCTGGAGTTCCTTTGCAGTGGCTGGAGGCCCTGGAGTGCCCATTCTCTCGCCCCCTTCTCTGTCAAATAAATAAATAAATAAATATTATTTTTTTTAAAAGAGGGAGAGAGAGAGAATTAGTGTGCCAGGCTGCAAAGGAACTCCAGGTGTGTGCACCCCTTTGTGCATCTGGCTAACCTGGGTCCTGGGGAATCGAACCTGGGTCCTTTGGCTTTGCAGGCAAACGCCTTAACTGCTAAGCCATCCCTCCAGCCCTCTTTTTTTTTTTTTTTTGAAAGCTTAGATTCTTTTTTTTAATGTATTTTATTTATTTATTTGAGAGACAGAGAGAATGGGCATGCCAGGGCCTTCCGCCACTGCAAAAAAAAAAAAACAACTCCAGACGCATGCGCCCCCTTGTGCAGCTGGCTTACATGAGTCCTGGAGAATTGAACCGGGTCCTTTGGCTTTTCAGTCAAACGCCTTAACTGCTAAGTCATCTCTCCAGCCCCCCTTCTCTTAAATAAATACTTTTTAAAACAAATATTTTGTTGCCTGGTGTGGCGGCGTACTTCTTTAATGCCAGCACTCTGGGAGGCAGAGGTCAGGGGATCACTGTGAGTTCGAGGCCACCCTGAGACTACAGTGAATTCCAGGTCAGCGTGGGCTAGAGAGCAAGACGTTCCTTACTTACTCAGCAGAGCTTCCGGCTCCTTCAAGTCTCCGGAGTTTAGCACATCCTTGAGCTTGCCTCTCCTGAGTCAGCCTCTTGAGTCTGTCACCAATCAGGTCTTGCCCTTACACACACACCTGAGTCTGATGACTAGGTTCATCCTAATTCGATGTTTGATGCACATAAAGGAGCCTAACGACATGTGTAAATTCCTCTTTACTCGCCTGGCATCTGACTCTCCTGGCCCTTCCTTTGGCAAGCGCGCCCCCTTCTGGCTGGGAAGGAGGGAGGATTTCTTTCTGCCTGGACCTTTTCCTGCTTGCATTCTACTTGTGTTTTGTTTTTGGATGTTTTTTTTTAAAAAAAATTATGAGAGAGGACTGGAGAGATGGCTTAGCGGTTAAGTGCTTGCCTGTGAAGCCTAAGGACCCCGGTTTGAGGCTCAATTCCCCAGGACCCACGTTAGCCAGATGCACAAGGGGGTGCATGCATCTGGAGTTCATTTGCAGTGGCTGGAGGCCCTGGTGTGCCCATCCTCACTCTCTCTCTATCTTCTCTTCCCTCTCTGTCTGTCATTCTCAAATAAATAAATAATTAAAAATAAACAAAAAAAATTTTTTTTAATTTATGAGAGAGAGGGAGAAAGACAGAATGGGCACACCAGGGCCTCTAGCCACTGCAAATGAAGTCCAGGCATGTGCACCCCTTTGTGCGTCTGGCTTACGTGGGTCCTGGGGAATCGAACCTGGGCCCCTTGGTTCTGCTGGCAAGCACCTTAACCACTGAGCAATCTCTCCAGCCCTTGGTGGCTTTCTTGCTTTACTGCATGTATGATCGCTCTTTAAGCTGAGCCCCATTCTCTCTCTTTCTCTCTCTCTCTCCCCCATGTGTGTGCCCAGACTTTCCTCTATATGAGGGAGATTTCCTCCATATCTTTTTGGCTTAGGCCTCTCTGTTAGCCTTCCCTCTGGATCCTAACTCTTCCTAAAATGTACCTCATAATTCATAATTTGCCTTTCTCCGAGTCTGTGTTTTCAAATCTTAGTTAATTGGACAAGGATCCAAAAGTTTGAGCCATGGGCCTGGGATCTTCTGCATCCTTGTGGAATTTAATCCATCCTTGGACCCAAAATCCTACATCACCATCTTGCATGATGTAGGTGGACAAAAGAAAGAAAGAAAGAAACAAACAAAACCATCAAAATGGAGCCAGGTGTGGAGGCGCACGCTTTTAATCCCAGCACTTGGGAGGCCGAGGTAGGAGGATCGCCATGAGTTTGAGGCCACCCTGAGACTACATAGTGTCAGCCTGAGCTCTGGAGTGAGATCCCACCTTGAAAACCCCCCCACAAAAAAAAAAATCAAAATAGCTGGGCATGGTGGTACCACCTTTAATCCCAGCACTCCTATAAGGATCACCATGAATTCAAGGCTGCCTGGAAACTACATTGTGAATTCCAGGTCAACCTGGACTAGAGTGAGACCCTACCTGGAAAAACAAAAAACATCAAAATAGAAGAGGGACTAGTTAAAAAGTAGAAAGGGTTCAGTGGAAGGGGATGAGAGAGAACACAAAAGTAGGTATAGAAGGGGAATAGGATCAAAATTTAAAAATCAAAAAGGAAAAAGAACTTGGTCCCAGAAGATCACCCACCAAGGAGGTCAGAGGCTGCCGTAGATCTTGCAGAAGTTGTGCATAGACTGGAGGCTTGGTAAAGCTGAACTAAGATACCACTGCTCTGGGTTCTTGCGGGCGGAGCCAATCAGAGAGAGGCAGATGAGGGGGAAAGGTAGGGTGGGACCCCCACCGTGGCTGGATGCAGACCCAGGCGCAGCTGTTTTCCCAGAGGCTGACACCCAGCCCAGAGGCAGACTCAGAACCCACGTCCAGGCCCAAGATCAGGTCCAAGGGGAGGATTCTAGGGGCTCAGGTTACTTCTGAAGCTAACAACAAGACTGGGGACCCAATTGCGGAAAAGGTGGCGGAAAGAATGCAAGAGCCAAAAGAAGGGTAGGGCTCCTTACAACGTGCTCCTCCAGACACAAAATGGCCTGGATATCCATGACCTCACAGTGCCTGACACTACCTACACAAGACCATCATAATAGGAGGAAAAGATCGTGACATCAAAATAAAAGAGAGACTGACTGACAGGGGGAGGGCATATGATGGAGAGTGGAGTTGTGAGGGGGAAAGTGGAGGGGAGGGGAATTACCATGGTTTATAACTATGGAAGTTGTCAATAAAAAAAAATTAAAAAAAAAAAAAAAGACTGGGGACCCAAAGGCTGCAAGGACTACATCCAAGAGGCAGAGTCAGGACATGGGGGTCTAGCCAGGCCTTGGGTTCTGCTCAGGCTTGGTCTTCCATGTCGTGGCCCAGGCGACAGCTCTGCCAGAGGGCGGAGGTCAGCTCCAAGGCGGTCCTCAGGGCAGCACACATCCCAGTCGCGTCCAGCCCCAGGGGCAGCGCTGACCTGTCCGCCCTCGTCTCCTCACCGACTCCCAATGCAGGTCCCTGGGACGCCGTGACGGAGCAGGTTTTCAAAGCTCCAAGCTTTCCAGTCCGATGCCTGACTTCACCGTAGAGGCTGCACACCTCTGGCTTTTTTTTTGTTGTTTTGTTTTGTTTTGTTTTCCGAGGTGGGGTCTCACTGTAGCCCAGGCTCACCTGGAATTCACTATGGAGTCTCAGGATGGCCTCGAACGCACGGCGATCCTCCTACCTCTGCCTCCCAAGTGCTGGGATTAAAGGCGTGCGCCACCACGCCCAGCTTACTTTTATTTTACTTTATTTTATTTTATTTTAAGACAAAAATCTTACTGGCCTGGAACTCACCAAATAGGCCAGGCTAGCTGGGCCAGGAGCCTCAGGGACTGGCTTATCTCCGCCTGGGATTTCAAACTTGCACAGGCTTCAGGCTTTTTTGTTTGATTTGTTTTTGTTTTTCGAGGTAGGGGCTCACTCTAGTCCAGGCTGACCTGGAACTTACTCTGTAGTCCCAAGCTGGCCTCAACTCACAGCGATCCTCCTACCTCTGCCTACTGAGTGCTGGGGTTAAAGGCGTGCGCCACCACACCCTGCTTCACAGTTGGTTTTCTTTCTTTCTTTCTCTCTCTCTTTCTTTCTTTCTTTCTTTCTTTCTTTCTTTCTTTCTTTCTTTCTTTCTTTCTTTCTTTCTTTCTTTCTTTCTTTCTTTCTTTCTTTCTTTCTTTCTTTCTTTCTTTCCTTCCTTCCTTCCTTCCTTCCTTCCTTCCTTCCTTCCTTCCTTCCTTCTCCTCTTCCATGCATTTCTTTTTCTTTATTACTATTATTTTATTTATGTATTTATGTATGTATGTATGTATGTATGTATGTATGTATGTATGTATGTATGTATGTATTCATTTGAGACAGAGAGGGGGTCCTATCCCCCACTCCACACACCCTTCCTTCCTTTAGCAGGGGCACAGCCCTGCCCGGTGCGGTTCGTCGATGCGACCACCAGGTGGCGCTGCTGGGGAGCAAAGGCCCGCGCGGACGCTCCTGTTTGCTGTGGCCTGTGTGTAAGAGGTCACACAACCCATGTCCCCACCTGGCTGGTTGCTGGTGTCCTGGTTTATTCATCAGTTTTCCCATTGTTCAGCAAACATCTACCCAATACTGCCAAGAGCCAAGAAATAGAAATAGACAATAGGGCCGGGCGTGGTGGCGCACGCCTTTAATCCCAGCACTCAGGAGGCAGAGGTAGGAGGATTGCCGTGAGTTCGAGGCCACCTTGAGACTCCATAGTGAGTTCCAGGTCAGCCTGAGCTAGAGTGAGACCCTACCTCAAAAGCCAAAAATAAATAAATAAATAAAAGAAAGAGAGAAATAACCAATAGGAATCCTTAACCACCTACAAATGCTTGCGTGGAGCGGTGGAGCGGGAAGCCTGGGTCTGGTCTGGAGGCCGCTGACATTTGCTTGCAGTGAGATGGCCCGTGGGCACAGCCTGGAATGACTGTCTCTGTCTGCAGAAGGAGGAACAACTCTGCCAAGGCCTCTGTGGCCAGGGGCAGCCACCCACTTCCTTCACCCTCTGAAAATGATAGCCAAGATGCCACTTCGTCTTGGGCCATGCCAACTCTGGCATAAGGAAAGGTGCCAGGCAGGCTGTGAGGCCCGCGTGGGATAGTGCTAGACACCACGGGAGGCACCGAGCTGCATGTCATCCTCCAGGGACCTTGGACCGGTCACTCACAGCCTCTGGCCTCTTTCCTCCTCTGGAAGACAGGACTGATGAGTCTTCAGTCAGGAAGGGTGTATTCTGCAGGAATTAGGGGCGGGGGAAGCCTATGTTCAGGTTCTGGCTCAGCCACTTACCTGTCCTTGGAAAGTGGCAGAAACTCAAAGAGTCAAAGTTCCTTCAGTTCTCATATGAGGATATATAAGGATATATAGTCTTGAACGATTAATGAAATCTTAAATAAGATAATAGTTTTTTTTTTTGTTTTGTTTTTTTTTTTGGTTTTTCGAAGTAGGGGCTCACTCTGGTCCAGGCTGACCTGGAATTAACTCTGTCATCTCAGGGTGGCTTTGAACTCATGGCGATCCTCCTACCTCTGCCTCCCGAGTGCTGGGATTAAAGGCATGTGCCACCACACCCAGCTTAAGATAACAGTTTTTTTTTTTTTTTTTTTTTTGGTTTTTCGAGGTAGGGTCTCACTCTAGCTCAGGCTGACCTGGAATTCACTCTGTAGTCTCAGGGTGGCCTTGAACTCTCAGCGATCCTCCTACCTCTGCCTCCCGAGTGCTGGGATTAAAGGCGTGCGCCACCACGCCCGGCTCAAGATAACAGTTTTAATCAGGTCCTTGAACATAATGGAGCTCAGTGTTGCTTTTTTATTTTTATTTTTTAAAAATATTTTATTTATGGGCTGGACAGATGGTTTAGCAGTTAAGGCACTTGCCTGCAAAGCCAAAGGACCTTTCCCCAGGACCCACGTAAGCCAAATGTACAAGGTAGCGCATGCATATGGAGTTTGTTTGCAATGGCTAGAAGCCCTGGCGTGCCCATTCTCTGTCTCTTTCTCTGCCTCTTTCCCTCTATCAACTAAATAAATAAAAATATTTTTAAAACCCTGGTGGGCTGGAGAGATGGCTTAACAGTTAAGGCACTTGCCTGCGAAGCCTAAGGATACAGGTTCGATTCTCTAGGTCCCACGTAAGCCAGATGCACTTAGTGGCTCATGCATCTGGAGTTTGTTTGCAGTGGCTAGAAGCCCTGGTGTGCCCATTCTCACGCTCTCTCTCTCTCCCTCTGACTGTAAGAAATAAATAAAAATAAAATATTTCAAAAAACCTCTGGCTTTATGTGGGTCCTGGGTAATTGAACCCAGACCGTTAGGCTTTGCAGACAAGTGCCTTAACTGCTAAGCCATCTCTCCAGCCCTCCTCCTCCTCCTTTTTCTTTTCTTCTCCTCCTCCTCCTTCTTCTTTTTGAGCTAGGGTCTCACTCTAGCCCAGACTGACCTAGAGCTCATTATGTTGCCCAGGTTGGCTTAGAACTCACAGTGATCTTCCTAGCTCAGCCTCCCAAGCACTGGGATTAAAGGTTTGCGCAGTGTCCCACCAGGCCCAATGTTGCTTTTGCTGGCTTAGCTCTCACCCAGACGCAGCCTGCCTTGTGTTCCTTGGGAATTCTGCTGGTCTGCCTTGTCTCCACAACAAGATTTCAAACTTCCTAAGGTCTCAGATCGCGTTGCCTAGCACCATGCCCAGCACAAGGCAAGCACAGAATAAACAAATCTCTTTGCCAAAAACAAAGCCCAAAGCACATAGGCCTTGGCACTTTCATTGATTACGTTAATGTTTGAAGAGTTACTATAGTCAGACTTACACATTTAAACTCTCTGTGTGATGGTCTGTATCCAGGATGCTCCTGGGAAGAGTGAAACTGTGACTGATAACAACAATTACAGCTAAACTTCACTCCAATAGTTGCTGTGTGCCAATATATAAATCTTATTATTTAATTCCCATGGCAATCTCGAGAGGTGATTTACCGTTGGTCCCACCTTACAGACAAGGCGAGGCTCATGGGGTCAAGCAGTGAGTGGAGGTTCGTGCGTCTCAGAAGCAGGTGACTTGGGTTTAAATGCAGGCCTCTCTGGTACTGGAGCTCTGATCCCTGTGCAGCGCCTCCCAAGGCAAGACACACACGCCAGCACAGAGTGCCTAGCACACAATAGGAACTCAATGAAAGCTGGCTCTCCTTCAGTGAAGAAGGGGATCAAGAAGTGAGACTAGGGGACTGGAGAGGTGGCTCAGTGGTTAAAGGTGCTTGCTAGCAAAGCCCGACGGCTTAGGTTCAATTCCCCAGTACCCATGTAGAGCCAGATGCACAAAGTGGCACATGCATCTCTAGTTCATTTACAGTGGCAAGAAGTCCTGGTATTCCCATTCTCTCCTTCTCCCCCCCCCTCCATGCATGCACATCTGTAATTTTTTTTTTTTTTTTTTTTGGTTTTTCGAGGTACGGTCTCACTCTAGCCCAGGCTGACCTGGAATTAACTATGGAGTCTCAGGGTGGCCTCGAGCTCAGGGTAATCCTCCTACCTCTGCCTCCCGAGTGCTGGGATTAAAGGTGTGTGCCACCACGCCTGGCTTAAATAAATAATTTTTAAATGTTTTTATTTTTATTTATTTGAGAGTGACAGGCAAGCAGAGAAAGAGGCAGATAGAGAATGGGCATGCTAGGGCCTCCAGCCACTGCAAACGAACTCCAGGTGCATGCGCCCCCTTGTGCATCTGGCTAACGTGGGTCCTGGAGAATCGAGCCTCGAACCGGGGTCCTTAGGCTTCACAGGCAAGCACTTAACGGCTAAGCCATCTCTCCAGCCCAAATAAATATTTTTTTTAAAGAAATAAGTCACATACACAGATAATCAGGTGGGCAGAAAACCCTAACCTTGGTTGTTATACTATCTTTTTTTAAATTTTTTAAAATTAAAAAAAGAATTTGTGTGTCCTTTTCCTCCAGCTCCTGTGAAGAAGAGCTGAAGTTATCATCAATGGCAAATGGCAGTTGCAGCAAAGAGAACACCAAGAGCTGGCTTCACGCTCAGGAGAGAGCGCTTCGCCTCCTCCTCATGGTTTCCAGTACTCTACACTGTTAGAGAAACTTCTCTAGTAAGAAACTATAGAAATGATCCTTGAGAGTATAGTCTTAGTTGTTACACTATCTAATCATACGGTTTTGTTTTCTTTGAGACAGTCTCAAGTGGCTCAGCCTTACCTTGAACTTACTATGATCTTGAACTCCTGATCCTTCTGCCTCTACCACTGAAGTACTGGGAACACGAGCTGGCTGGCATAGGCCATCCCACTTGCCACCTCCACACCTAAATTCTTTTTTTTTTTAATTTGGTTTATTTCAGAGAGAGAGATTTAAAAAAAAAAAAAAAAAAGACAGAGAGAGAATGGGTTACCAGGGCTTCTAGCCACTGCAAACAACTCCGGACACATGTGTCATACACATAGCTGGCTTACATGGATACTGGGGAATCAAACCTGAGCCCTCAGGCTTCATAGGCAAGCACCTTGACTGCTAAGCCATCTCTCCAGGCCCTCACACCTACATTCTTAATGTATTCTAAGGAAACCTCAGCTGAGCATGCATAAAAATGCTAGGTTTCAGGAAATATGTGAGAAGGTGGCACTCAGGTCCTCTATCCAGGCACCCAGGACCTCATGCGTTGGTGTCATCGGAGGACGCAGCATTCCCAGGAGATCCGTTTTTCAGTGAGGACACAGGAAGGCAAGGTGAGAGTCAGCCACCTCTCTGCGTCTCTGTCCCACCTGGAACCTGCAGCCCATGGCCTATCGATGCAGGAGGATGAGCTCCACCAAGGCCTGGTCTTCGGGAAGAAAAAAGAAAAAACACGGAAGTCTGCCTCAGAGCCTTCGTGTGAAGCAAATGCACAGGGCTATTTTGAGCCCTGTCCCCCGGAATCATGATAGCCCAACTTGTGTAAGTGGAAGTAGGTCACCAAGTAATCTCTGAAGAGTCACAGAAAGTGCATCTGGGAAGGACAAGGCAGGAAGATGACAGAGGAGCTCTTCCTCTTGTCAATCCTCCCACGTTACCAGCGGACACTGAAGATATGAAGGAAGGGTGAAGTGGATGGAGCAGTTGCTTTCTGAATAAATTGGCTGTCATCTAGCCACACACACACACAAAAAGTGGTAAAATTACCAAGTCCCCAGGTTCTTCTTCTAGCATTATCACAGCTGCTGGTGGTTGTCGTGGAAACCAGCAGAGGTGTCAAATCTTAGCTCTGACAGTCAACGGAGAACCTGAAGTTATTCTGATCCAAACCTTTTAAAAATAGACGCTCTCAGAGCCGGGCCTGGTGGCGCACGCCTTTAATCCCAGCACTCAGGAGGCAGAGGTAGGAGGATCACTTTGAGTTCAAGACCACTCTGAGAATACAGAGTGAATTCCAGGTCAGCCTGAGCTAGAGTGAGACCTGGGGGTGGGCGGGGGTGGGGGGAGAAAGCAAGAAAGAAACTCTCTTGAGCCTAGGTAAACACACTTCAAAGCTCTTCCTCAAATTGTAGTCTGCCTTGGAAATGTACCTGCATGTGTGTGTGTTCATGTGTGCATAAGTAAGGGGCATTTGAAGGTCACAGGTTGACACTATGAGTCTTCCTCAATAACTCTCTATCTTTTTTTTTTTTTTTTTTTTTTGAGGTAGGGTCTCACTCTAGCCCAGGCTGACCTGGAATTCACTGTGTAGTCTCAGAGTGGCCTTGAAATCACAACGATCCTCCTATCTCTGCCTCTCGAGTGCTGGGATTAAAGATATGAGCCAGGGGGCTGGAGAGATGGCTTAGCGGTTAAGGTACTTGCCTGCAAAGCCAAAGGACCTCAGTTTGATTCCCCAGTACCCATACAAGCCAGATGCACAAGGTGGCACATGCATCTGGAGTTCATTTGCAGTGGCTGGAAGCCCTGGAACACCCATTCTCTCTCTCTCTTTCACTCTGCCTCTTTCCCTCTCTCAAATAAATAAATAAAATACTTAAAAGACATGAGCCACCACATCTGGCTCCATAACTTTTTTTTTTTTTTTTTTTTTTTTTTTTTTTTTTTTTTTAGTTTTTCGAGGTGGGGTTTCACTCTAGCCCAGGCTGACCTGGAACTCACTATGTAGTCTCAGGGGTAGCCTCAAACTCACGTTGATCCTCCTACCTCTGCCTCCCGAGTGCTGGGATTAAAGGCGTGCGCCACCATGCCAGGATATAGTTTGGATTTTTTTTTGGTGGGGTCTGTTGTCATTTTGACACAGGGTCTCATGTAGCCCAGGCTGCCCTCAAATTTGCTGTGTAGCTCAGGATGGCCTTCAGCACCTGATTCCCCTGCCTCCCCCTCCCGAGTGCTGGGATTGCAGGCATGCACCACCAAACCCAGCTTATGGTGTGAATCTTGAACACTCCCCAAAACCCATATGTTGAAGGCTTAGTGAGAGGTCTGTAGGTCACGGGGAGTATAGGGGTTTTCTCATTTACACCTGACCAGTAGGTGAACAGGCCTCTGCTACCACCATGAGGTGCTCCCCCATGGCAGGTCCAAAGTACCAGGTAAGTCGCTCATGAACTGAAAGCTCAGCATGATAAGCAAATATAAACCTTTCCTCTTCACGGGCTGATTTGTCTGAGGTATTTGTTATGGTACAGAAAGCTGATGGAGGCTCAGAGATGTCATAAGCCATCTTCCTGTGTCTGCCACTTGTGTCACATTTGTTGTCCATCACATCTAAGACCTCTCTTGGGCAAGGGATGTCACAACGGGCAGTTCTCAAGTCTCATATTCCTACATGCACTTAGCTTTAGTTCAAAGGAGAGAGGTTGGCTCCAGGATTTAAAAAAACAAAATTCACTGGGTGTGGTGATAAACGCCTCTAAAAAATTTTTTTTTGTTCATCTGGCTAACGTGGGTCCTGAGGGATCGAGCCTCCAACCAGGGTCCTTAGGCTTCACAGGCAAGTACTTAACCGCTAAGCCATCTCTCCAGCCCATAAAAAATATTTTTTTAAGTGCGGGAGTGGAAGGATTCCCTGGTTGGGCAGGAAAGGCGCTGTGTGTGGTGTGCTGTGGTGGGAGCTCTTACTGCAGACTGCAGGGGCGGGGAAGCTGGCGCCCCGGGACCACCCAGTGATCTGTGGACCAGGGAAACACCTGACCTCCCCTGTGTCCATAGCGTCTCTCCAGTGCCCTTTATTGGCAAAATTTTAGTGCCTGCTTAGGGTGGAGGTTGGGGGGTGCATATTTAAACGCCGAAATTCTTTTGCATACATAATTCTAAATGGTGGATTTGAAGCTAGTCCATAAGTTGTTTACTCTGTTGGGGAAATATCCATGTTTAGAAGACATAAAGCAACCAATAGGCAATAGGTATTTAACATCTATTAATTTAATATCTATTATGCAGTATATATATATATATATATATATATATATATATATATATATAAAACAAATATATATATAACAAATGTTATATATATATATATAACAAATGCAATATATATATATACATATATATATATAAAACAAATATATATATAACAAATGCTATATATATATATATAACAAATGCAATATATATATATATATATATGTATATATATATATATATATATATATATATATATATGGTTTGTTTGTTTTGTTTTGTTTTTCAAGGTAGGGTCTCATGCTAGCCCAAGCTAACCTGGAATTCACTCTGTTGTCTCAGGGTGTCTTTGAACTCACAATGATCCTCCTACCTCTGCCTCCTGAGTGCTGGGATTAAAGGCGTGCGCCACCACGCCCAGCCTCTTTTTCAATATTTTATTTATTTACTTGCAAGGAGAGAGAGAGAGAGAAAGAGAATGGGGACCCCAGGGCCTCTTGCCACTGCAAACAAACTCCAGATACACGTGCCACTTTGTGCATCTGGTTTTACAAGGGTACTGGGGAATTGAACAAAAATAAATAAAATCAGGCAGAAGAGATGACTTAGTGGTTAACGCTCCATGAGTTCAACGCCAGCCTAAGACGACACTGTGAATTCCAGGTCAGTCTGGGCTAGAACGAGACCCTACCTCAAAAAAAAAAAAAAAAAGTTTTATTGTTTTTTTTTTTTTTTATTTTTATTTTTTTATATTTTATTTATTTATTTATTTATTTGAGAAAGAGAGATAATGGTAATGTCAGGGTCTCCAGCCACTACAAATGAACTCCAGACACATGTGCCACTTGTGCATTTGTCTTATGTTGATCCCGGGGTTATTGTTTTTTTGAGACAGGGTCTAATGTAGCCCAGACTAGCCTCAAATTTGCTATGAAGTTAAGGATGACCTTGAACTACTGATCCTTCATTTCATTTCCCAGGTACTGGGATTACAGATATGTGACCACCATTCCTGGTTTCAAATCAAGAAAGAAGTCAGGTGTGGTGGCGCTCGCCTTTAATCCCAGCACTCAGGAGGCAGAGGTAGTAGGATCGCCTTGAGTTTGAGGCCACCCTGAGAGAGTGAGACCCTACCTTGAAAAAACAAAACAACAACAACAACAAAAAAAAAATTCTTTTTTTTTGTCCTGTTTTGTTGCTTGTCTTTTTTAAAGATTTATTTTTATTTATTTAATATATATAGAGAGAATGGGTGCTCCAGGGCTTCCATGCAAATGAACTGCAGATGCAGGCACCACCACGTGCTTCTGGCTTATGTGGGATCTGGAGAATTGAACCTGTATCTTTAGGCTTTGCAGGCACGTGCCTTAACTGCTAAGCCATCTCTCCAGCCCAAGTTGTCTTTCTTTCTTTCTTTCGTTCTTTCTTTTCTTTTCTTTTCTTTTTTTTTTTTTTTTGAGAGAGAGAGAGAGAGAGGATGGCTGGGCCAGGGGCCTTCGGCCTACTATGAACGAACTCCAAACACTTGTGTCCCCTGTGCACATGTGCAACACTCGTGTCACTGTGCATCTGCCTACATGGGACCTGGAGAGTCAAACATGCATTCTTAGGTTTCACAGGCATAGCACCTTAACTGCTAAGCCATCTACCCAGCCCAAGAAACCAATTCTTTTTGTTGTTACCATAGAATTCCACAGAAGACCTGAAAATGTGACTGAGAACAACAGCATTGGAGACAAGACCTGGGGGGAGGGTGTGTAAGGAGGGAGCGGCAAGGAAAGGCATATCCAGGGGCTGGAGAGATGGCTTAGCGGTTAAGCGCCTGCCTGTGAAGCCTAAGGACCCCGGTTCGAGGCTCGTTTCCCCAGGACCCACTTTAGCCAGATGCACAAGGGGGCACATGCATCTGGAGTTCGTTTGCAGTGGCTGATGGCCCTGGCTTGGCGTGCCCATTCTCTCTCTCTCTCTTTCTGTCACTCTCAAATAAATAAATAAAAATAAGAATAATTTAACACAGCAGTGATGTGTTATGGTGGCTGAGTTCACTGTCCACTCTAGGGACTAAGACCACATCAGCACATGAGGTCACAGAAGGGCTGTGGGGGTGGGATCCCCAGGAGAGCCACCTCTGGCCATGTAGAGAAGGGAAATGTGGGACCTAATCAAGGTCTACTGAGGAAGGGAGTTCCCATCTCTCCCGTCACCTGGAAGTTTTGTTCTTTTACTGGTTCAATGTTTTCCATTTCTACTGATATTTAAATTATCGTTCACTGAAATGTGCATGCCCTGTCAGACTAGTAACGAGCAAAAACAAAGACAAACACCATACCTACTCATCCGTAGGTGTGGTTTCTAGAACTCTATTATCTGTCATTGCCTTTCCTCAGACAAATCTAGGGTGCCCTGTGGATGTGCAGGCCAAGACAGCATAGGCTGTGTCCTGTGTTAAAGACTGTTTTTCCTGCCTATAGTGGCCAAGGAGCTCCAGGGAGGGGACTTCCCAGGTCACGGGTGCTTATTTTGCTCCAGGAGCCCTGCGTCACCACAGGAGCCCGTGGCTCTGCAGGGACCTCATTGCCTGTGCCTGTGCCCATCCCCCTCCCCTTCCTGCCCTTTTGCCAATTCATCACTCTTTGCAGAGGGAAGAGTCCAGATGGGGCTTGGCTCCAGCGAACGCTAATGCACTTCAATATATGAGTAATGATTTTAAACACAAAATGGGACTTGTCTTCCCATCAAGAGGGTTTTTGTCTCTCCAGTTGAAAACACAAGGGCAGAGGGGTGCAGGGCCAGTAAAGGGCTGGGAGGCCGGGAATCCCAGCCTCGGAACACCTTCATCGCTAGGCCGTGTTTCTTCTCCGCGAGTATCTGAGTTGGCAGGCCAGATGCAGCCAGCCATCTCCTGTCTGGAACCAGGGTTGAATAACAATGAGATGACCCAGGGAGCTTAAACAAGATGGGTCTTACAGCCATATCTCATGTTTATATATCTAGCTGGTGCTGCCTGAAAACCCAGGAGCAAATCCCACAATCTGTGGATTTGGTTGAGCGAGTGTGACCATGCATAGGTCACAGAACCACTGTTTTGGAGAGCTTTTGTTTCCTGTAGAGTACTAAATTAATATTTTTTTTTCATATTACATTCCAGGCTACGATTAAACTCTTTGTAAAAGATTAAAGACAGCTTAAAATTTTGCAGATTCAGAGTCTTGAGTACCCCAAATGCCAACAAATCCGAGCCACTTTCTGCCTCTTTGTTCTCAGGGCTGCCTTCTGTTTACAAATCTAAGAATTGGGATTTTTTTGTTTGTTGTTTGCTTGTTTTGGTTTGGTTTGGTTTTTGGAGGTAGAGTCTCGCTCTAACTCAGGCTGACCTGGAATTTACTATGCAGTCTCGGGGTGGCCTCATGCTCACGACGATCCTCCCACCTCTGCCTCCAGAGTGCTGGGATTAGAGGCGTGCGCCACCACACCTGGCTAAGCATTGGGATTCTTAAGAAACTCCCAAGGGAGAGCTGGAAACGGTCCCAAGCTCCTGGTGCCTAACTCCCTCTGTTCTACTGACCTGGGGACTTCTCTCCTCTGGGCCTCAGTGTCTTCTGGACCATATGGTGGCAATGACAGGGTCACCATATGTAGCAAACGAAAATACAGGAGGCCCACTCGCATTTGAAATTGAGATGAACAATTACGTTTTAGTATCAATATGTCCCAAGCATTAAATATTCTACCTGGCGACCCCAGGCACCCATTGCTTGCATAGGTAGTCTGCCACAGGAAGCCTCTGCCTTCTTCCTGGCATCCCCAGAGTAATCCCCATCAGCACGGGACCACGCACCCTGACTGCCTCAGGTCTGTGGCTTGTAGATGGAAGACCGGGAGCCACAAAGTTCTGGGTAACGAAAAGACGCAGGGACAGTCTCAGTGGAGTGAGAACGGCCTGTGGTATTTTCAATTGTGTTTGTTTTCAGTGTTTGGTATGGAACCTTAGGTCACCAGCATGCTAAGGACACAATCTACCAGTGAGCCACACTCCTGGCCCTCTGTAGATGCCTGCCACTTCTCAACTGGAAGCAGAAGCTCTTCTATCTTCCTGTTGTTCCTGATCTCAAGTACGTTGCTGATAGTCTTTGCATGTCAGCTTCAGTCCTGACACAAGAGAGCCAACAGGACAATGTTTATACTGCCCGACACCTGTCAAGCAACATGATTTTAAAGAACCCCAGGCAAAAAAAGCAGGGCGTGGTGGCACATGCCTTTAATCCCAGCAGAGGTGGGAGGATCGCCGTGAGTTCGAGGCCACCCTGAGACTACACAGTGAATTCCAGGTCAGCCTGAGCTACAGTGAGACCTTGCCTCGAAAAAAAAAAAAAGAACCGGGCAATGTTGACGTGAGAACTGTTGTATGGTTGCCCTCAGTTTATAGGGAACAGACTCTTGCCCTGGAGACATTGTAGAAGGAGCGATTGTAATGACAAAAAAAAAAAAAAAAAAAATCTTCATCCAGCTCCCAGCCCGCTGGAATTGGAATGTTGTCTGGTTACATCCTGGTGACTTGAGGCAAGAGCTTCTGACCCTCTACCCTGGTGGCTCTGTTGTCCCTGGGTCTTCAGTCCTTTCTTGGCACTTGTGAGGGCTTCTGTTCCTTCCTAGTGCCATAGCTGGACGCAGCATCTAAACCCCTGATTCAAAGGATGAAAGATGGCCTGCTCGGGCAGATTATGATACCCTCCTGCCTCTGTGTTCTTCAGAATGTTAACACTTCCTCTGTGGTGGCTTGAATCTGGTGTCCCCCATAAACTCATGTTCTGAATGCTTGGTTCCCCAGCTGACGGCAATTTGGGAGGTGGAGGGTTTCTGGAGGAAGTGAGTTTCCAGGGGCTGAGCCTTGAGACTTACTAGCCCCTAGCTTGCCAGTGTCAGGCTGACTCACTTCCCTGCAACTGCTTGCCACCTGCTGTGGCAGAGGTGATGCCCAGCCTCTGCTCATGCCACCTTTTCCTTGCCATCATGGAGCTTCCCCTCCAGACTGTGAGTAAGCCAACAATAAATCCTTTCTTCTCCTAAGTTGCTTTGGGTCAGGTGTGGTCCTAGCAACATGAAGGTAACGACAACGTCTCCCCCCAAACCATCCTCATCCAGATCACAACCCCCCTTAGTAAACCTTGTGGAGAAGGAAGACGTCTATAGCAGGTTCTTCCTTAAAAAGGGCTGAGGGCCGAGGGGGGCTTCGGAGTCTATGGAGCAGTCATTGTTAGGGATGGGGAGATGCGTCTCCTTCCATCTCCCTGGCCAGTCCCAACTTCAGCGACAGTCTCCATCCTTGGGTTCCTGAAGGAGGATTCCCATCCAGGCACAGGAAACAATCAAGGTTTACTCTAGAGCAAGCATCCCCTGGAGGGGACAGACATGGCCCCTGAGAGCTGCGACCAGGGGCTGTCTCTAGGATCAGGACCTAAAGTCTTGATCTACCATTTCTCTTCCCTTTTTGCCCTCCCCACGGGTGGTTCATGGTGGCCCCTTTCCTGGAAGAGGTGGATGCTTCCATAAAGTCCCTTTTACCCACAATTCATCTGTCACAATTAGGTGCGTTAGATACAGGATAGATAGATACAGATACAGGCAAGGGCTCCTCAGAGAGGGGCTACATGATGCCTGTCAACCTGTAGAGACTGGCTTTGGGTTTTTCCCAGAGCCCTGTCCTCCCTCTGCTTGGTCAGTTTAGCTATCTCATACCTAGCTGTAAGCCCTTGATTCTCTTCCCCAGTGTCCCCAACCTCTTTGCTTTAACCCGACAGAAGTTTCCCCTTCTTACCTCCATGAGCAGTTTCAAAGAATTCCCATCCAACAGTCCATCTTTACTCACCAAGTACAGACATCAGTTCTTTGAAGTTGTGTCAGAAATTGTATAGATGAGAAGTAGGGAGAAGAGGCTAAACATCTCCAGTGAGATCTCACTTATTACCAGGATTCCAACCCCAGGACCGCTTCCCTTCTTGGTTATGATGTGCCTCCAGATACAATGTCCTCTCCATTGACTAATAGTTTATATTTCTGTTCAAGAAAATGAAAAGGAAGGGGAGGGGAGGAGGAGAGGAGATACAACCGGACACAGTGCTGCGTGTAATCTCCTGGGAAGGCTGAGGCAGGAAGATCGTGAGTTCCAGGCCAGCCTGGGCTACCTAGTCAATTCCTAGCCAGCTGCAGCTACACAGAGATCTTGTCTCCATATTTCAAAAATTAGAAAGAAAAGCCAGGCGTGGTGGCGCACGCCTTTAATCCCAGTACTCAGGAGGCAGAGGTAGGAGGGTCGTTATGAGTTTGAGGCCATAGTGAATTCCAGGTCAGCCTGGGCTAGAGCAAGACCCTACCTTAAAAAAAAAAAGTTAGAAAGAAAGAAAAGAAAAGAAAAAAGCAGCTTATAGTCACTTTTGGACCAATTTCTATCCAAATTGAAAACTCAGGCAGGTTTTTTGTTTTGTTCTGTTTTGTTTTTTGGTTGATTTTCTTGCTTGCTTTATGCAGATTTGTCAATCCTTGTTTGTATACTAGGAAAGTAAGAACCAGCCACTTATGGCTGTCATCACCCTGACGGATGAGGTAAGCCACTTCTGTTCCCTGAGCACACATCTCCTCCTTGACCTTTGATCCAATTAAATTAAGCCAGTGAAATCATGAAACTTCACTTTTGATCAATGCATTCTGGCAGTAGGGATATTGGGTTGTCCTTACAAAATATCTGCACACAAATTGGGCTTGGAATTCAAACTGCTGTATCATGTATGGGGAAAAAAGCTATATTTATTTATATTTTTAAAATATTTTATTTACTTATTTGAGAGAGAGAGAAAAAATTGGTGTGCCATGACCTTCACCACTGCAAATAAACTCCAGATGTATGCACCACCTGTGCATCTGTTTTATGTGGGTACTGGGGAATCGATTTTGGGTCCTTAGGCTTCACAGGCAAGTGCCTTAACTGCTAAGCCATCTCTCCAGCCCTACTTATTTATTTATTGGTTTTTTGAGATCGGGTTTTGCTCTAGCCCGGGTTGATCTGGAATACACTAAGTAGTCTCAAGGTAGCCTTGAACTCATGGCAATCCTCCTCCCTCTGACTCCCAAGTGCTGGGATTAAAGTTGTGTGCCACCATGCCTGGCATATATATAAGTATGAGAGAAAGAGAGAGAGAATGGGCATGCCAGGGCCTCCAGCAAACAAACTCCAGATGCAGGTGCCCCTTGTGCATCTGGCTCATGTGGGACCTGGAGAATCGAATCGGGATCCTTTGGCTTTGCAGGCATGTGCCTTAACCACTAAACCATCTCTCCAGCCCTTATTTATATTTTTTGAGACAGGGTCTTGCTATGTAGCTCAAGTTTCCTGGAGCTTGCCATCATTCCTGCCCCATCCTCCTTTGTTCTGGGATTACAGCTGTGTTCCACTGTAGACTTAAAAATCACCAGCTCAGGGCTGGAGAGATGGCTTAGCGGTTAAGCGCTCGCCTGTGAAGCCTAAGGACCCTGGTTCAAGGCTCAATTCCCCAGGACCCATGTTAGCCAGATGCACAGGGGGGCGCATGCATCTGGAGTTCGTTTGCAGTGGCTGGAGGCCCTGGCGTGCCCATTCTCTCTCTCTCTCTGTCTCTCTCTCTCTCTCTCTGTCACTCTCAAATAAATAAAAAATCAACAAAAATTAAAAAAAAAAAATCACCAGCTCAGGCTAGAGAGATGGCTTACTGGTTAAGGCACCTGCCTGAAAAACCTACAGACCCAGATTCGATTCCTCAGGACCCATGTAAACAAGATGCACAAGGTGGTACGTAAGTCTGGAGTTCGTTTGCAGTGGCTAGAGGCCCTGGCACACCCAGTCTCTCTATTTCTCTCTTTACCTGCTTCTCTCTCTCTCTCTAATCACTGAATTAAATTAAAAAAAATCACCAGCTAAATTTTTTTTTTCTGAAGAAAAAGAGGATTCTGAACACAGTAAACATAATTAGAACTAGGATCAAGACATTTTGTACTAGTGAGTTTACGGCAATGTTGTATTAGTAGTTGAGCAATTAGGTCTCACACAAATGAATGCTGGTTCTTGGAACCTGTAGAGTTTTTCTAATTCAATTTAGCAACATCAGTGAAAGGAAATAAGGCATTCTGAAGGAGAGGAGTTCCCATGCCTTCCCAGTACCCTGACATGTCGTGAAGCTACAAACTGAACTTCTTTTGTTTTTTGGTTTTTCAAGATAGGGTCTTGCTCTGGCCCAGGCTGACCTGGAATTCATTATATAGTCTCAGGTTGGCCTTGAATTCACAGTGATCCTCCTACCTCTGCCTCTGAGCGCTGGGGTTAAAGGCGTGCGCCACCATGCTCAGCAGAGAGAGAATGAGAATGGGAGCACCAGGGCGTCTAGCTGCTGCAAACAAACTCCATGCAACACTTTGTGCCTCTGGTTTACCAGGGAATCAAACATAAGCTATCAGGCTTTGCAAGCAAGTGCTTTTAACTGATAACCCATCTCCCCAGCCCCAAACTAAGCATTTTGAAAAACAGCTTTATTAGCTGGGTGTGGTGGTGCACGAGAGTTTGAGGCCAGCCTGAGACTACATAGTGAATTCCAGGTCAGCCTGAGCTAGAGTGAAACCCTACCTCGAAAAAACAAAATAAAACCCCCAGCTTTACTGAGGCATAGTTTATGTCCCTCACTTCTCTTTTCTGGTTATCACAGATGAAGCTGCAGTGAACTGTTGTGAAAATGTTTTTATACACATTTTCATCTCTTAGTCGTCAACTTGCTGTGGGATTGATTGCTAAGCAGTAAATGTCATAGCTTTATAAGCAACTGCCCAACTATTTTCCAAGGTGACTGTCATTTCACATTTCCTCAAGTTACATATGAGAATTTGATTATTACACTCATCAACACGTGGTAATGCATGTGTATAAAATGCATGTAATACAAAATTTTCTATTTTAATCTTTTGTTTTGTTTTGAGACAAGGTCTTGCAATGTAGCCCAGGCTTTCCTTTAATTCACAGTAATCCTCCAGTCTTGGCCTCCTGACTGCTGGGGTGGGAGGCATGCACCATTATGCCCAGCACTATTTTAACTATTTGTTTTGTTTTTTTGAGGTAGATTCTTGCTAGAGTGAATTCCAAGTCATCCAGGCTGACCTGGAATTCACTCTAGTCTCAGGGTGGCCTTGAACTCATGACAATCCTCCTCCCTCTGCCTCCCCGAGTGCTAGGATTAAAGGCATGCACCACCATGCCCAGCTTCTATTTTAATTATTTTAAAAAATATATTTTATTTATTTATTTATTTGAGAGAGAGAAAGAGAGGAGAGAATGGGAGTGCCAGGGGTTCCAGACACTGCAAATGAACACCAGGCACGCATGCCCCCTTGTGCCTCTGGTTTATGTGGGTACTGGGGAATTGAACTGGATCCTTTGGCTTTGCAGGCAAACACCTTAACTGCTAGGCCATCTCTCTAGCCCTATTTTAACTATTCTTTAAAAATATTTTCATTGGACTGCCCGCCTTTAATCCCAGCACCTGGGAGGCAGAGGTAGGAGGATCACCAAGAGTTCGAGGCCACCCTGAGACTCCATAGTGAATTCCAGGTCAGCCTGAGCTAGAGTGAGACCCTACCTCAAAAAAAAAAAAGCCACAAAACCAAAACCAAACAAACAAACAAAAAATATTTTTATTGGACTGGAGAGATGGTTTAGTGGCTAAGCACTTGCCTGTAAAGCCTACGGACCCCGGTTTGAGGCTCCATTCCCCAGTACCCACGTAAGCCAGATGCACAAGGTGGCGCATGTGCCTGCAATTCGTTTGCAGTGGCTGGAGGCCCTGGTGCACCCATTCTCCTCTCCATCTCTCTTTCTCTCTCTGCCTCTTTTTCTCTCTGTCACTCTCAAATAAATAAATAAACAAAAATTAAAAAAAATTTCTATTGCTGGGCGTGGTGGTGCATGCCTTTAATTCCAGCACTAGGGAGGGAGAGGTAGGAAAATTGCAGAGTTCTTGAAAAACTAAAAAAAAAAAAAAAATTATTTGTTTGCACGCAGAGAGAGAGAAAAGAGAGAAGATGAAATGGTTATCCGAGGGCTTCTTGTCATTGCAAATGAACTCCAGATGCATGCATGCACCATTATGTGCATCAAGCTTTAAGTGGGTACTAAGGAATCAAACCTGGGACATCGAGCTTTGCAAGCAAGTGCCTTTAGATGCTGAGCCATCTCTTCAGCCCCTATTTTAACATTATTATTTTTAAAAATATTTTGTTTTTATTTATTTATTTGAAAGAAAAAAAAAAGAGGGAGAGAGAGAGAGGGAGAGAATGGGCATGCTAGAGCCTCCAGACACTGCAAATGAACTCCAGATGCATGTGCCCCCTTATACATCTGGCTAACATGGGTCCTGGGGAATCAAACTTGGGTCCTTTGGCTTTGCAGGCAAACACCTTAACCACTAAGCCATCCCTCCAGCCCTGTTTTTGTTTTTTTTTTTCAGGGAAGGGTCTCATTCTAGCCCAGGCTGACCTGGAATTCACTATGTAGTCTCAGGGTGGCCTCTAACTCACAGCCATCCTCCTACCTCTGCCTCCTATTCTTAGTTTGAGTTCTTATCTTAGTTTTCTTTGCTTATTACCCAAGCATGTTAAATACCTCTTCTGCATCACTGTGTTCTATCAATGTTACATCTATTTACTTATGCTAACTATTCTTTCTAATCAGGGAGTATTGTTTTTCTTAAGATTTTATTTATTTGTAAGGAAAGAGACAATGGGTATGTCAGGTCCTCCTGCCACAGCAACTCAGATGCATGTGCCACTCTGTGCATGTGTTTTTTTTTTTTTTTTTTTTTTTTTTTTGGTTTCTCGAGGTAGGGTCTCACTCTAGCTCAGACTGACCTGGAATTCACTCTGTAGTCTCAGGGTGGCCTCGAACTCTCGGCGATCCTCCTACCTCTGCCTCCCGAGTGTTGGGATTAAAGGCATGCGCCACCACGCCCGGCTTAATGTGCATGTGGTTTTATGTGGGTACTGGGGAATCAAACCTGGGAAGTCAGGCTTTGCCAAGAAGCACCTTTAACCACTGAGCCATCTCTCCAGCTCGGGTACTCTTATTCTAGGTTTAAACATTCTGGTAGGTATGTAGAGGCAGCTCATTCATTTGTATTTGTTTGATGACTCAAGACACTCAGCGTCTTTTAATGGGCTCGCTGGCCATTTATATATATATTGTAATTATTTTTTTATGAGAGAGAGGGGAGAACTGGGGCTCCGGGACCTCCAGCCACTGCAATTGAACTCCAGATGCATGCCCTACCTTATGCGCATGTGTCACCTTGTGTGGCTGGCTTACGTGGATTCTGGGGAGTTGAACCTGGATCCTTAGGCTTTGCAGGCAAGTGCCTTAACTGCTAGGACATCTCTCTAGCCCCTCATACATTCTTTATATTTTTTAAAATTATTTATTTATTTGAGAGTGATGAGAGAGAGAGAATAGGCATACCAGGGCTTCTAGTCACTGCAAACAAACTCCAGATGCATGTGCCACCTTGGGCATCTGGTTTACGTGGGTCATGGGGAATCGAACCTGAGTCTTTCGGCTTTGCAGGCAAACGCCTTAACTGCTAAGCCATGTCTCCAACCTTCATACATTCTTTTATAAAGGCTGTTCAAAGCTTTAGTTGTCATGTAAAGTTGGGGCTGGAGAGATGGTTCAGTGGTTAAGGCACTTGTCTACAAAGTCTTTATCACATAAATGTATTATGAATATTTTCTCCATTCACAGACTAGTTTTTTGTTTTCTATGTCATATGAAAAGAACATTTTGAAAGTCAAGTTGGTATGGAGGGATGGCTGAGCAGTTAAGGCATTTGCCTGTAAAGTCAAAGGACCTTGATTGAATTCCCCAGGACCCAGGTAAGCCAGATGCATAAGGCGGCACATGCATCTGGAGTTCATTTGCAGTGGCTGAAGGCCCTGGTGTTCCTATTCTCTCTCTCTCTGCCTCTTTCTCTCTCACTCTCTCAAATAAATAAATAAAAATTAAAAGTCCAGTTACTGATTTCATCCTTTTTTGGTTTGTGCATTAGGTGTTCTAAGAAACCTGTTGACTTAAACGTTTCAAAGCTTATCATTATTTCTTCTAGTGATCCTATAGAATTTATGGTTAGACTTATTTACTTCAAATTATTTGTTTCTCAGTAAGACATATTTTTCCACCATTACTTGATGAAAAGGCTTTCCTTTCCCTAGTGAGCTGCCTTACCTGTTTTGTAGATGAATTGAATATATATATATGTATATATATATTTTTTTATTTTTTTTTATTTGAGAGATACAGAAATAGGCAGGTAGAAAGAGAGAGAATGGGCATGCCAGGGCCTCAGCCAGAGGAGTTGAGCCTGGATCCTTTGGCTTTGCAGGCAAGCACCTTAACCACTAAGCCATCTCTCCATTTGAATATTTTTGTAGGTCTATGTGTAGGTCTTCCTGGACTACACATTTATTATAGAATTAAATTTTGAAAAAAACAGTTGCTCCAACTTTGCAAACACTTTAATTGGCCATTTGTACTTCCTCACAAGTCAACACTGCAATCTACAACTAGAACGACATACCCAGCTGGCTTGGTTTCTCACTATGTAGCCCAGGCTGGCCTCTAATTTGGGTTATAAGTACTAGGATTATAGGCATGTCCCGCCACACCTACCCACATTTCATGTGGAGGGAATTTTTAGTCATAAATTTATCACTGCTAGTTTGCAGGAATATGGTTGACTCATGGTATATTGTCCTTGTATTCTGTGCACTTGATAAACTCATTTTATTTTGCAAATGGTACGGGATCCTTTATGAAAAACAATTTCATTTGCAATGTTAAATAGAAACAGTTCTTGTTCCTGGCTTTAGAAAGCAAAGCATTTTAGTCCTCTTTATTAAGTATTCAATCAATTAGCTGTAGAGTTTTCATAAATGCCATTTATCAAGTTCAGGAAGTTCACTTCTAGTGTGATGAAAGTTTTAGTTTGGGGTTTTTTGTGGGTTGAGACAGGCTCTTGTATGTAGCCCAGGTTGGTCCAAAATGCTTCCCAAGCATAACTGGCTCTCAGTTTGCTGAGTTTTTAATATTAATGGCATGTGAACTAATGAACATTTATTGACATAGTCATGTATTTTCCAGTTTGTTAAAATGGTGCATTATATCGAATGAATTTTGACTATTTTTTTTGAATTTTGACTATTTTTTTTTCGAATTTTGACTATTAATCCCACTGCATTCCTGGAATAAATCTCATTTGATCATTATAGCATATTACTCTTGTGATGTAGTTTTAGAATTAATCAGCTGTTCAAGGATATTTGTATCTAAATTCATTAGTGATACTGATCTTAGTTTTTCTATTTTTTGTTTTGATATAACAGTGATACTGGTCTTATAAACTGATCCAGCAGTGTACTCTTCTAAAAAAGCATCTGGTAGGATGGGTATTTTATTTATTTATTTATTTTTTGGTTTTTCAAGGTAGGGTCTCGCTCTAGTCCACACTGACCTGGAATTCACTATGTAGTCTCAGGCTGGCCTTGAACTCACAGTGATCCTCCTATCTTTGCCTCCCAAGTGCTGGAATTAAAGGCATGTACCACCACACCCAGCCCAGGATGGGTATTAAAAAAAAAAAATCATTTATTTGAGAGAAAAAGAGGGAGAGGGAGAGAGAGAATGGGTGCACCAGGGCCTCTAGCCATTGCAAACTCCAGACACAAGTGTCACCTTGTGCATCTGGCTTACGTGAGTACTGGAGAATGGAACCTGGCCCTTAGGCTTCACTGGTAAGCACCTTTAATTGTAAGCCATCTCTTCAGCCTGCTTTTTTTTTTTTTTTTTAACTTAAATGATTGACAGAATTTACTGGGACTAGAATTTTCCATGTGAGTAGGTTAGGGCAATTAACCCAGGGCATGTGAGGTTAGCACTCTACTTCTGAGCTATACCACAGCCCCAGATCTTCAGTTTTTAAGAAAAGGCTTTGTGCTTGTTTGTGTAGGTATGGGTGTGCCTCTCATGGTTCATACAGAAGTCAGAGGACAACCTTGGGGTGCTCTTGGGGTGCTGGTCCTCACCTCCGACCTTGTTTGAGATAGGATCCTTCTTGTTTTGCCTACACCAAGGCCAGGTTAGCTAGCCCACAAGCTTCCAGGTTTTCCTGATTACAACTCCCACTGGGATTACAGATGTGTGTGCCCCTTGCATAAGCTCTGTGGACCCAAAGTCCAGTTGTCAGGCTTGTACAAGCACTTTCATCTCTCCAGCTCCAGAAAATAAAGGCTTTTGCAAAGATGGTTTCCACTGGAAACCCGTTTGTTATGAATGCCACAAGTGCTGGCTAGAGGTGAAAGTTAGGGATTCCTCAATAGTACGTCCAGACCTTTGGTGTGAGAAAACATTCCTGTCAAGATGCCTATCAAGTTGCTGTGCAGGTGGCCTGGGTAGAATTTTACTTTTATTCCCGACACTGTGTGACATATGACAGGAAAGAATGAACTCCTTTCCACCCCCACAAGCAGCATGTTCTCCAGTTTTATCTTTTTTTATTCCCTCCTTGTAAATACATTTCTTTACCAGATGCCAATTCTTTCAGTCGGTACCACTTCCTCTTCTGCATCCCGGCATGCTCAGCGTGAAGTGTTCACTGCATGCCTTCAGATGTCTGTCAAGGTACAGAGGGCAACAGACACTGCTGCTCAAGTTCTGCACTTGACAAGACACAAAGCTGAATTTAGCAGTACCAGGGAGATGAGACGATCAGAGGCTGTTCTATTATTTCTCAGTGGTCTACACCCAGGGGGCCTTAGTAGTACTAGAAATTTTATTTTGGATTATTTTATTTAGTTATTTATTTTGGTTTATTGAGGTAGGATCTCACTCTGGCCCAGACTGACCTGGAATTCACTAAGGAGTCTCAGGGTGGCCTCGAACTCACGGCAATCCTCCTACCTTTGCCTCCCGAGTGCTGGGATTAAGGGCGTGCACCACCATGCCTGGATTTATTATTATTATTTCAGAGAGAGAGGGAATTGGTGTGCTAGGGCCTCAGCCACTGCAATCGAACGCCAGACACTTGCGCCACCTAGTGGGCGCATACTACCATGTGCTTGCCTCACTTTTGTGCATCTGGCATATGTGGGATCTGGAGAGTCAAACATGGGTCTTTAGGCTTGGTAGGCAAATGCCTTAACCATTAAGCCATCTCTCCAGTTCTTTTTTTTTTTTTTTTTTTTTTTTTTGAGGTAGGGTCTTGCTCTAGCCCAGGCTGACCTGGAATTCACTATGTAGTCGCAGGTTAGCCTTGAACTATGGCGATCCTCCTATCTCTGCCTCCTGAGTATTGGGATTAAAAGTGTGCGCCACCACACCCAGGACTCGAATTTTAACTCAATAGCATATTCTTTCTCTCTTTCCCCTCTCTCTTCTCCCCACTCTCTGTCTTGCTCTGTATCTTAAACTCCTGATCTTTCTCTTAGTCTCCTGAGTAGATGGGATTATAGGCAGAAGCCACTATTCCAAGGCCAAGCTTTCCATGTTAGCTTTTAGAGGGCCAGCACATGATGTTCAATAAATGGTTGTTTTTGAGGTTAAGACAGCTGGTGACATCCTGAAACTGCTCTTGCTCTTTTTGATAAAATGACAGAAAGTATAATGGAGCTGATAAAGCCTAGGCTTGAGAGAAATGTTTACTGACCTAAGTATAAAATGAATAAGTGTGACACTGCACAAGCATTGCATAAAGTAGTACACAACAGCAAGTTCCTCTCAACTGTGTCCAAACAAATGAAGAGGGTTACACAGGCCATGCTGGCAGTAAGGTAAAATCCCAGCTGCCTTTGTACGGGGAACACACGGTACAAGGCAGGTGCTGGAAAAGCAGTCTTGGCTCTCTCCCACCTTCCCTCCTTTGCACCTCAACTCCTACCTCTTCCCGATCTTCTCTTTTGGAATCATCCCGCCAGTTGACCAAGACTCAACTCAGCACAGTAAGGCTGACCTGCATATTTCAAATCCTCTTCACATCTCACACCCAAACCCCAGCTTGATAAAGGAAGCCAACCACAGGACTCTGAATTTTAAGTCTAAAAGGATACATTTTGGAATGGGTTTCAGTTACTGTGTCAGGCAGGTGGGGGAGATATTTTAGAAGCCTTTACTTAGGGATCTATTATTAAGACTTCCTCAAAATAGATGACATCCACTTCAGGGGTCAGCTCAACCCCTGAAGTTGTATTACTTTTGATTTCAAGAAGTTTTAACACCCAAGGGTTCAAATAAATTCTCTGAGACACATTGTTGGTGTAGATTTTAAATTACAAGCTCGATTTGACACCCTCAAATACAGTTCTTAAGGAAGATTAGTTACAAATAGCTGTCAGTACTTTCAAGTGAGAGAGGAAATTACATTTCAGTAAAAGCTGATGAATCCCTTATGCATGAGATAAACAACCCTTTCATCGCAAAGTGGAATTACTCCAGTTCATGCAATAAATGACAATCACACTCTTAAAGTTGCCCTAATTTTTCTAGGTGACATTTCATGCCTACTTTAGGTCAAGAGATCAGTGTGTTCCTGACTTCACATCCTGCCCTGGCTCTTCTGAGACACAACTGGGTCTACTTGGCAAGGTGCCAGCTCAACTCTTTCCCTTCATTGTGAAGGCTCCCAGGGAATCTTGGTTTCAGAAGAGTGGCCTAGGTGGCAAATAGAATTACGGAGATTACCAGGACTCTGATAGTGACCTAAAGAGGCGAACAGGAGGGAAAGTTTAACTTCTCTTGATGTAAAATTGACAGAAATAAGGATTACCGAGTTCCTGCAACTAGAAATTACGAGAGTAAACAGAAGAAGTTTGTCTTTGACAAGGAGGCCCCTCACAAGCAGCTTTTAGAACCACTCACAGCAGTACCGTGGACATGTTTCATATTTTATACACATGAGTACAAATTATTTACATTTATAGTCGGACTTTAAAATAATCTTCTAATAAAATCAGCCTTAAGTATAAGGAATCTAAACTTCAGTATTCTGTATATGTCTAAATAAATAACTCTGATCTATAACCATTGAAAATATTACAGTTTGTGGTGACATGATAGAAGTCAAATAGTACTTATAAGTGAACATCAAACATCAATTTAAAAATTAGCCTAAAACACAATGAACTGAAATGATAGAAAATCCATTCATTAAGTACATAATAATTAAATATGTTGCACTGGGATAACCAAATGCATGCTCAGCAACACACTTTCAACTTATACAAAAAGCCCTTGAAAATTCATATACTCTAAATAAATAAGCAGAAACACAAAGCGAGGTACTGTACCAGCCAGTAACAACTAGAAAGCAATTTTTCTCTTTTCCTTTCCAATGATCTTAACAGTAAAACAGGATATAGTGATTACTTGCTAAAAAACTATAATTCATGGTTTTTAAAAAAATGCTGCCTAGAATATAAAAAGTAAAAGCAAGGCTTCCTAAATGTTAGACCACTGTACCTTAAAGAAGGAAAGGCCACCTAATGACAGATTTAAAAACAAAAACCAGACATCTGCCTATATAAGGTATGATTGAATTTCTGCTTAATGACCCACAGCCGGGTCCAAAGCAAGCTCATGATAGGAAGGAATGCACGTTCAGCACGCCTGAATATATGACCTGTGAATCCTGACCTAGATGTGATAGTTTGAGTACATTTGCCAAAGTATGGGTTTACTTTCCATAGCATCTACAGTAGGCATTATATCTTATGTTGCATCTGCTCTTAGATTCTCAGAACGTCAGAGGTGCTCAGTTAGGTGTTTGCTGAGCCATGGTGCCCAGCACTTCCCCTTAGACAGTACGGAATTCTTGGTGAGATTCTTGCCTGGGGACTCAGGGAGCGCTTTCATTTTGCCTTCAGACCTAAGGTTCATTTCTGGCTACTTGATCAAGTTCACTGCCATAGATCTGTCATAGTTTCTCAATTCAGGGTCAACATTTCTACAGTTCATCTACTCCACAGGTAAGCCTTCTTCGGAGATCTGTGCCTGCACATCATAGTCAAGTTAAAAGAATAAAGATAAACTTTGTTACACTCTATGTTGGATATTTGCTTATGATAACTGCTTGAAACACATGCGCGCATATGCACGCGCACACACACACACACACACACACATGTGCACACACACGTGCGCGCGCACACACACACACAACCATTTCACAAATGAAGAATATAATCTGGAAGTAACGCAAACAGCCTAAATTCCATAGCTCCCGAGGTTAACTAAAATGGCTCTGAAACCATAAGGTAACTGTTGATTACAAACTTATTGCATGATGGCTGGAAGCAATGGCTACGGACCAACAAGTGGAAACCAGAAGTGTTCTGCAACAGTTAACTGGACAAGGTAGCTAAGCCCGGTGTGGCTCTGAGGCGGCCCTGCGTAACTCTGCTCAGTGCACCTCGTGGTCCGAGGAAGCGGTGAGACTGGCACGCTCCTCAAAGACCACCACCTCCACCCTCAGCGCTTTGCCACTCCGAGATCACTCCAGCGGAGCTCCTCTGCTGCCTCTGCTGTTCCTGGGTCCTCACTGTGGGGAGGGGAATGTTTTCCACATCTTTCATTCTCATTGTCTGCATGCCTGTTCCTCTTGAGTGCTAGGAGAGGTAGATCCAGTGTTTCAGTTCTGCCATTCCCTGCAGTAACTTAGTGTAGTAGAAGTCCATGTTGTCTGCAAAGTCTGTGCAAACGGGTGACTCCATGTCACCAAAGGTGCAGTACAGCGCAGTTCCTCCAATACTAAGGAAAACCGTTGCTATGCACAGCAAGATCAGCAAAACGCAGGAGCCTCCTCCAACTTCATCTGCAATGTCAGAACAGGGGTGGTCAAAGTGCATCAAAACCCGGGCTGGAGAGAGGGCGCAATGGTTAAGGTGCTTGCCTGCAAAGTCTAAGGACTCAGGTTCAGTTCCCTATTAACCACATAAGCCAGATGCACAAAGTGGAACATGCTTCTGGAGTTCGTTTGCAGTGGTTAGAGGCCCTGGTGTGCCCAACTCTCTGTCTCTTTTTTCTATATCTTGTTCTTTCTCTGCTTGCAAATAAATAAATGGAAACCTCAGATAGGGGGATCGCTGTGAGCTGGAGGCCACCCTGCGACTACATAGTGAATTCCAGGTCAGTCCAGGCTAGTGTGAGACCCTACCTAGAAACACAAAAACAAAACAAAGCAAAAACTCAAAATACAAACAAACAACAAAAATAATTGGGAGAAGGCTGCACTGGTTACCAGCAAGATGCAGGGGCAGGAATAAGAATTTCCAAGGTCCCTGCTGGCTTTACAGTTGCAGACATTTAGACATCTCTACTACTGTGACTTACATCACACTTAAGAAAGCAGAGCTCTTGCTGGCCGTGGTGGTGCACGCCTTTAATCCCAGCACTCGGGAGGCGAAGGTAGGAGGATCACTGAGAGTTCGAGGCCACCCTGAGACTATATAGTGACTTCCAGGTCAGCCTGGGCTAGAGTGAGACTCTACCTCAAAAAAACAAAAACAAAAAGAAAATAAAGAAAGCAGAGCTCTTTTGTGTACACACGAGAAGCACACTGATGGGTTCCTGGCTGTACACTCACTTACCGTTTTTACTCTGCCTTAGGTAAGCCTATTTGCAACCACAAAATGAAGCACTGTTTGCTACGGCAGCCACCTAAAGTATTGGCCCTGGAGGAAAAGGCCAGCAACTGCAACAGTGCTGAACTGCTGGTCTTGGGGACACTCTTCTGTGCTGTGACGAGAATGCATTCATAATTCATAATGTTTTCCACAATAAAGGAGGGACGTTAATTGGCCACTAAAAAGAAAACAAAGCTGGGTGGGGTGGCGCATGCCTTGGGAGGCAGAGGTAGGAGGATCTCCGTGAATTAGAGGCCACCAGAGACTAAATAGGGAATTTTAGGTCAGCCAGGGCTAGAGTGAGACCCTACGTCGAAAAGCCAAAATATACAAATACTTTTTTTGTTTTGTTTTGTTGTTGTTTTTTTTTTTTGTTTTCTGAGGTACGGTCTCACTCTAGCCCAGGCTGACCTGGAATTCACTATGTAGTTTCAGGGTGGCCTTGAACTCACAGTGATCCTCCTACCTCTGCCTCCCAAGTGCTGGGATTAAAGGCGTGCGCCACCATGCCTGGCCAAATAAATTTTTTTTAAAAAATAGCAAGTTCACTTCAGTAGGAAAAAAACAAATCCTAAAGAAAAAAACAAATGAGTTCTTAACATTGGCCATTTGTGGGCTGAGAGGGACCACAATTTTTTTTTTTTTTTTTCAAAGTAGGGTTTCACTCTAGCCCAGGCTGACCTGGAATTCACTATATAGTCTCAGGGTGGTCTTGAACTCACAGTGATCCTCCTATCTCTGCCTCCCAAGTGCTGGGATTAAAGGCGTGCGCCACCATACCTGGCTCCACAAGATAAATTTTGCACTTTGCTTCCTTTTTTTTCCAGAATAATTTAAGATGATGGTTTAATTTCTAGGAGATAAGCAGCTAAGTTCACACACCCCTTCCCAAGCCTGTCATGGTGACCAAACACCGCCCAGCGCAGAGCCTCACCTTGATCCAGGCTATCATCCATTTCCTGGAATCGCACTCTGCGTTTTGATGGCTTCTGCTGCATCTGGGCAGGATGGTCCCCTGGCGAGTCACTCCTCTTCTTTAATATGGAGACCAGACCTTCGGCAGGAACGACCTGTCAGCGAGTGGAGTAATCAGTTGTTATATTAAAGGTGGGACATAGCAATGATATTTACATGTAACTGTAAAAAGATAACTTATGGTTTAAACTCCATCATTTTTTTTTCTGCCCGTCAATAGTTTATTTTATTTCTCTTTTGATTTTTCAAGGTAGGGTCTCACTCTGGCTCAGGCTGACCTGGAATTCACTCTGCATTCTCAGGGTGGCCTTGAACTCACGGTGATCCTCCTACCTCTGCCTCCCGAGTGCTGGGATTAAAGGTGTGCGCCACCATGCCCAGCTTCTTCTTCTTCTTGGCCTAGGCTCAAACTTGTGGCAATGCTTCTGCCTCAGCCAGTGCTGGGATTACAGGCACAAGCTACCAAGCCTTGGCTCATCGGCAGTGTTTTGTTTTGTTTTTTTTTTTTTCCGAGGTAGGGTCTCACTGTAGCTCAGGCTGACTTGGAATTCACTATGGAGTCTCAGGGTGGCCTTGAACTCACAGCGATCCTCCTACCTCTGCCTCCCGAGTGCTGGGATGAAAGGCGTGCGTCACCACGCCCAGCTCTCGGCAGTGTTTCATAAAAATATTTTTATTATTTATTTATTTATGAGAGAGAGAGGGAAAGAGAAAGAGAGAATGTGTGTGTATGGGCATGCCATGTATGGGCTTCCTGCCACTGCAAATGAACTCCAGATGCACACACATCTGACTTTACATGGTAATTGTGGAACAGAACCCAGGTTTTCAGGTTTTGCAAGCAAGCTCTTTAACCACTGAGCCATCTCTCTAGCCCTCATCGGCAACTTTAAAGATATAAGTATGCGAGATGTAACTCAGCATACTTTGGGGACTTCTAGAACTTTTTTGAGTTTACTGTGATTTGTTACTTGTCTGAAGGGTCCGACAGACGACAGCCAGCAGCACCCTGGCTTACTTGTTCTCGACACAGGGTTTCTTTTTACTCGGTAGGCCAGGAACTTGCTATATAGTCTAGGCTGGCATAGAACTCCTGATCCTCCTGCCTCAGCCTCCTAAGTACTAGAATTACAGGCAGGTATTGCCACACCTAGCTTTGGTTAGATGTATATTTTTGTAAAATATTTAATTAAAGCCCTCCTTTCTCCCCCCACTCCTGCCGTGTACATGTGTGTAATGAGTATGTGTCTTTGCAACCTGTAAAGGCAGAACTAAGTACGTGCAACAGATTATAATACCTAAAGTATTTTCAACTTGACTTTTTTTTTTTTTTTTTTTTTTGGTTTTTCGAGGTAGAGTCTCGCTGTAGCTCAGGCTGACCTGGAATTCACTATGTAGACTCAGGGTGGCCTTGAACTCTCAGTGATCCTCCTACCTCTGCTTCCTGAGTGCTGGGACTAAAGGCATGCACTACCACACCCGGCTTCAACTTGACTTTCTAAAAGTGTTTTATTTCTTTATTTGAGAGAGAGAGAGAGAGGAAGAGGCATATAGAGGAAGAATGAAATGGGCACACCAGGGCCTCTAGCCACTGCAAACGTACTCCAAATGCATGCACCACCTTGTGCATCTGGCTTTAGGTGGGTACTGGGGAATCAAACCTGGGTCCTTAGGCTTTGTAGGCAAGCGCCTAAACTGCTAAGCCATCTCTCCAGCCTCAGCTTGCCTCTTCATGGAGGAAGTCCACTGTCTAATAACTCTCTAGCCCATATCACCATCTATTTCAATGCCGCCCTCTGCTTTCACTCAGGCTGCCCCTCTCCAGCCTACGCCCTCTTATTATTATTATTATTTGGGTTTTTTTTTTTTGAGGTAGGGTTTCACTCTAGCTCAGGCTGACCTGGAATTCACTACGTAGTCTCAGTGTGGCCTCGAACTCATGGCGATCTTCCTACCTCTGCCTCCCGAGTAATAGGATTAAAAGCATGCACCACCACGCCTGGCTCTTACCTCCTATTTAAAAGCAAAACCAAAAGCCCTTGCCATTTAGGACCTTAATGACTTCAAGGTGCAGGCAACAAGAGAAGAGGAACAGTTTGCAGTGCCAGGTGGGAAGAGTGAGGCCTCATTGAGGCTCATCACAGCTGACCTGGACGTTGCCTGCTGGCTCCAGGCTCTAGGAGATGACATGGGTGGCCACTGTGGGCTTGCTCTGCAGACGTCACTAACTGTAAGCACTGCCTGAAATATCATTCATCTGATCAATGGCATAAAGCACTTAACATGATCTCCAGCTAGCAATCTCTGATCATGTGCTACTGCATAAATATTGCAGTTTCTATTAATCCTTTTTATAACTCATAGCTTTTAGAGGCAAATAATCTAGGTAAATCTTATGCTGGGCTTCTCTGAACAATGGTCTATAGAAACCATTATCTTAAAAAATCAATATGCAATTTATTCTTTTGATATGAAATACATATTTCAGATGTCCTTGTTCTGAGAAGACAGAAGAAAAGGAATAGTCCTTGAAATCCTTCCAGAGAAACATTAAAGAACTCTTTCATAAACAATGAAAAATGATTTTATAAGTAACCTGCTTAAACTGGGAGACAACGACATCCTAGTAAATTTCTAAAGAGTAAAGTAAGGGATAGAAAATAGAAATTAGTTTTAGGGGACTGGAAAGATGACTCAGCAGGTAAAACCACCTGCTTGCAAAGCCTGCTGGCCTGGATTCAATACCCTAGACACTCCTATAAACAGGATGCAAGTAGCAGCAAGAATGGCATGCCCATTCATATTCTCTCTCTCTAATAAATATTTTATTTAATTTATATATTTGACAGAGAAAGAAAGAGAATGGGTATTCCAGGGCCTCTAGCCATTGCAAACAAACTCCAGACACATGTGCCACTTTGTGCATCTGGTTTTATATGGGTATTGGGGAACCAAACCTGGGTCCTTAGGTATTACAGGCAATCATCTTTTTTTAATTATTTTTTATTTTTGTTTATTTTTATTTATTTATTTGAGAGCAACAGACAGAGAGAGAGAGGCAGAGAAAGAGAGAGAGAATGGGCACGCCAGGGCCTCCAGCCACTGCAAACGAATTCCAGACGCGTGTGCCCACTTGTGCATCTGGCTAACGTGGGTCCTGGGGAATCGAGCCTCGAACCGGGGTCCTTGGGCTTCACAGGCAAGCACTTAACCGCTAAGCCATCTCTCCAGCCCCAGGCAATCATCTTAACCACTGAACAACCTTTCCAGCCCTGAAATAAATTTAAAAAAATTTTTTGAGGCAAGCCCAAGAGACTGGCCGTTTTTTTTTTTTTTTCTTTTCTTTTTTTTGTAAATGAAAGTGAGAGAGAGCAAGAGAATTGGCATGGCATGCCAGGGCCTCTAGCCACAACTGCAGGTGCATGTGCTACCTTTGCACATGTGTGACCTTGTGCACACATCACCTTGTACATCTGGCTTACATGGGATCTGGGGAGTTGAATATGGGTCCTTAGGCTTCACAGGCAAGTGCCTTAACTACTAAGCCATCTCTCCAGCCCCCATTTTTTGTTTTGTTTTTTGTTTTTTTGAGGTAGGGTCTCACTCTAGCCCAGGCTAACCTGGAATTCACTATGTAGTCTCAGGGTGGCCTCGAACTCACAGCAATCCTCCTACCTCTGCTTCCTGAGTGCTGTGATTATAGGTGTGCACCATCATGCCCGGCTTTAGCCCTCTCCCCCACCCCCCCTTTTTTTTTTCTGAGGTAGGGTCTTGCTCTAGCCCAGGCTGACCTGGAATTCACTATGTAGTCTCAGGGTGGCCTCGAACTCATGGCGATCCTCCTACCTCTGCCTTCCAAATGCTGGGGTTAAAGGCGTGCGCCACCACGCCCGGCTTAGCCCCAATTTTTCAAGAAGTATGATTGGGGCTGGAGAGATGGATTAGTGGTTAAGGCGCTTGCTTGCAAAGCCAAAGGACCTCGGTTCGATTCCCCAGGACCCATGTAAGCCAGATGCACATGGTGGTGCATGCATCTGGAGTCCGTTTACAGTGGCTGGAAGCCCTGGCGTACCCGTTCTCTCTCTTTCACTCTGCCTCTTTCCCTCTCTCAAATAAATAAATAAAGATAAAATATTAAAAAAAGAAGTACGATTGATATTGTTTGTATTCCTAGTGAATGGAAAATGAAAGAGGGGCCAGGCGTGGTGACGCACACCTTTAATCCCCAGCACTTAGTAGGAGGCTGAGGTAGGAGGATGGCTGTGAGTTGAGGCCAGCTTGTAGCTACAGAGTGAATTCCAGGTTAGCCTGGGCTAGAGCAAGACCCTACCTCAGAACAACAAAAACAAAAACAAAACTAGTTTCTCATTTCAATTAGCAAATTGCCTTCCTACCCAAACAAAATACACCAAGCCCATCCACTGAGGATACAAAGAAGGCCTGAGCTATAATTAAAGTAATTGGTGGATTTCCATGAATGAATGCAGGGCTGGAACAAGACCCATCTGGCCAAGTCCTCTTATTGGCAAATAAGCAGTTTCCACACTTTCCCTCACACATTAGTTGCTCTTACATAGCATTTTCAGAATAAACTGATGATTAAAAAAAACAAAATTACTTCAGAACTCTACTGGAATTGCAATTCCTAATACAACAAGAAAAACAAAACACACGGATTTAACAGATCCTTTCCACAAGATTAAAGGAGAAAACAGACCCAAATTACACTCTCTCCTTTTTTTTTTTTTTTTTTTTGAGGCTAGCCCAGGCTGACCTGGAACACACTCTGTAGTTTCAGGCTGGCATTGAACTCACAGCAATCCTCTTATCTCTGCCTCCCAAGTGCTGGGAATAAAAGCATGCACTTCAGTGCCAGGTCAAAGTATACCTTTTTGATGATATACAGGCTCTTCTTGATCCAGAACCTCAAGGCTGATACATTTGGACACATACTTGGTTTCCAACTAACTAGACAGTTTACATTCACAGCACGTATTACGTATTTCTTAAATGCCAGGGATTTCACTACCAAAGTACAAGTCAAATTTACTTCCAGAACTCCACTGAAAAAAGAGACGGCAGCTGACATGGTGGCACACACCTTTAATCCCAGCACTCAGGAGGCAGAAGTAGGAGGATCACCATGAGTTCGAGGCCACCCTGAGATGACATAGTGAATTCCAGATCAACCTGGGGTAGGGTGAGACCCTACTTCGAAAAACAAAAACAAAAAAAACCCCTCCCCACAAAACAACCTCAAAAATCCAACCCTAAGTGATGCACTCAAAAGTAATGTTTTAGGTCCCACAGCAAGAACTGTAACAGTGAATGCACAGTGTATGTAGAGACACTCACACTAGTGTATCACATTCAAGCTTCACAGCTCTCTTGTATAGACATTATGAGGCCCACCGAGCTGCTTTTTTAGGCTTGCAGTGCCAGCCACTGGCAGAGCTTCAAGACTAATTTAGGATTAAACCTCATTTAACTTCTTTAATGTGAAAACCTTAGTTTCTGAGATGATTAATATTTCTTTTTTACAGTATATTGTGACAATTAAGAGTGAAATAAACAGAATTTTCAAATAAGGCTCTTTATTTTTCTGTCTTTCCAAAGAAGTTCAGCGTTCTACCAGAAATTCTAATGGTACCTAACTCCCCAGTTAAGAGGTTTTTACACTGATGACTAAATTTGTCACGTAGAAGGGGATGGGTAATGAAATATATCTTATGGAAGTAGATTAATGTCATGGCTACTACTATAGCTAATTGAAAGAGCAACTCACAGCTGGACCCAAGGGTGACAGCTAACACAGAGAGCCATCTTACAAAGATTGTGGTCATTTCAGACCTCTCAATACTAAATCTTAGAACACTGAAATAGTGCATGCAAAGCAGGAAAAACCAAACTATGAGGAAACGCATGGTGAATTTTAAAATGACAAATATTTTGTTAAAAACTAAAGCAGGAGTTTTATAATCAATCTAAATACTAATTTGTCATTACCTCATGCTTTTGCAATTGGTTGTCCTTGCAAAAAGGGGACAATTTAATAAGCACAAGGCAGAAAAGAAATAGAATGTCAGGCACCATCCTACCTTTTTTTTTTTTTTCCTGAGGTAGGATCTCGCTGAAGCCCAGGCTGACCTGGAACTCATTCTGTAGCTCCAGGGTGGCTTTGAACAGCCATCCTCCTACCTCATCCTCCTGAGTGCTGGGATTAAATGTGTGAGCCACCAAGCTGGTTCCATCCTATTTTTTAATCACCAGAAAAGTGTTTAAGTAGCTGCTATCTAAGTTACTTTACAAACCCCTGTCCTACTGAAATTACTTCATAGCCCTTACTTGACCCAACACTATTTTTATGTTAATTTGGATGTCTGAGCTTATTTTCTAGAGAGACAAAATCTGTGTCCACTGCTGTCTCCCAGCTTCTTATCATAGGGGTGTGTATACCATCAGCATGCATAAGAGACAATGAGGAACTTGCAAATAGACACACCCAGCATATTCTTATTTGAATAGTGCAGTCTTTTCTTCAAAAATAATCAAAACTCATTCTGTTGTTAAAGGCTACTTTTGATAAATTAAATCCCCTGAATATTTTCTATAAAATAGCCCCCCCCCCAATATGGGTAGAGTGGCTGGAATTTACAGTAATTTATGTAGTTCTATAGAGATTCAAATATGTATTCAACAGGATTCTTCCTTAGAACTTTTGGTATAGAAGATAACATATGTGTGTCCTATCAAAACAAGGGAAGGAGCTAGAGAGATGCTCAGCAGTTAAGGCATTTGCTTGCAAAATTTGATGGCCTGGAGACTGGGGAATCGAATCCACAAAGGAAAGCTTTTTATTATAAGTAACAAAAAGAATGTAAAGCCGGGCATGGTGGCGCATGCCTTTAATCCTAGCACTCGGGAGGCAGAGGTAGGAGGATCACCGAGAGTTCGAGGCCACCCTGAGACTCCATAGTGAATTCCAGGTCAGCCTAAGCTAGAGTGAGACCCTACCTTGGAAAACCAAAAAAAAAAAAAAAAAAAAGAAAGTAAAAATCTAGCAATGTATAAATAAATTAGTTTTGTTAACTGCATGCAGTTTTTAGGGTTCTTAGAACAGCATAACTTAGTAGGCCAGTAGAATCTTATGAAAGACCATTATGTATGAATTTCACAGAAAAGGCAACCTTAAATACATAATTTCCGCTACCAGCCACAGACAATGGGTAATGCATCTGAGGAGGAAATTTTACATTTTGTTGTAATATACATCTACTTGATAGCGTCACTGTGCCCTGTACCAGTGATCTGGTTCAAACAAACAGAATAGATAGGTGCTACTACTGACAACATTGACTTGTTAAAACTATTTGGAAAACTGTATACATATAAAATATAAACTTCCATTTTAACTATTTTAAAATATACAGCTCAGTGCAATTACATTCAAAATGTTGTGTGACCATCATCACTAATCTATTTCCAAAATGCACCACCACTTTACAAAAATACTATACCCAGTAAACAATATTAAATAATTTTGTTAAGAGAAAATTAACACAAAATCCCGTTTTGTGGGAGCTAGCTACAAATGACCATCAAATAAATGATCTAGTTAAAATAAAGAACAGAACAATTTCCAGGTTAAATACTGTACTGTTCTATAATTTCATCAAAAAATTACAACGAAAAATCAGTTTATAGAGAATTGACTAAAAGCAGTAAAAAGCAAGCTAGTAATATAACAGAATTATCTTAGGAAGCTTTTCGCAGAGTTCTGTTTTCAAATATATTTTATCTCCTTTTCTGTTTTGTTACTTTTCCATTTTTCCAGAATTAATCTTTTAATGGTAATGCTAAATGAGTATGCAGTAGTATAAATGGGAATTCTGGGAGGAGATGGAGTTGGGACAAAGTCTCATTCTAGCCCAGGCTGGTCTCAAACTTGCAGTGCTCCTCCTGCCTCAACCTCTAAATGCTGGGATTACAGGTGAGCCACCACATCCGGTTTAAATAGGGCTTTAAGGCCAATTTAAAGAAGAGAAAAAAGGGCTAAAGAAAAAAGCCTTCACTTTCCCCGTAGCAGCAGAGTAACCCGGGAGTGGCCGGTGGGCCACTGGAGCTGGGCTGGAAGGCGGCCATCCGACAGGGCACCCTGGGAGGGTGTGCTGGCTCTGCTTGTTATCTTTTCTTTTCCTGGACTTGAAAAATTGTAATGTATTATCAGACAAAGGGGATCAGTCATCTTTCTTTTCTCCCTGCACCTTAATAGTTTCATCAAACAAAACAAAAAAAACCAAACAAACAAAAAGACAAAAGCTGGTGTGGTGGTGCACATCTTTAAGTTTAGCACTTGAGAGGCAGAGGGAGGAGGATCGCTGTGAGTTCAAGGGCACCCTGAGACTACATAGTGAATTCCAGGTCAGCCTGAGCTAGAGTGAGACCGTACCTCAAAAAACCAGCCAACCAACAAAACAAACAAAAAATGAAATAACAAAAAAAAAAAAAAAAAAACACACACCATGGGGCTGGTAATATGGCTCAGTGGTTAAAGGTGCTTGCTTACAAAGCCTGCCAGCCCAGGTTAAATTCCCCAATACCAACATAAAGCCAGATGCATAAAGTAGCACATGAATCTGGAGTTCGTTTGCAGTGGCCAGAGGTCCTGGTGCACCCATATTCATTCATTCATTCATTTATTCATTCATTCTCTCTCCGTATGTAAATAAAAGGAAGAAACAGTAAGCACATAAGCATGCTTTCCTTATTAGAATGTGACTACTCTTGTCTTCATAAATCTTTGGAATGCTAAATGAAAGTCATAGGACTGAAGAAGTAGAAAAGCCATGTCTCCTGCATCTGGAGGGAGGCAGGCACTGCAGCCTTTTGAAACAGTAAACACTGCGGTCAAGTAATTTTTAACATAGAAATCATTTATCTTCCCTTATGTTTAAAACTAGAGAAAACTCCTAAGACCAAAGCACGTTTTTGTCCCTGCCTCGGTGTCAGAGATTTCCCGTGCCGTCCAGCTGGACGTCACGTCTACTTTACCTCAGCAATCTCTATCCTCTTGGCCAGATCATCCAGGGACAGGCAGCTCTCGTCGGCAGGCAGGCTCTCCTGGAGACTGTAGGAGGCTTCTTCAGGAGAGAGGTCCTGAGGGAGGTCGGAGTCGTCGTCCTGGTTCTCCTCGTAGGAAAGGGGGTCTTCGGTATCCTTTAAGTGTCCTTCCAGAAGGCTGTTCAGATAGTCTTCTGTTTCCTTACTGACTGGGTCTTCCTCATCGCCCTCGTCCTCCGGGGCCATACACACTTCTGGCGTTGGGCTGTTTTCACAAAGCGCACCCTCCCGGCCAGGCTCCGAGCCCGTCCCACTCTGAGGTGACTTTCCATCACGGCCTGTGAGATCAGGTTGCTGCAGTCCATTTAACTTATTGTTCTCAAGCCGGTCCGCGGGCAACGCCTCAAAAGTACCCAGAAGTGGCAAGTGGAGTTCTTTTCGGTGTTTCTGTGAATATTTGTGTTCAGAAATCAACCCGGGAGGTATGTGGTCATAGCCTGGGAAGGCCAGTGGCTCTACCACTGACTCCCTAGGCAGAGACACCTTGGGGTCTTGGGCCACGTCCTCTGTTCTGTCCACATCGGGGCGGTCCTCTGTGGGAGCCGCCTGCGGGCGCCTGTCGTCTCCACAAGCATGCTCAGCCGCGTCTGGCCCCGACCTGCTCCCGGCCGTCCCCGGGGACTGGGTGTGGAGCTGCGGCGCGGCTTCAGTGCAGCAGGGCGGCTCCTCGGAGCGGTCCTTCCCCGCAGGCACTGGAGGGCTGGGGGAAGCGGCCTGCCAGTCCATGTGGTGACAGCAGGGGCTGCTCTCCTGAGGCTGCTCTTTAAGCTGGCTTTCTGTACTTGGCTCCATGCCAGGACAAGTTCCAATGTCTACAGATGAAGAAAATGAGCTGTCTTAAAATTCCAAACAACGCTTCGTATGGAAGGATGGAGAAGAAACAGATGAACAACATAGAACCCAACAGCAATCTAACCTCAAACACAAATTCTGACAATTGCAGTATAGTGTTTTTAGACAGAAGACACATGCAAAACATGATAATAATAATGTAGTAAAAATTAATGGGGATTATTCAAAAGCATGGTAATACAAATAAAGAGCTCTGCCTTCATTATAAACGAAAAAGGTTTAAAATATGTGCTGAATTTTTCAGCCTTATACTTTTAAATGACATATTTATTAATGTTTTCTATTTACATGAATTTAGAGAAATTATTCCATCACATTTAAGATAAGGCATACAAAGTAAATGTTTTTACATAACCTTACTAACAGCATAAGATATAACAAAAGTAGAACTAAAGGAACAAAGTTTATTCAGTTCAAATTTGCAATTTGAACATCATAACCTTAGTAAGCATGTTTTCAAATTCTGTGAAACTTCCTAAAGTATGGTAGCAAAGGATAGCAATAAGAAGAATGTTTTGGTAAAAGACAGAAACAAGTCTGAATTATGACATATCTTTCAATTTTTCCTGGAAATAAAATCTACTTAAAATATTTTTCTTTCACTTTAAATAGCTAAAAACCATTCATGTGTTTGGGTGTGGTGACACATACCTTTAATGCTATGCTGAGGAGGCTGAGGTCTGAGGATCACTGACCACTCAAGGTTAGCTTAGGCTACAGAGTGAGTTCCAGGTCATCCTGGGATAGACTGAGTCTTGTCTCAAAACAAACAAACAAGTAAAGCAAGCAAACACAAAATCCTATAAATAAGTGCAAACTGCACTGGTTAGTAGATGACAGAGAAGCATGCTCACCTTAGCACCTTAAATGCTAAGTCATCTCTCTTGGCCCATCACCCTAGCCTTCCTAACTTGCTATGTTTTGGCTTTTTAAATTATTTGTTTGCATGCACAGAGACAGAGAGAAGACAGACAAAGAGAGAATGAGTGCACCAAAGCTTCTAGCCACTGCAAAGAAACTCCACATGCATGTACCACTTTGTGCATCTGGCTTTAGCTGGGTCCTCGGGAATCAAACCCAGGTCAGGAGGCTTGGCAGGCAAGTGCTTTAACTGTTGAGCCATCTCGTGCATCGTGCTTACATGGATACTAGGGAATCGAACCTGGCTCCTTAGGCTTCGCAAGCAAGTGCCTTATCTGCTAAGCCATCTCTCCAGCCCTGTTGAATCATCTCTCTAGCCCCGTTTTGGCTTTTTTAAAATAAAGGCATATAATTTACACAATGGATCAAAGGTAGAAGGTAAAATAACTATTTCATTTGGATTTTCATTTCTTGGGAGTTTAATAATTACAAAGTGATAACTGAAGCTGATACCAAGCCAAAGACCAAGCATTTCTTACGTGCCGTCTCAGCTGTCAGAGAACCAGGGCCGGCTGCCTCGCTCTGGGTGCAAAGCAGCCACTGTCAGAGTTTATGGCACCACGGCCCTCCCCGACCTTCAGAGAAGACAGAGAAGGAAGAGGCCAGCTCCAGGAGAGTTCTGCACCTTTCTCACTCACTGCCCTAAAGAATCATCCAGACTTTGAGAATGTAAGAATGAGCTGTCTGCCTTGTCACTGAGCTCCCTGACAGGTGGGGAGGTAGGTGTTGTCAGAATAAGGGCTATCTACAGCCAGGCGGAAAAGGGGCCAAGCCTGACCCACAACTTTCCACTATCCAGAAGTACAAAAGGTAGCCCTCAAACCACATCAGTAGGATGCACCGACTAAGCGAGAGTGAGGGTCACATTTCCCAGGGTCTGTTAAAACAGAGGACAGGGAGAGCTCCACGCAAGAGGAAAGGGACACTAAACCATAACAAAAAAATATAATGGAAGATGTAAAGAGTTAAAATTTTCAGGAGTTACTGTTATTTTTCTTTAAAACACATCATTTTACCAGGCTGGGGCCAACCCTTCCTTTTCCAGGATTTAGTCTGCACTTACTTTCTCATATGTGACTATTAGTAAGACGTCTGAATTGTTGAAGCACTGATAATCCCCACAACTGTCTCAGCGAAAGCATGATGCACTCTACTGGAAATCAAAAGACTCAGGTTTAGAGAAAATCAATGCATCAAGGGGCTAGGAAGACGGCTCAGCACTGTAACAGCATTTGTTGCACAAGTATGACAAGCGGAATCTGGATTCCCAGAACCCACGTAAGGATGCATGTGAGGAACACACATCTGCAGTCTCAACGTGCCCACAGCAACAAGAGGCATGACCAGGAGAATCCGAAGCTTGGATGGGGGCCAGTTAGTGCTCACAAAGTAAACAGGAGAGACTCCATCTCAAACGAGGTGGGAGGCAAGGACCCACACCTCAAGGCTGACCTCTGACTGACACACACACACACACACACCATCCAACCAGTAACTTTAAACTTGGTGGCTCAGCTTCCCAGCCCGGGTCACATGGATTACAGCAAAGACCGAGCTCAAAGCAATGACAAGCTCATTCTGGGCAGCAACCAGTGCTGACAGAGTCCTGCTAGCATGCCCCCCACCATGTGCACACTGTGGGGACACAGCCACATCCAACCTGGGGGTATTCTGAGACTCCCCCTGCCACACTGAGGTTATGAAGTATATTTGACTCGGTTTCTGATATAAAAATAACTGGAAAAGAGACATGAAGAACAGAGTATGTAAGGCGGATTCAAAGCACTATCCCTAAACTTCTGCTTTAAAGAGAAAAGGACCTCATTACTTGGGAGGTGAAGGATTAAATGTTCAAGCTACATAGTGAGTTTGAAGCCAGTCTGAGCTATATAAGAACTTGTCTCAAAACAAACAAAAACAAAGACAGAAAAAAGTATAAAGATTCGAAGAAAAAAAAAAAAACATTTAAAGAGGGAAGGACTGACTGACAGTGGGAGCTGCACTGGGTCTTCAGGAGTCACCCCAACACCTGGCCTCTCCTCTTCCACATTCCACATCAGGGCTCTCTGGCCTTGGAACAGAAAACTCAGGAATACAGATTAGCAATGAAATCAGACATCATTGTAAAAATATCCCCTGAATAAATGTTTGTTGACTCACTAAGGTTTTTCTTAAAATCATTTATTTGTAAGGAGAGAGAGAGAGAAGAGAGACAGAGAGAATGAGCGTGCCAGGGCCTCCACCCACTGCACAGAACTCCACTTTGTGCATCTGGCTTTATGTGGGTACTGGACAATTGAACTCGCGTGGTTAGACACTGCAGGCAAGCCAAGCGCCTTAATTGCTAAGCCATCTATCCGGCCCCTCTTTTTTTTTTTTTTTTTGTTTCAAGGTAGGTAGGGTCTCATTGTAGCTGAGGCTGACCTGGAATTCACTATGTAGTCTCAGAGTGGCCTTGAACTCACAGCAATCCTCCTACCTCTGCCTCCTGAGTGCTGGGATTAAAGGCGTGTGCCAGCATACCTGGATTTTTTCTTTGTCGTATTTTTTTTTCTTTTTACTAAAGCATTTTTTGTTTGTTTGTTTGTTTTTCCCCCCAAGTAAGGTCTCACTCTGACCCAGGCTGACCTGGAATTAACTGTATTCTCAGGGTGGCCTTGAACTCGCGGCAATCCTTTTACCTCTGCCTTCTGAGTGCTGGGATTAGAGGCGTGCATCACCATGCCCGTCTTTTACTAAAGTTTTTAAAATGAATAACAGCACTTAAGGAAGAAATTTCTAAAAATCTTTAGACACAATGCACAAAGTAGCATCAAACACATCATAAATGCTGTAGAAATGGATACATGCGTGCATGTGCGCACATACACACAAATTAAAGTACAGCATATGTTACTCAACAAAAAAGGGAACAGGATGAAATGCTACAGATTATCAATACATAACGACCCAGACTTGCAGAAATGATTTCTGGTAAACACCATTTAGTGATTTTTTTTTTTAAAGAAAACTCCCTTCCTTCTTTGAAAGAGACAGTGAGGCCACTACAAATGAACTCCAGACGCATTTGCCACCTTGTGTAATATGGCTTAAGTGGGTCCTGAGAACTGAACCTGAGTCTTCAGGCTTTGCAAGCAAGCACCTTCACCACTAAGCCATTTCTCAAGCTCAATTTTTTGAAAACATTTATTAATTTGAGAGAGAGGTAGATATGCACTCCAGGGCCTCTACACACTGCAAACGAACTCCAGATGCATGTGCCATGTTGTACATCTGGCTCTATGTAGGCACTGGGAATCGAACTTGGGTCCATTGGCTTTGCCAGCAAGCTCCTTAACCACTAAGCCATCTCTCCAGGCCTCCATTTTTTTTAAATAGCAAAGAATGTCTAAATACACCAAAGCCAGTTCCATTTGAATGATTTTGTTTTTCTAAGAATTTAGATTCTTGTATCTACAACTAGCTATTGAAAAAAGAAATTGCAAGTTGGGCATGGTGACGCAAGCCTTTAATCCCAGCACTCGGGAGGCAGAAGTAGGAGGATCGCCATGAGTTCGAGACCACCCCGAGACTACACAGTGAATTCCAGGTCAGCCTGGGCTAGAGTGAGACCCTACCTCAAAAATCAATAAAAAAAAGAAAGAAAAATGAAATTGCACAGAAAAAAATCTTGCTGTTATTTTTCTAGAAAAGTTGTATGTACAAAATTCCAAATGCAAAAAAAAAAATCCTTCACAGCAATTCAAATTTCACAGTTAATCTGTTCCATCCCTCTTGCATAATTTAAAAACATACCTGACCCTTTGGCTGCAGCTCCCTCTTCCTCTGGAACTTCCGACACTGTTAACTGCGTAAAGCACTTCCTTCCCAGCGGCTTTTCTACAGCTGCTGTCTGAAAAGTTGAAAACAATCAAAGGAAAAAGCACAGCTTTTGGAAAACTGCTGCACTAAATTAGAAGGCTGAAGATATCTTGAGAAAGGTTTATTTTCTAGAACAGTCCACACAACAGGCATGTGGCACTAATATCTTCCCTATAAATGTTTTCAAAAGAAAGAATCTCTTACCTTATGTCTGGATAAAAGAGGACTGTGTAAAAAAAAGAAAGAAAGAAAGAAAAGATTAAAGTACAGCATGCTTCCAAACAAATGTCACTGAAATGACTACTAAAAAACCCAGCTTCTGTGGACTCTAACATTAGTACAGAACACTTCTACAGCTTAAGCTTTACTGCAGGTCAAAAGGCAGCATATGATATCATGTGTTAATTCCCTTTAGCCAATTACTGTGGAAAAAGAAGTTACAAAAGGTAAAATTCAGAAGTTAAAAAAAAATGCTTACCCTTTTACTAATGAGGTAGTTAAAAATTATTTCACACCCATTCATGTTTTTAAAATTTCATTTTATGTCAGCCAGGCGTGGTGGTGCACACCTTTAATCCCAGCACCCGAGGAGGCAGAGGTAGGTGGATTGCAGTGCGTTCAAAGCCACCCTGAGCTAGAGTGAGACCCTACCTCAAAACAACAACAACAACAACACCAGTTAAATTTCATTTTATGTCATAGTCTAAAACAGATTATGGCAGAATGTAATTATGTTGGAAGTATTCATAGAAAGAGATTGACAAGGACTGGATATCGCTCAACTGGTAGAGTGCTTCCTTCCATGCACAAAGCCCTGGGTTCAGTCTCCTCCACTGCACAGAAGCAAGTGTAGTGGTGTACACATGCAATCTCAGCACTCATGAAGTGCAGGCAAGAGGAACATAAATTCAAGGTCACCCTCAGCTATATCATTGAGGCCAGATGAGATACATGAAACCCTGTCTTTATAAAACAAACCAACTAAACAAGCAAACAAAACAGCAGGTTGCCACAAGTACTTTTAAGTGTTAAATTTAAAGGACTCCAAACATAATAGTACCTACATAGCCAGAAAAGGCATGAACAAAAGTACTCACAGCTACTTTACTATTCCTAGTATCCAAAACCAAGGAACAACTCAAATGTCTAGAAACAATAGAATGAACACCTTAGGGTGTTGCTGCATTTAATAAATCTGCAAGGCAATGACACAGGGAAAACTGCCATTCTAAAGAACAGGATACAACTCAGACACAATGATGGGCCTATGAATCTAGAAACAGTTATCCACAGTCTTTGAGACCCACTTATATGAATGTACGGAGCATGTAAGCAGTAGTTACAGAGCTCAACAGTGCTGATCAAAGGGGTGAGCAGGTGCTTGGTACTTCAGGAGAGGGCCTCTGAGGGAGAGGCTGACATGTCCTCTATCTTGGATCCAGCTAGGAGGACTACTCATAGGCTTATGATACAGAAAAAGTATGAAACTCATACACATAACTAAATCTATACTTCACAAATATTTTTAAATGTTAAAAAGTTATGAAAGGGCTAGAGACAGGGCTTAACGGTGAGGGCGCTTGCCTGTGAAGCCTGAGGGCCTAGGTTCAATTCTCCAGGACCCACATAAGCCAGATACACAAGGTGGTATATGTGTCTGGAGTTTATTTACAGTGGCTGGAGGTCCTGGCATGCCCATTCTCTCTATCTGCCTCTTCTTCTCTCTCTCTTATGAATAAATAAATAAAATATTTTTTAAAGTTATGAGAAATATAATTCGGAGTACAATGATCTATAAATACTTGAATGTTTTGCATATTACTAGCTAAATAGGAAAATTACATTGAGTATATTGAAAGTTAAAAAGAAGGCTGGGCGTGGCCTTTAATCCCAGCACTTGGGAGGCAGAGGTAGGAAGATTACCATGAGTTTGAGGCCACCCTGAGAATACATAGTGAATTCCAGGTCAGCCTGGACTAGAGAAAAAAAAGAAGGAAGGAAGAAAGGAAGGAAGGAAGGAAGGAAGGAAGGAAGGAAAAGTTAAAAGGAAATATCTTTAAAAGTTTCCATTATTTTAAAATGTTATGAAGTTGAAAAAAATCAACCTACTAAACTTACTAAGGAATTAAGTTCTAATTCAAAATCCCCGAGCTATTGTTTTACAGGCTCAAGGTGACTAGCATAGGAAAATCATCTTCATGAGAGCTGAATGGACTCACATCTGAACCTGTAATCACTCTTCCAAGGCTGCTCTCAGGACAGTGAGACCCCAAAGCAAGTGTGCTATCTTGTGCAGGAGATAAGCAGAAATTACTTGGGATTGTTTCATTCTTAACAATGACTTCATGATTCTGAGAGAAAATAAGAAAAATGACCAACAGAATACTTGTATGAAGGACTCCTGTCCTCAGCTCCAGTTTAAACACTACCATGCTCCTTTCAAGTTCAGAACTGAGTCTTCAAATAAAGAATTAAGAACAACGATGAGTGCTTTATTATTTCAATAATTTACTTTTTTTTTTTTTTTTTTTTTTTTGGTTTTTCGAGGTAAGGTATCACTCTAGTTCTGGCTGACCTGGAATTCACTATGTAGTTTCAGGGTGGGCTTGAACTCTCAGTGATCCTCCTACCTCTGCCTCCCGAGTGCTGGGATTAAAGGTATGCACCAGCACACCCAGCCTTCTTTTTAACTTTCAATATACTCTATGTAACTTTCCTATTTAGCTAGTAATATGCAAAACGTTCAAGTATTTATAGATCATTGTACCCACCATGCCCGGCTAATAATTTACTTTTAAAAATTCACCTAATTGACATAAATCAAGCATTAAAAATACTTGGTACATGTAGTTTTCCTTCTGCAGCATTTACATTAAACAACTGCACTGTATTTGCTTTGCAGACTGCTCTTAAAATCCCTACTTTTAAAACTGGGCGTGGTGGCACACGCCTTTAATCCCAGCACTCGGGAGGCAGAGGTAGGAGGATCGCCGTGAGTTCGAGGCCACCCTGAGACTACATAGTGAGTTCCAGGTCAGCCTGGGCTAGAGTGAGACCCTACCTCGAAAAAAAAAAAAAAAGCTGGGCATGATAGCACACACCTTTAATCCCAGTACTCGGAAGGCAGTGGTAGGAAGATCGCCATGAGTTTGAGACCACCCTAAGACTAATAGTGAATTCCAGATCAGCCTGGGCTACAGCGAGACCCTACCTGAGAAAACAAAACAAAACAAAAATTACTTTTTAGCTTCAAGGAACATTGCAGAAGAGGGGGTAGAAAGATTTTAATAGCTACAAGGTAGGAAGGAGTATCCTCAAGCATTTTCTCCCCCACAAGAGACCCACTGGTGCGTTCATGACCCTACAGTGAATACCAACAACCCTACTAAGGGCTCTAGAGGGATGGGGTCCTTACTGGGATGGGGAGAGGGAAGAGGGAAGAGTAAAACCCAATGGGAATATGACCAATGTACAATATGTTCCTATAGTAAACTTCATAGTTACTCTTTAAAAAGTGACAGGAAAACTACTTTTTAAATATTTTATTTATTATTTATTTTATTTGAGAGAGAAAGAGGCAGATAGACAATGGGACAGGGCCTCTAGTCATTGCAAACAAATTCCAGACACATGCGCCACCTTGTGCATCTGGCTTTACATGGATACTGGGGAATTGAACCTGAGTCTGTTGGCTTTGCTGGCAAGCGCCTTAGCTGCTAAGCCATCTCTCCAGCTCTGGAAAAATTATTTTTAAAATAACACACAAACAATAGCAAACAGCAAGAATGAAAAGTCCTTTGTCTCTCTTCCTCCCTCTCTGCCTCTTTTTCTTTCTCAAATAAATAAAATAATATTTTTTTAAAAGGCTACAGAGAGATGGATCAGGGATTAAGGCACCTGCATGCAAAGCCTAAGGACATCAGTTAGATTCCCCAGTACCCACTTAAAGACAGATGCACAAGGTGGCATACATGTCCAGAGTCCATTTATTGCAGTGACTAGAGGCCTTGCTGCACCCATTCATTCTCATATTCTCTCTCTCATCCTGCCTCTTTCCTTCTCAACAAAATGAATAAATATTTAAAAACACAATTTAGTCCATCTGAATTGCCTAATCTATTAACCAAAAAGATATCAAAATTATCTTGAAATTTTTAGTTACAAGGATCCTTTGAAACTATGAATAGCTGACCTTCTACTCTGGTCAAGTTAAGAAACAAAAGAAAGCTGAAAAAGGAAACTAATAACTTTATTATACTCAGTATAATACTTCTCCAATATTCTATTCCAACTCATTGTAAAAAACTGTAACATACTTACTCTTGATGTGTTGTGCAAAATTTAGCAAGCTGTTCAAAATCTTCACCATTAAATCCTTTCTCTGAATTCCTTAGCGGTGTAACTAATTGTGGCTGTACAGCTTTCCATTTTGTCTCTAAATTTAAAATATTTGTAAGTCACCAGCTCTCATAGAATATATTTAGGCATTTTTGCTACTAATTATTATGCAAAGTTAGCATCTCAACCCAAAAGTTAGAGGCTAGAAATAGCTAAATGATTACCTCACAGTATAAGCAAATAGCACTTCACAGACTAATTAGCTATTAGGACACGCAGAAAAAGGTAAAACACTGGTATGTCAAGCAAAATGCAAAGAAAAGAGGTTTCGACCTTCCCTTCTTCCCTCCTGCTCATGGTGCAGGGGAAACACAGGGCCTTGCTCTTGCTAGGTTAATACCAAGCTATACCCTCAGCCTCATGCTTTGCAATATTAACTTGACTGTGGAACTTCTAACTTTTTTTATTTATAAAATCAGGTTAAATACGTGAACTTTCTGGATGGTAATTTGTTATATTACTGGTAATCCCACATTCTAGGTTACTTTGTACTTACCCCACTGCTCTTGAATGGCAGAAAGATTTGCAAGCAATTGCTCATGATAGAGTCGTTCAAGCTGAATGAATTTCATTGCTTTCTCATCTGAACAGAAAATTTGAGGAAAACAGAAATCAAGACTATTTATATTAAACTCTGTGTTTGAAAAGGAATGTCCCATGGAAGGTGAGAAATTTTTATCTGACCAAACAAATCAGGGCTGTATAAAGGTTTCTTAAATTTAAACACAACCAGAGTAAGGCTCCTTGGCTTTGGAGTAGATAAATTTTACTGCAACATATTATGAGGTGGCTACTTGGGCTTCATACTGTCAACAAGAGTAGAAATGAAAAGATTTCAATGCTCAAGGAATGCTTGCTTGCTAATATATTTCTAGCAGAGTCAATTAAAAGTTCTTTATTGAAAAGAAGATCCACGTGGAATCTTGGAGTCTGCGTGTTTTTCTTTTTTAATTTCTCTCCTTAAATGACTTTCCACTAAGCAGCTATGTGACCCTCTTAGCAAAAGCTTGTTTCTGGTTCCAACTCACCTGATCCTCTACTCATTTTTCACTAAATAGTTTCTAGCATAAGCTCAAAGCATCACATGGCTAAACAAAGACAGAGCAAAAACATGGCATGGATCTTTTACAAAAATTTAATTAACTCACCACAGTGACTTTCATAACTACCACGTAATCCTACTTTTATTTGCTGATCTTCTTATGACCCTTTGCCTTTCCATCTGTGCCACACAAATGTGCATCTTATGAGGTCAAGATACATATCCAACTGCCTACTTTCCTCTGGGCAATGTTCTAAATGTTGACCCAGAAAAAAGGAAGAGAAAAACTCAGTTAGCCTGGTGTCTTTTCCATGAACACTCAGAGGCTCAGCTCTCCCTCCCATTTGCTGCTTTAAAGATATCCTTGGGGCTGTAAGCCAGGCCCAAGGAGAAGCAGAAAGAATCCCTTTTCCCTCTGCACAACTTAAATTGATTATTGTTTTTCAAACTTAGTGAACATAAAAATGATTTTAAAAAGTTAAAATATAAATTTATTTGCAAATTTACATGCAAATGCTCTCATCCTGAGGCCCATGAACTTGCATTTCCAAAATGCTCTCAGAGCTGCTACTGTTGCAGGACCTTGCTGCACTAGAAAATATACTCATAATTTGGTTAAGGAGAGTGTGAGTTTCTTTACTTCTACCAAAATAGGTTCCCAACAAATTGTTCCTCAGCTCCCCTAATAAGGGTCAGCTCAGGAAGTGCTTACACTCAATCTTGTCAGAAATGTGAAAATCAGTAAGACCAGGGAAGAAAACGACACTAGTGGGGAATAATAAAGGCTTGGGACATCTTCTGGCTACAGGTTGTACTGAGACTACCACAACAAAAACAGCTTTAAAAGGAGAAAACGGGCTGGAGAGGTGGCCTAGTGGTTAAGGCACTTGCCTGCAAGGCCAAAGGACCCAGGTTCAATTTCCCAGGACCCATGTAAGCCAGATGTACAAGGTGGCGCATGTATCTGGAGTTTGCTTGCAGTAGCTGGAGGCCCTGGTACGCCTCTTTCTCTCTCATGAATAAAAATAAAAAGACAAAAAGCAGGGAGTGGAACTGAGAAAAAAATAAAAAGGTCTTTCCTATTCAGAAGTTCATGTGCCCCCACTTGAAAACATTTCTTTGCAGCTATATACAGTCACATTCCATAAAATGACATTTTGGTCAGTAATGAATGAAAATTGGCCCATAAATTTATATTACCGGATGATGCAATAGCTGTTTTAGCATGGTGTATGCAAAACAGCAAAGCTAATTTTGGAAAGCTAGGGCTTATTTAAAGAAAGTCAAATTTAGGGAATTTTCTGGATTGATTTTCTATAGCTTGTTCTTTTAAAAAAAAATCATTTATTTATTTGTGCATGGGCAAGCAAATGCGTGCGTGTATGTGTGTGTGTGTGCATGGGCACACCAGAGTCTCTTGCACTGCAAATGAATATTAAATGCATGCACTACTTTTTGTGCCTGGCTTCCCATGGATGCTGGGGAATTGAACCTGGACCAGCAGTCTTTGCAAGCAAGTGCCTTTAATTGCTGAGCCACCTCCCCAGCCACACTGGTTTTTTTTTGTTTTGTTTTTTCCAAGATAGGGTCACACTCTAGCCCACACTGACCTGGAATTCACATAGTAGTCTCAAAGTGACCTTGAACTCACAGCAATCCTCTTACCTCTGAATCCCAGGTGCTGGGACTAAAGGCAGTGCCACCACTCCTAGCCACACTGTGTTTTTGAGGTGGTATATGGATGGGTACATTCAACTGTCAAAACTCAATGAAACCATATGGTCTCTATGTCTTATTACATAGTCTAAAATTGGATATAGTCTAAAACTGGTTCTATGAATTTCTTCCTGTAAATAAGAAAAGGATACAGTCCTCTTCCTGAAAATAGGACTCTGCTACCTGTTAAAAAACAAACAGAAAAAAATTAGTACTTAAGTGAAATACAAAGATGGAAGATATCAAGATTCCCCCCCCCCCCAAGGAAGGGTCTTGCTCTAGCCTAGGCTGACCTGGAATTCACTATGTAGTCTCAGGGTGGCCTTGAACTCATGGTGATCCTTCTACTTCTGCCTCCTGTGTACAAGATTATTATTTTTTAGACTAGTTTTACTCTGTAGCCGAGGCTGGCTTTGAACTCATATAGATAGATTTGCCTGCCTCAGACTCCCAAGTGCTAGGATCATAGGTGTGAGCCACCATCCGGGCAAATATCAAAATCTGGAAATTGAATGTTTTTGACATGTAGTTAGTAACTCTCATTTAGCTATATTCATCAATTCAGAAGAACTTTGTAGGAACAGGACACAGTTCTTGAGCCTTACTCATAGTAATCAAAACAAGCACAGCCAGAGCCTCAGAGGCCCCCAACACCTCATCACTGAAGCAGACCAAAAATGAACCCAACATGGCTCAGGGAAATTCTGCGGAAGAGGGGGCGGAAAGAATGTCAGAGCCACATGTTGGGTCATGATATGCAGAGACATTTAGCTTACCCATAACTGTGGGCTAACTCCACAATGCATGACCCGTATACCTCAACAAGGAGGGGCCAAGGGGAGGGGGTAGGTCACGGATGAGCCTAATAATGGTACCAAACTGACTGTACTTGCTGAATACAAAACTAACTAATAAAGAAAAAAAAAAGAGAGAGAAAAAAAACAAGCACAGGCATTCTTTGGTGTTAAGTCACAACAAACTTTCGCTTCTAAATGCTAAAGACTTTAAAAAGGTATAACACGAGTGAAATATGTCATAATGAGACCTTAACATCCTATTCATTTTATTTCATTCCCATTTCACAAACTACTGGCTCAAAACCTCATGGGACACTGATAGGCTGGCCTTGAATTTAGGATGTAACTGAGAATGAACTTCCTGACCTTCTACTTGCTACCTCTCAAGGCATGGGTTTATACTTGGTACCACTTAACAAGTGGTGTGCCATAATGCCTGGAAAAGCTTATAGGCTGTTTATTTACCTGTCTGTCTAATCTAATCTTATAAAATCAATCTATCTATCTATCTATCTATCTATCTATCTATCTATCTATCTATCTATGGCAAGCCCAGGTGTCACAGGTAAGTTATTTGAAATAGGCATGGCACTACACATTGTAAAGAATACTAGGTCAAGAGTCTCAGGACCTGGTCCCACAGAGGACTTCTCACTTGCAACATTCATTCTATGTTTGTTTATTTATTTCTAAAGAGAGAGAGAGAGACAGAGAGAGAGAGAGAGAGAGATAAGAGAGAGAGCATGAGAGAGAATATGAATGAGAATGAGCACACCATGGCCTCCAGCCACTGCAAATGAACTCCAGATGCATGCACCACTTTGTGTATCTGGCTTTATGTGGGTACTGGGGAATCGAACTTGGGTGGCTGGGCTTTGCAAGTACTTTAACTGCTGAGATATCTCTTCATCCCAACATTCATTCTAAGACACTTTAAATTAAAAACAAAATTTGCTCCAGGCATGCACCTGCCATCCCAGCAACTTGGCAAGCTGAGACAAGAGGAATGTTTGAGCCTAGGAGTTTGAGGGTTGCCTGGGTAATATAGCAAGACTCTCATACTGTGTGTTGGGGATTGTGGGTAACAGACAAAAATAAATAAACTTTGAAAAATTCTTTCGTTCAAAAACTTTGGGATTTTTAAAAAGACCATTATTAGAGATGACTTTTATGAAGAGATCAGCAAAACTAAAAGTACTAATAAATTTTAGCATAAACTGTTGTCATATGTAGAATATTTCATAGAAGTATTTTATACTTTTAAGACAGTTTCCACTGATTCTTACTAGTCCTTTAGGTTTTAAAAATAATTAATTAATTGGTTTTTTTTTTTTTTTTTTTTTTTTTTTTGGTTTTTCAAGGTAGGGTCTCACTCTAGCCCAGGCTGACCTGGAATTCACTATGTAGTCTCAGGGTGGCCTCGAACTCACGGCGATCTTCTTACCTGTGCCTCCCCAGTGCAGGGATTAAAGGCATATGCCACAATGCCCAGCTAAATGGAATGCTTAAAAATAAGATAAAATAAAATAAAATAAAAATAAATAAATAAAACAAATCCTGGGCTGGAGGGATGGCTTAGCAGGTAAGGCTCTTGACTACGAAGCCTAAGGACCCAAGATCAATTCTTCAGGTCCCGATGTACAAGGTGGTGCATGTGTCTGCAGTTTGCAGTTGCTAGAGGCCCTGGTGTGCCTTTTCTCTCCCCCCCCCTCTCTCTGTCTCAAATAAAAACATTTAAGCCAGGCGTGGTGGCGCACGCCTTTAATCCCAACACTCGGGAGGCAGAGGTAGGAGGATTGCCGTGAGTTTGAGGCTACCCTGACACTCCATAGTGAATTCCAGGTCAGCCTGGGATAGAGTGAAACCCTATCTTGAAAAACCAAAATAATAATAATAAGCCAGGCATGGTGGTGCATGCCTTTAATCCCAGCACTCGGGAGGCAGAGGTAGGAGGATCGCCATGAGTTCGAGGCCACCCTGAGACTACATAGTGAATTCCAGGTCAGCCTGGGCCAGAGTGAGACCCTACCTCGAAAAACCAATAATAATAATAATAATAATAATAATAATAAAGTATTGCATTTATAGCTTACTATCTATATTGTCAAATTTATACACCAGCAATAAAAATGGCTTTTTTCCAAATTCCTCGGTGGAAAAGAAGGTTTAAGTAGTGAAAACATTAGCATGAGTATTTTTTTACATTTTATTATTTATTTATTTGAGAGAGCAAGAGAGGGAAAGAGGCAAAGAGGCAGACACACAGAAAGAGAGAGAGACAGACAGACAGACAGGCAGAGTGGGCATGCCAGGGCCTCCAGCCACTGCAAACGAACTTCAGACGCATGTGCCACCTTGTGCATCTGGCTTACATGAGTCCTGGGGAATCAAACCAAGGTCCTTTGGCTTTGCAGGCAAACGCTTTAACCACTAAGCCATCTCTCCAGCCCAAGCATAAGTATTTTTAAAATATTTTATTTATTTGCTTATTTGAAAAAGAGACAGACACAGAGAGACAGAGAGACAGAGATTGAGAGAGAGAGAGTGCACCAGGGCCTCCAGCCACTGCAAATGAGCTCTAGACACATGTGCCAGTTTGTGCTTCTAGTTTGCATGGGTATTGAACTTGGATCCTGAGACTTTGGAGGCAAGCATCTTACCCACTAAGACATTTCTCCAGCCCTTAAGTATTTTTTTATATGAGTAATGAAGATGACTGCACACAATAATTGTAAATGTTTAGTCCAATATAATGTTAGAATCTACCTTTATTTTACATTATATTTATTTACTTATTGGGGGGGGGCAGATACAACCACTGCAAACAAACTCCAAAAACATGTGCTACCTTGTGCATTTGTCTTTGTGTGGGTACTGGGGAACTGAACCTGAGTCCTTAGGCTTTGCAGGCAAGTGCCTTAACTGCTGAGCCATCTCTCCAGCCCCGCATTGACTATTTTAAGCGGGATAAGTTGATCTTTAAGATTCAGATCATCTTTTATTCACCTATTCTAATATGATACAGAAACATTAATGTCAACTAAAAATAGCTGCCAGGATTTAGCTGGATCTATACCTATAGAACAAGAAATTCATATAATGGTACAACTCGTGGCATGCTGACGAATGTTTATAGCAGTTGGCTCAGGGGTGCTGGGGAAGCCCTGCCTGGTAGCATTTGCACACGTCTGTGGTGCCCATGTGCTCACTGTGGCCAACTTGTTAGAGGTGGGTAAACAGGGTCCTCATGAGTTAGGACCAGCAGGTGCCGGAAGTCACCAGGACATGCTTGTTAGAAGTCACTGACAACGTCTCACCTACCAACTTCCACTCACTGACAATTTTAGTGGCACTGCAGAGCTCTGCTACTAAACATAGCATGAGATATAATTTCAGGCTGCCCTTTAAAATAAAATGGCTGACTCTTCCAAGCCTTGCCTTTTTCGTATGTACAACACTGGCACATTTACTAATTTGTCAATTGCTCGCATTTGAAAGTTTTAATGGCATTCATATCTGTTACATAACCAGATTTTGTGGCACTGCAGAAAAAGAGTTTTCAATCAGATTTCATGTTTCTGTGGCAGGTTTTTTTTTTTTTTTTTTTTTTGGAGGTGGGGGGGGCAGGGTTTCACAATGTATCCTAAGCTGACCTTCTATCTACATCTCCCTGTATTGCTCAGGCTGGCCTTGAACTCAAAACAATCCACTTGCCAACTCAATGCTGGGATTACTGGCCTGCACTACCACACCTGAGACAGGTACAATCTCATAAGGCAATCACAAGAGGACAACGAATGAGAAAAGGCATGCTTTAAAAATAAATACACAACATATTTCCTTTATAAAAATCTCTTCCACATGCAGGACAGAGAAATTAAGTTTTTCTTCACTGCCCCATATACCTAAACCTGTAAGGCAGATGGTGTTACAAGGGTCTGGAGACGAATGGCCTGACTCTTCTATCTAGTCCATGTTTTGTCACTTAGCAGTTGTGGGACTTTGGATGTCACTTTCTTCTCAAGCCTCAATGTTCTTATCATAAAGCAGGGACAAAAACACTCCCATCTACAAGAGACAGGATGGTTTAAGAACTAAAGAGAAAAGGTGTGTCTAGTGTAGTGCGCACATTGTGCTGAGTGCTAAAAAGACTTCTGAGTCTGGGTCTGATCCACAGGTGTAAGATGCAGAGCAGAACCATGGGAAGAAGTCGAGGTTTGATAAGAAAAACAGTCCCTGGCTGAGCGTGGTGGTGCACGCCTTTTTTTTTTTTTTTTTTTTGGTTTTTCAAGGTAGGGTCTCACTCTAGCCCAGGCTGACCTGGAATTCACTATGGAGTCTCAGGGTGGCCTCAAACTCATGGCAATCCTCCTACCTCTGCCTCCCGAGTGCTGGGATTAAAGGCATGTGCTACCATGCCTGGCTTTTTTGTTATTTTAAAAAAATATTTCATTTATTTATTAGAGAGAGAAAGTAGAGACAGATAGAGAGAATAGGCACTTTAGGGCCTCCAGCCATTGCAAATGAACTCCAGACACATGCGCCACCTTATGCATCTGGTTTATGTGGGTTCTGGGGAATTGAACCTGGGTCCTTAGGCTTCACAGGTTAAGTGCCTTAATTGCTCAGCCATCTCTCCAGCTCTATTTTATTATTTTTGAGACAGAGTCACATACAGTACGGGCTGGTATGAAGTACACAATGTATCTGAGGATGATCTTGAACTCCTGATCCTCCTGCCTCCACATTCAAAGTGCTGGGATTAGTAGCGTGCACCACTGCACCCTGATTGTATTTCAAATTTCTTTCTTTGCCTTCCTTCCCTCCTTCCTTCTTTCCTTCTTCTTCCTTTATTTATTTATTTATTTATTTATTTATTTATTTATTTATTTATTTGAATTAGGGTTGCACTCTAGCCCAGGCTGACCCGAAACTCACTCTGTAGTCCCAGGATGGCTTCAAACTCACAGCAATCCTCCAATCTCTGCCTCCTGAATGCCGGGACTAAAGGCATGCACCACCATGATTTGCAAGATTCCTATTTCTTTTCTTTCTTTTTCTTTTTTTTAGTTTTCCGAGGTAGGGTCTCACACTAGTCCAGACTGACCTGGAACTCACTATGTAGTCTCAGGGTGGCCTTGAACTCATGGCGAGCCACCTACCTCTGCCTCCAGAGTGCTGGGATTAAAGGTGTGCGCCACCACACCCGGCTTAGATTCCTATTTCTTAATTTCTCATTCCTTGCTTTTTTTTTTTTCATCTCAACCTTATAAATACACATAGCATCTACTGTTTGCCTTACTAAGAGCTAATCCCTGTAGTAGATTATTATTACTTTGCCTGGAAAATAGTTTTCCCTGGAGGTTCTTTCCTTCCTTTGCAAGGTTGGGGATTGAACCCAGGATCTTGAGTATGTTAGGTAAGCACTCTACTACTGAGATATATTCCCAGCACAAATTTAAATTTTTTATGTATATGTGTGTGTGCTTATTTTTATTTATTTATTTGAGAGCGACAGACAGAGAGAGAGAGAGAGAGAGAAAATGGGTGTGCCAGGGCCTCCAGACACTGCAAACGAACTCCAGACACGTGTGTCACCTTGTGCATCTGGCTAACATGGGTCCTAGGGAATCGAGCCTCAAACCAGGGTCCTTAGGCTTCACAGGCAAGCACTTAACTGCTAAGCCATCTCTCCAGCCCACGAATTTAAATTTTTAACAGGTACAAAGGCATAAACCTTTTCTTCTAGGTTTTTTCAAAAACAGAATACATAATTGTTATCTATAGTCAACTTTGTATGCCACAGCATGTCTAACTTATTATTATTCCCATTTAACTGTAATTTATTTTGCACTTTTGCTTTTTTTTTCCAAAGTTTTTTCATGCTCTTCTTACTCAAACAACTCTAAACATTCCATTAAGATTCCTAAACTTGGGCTGGAGAGATGGCTTAGCAGTTAAGGCACTCGCCTCTAAAGCCTAAGGACCCATGTTTGGCTCTGCAGATCCCACGTAAGCTAGACACACAAAGGTGCGGCAAACGCAGGGTTGCACATGACCACTAGCTGGTGCAGGAGCCTGGAGTTCGACTGTAGTGGCTGAGGCCTTTGCACACCAATTCTCTATCTCTCCTCTCGAAAAAATAAAAATTAAAAACGATTATTTAAGATTCCTAATCTTGCAATATATTCTGGCACATCAGTATTCAGAAACAGTAAAAAAGTCTATCCCAAGACCTTTCTGATCTTGGGATACACAAACACACACACATCATATTATGTCATCTTAAATTTTTCCTTCACCTAGAAATCCCATTCAACTCTTCTTCTGAGTAGGATCCCTGTTTCCTGCATCTCATATGTTCCTATTCTCTGGTTCATGTGCTTATTTTGCTGGAGCACATCCTCTAGTGGCCTCCTGAGAAAGGGAAAAGAGATCCCAAAGGTCTCAAAGTAGGAACATCCTTAGCATATCCGAGGGACTGCTGGGCTCTACCTCAGAAAAACCAAAGGGGGGAAAGTGTGCAAGCATCTGGCATTTGCGTGCAGTAGCAGTAGTAAGAGACCTGTGTTCACCTATGTGCATTCACATGCACACAAACAAAAATATTTAAAAAAAAAACTTTGGTGATGGCCGGGAATGTAGCTAAGTGGTAGAAGACTTACTCAACATGCATGATTCAGTACATGTCCCAATTAAAAACTTGACAAGCAAATGCACCGTGTACTCCTTAACTGAACTGCATCCAGACTAGGAACAAAACAGGTAACAGAGGAGTTGTGGGACGTCTTGAACCAATTTGAATATGTTGTGAGTATTAAATGGTCTTATTGGATTAATGTCTAATTTCTTGGGATTGAAAACAGCCTTGAAGGTTAAAATAGGTGTGTGAAGTGACAGAGTACTTCAAAATTACTTTAAATATTTTAGTGAAGAAAGTGTTTGAGCAAGAGAGGAAAAAAATAAGGAAATGTCAAGCGATGAATCTAGATAAAAGGCACAGGTTATGTACTAGGAATTACTGAAAAGAATGAAATGTAATTCCACCTCTGTCCAGCTTGTATGTCTCTTGGGAAGTAACAGGATATCTTGTGAATACACGAAGGTGTGAATTACACAGAGGTGGTGGCCATCAGCTAACTCCTGTTGCTCTAATGCCCCAGCTTCCAGAAGTTTTGATTATCCCTCTGTAGATTATCTGCCTTGATTTCCGAAAAACCAAAATTTGAATTGGTGATGGTAAGGATAGAGCTATACTGTTTAGTATTTATTTGGATTTTATTGTGAGCCAAGCACTATATAATATGCTTATTATACATTAAATCATTTAATTCTCTACCAACATTGCCAAAGGCAGAAGCTACTTAGCTTATCATCAACAAGACCAAAGCCTGTCCTTGCACCACCACTATGTACTCTGAGGTCTCTTCCTGGGGAAGCAGACTGAGGAGATACTTAGAAACAAAGCCTAGAGGACTAACGAAACAGGGATGCTTCTTGGAGATGGAATGGAATTTTACCCTCAGACATGAAGCAATTAAACAATCTTTAGGTCTGATCAAGAGCATTATCATCTTCCTGACTGAAAAGTTATTTTTATTTATTTATTTTTTTGGTTTTTCAAAGTAGGGTTTCACTGTAGCCCAGGCTGACCTGGAATTCACTATGTAGTCTCAGGGTGGCCTCAAACTCATGGTGATCCTCCTACCTCTGCCTCCTGAGTTCTGCAATTATAAAACATGTGCCACCACTCCTGGCTTGAAATGTGACTTTTTTTTTCACAAATAAATCAACTTTAATAGATACTGTTTTGTATTTACATAGTGTCATCTTCAAGAACCTTAAATACTTCACAGATATTATCTTTAGTTAATCCTCCCAACAACCCTGTGAGGCAGGTATTACTCCCATTTTACAAGACAGGGAGACTGAAACAGAGAGGTTAAGTGACTTGCTAAAGGTCACACAGTTAAGTTCACTTCAGAGCCAGGACTGAAGTGCCTCAGCCTCCCAGCACCCAGCCACATACCTCATGAGAATCTCTAATGAAAAGTCGTTAAACACAGTAAAAAGAGCAATACGTTATGAAAATGAGGCCTTGGGCTGGAGAGATGGCTTAGTGGTTAAGCACTTGCCTGTGAAGCCTAAGGACCCTGGTTCAAGGATCAATTCCCCAATACCCATGTAACCAGATGCACAGGATGGTGCATGCATCTGGAGTTCATTTGCAGTGGCTGGAGGCCATGGCACGCCCATTCTCTACTATCTGCCTCTTTCTGTCTCTGTCACTCTCAAATAAATAAATAAAAAGAAAAGAAAATGAAGTCTTTCTACTGCCATCAAGGAAAGAAAACAACCTTCTACTGATGGTTGAGGCCACAAAGCCCATGTAGTACATTTCTTTTCTCCTCCTTCCCTAGGCCTCCTAGCTCCTGTCTTCTGAAGTAAAATTCTCAAGACAGAAGCCATGTGACTTAGAAACGGGACTTAATTTAGAATACTTTTAATTACAATAATTCATAGGAAATTTTATACCAATATGCAAAATATGGGTGCGCTACTCAACAAACATGTACATAGTTATAGTGATTGGCCCCATTTTACCACCTGAATCTGCCTCAGTTTAATCCCAGCCAACTGACCGTCTCACAATGCTCTCTAGATGGACAATCACTTACTTCCTGCATTTTTCTTTTCTCCACCTTAACCCTATAAGTTTTTAAAGTATACCAAGTTTCTGGGCTGGAGAGATGTCTTAGTGGTTAAGGCGTTTGCCTGCAAAGCTGAAGGACCTTGGTTCTATTCCCCAGGACCCACGTAAGCCAGATGCACAAGGTGGCACATGCGTCTGGAGTTCGTTTGCATTGGCTGGAGGCCCTGGAGTGCCCCATTCTCTTTCTCTCTCCCTCTCTCACACAAATAAATAAATAAAAATAAAAGTAAAAGTAAAAAAAATGATCTTGTTAAAGTACACCAAGTTTCTGATAAAATTCTAAGAGTTTTACTTAGATCCAGCTGTATTGAGTAAAGAGTAAATTTATAACTGTCACCCCATTGTCCCTCCACTGCTAATGATACAATGAAACATGACATGGATGTGTAATAGCCATGGAACTCAACACCAATGCTAGAACTTGCCATAACATGAAATTTAATTAGGCTTTTCTGGCACATTTTTTTGAAATATAAAAAAATGTAAAAGTAAACACGATATACAGTATTTCAATGGTGTGGCTTTAAGCAAATGACTCCTCTACCTTTCTTATGCATGCTGTAGCCTAGATGATGGTAGAAATAGCACTGTTTCCCCACACCCTTTTTGAAGTGTGATTTTTTTTTTTTTTTGTTTGGTTTTTTTTGAGGTAGGGTCTCACTCTAGTCTAGGCTGACCAGGAACTTACTATGGAGTCTCAGGGTGGCCTCAAACTCACAGTGATCCTCCTACCTCTGCTCCCAAGTGCTGGGATTAAAGGCGTGCACCACTACGCCTGGCGTGAAGTGTGATTTTTTTTTTGGTTTTTCGAGGTAGGGTGTCACTCTAGCCCAGGCTAACCTGGAATTCACTATGGGGTCTCAGGGTGGCCTCGAACTCACAGTGATCCTTCTACCTCTGCCTCCCGAGTGCTATGATTAAAGGTGTGCGCCACCACGCCCGGCTCATAAAGTGTGATTTTTTATTTTTTTTTTAGGTTTTTTGAGGTAGGGTCTCACTCTAGCCCAGGCTGACCTGGATTTCACTATGGAGTCTCAGGGTGGCCTTGAACTCATGGCGATCCTCCTACCTCTGCCTCGCGAGTGCTGGGATTAAAGGTGTGCACCACCACGCCCGGCTCATAAAGTGTGATTTTTTTTTTTTTTTCCGAGGTAGGGTCTCACTCTAGCTCAGGCTGACCTGGAATTCACTATGGAGTATTAGGGTGGCCTCGAACTCACGGCAATCCTCCTACCTCTGCCTCCCGAGTGCTGGGATTAAAGGCGTGCGCCACCACGCCCGGCATGAAGTGTGATTTTTTAAAAGCTAGATCTTCTCTGCCATAGGTTCACTGCCACCGAAAAGGCCACTTTTTATTTTTTTATTTTTTTTTTTTATTTTTATTTTTTTTTGGTTTTTCAAGGTAGGGTCTCACTCTAGCCCAGGCTGACCTGGAATTCACTATGGAGTCTCAGAGTGGCCTCGAACTCACGGCGATCCTCCTACCTCTGCCTCCCGAGTGCTGGGATTAAAGGCATGCGCCACCACGCCCGGCTTTTTTTTTTTTTTTTGGGAAAAGGCCACTTTTACCTCTACTGCAACAACAACTTCGAGATTTGAACTCCTTGAAAGACCTGTCTATATTTGCTATGTCTAGCATTATCCCATTATCCCAACTTTTCATTGAAATTTCATTGAAATTCTTTAAACGACTTTAAAAAATAGGGAAAACAATAGCCATATACTTTTGACCTTGATCTAGTTATCATTTATTGATACCATTTTGTCAAATTGTGTCTCTTTCTCTCACATGTTCCCTCTCCATGAACTATTTTAAGCTTCAGGCATCATGTTAATTCATCTCCACATACTTATACAACTATCACCCAAGAACAAGGAATTTCCCTATACAACCTATGAAACTATCATCTACTTGGCAAAGATGATACCATAATACAATGTTATTTAATCTACAACCCACATTCAGACTTATCCCAGTTTCTTCTCTGAAAAAGAGGCACTGACTACAAACTTTAGTACTACTGTTGAGGCACATGCTTTGAGAAGGAGTCTCTGCTGCCTGGCTATGAACAGAAGGTGATACTTACTGCTTTAAGTTGTGTGGCGGACGGAATAGCAATCATGGTGAATGCCTTGCACTAACTCAACCTATTGTGCAAATGCTGTAGAAACTGAAGACCAGGAAGGCTGCCTTGGTGTGGTGTTGCTCACTGGCTAAACAGCAGGGCACATTTCCTCAAAGGTCTTGCTCAAGTCTACATAGTAGGTGAGATAAACTTGTAAAAATGTATATCTTCCTGCTTTGGAACAAAGCCTATTCTACTTTTAAATTACTTATTTATTTATTTGAGAGCGACAGACAGAGAAATAGGCAGATAGAGAGAGAGGGAGAATGGGCCCGCCAGGGCCTCCAGCCACTACTGCAAATGAACTCCAGATGCGTGAGGCCCCTTGTGCATCTGGCTAACATGGGTCCTGGGGAATCGAGCCTTGAACCGGGGTCCTTAGGCTTCATAGGCAAGCGCTTAATCACTAAGCCATCTCTCCAGCCCATATTCTACTTTTTTAAAAGTATTAGTTAAGGCCAGGCATGGTGGTGCACGCCTTTAATCCCAGCACTCGGAAGGCAGAGGTAGGAGGATTGCCGTGAGTTCGAGGCCACCTTGAGACTCCACAGTGAATTCCAGGTCAGCTTGGGCTAGAGTGAAACCCTACCTTGAAAAGAAAAAAAAAAAAAAAGTATTGCTTAAAGCCAGGTGTGGTGGTGCATGCCTTTAATCTCAGCACTTGGGAGGCAGAGGTAGGAGGATCACTGTGAGTTCAAGGCCAGCCTGAGACTACATAGTGAATTCCAGGTCAGCCTGGGCTAGAGCTACCATCATCTAGGCTACAGCATGCATACTACCCCGAAAAACAAACAAAAAATTACTGCTTAACTAAAACGTTAAAGTTAAACAGAAGCAAAAAGAAATGTAGAACTTTCTGCATTCCAAATACCAATTATTTTCATTTTAAGTAAAAATAAAATGTAGCACACAAATACTTAAATTTTTCCTGAATGAGCTCATATATGAAAAGGCTTCCTATTGCTGTCCAAAAGGCCTCTACTCTCCAGGTTCTCATCTTCCACTATGTCCTTCTAATCACTGAAGTTATGTTTCGAGCATTCTGGGGATCTGGTGGGTAGCTCAGTGGTAAACCTGTTGCCTAGTTTATGGGAGGTCTTGGTTTGAGCCCTAGAAAATACACTCACACACATGCACACATACATGCACACACAGAGAGAGGCTGGGGGGAGGGAAGGAGGAAAGGAATTCTGATTGTTAAAAGTTTCTAGCTCCTCAAACTAAGGCCCTAACATCACCAGCTATTCCATCTCTGCTGTCTCTGTGTTAATCTGAAACAATATCCCTGCTATGCCTGTCACAGGCTAGTCTCTTTCTGATACTAACTCCTAATCATCCTGAACAACCTGGCTCAAGAGCCACCTTCTCCCCACTGCCTGCTGGGAAAGTTAATCACCTGTTTTGTGCAGTTGAACCCTTACATATGTCGAGCCTGACAGTACAGATTCTACCCTTGTACTTATGTAACCATCTCTCCGATTCTGCAGAGGCTCTTGTAAGGACATGCCTTGTTAAGAAGTCTTTTTCCTACTGGCCAGCATGCCTTTTGGCATCAAGCTGGCGCTTACTATGTTCTTGCTGTAACAGAGTTGGCCACTGTCCAAAATAATGATTACCCAAGGCCAATGTGGCTTCCACTCAGAACTACACCAAAATTTCCACCAGCCACTTGTTCATAGTCATTTTCCTCCGGGCTAAGTAACGATGGGTGGGATGAATCAATTATGGAGACATGGATTTTAAACAACTCTAAACAGTGTCAGTAGAATCTTATTAAGGCTCAAAGCACAAGATGGAGGCCATACCTGATGCAGGAAAAGGGGCAGCGCCCTTGAGTCCATCTGCTCAACTTCACCACGAAGCAGTGAGAACAGAGGCTGCAGAGCTGCCTTCGGAGCTTCCGGGGGATCATTAGCGCTCACCTCAGCCTCTTCCCCACCAGCAGAGCAAGTGGCTGCACTCCGAGTCTTTTCTTGCATTAAAGGAATAGAATCTCCTACAGAAAGTAAAGAAAATGTCTGTCAGGAGAAATGACCATCATGGTGGAGCATGAAAATAAAATTAACCATATGGAAAAATAACTAGAGGGTCAAAGAGATTAAGTAACTTGTCAAAATTACAGAAGGTGTTGGAAGCAGTCTGTTTTCATTTTCTTTTATAAATCTGTCTTATAATGTTAGTGTGAGGATTAAATGAGACAATGTGGACAAGATCCACGTGTGCTATCAACCCTTAGCTTGAAAAGACTGCAATTAAACAGAAAATAAACACTAGAGAAATCATGAGTACTTGTTAACATGTTGTGAATAATAATGTACTAAAAGGTTTTTAACAATAAAGGACTAAGAAGGTAATAGGTAAATTTCAGTATTTTTCCATGATTTTCTCAAAGTAATTTTGATGTTGGTATTTTTTATGTTCTATGAGTATTACTAAAGCTTTGCTTGAAAAATATAAATGTTTCTACCAAACTCCTTCTATGAAGCCAGCATCACCCTGATACCAAAACCAGGCAAAGATAGAACAAAAAAAGAAAATTACAGACCAATCTCCCTCATGAACATAGATGCAAAAATTCTCAACAAAATATTGGCAAACAGAATACAAGAATATATCAGAAAGATCATTCACCCTGACCAAGCAGGCTTTATCCCAGAGATGCAGGGATGGTTCAACATACACAAATCTATAAATGGGTTGAAGGACAAAAATCACATGATCACCTCATTAGATGCAAAGAAAGCATTCGACAAAATCCAACATCCCTTCATGATAAAAGTCCTACAGAGACTGGGAATAGAAGGAACATACCTCAATATAATAAAGGCTATTTATGACAAGCCTACAGCCAACATATTACTAAATGGGGAAAAACTGGAAGCTTTTCCACTAAAATCAGGAACAAGACAAGGGTGTCCACTGTCCCCACTTTTATTTAATATAGTTCTGGAAGTCTTAGCCATAGCAATAAGGCAAGAGACATGCATAAAAGGGATACAAATTGGAAAGGAAGAGGTCAAGTTATCATTATTTGCAGATGACATGATTCTATATATAAAGGACCCTAAAGACTCTACTAGCAAACTGTTAGAGCTGATAAAAACCTACAGCCATGTAACAGGATACAAAATAAATACACAGAAATCAGTAGCCTTCATATATGCTAACAACAAACACACAGAGGATGAAATCAGAGAATCACTCCCATTCACAATTACATCAAAAAAAATAAAGTACCTTGGAATAAACCTAACCAAGGAAGTAAAGAATCTCTACAATGAGAACTTTAAAGCACTCAAGTGAGAAATTGCAGAAGACACTAGGAAGTGGAAAAACATCCCTCATTCCTGGATTGGAGGAAGAATCAATATTATGAAAATGGCAATCTTACCAAAAGCAATCTACACATTTAATGCAATCCCTATCAAAATTCCAAAGGCATTCTTCATGGAAATAGAAAAAACAATCCAAAAATTCATTTGGAATCACAAAAAACCTCAAGTATCTAAAATAATACTGATCTCGCCAGGTGTGGTGGCACACGCCTTTAATCACAGCACTTGGGAGGCAGAGGTAGGAGGATCGCCGTGAGTTCGAGGCCACCCTAAGACTCCATAGTGAATTCCAGGTCAGCCTGGGCTAGAGTGAGACCCTACCTCAAAAAATAAAAATAAAATAAAATAAATACTGAGCAACAAAAATAAGGCTGGTGGTATCACCATACCTGATTTTAACCTATACTACAGAGCCATAGTAACAAAAACAGCGTGGTACTGGCACAAAAGCAGACTTGTAGATCAATGGAACAGAATAGAGGACTCAAATGTAACTCCAGGGAGCTATAGCCACCTGATATTCGATAAAAATGCCAAAAATACTCATTGGAGAAAAGACAGCCTCTTCAGCAAATGGTGTTGGGAAAACTGGATATATATCTGTAGAAGCATGAAAATATTCTTCTCTTTCTCCATGCACAAGAATTAAGTCCAAATGGATTAAAGACCTTAACATCAGACCTGAAACTCTGAAACTGCTAGAGGAAAAAGTAGGGGAAACCCTTCAACATATTGGTCTTGGCAAAGACTTTCTGAATACAACCCCAATTGCTCAGGCAATAAAACCACAGATTAACCACTCGGACCTCATGAAATTACAAAGATTTTGCACTGCAAAGGACACGGTGAATAAAGCAAAGAGGCAACCTACAGAATGGGAAAAAATCTTCGCCAGCTATATATCTGATAGAGGATTAAGATCTAGGATATACAAAGAACTCAAGAAGTTAAATAATAAGGAATCAAACAAGCCAATCAAAAAATGGGCTATGGAGCTAAATAGAGAATTCTCAAAGGAAGAAATACGAATGGCATATAAGCATCTAAAAAAATGTTCTACATCCCTAGTCATCAGGGAAATGCAGATTAAAACTACGTTGAGATTCCATCTTACTCCTGTCAGATTGGCTACCATCATGAAAACAAATGATCATAAATGTTGGCGAGGATGTGGAAAAAGAGGAACCCTTCTACACTGTTGGTGGGAATGCAATCTGGTCCAGCCATTGTGGAAATCAGTGTGGAGGTTCCTAAAACAGCTAAAGATTGATCTACCATATGACCCAGCTATAGCACTCCTAGGCATATATCCTAAGGACTCATCTCATTTCCTTAGAAGTACGTGCTCAACCATGTTTATTGCTGCTCAATTTATAATAGCTGGGAAATGGAACCAAACTAGATGTCCCTCAACTGATGAGTGGACAATGAAGATATGGCACATTTATACAATGGAGTTCTACTCCGAGGTAAAGAAAAATGAAGTTATGAAATTTGCAGAAAAGTGGATGGATCTGGAAAGGATTATACTAAGTGAGGTAACCCAGGCCCAGAAAGCCAAGCGTCACATGTTCTCCCTTATATGTGGATCCTAGCTACAGATGATTGGGCTTCTGTGCGAGAAGGAAAAAACTCAGTAGCAGAGGCCAGTAAGTTAAAAAGGAGATAGAAAGGGAAGAGAAAGGAAGGGAGGAGGGCATTTATTAGGTTGGTATTGTATATATGTAAGTAGAAAGATTGAGATGGGGAGGGGATATGATGGAGAATGGAATTTCAAAGGGGAAAGTGGGGGGGGTACTACCATGGGATATTTTTTTATAATCATGGAAAATATTAATAAAAATTGAGAAAAAAATAGATAAAAACAAAAAAAAGTCCTACAGAGACTGGGAATAGAAGGAACATATCTCAGTATAATAAAGGCTATTTATGACAAAAAAAGAAAAATATAAATGTGTCAGTTGGGGTGGCACACGCCTTTTTCCCAAGACTCAGGAGGCAGAGGTAGAAAGATCACTGTGACTTTGAGGACACCCTGAGACTACATAGTGAATTCCAGGTCAGTCTGGGCTAGAGTGAGATCCTACCTCAAAAAACAAAAATAAAAATATAAATATAATTATGTTTTATGAATTAGCACTAATTTTTTTTTTTGCCAGGTAGGGGTTCACTCTAGCCCAAGCTGACCTAGAATTCACTCTATAGTTCCAGGCTGGCCTCAAACTCATAGCAACCCTCCTACATCTGTTCCGGAGTGCTGGAATTCAAGGTGTGAGCCACCATGCCTGGCTATAAATTTTTTTCTGATGCATAAGTGAATCACTAGAAAAGCTACATTTATAGTTACGGAAGAAAACCAAATCAAAACATGAATAACCACTTTCATTTCCCTTCACTATACTGCTATGCGTGAATCCACACAGCTGGCGAAAAAAAAAAAAATTCTACTTACCTTCCTCTGTTAAAACCAAGTGGCTTACAGCTAAAGCTACCCATTAAGCACATGGGCTGCTATGTATAAGTTCTCCAGACAGTGACAGGCAAATACGTAAGCCCTGGTTTAACTGAATACCTGTCAGCTTTATCAAGTCTAAAACAGAGACCACAGTTCACATATTTTGATTGAGACTTTAAGTGGTTTTGTTTGTTTGTTTTGTTGTTGTTGTTGTTTTGTTTTGTTTTCAAGGTAGGGTCTCACTCTGGTCCAGGCTGACCTGGAATTAACTATGAAGTCTCAGGGTGGCCTCGAACTCACTGTGATCCTCCTACCTCTGCCTCCCACGTGCTGGGATTAAAGGAGTGCACCACCACGCCTGGCTAAGGCTTTCAGTTTTTATACTTGCTATTAGCCAAGAGGACAAGGAGCAATTTTAATTAATGAAAAAGATTATTTGCAATAACTTTGGGTCACAGATTAGTGGAATTACCTTGACTTTGATAGCTGATTCTCTCTGTCATGCCTCCTGAATTCTGTCAGTCTTTCCACATTCATGCAGCTTACAGTCTACCCCTGATGGCTGTTGAGAGGCACTTTGTAGAAGACTATCCTTTAATGACTTTTACCTTAAAACTAAGACTGCACCATGATGCTCAAGCTCCCTTTTGTAATCTAGCACTGGCCTGCCATCAGGGAATGTAGCCAAGATATGAGCATTTAACTTCAGGCTAAGGGACCACTTACAGGCAAAAATCCCACAGTTGGTACTTTAGGTAGTAAGTAATCAAGAGAATGAAGCCCACTCACACAATAGCGGCATGACTGTTACAGGAATAGCCAACTGCTCTCTTATTGGATTTGAGGCCACCTCCACGGGGAGGAATTCATGCCTGGTACTGAAAAACCTGGTTAAAAGCCTAGGGCTGGGAAGGTCTAGGCCTAGGAGTAAAGCTACTGCTGTAGTGGGACTAAGTGGACATGTTGTGCCCATCAACTTGCCCTCTAAATATTTATGGTCAACATTTTGTGCATGTATAAACATTGTCAATTGAAAAAAAAAAAAACGAAAGAGAGAAACCCCAGAGCCGGGCGTGGTGGCGCACGCCTTTTTAATCCCAATACTCTGGGAGGCAGAGGTAGGAGGATCAGAGTGAGTTCCGAGGCCACCCTGAAACTACACAGTGAATTCTAGGTCAGCCTGGGCCAGAGTGAAACCCTTCCTCAAATAAATAAATAAATAAACAAATAAAGAAGAAAGAAAGAAAGCCCCGATGAAGTACCTAAGTCAGTATATCCAATCTTACTTAACCACGGAACCCTCTGTGTGGTCTCATATACTGTTAACAGCAAACACGAAGGTCATTAAACTGAAAACAGAGTTTCGGTTCTAAGCCAACCAAAATCCAATTCAACATAAAACAAACGAAATTTGAACTTAATCAATCAGAAACTACAACCATACGATATTTAAATAAGGCAAGAACCTTGCTTTAGTTAGTCAAATAATTTTAAATTGTTTTTCAAGGTAGGGTCTCACTCTAGCCCAGGCTGGCCTCGAACTTGCAGTGATCCTCCTACCTCTGCTTTGTTTTGTTTTTGAGACAGGGTCTTACTGGGTAATTCAGGCTAGCCTAGAACTGGCTATGCAGCCTGATTTGGCCTCACACTTGAATCCTTCTGACCTGGGTCTCCAGAGCACAGGGTTACATTTGCCACACCTGGCTGAAGTTTCTCTTTTGCTTCCGTATTCAGTTTTCAAGTCTTAATGCTCACATAGTAGAGTGGAGCTCTCTGAACTTCTGCTGATTCTGCATGCTGCCCAGCCCATCAACTGTTCTTTATGCAGATAAATTCTGTTAAATTAAAAATATATGTATCACAGACAATTTCAGGGTACCTGCAAGAGGTTGCACAGAAGGCAGCAAGGCATAGGTAAAGACAGTGGCAACCATTATACTTGTGATGGGGACAGCAGTGACATAAGCTTTAATGATGGGCATGGGTAGGCATGGGGAAGAACTAGGAAAGACTTAGCACGTTTTTTAAAAACTTTTTTTGTTCTTTTTTAAAATTTATTTGAGAGCGACAGAGAGAGAGAGAGAGAGAGAGAGAGAGAATGGGGGCGCCAGGGCCTCCAGCCACTGCAAATGAACTCCAGACACGTGCGCCCCCTTGTACATCTGGCTAACGTGGGTCCTGGGGAATTGAGCCTTGAACCAGAGTCCTTAGGCTTCATAGGCAAGCACTTAACCGCTAAACCATTTCTCCAGCCCGACTTAGCAGGTTTTAAATATTGTACATCAGACTACAGGTACACCATTTCATACGTCAGTCTTAGGAAAAAAAAACTTGCCTTTGTTTATGCTATTCTCTTAGCCTAGAGAGATCATGAGCTTTTAGAAGTCAGGTGAGTGAGTCAGTACAGTAACTTTAAGAGTTAGCACAGAGCTTGACACAGAACCGGGGGAAAAATGCTAGTAAGGGCTGGAGAGATGGCTTAGCGGTTAAGGCGCTTGCCTACGAAGCTTAGGGACCCAGGTCTGATTCCCCAGAACCCACGCAAGCCACATGCACATGGTGGTGCCATGCACCTGGAGATCGTTTGCAGCAGCTGGAGGCCCTGGTGTGCCATTCTCTCTCTCTGCTTCTCTCTCTCCCCCAAGTAGATAAATAAACAAATATCTTTTAAAGTGCTAGTAAGTATCACAGAGGGTGTCACATCCTATATCCACTGTATCACAACAACTCTATGTAGCAAATATTAGAAACCACAGATGAAGCAACCGAAAACCACCAGAGATCCAGTAAGATCACTGGCCCTGACGCCAAGCCGCCCAGGTCTGAGTCCTACTGCTTAACAGCTCTGTGACTTGGGGCAAGTCAGTCAGTCTGTTTAAACCTTCCTTTCCCCTTCCCTTAGGTGAGGTTGCCTCTACTCTCACGGGGCCTCTGCTGTGACATTATATTTAAGTAAGAAATACTATCTGCTTATTCATAATTCTGCTCCTTATTCCACATGTGTGCCCTGATTTTGGAAGAAAGGTAGTAGAAAACAAAACTACTTCTACGGCTTTTATAAATGCTTTCTTTAAACAAAGTGTTCAAGGAGAAATGATGCGTTCACTGCACTGAGGCTAGATCAAATAAAGAATCTGAAAGTTACATTAACGTTGAGACAGTTACAGAAACCAAACTCTACCACTTAAAAACAGCCTCCCTCTTTTTCGTGTTTTGTCTTGCTGAGTGAGGCTGCAGGCGGAACCATCCTGCAGAAACACGGCTACCAGCGTGCTCGGAGAAGGAGCACGTGCAGGCGCTGTCTTGCGGCAAGTCTTGGCAAGTCAACAGCAAAACAGTGTTCCTTGAAACACACTTGAAAACTGAGCAAAATCAAGTGTGGTGGTTTGAATCACATGGCCCCCATAACTTATGTGTTTTGAATGCTTGGTCCTCAGTTGGTAGCAATTGGAGAGGTGGGGTCTTGCTGGAGGAGGTGTGTTTCTGAGGGTGGGCTTTGGGATATTTTAGCCAGCTCCTTCTTGCCAGAGCTTGGCTCACTCTTGCTGCTATCCTCCACCTACTGAGGCAAGAAGTGTTGTCAACCTCTGTTCCACTATCCTTTTGCTGCCATCATGAAGCTTTCCCTGCAGACTGTAAGCCAAAGTGGCTGTAATAGAAAGAGTATAAAGTAACAGAGATTGAAGTGAGATTGTCTAGTGTGCCTTGTATGAGCCACGACACTGGGCACATTACTTAATCTTCCTATGCCTCAGATTCCTCATCTATAAACATAGGCTAAGGCTGGAGAGAAGTGGTTAAGGTACTTGCCTGCAAAGCCAAAGAACCTGGGTTCAATTACTCAGTACCCATGTAAGCTAGATGCACAAGGTGGCCCATGCATCTGAATTTCATTTGCAATGGCTAAAGGCCCTGGTGCACCTATTCTCTCTGCTTTTCTCTCTCTCAAATAAATAAAATAAAATTAGGACTATGGTAAAGACTACCTGAGATAATCCACATGATTTGGCAACTAAGAGCTAGACATGGTGGTATATCCTTGTAATCCCACTGCTTGGGAGACTAAAATAGGAGAATCATGAGTTCAAGGCAAGCCTAGGCTACATAGTAAGTTTCAGGCCAGCCTGGGCTTTGAGACACTGTCTCAAAAAGTCTAAAGGAGGCGCCAGGCATGGTGGCACACACCTTTAATCCCAGTACAAGGGAGGCAGAGGTAGGAGGATCGCCGTGAGTTAGAGGCCACCCTGAGACTACTTAGTGAATTCCAGGTCAGCCTGGGCTAGAGTGAAACCCTACCTCGAAAAACAAAAAAACAAAAACAAAACAAAACAAAACAAAAAAACCAAAGGAATAGAGGAAAACTTATCAAGCTATAATCAAAGTAAATATGTCCCTAACACTGAGTTTGAAAGACTGAATCTCTCTCCCTACTTTCTCCCGTCCCCATGATTGTTTTTTTACAAAGAAACACAAGGGCTGGGGAGATGGCTTCATCTCTAAAGTGCTTGCCACACAAGCATGAGGACTTGAGTTCTGATCCCCAGGACCCACACAAAAAATGGGTACGGCAGCATGCACCTGCAATCCTAGTGCCAGGGAGGCAGACACAGGAAAATCTCTGGGGCTGACTGACTAGCTTATCTAGCTGACTCAGTGAGCTCCAGGTTCAGTGAGAGGACCTCTGTCAATAATAAGGTGGACAGCAATCGAGGAAGACAACTAAAGTCAACCTCTGGCCTCCGCATGCATGCACACACGTTTGCACACATATCCACACACACATGCACCCACACACACACATGTAAACACACACATACACACATGCAAAAACCACCAGAAGAGCAAACATTTCACCCATTTTGAAATATATAATTCAGTGGTACTAAATATATTCAGTGTTATGCAACCAAAGCCAATATACAATTCCAAACGTTTTCACCATCCCAAAACAGAAACTCTGTATCCATTATACAGTACCATTCCCCTCCCTCTCTGGCCTTGAGACATGTAATCAACTTTCTGTTGGTATCGATACCCATTCTATGATCCTCATATAAATGGAATTATATATTAGGTATCTTTTTGTCTAGTTTATTTCACTTACCATGTCAAGGGTTATCCACACTGTAACAAATATGACTATCATTAGCTTTTTCTTTTTTTTTCTCTTCAAGGTAGGGTCTTGCTCTAGCCCAGGCTGACTTGAAATTCACTATGCAATCTCAGGGTGGCCTTGAACAGCAATCCTCCTACCTCTGCCTTTCAAGTGCTGGGATTGATGTGTGTGCCACTATGTCCCGCAATTATTAGCTTATAAAGCTGGACTCTGTTCCACTCTTACCTCAGCCTCCCAAGTGGTGGGATTAAAGGCGTGTGCCACTGCTGTTTTAAGACTTAAATATTTTTGTAGGGTTTTTTTTTTTCTCTCTACCTCTAAAACAGAGACATTATTGCTTCCCAAAGAAAAGTTGGTTCAAGTTTCTACATCAATGGCATACTTACCTAAAAAATGCTACTACATAAAAAATACTCCAAGGCTCAGGGAACACTGAAGAAGAGGGGCTGAAAAAATGTAAAAGCCACAGGGTGTTAAGGAGTGTTCTGATGTACTGTCTCCCCCCACCCCGTAGACTTACTGGTCCATACAGGACTCCACAGTGAATACAGATAACCCACTGAAAAGAGCCCTGAGTGGGGAGGGGAACAGGGGGGTATACAACTCAATGGAAATAGCCATTAGTCACTATACCATTAGGCAAAATGTTCAGATAAAAAAAGTTTTCAATTAAAAAACAAATATAAGCCAGGCATGGAGGCACACACCTTTAATCCCAGCACTTGGGAGGCTGAGGTAAGAGGCTCACCATGAGTTTAAAGCTATCCTTGGCTAGAGTGTGACCTTGCCTGGAAGAAAACAAACAGAAATACAACACAGTAGTCTCTGCACTTAATTACATGCTTCTGGATACAATTTTTGCTCTGGAAGCCCTAGAATTAGAGGGTTTTAAGGAACATAAGTGGAATGGCAGACAGGCAGTGCCTGCTTCCATGTCTCCATGGACCTAACCTGGCTGGGCCACCTGAAAGGCTGACACAGGTACCTATCTTGGAGTTGCCTAATTGAGAAGCCTTTCTGAGCAGAAAAGTAACGGCACTGCTAGAAAATACTGTCAGGAATCAAACACACACGCACGTACATGGCTGGGTTACAGAATGATATGTAAAGCCAGAAAGGAAGCAACAGGAATAAAGCTTCCTTGGGAAACGAGGCATTCAAAAGTGCTTGCTTGGGTGAGCAGGTTTCCAGAAAAGATGCCTGCTTTGAGAAAACCTGAAAAGACCCTGAACGTTCACCCCTGGAGAATCTAGAAGTTCAGCAGTGCAAGCAGGAAGTGACGGCTGAGGCAGAATTATAAGCAGCTTGGCTATGTTAAAGGAGGACCTGAGCCCAGTGCAGACCAGGAAAGGATCCCAAGCTAAGAAAGCCCTCCAGGGTTACCAGCACTGCAAGACTAACGCCCACTATCCCTGAACAAAAATCATAAGGAAGCACTGTAGAACAGCCCACGTGAGGAATGAAACCAAGTGACAGAAAACATCCCTGAGGAAGGCTAAATATCGGATTCACCAAAGAATTCAAGTCAACTGACTTAGATATGCTCCAAGAGCTAAATGAAGCTCAGGATAAGGAAGTAAAGGGAATCGGGAGGATGAGCAAGAGCTAAGTGAGAACACGGGAGTCTGACAGCAGACAAGGGAAGGGAGGACCGGAGGGGAAGGAGTACGGAGGTTCTGCCTGGGGTGATAAACGTTTCAGAAATTGTGGCAACGACTACATTATGAATATAATTAATGCCACTGAGTTAACACAATTGCATCGAACAATGAGTGCTTATGAGATAGGATAGAAAGACAGGGACAATTAGTGGGACATGGGAAGAAAAAGGAGCTCTTCAAATAAAAAAAAAAACAAAAACCTCCAACTCCACGTTGCAGAGGCTTGTCCTAAAACTCCTTTCCACGGCGAAGCCCAGGCTCCAGTGTTGCCCAGCGGGAGGATAAGGGAACCCCTCAGGCTGCTGTATTTCTTCCCTGTCACCACTGACAATTAGAAGGGCAAGTTTATGCTATGTTTTACTGCAATTAGGAAATAGTAAAAGAGAAAAGGCCTTTCAGTTCTGTGATTTTATGTAATGATTCTCTGAGTCACTGTGTAACTTAATTCTTCAAACTGCCTGGCCCATGAGGCTGGGGTCTGTGTCAGCCATCATCCTGCAAGGCCGACCAGAGGTAAGCTGCAACCCACGGCCATTCGCCTCCGCTGCTGCGCGCTCTGTCCTGGCTCCCGTCCTGCCTCACACTTCTTCACTCTACGCTGCTGGCTAATACTGGAAAGATGAGAGGAGCGTGCTCCCTATTTAAATTTTGTCAGTCACTGTCTTAAACACACTGATGTGGCGAAAAAGAAAATACTCCTTCTTCTTCCTCAACACTAGCCACTAGCAGTACGAGTAAGATAAATGTGAAACAGAGACACAGTCCTTCTGACCTGACCTGGGGTCAAAGGGATGCATTATGTAATTATGGCATAACTACCCCCTTGTTCCACGTGGCACCCTCTCCTCCCATGCCCTCTGGCTACAGCCTCTGCTTTCAGACTGAGCCAGGCAGGACTGTGGTTAAGAGGTTAGGCTGGGTCATGCCATGCTATTAACCCAGGCAATAAGGGAATGGCAAAGGATACAGAGGGTGACACATACAGTGCACTCAGAGTGGCAGCACTGTTCTGCTGGGTGTGTAGCTCCAGGTCAATGCAGGGTGAAAAGACAGGAACTGCTACGGGGCGTTAGTCTAGTGGCACAATTCTGCTGTCCTTGAACTCACGGGTGATTCTTCTGCCTCTGCCTCCTGATTGCTTAAGACTATAAGTGTGCTGGAGTTTAGGGGACATCTGGACAATTACTGCTAACACTGGACTACCGTGAAGGACAGGACTCAGTGCGGCTGAGGGAACACACGTCTCCTTGGCTGAGTTCTCTGGAAGTGCGGTCACGGCAGACTCTGGAGAGCGCTGTGCACACCTTCCAAAGAACAGCCTCATTCTCCTCGGACAGATGTCACAAAGGGCGCTTTCCCTGGGCAAAAGGAGCAAGTCCTTTTTATAGCTTGTTTGCTTTGCTCAGCACTCCAGGAGCTAGGGCTCCACTTACTCATTAGAAATGTTCATAAATCAGAGTAAGCCACAGCCTAGATCTATGAGCCTGCCTCAGTATTGCCTCCAGCCAGACGATCTTGTTTATTTTCTCCTTTCGATATAAAGGGCTCATTACACCAGACACACTGTATCCTAAGCTCAAAATTAAGATTTTACAGATACACGGGGGATTTGAGAAAGCATTTCACAAAGTGAACTTCATGAAGCTCCAAAGGAATTCATACACGTCTGCCAATGAGAGGGGCACAGGCCAGGCCAAGGTCAGTCTCCAGGTCCCTCGGCCCTGAAGTGAAGCAGCTAATCCACGGGCAGCTGCCCCTTTCCGTCGCCCTTCCTCTCCATTACCAGTGCGTGCTCCCGGCTGTTTGCATGTGAGAGTCACTGCACAACTGGCACACCCAAATATGACTGGGATTGGGATTCCAAATTATGTAAAATATGCCAATTAGCACCAATGTTGGGAAGCCCTCATTTTCCTCTTAGAAGTTTGATTAGACATTTTACACTCTAACACATCTTATTAAAAACTAAAAATATGCAAGGGATTTGCCCCAGCATGCAATTTCTTATGCCATTCTTACGGGGTTTTTTTAATGCTTTAATTCTTAAACTTCTTATCCAGGTCAACAAACAACTCAAGAACCACAATTTCATGTGAAATCAACACAGAACTTGTCCATCACCAGCACACTAGCTTTGATAAGATCAAGGTGGCTAAACTTTACCACATTTTGAGTTTATTCCAAGAACACTGAATTTATCAGCTATCAAATGGAAAATACTTTGTGGTTCTCCAGGACGAAGGTAAACAAAACTCTCAAACTTATGTGACCTTATATGAAAATATATAATCTACCTATTTGATAAAAATATGTAAATTTAGCCAGGCGTGGTGGTGCACGCCTTTAATCCCAGCACTCGGGAGGCAGAGGTAGGAGGATCGCCATGAAAACGTAACTGCCATCACTATCAGAGAGCCCTTGCTTGCCTCAAACCTAGACCCTGGTGTCCTCTGGACAGCCTCTAAGCGGGCCCCAGTGACCCCTCACCTCTTGGGAAGCCAACCTCCTTGACAACTGTGAATCGACTCACTTTTCTGTAGCCACAGAGCTCACACTGGCCTAAGTAGAGACCCCCAGCATGCTTGTATAGATTACTGCCAAAGCCCCTCACCTGGTTCCACCATCTCTAATCCTGGATGCCCCAACTCACTGGCACACTTTAGCTCATGTCATGTCACTGTCCTGGTCAAACCCATGAGTAAAGTCCATGTTTGTTTGTTTTCAAGGTAGGGTCTCACTCTAGCCCAGGCTGACCTGGAATTCACTATGTCATCTCAGGTGGTCTCGAACTCTTGGTGATCCTCCTCCTACCTCTGTCTCCCAAGCGCTAGGATCAAAGGCGTGCGCCACCATGCCCGGCTCCAAACTGGTTTTTAATAATACAAAATATTTACAACCTGGACCATGTTAATTTTCCAAGCTTCAGGCACCATACTCTGCTATTTCTCCTCAGCTCACCCAGCCTTTCTTTTTACTTTCCTCTGGCCAAGGTAAATATGAAGAGCTGCCAACACACAGGATACCTCTTCTTGCCTTCCGGGCCACTCTGACATCTTTCCTCCTTAGCCCCATCTACTTTATGTGACTTGTACATACCTGTCCTATCTTAGCTTAGATACTAATTCCTCCTGGAAGCTTCGACAACTCTTCTGGACAGTGCATTTCCATAGCCACAGACTTGCTTATCTGTTATAACTCTCATTATTTTTTTACTTGCTTATTACTTCTCCCTCACTTGAACACATGAAATTGAAAAGTGGGTTCACAACAGTTGTATACTGCTTGGGATTCGAACCTCAATAAATACCTGCCAACTAAGTAACCCTGCAGGGCTCTACAAATGAATATGATAAAAAATCATAAAGTATAGAATTCTTTTGGTATATAAAACCATCATTACTATAACTTAATTAAAATCTTGTCATGGGGCTGGACTGATGACTTAATGCTTAAGGCGCTGGCCTGCAAAGCCAAAGGACCTAGATTCAATTCTCTAGGACCCATATAAGCCAGATGCATAGGTGGCACATGTCTAGAGTTTGTTTGCAGTGACTGAAGGCCCTGGCGCACTCATCTATCTGCCTCTCTCTCCCCCTGCCCCTAGCAAATAATTAAGTTAAAAAAAAAAAAAGTCTTGTCACGATGGGAAGAATAAAGGCTCCCAAAAGCGACTAACAAAAGTTCTCTCACATTGCAAAGAGGAACTAAAGCAACAGATGGAAAAAGGCTGCTATAGTAGTTGGCATCCAGCCTCTGCTCATGCCATGCTTTCCCATGCCATCATGAAGCTTTCCCTCAAGCCTGTAAAAGCCAAAATAAAAACCTTTCATCAGCTGCTTTTAGTCTGGGGCTTTGTCCCAGCAATGAGAAGATAAATTACAACTGCTGCTCATCAGCTGTTTTTGAAGAGGGCAGGTTGTGCTCGATTACCTGGGTGGGCCCCATGTGATGACAAGAGTCCTTAAACACAGAAGGAGACAGTAGAGTCAGTGACATAGTATGAATACTACAAGCCATTAGTGCTGTGAAGATGGAGGAAGGAACCATGTGTGATACTGGAAGCTGGAAAGGTAGGGAACTGACTCTCCCATGGAGACTCTAGAAGAATGTGGTCCTGCTGACAAGCTTTAGCCACAGCAAGGTCAGACACCTGATTTACAGAACTGTAAGGGGAAATCTGTTATGGAAAAATCAATTTTTTTAAAAAAAGAATACTTTTCAAGATGGGACTTTTTTTTTTCCTCTAAAGAAACCTTAAAGTTTCTTCTGGTTCAAAACTGATCTGACCATATAAATCAGGGACATTTGTTTTACTCATATGAAGAAGATGGCTTAGCCCGGCCGTGGTAGCACACGCCTTTAATCCCAGCACTCAGGGAGGCAGAGGTAGGAGGATCACCATGAGTTCAAGGTCACCCTGAGACTAAACAGTGAATTCCAGGTCAGCCTGAGCCCTACCTTGAAAAGCTGAAAAACAAAACAAAATCAAAAAAAGAAAGAAGAAAGAAAGAAAGAAAGAAAAAGAAAAGAAAAGAAAATGGTTATCTTTCAGAGAAGGTGTGATCAGTTGATCTAGCTCTCAAAGAAGGAAGCATAAAGAGAGGCTGGTATTTTTGCATGTCAGTTTCCAAAGAACTCTATGTTAAAAGACTTAGACCACCTATTAGGGGCAGAGGTAAGATAAACCAGGACTTTGGAAGCTTGTGCATAATCAATAAGGGAGTAAAATGTCTTTTACCAATATACTGAACACAGCTCTATCAGTACTCCTACAGGGCCTCAGCCAGGGAGTTTCAGGTTTTAGTTTGAATGCACCTAGGGTATGGTATAGACTCCAATATTGCCAAGTTCCCCCCCCACCACCACCACCAATTTTAACTACCTCAATACTGGCCAGAACTCCAACAAAGATGTCAGCCAGCTCATTCCACCAGGCACTTGAGTTTGGAGGCCAGTTAGAAAGGTTCATCTGTGGTCACAGCCAGCTACGTAAGATGCAACTATGCCTTGGGGATTCATTCATGGATGACAGCATCCACTGGTTGTCATTTTAGGAATCAGTAACATGCCAGCAAGCATGTCATACCTAACATTAAATTAAACTGAAATTGTTTCTAGGAATACTCGTTAGAGGAGTGGGGTAGTGATAAGAAAGCCTCAAGATCCCAGGGCTGCTGGTGTGGCCCTATGTTCAATCCTCAGTACCACAAAAATGAAATCATACCATCCTAAGACTTAGAAAGAGTACTGACAAAAGACTTACGACAGCCAGGCATGGGGGCGCATGCCTTTAATCTGAGCATTTGGGAAGCAGTGGCAGGAGGATCCCTATGAATTCAAAGCCAGCCTGAGACTAATTCCAGGTTAGCCTGGGCTAGAACAAGACCCTACCTTGGAAAAAAATAAAGATAAAAAAGATGTAAGTCAATGTAATTTCTTAATTTTGCTGAACTGTCCAAGACTTGCCACTCAAAAAGCTACTCTGTGAAAAACACAATCACAACTACCATTTTTAAGTGCCTGTTTCTAGCTGGGTATTTTATAAACTTCTTTACACAATGGGATGCTCCTTCTCAGGATGTGTAGTATCAGCTTCCTGACAGATATGGAGACAAGGAAGATCAAATAAGTAGGACCAGGAAGAGCCAAGCTTCAAATCCAGAGGTCTTCTCCCTACACTAGCCTGACTCCAGGCCACAGATCCACTTCCAAGGCTTGTCTTCCTCTACCTTTGAGCCCTCCTTGCCATCACCCAGCTGCACACACTGTGAAGACCACCAGTGAAACCAGACAGGGCACTGAATGTGGCAGGTCAGTTTAGAAGAGTCTCCCTTTCTTAGTTTCCACGGACTGTCTATCTCAGGTTCTGGCCATTTGTTGAACTTTTCTATCAAATGCTTAGACTCCACGGTTACTACTGCTGAGTAAATACCTAAATTGTTACGGCAACCATCAGACAATTTGAACTTGTCCCTCACAGCCATGTAAGATTTATGAGCTATTGGTTGCCATGGGCCGAGGGAAGGGAGGAATGGGGAGGACTGCTAACGTATATGTAGCTTCTTTTCAAGGGGATAAAAGATTCTAGAACTCATTACTGGTGATGGTTACACAACCCTGTCACTATAATAAAACCACTAAACTGAACATTTTAGAAAGGTACACTTTATGACATGTTAATTGTATCTTAATAAAACTGGCTATAATTAAAGTCAGATATTAACAAATGTTGGCAAAGATACAGTGAAATTCACACGCTTGTGGTAGGAATATAAATTGATGTGGCTGCCCTGGAAAGCAGACTGGCAGGTCCTTGAAAAGTTACACACAATGGGATGGGAGATGTTCGGTCGATAAAGAGCTTGCATGCAAGAGTGACAACCTGATTTCAGATCCCAGCACCATGTAAAGCTGGGCACTACAGCACAATGCGTCTACGGTAAGAACAGAGGCAGAGACAGGAGAATGGGCCTGAAGCTCCCAGATCAGCTATCCTGGCAAACACAACCACGAACACAGACTCTGCCTCACACAAAGTGGATTAGACTCTGCTCTCCAAATGCACACCAGGGCAAGTGTGTACCCCCACTCACACATGAACACCAATCCAACACAACGAAAAAGCATCACTCATTACAGACAAAAGTACAAACAAGCCAGGCCTGAGCCAGGTGTGGTGGCGCATGCCTTTAATCCCAGCACTTGGTAGGCAGAGGTAGGAGGATCGCCTTAAGTTCGAGGCCACCCTGAGACTCCATAGTGAATTCCAGGTCAGCCTGGGCTAGAGTGAGACCCCCACCTGGAAAAACCAAAAACCAAACAAAAAAACAAAAACAATAAAAACAACAACAAAGAAGCCAGGCCTGTAATCCCAGCATTTGGAAGGCTGAGGTAAAGAACTGCCTTGAGTTTGAGGTCAGCCTGGGCTAGAGTGAGACTCTTCCACCAACAGAAAAAAAACAAAAAACAAACTTCTACTGTATGACTCCATTGATACAGAATGCCCAGAGGAAGCAAAAGACAGAGAAAGAGAGAGAGACAGCAGATTAGTAATGGAGAGAGAGAGAGAAAACAAAAGCAGATTAGTAATGGTGTAATGCCCTATAGCTGAAAGGACAGGTACTGGGTGCCCCCCCCGCCCAGATAGTGCTTTACTGTGTAGCAACCACTTCCAGCTAGGTTTATGCCTTGAATGATAGCTTAAACAATAAATCAATTTATATACACATGGCACTGATATTATCATCTGTTTACCCTTAGATCTTCAAAGAAAAATACATTTATATCCTTCAACAAAAATGATACATTTTAAGTCAACAAGGAAAAGGCAAAAGAATAGGAAGAGTCAATTGAGTGACCCTTACTGGAGGCTAAATTAAGAGTTATAGCCAGCACTGGGAAGATAGCTCAGGAGTTAAAGGTGCTTGCTTGCAAGGCCTACTGGCCTAGGTTCAATTCCCCAGCCACCAATGTAAAGCCAGACTTTGCAGTACCAAGAGACCCTGGTGTGCCCATACACACAGAAATAAATAAATAAATACCTGTTTTTAAAAAGTGTGGTGTTTGATTTAGGTGTCTCCCATAAACTTAGGTGTTCTGAATGCTAGGTCCCCAGCTGATGGCAATATGGGAATTAACACTTTCTGCAGGCAGTGTATTTTGAGGTGGGCTTATGAGTGTTATAGCCAGTTTCTTCTTGCCAGTGTTTGGCACACTCTCCTGTCGCTGTTGTCCATTTGACGTTGGCCGGGAGGTGATGTCCACCCTCTGCTCATGCCATCAATTCCCCCTGTCATCATGAAGCTTCCCCTCAAGTCTGTAAGCCAAAATTAACAGTTTCTTTTTCCACAAGCTGCTCTTGGTTCAGGGTATTTTCTGTCAGCAATGCGAACCTGACTACAACAGTTAATTTGGTACCAAGAAATAAGATCATTTCTGCTAGACACCTAAGTGTGTGCCTTTTGGAGCTCATTTTGAGGAAGGAATATGAAAAAATTTAAAATCTTGGCCTAAGAGATACTTTGCAGTACACCTTGATGGACTATTCTGGTCAGAGTTAAAAGACCTGAATGCAGTATGAATTATGGATTATGAGGTTTGGCTTATGAGGGTGAGAAATAGCTTTGCTTGGACTGGGCTAGAGGCAGTTTGTGTGAGAAGCTTGTTGTTACACCCATGTCCTGAGAACCTGTGCAGGATTGCATTGCGTAGAAATGGACTGGTGTGAGCAGAAGGATATGGCACATAAATGAAACTTTTGGGTTGAAACTTCTGCCTATTCAGCTGCAATCTTATGAGAGATTACAACCATTGAGATTGAGGACCCTGGCCTGCACTGGGACAACAGGAAAAATGCAGTCTTTTGAAGCGAACTGAATGCTGAAGGAGTGTCCTGTTCTTCAAAGTGTGCTTTATTCACCCCTGGATAACAAATTGGCAGCCCTCCTGGTATTATGGAGTATAACAAATGCAGGAAAGAAAGGGTCACTGAATTTGCAACATGGTCTTGTATTTTGGTAATGGCCATGGGCAGTGTGAAGGAGGCTTGCTGGAATATGGAGACCCAATGGAGTCATGAGGATGAACCATGGGTTGCAGTGGAGACCCAGTGGAGATGCCAGGACTATGGGACTGCCAAGGAGAGCTGCTGGCACTGGGTGACGTTTTCCAGGACTGTGAGTAGCCTAGCTGGAGGGGCGGAATTGGGACTCCAGAGATTTGTTGCTGGTTAGAATTATTGGATTTGAAGACTTGTCACTGACTAGAGTTGTTGGACTTGGAGCTGCAGAGTTTGATGTTTGCCCTGGTGGTTTTAAATCTTGTATTGGTTGAGTATTTCTTTGCTAAACCCAATACCATCTTTTGCAGTGTGAATGTTTATTCTGTGCCATTGTTTGTTTTTTTTTTTTCCCCATTGGGACTGTGGAAAGGTTTGAATATCACTGGGATTGATAAAAACTATGGGGACTTTTTTAAATTTATTTGAGATTGACAGACAGAGAGAGAAAGAGGCAGACAGAGAGGGAGAATTAGTGAGCCAGGGCCTCCAGGCACTGCAAAAGAACTCCAGATGCGTGCGCCCCCTTATGCATCTGGCTAATGTGGGTCCTGGGGAATTGAGCCTCGAACCGGTCCTTAGGCTTCACAGGCAAGTGCTTAACTGCTAAGCCATCTCTCCAGCACACCATGGGGACTTTTAAAGTTGGATGAATGCATTGCATTTTACATCATGTTTATTTATCAGGTTATGGGGGCCAGGGGCATCATGTGGTGATTTGATTCAGGTATCCCCCATAAACTTAGGTGTTCTGAATGCTAGGTCCCCAGCTGATGGCAACTTGGGAATTAATACTTTCTGGAGGCAGTATACTGTTGGGAGCACACTTATGGATGTTATAACCAGCTTCCTCTTGCTAGTGTTTGGCACACTCGCCTGTTGCTGTTGTCCATCTGATGTTGGCCAGAAGGTGATGTCCACCCACTGTCATTTTCCCCTGCCACCACGGAGCTTCCCCTTGAGTCTGTAAGTAACATAAATCCTTTTTTCCCACAAGCTGCTCTTGTGTGCATGTTTTCTGCCAGCAATGAGAACCTGATGGCAACAAAAGTTACCTTATAAAATAAGGATTTGTTCGCAGAAATATAAGGTTTTTTTTTTTACTTTTCTCCAAATGTAAAAGAACAAGAGAAAAACAGGATGTACAGAGATGGACTACATTCCTGCATTCTAATGCTCTCCCCACTGAGCTCTTCAGCTGAGCTGTAACTACGTTTCTAATCCACCAGAGAGGAGGGGGCGTTCCACTTGCTCACCAGAGCCTCGTGCAACATGGTTGGATTTGTTGGAAGAGACCCCCAGGGAATCCCAACCTATGGCATGCCAGAACTTTTCAGGTCAGGATGTTTCTGACCAAAAATAATCACAGGCTGCCTTTTCCTATGAGTGCCTGGTGACTCTGGTACAAGTCTATAAACTAGCTGTAAACTAACTACCAAACTATATGTCAAATGAGAAATACTCTGAATCACTTTGTAACCAAAGAAATACAGATATTAAAACCAGCTGCTGGGCTGGGGAGATGGCTCAGCAGTTAAAGGTGCTTGCTTATAAGTTTGCTGGCCTGAGTTCAACTCCCTAGCACACATATAAAGCCTGATGCAAAGTGGTACATGCATCTGTAATCCCAGTGCACCTAAAATACTGGAATGCAGGGCCAGGAGAATCTAGAAGCCTATGGTTATCTAGACTGGCACACACACATGGTGGGAGCAGGGGACAACAAGGGAGACCCTGTTTCAAGATGATGAGAAATACCCCGAGGCTGGGCTCAAGCCTCCATATGTGTGCAACAGTATGGGAGCACTGGTACCAATAAAACAAAAAAAACCCAGGTACCTGGGCATGGTGGCACATGCCTTTAGTCCCAGCACTTGGGAGGCAGAGGTAGGGGGATTACCATGAGTTCAAGGCCACCTTAAGACTACATAGTGAATTCCAGGTCAGCCTAGACTAGAGTGAGACCCTATCTCGAAAAACTAAAAACAGGTGCCTTACTGAACATTGATGTGAGACATATGCTGATACAAATTCATGTATGTTCTTCACCCACAGAGTGAGAAGAAATGATCATACAAGGAGGTCTTACTAGCACAGACCATCACTGGTTAGAAACCAAAGCAACAGTGATAGCAGAAGTAAATTTTAAGTCTGACATTAGTGTGATTTAAGAAGAAAGGAGACTATATGTATGTTTACATATAGTACTTAATGTGAAAATGTGAGCAAAAATGGGCTGGAGAGATGGCTTAGTGGTTAAGCGTTTGCCTGTGAAGCTTAGGGACCCCAGTTCGAGGCTCGATTCTCCAGGACCCACATAAGCCAGATGGCACATCTGGAGTTCATTTGCAGTGGCCATTCTCTATCTATCTGCCTCTTTCTCCCTGTCACTTTCAAATAAATAAACAAAAAAAAAAAAAAAAAAGTGTGTGCAAAGAATGTCAATTTCAGCCCTGTTTGTTTGCAGAAACCTGTCAACTACCAGAAAGTCAGTAGCACATTGTCATTCACCCACAACTGGAGCTACTGTGGAGCCATGTTAGAAGAAGAAAAGCAAGACGTAAGCTCGCACATGCAATATGGGATGGGGAGGAGGATGGCTTTTTGTCAAACAAAGTAGGAATAATGGAAAAATTACCGGGTGGCATCTTCCTAGAAGTGCCTTTTTTGGTTCTTGTGCTTCTTTTTCCAGGTAGGTTTCTGTCCTTTCCTGGGAAGGACTGGCCATCTTTGGGGCCTTCACACTGAGTGTGTTCCAAGTCCTGGCCTGGGGCCTCACAGCGGGGAGGGCAGCTTGCGTTGTTGTTCAGACTGTCCTGCTCAAGCACTTCGGTTTTCCCCATCGCCCCGTCGCTGCGGCTCAGACACTCAGGCACATCCCCTGCGAGCTGGTTTTCATTTTCGTCTGGCGCAGAAGGCAAACGTGTTATTCTCCTTTCCACGCTGTCACCAGGATGACGTCCATCTTGTGGCTCTATCTGCAGATTGCATGTAGGGGTGTCTCTGTCATCCATTAGCGCATTCTTTGTGGAACTGCTTAAGGTTTCATTCACGACCTTCCATGTCTACAAAGACAGAAAGAACAAAAGCTACGTCATGTTCTAAACTCTGGGTATTCAGGGTGATCTCTGATTTCCACTTCCGTTGGATATCTCACTGAAACTAGGGAAGAGAAAGAAATAACCGAACTCCACCCTTACTGCCCTCTCCTGCAACCCACCCAAACCTCACCTTGACCTTGTGTCAGTGCACTGGGTCTTAATGCCAGCTGTTCCTGGGGAGCTGCCCCAGTAAATCAGAATCTCTGAAGACTGGACACACACTGATGTTTCTTTTCATTCTCTAGGTGAGTATAAATGTGATTCAGGTTAGACTGCTGACTTCAGAAAAGACTGGCTATGCAGGCTATCTGCTAAAATCAATTAGTAATGAGATCTGTGGATGCTTACCAGAGAAGTAAAAGCCAGTATGGATGTACTTTCCTGGCCAAAACAGGGTCAACATTTACAAATGACAACATTTAAAGAGATACTATTTAATTTTTTTTTTTTCTAGAAAATCACACGGGCCTGGGGAGATGGCTCAGTCCATAAGATGCTTGCCAAGCAAGGAGGAGGTGGACTCCTCAGAACTCATTTACAAGGCAAATGTGGCCATGTGCCTGTAATCCAGCACTGGGGCAGAGACAGGAGGACCCCTGGCCGGAGCTTGCAGGCTAGCTTGTCTAATGGAATCAGAGCTCTGGGTTCTGAGAAAGGCCCTGTTTAAAAAAAAAAACAAATTAGGTGGGGAGTGACTAGGGAATACAACCAATGTCAAACTCTGGCCTCCATGCATGCACACACACACACACTTGAACATGTATGGCCTGGACACACGTATCTGAACACATGTATGTGCACACACTGACGACATATGCAAAAAAAGCACATGGGGAAATTTCAGGTAGCTATGTTTACAGTCTACACAGCTATGAAAAGGTGTAAGTCCTTTATCACTCATCTTTTATCTTCTCATCTTCCAAGTGTATTTCATTTCCAGAAAAAAATTTTTACCAGCCAGAATTAAGTGGTTTTATGTTTGTTTATGCCTTATTTTTGAGTTTGGATCAAATATTCCAGTAATTCTGAGAAAAAAAATTGGTAGTAAAACTTTTTAAAATTCTTCAAATGAATAAATAGAAATTCCTACTGTTTAGAAACATGTTAAGTACAATTCTCTTACAAAATATGTAAATAAAAGTATAAAATATTAACCTCATACTAATACACAACAAATTTTTAACATATTTTACAACTTAGATACCTAATTTCATACATAAAAGCACTGCTTGAAAGCTAAGGAGATAGTTCACTGGTTAAAGGCACTTGCAAAGCCTGCTGGCCTGGGCTGGAGTCCCAGGATCCTGGTAAAGCCAAATGCACAAAGTGGTGGGCATATGTGTCTGGAGTTTGCTTGGAGTGGCAAGAGGCCCTGGCACACCATGTACTCTCTCTTGCATGCATGTGCTCTAATAAATAAATAAAAATATTTAAAATATTTTTTTAAGAAAACACTGCTTGGCAAACATGAGAACACCTAAATCTCACTGGTATCATTTTCCTTAAAATATGCACTACATATCCCTACTGAACTGAATTCTGTAAATACCCAATCCCTCATTGTTTTCTAACACAGGTAATCAAGAGGCTGAGCTGGAGAGATGGCTCAGAAGTTAAGGCACTTGCCTACAAAGCCAAAAGATCCAGGACTGATTCCCCACTTTTTATGCATCTCCCTTTTATTTTTTCTTTTTTTTTTTTTGGTTTTTCGAGGTAGGGTCTAACTCTAGCTCAGGCTGACCTGGAATTCACTATGGAGTCTCAGGCTGGCTTCGAACTCACAGCGATCCACCTACCTCTACCTCCTGAGTGCTGGGATTAAAAGCATGAGCCACCATGCCTGGCTTGCATCTCCCTTTCTTGAGAACCCTTTTTGGTGGTCTGAGGGTAGAGGGTATATGTATGTATGTATGTATATACATATACACACATGCATGCATACATACATACATACACACATGTATATATAAAAACAAAATGAAGTAGCTACTCCAAGTAAAGTAGGTATTCCTTCCTTTGGGCCTAGAGACATTTGGCCTCCAACTCTTTTGTGATGAAAATAATTAGTTTAACTCTTAAAAGTGAAGTTTAGAAACTCCTTTCTAATATTGGATATCTTGCTGTCTCTAAAGTGTGTAATCTTACTTTTAATTAATTAATTATTTTTTTTTTTTTGCAAGGCACCTAACAATGCATCAAGACCTGGCTCAAAAGTCATGTGCCCCAGTTTGCCTTTCCTGATTTTTACATCCCAAAAGACTCAGGCATACAGTGCTCCTCAACAGCCCTCTGTATCAGTCCCAAGTCCTCCCTGGCACCGCCTGCCCTAGCTTTGCAGCCGTCGTTTGAGTGCTCACACTCTACCTGCAAGTTGTATTCTTCACTGTGTCCTCCCTGGACCTTTCAGACACGGGCGTGAGTGAGAGGGCCTTCTGAAAAGGAGAAAGGCATGGAGCCCTTTCTGCATGTTGACCCTACTGTAAGAGGCAAACGGGCCTACTGTACAATCTATGGTACCCATCTGTATGTAGGATGCTTTTCAGTTAGAATACCTGAATTCATGACGGGCGTGGTGGCCCACGCCTTTAATCCCAGCACTTGGGAGGCAGAGGCAGAGGCAGGAGGATTGCCGTTGAGTTCCAGGCCACCCTGAGAATACAGAGTGAATTCCAGGTCAGCCGGGGCTAGTGTGAGAGCCTCCCTCAAAAAGCCAAAAAAAAAAAAAAAAAAAAAAAAAAAAAAAAAACCCAAAAAACAAAAAACCTTAATTCAGATGGCAATGATAAAATTCTTAATGGGATTCTAATCACTAGAGCTCTAGTGTTTTTATAAATAGTTAAAAATAAAATGTCATATTTGTCTCTTCTTCTCCCAACTTTGGGAGAAATTAATGAGCAGGTCCAGTTAAGTAATAGAAACTCAAAATATGTGCCACCATGGCATGAGACCTGTTTTTTTTTTTTTTTTTAACTACACTTACTATATTCAAACTTATTTGCTTTAACTAAACAGTATGGCTGTTCTGTAAGAGTCCCTATGTCTAGACTAAGTCACTCAAAAGCAGCAGCGACCCACTGAATCACTGACATATTTAACCAACTCTAACATACTTTCCCTTTTAAAAGCATGGCAGTGAGTGCTGTCCAGGTTTCCAGACTCTTGTGGCAAAATAGCTTTCCAAATATGTACACTGTATAAAAGTCAGATGACATGTTGACTCTCTCCAGCCAAAGAATTTCAAGCAAACACAGTCAAGGGAGGCTTATACAAAACACGAAAGTCCATTAAAGTTTGAAGAAATATTCAACAAATAAATACTCAACATTAACAGACTAAGAAAAAGAACTTGATATATTATCAAAGGCAGAATCTCAAACCCATATAAGATTTGACTTTATTTTTCATACATTTAATAGATGTGTGGTGAGAGTAAATATAAGGAACAAATAATTTTAAAAACAGAGTTAAGTACATACTGTTATGTGATTCATTTATTAAAACACTCTGAGACTATAGGTGCCACATTTTTATAATTTAGATGAATCAGACTAAAATGCATACTTTCATTTCCAGACACCAAGATTCTTGACAAAAATTAAGAAAGACCTCCCCACAAAGTTTGTATCTAGCAATTTATAGGCAATCTCAAATTTACAGGAATGTAATGAACTAAAAAGGTATTCTATTAACCCTAAATTCAGATTATCTACTCCTATTCAATTCATAATTGAGGAAGAAAGTCACCACACCCGTTATTCTATCTATTTTTGGTCATTCAAACACTATTTGCTTTATCGTGTAACTTTCTATCTTATTGGTGATAGGGTTCTGTGATCAATGCTATTATTTTTTAAACATTTATAACTAAAGGCAATTCAGAGCAATCAAAACTATGCCCCTTACCTCAAAATATTGCTAAAATATTACCCTTAGGGTTGGTTTCTTAGTTGACAACTTCAACCATGACAGTAACCACACATGGCTACTGAGAAGTGAAATATTAATTGAAAGAATTTGATTGCTTGTTCACTGGATATTGCCTATAGGAATGTATGTCTAAATAAAGACAACATTGATCAAAGAAGGGTATAGATTAACCAGTCAGATACAAGTGGTATTAGAACATATTTAGCAAATAAGGTGGCAAAATAAATATAAAGTGGTATGAATGAGTGCAATAGCTAGGAACCAAAATTTCATTTTACACAAATTACAATTAAGTAAAAAATGGAAGCTGAAGAGATGGCTTAGTAGTTAAGGTGCTTGCCTGCGAAGCCTAAGGACCCATGTTCTACTCTTCCAATCCCAAGTTAGCCAGATGCACAAAGGTGTGGCAAGTGCAAAGTCGCACACGCCCAATAGGTGGTGCAAGCATCTGGAGTTCGACTTCAGTGGCTGAGGCCCTGGCATGCCAATTCTCTCTCTCTAAAACAAAAAAAGAAAGAAAGAAAGAAAGAAAGAAAGAAAGAAAGAAAGAAAGAAAGAAAGAAAGAAAGAAAGAAAGAAGGAAGGAAAAAGAAAAATGGATGGGGGCTGAGGAGATAGCTCAGTCAGCCACACACACGTACAATTCCAATCTGTGGGTATGTGTGTTTGTGTGACACCAGAGAAACCCGGTTCCAAGGAAATCAGTGAGTGACCCACAAGAGGAGGACACACAATGCTCTCCTTGCCCCTATCTGCACTCGCATGGAGTGCATCTGCACACACACATACATACATAAACCACACCTTACAAATGATACACATACTGAAAAGGAATGTTTTGAAAAGCCAAAAGAAGAGATGAGCATTTCCAATGAGAATTATATTCAAACTGAGATGTATTTATAACATGCATATTTTTGAGATACCATATTTCAACAAATTAGAAAGAATAAGGAATACAAAAGAACACAGTGCCAAGCATGGTGGCACATACCTTTAATCCCAGCACTCAGGAGGCAAAGATAGGAGGACTGCCATGAGTTCGAGGCCAGCCTGGAACTACAAAGTAAGTTCCAACTGAGCCTGGGCTAGAGTGAGACCTTAGACCTTATCTTGAAAAACAACAACAGCAGCAGCAACAAAAACCACAGTAACTTCATTTATTACTTTATTCCCATTTTTTGAGGCATGGTTTCTCAAGCATAAAGCTGACCTGGAACTCACACTGTAGCCTAGGCTGGCCTCAAACTCATGACAATCTTGGCTCAGCCTCCTGGGTGCCAGAAGTAAAGGCATGAACCACTATACCCAGATTATTATTAAGTAATTAACTAACTTATTTATTTAGCATACATTTTTTAATGAGAGAGCATAAGAGAGAAGGGGAGAGGAAGAGAACTGGTGTGCCAGGGCCTTTAGCCACTGCAATCGAACTCCAGATGTGCGTGCCAATGTGTGTGCATGCACCACCCACCTTGTGTGCATGTGTGACCTTGTGCGTCTAGCTTACATGGGTTCTGGGAAGTCAAACCTCGGTCTTTGGGCTTCGCAGGCAAGCACCTTAACTGCTAGCCATTTCTCTGGCACTATTTAGCTTACTTTTTGAGGCACAGCCTCACTCTAGTCAAGGATAACCTGGAACTCACTCTGTTGGCCAGGCTTGCCTCAAAGTCACAATGATCCTCATAACTCAGCCTCCCAAGTGCCAGGGTCAAGGATTAAATACTGATTTTTAAAACTTTATTTATTTATTTGCAAGAACAGAGAAATAGAAAGAGATGGAAAAAGAGAGAGAGAGAGAGAGAATGAGTACATGCACACCAGGGCCTCTAGCCACTGCAAACAAACTCCAGATGCATGGGTCATTTTGTGCATCTAGCTCTACGTGGGTACAAGGGAACCAAATTGGGGCTACTAGGCTCTGCAGACAAGTTCCTTAACCACTAAGCATCTCTCCAGTCCTTTAATACTGATTATTAATGCTGATTACATGCTAAAATATCATTTTAAAAATATTTATTTATTTGAGAGAGAAAGAAGCAGAGAGATATGGGGGAGGGAGAATGGATGTGCCAGGGCCTTTAGTCACTGTAAATAAACTCCAGATGCATTTGCCACCTTGTGCATCTGGCTTATATAGATACTGGAGAATCGAACCTCGGTCCTTAGGCCTCACAGGCATGCCTTAACCTCTAAGCTGTCCAACCTGATTTTTAAAAAAATTATTAGAAAATACTCTAAGCCGGGTGTGGTGGCACACACCTTTTAATCCCAGCACTTGGGAGGCAGAGGTAGGAGGATCGCCGTGAGTTCGAGGCCACCCTGAGACTACATAGTGAATTCCAGGTCAGCCTGGGCTAGAGTGAAACCCTACGTCAAAAACCCAAAAAAAATCTCTAGCCCAGGCTGATCTGGAACTCACAGCAATCTTCCGCATCAGCACCCCGAGTGCTGATATTATAAACATGCACCACCATGCCTAACTAAAAGGTTCTTGAAAAGCAAAATTTAAACTTGGTGTGGTGGTTCACTTCTACAGTCTGTATTCCCAGCACCTAAGGCTGAGTCAGGAGGATTGATGTGAGTTTAAAGCCAGCCTGGGCTATATACGAAGTACCAGGCTAGCCAGAGCTATAGTGGAAGTCCTTGTCTCAAAACAACAACAGAACAGTTTTTGTTTTGCTTTGGTTTGCTTTATTGAGGTAGGGTCTCACTGTAGCTCAGGCTGACATGGAATTCACTATGTAGTCTCAGGGTGGCCTTGAACTCACGGCAATCCTCTTACCTCTGCCTCCCAAGTGCTGGGATTACAGGCGTGTGCCACCACGCCCAGCCAGAATAGTTTTTTGATACTGTGGCTGCTAGAAAACATGCATGGCCTGACAGCTGTGACTGCTGCTCTGTGATATTCCCTTAATAGTGTCACAACAGCCAAAGTCATGCTCTTGAAGAATCACTCATGTCAGGTTCTTTCTTGCTAATACAAGTTACAGGCATTTCCTGGCTATACACATTATAATTAGTGTAATTCAATAATATAAATACTTATTGACAGAAATGACACTATATGCCTTACGACTGATTTCCACTACGTTTCCTTCCTATTTTCTGCATGTAGACCTCATGATTGTTTTGTTACTTCCTCATAGTCACAACATTCTGGGCCCTTCATAAAAGTTGAGTGGCAATTATAACTAGCAAGGCAGCCTGTCAGTAATCTTCAGCAACAGAATTTCTACATAGTAGTACAGTACAAAAGGAAATCATGGCTGGGAGTGTGGCTCAGGACTGGAGGCCCTGCCGCTAACATGCTGGAAGCCCTGGGTTCCATCAGCAAACCTCAAAAACCGTGAAGCAGGCCGCTCTTCAATGAGTCAGGATGGGAATAACCGAGAGCATGCTGAAGACAGGCAAGGAGGAACAGGAGACAGAGCGTGTAATCGAACCACAAGGCCATCAAAGGAAAACCAACACAAATAAATGGGGAGGCAATGATTCTAAGGGAAGAGCATTGAATACAGATTTTTATTTAACAAAAAACGCACTCCTAAAAGTAGAAGAAATTAACTGAAACTACGTGACTCAGATACCCAAAACAATCAGAGGAAGGTAATGGAGTAGAAGGCAGTATAATGTGTCTCATCTTCCTCGGTCTTTCTTTCATCACTGAACTCTACTGAAGACAGCTGACACATGGACACAAATGCAGGGCCGCTGAGTTCAAAACCCACGACATGAATGGAAATGCCAACTGCATGATCTCACTGGAGTTACACCCGAGCAGTGCAAAGATTCAGTAATCTCCACGTCGCTTCTCTCTCGTGCACACACAAATACAGGTGTTAGTCAAGAAACAAAACAGAAGCAAATCTCTAAAACAGTATGAGTTCAATTATTTATCTTGAATATCTAAAAACATATATTAGCAATATTTTCTAATAACAAATACCATTAACAGACATTTTGCCTAGTGGATTTGTTTTAAACTATTATTAGAAGTTAGCAATTTTCAGGCTACAGAGATGGCTCAGCAGTAAAGGTACTTGCCTGCAAAACCTAACAACCCAAGTTCTATTCCCCAGTACTGAAGTAAAGCCAGATACACAAGGATGGCACATGCATCTGGAGTTTGTTTGCAGCAGCTGGAGGCCCTGGTGCACACATTCTTTCTGTCTCCTCCCCCTTACAGATAAATTTTTAAAAAATTTTAAGTTTATAATTTCTACTTTTTTTTTTTTTTTTTTTTTTTGGTTTTTTGAGGTAGGGTCTCACTTTAGCCCAGGCTGACCTGGAATTCACTATGGAGTCTCAGAGTGGCCTCGAACTCACTGCGTTCCTCCTATCTCTGCCTCCTGAGTGCTCTCTACTTCTTATCTCAAGATAAAGATGCATATGAAGTTACCAGTAGCTACACAAGCATTTTCTTTAATAGTTCATAACATATAGAAATCAATCAGTCTAGGGGAAGAAATCATTCCCCTGGGCCACACATGCGGTATTTGTATTTAAATAACTTTTTGCTAAAGAACACACTGCAGGCATTATTTTGAAACCATAACCAATAGAATTTAAGGCTTAAAAATATCTTTTGGAAGCAGGGTGTGGTGGCGCACGCCTTTAATCCCAGCACTTGGGAGGCAGAGGTAGGAGGATTGCCGTGAGTTCGAGGCCACCCTGAGATGACATAGTGAATTCCAGGTCAGCCTGAACTAGAGTGAGACCCTACCTCGCAAAACCAAAAAAAAATATATATATATCTTTTGGTTCACACTATTTTATTTATTCATTTATTTATTTATTTATTGTTTTTTTTTTAGGTAGGGTCTCACTCTAGCTTAGGTTGACCTGGACTTCACTATGAAGTCTCAGGGTAGCCTCGAACTCACGGCGATCCTCCTGCCTTTGCCTCCCGAGTACTGGGATTAAAGGCGTGTGCCACCACGCCCAGCTTCACACCAATCTTTTTTAAAACAAAATCAGTCGGGCCATGAGTTCGAGGCCACCCTGAGACTACAGAGTTAATTCCAGGTCAGCATAGACTACAGTGAAACCCTACCTTGATTTAAAAAAAAAAAAAAAATCATAGCTGGGTATGGCATGATCCTAGCACTTGAGAGGCAGAACGAAGAGGATTACTGCATGTTTGATACCAGTCTGGTCTACACAACAAGTTCCAGGCCAGCCTAGGCTACAAAGCAAGAGTATGTCTCACAGAGAAACAAACAAAACAAAAAATCATGCTTACTGCTATATATTGACTATATATTCTTTTTTTTTTTTTTTTTTTTTTTTGGTTTTTTTTTTTTGGTTTTTTGAGGTAGGGTCTCACTCTAGCCCAGGCTGACCTGGAATTCACTATGGAGTCTCAGGGTGGCCTCAAACTCACGGCGATCCTCCTACCTCTGCCTCCCGAGTGCTGGGATTAAAGGCGTGCGCCACCACGCCCGGCTTGACTATATATTCTTATGGAAGCTACCTAAACTAATTTTCTTTTCATTTCTTTCTTTTTTATTTTATTTTATTTTTTTGTTTTTCAAGTAGGGTCTCACTGTAGCCCAGACTAACCTGGAATTCACTATGTAGTCTCAGGGTGGCATCGAAATCACAGTGATCCTCCTACCTTGGCCTTCCAAGTGCTGGGATTAAAGGCGTGTGGCACCTCGCCCAAGTAATTTTTTATTTCTTTTAAGGTAGGGTCCAGGCTGGCCTAGAATCCACTATGTTGTCTCAGGCTGGCCTCAAACTCACGGTGATCCTACTACCTTTGTCTCCTAAATGCCGGGATTAAAGGTGTACACTAGCATGCCTAGCCTTTTATTTCTTTTGAGACAAGGATTTATCAAGTAACCCTGACTGCCTTGAACTCCTAGGCTCAAGTGACCCTCCTTCCTCAGACTTCAGAATAGCTGGAACTAAAAGATACACAGTACTGTGCCTGGCTATCTCAACTTGGAAAGGGTAGGGAATACTGGGGATAGAACTCAGGCCTTCCTTATACATAATAGGCACATGCTTATGCCCTCAGACCTACCTTACAAAGTATTAAATTACAAGGATTTTGCTATACAAGTAGACATGAAGCAATTTGCCTATAATTATTAAATATGCACATAAAACTATATATTTTGTTTAAAATATTAATTCTTAAAGATGTAATGATAGGCCAGGTGTGGTGACTCACACCTTCAATTCCAGCACTTGGGAGGCAGAAGTACAAGTATCACCATGAGTTCAAAGCCAGCCTGGGACTACAGAGTATGTTCCAGGTCAGCGTGGGCTAGAGCAAAAAAACAACCTCCTCAAAAAAAAAAAAAAAAAAAATGCAATGGCATTAGCAAACAGTTTATGAGAACTTTTCATTAATACTCACAGCAGCTCTGAGTTTTGGGTCTAGCAAGCAGAGCAGTACCATAGGCACAGCTGGGACCAAAGGGGCTTCCCAGACACCCATTATCTGTCTTTCCTTATCTTGGAAAACAATAAAATAATGTTGGCTTTTGAATGGGAACACGGTGCTCCTGCTTCAAATCCGGGAGAACTGACTGCCTACTCTAACCTGGCTGCCTGCCAGATATCTAATACTCTTCACAAGAAAAAAAAAAATCCAACAAGTTTTCATCTATAATGTCCAGTGTATAATCCAAAACAAACATGCATACAAGATATTGTGTTAATTAAGAGAAAAAAGCAAGAGGAGAAGCAGTTAACAAAGACAGCCTGGTAGAGGGGAGCCCTGGTCTGGAGCGTTGGGAGAGCTCCTTGGTAAGAACCAGAAGGTGGAGCACAGCTGCGGTGGGAAGCGAACGGAAAGGGCCACCGGTGCCACTACAGTGCCATCGTCAGCACTCTGCCCGATGACGTACACTGGCTTCAAATCAATCTCACAATGCAAACAGCAGCTAACTGGAGATTTTGTTTCACCCTAACCTTCTACCAAAGGACAAATGTCATCAGGAATGCTGCAATTCCCCATCATAAGGAAAGGAGGTATCCTCCAGCATCAGCTTTCATTTATACTTTCTTTATTCTGCACAACTCGTTCATTCTTATTTCCACTTCTTTATGTGGGTGGACAACTGAATGCTACTAAAAAAAGGGATGGGGTCTGGAGAGGTGGCTCAGCACTTAGTCACACTCCCTGCAAACACATGAGGGCCTGAGGGGGCTCGAGTTCAAACCTCCAGATCCCACACACAGAGCTGGGCATGGCCACATGTGCTTGTGCTGCAGTTATCTTCTCACTGTTGGGACAAAATGCCCAACCAAAAGCAGACGATGTCAGGGAAAGCGTGGCGTGAGCAGAGGTTGAACATCACCTCTGCCACAGCAGCAGGAGAGCAAGCTAAGCTCTGGCAAGGGGGAGCTGGCTTTAACACCCCAAAGCCCACCCCCAACAACACACCTCCACCAACAAGGCTCCCCCTCCCGGACTGCTACCAGCTGGGAACCAAGCATTCAAAACATATGGGTTTATGGGGACATTTTATTCAAACCACCACAGCCTGGAACTCCAGACCCACAGGGGAGACAAGAGCAAAAATGAAGGGGGCCCCGCAAGCTGTGGAAACAGTAAAAAAGAGACTAAGGCTCAAAACTGAGATCAGGCGGGACTGGAGAGATGGCTTAGCAGTTAAGGTGCTTGCCTGCAAAGCCAAAAGACCTCAGTTCGACTCCCCAGGACCCACGTAAGCCAGATGCACAAGGGGTTGCATGCATCTGCAGTTCGTTTGCAGTAGCTAGAGGCCCTGGCGTGCCCATTCTGTCTCTCTCTCTCTCTCTCCATGCCTATTTCTATCTCTCTCTCAAATAAATAATTTTAAAAAATGAGACCAGGCATAAGAGCCACAGAGCAGGACACACAATGTTCCACATTGGTCACCACAGGCACAAACATGTGCATACAACACACATTGAAAAAAAAACACAAAAGGGATGTGGATATAGTTCAGTATTAAAGCACATGCTTAGTTTGCCCAAGGTACAGATTCCTGCGTTTGTTTGACCTCCAGTATCCCCTACCCCCCCCCCATAAGATGCTTGAACTTCTTTTTAATCTATAAGATCCCACAAATGCTATTTCACGGTTTCACATTGTTGGGTGACACTTTAATTTTAAAATGCCATCTATTTTATTGACAATAGCAATATGGGATTTTGCTAACATAGATAGATGATTAAGTTCTTGAACCCATGCAAGACCAACAAATTGACTTGGAAAATTGGAAAACTTGAGTACTGATTTTATCTCATCTCTTGTGATCTAAGTTCCCCCATAACTATAATCTAGCTTCCAAGTTCACTGGCATTTGTCACTAGGCCTGTGGTTTGCAACCACTTGTTATCTACTTTAAATGTACTGATACAGGAAAATGTACACGTGTTTCCTTGCGACACCCCATCTTTTCTTATCTTGAAACACAGATAAAAATTTTGGTCATTCTAGGGAACACCATACTCTTGCCCCAAATCCAGAAGAATACCGATTTTGTCTGTTAACCTCAGTACAGGCACTATTTCTTTGTTAGACCTAGTGCTCTTTGTAAGGAAGGTTCACATCTGGCCAGCATTCAAGGTTTAATATGAGGACACAAATGAAACAAAACAACTCTCCACATGGACACTGAACTTTGATCTCAGAAGCTGAGTGTTTTAACTGAGCTCACCACATGTTAATGTGATCTAACTGTAACTTTCTATGAGGAACAAGGTGTATTTACAAGATATAAAGAGGGGAGAGACAGAAGCAATAAGTAATAAGACAGACAATCTGCTGTGTGGTCATTTGAATATATGTCCCCCAGATAAAAAAAATAAAAACTTGTCTTGGGCTAGAGAGATGGCTTAGCGGTTAAGTGCTTGCCTGTGAAGCCTAAGGACCCCAGTTCGAGGCTTGATGGGACCCACATTAGCCAGATGCACAAGGGGGCGCACGCATCTGGAGTTCATTTGCAGTGGCTGGAATCCCTGGCACACCCATTCTCTCTCTCTCTCTCCCTCTCTATCTGCCTCCTTCTCTCTCTGTCACTCTCAAATAAATAAAAATGTACAAAAAAATTAAAAAATAAACTTGTCTTGCTGGGCGAGGTGACGCATGCCTTTAATCCCAGCATTCAGAAGGCAGAGTTAGGAGGACTGCTGTGAGTTTTGAGGCCACCCTGAGACTATATAGTGAATTCCAGGTCAGCCTGGGATAGAGTGAGTCCTTACCTTGAATAACTCCCCCCCAAAAAGTTTGTGTCACTGGGGGGGGGGGTAGATCCTGGCGTCCATCCCTAAGGTGTTATTGGGACTGGATCTGAATTCCAACCTAAGGTATGCAGAGTACTTGAGGTTCTGCCTGGGTTCCTTGCTGTTTTGCTCTTGCTTGTGGTGCTGGCTGTCTGGTTGTCTCTCTGCATTCATCTGTGAACAGGGACCAGCGTCTTCCTCCATCAATGGAACTTCTGCTGGATCTGTAAGTTTCAAATAAATCCCTTCCTCCCATAAACAGTGTCTGGTTTGGAAGTTCAACCCAACAGTGTGGAGCTGACTACAACATGCTGAATCCCCAAACCAAATAAAGTTTATTCTATATAATAAGATATGAATTAGGCCAGGCGTGGTGGCATATGCCTTTAATCCCAGCACTCAGGAGGCAGAGGTAGGAGGATCGTGGAGAGTTTGAGGCCACCCTGAGACTACATAGTTAATTCCAGGCCAGCCTGGACCAGAGTGAGACCCTACCTCGAAAAACAAAAAGAAAAAAAAAGATATGAATTAGAAAATGTATCTACAAACCCTGCACTAACCTTCTTTCACCCCTAAAACCTTTTGCTACAGAGAGGAATGAGATTTGGAGGCAAGCTCCTTGCGAGTTAGAAGGTTACTTTTACTTGTGCTGAGATGGTAATGTGTGAATATTGGAGGGGGGAAGGAGAAAAAAATGATGCAAACAGCTTGAGGTTAGATAGATGAAAGACAAGCAGGGGCTGGGGAGTGGCTCAGCAGTTAAAGGTGCTTGCTTGCAAAGCCTTGTAGGCTCATCCCCCCCCCCCGCCGCACCCAGGGGCCTTGTGTCTGGAGCTCGTTTGCATGCCCATGCTCCCTGTCCCCCTCTTCCTCTCCCCTTCTCTGACTTTCTCTCTCTGCTCACAAGGAACAAAAATATCTTATAAAAATAAAAAAGGTGAGCAAACAGGGTGTGCACTGCGCTTTAACTGTGGGACTTTGAAATGAGAATGACAAAGAGAAGTAGGAAGTTATGAGAGCCATAAACTCATGCAGGACTAGATTATAGAAAGGAACTTAGTGCAGTGCTTTTACATTATCTATTGTGGGAGAGCAACTTCCAACCCCCCAGTAAGCTACGAACCAAGCAATCACTGGGCTGAGGTAGGAGGGAGAGGGATAAGGTTAGGGAAAGACACAAAGCACAAACCAAATTTATTTATTTCAGACTTTTTAACTTATTTTATATTTATTTGTACATGTGTGTGTGTATGAGTGCACCAGGGCTTCTTGCCACTGGAAATGGATTACTGGTATACACCATTATTTATTTGCAGCACATCCAATTACTAGCCTTTCTTGTTTCAAGGTAGGATCTCCCTTTATCCCAGGCTGTCTTGGAATTTACTACTATATATTCTCAGGCTAGCCTCAAGCTCACAGCAATCCTCCTACCTCTGGTTCTTGAGTGCTGGGATCAAAGGTGTGTCACCTCGCCTGGCTGTTCAACCACCATTTTTGAGAAAGTTTAAAAGAAATGTAAAATAATAAAATGCAATGGGTCCACTTGGAAACAAAAGAAGTTGGTGGGGGTAATGGAATATATTTAAACAACCATGTGTATTACAGGGACACAGCCCACATTTTCTTAAGGACTGGGATGGGTGGGGACACAGTATGAGGACAATAATGAAGATTATCCAATATGGTTATTACCATATCTACATATAGAACTGAGTAAGAGAAGCATGAAATTACATGGAAAAATAGGACAGAAATAGCATCTGAAGACATCAGGAGATAAGTGGATATTCAATTTATTTTTTTTTTATTTTTATTTTTTTTTGGTTTTTCGAGGTAGGGTCTCACTCTAGCCCAGGCTGACCTGGAATTCACTATGGAGTCTCAGGGTGGCCTCGAACTCACGGCAATCCTCCTACCTCTGCCTCCCAAGTGCTGGGATTAAAGGCGTGCGCCACCACGCCCGGCTTTATTCAATTTATTTTTATGTGCAATAAAGAAACCTTCAGAGAAACACCAATGTTACCAAAATTAAATCCATATAAAAGCAGGGATGGTGGCATTTGCCTGTAAGCCCAACACATGGCTATAGGTAGAGACAGAGGGCATGGGAGTTCAAGGTCATCTTCACCTACGGTATAGCAAATTTGAGGCCAGCTTAGGCTACACACACACACACACACACACACACACACACACACACACAGGATGACGAATATAGTCTCCTTTGCTTGCTAGCTGTAAAATCTTAGCTAATGCAGTTCAAATCTATGAGCCTGTTTCTTTGTTCTAGGAATGAAGTCAGGAAACATATGGGAAACCGCTAAGGCACTCCTTACAGATACTTCCTTAGTTAAAAGTACCCCTGTAATAGTCCCCAGATAGCAAGGAACTCATCAAATCCTATGCTTCAGTTTAAAAGTCAGCTAGCTGGCCCAACCCACTTCTTGCTGAATATTTGGTATATTCTAAGTAGAAAGGTAGTTTTATTTACTTTACTGAAGACTGCATATGATTTCTGGATCTGTGAATTTACATTTCATCTAATCCTAAAAATCAATCAAGTATCTCCTTAAATAGTCTGTCCTCCATTCATGTTATTCATCTTGCTCTTTTTTTTTTGTTTTTTGTTTTTGTTTTGTTTTCTGAGGTAGGGTCTCCCTCTAGCTCATGTTGACCTGGAATTCACTATGTAATGTCAGGGTGGCCTCAAACTCACAGCAATCCTCCTACCTCTGCCTCCCAAGTGATGGAATTAAAGGCCTGTGCCACCACGGCCTGCCCTTCTGTAATTCTTGTCCCAAGATTGATATTACTTAATATCTCTCTTGTAATTTCTCTATATATTTTGTATTGAAATCTGGGGACTAATTCAGAATCCAACTTCAGAAATATCTTCCAGCCAAATGGCCCAGGTTCGACTCCCCAGTACCCAGATAAGCCAGATGTACAAGGTGGTGCATGCAATTGGACTTCCTTTGCAGTGGCTAGAGGCCTGGTGCACCAAACTAACACACACACTCTCTCTCCCTCTCTCTGCATCTGTATCTCTATGTGTGTAAATAAATAAAATGTTTTTTAAATTGTATTTAAATGTCTCATTGGCCATTTGTGAAATCATGAATTTTCCAGTGGTAGTAAGATGTGTGATGGTAGGTTTTCCATAAATGTTACAGTTGTCGTCATGGAAACAGGATCCTCCTTGAGAAGAGCTTACTTATAAGCTAATGGGAAGCACGCAGACTCTGGTGGGCAGTGAGGCAAATGAAGAAATGCTTAACAGGGACTGGAGGGATGGCTTAATGGTTAAGGCGTTTGCCTGCAAAGCCAAAGGACTCTGGCTTGATTCCCCAGGACCCACATTAGCCAGATGGACAAGGGGGCGCACATGTCTGGAGTTCACTGGCAGTGGCTGGAGGCCCTGGTGTGCTCATTCTCTCTCTCTCCCTCCTCTCTTATTCTGTCAAATAAATTAATTAAAAAATTATTTTAAAGAAGAAAGAAATACTTAACAGGAGAAAGTAAGAGAATAAATGCTGACCAGGGCTCTGAAATCAAAGGAGTCCACATTAAACAGAGGTTACTGAGCAGAACATGGAATTCTACAATATTTCTACGTTCAAATGAGTAACTTTATGAACGTAACTGTTCCCCATAGCCAGAGTAACTGAGTCTGAGAACAACAACATGAACATGGTGCTCGCTTTATACCATGTTATAGTAGCACATTCACCTCACAACACTCCTGCTCGGTAGCTGTTAGTAACTCTACCACTGTATAGATCAGCAAACTGAGGCAGTAAGAAGTTAGGCAACTCACCCAAGGTCAAACAGTCTTCAGAACTAGGAGCTAAATGCAGACAAACCCGCTCCACAGCCTGTGCTCTCTCTGAGGGTAGATGCTATCAACAAGGCAGAATGAGTGACACACTGAAGATGAAGAGTTTGGACAAGTTAGGGGAAGTGGGAAGGGAAATTGTGACAATAGTAACCTCAGAAAGGTCCAATCATAATATGAGGTCATAGCTTACACAAAATTTACACTGAAACATTTTCACAGACCCATTTTTAATTGAAATAAGCACTGCAGTTATTCTAGGTATTTTGCCTCTTTAGTACTTTGTAATTTATTTCAAGTTATTTCATGCATTTATTATTGCCCAACTTGAATTTGAGCCCTTGTAGTAAGGAACATATCTACTGCTTCTTTTGCAATCCTTACCACAATATAGCCCAGGGCACATAAAAGTTGCCTAATGTATACTTGTCCAGTTAAATTACAATATTAAAGTTTTTCTTTTGCTACCTCTTACCTAAAGACATACATTTAAGAAAAAACATTTACGTTACTTAAGATAATGTAAAAGGCCTGGAGAGATGGCTTAGTGGTTAAGCGCTTGCCTATGAAGCCTAAGGACCCCAGTTCGAGGCTTGATTCCCCAGGACCCACGTTAGCCAGATGCACAAGGGGGTGCATGCATCTGGAGTTCGTTTGCAGCGGCTGGAGGCCCTGGTATGCCCATTCCCTCTCTCTCTCTCTCTGCCTTTCTCTGTCTGTCACTCTCAAATAAAAAAAAATTAAAATAAACAAAAAAATTTTAAAAAGATAATGTAAAAACCCCAAAGGATTATCTGGTAGGAAACAGAAATACAAGGGAAATTTGAGAGCAGAGTATTTTTGTCAGCAAAAGATAGGGACAAGTCAGCAAATTCCCCCCCGCCCAAAAAAACCAGCAGCATTTATCTGCAAAAAAAAGAAAATAAACGAATTAAACTAATGGGGTTCACTCTATTTTCTGATATAGCAATATGGGAAAATTCAGAATTTGTAATTAGAAATATAATTATGCATACCATGTACTGTGAAAAGTAAAAGATTTAAAAGTCAAAGAAGATACTGTTTTAGGTAAATCTAAACTGAGATGAGACAAATGGAAATAGACCAGGGTCACACTGATTTTTAACCTACTCTTCCATTTTTGTCTCTTCATCTCCAATTTTACTTGAAATGTTAACTTTGTCACATTCTTGACTGGGTTTTTCCACTACATAAAAAAGCAGGCAGGGCTTAACAGTTAAGGCGTTTGCCTGCAAAGCCAAAGGACCCACGTTAGCCAGATGCTCAAGGGGCGCACGCGTCTGGAGTTCATTTACAGTGGCTGGAGGCCCTCGCACGCCCATTCTCTCTTTCCCCTTCCTCCCTCTTTCTCTGTCAAACAAACAAATAAATGAAAATAATATTTTTTTAAAAAGCAGGCAAGTGAACAGGTCTGGGTTCAAGTGAGAAACCCTGCCTCCATAAGACAGAGTGAAGAGTGGAGAAGGAAGACTCTGGAAGTCAACTTCTGGCCTCCATTTACACCTGCACACAGGTGTGCCCACACAAGCAAACATGTATACACGTGCATGCACACGCAACGTAAAAATAAAGAAAACAAAGGAATCCTGAACAAAGTGGACATTAATAGTAATCTATGTTTCATTAAACTGACAGCATGTCATGCTAATGTAAGATGTCAATTATAAAGAAAATTGGGTGTGGAATGTATGGGAACTCTGTTGTATCAACAATTATTTTACATATCCAAAATTTAAAAAAAAGTTTAACAAACAAAAGGCCAGACATGGTGGTGCATGCTTTTAATCCCAGCACTCAGAGGCTAGGGTAGGAGGATCATAATGAGTTCAAAGACAGCATGGGGCTACAGAGTGGGTTCCAGGTCAGCCTTGGCTACAGTGAGGCCGTACACAGAAAGCAACAACCAAAGAAGTAAGCAAGACAATTCTGTCTATGAAAACCTGTGAAACAAAGACAATGAAACGTTAAGAAAATAGCCAGAGCCGGGCATGGTGGTGCACACCTTTAATCCTAGCACTGGGGAGGTGCTAAGGTGCAGAGGTAGGAGGCTTGCCATGAGTTTGAGGCCACCCTGAGACTCCATAGTGAATTCCAGGTCAGCCTGGGCTAGAGTGAGACCCTACCTCAAAAAACCAACAACCAGGGCTAGAGAGATGGCTTGGCGGTTAAGCACTTGCCTGTGAAGCCCAAGGACCCCGGTTTGAGGCTTGACTCCCCAGGACCCACGTTAGCCAGATGCACAAGGGGCGCACGCATCTGGAGTTCGTTTGCAGTGGTGGTGGCCCTGGCACGCCCATTCTCTCTCCCTCTCTGTCATTCTCAAATAAATAAGTAAATAAAAAATCTTTTAAAAAAAACCCAACAACCAAAAAAAAAAAAAAGAAAGAAAATAGCCAAAGCCGGGCGTGGTGGCGCACGCCTTTAATCCCAGCACTCAGGAGGCAGAGGTAGGAGGATCGCTGTGAGTTTGAAGCTACCCTGAGACTACAGAGTAAATTCCAGGTCAGCCTAGACTAGTGCAAGACCCTACCTCAAAAAACCAAAACAAAAAAGAAAATAGTTTATTTTACTAATGGATGCCCCTGAAAATTTAAAAGCAAAAGATTGGATGGGAAAGATGGCAGTATTCATATTACTGATTTCAGGAATAACTTTAAAACTCAGCTCAAAAACAGATCCAAGCGCTGTGTGGGAGGGCATGCCTATAAATCAAAACTCTATATTGCTGGGGCTGGAGAGATAGCTTAGCCGTTAAGGCAATTGCCTACAAAGCCTAAGGACCCAGGTTCAATCCCCCAGTACCCACGTAAGCGAAATGCACAAGGTGGCACATGCATCTGGAGTTTATTTACAGTGGTTGGAGGCTCTAATGTGCCCATTTTCTCCCTCTCTCTCATAAATAAAGAAAATAAAATATTTTTTAAAATCTATATTGCTCAATTTAGCTCACATCTTCCTATATATATAGAGTTTTTTGAGGAAGAGTCTCACTCTAGCCCAGGCTGACTGTAGTCTCAGGGTGGCTTCAAACTCACGGCAATCCTCCTACCTCTGCCTTCCAAATGCTGGGATTAAAGGTATAGGCTACCACGCTCAGCAGTTTTGTTTTTTTTTTGTTTTTTTGGTTTTTCGAGGTAGGGTCTCACAATAGTCCAGGCTGACCTGGAACTCACTATGTAGTCTCAGGGTGGCCTTGAATGCATGGCGATCCACCTACCTCTGCCTCCTAAGTGCTGGGATTAAAGGTGTGTGTCACCATACCTGGCTTCATATATATATATATATTTTTTTAAATTATTTTATATATTTATTTGGGATAAAAGGAGGGAAGAAGGGAGAGAATGCGCACTCCAGGACCCCTAGCCACTGCAAACAAACCCCAGATGCATGTGCCACCTTGTGCATCAGGCTTACATAGCTATGAGGAAATCAAACCTAGGTCCATAGGCTTTGGAGACAAGCACCTTAACCACCTTAACCACTGGGCCATCTCATTCATACATACATACATACACATATATATGTATGTATGTATATATGTATATGTATGTATATATATGTGTGTGTGTGTGTATATATATATATATATATATATATATATATATATATAAATTTATTCATTTATTTATTTTTGGTTTTTCGAGGTAAGGTCTCGCTCTAGCCCAGGCTGTCCTGGAATTCACTATGTAGTCTCAGGCTGGCCTCAAACTCAGTGAGCTTCCTAACCTCAGCCTCCCAAGTGCTGGGATTAAAAGTGTACACCACCACCATGCCCAGCTCCTCCCCATCATGTATTTTTACTGAGCATCAAAATAAATCTCTTAGACTCACACTTATGTGTGTCAACTTCTCCAACACCCCATGACCAGTATCTTGTCTGTTCTAGCCAGTCTGCTGTTAATTACTAAGTAAAACCATAACTATGTGAACAAGATCCACAGAACCTCAGCTGTACCCTCCATATTGGTTAGATATGCTTCCTCCTAGAGCTCCTAGGGACAAATATCCCTGCAAAGCTCTTTTGAACCTTCACCTCTACCTAATAACCCCAGTCTATTCCTACTCACAGTCACTATGAACTGGCCCACAACAGAGGTCACAGGATGTTAGATTGTAACAGTATTTTCCCTTTATCTCCACTGCTGTTCTGGACAATGCTCCTGCCTGTGCTCACTTTCACACTTCCTTCCCTTGCATCACAGAGTAGGTTAGTAATCAAATTTATCTCCAGCCCCATTCCTCTGGATGGAAAGCTCAATGGTATAAAGCATATGCCTTCTTTAATCCTAACTCTATGCAAGACTCTATGGGGGACAGTTTACTTCCAAACCACCACACATACAGAGGACAAAAAAATGATTAAAACAAATCAAAAGTATCCTGAAAGATACTTTGTAATGAGAAATCTAAAGAATAATTCATAAAGGTGTAAAGCATACAAGGTAAAACAAGGGTGGTGGATCATGCCTGTAATCCCAGCATTTAGTAGTACAAGCATGAGAACCAAAAGTTCAAGGCCAACCCGAGCTACTCGAGACCCTGTCTAAAAAAAGCAAAAAGTACCAAGAAAAGATAATGATAAAGCCGGGTGTGGTGGCACACGCCTTTCATCCCAGCACTTGGAAAGCAAGACAGAGGTAGGAGGATCACCATGAATTTGAGGCCACCCTAAGACTATAGACTGAATTCCAGGTCAGCCTGGGCTAGAGTGAAACCCTACCTCGAAAAAATAAATAAATAAATAAATAAATAAATAAATAAATAAATAAAGATAATGATAAAGATTTGTTGTCTTAAATAATCAATGCCTTTTCTTGGACTATATTAAACTATTGTGTTTTAAATAGGGATAGAGCATTTCAGTGGTACAGCACTTGCTTAACATGCACAAGGCCCTGGTTCTAATACCCAGATCTGAAAAAAAAAAATTAAAATTAAGGATTAAACAAAATACCAGTTTTAGGAGCTGGGGAGATGGCTCAGTGGTTAAAGATACTGCTTGTAAAGCCCGCCAGCCTGAATTCAATTCTCCAGCCACATAAAATTGGACAGGTGCTTGCAAAAGACCCTGGTGTGCTTATACACATACATATATAAACATACATACATATACCCAAAACATTTTAAAATGAAGCTTTTTAGACAAGGATCCTTATAAAACCGCAGCTGCTTATGAGAGTACAAGATTAAGAAATATGTGTAGTAGCCAGATAAACTCAAAATTAATTCTGTGATTATTGTGGGTTTTGTTTTGTGGGGTCATAGACTCCTTGAATCTCTAAGAATTCTCTTATCAGAAAATAGAGACATATGTCTACAATAAGTTATAAATGATATTTCAGGGGACCAACGAACCCTCAAAAATAATTCTGATTATTCCAAAGAAATTATATTATTTTTAAGCCGGGCGTGGTGGCTAACGCCTTTAATCCCAGCACTCAGGAGGCAGAGGTAGGAAACTACATAGTGAATTCCAGGTCAGCCTGAGCTAGAGTGAGACCCTACCTCGGAAAACCAAAAAAAAAAGTGTTTTTTTTTTTTTTTTTTTTTTTTTTTGGTTTTTTGAGGTAGGGTTTCACTAGCCTAGGCTGACCTGGAATTCACTATGGAGTCTCGAACTCACGGCGATCCTCCTACCTCTGCCTCCCGAGTGCTGGGATTAAAGGCGTGCGCCACCACGCCCAGCTCAAGTGTATTATTTTTAAACAAAACAAAACAAACAACCGAAAATTCCAAATATCAGCAAAGTTTGCTAAATGCTATTTGCTGTTTTATAATTTTTTGTTATTTAAATAAAAATATTTAAAATATTAACATAATTCCTTCCCACCACCCTCCTTAGCCCCCACCCCTTCACTGAACCCCCTCTTCTCTTTCCTCTAGTGCTTTTTTTTTTTTTTTGCTTGCCAGGCGTGGTGGCGCACGCCTTTAATCCCAGCACTCGGGAGACAGAGGTAGTAGGATCACCATGAGTTTGAGGCCATCCTGAGACTACAGAGTGAATTCCAGGTCAGCCTGGGCTAGAGTGAGACGCTACCTCGGAAAACCAAAAAAAAAAAAAAAAAAAGTATTTCCACATTGTAAGGAAATGTAATCCGCAGCCCCCCCAACAAAGATTACAAGGTAAATCTATTAATGTGAATCTTGAAGGCCCTACACTGGAGAGAATTTTATGTAACTGTTTCAAGACCAAGACAGACATTGGTTAGGTTAGATTTTGTTCAGTAAGAACATAATCCGTTTGGAAGCTCTTTAAACCTTGCAAGGTTGTTTTTTTTTTTCCTCTAAATTGAAAAATTGCCAGCCCATGGATTATTCTTCCTCAAAGAACTGAAATAAAGTTCCTAGGGCTAATTTGTAGGCATGATATTTTTCCTTTTTGCAAATAGGGTCTAGTTATACTGCCCAGGCTCACCTCAAATTCCTGGGCTAAAGTTCTCAGCCTCTGGAGTAGCTGGGAAAACAAGTGTATGCCACTGCTGGTTTTTCTTTCTATAAATATATATATATATATAGATAGATAGATAGATATAGATATAGATAGATAGATATAGATATAGATAGATAGATAGGGATTTTCTTATATTTATTTATTTATTTATTTATTTAGGTTTTTCAAGGTAGGGTTTCACTCTAGTCCAGGCTGACGTGGAATTCACTCTATAATCTCAGGGTGGCCTCAAACTCATGGTGATCTTCCTACCTCTGCCTCCCAAGTGCTGGGATTAAAGGCATGTGCCACCACACTCGGCAGGTAAGGTGTGTGTGTGTGTGTGTGTGTGTGTGTTTGGTTTTTCAAGGCAGGGTCTTACTCTAGCCCAGGCTGCCCTGGAATTCACTATGCATCTCAGGGTGGCCTTGAAATCATGGCGATCCTCCTACCTCTGCCTCCCAATTGCTGGGATTAAAGGTGTGCGCCACCATACCCAGCTTTGTTTTTTTTTTTTTTTTTTTTTAATTTGGTTTTGGAGACAGAGTCTTGTCTTGTCATGCTGCCTACAATGCCCAGTCTGGCTTCCTGATGAGAAACCTCCTGCCACCATCAAAGTGCAGGTTTTTTTTAAATAAGTTTTGCTACACCATGACCAATACAATACACACACACAGTTAAAGCTATTATTTTGAAACAAATTAACTTACTCATGTGTAACCCAGACCTCTGCAGGAGCACTGGCTCTCATACTGTGCATTAAGTCATCCAGCACATTGGCTACTTTGTATCTTTCATGTATATTTCCAATTTCCTTCCCATAGAACTGTATTCTAAACTAAAATGATCCCAATGGACAATTCTCTAGTTTTAAATACAAATGAAGTCAGCCTATTAACAGAATGTACACACATCTTTTCAAAATAAGAACATCAACAGCTACATCTTTTTCCTAATTCTGAATTTGATCCTGGAATACTGTACATATCTTCTTATAGCATTCAAGGTCTAAAGGGCTAGATATTACAGAGACTCTTACTGACCAAGGAAGGGGACAAGTTTCTTGTAATAAATTCAGTAATATTAATTAGGTCTTCTGGCTAACTGAAATTCAATGTACATGGTTACGTCCTTGCTGAAGTAGTACTTGGGGGGATTTATGAGAACACAGAGATCAGGATAGGAACAAACACAGGTCTGATTGATTTCCCAATGAGGTCAGCTGGATTTGGGGTTATCTTTCAGTTTGGAGCCATAAATGGTTTTGTTCGAATCCCCAGCCCTGAGGCAGATCAGGGCAGGAACCTACACTGGATATCAGTAGCTTTAGATAAAAACTGCCATATATTTCCTTTTAAATTTCCCCTGCACCATCAGACACAAAATCAGGTTCCCAGAATTTCAGAGCCAAAAAGCATATCTTCTTCCTTTCTAAATTTTCCTGAAAAGATAATTTCTCTTGCCCTTAATAAGAAACAATGTGGGGCTGGAGAGATGGCTCAGTGGTTAAGGTGTTTGCCTGCGAAGCCTAAGTACCCGTGTTCTACTCCACATCCCATATTAGCCAGGCACACAAAGGTGAGGCAAGCACAAGGTCGCACATACCCATTAGGTGGCACAAGTGCCTGGAGTTCAGTTGCAGTCATTGAGGCCCAGGCACATCAATTCTCTATACCGAAGTCTTTTGGCTTTGCAGGCAAGGGCCTTAACCACTAAGCCATCTCTCCAGACCTCTATCTCTCCTCTCTCTCTCTCTCATTCTCAAAAAAGAAAAAAGAAAAAAAAAAAAAAGAAAGAAACAGTGTGATACAGAGAAGCACATTTCCAAAACTATTAGCCATACTGGAAACTGGTTCATAAAAGAACTATGAGCCGGGCGTGGTGGCGCACGCCTTTAATCCCAGCACTCGGGAGGCAGAGGTAGGAGAATCGCTGTGAGTTGGAGGCCACCCTGAGAGTACATAGTGAATTCCAGGTCCGCCTAGGCCAGAGTGAGACCCTACCATGAAAAACCAAAACAACAACAAAAACCTGTGACAGGATGACAGGTACTCTACCTGTTCACCACAAAGTTCAATCTTCTTGTTCTTAAGTTCTCCCTGATGTCAACAGACTTAGTAGACAATGACTCCTACAGCCCTGACACACTGTTGACATGCACATGTAAATAACTGTAACAATGAGAGCCCAGGAAATGACCGAGCACTCTATTCATCTGATCATACTTGCAGAGCCAGTACTCAGCTCCAGGGCAGCTAAAGAAGCACAGAAGTCCAATGTCAACACTGAGAGGGACAGAGGGAGGGAGGGAGGGAGGGAGGGAGGGAGGGAGGGAGGGAGGGAAAAGAGATGGCTGGAGAGGTGGCTTAGTGGTTAAGGCACTTGCCTACAAAGCCACAGGACCTCAGTTCGATTCCCCAGGACCCAACTAAGCCATATGCACAAGGTGGCCCATGCCTCTGGAGTTTGTTTTCAGTGGCTAGAGGCCCTGGTGCCCCCATTCTCTCTCTCTCTGGCTGTCTCTTTCTCTCTTGCTCTCTCAAATAAATAAATAAATAAATAAAATTTTAAAAAGACTTTAAGCAATCATAAGAACAATTAGCAGAATCACTTTATCTTGGCACCGTGTGAAAGAAAGAATACTGCAAACAGGCAAAAATAGTGCAGGCTACAAAACCACAATCCTTAAGAAAATAAGATGGAAAACACACTAACCAAGTTTTTCTGGAGTCAGATGCACTACCGTTGTGCCCCAAGGCCCTTACCCAAGTTTTTCTAATAAAGTAGGTCTAGTTGCTGATCATAAAATCCATATTAAAAGTGAAGCGGACAGTTCTTTCATTTTTAGTATCTGGGTCCTGGAAAGCGGGTATAAGGCTCTGTTTCTGAACTACTCAACCCCTGTAAACACAACAAACCATCAAAACTATGAGAAGGAAAATACTGGCCATGGTGGCACAGACCTGTAATCCCAGTCCTAGGGAAGCTGAAGCAGGATGATCATGAGTTCAAGATCAGCCTAACATACAGCTCTCAAAAAAAAATCAAGGTCTTTGTGGTGATGTAACTCATCGGTAAAGACTTATTTTTTTTTTAATTAGTCAAGGCCTTGGGTTTGACTCAAAGGATCAAAAGAAAGAAAAAGAGGAGAGAAATAATTACAACTTAATGTTCCTTCTCCAAATCAAAGACACTAACACCACTCAAAAGCAAAATAAGGATCTGGAGAAATGGCTCAGTGGCTAAAGGCACCTGCTTGCAAAACCTGACAGTCTAGGTTCAATTCCCCAGTATCCACATGAAGTCAAATGCATGAAGTAGAGCATGCATCTAGAGTTCATCTGTAGTAGCAAGAAAGCCTGGTACACCCATGCTTGCTGGCACTCTCTCTTTCTCTCTCTGATTGCAAATAAATAAGTAAAAATACTTTAAAAAAGCAGTATCTTTTTAAAATGCAAATAAATAGCTGGAGAGATGGCTTAGTGATTAAGGCACTTGCCTGCAAAGCCAAAGGACCCAGGTTCCATTCCCCAGAACCCACGTTAGCCAGATGCACAAGGTAGTGCATGCATCTGGAGTTTGTCTGCAGTAGTGAGAGGCCCCAGTACACCCATTCTCTCTATCTGCCTCTTTCTCTCTCTCTCTCTTTTGTTTATTTTTATTTATTTATTTGAGAGCAACAGACAAAGAGAAAGAGGCAGATAGAGAGAGAGAATGGGCACACCAGGACCTCCAGCCACTGCAAACGAACTCCAGACCCCTTTGTACATCTGGCTAACATGGGTCCTGGGGAATCAAGCCTCGAACTGGGGTCCTTAGGCTTCACAGGCAAGCGCTTAACCGCTAAGCCATCTCTCCAGCTGTCTCTCTCTCTTTTAAATAAATAAAAATAAAAAATTTAAAAAAGAAATTAAAAAAATAAAAGGCAAATAAAACACTAACCTCAGCTCTCAAGGACCGAGTGGGCTAACTATGGACCACAGGCTTTATGAAATAAAACCTATATTTTCCTCACAATGTTAAGAAGTGTATTTTATTTATTTTTGGTATTGAGAGTCTAACTTTGTACAGCCTAGGAAATGCTCTACCACTGAACTGAACTACACACCCTGCCCAAAGCTTACTTAAAAGAAAGAAATTTGAGCTGGGCGTGGTTGTGCATGGCTTTAATTCCAGCACTCGGGAGGCAGAGGTAGGAGAATTGCTGTGAGTTTGAGGCCACCCTGAGACTACATAGTGAATTCCAGGTCAGCCCTACCTCAAAAAAAAAAAAAAAAAAAAAAGTAAGAAATTCAAGAATGTTTTGGTGAGTGAATCATGTTTCTATGTCATGCCATCAAAGGAAGGGAGGAGGGTACTAAATAGGTTGATATTGTATATATGTAAATAGAAGAATAGATTAACGGGGGTGGAAAGGCCCAAAGTGAGGTCAGGGGAAGAGATTGAGTAAAGGAAAGGTGGAGGGAGGGCTAATCAAAATCTAAGAGGATGCAAATAAATCATATGGAATCCCCCGGTTTTGGACAATGGAACACTCAGGAGCCATAGATGGTTGTTAGAAAATTTTCAGTGCCAGGGATGAGATACCTCCAGTGAGTTCTTGGCCAGGGAGGTCCCTGGCCCCCCAAACATTATAGGCCATTGTCGAGGCCCTTGGTTTCCCACCAGGAATAGATGGTAAGACCCTATTGCTGAAGACTCCACATACTTGGGTGGCAAGGCCACTGAGAAATCCTGCTGGAACTGAGCTGATAACCTCCTCCATGTAGACCAACTGAGAGAAAGCTGGAAGAAGCCTTTCTACATGTAGTGCAATGGGAGAAAGAGATACCACCAGTGAAGATACTCAACAGTGGACACTGCAAGCCTTATAATTGGCCAGACAGGCCAAATGAGCCAACGGGCGCAATAGTGGCACATCTGTCATGGCAGAAACCAACCGCCCTCCAATTGGACTGGAGGCCCACTCCATGGGAGGGAATACATCCCTGATACTGAAAACTTAAAACAGGGATAGTCATGAGCCCTAGGAGTGTAACATATGCTGCTGTCTGGATAAATGTATATACTATGCTTATCAAACTGCCCAGAAAGCACTTCTCTTAATATTTATACCCTTATATTAACACTACTCTCACTTTGGATAGAGAATCTTCTCTTTTCAGATGACAGTGACCTTGGAACAACTCAGAAGGTATCATAGTGCTGGAAAGTTAGTGACTGGTGTACTGAGTAACATCTCGATCACACCTTCCAAGGTGCAGGGTCTAATGTGGAAGAGGTGGCGGAAAGAATGTAAGAGCCAAAGGAAGGGTAGGACTCCTTACAACATGCTCCCTCCAGACATAAAATGGCCTGGATATCCATGACCTCACAGTGCCTGACACTACCTACACAAGACCATCATAAAAGGAGGAAAAGATCATGACATCAAAAGAAAAGATACACTGATTGAGATGGGGAGAGGATATGATGGAGAATGGGATTTCAAAGGGGAAAGTGGGAGGAGCGAGGGTATTACCATGGGATATTTTTTATAATCATGGAAAATGTTAATAAAAATTGAGAAAAAATATTTCTCTTGGGGAGAAATCTATTTCTGAATCTATGAAAATGTTTTGGCTTATTTTGGGGGGAGGTTCTCTTATTTTTAACTATATTTATTTGTAAGTGTGTGTGTGTGTGTATTTACTCATATGTATGGGCATGCCAAGGTTTCTTGTCACTGCAAATGAATTCCAGACACATGCACCAGTTTTTCCATTCAGCTTTACATGGGTACTAGGGAATCGAACCCAGGCTGGTAAGCTCTGCGGGCAAGTACCCTTAGCAACTGAGCCATCTCCCGAACTCCTGTTTTGCTTTCTTGAGGTAGAGTCACATGCTAGCTAGGCTCCCCTGGGACTTACTCTGTAGCCCAGGATGGCTGCAAACAGTGATCTTCTTTCTTCTGCCTCTTGAATGCAGAGGCTGGCCTTGAGCTCACTATGCATCCCACACTGGCCTCAAAAATCATAGGGTTGCAGGTACCTGACCACTTGAGTTATAAGGAGTACAGGAGTTGAAAATGTTTTTTAGGGCTGGAGAGATGTCTCAGTGGTTAAACATGCTGGCTTGCAAAGTCTGATGGTTCAGTACCCACAGAAAGCCAGAAGCACAGTGCCAAATGCAGCTGGAGTTTGCCCATAGCAACACAAGGCCCTGGCACACCCATGCTCTCTTTCAAATACAAAAGAAAATGTTGGGATCTTTTTTGTTATTGTTGTTGCTTTTTGAGGTAGGGTCCCACTCTAGCCCAGGCTGACCTGGAATTCACTAGGGTGGCCTCGAACTCAAGGTGATTCTCCTACCTCTGCCTTCCAAGTGCTGGGATTAAAGGTGTGCACCACCACGCCCAATCAAAAAATGTTTGTTTGGTTGGTTTTTTTTTTAGAGAGGATGAGAAAATCCTTCTATGGTGTTGAGGACACAAAAGTCTCTATTTTTTTAATTTAATTTTATTTGTTTTGGTATTTTTTGAGACAGGATGTACATATCCCAGGCTTGCCTCTAACTCACCATAATTCTCCTGCCTCAGCTTCTGGACAGAGGGCAGAGATTACAGACATGCACCACCACACTCAGACAAAAATTTATCAATCAGGAAAATGTATAAAAGAAAAACACAAGGGAATTAAGATCAATGTGAATGCCCAGGGTTTCTGAAATTGATGATTTCTACAGTGTCCTAGTAATTCCAATAAGGTCATATTTAGCTGTCAATCTTTACCCAGTTTGAGTTTCATCAGCTGAGGATCATCTTCAGACGGTTTGGCAGGTGATACATTCCTCAGACCTTTTCCTTGTGTATTTAAATACCAAGCTCAATTATGCCAGCCGAGTAAGCAGAAAGGATTGTACATATTTTAAACTAGGTAGTTGATTGGTCACAACTTCCAGCTTTGATGGAAAGAATAATGGGTGAAGCTTTCTGAGTATGATCCCCAAACACTGAAATCACTCTCAAAGAATTGGATCCTCGAACACTGTCCAAAAGACTGCCAAAATTTCCATTAGAGCACCCTATTTTTAGAGTGTCTGCAATTGGTTTTTAAAATTGCATCCTACACTACAATGTGCTTAACTAAGTTTACACAGGCAATATAAAAGCATCCTGAGGTTTTAATCCTTTTAAACGTAGGACGGATTTTTATGCTTTCAAATCCTCATTTTTTTAATCTTATACTTCGGTCTTTCAAACATGCAAATTAAAAATGAAAAGATACATCTTGGCCCAGAGGGAGGACTGCAAGGGAGACACTAGGCGGTTTCTGGCAATCAAGGTGGTGGTGGCGGGGAAAGCAGGTTTGGGGCGCTGGGGGGTGGTCCTAAAAGCCATGCATAGGAGGAGTGGGCCACAGGACAGAAAGACACTGAGAAAGAGTAGAAGCCGCAGGCTCCCAGGGGAGCCGGGCGCGGAACGACTTCTGTCGCCCGTCCCCTAGGGACTAAGAAATTGGCGCGATGCGCAGGAACAGGACACTCGAATTGGCTGGAGAAAAGAGGGGGAAACAGGAGCCCCGAGAGGGGCCCGGGGGAGGGAAGGGACCCCGCTACAAGTCCCGGGAGCGCAGAGGCGGCGCTGCGGCCGGAGGACAGCGCCGGGGGAGGAGCGCGGGGCTTCCCACAGGCTTCCCCGGCCCGCCCCGAGCCGGCAGGTTCCCCTGCATCCCGCTTCCTCCACTCCTCACCTGGGAATCCGAGGCCGAAAGGAGGGCTACCGCCGGGCGCCCAGTGTGTTTCCAGCCCCGCTTGCTGACATGGCGGCCGACGAGCTGTCACGGAGCCTGCTCGGGTCTCCCGCGGCTCGGGAGGATTAGACACCTCCAGCCTTCGCGCCCCGCCTCCTTCTGCGAACCCCTCCCGGCTGGAAGGCTGGCCGCCGGAGACCCAGGAGCATAGAGCGCGAGCGGCTAGAGAGGAAGCGCCGACGGCGGACTACCATAGAGTTGGGCGGCAACACCCGGATGGTCTTTCCTAGCCTGTCCCCACGCGCGCGTCAGGCCGCCGAGTCCAGACGGAAGCGGAAGTGAGGGAGCCAAGCACGAAGGCTCGGGCATGCGCAGTTTGTGTTTACTTCCGCCCGCCCTCCTCTGACTGCTGGGAGATGGTGCACGTGGGGTGTAGTGCTGGGGCTTCGCCGCTCCGCTGATCCTCGGTGGTCGTTGGGGTGGAGCCTAGAATCCAAGATGTGGGGAAGGGCAGCGGCGCTTCCCCCGCGGCTGCCGCTGTCCGTGCTGGCGGGCGCTGGTCGCTGTTGCGTTTTGAGGGCCGAAGCAGGGACGCGGAAGGACTTGCGGGCGAGGAACCGCCGTGGCTTCTCCGATTACCACCCACAGCACTTGCCCGACCTGGGTTTCGAAGACTTAACCTCGTGGACACCTAAGGGGCGATCCGACCCCAAGCGTTACGTAACCAGTCGGCATTTGGCTAATACCGTGGCAAATATCATGCAGGATAAAGGACAAAACAGGGATCAACTTTTGCTGGAGTTCAACCCAGGTGAGTTGGGCTGCGTTGCAGTTTTCATTGATAGTTATCACTTTGGTGCATGGTTTTTATAGACCCACTGTTGGACCCTGCCGTTTCAGTAGCTTGCAGAAGTTGCAACCTCTGCCTGTGGTCTGTATAAATGACACCCCAAAATATTTCTGCAGCAGCTTGCACTTTACACGACAGTTTGATAAGATTTTGATTTTCACCTCCCTAAAATAGTTGTAATGTCCATAGAAGTTTATCTCATCATGCCTTTAATAGCCCACACCACGATGCTGAAATACACGACTTTTTTAAAAAATATTTTTATTTATTTATTTGAGAGCAACAGACAGAGAGAGAAAGAGGTAGAGAGAGAATGGGCGCGCTAGGGCCTCTAGCCACTGCAAACCAACTCCAGACGTGTGCGCCCCCTTGTGCATCTGGCTTACGTGAGTCCTGGGGAATCGAGCCTCGAACCGGGGTCCTTAGGCTTCACAGGCAAGTGCTTAATTGCTAAGCCATGTATCCAGCCCACAATTTTTTGAGTCCTAGTTATGTATTTATGTATGTATTAAGTATCGTTTCTTATAAGAAGTCAATCTTATTTAGACTTGTCAGTGTTTTTTAAAAAATACTTTATTTATTTACGTATTTTGAAAGAGATTGGGCACGTCAGGGCCTCCAGCCACTGCAAGCGAACTCCAGACGAATGGCCACTTTGTGCATCTGGCTTATATGGGTACTGGAGAATCGAACCTGTGTCCTTTGGCTTTGCAGGCAAGTGCATTAACCGCCAAGCCATCTCTCCAGCCCCTTGGCAATATTTTTTTTTCCCCCGGAGGTAGGGTTTCACTCTAGCTCAGGCTGACCTGGAATTCACTATGAACTCTCATGTGTCACCACACCCAGCTAATAAAGCTGTTTTTAAGAATGCTTAGTTTGCCGGGCGTGGTGGTGCACGCCTTTAATCCCAGCACTCTGGAGACAGAGGTTGGAGGATCGCCATGAGTTCGAGGCCACCCTGAGACTACATAGTGAATTTCAGGTCTGCCTGGACTACAGTGAAACCCTACCTCAAAAAAAAAAAAAAAAAAAAAAGCTTAATTTGGGGCTGGGGAGGTGGGTTCAATTAAAAGCACTTGCTTGCAAAGCCTGATGGCTCATATTTGATTCCCTGTTAAACCAGAGGCACAAAGTGTTGCATGCATCTGGAGTTTGTTTGCAGCAGCTAGAAGCCCTGGTGCTCCCATTCTCATTCTCTCTCTGCTGAGCATGGTGGTGCTCGCCTTTAACCCCAGTGCTCAGAGGCAGAGGTAGGAGGATCACTGTGAATTCTAGGCCAACCTGAGACTACATAATGAACTCCAGGTCAGCCTGGGCCAGAGCAAGACCCTATCTTGAAAAACCTAAAAAAAAAAAAAGTTTAGTTTGTAGCTTCACAACATCTCAGGGTACTGGGAAGGCATGGGAACTCCTCTCCTTCAGAATGCCTTATTTCCTTTCACTGATGTTGCTAAATTGAATTAGGAAAACTTCACAGGTTCCAAGAACCAGCACTCATTTGTGAGAGACCTAATTGCCCAACTACTAATACAACATTGCCATATTTATTTATTTGAAAGAGGGAGAGAAAATGGGTATGCCAGAGCCAGTAGCAGCATGCACAGTAACTCCAGATGTATGCTTACTTGGGCCCTAGATAATCGAACCTGGGTTCACTGGCTTTGCAGACAAGTGCCTTAACCACTAAGCCATCTCAGCCGCCTTGTCAGTATTTTTTTTTTTGTTTTGGTTTTGGTTTTGGTTTTGGTTTTCGAGGTAGGGTCTCACTCTAGCCCAGGCTGACCTGGAATTCACTATGGAGTCTCAGGGTTTCCTCGAACTTACGGCGATCCTCCTACCTCTGCCTCCCGAGTGTTGGGATTAAAGGCATGCGCCACCACACCCGGCTCTTGTCAGTATTTTTGATGGCTAAAACTTTCAGGTAGCCCATAATAAAAGTGGTAGATTATCTGGCAATCTTTTCTATTTTTCTTCTAAGAAGTAGTAAAATATGCTGAATGGTGCTAGAATTGAAGTCACTGAGAAAATGGATTCAAAGCCATGCTGTGCCACTTACCTCTGGGATATTGTGGAATCAAGGGACTAATCTCACATTCCTTGTATGTGAAAATAAGAGCAATAATCTACATGTTATGTAACTTAAGTTAGATAACGTGTGTAACCACTTATAAAGGTTTGATATCAAAAGGAATTATGGGGCTGGAGAGATGGCTTGTTAATATGATTGCGTGTGAAGCCAAAGGACCCAGGTTTGATTCCCCAGTACCCATATAAGCCAGATGCAAAAGGTGGCACATATGTCTGGAGTTCGTTTGCAGTGGCTAGAGGCCCTGGTGTGCCCATTTTTACTCACTCTCTCTCTCTCTCTCTCTCTCTCTGTCTCTCAAATAAATAAATTTTTGATTATTAAAAAGGAATTATGTGGGCTGGAGAGATGGCTTAGCGGTTAAGTGCTTGCCTGAGAAGCCTAAGGACCCCAGTTCGAGGCCCGATTCCCCAGGACCCATGTTAGCCAGATGCACAAGGGGGCGCATGCGTCTGGAGTTCATTTGCAGTGGCTGGAGGCCGTGGCGCGCCAATTCTCTCTCTCTCTCTCTCTCTCTCTCTGTCTGTCTCTGTCGCTCTCAAATAAATAAATAAATAAAAAGGAATTATGTTGTTCATTTTGCAAGTTACCTTTTTCTGTTAATATTCTAGGTCCTGGAATCCTGACTCAGGCATTACTTGAAACTGGTGTCAAAGTGGTTGCACTTGAAAGTGACAAAGCTTTTATTCCACATTTGGAGGTATGTTTTTAATTCCTACAAATAGTTTGTTGTTCTACCAGCTTACTTGGGGTGGTTTAAGCAATTTACTTTTTAATCTTTTTGTCTGTTTGTTTGAGGTAGAGTCTCACTCTAGCCCAGGCTGACCTGGAACATATTTCATCTAAGGGCTCTATTTTGTTATCTCCAAGGATTAGGGCACATTATGTTTTCAGTGCTTGCTAAGTAACTAAAAGTTTGGGAGTTCTGAGATTTGTTTTCTTGTTAGGGCCCAGAAAATATTACATCAAAGTATGACACTGGTTTCCTGAGTTCTTCTCTGTAGCCCAGCCTTACCTAGAACTCACAGCTAAGCCTTCCAGTGCTTAGATTAAAGGCATGCACCAACACATGATCCTCGTATTTTTAAAACAAGGTCTCAGGCTGGAGGGATGGCTTAGTAGTTAAGGTGCTTGCCTGCAAAGCCAAAGGACCCAGGTTCGACTCCCCAGAACCCACATAAAAAGATGCACAAGGGGGCGCATGCATCTGGAGTTTGTTTGCAGTGGCTAGAGGCCCTGGCACACCCATTCCCTCTCCCCCTCCCTCCCCCTCTATCAAATAAGAAAAATAAAATATTTTTTTAAAAAAAGGTCTCATTGTGATTCTAGGTCTCAGTATGTAGCCCAGGCTGTCCTCAAACTTGTAATGAATGTCTTACTATGCACAGCTGTTTTCTTGAAGTAGGTAATTGAATTGTGGCAAGGTATACATAATGTTAAAATGTCTACTATTATCCTTTTGTCTCTTTAGTCCTTAAGGAAAATATGGAGTGAAAATCTACAAGTGATTCACTGTGACTTCTTCAAATTAGATCCCAGAAATGATGACATAGTAAAACCACCCGTTATGCTGTCACATACACTTTTTCAGAATTTGGGAATAAAACCAGTTCATTGGTCAGCAGGTAATTTTTATTTTATTTTTTTATTTATTTATTTTTGCTTGGTTTTTCACTCTAACCCAGGCTGACCTGGAATTAACTATGTAGTTTCAGGGTGGCCTCAAACTCACGGAGATCCTCCTACTTCTGCCTCTCCTGTCTAAAGCCAATGCCTTACTCTGCGCGTTTTCTTTGCTGCTGTGTCCGTCTGCTCGATGGGTACGCAGCACATAGGGTTTTACGTTGTTCAGCTCATGAGCAGTTGCTCTTCCGCTGAGCTGGACATGCATTTTCTCTGAGGCCAATTTGCTATTAAAGGAGGGAAATGAAGTTTTCTTTTTTATTTTCATTGTGTCTATTCATTGGACATGGTACTGTGTAACGTGAAGACATCTTCATGCAAGTAATATCTTGAGGACATTGTTCCCATGGCCCCTCTTTCTCCATAAACCCTTTCTGATTAGTCTACTACACAGCTTTACCTCAACTTTCATATTGTATGTACTTACGTGATTTCAGTTATCAATGTAAAATCTAACCACATGAGAGAAAGCATATGGTTTCTTCCTGAGACTGGCTTCATTCCCTCAGTATGGTTATATCCAGTTGTGTCCATATTCCTGCAAACATTTGTCTCCATTATTCTTTGTGGCTGAAAAAAATTTGTTACATGTGTGTTTGTATATATCACATTTTTAAAAATCCATTCCTCTGTTGTTAAGCAGCTAGATTGGTTCTAAAACTTAGCTATTGTGTCTAGTGCTACAATAAACATTGGTGCGCAAGTATATCTGATATGTTGACTTGGAGTCTTGGGTAAATACTTAGCAGTGGGTACACATTGCTGGCTCATAATGGTAGTTTTATTTTTAGTTATTTTAGGAACTACCATATTAATTCCCATAGTGGTTAGACTAGTTTATATTTCCCACAGCAGTGTTTAAGGGTTCCTATCATCCCCAGTGTATTTATTTTCTTAAAGACTGATATTCTGACTGGAGTGGGGCAGAATCTCAATATAGTTGTTTGGTTTTTGTTTTGTTTTTATTGAGGCAGTGTCTCACTCTTAACAGAGATTGGCCTGAAGCTCATTGTAGCTCCAGGCTGGCCTCAGGCTCTGACTCAGCCTGGAAATGTCTGGGATTAAAGGCGTGCATCACCACACCAATATAGGGTTTTCAATATAGTGTTTTTTGAGGGGTTTTTTGTTTGTTTGTTTTTTGAGGTAGGGTCTTGCTGTAGCCCAGGCTAACCTGGAATTCACTATGTAGTCTCAGGGTAGCCTCAAATTCGCAGAGTGCTGGGATTAAAGGCATGTGCCACCACGCCAGGAAAAATGCAATGTTTTGTATTAGGGACTTGAATAGCCACAGATTTTGGAATCCGCCATGATGCTTTTGCTTCATTATCAAGTTAGACTTTTTTGGATGCCACCCACCTCCTCTGAGTTACCCAGTTTATTCCCTGGAGATTTAGCTGTCTGCCTGCCTGTCGTCCTTCATCTGAATTCTAAGCTTGGTTTTATTGAAATAAAATTACCATTGTTATTTAGTTTACCTAAGTAAAATGTGGCCATAGGAAAAAGTTTTTTTTAAGAACCTTATCCAAATCTTTGTGCTTGCATTCCTAACAGGTATTCCTTTAAAAATAATTGGAGTCTTTCCAATTAAAAATGAAAGAAATGCACTTTGGAAACTTCTATATGATTTGTATGCCTGTACATCTATATATAGATATGGCCGAGTAGAACTAAATATATTTATTAGTGAAAAAGAATTCCAGGTAGGTTGCTGCCAACTGTGTTTTGTTGTTTTGAAAGTTTGTAATTTTCTTTTTTAAAAATTATTTAGCGTGTGTGTTTGTGTATATTTGGGTAGGTGTGTATAAAGGTCCAAGGACAATTTTCAGATCAGCTCTCACCTTCCACTTTGTTTAAGGTGGAGTCTCTCATTCACTGCTCTGTCCATTGGCTTCTGAGAAATTATTTGCCTCCCTTCTTACCATAGGATCCTGGTATTACATATAAATGTTTGATCTGGGAATTTAAACTCAGGTATTCATAGTACTATGACAAGTGCTTTATCCACTGAGCCATTTTCCTAGCCCTGAGTTTTGTAGTTTTCTGAATAGTTTTAGTCTGTATAATTTAAAAATATATATATATATATTTATTTATTTATTTATTTGGCAGAGAGGAAGAGAATGGGCACGCCAGAGTCTCCAGCTACTGCAAACGAACTCCAGATGCATGCACCACCTTGTGCATCTGGCTGAAACTTTTTTTTTTTTTTTGGGGGGGGGGGGGTGGGGTTTCGCTGTAGTTCAGGCTGACCTGAAATTCACTATGTAGTCTCAGGGTGACCTCTAACTCACAGCGATCCTCCTACCTCTGCCTCCGGAGTGCTGGGATTAAAGGCGTGTGGCACCATGCCCAGCTTCTTTAAAACTTTTTTTATTGACAACTTCCATAATTATAAACAAAAAAACATAATTCCCTCCCCAACTTTCCCCTTCACAAATGTGCTCTCCATCATATCCCTTCCCCCTCTTAGTTAGCCTCTCTTTTATTTTGATGTCATCATTTTTTCCTCCTATTATGGGGGTCTTGTGTAGGTAATTAAGTATTTTTATATAATTCAGTGGCATTTTAAACATGTTTACATTGTACAATCCATACCATCATCTAGCTGTAAAGTTGTTATCATTCCTTTTATTATTATTTTCCTGAGGTAGTGTCTCACTGTCGTTCAGGCTGACCTAGAATTCACTTTGAATCTCAGGGTGGCCTTGAACTCATGGCAATCCTACCTCCGCCTCCCAAGTGCTGGGATGAAAGGTGTGTACCACCACGCATTTTCTGTCTCGGTGAATTTGACTTAGATATAATTTCTTATCCTTTTTATTTTATTGATGCCAGGTCTCACTGTAGCACAGACTGACCTGGAACTTACCCTGTATATAGCTCAGGTTGGCTTTGCATTCGCAGCAATTGTTCAGCCTCCCAAGTACTGCGATTAAAGATGTGAGCTAACACATGTGGCTAAGAATCGTATCATTTTTGTCCTTTTGTGGCTGTCATATTTCACTTAGCATAGTATCATCAAGGTTCATCAGCATTGTTACATTTAGAATTTTATTGCTCAGAGCTGGGGAAATGGCTCAATGGATAAAGGGCTTGCTGCACAAGTGTGAGCACCTGGTTGGGATCACTGAAACCTTGTAAAGCTGGACACTGTAGTATAGGTGTCTGTAATCCTAGTGTGCAGAGACAGCTGAACCTCCCAGAAGCTTGTAGGCCAGCAAGCCTGGTGAATGGAGGTGAACAGTGAGAGACCTTGCCTTAAACAAAGTGGAATCCGAGATTATCCTCTGACCTCCACACATGTGCCATGGTATACAAGCACATGTACTGAACACATACATGGTTTCATTCCTGAATAGGATTCTCCTATGTATATTGATGACACTTTATATATCCATCCATCCACCAGTTGTTTCCACTTCTGCCATGTACGTGAGTGTATAAATATTCCTTCAAGTCCTCTCAGTTTTTTTTTTTTTTAGCTGTATATACAGAGAAGTGTATTTTTTGACTATTTTAGGAAGTTCTGTACTGTTTTCCATACTGAATGTACCATTTCACTTTCCTACTAGCCATGCACAAGGGTCCAGCTTTCTCCACATATTCACCAATGCTTTGATTTTTCTTTTTCTTCAATAAGCTGCTGCCCTCACAGGTTATGACATTAAAAAATAGGCTCATGTACAATGGATTTTGTGTGTGCCTTATAAAATGTTTGCAAGATTAATGACTCTTTGAAATACATATGATTAATATTTTGTACTTCATTCTCTATTTTTTGTTTCTTTGCTTGGTTTTTGGTTTTTCAAGGTAGGATCTCACTCACAACAATCCTATCTCTGCCTCCTAAGTGCTAGAATAGAGGCATGCACTACCATGTCCTGCTAGTTCTCATTTTTTAATTTAAATTTCTACATGCCATTAAGATATTAATGCTGGCATTCCACATTGGATTTTGGTTTATTATGATTATATATAACACAATTTTTATTTTGCTTTCATTAGAAACTAGTGGCAACGCCTAAAACACCAGACTTGTATCAAGTATTAAGTGTGCTATGGCAAGTGGCTTGTGAAATTAAGGTCCTGCATGTGGTGAGTAAAGTCATAAATGCCTAGAGAGAATTGCTGTGTGTGGGTAGTTCTGCTTTATTTATTTATTTTTTCGAGGTATTGTCTCACTCTACCCAGGCTGACCTGGAATTCACTATGTAGCCTCAGAGTGGTCTTGAACTCACAATGATCCTCCTACCTCTGCCTCCCAAGTGCTAGAATTAAAGGTGTATGCCACCATGCCAGCTGAATTGTTATTTTTGTTTGTTTGTTTTGTTTTATGGTTTTTCGAGGTAGGGTTTCACTCTAGCTCAGGCTCTCCTGGAATTAACTATGTAGTCTCAGGGTGGCCTTGAACTCGCGGTGATCCTCCTACCTCTGCCTCCCGAGTGCTGGCATTAAAGGCATGCGCCACCACCATGCCAGGTTTAATTGTTACATTTTTAAGAGGAGGGTAAGTGAAGATTATGTACTATAGGTTAATCTTGCTATTTTTTTCAGTTCCTAAAGGCAGATTAACTTTGTAATACTTTTGAGGGAAAAATTTTTTCTCTGGTCATAAAAATGGCTGGGGGTTAGAGAGATGGCTTAGTAGTTAAGACATTTTCCTACAAAACCTAATAACACAGGTTTGATTCCCTAGTACCTATGTAAAGCTGGATGCACAAAATGGCACATATATCTGGAGTTTGTTTGCTGCCCCAGGAGACCCTGGTATACATAATCATTTTCTCTCTCTCTCCCCACCCCAGACATGGTGGCTCATGCCTTTAATGTCAGCTCTTGGGAGGCTGGGTAGGAGGATTACTGAATTTGAGGCTAACCTAACACTATGTAGTGAATTCCAGGTCAGCCTAGGCTAGACTGAGATTCTGCCTCAAAAAAAAAAAAAATAATAATAATAATAATGATCACAACAACATGGCTGGTTCATTGTAAAACTGCCTTGGTTTATTTGTTTGAGACATAGTCCGCTATGTAGCTCAGGCTGGTTTATAATCCTCCTGCATCAGCCTCCCAATTGCTTGGATTATAAACAGAAATGTACCACCATGCCTGGCCATGAAAAGGAAACATGTTTTTGGTTTTTCAAGGTAGGGTCTCACTCTAGCCCATGCTGACCTGGAACTCACTATGTAGTCTTAGGGTGGCCTCATAGTTCACAGCAATCCTCCTACCTCTGCCTCCTGAGTACTGGGATTAAAGATGTTGGGCCACCATGCCTGGCTCAGAAACTTTTTTTTTTTTTTCAAATTGAAAGAAGAAAAATTCAAAATTTACTACAATTCTGTAGCCCAGAAGTCATGATTGACCTGTAAAATACTGTTCATCTTCTGTTTTTCCTTGCGCTTTTCTTACTCTGTGTGTAGAAAAGATTGACATTTTTATTCCTTTGTGTTTTGCTCTGCTTGAAACAGGGTCTGACTAAGTAGTCTGGGTTCACATTGCACTGTTCTCCTGCCTCAGCCTCCTTGAGTGATAGAATTATAGGTATATGTCTCCACACCCATTCTGCCACTTTTCTTTTTACTTGTTATATAAAAGCTGATGCTTGAATATTATCATTCAGTACTTAATGATTGGTAGCACGTACTGAGCAAAGCTAGAGGTGATTTTAAGTCCTTTATCCTCATTTTGTTTATGTTTTGGCAGTGTTGGGATTTGTACCTAAGGTTTTTACACATAGTAAGCAAGTGGTGTTTCTCAGACCTATATCCAGTGCCTAGGCATGACTTTTTTATTTGTAAGCAAAGAGGGAGAGAGGAAGGGAGGGAGGGAGAGAGAGAGAGAAAAAAAAGGGCAAGCTAGGGCTTCTTGTCACACTACAAACAAAACTCTAGATGCATGTACCACTTTGTGCATCTGGCTTTACGTGGGTCCTAGAGAATCGAATCCAAACTGGCAGGCTATGCAAACAAGTGACTAACTTCAGCTTGTGACTTTCTTTTCATTTTACTTTATTTTTAAAACTTTTTTTTAGAATTATTGACAGCTTCCATAATTATAGACAATAAACCATGACAATTCCCTCCCACCCCCAACTTTCCCCTTCACAGCTCCACTGTCCATCATATTCCCTCCCCCTCTCCATCAGTCTCTTTTTTATTTTGATGTATGACTTTTCTTTTTTAAAGACATGGTGTTAGCCGGGCGTGGTGGCGCACGCCTTTAATCCCAGCACTCGGGAGGCAGAGGTAGGAGGATTGCCGTGAGTTTGAGGCCACCCTGAGACTCCATAGTGAATTCCAGGTCAGTCTGGGCTATAGTGAGACCCTACCTCGAAAAACCAAAAATAAAAAATAAAAAAAAAAAAAAAAAAAAAAAAAAAAAAAAAAAAAAAGACATGGTGTTGGTAGGCATGGTAGCTCACACCTATAATCAGGAGAGTCATTACTATGGGTTCAAGGCCAACCTGGTCTACGAAGTGAGTTCAAGTCAGGCTTGGCTATAGAATGAGAACTCATTTCAAAACACCAGGGCTGTTCTAACCTGAAAGATGACTTTGAATTTCTGATTCTCTTGTCTCCACCTTAGTAGCTGTGAGACTAGGCATTCTCTACCACATCCAGATTATGTGGTGCTGGGGGTTAGACCGAGGGCTCCATGCATGCCAGGCAAGCACTCTACCAACTGAGCTACACAGGCACGGTATGTTTTAAGGTAATGATTTGAGGTGCCTTAGCCCAAGAGAACTAAAGGAAATGCTGTTTTGTTTTTGTTTTTCTCCCCTTTAGGAGCCTTTGTCGTCGTTTAATATATTCACTGAATATGGGCAACTGTCACAGCCAAAGCACAAGGTGAATGAAGAGTACTGTTCTCTTTCCCTCCTTAATGGGATGTTTATTCTCTTTAAAAGTATCTTTATTCTGTAGGGTTTTTTTTTAATAGCTAACTTTAAAAATAACTGAAACATACCTTAAACCTGTATTGCTTGTAAGAAATTGACTGTATCCTTAAGGAGACTTGCATGTACCAGCTGCTCATCAGTGGATTCTCTAGAGGAACAGAACCAGCAGACTGAATTGCATTAAAAAGGGAATTTATTGGATTAGCTAATGGCAGTCCAACAATAGTAGTCCAGTCTGCAGGCCTGAGAGTCAGGGAACCTGGTAGCTGCTCAGTCCACATTGGAAGGAGGGATCCTTTCCTTCCCAGAGCTTCCTTAGATAAACCCCCTCTAGTTAATCCTTCCTGGAAGCAACCTCAGAGACCCACTTATGAGGAGTGTCTGTGGATTCCTAAACAAATCAGGTTGACACAAAACTTAGCCATCACAGATGTTATCATAGTAATAAGTTTAAACAGGGAGATCTGACTGTTACTGGGCATGTTAGGACAGTTTGGACTCAACTCTAGGTCTTAACTTCTCTTTTAAGGACTTAAAATGAATATTCATTTCCACTTTGGAAAACACTACTACTTTATTTATTTTGGTTTTTCAAGGTAGGGTCTTGCTCTAGCCCAGGCTGACCTGGAATTCAGTATGTAGCCTCAGGCTGGCCTCACAGCTATCCTAACTGTGCCTCCTGAGTGCTGTGTTTAAAGGTGTGTGCCACCACACTCCAGGCTTAAGCACTACTACTTTATTTATTTATTTATTTATTTATTTATTTATTTAACCGGGAAAGAGGTGGAGAGAGAGAGAATGGACACGCCAGGACCTCCAGCCACTGCAAATGAACTCCAGACACGTGTGCCCCCTTGTGCATCTGGCTAACCTGGGTCCTTTGGCTTTGCGGGCAAACACCTTAAACGTTAAGCCATCCCTCCAGCTCTTTTTTTTTTTTTTTTTGGTTACTTATTTATTTGAGAGCAACAGGCAGAGAGAGAATGGCCGTGCCAGGGCCTCCAGCCCCTGTAAACAAACTCCAGATACATGCGCCCCCTTGTGTAACTGGCTAATGTGGGTCCTGGGGAATCAAGCCTCGAACCAGGGTCCTTAGACTTCATAGGCAAGCGCTTAACCGTTACGCCATCTCTCCAGCCCCCTACTTTATATTTTTAAATATTTATTTTCTTAAGAGAGAGAAAGACAAACTGAAAATAGGTGTGCCAGGGCCTCCTGCCACTTTGTGCATCTGGCTTTGCGTGGATACTGGGGAATTGAACCCAGACAGTCAGGATTTGCAAGCAAGTGCCTTTAAACACTGAGCCATCTCTCCACCACATCCTTATTCTTTGAGTTAGAGTCTCTCACTAAACCTGGAGCTCACAGATTTAGCCAGCAAATCCTGAAATTCTGCTGTGTCTCGCTTTTATTAACTTTTTAAAAAATTTTTGTTTATTTGTTTAATTATTTGAGAGCAACAGACAGAGAAAAAGAGGCAGCGAGAGAGACAGAATGGGCGCACCAGGCCCTCCAGCCGCTGCAAATGAACTCCAGAGGCATATGCCTCCTATTCTCTTTCTTTCTTTCTCTGTCAAACAAATAAATAAACAAGCAAACCTTATATAAGATACTTTATTTTCTGTTTGTTGTCTCCCCGCCCCGCCCAGGGTAGATTCTCACTCTAGCTCAGGCTAACCTGGAATTCACTATGTCATCTCAGTCTGGCCTCGAACTCTTAGCAATCCTCCTACCTCTGCCTCTCAAGTGCTGGGATTAAAGGCATTGCGCCACCATGCCCAGCTAAGATATTTTCTTTTTGAAAAATAAAATCAAGGTAAAAAGTTGTTGAGAGGCTGGAGAGATGGCTCAGCAGTCAAGAAACAGAGTTGTGGAGGCTGTCGATGTTGTTTAGTGGTACATTGCTTGCCTGCCATGCACAAGGTTCTGGGTTCAAACTTCGTCATTACCAAAAGAATTTGAGATGACTTAACTAACAACAGTGTCAGATATCTATAGCTCTGAAGAACGTTTCACATGTGCTTCTTAAATTAGCTTTTTGTTTGTTTGAGGCAGAACCTTTACATATAACTGTGGCTGGCAGTCTACAAACTCACTGTGGAGACCTGGTGTCCTCACACCATTCCTTATGCTTGTGTCTTATGAGTGTGCGCCACCACACCCAGCTTACATCTTCCCAATTGCCAGAGAAACAGGTTAATAAATTTAAAAGCTTTTTAGGACACATTATCTTCATTTCATCCAAGTTGTTTGAGACTTCTCCACTTTATTTACTTATTTGAGAGAGGGGAGCACAGATAGAGAGAATGGGCATGCCAGGGCCTCTAGCCCCTGCAAATGAACTCCATATGCATGCACCCCTGTGCATCTGGCTTATGTGTGCCCTGGAGAATTGAATCTAGTTCTCTGGATTTTCAGGCAAGTGCCTTAGCCGCTAATCCATCTCTCCAGCCCAATAATACTTTCTTATCTTTAGCTCTGATGCTGGTGGTCTTTATACCTTGACTGTAACAAGGCTTATTTATATTGATATTATACTTGTGGTTTGATTTTACTCTGTTACAAGTTAGTTATGCTCGCTTTTTACTCAGAAATTGGCCAGAGACACAGATTCTCGGTGAGCAGAGGAGTTAACGTGAACTTGAGCTCATGGCGTGGTGAGCTATGGCTCATTTGTATGCTGATTGTTCAGTGGCAGGTTTCCACAACATCTGGGGGTACAGAGTGGCACAGTCTCCTCCTTTATGGAGCATGAGCAGTCCTGGTCTCTGTTCCAGATGCAGTCATTATCTCATCGGTCAGTGCCCCCTGGAAAAATCTCAGGTGGCCTAGGTTTTTAAAAAGTAGGGCTTTGCCATTCATGGAATGCTCAGTAAGAAAACTCAGAGACATGTGGGGACTTCCAACAAAGAGCTTGAAGAGGAAGTGAACAGTGTTTTCTGTTCTGGAAATATTTTATGACTGACCAGTTTATTTTTCTTTCTATACAGGAACCATTACAACCAAAAGGAGAAAACCTATATTTTATTCGCATGACTCCTCATATAAATTTATTCACAGAACACTTAAGTCCTATTAACTATGATATATTTTTTCACATGGTAAAGCACTGTTTTGGGAAGCGTAATGCCACATTAATTCACCATTTACAGTAAGTAAAGAAAATAAAAGAAGTATAAAAGTAACAATTTAATGTGACAGTCACTTGTTAGAAGTCTGATTTTCACATCCTAATGTAGAGTGAGGTGTATCTGTTTCTTAAAAATATTTCCTGCCGGGCGTGGTGGTGCACGCCTTTAATCCAAGCACTTGGGAGGCAGAGGTAGGAGGTTCACTGTGAGTTCAAGGCCACCCTGAGACTACGTAGTGAATTCCAGGTCAGCCTGGGCTAGAGTGAAACCCTACCTCGAAAAAAAAAACAAAACAAAACAAAAATTTCCTCCTCAACACGTGGTGGCACACACCTGTAGTCCTAGCAGGTGCAGAGGTAGGAGCATCACCATGAGTTCGAGGCCAGCCTGGGACCGAGGTCCTTTGGCATTGCAGGCAAGCACCTTAACTACTAAGCCATCTCTCCAGCCCTTGCTATTTCTTTTTCAATCTTTGTCAAATTGTAGGTTTAGTTTGCAGGGATAACTAAATGCCTGTCACTACTTAGGATGGAGAGAGTCCAGAATTACAGTAGCATGTCCCCAACCATTTACCTCATGTCATTGCTTGTCTGCAGTGTTTCTGAGTGAATGGGTAGTTTTGCCTATTTTGGGGGGGGGGGCGGGGGTTCAAGGTAGGCTCTCACTCTAGCTCAGGCTGACCTGTAGTCTCAAGGTGGCCTTGAACTCACAGTGATCCTCCTACCTCTGCCTCAGAGTGCTGGGATTAAAGGCGTGTGCCACCATGCCCGGCTGTTTTGCCTGTTCCTGTGTGAGGAATGTGGGATTGAGGCAGAGTCTCATTCTAATCTGGGCTGACCTGGAACTCATTGTGCAGCTCAAGCTGACCTTAGGCTCACTGAGATCCTCCCACCTCGGCTTCTGAAGTGGTGGAGTTAAAGGTGTTCTCCCATGCACAGCTATGCTTTTTAAAATATTTTATTTATTTATTTGGCAGAGAAAGAGGAGGGAGGAAGAGAGAGGGAGAGAGAATGGGCGCACCAGGGCCTCCATCCACTGCAAATGAACTCCAGACACGTGTGCCCCCTTGTCATCTGGCAAATGTGGGTCCTGGGGAATCGAACCTGGTTCCTTTGGCTTTGCAGGCAAACACCTTAACTTGCTAAGCCATCCCTCCAGCCCAGCTGTATATTTTTATGTAAGACTAACTAGTGATTGTATTATGTACCTTATTTTTATTTTATTGTTTTGTTTTTTTAAAGCTTTATTATTATTTATTTGAGAGCAAGTGAGAGAGAGAGAATGGGCACGCCAGGGCCTTCAACCACTGCAAATAAACTCTGGACACATGCGCCCCGTTGTGCGTGCATCTGTCTTACGTGGGTCCTGGGGAATCAAACCAAGGTCCTTTGGCTTTGCAGGCAAATGCCTTAACTGCTAAACCATCTCTCTGGCCCCCTCCTCTTTTTTTTTTTTTTTTCCTTCTGTGAATGAACTCCAGATAACTTGTGCCACTGTACATTCGGCTACGTGGGACCTGGAAATTTGAACATGAGTTCTTAGGCTTTGCAGCAAAAGTGCCTTACTGCTAAGCCATTTCTAGCCTGTTCTCTGCCTTGGAGTCAGCAGTCCCAAGTCATTGAAAGTATTGCCAGAAGCTGTGAAAAAAAATGTTAATGCTGAGCTGCAGAGTCCAGCCTGGGTCATCGGGCCTTGCAGGCAAGCTCCTTAACCACTGAGCCATCTCTCCATCCCCATTTCACTATTTTTAAAATTTCCACCTATCCCCAATGTTGTCTTCTGTCCCTATTACGGTACAATGACAAACATCTATGGAAACTTATATTTTTATTTTTTTCTTGTTTATGTTTTGGTTTTTCAAGGTAGGGTTTCACTAAGTAGCCCTTGCTAGCCTGGAATTCACTGTATATAAAAGTAAGCTCTAACCCAGCTTGGTGGCATATACATATACAGGAGGCAGAAGTAGGAGGATCACAGAGTTCAAGGCCAGCCTGAGACTACAGAGTGAGTTCCAGGTCAGCCTGGGCTAGAGCAATACCCTGCCTTAAAACCAAACAAACAAAAATGTATAAGTTCTAATCTAACTTTTTTTTTCCTTTGAGGTAGGGTCTCGCTCTAGCCCAGGCTGACCTGGACTTCACTATGTAGTCTCAGGGTGGCCTTGAACTCATGGTGATCCTCCTACCTCTGCCTCCCAAGGGCTGGGGTTAAGGCATGCTCCACCACGCCTGGATAATCTAAATAAATTTAAGTGTATGTATTAGTAATTTTAAGTTGGGCTTAGAAGCTAGTTCTATTAGTATTAAGCTGTTAAGAAAAAAGTTAAGTGGGGCTGGAGAGATGGCTTAGCAGTTAATGCACTTGGGCTGTGAAGCCTAAGTACCCAGGTTCGATTCCCCAGTACCCATGTAAGCCAGATGCACCAGCTGGTGCATGCATCTGGAGCTCTGCCTCTTTCTCAACTAAATTAAAATTATTTTAAAGTTAAGCATATTTACTAAGCTTTTTTTTTTTTTTTTTCAGTTCACTGAGTTCGGTGGATACAGTGGATATACTGAAGAGTATGAAAGAAGCAGAGTTGAAAATAACTCAGATACACCCTAGACAATTTAAACGCCTCTTTGAAACTGTGGAGTGTTCCAAAGGCTATACTTACAAATGGCTCTATGATGATAGCATGGAAGACGTGACGATATAAGGAAATGGACTGTTAAGACATTTGTTGGAGCAGATTATGTGGAAATTATGACACAAATGACAAAACTAAACTTGAAAAGCTCACATCCCTCCATCAGAATGTAACTGTTCTGGTTTGGCACAGGCTAGACAAAACCTTTTGCAGTTGATATCATTGATACATTAGATAAAATTGTGGCTGCTATTTTATTCACAACTAAATAAAATGAAAAAAAAAAACTTCAGTTAACTATGAACTTGATCTGATCAAATTTGATTTGTTGAAATTCCTATGTATAGTAAGGCTAGTGATAGCTCAGTGGTAGAATACAGGCTTAGTATGCAAAATTACTATCTTCAACAAACATACTGGCAATTAATTCCAGCTTTCTTTTTTAAAGTCCTCTTAGCCGGGCGTGGTGGCGCACGCCTTTAATCCCAGCACTCGGGAGGCAGAGGTAGGAGGATCGCCGTGAGTTCGAGGCCACCCTGAGACTCCATAGTGAATTCCAGGTCAGCCTGGGCTGCAGTGACACCCTACCTCGAAAAACCAAAAAAAAAAAAAAAGTCCTCTTGACGAAAGAAACATCTTTAAATATTCCACATTCCCCACTACTGATTATTTTTGCATTCTCCTTAGGACTGAAGGAGTTTGTATATATTATTGAGCTTGGAAAAGTTACTGACTTAGCCAGTCATGCTGGTACTTACCTTTTAATCCCAGTACAGGAGGACCAAGAGTACAAGGCCAGCTTCAAGGATGTGTAGTAAGTTCAAACTCAGCCTGAGCTACAAGAGAACCTATCTTAAAGCATAAAAACTGACTTAAGTGGTTAATTTGAATCTTTAATATGTTGAAATGTATTGTCAAGTGCTGTACAATGAAATTACATTTTGATGTAATTTAATCTTTTTTTAGAAATTAAAATAAGATTTTGTAATTTTTTGGTATGATTATCTTTATTAACACTTGATTAATTGAGATGCAGTTCTTTTAAAAGAAACAGATTCTTTTTTGTTGTTTATTTTTACTTATTTATTTGTGCATCTGGCTAACGTGGGTCCTGGGGAATCGAGCCTCGAACCGGAGTCCTTAGGCTTCACAGGCAAGCGCTTAACTGCTAAGCCATCTCTCCAGCCCCATTGTTGTTTTTCGAGGTAGGGTCTCACCGTAGCCCAGGCTGACCTGGAATTCACTATGGAGGCTCAGGGTGGCCTCGAACTCATGGCGATCCTCCTACCTCTGCCTCCGAGTGCTGGGATTAAAGGCATGCACCACCACACCCAGATTGCAGTTCATATTTTTATAATTTAGTTTGTAACTTTAAAACTTGTATTTTTAGCAACAGTAATAGTAACACCAACAGTAATAATTCTGTCATGGAGAAGTACTAGTTCAATCTATAGGACTCAAAAATGTGTTAAAAAGCCAGGTGTTGTAACTCACGCCTTCAGTCCCAGCACTCGGGAGGCAGAAGTAGGATCACTGTGAATTTGAGTCCAGCCCAAGACTACATAGTGAATTCCAGGTCAGCCTGGGCTAGAGCAAGACCCTCCCATGGTTAAGGTGCATGCTTGCTTGCAAAACCCAAAGACCCAGGTTCAATTTCCCAGTACTCACATAAGCCAGATGCACAAGGTGGTGCGTGGGTCTGGAGTTCATTTATAGTGGCTAGAGGCTCTGGCACTCCCATTCCTGATTTTGCAAGCCAGGCATGGTGGCACATGCCTTTAATCCCAGCACTCTGGAGACAGAGGTAGGTGGATCACCATGAGTTCAAGGCCATCCTGAGACTACATAGATAATTCCAGGTCAGCCTGGGCCAGAGTGAGACCCTACCTTGGGGGGAAAAAATGATTTGCAAATAGATTCGGTATGTCAGGGCCTCTTGCCACTGCAAAGAAGGAGCGAGATTTATTTCAGGCTTGTAGATCCAAAGGGAAGTCCATCAATGGCAGAAGAAGCTGGCTCCCATTCAAGGATTCAAGCAGAGAAACACCCCTCCACCAGGCAGAGCTCAGACTGCTCTGCCTACCTTCTAGCTAGAAATCAGATCTGCCCCAAGTGACACCTCCACCCAGGCAGCTGGAGGCAAGCTTTAATAAGACACCTGAGTCTATTGGGAGACATAAATTCAAATTACCACACCTAGGTACTGGGGCACCAAACCCCAGCTGGCAGCCTTTGCAAGCAGCACCTTAACTGATGAATCATCTCTCCAGCCTCAAAACTTGCATTTCTGACTCAAGTTCATCCAGGTCGAGGGATGCAGGCCAGTGGTAGAGCAGTCTCCTGGGTTTGCTCCTTAAGACGGTAAAAAAAAAAGAAAGAAAAAAGAAACTTGTAGTTCAGCAGTATAGTGCTTTCCTCGCATGTGGGAAGGCCTAGTACTACAAAAAAAAAAAAAACGAGACTAGCTCTTACATGAATTTACTTGGCATTAGATTTTGGTTTTGGCCAGGTGTGGTGGTGCACGCCTGTAATCCCAGCACTCTGGAGACAGAGGTAGGATTGCCATGAGTTTGCAGACACCCTGAGACTACGTAGTGAAATCCAGGTCAGCCTGGGCTAGAGTGAAACCCGACGTTGAACAGCCAAAAAAAAAAAAAAAAAAAAAAAAAAAATCATAGAATCAAATGATAATAACACAGCATACCAAAATCCTTGAGACATAAGGCAGTTCTAAGAGGAAAATTTATAGCTTTGAGTGCCTATATTAAATTAGAAAGGTCACACGTAAACAGTGTTTCAGCACTGAAGACAGTGGACACTGCAAGCCTTAGGATTAGCCAACCAGGCCAAATGACCAAATAGTGCAACAGTGGCTTGTCTGTTATGGAGGAAACCACCCACTCTAATTGGACTAGAGGCCCGTTCCAAGGGAGGGAATATATGCCTGGTACAGAAAACCTAATCAAAAGCCTATGTTGGGGGAGATTATAAGCCCTATGAGTGTAACACCTGGTCTTGTCTGGCTTTTGCATATATTATACTCAAAAAACAGCTCTATAAGCATTTTTCTTAAACATTTATACCCATATGTTAATGCTACTCTCATTTTGGTTAGAGAAGCTTCTCTTTTCTGATGGCCGTGACCACTGGGATGACCTAAAATTCATAGTGCTGAAACGTGACAATGCTCAGCACTGAAACATCTATCACACTTTCCAAGGCGCAAGGGTCCATTGTAGAAGAGGTGGCGGAAAGAATGTAAGAGCCAAAGAAACGGTACAACTGCTTACAACGCAATTGTCCAGAAAGAAATTGACCTCTATGTCCATGACCTCTCAGTGTCTAGCACTACCTTCACAAGGCGCTCATAACAGGAGGAAAAAATGACATCAAAATAAAAGAAAGCCAGGCATGGTGGCGCACGCCTTTAATCCCAGCACTCGGGAGGCAGAGGTAGGAGGATCACCGTGAGTTCGAGGCCACCCTGAGACTCCATAGTGAATTCCAGGTCAGCCTGGGCTAGAGTGAGACCCTCCCTCGGAAAACTGAAAAACAAAACAAAAGAAAAGAAACTAATAGAGAGAGGGAGGGGATATGATGGAGAGTGGATTTGTGAAAGCAAGAGTGAGAGAGGGGAGGGAATTATGTTTTTTTTGTCCATAGTTATGGAAGTTGTTAATAAAAAAAAGTTTAAAATACATACATACATACTACATAGTGAATTCCAGGTCAGTCTGGACCAGAGTGAGACCCTACCTCGAAAAACAAAACAACGGAAGTGGAAAGTGGTGTCAGGTGTGCTAATCCATGTCTATGTTATTGAAGGAAAAACAGGAGTATAGTCCTTTTTTTCAGGAAGTTAGGGACAGAAGCCTGGAGAGGGAACAAGGAGATGCCATTCTATCCATCCCGGCAAAACTGAAGCTTGAAGAAAAAAAAAAAAACTTGCATCTGATACTGTTTCATCCAACATGGCTACCAGTGATATGTCCCACAGGAACTTCCTACTCCTTCCTCGGTCATGCCCTGATTCCATAAACCAATCAGGTCTGTGCTTACACACCTGAGTCTGATGACAAGGCTGATCCAGATTAAATATCTGATCTATAGCTAGCTTTACCTGGGTACTGAGGAATTGAACCTGAGGCCTTAGGTTTTGCAGGCAAGTGCTTTTACTCACTAAACCATCTATCTCTCCAGCCCTAGCATCCCATTCTTACTTCACTTCAGGGACTGAGTGTAGCTGCTTAAATTAGCATAGTCTTGAAGTAATGAATGTGTGTGGTGATCTTCAAACCACAAAATTGGCCCTGAGGATTATTAGACAATAAAGAGCTTTAGAATTCCATGCCCAATGAGTATATATTTACTGTTTGTTTGTTTGTGGTAGGGTCTCACTCTGGCCCAGTCTGAGTGCTGGAATTAAAGGAATGTGCCACAATTTCTGGTTTATATTAACATTTTAAAGCTCAAAGAACATATCTCAATCAGGTGTGGTATGTAGAAGAGTTTTGAAATAACCCAGTAATTCTTGGTTAAATAATCATTCAGTTCACTACTAAAATTGCTGGCTAATTCCACAATAAACATTTATAATCATTATTTAATTCACCTCTTGCTAATAAAATAGTGTGTTAAATTTACAATAAAGAAGCCGGGCAGGGTGGTGCACGCCTTTAATCCCAGCACTCGGGAGGTAGAGGTAGGTGGACTGCCGTGAGTTGGAGGCCACCCTGGGACTCCATAGTGAATTCCAGGTCAGCCTGGGCTAGAGTGAGACCCTACCTTGAAAAACAAAACAAAACAAAAAAACCCCACAAATTTACAATTAAGGTTCATGCGGAATTGAGGCATAAGATTCTATGTTCTGACAATTTTAACAATCATTAAAAGCAAGGATACTAGAATGATGAAAATAGGCAAGAAACATTGATTTTTGTGCACTTAAAAAATTAATTCTCCGGGCTGGAAAAATGACTTACTGATTAAGGCACTTGTCTATAAAGCCAAAGGACCAACGGTTCAATTCCCCACCACCCACGTAAGCCAGATGCACAAGGGGACACATGCATCTGGAGTTCGTTTGCAGTGGCTGAAGGCCCTGGCGTGCTCATTCTCTCTCAAATAAATAAATAAAATATTTAAAAAACACAAGACCATCATAAGAGGAGGAAAAGATCATGACATCAAAATAAAAGAGACTGATTGATTAGCCGGGCGTGGTGGCGCACGCCTTTAATTCCAGCACTCGGGAGGCAGAGGTAGGAGGATCACCGTGAGTTCGAGGCCACCCTGAGACTACATAGTGAATTCCAGGTCAGCCTGGGCTAGAGTGAGACCCTACCTAGAAAAACCAAAAAAAAAAAAAAAAAAAAAAAAAAAAAGACTGATTGAGATGGGGAGGGGATATGATGGAGAATGGAGTTTCAAAGGAGAAAGTGGGGGGGAAGGAGGTTATTACCATGGGATATTTTTTATAATCATAGAAGTTGTTAATAAAAATTTGAAAAAATAAATAAAAAATCTGTCATCTAACAAAAAAAAACACACCTAATTCTGGAGCTGGAGGGATGGCTTAGCAGTTAAGGTGTTTGCCAAAGGACCCAGGTTTGATTCCCCAGGACCCACATAATCCAGATGCAAAAGGTGGCACATGCATGTGGAATTCATTTACAGCTGCTGGAGGCCCTAGTGTGCCCATTCTCTCTCTCTCTCTCCCCTTCTCTCTCCCTCTTTCTTTCTGTCAAATAAATAAATAAAAATAAAATATATTTTTAAAAGAATTAATTCTGGCCAGCCATGGTGGTACATGCCTTTAATTCCAGCACTTGGGAGGCGGAGGTAGGAGGATCACCATGAGTTCAAGGCCACCCTGAGACTCAATAGTGAATTCCAGGTCAGCCTTGGCTAGAGTAAGACCCTACCTCGGAAAACAAAAAAATCGAACAACAACAACAAAAAAGTAGGAAAGGGATTATTTGGGTTTAGTGGGACTGGGAAGTGGATGACAAAGGGTAATTAGGGATGATTATGATCAAAATACATTATATTTGTGCATGAATTGTAAAAAATAAAATAAAAATCTTATATAGGCTAGGAATGGTGGCTCATGTCTGTAATCCTCACACCCAGAAAGCTGAAGTAGGAGATCACTATGAGTTGAAGGCCAGACTGAACTACCTAGTGAATTCCTGGTCAATTTGGGTTAGAGTATGTTGCAGTCAGTTTTGCATTGCTGACAGAAAACACCCAACCAAGAGCAGCTTATGGGAAAGCTTGTGGCTTATGAACTTGAGGGGAAACTCCGTGATGGCAGGGGAAGCTATGGCATGAGCAGAGGGTGGACATCACCTGGCCAACATCAGACAACAACAGCAGGTGAGTGTGCCAAACACTGGCAAGAGGAAGCTGGCTATAATACCCATAGGCCCATCCCCAACAATACACTGCCTCTAGGAGGGTTTAATTCTGCCAGTCACCAACAGCTGGGGACATGACTTTCAGAACACCTAAGTTTATTGGGGACACCTGGATCAAACCACCACATTCCTTCCCTTGTCCCCATAAACTGATAACCATACATGATATAAAATGCAATACATTCATCCATGTATGGTTATTTCCTTTCTGTGCCATATCCCTCTGCTCACACCAGTCGGTTTCTATACAATGCAACCCTGCACAAATTCTCAGGACATGGGCATAACAACAAGCCTCTCATACAAACGGCTTCTAGCCCAGTCCAGACACAGCTCTTTCTCACCCTTACAAGCCAAACCTCATAGCTCACAGTTCTCACTGCATTCAGGTCTTTCAACTCTGGCCAGAATAGTCCCTCAAGCTGTACTTGCAGCACTGCAAAGCATCTCTTAGGCCAGGGTTTCAAATCCTCCCACATTCCTCTTGAAAATCAGCTCCAGAGCCGGGCGTGGTGGCGCACGCCTTTAATCCCAGCACTCGGGAGGCAGAGGTAGGAGGATCACTGAGAGTTCGAGGCCACCCTGAGACTACAGAGTGAATTCCAGGTCAGAGACCCTACCTCGAAAAACCAAAAAAAAAAAAAAAAAAGAAAATCAGCTCCAAAAAGCCAAAGACACAATCAGGTTTCAAGCAGCAATTACACCTCTTATCAGTACCAAATTTACTGTTGCAGTCAGGTTCACATTGCTGGCAGAAAACATCCGACCAAGAGCAGCTTGTGGGGAAAAAAAAAAAAAAAAAAAAAAAAAAGGTTTATTTTGGCTTATGGACTTGAGGGGAAGCTCCATGATGGCAGGGAAAATGATGGCATGAGCAGAGGATGGACATCACTTTTTGGCCCACATCAGCAGAAGAGTATGCCAAACATTGGCAAGAGGAAGCTGGCTATAATACTCATAGGGCTGTCCCCAACAATACACTGCATCTAGGAGGGTTAATTCCCAAATTGCCAACAATTGGGGACATAGCATTCAGAACACTTAAATTTACGGGAGGCACCTGAATCAAACAATCACAGAGTGAGATTCTGCTACACACATTAAAAAAAATCATATATGGGGAGTTGGCCAAGTTGGTAAAGTGCTTACTTTATGAGCATGAGGACCCAGCACCCACATAAAAAATGGGAGGTATGAAGCTGGGCATGGTGGCGCCCTCCTTTAATCTGAGCACTCAGGAGGCAGAGGTAGGAGGATCACTGTGAGTTCAAGGCCACCCTGAGAATGCAGAGTGAATTCTAGGTCAGCCTGGGCTACAGTGAGACCCTACCTCAAAACAAAACAAAACGGCAGGTATGTTGATTTGTGCCTGGAATCTGAGCGCTGTGGAGGTAGAGACAGGAGGTTCCTTGGGATTTGCTCACCAGCCATCTGTACGTCAATCTGCTATGGTCACTTGAGTTGTTTCTGAATTTTTTGCTGCTACAAATAATCCTAATATGGATATTGGTGTTTGAGGCCTTGCTTAAAATTATTTTGAGAGCTAGGCGTGGTGGCGTGCGCCTTTAACCCCAGCACTCGGGAGGCAGACGTAGGAGGATCGCCATGAATTTGAGGCCACCCTGAGACTACATAGTGAATTCCAGGTCAGCCTGAGGTAGAGCTAAAGCGAGACCCTGCCTCAAAAAACAAAACAAAACAAAAGCAAACAAACAAACAAAAAAAAAACCCAAACCAAACAAAAAAAGAATGTTTTGGATAATTAGTTCTGTGTAAAGGAGGGATACAAGGGCTAGGGGTACTCAGTGTAGAATAATTGAACCTAGCATGTACAAAGCCTTTGGCTCAATTCCCAGTATCAAATAATAATAATTACAAAATCAACTAAGAAAGCTACAAAATAATGAATGCAAGCCAGCATGGTGGTGCATGCCTTTAATCCCAGCACTCTGGAGGCAAAAGAAGGAGGATTGCTATCAGTTTGAGGCCCACCCTGAGACTACATAGTGAATTCCAGGTCAGCCTGGACTAGAGCGAAATCCCTACCTCAAAAAAACAAACAAAAAAAAAAAAAAAAGAAAAGAAAAGAAAGGAAGGAAGGAAGGAAGGAAGGAAGGAAGGAAGAAGAAGAAAGAAATACAAAAACAAAACAAACAAAATGACGAACACAAATTTAAGCACGAAAGTAGTTTCTAGGCATGGTGCATACCTTTAATCCCAGCTCCCATGAGGCAGAGGTAGGAGGGTCACCATGAGTTCCAAGCCACCCTGAGACTACCTAGTGGAAATATTTGGGTTTGAGGAGATATCCCAGTGGATAGAGCACTTGCCCGGGAAGCATGAGTTCATGAGTTGAGACCAAAGCCAGACATAGCAGCACACGCGTCTGTAATCCCAGTGTGCCTATGAGGAAATGGGATGTAGGAAGCATTGTTGGAAGCTCACGGGTCACCTAAGAAGGTGGGATGGCAAGAGTGGCATGCACACAGGTGTGCAAACACGCACCGAGAATATTTGGAATGAGAAAAGAAATCACAGCAAACATTAGAAATGTTTCCCAGAGATGGGAACTTTTCTGCCCTCAGCAGCTCCATCCCTCTGCAGTTCTGCTCCTCAGACCACACAACATCCCTCCCCTAACTCCTGTGTTGCCTAGGCTGGTCTCGAAGCAATTCTCCCGCTTTAGCCTTGCCTAAGTAGACTCCTGGTGTGCTGTCACATACCATACAAATTTCAAAATTGAAAAAGTTGACGGGCGTGGTGGTGCACGCCTTTAATCCCAGCACTGGGGAGGCAGAGGTAGGAGGATCACTGTGAGTTTGAGGCCACCCTGAGAATACAGAGTGAATTCCAGGTCAGCCTGGGCTAGAGTGAGACCCTACTTTGAAAAAACAAAAAAACAACAACAACAAAAAAATTTAAAGTTGATAATGGGCCAGGTGTGGTAGTGAATGCCTGCCTGTATTCCCAGTACATGGGAGGTAGAAGCAGGAGGACTTGGTTTTCAAATTGTCCTCAGGTACATATTGGGTTGGAGGCTAGCCTGGGCTACAAAAATGCAAAACAAAATAAAATGCTGATAAATATCACAAACCTGGGCTGGAGAGATGGCTTAGCAGTTAAGCACTTGCCTGTGAAGCCTAAGGACCCCGGTTCGAGGCTCAACTCCCCAGGACCCACGTTAGCCAGATGCACAAGGGGGCGCACACGTCTGGAGTTCATTTGCAGTGGCTGGAGGCCCTGGCGCGCCCATTGTCTCTGTGTCCCTCTCTCTGCCTCTTTCTCGCTCTGTCTGTCGCTCTCAAATAAAAATAAATAAACAAAAAATAAAAATAAAAAAAATATCACAAACCTTACAAAAATCCAGAAAGCTAATATTATCAAGAATGGTACCTTGGCTGGCATATTTTGTTCAGCAGATTCTCTGATCGTTTCTTCATGTGACAACAATTTTATATTATGTTTCTAGAGAGAAAATGAAAATCTAATTCCTTTAACTGTTGGGAGTTCAGAAACATTTCTTTCTGCCTCCAAATTGTTGGTAGTCCCTTCTTTTCCAGCATTTTCATTGTATATATACATGGGTTTGGAGAAGTTACCTAAGTCACAAGACTGAGCTAGGATTCTAAGCCATCTCTTTTCCATTCTGTTCCATTTGTTATTATTATTATTATTATTATTATGCTTTTCTGAGGTAGGGTCTTGTTCTAGCTCAGGCTGACCAGGAATTCACTATGTACTCTCAGGGTGGCCTTGAACTCACAGTAATCCTCCTACCTCTGCCTCCCAAGTGCTGGGACTAAAGGCATGCATCACCATGCCCAGCTTTCCGTTAGTTTTAAAAAGTATTTTATTTAATTAATTTATTCATTTGACAGAGAAAGCAGGAGACACACACACACATACACACACACACGGAGAGAATGGGTGCATCAGGGCCTCCAGCCACTGCAAACAAACTCCAGACCCTTGTGCATCTGGCTAATGTGGGTTCTGGGGAATCAAACCTGGGTCCCTTTGGCTTTGCAAGCAAATGCCTTAACTGCTAAACCATCCCTCCAGCCCCCATTTTTAAAATTTTTTGTTTTGTTTTGTTTTTCAAGGTAGGGTCTCACTCTAGCTCAGGCTGACCTGGAATTTACAACGTAGTCTCAGGGTGGCCTCGAACTCAGAGTGATCCTCCCACCTCTGCCTCCCAACTGGGATTAAAGGTTTATGCCACTATACCCAGCTCCATTATCTTTTTTTTTTTTTTTTTTTAAGTTATACCAAAGCCACTTCTGGACTACTCTAAGGTATCACAAGAGTCTGCTTTTCTTGGTAGTGGAATTAAGCTAATTTTACAGTATCACAGTATCACCTACAGTTTTACTTACTAATCTTACTTCATTAGTAATTTTATAGTAGTTTTACTCACTAAAGGTAAATTGTATACTTACCATGAGGAGATCTAAAAGCCAGCACCTTAACCATCTTATTACATGGGACAACCTGATACTATGCACCTCTTTGCCAGGCCCTGCCCTGTTTTGCAGTATTAGGGATACAACAGAGGATCACTTCCTGATCCTCCTGCCTCCACCTTCCAACTTCGAGAATTATAGGTGTGCGTCACCGCAATGCTTTGTTTTATCCTGCTCAGAAGTAGGGTCTCCCTCTAGCCCAGGCTGACCTGGAATTCACTATGTAGTCTCAGGCTGGCCTCAGACTGCACAGTGATTCTCTTACCTCTGCCTCCTGAGTGTTGGGATTAAAGATGTGCTCCACCATGCCCAGGAAAGAGAGAGAGAGAGAGAGAAGAGAGAGAGAGAGGATGGAGAGAGAGAGAGAGAGAGGGGTGGAGAGAGAGAGAGAGGGATGGAGAGAGAGAGAGAATTGCAGGGCCTCTAGCCACTGCTAATAAACTGCAGATGCATGTGACACTTTGTGCTTCTGGCTTTATGTGGGGGAATCGAACTCCAGCTGTTAGACTGGGCATGACTCCTTAACCACTGACCCACCTCTCTAGCTCAGGTATTTAACTTGAATCAAATGAAGCCTCCAGATTTTAGCATCTAGACTTATCTTAAACAATGTATAGGAATTACAAGAAAGAGGGGGAAAGTTGAATGATACAACAAAAATCTGGGCATGGGGCTGGAGGGATGGCTTAGTGGTTAAGGCGTTTGCCTGAAAAGCCAAAGGATCTAGGTTTGATTCCCTAGGACCCATGTTAGCCAGATGTACAAGAGGCATATGCATCTGGAGTCCATTTGCAGTGGCTGGAGGCCCTGACATGCCCATTCTCTCTCTCTCTCTCTCCTCCTCTTTCTCTGTCAAATAAATAAATAAATGAAAATAAAATATTAAAAAAAATCTGGAGCATCGTAGATAGCTGATGCCTGTAATAGCAGTTGGGAAGCTGAAAGATGCTGTGAATTGTAAGTGCTAGGCCATCTTGGGCTACATAATGAGAGCCTGTCTTATATCCCTGTGTGTGTGTGTGTGTTAAACAAAACTGGCAGATACAGAATATAGGCTATTAATATTTGACATGAGCTGGGCGTGGTGGTGCGCGCCTTTAATCACAGCACTCTGGAGGCAGGGGTAGGAGGATTGCAGTGAGTTCAAGGCCACCCTGAGACTACATAGTGAATTCCAGGTCAGCCTGGGCCAGAGTGAGACCCTACCTCAAAACACCAAAAAAAAAAAAAAAAAAAAAAAAAAAAATTGACATGACTCCTCACTTGGGGGCTGGGAAAATAGCTCAGTGCCTGAGAGAGCTTGCTGTCCAAGACCCAAATTCAATCCCCAGGACACATTAAAAATAGAGGTGTGGTCTGGAGAGATGGCTTAGCCGATTAAGGTGTTCGTCTGCAAAGCCCTTGGTTCATTTCCCCAGGACCCACGTAAGACAGATACACAAGGTGGCACACACATCTGGAGTTCTTTTGCAGTGGCTGGAGGCCCTGGTGCACCCATTCTCTCTCTCTCTCTGCCTCTTTCTCTCTCATGCTTCAATGAATAAATAAATAAATAAATAATAAATAAATAAATATTTTAAAAAACAGAGGTGTGCCTAGCATGATGGTGCATGCCTTTATTCCCAGCAATCGTGAGGCAGAGATAGGAGTATCACCCTGAGTTTGAAGTCACATAGTGAAATCTAGGTCAGCCTGAGCTAGAGTGAGACCCTACCTCGAAAAACCAAAAATAGCTGGGTGTGGTAGTGCACACCTTTAATCCCAGTACTTGGGAGGCAGAGGTAGGAGAATTGCCATGAATTCGAGGCCTCCCTGAGACTACAGAGTGAATTCCAGGTCAGCCTGAACTAGAGTGAGACCCTACCTTGAAAAACCAAAAACAAACAAACAAACAAACAAGCAAACAAAAGGCAAGATGTGACTGAGTATGCTTGTAAATCCAGGTTTGACGCGAGTAGAGACACAAAGATCCTGGGTTAGTTTTAGCCAGTCTTGCCCTTAACAAATGGAAAGCTCTGGGTTCCATGACTCTGTCTCAAGAAAATAAGATGGAAGACACAGTAGAGGACACGTGACATCCTCCTCAGGTCTCTACTTAGGTATGCATGGGGCATGCACATCTGCATATATTTGTTTTCTCTGAATGCTAGCCAGTGTGCTTTCCCTCCTCTCCATTCTCTTCCCTTCCCTCCTCTTCTCCTCTCTCTCTTCTTTTTTTCTGGTGAGAATTTTGACCCAAAGCCAGGTCCTAAGGTTGGATCTTCAGGTAACACCATTATAGGTAGTTGTCTTAGGTGTGAAAATGATGCAGTTGTTTTTGCTATTAATCACTTTTTTTTTTTTTTTTTTGAGGTAGGGTCTTGCTCTAGGCCAGGCTGACCTGGAATTCACTATGGAGTCTCAGGGTGGCCTTGAACTCACGGTGATCCTCCTACCTCTGCCTCCTGAGTGCTGGGATTACAGGTGTGGGCCACCATGCCATGCTGCTATTAGTTACTTTTTATTATTCTTTTGTTTTTTTTTAAATATATTCTTTTTTTTCTCAATTTTTATTAACATTTTCCATGATTATAAAAATATCCCATGGTGCTACCCTCCCTCCCCCTACTTTCCCCTTTGAAATTCCATTCTCCATCATATCCCCTCCCCATCTCAATCAGTCTCTCTTTTATTTTGATGTCATGATCTTTTCCTCCTCTTATGGTGGTCTTGTGTAGGTAGTGTCAGGCACTATGAGGTCATGGATATCCAGGCCATTTTATGTCTGGAGGGTAAAATATATTCTATTAATTTATTTATTGAAGAGCGAGACAGAGACAGAGAGAATGGGCACACCAGGGCATCTAGCTGCTGTAAACGAACTCCAGATGTATGTACCCTCTTGTGCATCTGGCTTACATGGGTCCTGGAGAATCGAACCGGCATCCTTTGGTTTTGGCAGGCAAATGCCTTAACCACTAAGCCATCACTCCAGCCCTCTTTTGCTTTTTTTTTTTTTTTTGTTGTTGTTGTTTCAATGTAGGGTCTCACTCTAGCCAAGGTTGACCTGGAACTCACTCTGTAGTCCCAGGCTGGCTTTGAACTCACAGAGATCCTCCTACCTCTACCTCCTACCTCCAGCCTCCTGAGTGCTGGAATTAAAGGCATGTGCCACCACCACCATTTTTTAAAAATATTTTTATTTATTTATTTGAGAGAGAGAGAGAGAGAGAAAGAGAGAGAGAGAGAGAGAAATAGGCAGGTAGAGGGAAAGAGAGAAAGAGAGAAAATGTGCACGTCAGGGCCTTCAGCCAATGTAAATAAACTCCAGATGTGTGCGCCTCCTTGTGCCACTAGCTTACATGGGTCTTGGTGAGTCGAACCTGGATCCTTTGGCTTTGCTGGCAAGTGCCTTAACTGCTAAGCCATTGTTTCTATTCTAGCCCTTGTTTTTTTTTTTAATTTAATTTTTAATTTTTCAAGGTAGGGTCTCAGTTTAGCTCAGGCTGACCTGGAATTCACTATGTAGTCTCAGGGTGGCCTCAAACTCATGGACATCCTCATACCTCTGCCTCCCAAGTGCTGGGATTAAAGGTGTGTGCCACCATGCCAAGCTTTAATTTTTTAAAACTTTTTATTGACAACATCCATATCTATACACAACAGATCATTCCACAATCCTCTCCCACCAACCTCCTTTTACCCTCTCTTATATTTCCCCTCTACTGAACCATTTCTTCTTTCTGACTAGTCCCTGTATTATTTTGATGTTATCATTCACCCACTCTTTTTATACAGGTCTTTTGTAGGAAGTGTTAGGTCATGAATGCCATGGTCACTTTGTGTCTGGAAGTTACTATTGCAAAGCACGCTCACTTTCCTTTGGCTCTTACGTTCTTTCTGGTACTTCTTCCACAACGGTCCCTGAGCCTTAGTGCTGAACACTCCACTGTGACTTCTTCTCAGCACTATGATGAGTTTGGAGTCACCCCAGTAGTCACCTCCATCTGAAAAGAGAAGCTTCTCTAACCAAAAGTGAGAGTAGCATTAATATATGGGCATAAATATAAGTATGTAGAGGGCACTTTTGTGGGCACAATAGATGCATGTAGCAAACAACAGTAGTAGCTTTCCTCCTAGGGCTTATTAACCTCCTCGGTCATAGGATTTTGATTAGGTTTTTAGTATCAAGCATGAATTCCCTCCTGTAGAGTGGGCCTAAAATCCAGTCGGGCAGTGATTGGTTCCCCTCATAATAGACATGTCACTGTAGCACATTTGACCTGTCTGGCCAGCCATAAAACTTGCAGGGTTAACTGCTGGTTTAGACCACTGGTGACTTTTCTTCCCCAACAACTTGCATAGCTCTTTCCAGCTTCTTGACAGCTACTCTACAGGAAGGAGACTTCAAGATCAGCTCCAGCTTGACCTGCAGCCCAGATATGTGGAGTCTTCAGCGATATTGTACTTTTTAAAATATTTTTTTAAATTTATTTTTATTTTTATTTATTTGAGAGCGACAGACAGAGAAAGAGGCAGAGAGAGAGAGAGAGAGAGAGAGAGAGAGAGAGAAAGAAAGAATGGGCGTGCCAGGGCCTCCAGTCACTGCAAACGAACTCCAGATGTGTGCACCCCCTTGTGCATCTGGCTAACATGGGTCCTGGGGAATTGAGCCTCGAACTGGGGTCCTTAGGCTTCACAGGCAAGCGCTTAACTGCTAAGCCATCTCTCCAGCCCTATATTGTACTTTTATAATAAATTCTTAATCACTGAAAATGCATACTACTTAAGTGTGAGACGTTATGTTGACTAAAACTTGCAGTCAAATCGTCCAACAACACAATATACCTTTTTTTTTTTTTTTTTTTTAGGTAGGGTCTTACTCTGGCCCAGGCTGACCTGGGATTCACTATGTAGTCTCAGGGTGGCCTCGAACTTATGGCAATCCTCCTACCTCTGCCTCCCAAGTGCTGGGATTAAAGGTGTGGGCCCCCACACCCGGCTTTTCATAATATACTTTTAAAAGAGGGGGACAGATGGAGAGAATGGGCATGTAGCTACTGAAAAACAACTCCAGGCACCAGCACCACCATGTGCATCTGGCTTACGTGGGTTCCGGGGAGTTCAACCTGGGTGACTTGGGTTCTGGGGAGTTGAACCTGGATTCTTAAGCTTCACAGGCAAGCACCTTAACCTCTAAGCCATCTCCCCAGTCCCATGATAAACTTAAACAAATATATATATACATATATATAGTTCCATACTTAGAAATGGCAAAACAAGAATTGTTTGATCTAGGTGGTGAGCAGGCACGTGTTCACAGCAGTGTTCTTATTTATTTTATTTAATTTTTTAGCAGTGTTCTTTTAACTTTTCCCTATGCATTAAAATCAGCATTATAGGTCTGAAGAGATGACTCAGAGATTAAGGCGTTATCCAGCAATGCCTAAGGACCCTGGTTCAATTCCCCAGTGCCCACGTAGAGCCAGATGCACAAAGTCTTGTATGCATTTGGAGTTCGTTTGCAGAGGCTCGAGGCCATGTGCACTCATATTCTCTTTCCCTCTCTCCGTGCAAATAAATGATTCATAAAAAAATAAAATCAGCATTATAAAATCTTGGGAGGCAAGAAGACAGCGCCCTTGATGCCTCCCTGGGGACCCTTGTGCGCGTGCTCAGAGTCCGCCCCTCTCCGCCCCGCCCCTCAGGTGTGCGCGTGCGCAGGAGGCCGGCGCGCGGTCCGGCAGCCGGGAGACGGCGGCCGAGGGACGCTGCTGGGGTGTGAGGTGCGGAACTGCGCGGGGATGGAACCGCTGAAGGTGGAAAAGTTCACGACCGCCCACCGGGGAAACGGACTCCGTGCCGTGGTCCCGCTGCGCCCCGGGGAGCTGCTCTTCCGCTCGGATCCCTTGGCATACACGGTGTGCAAGGGGAGCCGCGGTGTCGTCTGCGATCGCTGCCTGCTGGGGTAGGTGCGGAGCGAGCGCCGGGTCCACCGGAGTCCCGGGCCGGGCGCGCGCGGTGCTGGCCGCGGCGGTGACCCTGCCCGTGGCCATGCAGCCCTTCGGCCGCGCTCGGAGATCCCTCGCCTGGGTCCCCCGGACCCGCGTGTCTCCAGGGCGGGTGGTGTCCACAGGCCCAGCCGGGGCGGCCCCTGGGCTGCTGGAGGGACCCAGCCCGCGCGCCCCAGGCTGCGGTGCGGATTGGGGCGTGCAGATGAAGGGGAAGCGATGGGCGCTGGGCAGTGTTGCTGCGGAACCAACCATCGAGATCTCTGGCGAGAACCCTAAGTGGCAGGGGTTCTGTGTGGGTCGGAAGGAGCAGGGATGTGTATAAACCGGGCTCGGCTGAGGCCCCGCAGGGTAAAGACCCAGCTTTGCAGCAGGAGTGTCCGTGGTGCACTTCCGTGGTCCAGGTTCTGTGTGGCTTGGGGGTAACGAAGTTGTACATGGCATCCTGATTGGAGCAGAGAGAGTGAGTTACGGCGTAACAGAAAGGTCGAAAGAGAGGCGCGGATTATACGCTGTAGTAGTCTAAGTTATACAACGATTTAGTGTTTTTTTTTGTCTTTTTTTTTTCAAGGTAGGGTTTCAGTCTAGCCCTGGCTGACCTGGAATTCACTATGTAGTCTCAGGGTGGCCTTGAACTCACGGTGATCTTCCTACCTCTGCTTCCCGAGTGCTGGGATTAAAGGCGTGTGCCACCACACCTGGAATTTTTTCTAATATTTTATTTATTTATTTGAGAGAAAATAAGCGGGTAGAGACAGAGTGAGACAGGATGGGTCCAGTCACTGCAAACGAACTCCAGATGCATGCGGTCCCCTTGTGCATCTGGCTTACGTGGGTACTGGGGAATGGAACCTGGGTCCTTTGGCTTTGCAGACAAGTGCCTTAGGTGCTAAGCCATCTCTCCATCCCTACAGTGTAGTGTAGTGTGTGTGTGTGTGTGTGTGTGTGTTTCCATGTAGTGGCTAAGCAGGCAAGTCTAATCAACCACCTGTGCAGATGTGTGTGTGTGTGTGTGTAGGGGGTGATGGTGTTTGGGTAGCCTGGAAAAAGGGACAGTATCAGTGTAAAGTGATTTGCAATGTATGAAAATGTAAGACATGTATGTAGTCATAGGAGTTGTAGCCCATTAATAAATATTGGGTTCCTACCATTCTCAGAAGAAGGGTTTTATTTGAGATGGGTGGGTTTGATTTTGTGCATGACTGCTTTTCCAGACCCATCAGTGTGTGGTGGAGGTGGAGAGTTAATCTAGGTTGATCATCCTCACATCCCTGTTTGGTTCATAATTAAGGACCTTGTGTTTGATTTTAAAATTACCAAATAATAATTGTATCTGTTGCTTTCTATCATGAAGTCATGATAACAATTACACAAAACATTTGTTGAGAGAGGTATGTTCATGTCTTTTAGTGCTTAACATTTAAAGTCAAAACATTTTCTTTGATTCTTATCCAGACTAATTAGAGAAAGCAGAACTCTTGATTCTGTTACAGACTTCAGAGTTTGAATGTATTCCAAAGTAGAGAGTTTAGTGTTTAAGTTCTGTAACTGGTAAAGAAGCCATAGGTCACTTTGTAGATACTATGTGACTACTTTGTCATTTAGTATGTACAAAAAAAGTTTGGTCATCAACAGTGACAAATTACCAGAGCTGAACTTTTTAATAATAATAATAATAATAATAATAATAATTATTATTATTTTTGTCACTGTAGCCCAGGCTGACCTGGAATTCACTATGTAGTCTCAGGATGGCTTCAAACTCATGGGGATCCTCCTACTTCTGCCTCCTGAGTGCTGGGATTAAAGGTGTGTGCCACCATGCCCAGCTTTATTAAAAAATATACTTTATTTATTTATTTGACAAAGAGAGAGAGAGAGAATGGGCATGCTAGGGCCTCCAGCCACTGCAAATGAACTCCAGATGCATGTGCTACCTTGTGCATCTGGCTAATGTGGGTCCTAGGGAATTGAACATGGGTCCCTTGGCTTTGCAGGCAAATGCCTTAACTGCTAAGCCATCCCTCCAGCCCCCAGCTTTAATTAAAAAAAATTATTTATTTATTTGAGAGAGAGAAAGAGGTAGAGAGACAGAGAGGGAGTGGGGTGGGGAGAAAATGATAATGGGCATGGGCACACCAGGGCCTCTAGCCATTGCAAATGAACTCTAGATGTGTGTGCTATCTTGTGCATCTTCCTTTACTTGGGTACTAGGAAATTGAACCTGGGTCCTTTGGCCTTGCAGGCAAGTACCTTAACCGCTAAGCTATCTCTCCAGCCCAACTTAAAAAAATTGTTTTTAAGCCATATTATATTTGAGAGAGAGAGAGAGAGAGAGAGAAAGAGGCAGATAGAGGGAGAGAAAATGGACACCAGGGCCTTCAGTCGCTGCAAACGAACTCCAGACGCATGTGTCACCTTGTACATCTGGCTTATGTGGGTCCTGGGGAATTGAACCTGTGTCATTTGACTTTGCAGGCAAGTGCCCTAACTGCTAAGCTATCTCTCCAGTCCTAAATTTTTAAAAAATATTTTATTTTTATCCATTTATTTGACAGAGAGAAAGAGGGAGAAAGAAAGGGAGAGAGAGAGAGAATGGGCGCCCTAGGGCTCCAGCCACTGCAAACAGACTCCAGACACATGAGCCCCTTTGTGCATCTGGCTAACATGGGTCCTGGGGAATCGAACCTGGGTCCTTTGGCTTTGCAGACAAATGCCTTAAGTGCTAAGCCATCCCTCCAGCCCTAAATTTTTTTTTTTTTAGTGTGTAAAATAATGGGTCTCATTATGACATTTTCATGCATACATATTATTTTACTCAAAGCTGCCTTTTGAGTCATATGCCACACGGAATTGTCCATTTTCCAAAATAAAGCACACAAAATGTGGGTAGCCATGCTTCTTGGCTTACCATACCATGTCATTACGTCTATTGTTTTTCTCGAAAGAACCATGGTGATATAAGGGAGAAAAGAATTTCTTGAAGAATGTTGGGGAGTTCTCAGCATCGTTTTAACGTCTGAAGAAACCCTCGTTCTGAAAATAGATAGTAACCACGTTATGATTACAGTGCAGGAAAAGTTGGGGTTGCATCTGGGGAGTGTCACACGTTTCACTAGCACTATGGAAGCTGGACCTGCCGCGGCTGCTCTTTGGGAAACTGATTAGTGTTAGGGAGCTGCGCGCTCAACTGTTCTTTGCAACATTGGCATCTGAATCCCATTCCTCAGTGGTTGTCTTGGATTGGCTGAACTTAGGCTAGTACCTGTACTTCACCTTCAAGCTCAGTTATTTTATTTTGGCTTCAAAATAGAAGGCAGTCTCTACTTCCCATAAATATTTTCCTATTGGAAAGATTAACACACAAACCTAGAAAAGGGTTATAAATAAATGCCTTGAATCCAAACAAAGCAAAGTAAACCAGTGGATTATTCATACTGATGATGTAGCCCTGGCCTCGAACTCACCATGTAGCCAAGGATATTCTTGAACTTTTTTTTTGTTTGAGGTAGAGTCTCACTTCAGCTCAGGCTGGCCTTGAACTCACAGTGGTCCTCCTACCTCAGCCTCCTGAGTGCTGGGATTAAATGTGTGGGCTGCCATGGCTAGCTTTATTCTTTTTTTTTTTTTAAAAAAAGTAGAAAATGTGAAAGAATTCTTTTTTTTTTTTAATTTTATTTATTTATTTATTTAAGAGAGTGAGAGAAGGAAAGAGGCAGAGAGAGAGGTGCTGGGGCCTCCAGCCACTGTAAACAGACTTCAGATACGTCACCTTGTGCATCTGGCTTATGTGGGTCCTGGTGAATTGAACTGAGGACCTTTGGCTTTGCAGGCAAGCGCCTTAGCCACTAAGCCATCTCCCCAGCCCTATTTTTAAAAAATATTTATTTATTTATTTGAGAGAGAGAAGGAGGCAGAGAGAGAGATTGGGCATGCCAGGGCCTCTGGCCACTGCAAATGAACTCTAGATGCATGCGCCCCCCTTTGTGCATTGGCTTATGTGGGTCCTGGAGAGTCAAACCAGGGAATCGAACCTGTGTCTTTTGGCTTTGCAAGCAAGTGTCTTAACTGCTAAGCCGTCCCTCCAGCCCTCATTTTTTTTTTTTTTTCCCGAGGTAGGGTGTCCCTTTAGCCCAGGCTGACCAGGAATTCACTATGTAGTCTCAGGGTGTCCTGGGGAATCGAACCTGGGTCTTTGACTTCGCAGGCATGTGCCTTAACTGCTAAGCCATCTCTCCAGCCCCCGTTCTTTACCTTTCTTTCTTTCTTTCTTCCTTTCTTTCTTTCTTTCTTTCTTTCTTTTCTTTCTTCCCTCCTCCTCCTTCTTCTTCTTTTTATTTGTTTGTTTGTTTATTTATTTATTTGACAGCGACAGAGAGAAGGAGGCAGAGAGAGAGGGAGAGAATGGGCACGCCAGAGCTTCTAGTCTCTGTAAATGAACTCCAGATGCGTGCGCCCCCTTGTGCATCTGGCTAACGTGGGTCCTGGGGAATTGAACCTCGAACCGGGGTCCTTAGGTTTCACAGGCAAGTGCTTAACCGTTAAGCCATCTCTCCAGCCCTCTTTTTTTTTTTTTTTTTTTTTTTCCCCAAGGTAGGGTCTCACTCTAGCTCAGGCCAACCTGGAATTCACTATGTAGTCTCAGGGTGGCCTCGAATTTACACCAACTGTCCTACCTCTGCCTCTCAAGCACTGGGATTAAAGGCGTGCACCACCGCACCCGGCTGGTTTTCTTAAATGCAGCATAAGAAGTTCCACTGTAATTGTTTTATGTGCTTGTCGGTCTTTTCGCTGCCCATGTTACATGGTGGTCTAACCTTTATATTATTAGTATATAGAGCACTGGCAGATGTTACTTATCAATTCCATGAAAGGATGCTGTTTGGGGATATTTTTCAAGTCGTCTGCTGCTTCCTTATCAAGCTGTAGTGATCCTTCTGGAGGATGAAGAACATCTTATGCCCACCTTGATGGCTGAGATCCAGCTTTGGTGCCTTCCCAGAGGGAAGAGGATGACCCAGAAGTAGAAAGTGTATCTCTTTCTGTGCAGTGTGTAAAGCGGTGGGCTGAGGTAGAAAAAAGAAATTTGAGAATTGCATGTTCTGAAAGTTCTTGTCTGGTTAAAGTTGTGGGGTTATGGTGGGAGGCGTGTTAAATGGATAGAGGGACAGGTAACAGTACTGAGTCTTTTGCTTCATGCCTACCCCACCCTTTCAAAAGGTTTTTTTTTGTTATTATTATAATTATTATTATTATTATTTGGTTTTTTGAGGTAGGGTCTCTCTCTGGTCCAGGCTGACCTGGAATTAACTATGTAGTCTCAGGGTGGCCTCCAACTCATGGAGATCCATCTTCCTGTGCCTCTCGAGTGCTGGGATTAAAGGTGTGCGCCACCATGTCTGGCCTTTAAAAAGTTTTTTGGGGGCTGGAGGGGTTGGCTTAGCAGTTAAGGCATTTGCCTGCAAAGCCAAAGGACCCAGGTTTGATTTCCCAGGACCCATGTAAGCCAGATGCACAAAGGGGTGCATGTGTCTGGAGTTTGTTTGCAGTGACTGAAGGTCCTAGCATGCCCATTCTCCCTCTCTCTCACAAATAAATAAATTTAAAAAAAATTTTTTTTGTTTGTTTATTTATTTATTTGACAGCGACAGAGAGAAGGAGGGAGAGAGAGAGAGGGAGAGGGAGAGGGAGAGGGAGAGAATGGGCGCGCCAGGGCCTCCAGCCTCTGTAAACGAACTCCAGATGTGTGCGCCCCCTTGTGCATCTGGCTAACGTGGGTCCTGGGGAATTGAGCCTCGAACTGGAGTTCTTAGGCTTCACAGGCAAGCGCTTAACCGCTAAGCCATCTCTCCAGCCCAAAAATAAATTTTTTTTTAAAAAAGTTATTTTGTGGTGCTGGGAATGGAACTCGGGACCTTATACATGTTAGCCAAGCACTCTACCACTGAGCCACACCCACATCTTGAGAGAAGGTAGCTGTGCTGGCTGTAATAGAGCAGTGGGAGAAGGAAGGGAGGCTGGGGATGGAAAACGGACGGAGATGGGCCGGGCACAGTGGCGCACGCCTTTAATCCCAGCACTCCGGAGGCAGAGGTAGGAGGATCGCCGTGAGTTCAAGGCCACCTTGAGAATACACAGTGAATTCCAGGTCAGCCTGGGCTAGAGTGAGACCCTTCCTCCAAAAACCAAAAAGAAAAAAAAAAAAAGAGAAAAAAAAGAAAAAGAGATGGAAGAGTTCAGTGGTCTAGTGAGTATAGACTCAAAGTCTGTACAGCAGCGATGAGGTCCAGTTTGACATCCCAAAAGATAAGATGGCACCAGTCCAGCCATGAGACCTTCTTGCAGCAGACACCTATGGGGATCCAGGGAGATAGGCCCCATCTAGGGTCTTCACGCCACTGTTACTTGAAGGCTCTCTCAGCAGTCCTTGGAGGAAAATTTACTTCTTTTTTTTTAAATTTTTTTTTTTATTTGAGAGCGACAGAGAGAAGGAGGGAGGGAGAGAGAGAGAGAGAGAGAGGATGGGCGCGCCAGAGCTTCAAGCCTCTGTAAACAAACTCCAGATGCATGCACCCCCTTGTGCATCTGGCTAACGTGGGTCCTGGGGAATTGAGCCTCGAACCGGGGTCCTTAGGCTTGACAGGCAAGCGCTTAACCGCTAAGCCATCTCTCCAGCCCAAAATTTACTTCTGAAAGCAGCCATTTAAACCATTCCTGGTAAGGAATTACACTTAAAGTCTGAATGTTAACTGGAAGAAGCTGAAATACTCTTTGACAAGTTTTAAATTTATCAGAGCAGATGTCCATGAAAAAGGTTACAGGACAGACAGGATCATGTTTGGGAGATAGATTAGATCGACTGCAGAAAAGAAAGTAGCCAGATTTGAGTTGGCGGAGGGGTGCCCAGGCCACGATGACAGTACAGGAACACTGGGTTCAGTAAGATGGTGCGGTGGGCTTTTGACCGAGGACCCGAGCTGGCTGGGGGCAGGTGGCGAGGGCCCCATGTCCTGTAAGATTCGCTGGGGGAAGGAAGGTGGCAGCAGCTGTGGGTGACTGAAAGGTCTGAGGCAGCCAAGGCAGGGGTTGCTAAGTGACTCAGTCTTAGGAGAAGACTAGAAATGGTTTTCTAGGAGACAAGAGAATCGCCTACGGAAATGTGGGGTTGCCGGAAGGTGCTGAGAACTTTTTGTTTTCTTCATTTATTGAAAGTGTGAACCCTTAGCAGAGTAGTGAGTTTTTTTCTGTTGCAGCTGCTTGGCTGGAAGCGCAGGATTGACCCAGGACCTTCCTACTCTCCCTCCTCTTCACATTTGGGGAGGGAGGGAACATGCCCGTTAACAGGTTGTTTTTTATATTTTATTATACATATGAAACCCACATAAGCACAAGGTCTTCTGATTCCATCTTAAAATTCATGATAATTTCTGCTATGAGTAAAGCAAATTCTGTTACTGAGCAAGCAGTGAGGAAGTCCAGTGTCAAGGATATTAGTCAGGGTTCTCTAGAGGAACAGAGCCCAAAGGTGGTGTGCACCTTTAATCCCAGCACTCGTGAAGCAGAGGTAGGAGGATCGCCGTGAGTTCGAGGCCACCCTGAGATTACATAGTGAATTCCAGGTCAGCCTGGGCTAGAATGAGACCCTACATAAAAATGTTGGGGGGGGGGGGACATATTTTGGATTAGTTTACAGCAGTCCAATAATAGCAGTCTGCAGGCTTGAGAGTCAAGGAACCCGGCAGCTGCTCAGTCCACATGGCCGGAGGCCTCAGCTGTCCCAACCCAGCACTGAAGGCCTGGCGGCTTCCTGGAGAGCCGCTGGTCCTCAGTCCACTCTGGAAGGCTGAGGAAACTTGGTTCTAATGCCAGTAGAGGATAGATGGGCAGGGTAGGTGCACGTGCAAGTGAAGTCAGTCACCAGCAAGCAGCACTGGCAGCAGGTGGGAGGAAGAGGGTTTTTGTTCTCAGAGCTTCCTTATATAAAGCTCCCCTCTGGGAGGGCCTTCTACTCTGGGACTCCTTCAGTCCTGGAAACAACCTCAGAGACCCATCCAAGAGGAATGTCTGTGGATTCCTAACCAGATCAAGTCGACAAAGGAACTTAACCATCACAGAAAGCATGCTCTCACTCTAGCCCAGGCTGACCTGGAATTCACTATGGAGTCTCAGGGTGGCCTCGAACTCATGGCGATCCTCCTACCTTTGCCTCCCGAGGGCTGGGATTAAAGGTGTGCGCCACCGTGCCTGGCTTGTCTTTTTCTTCTTTTGCCGTGTGTGTGTGTATGTGTGTGTGTGTGTGTGTGTGTGTGTGTGTATGTATGTATGTATGTTTGCATGCATGCATGCAAATGCATGAACTCTGTGCATATGAAGGCCAAATGGTATCAGTGGCTGGAGGCCCTGGTGCTCCCATTCTCTCCTCTCTCCTGGAGTTTGATTGCAGTGGCTGGAGGCCCTGGTGCTCCCATTCTCTCCTCTCTCCTGGAGTTTGATTGCAGTGGCTGGAGGCCCTGGTGCTCCCATTCTCTCCTCTCTCCTGGAGTTTGATTGCAGTGGCTGGAGGCCCTGGTGCTCCCATTCTCTCCTCTCTCCTGGAGTTTGATTGCAGTGGCTGGAGGCCCTGGTGCTCCCATTCTCTCCTCTCTCCTGGAGTTTGATTGCAGTGGCTGGAGGCCCTGGTGCTCCCATTCTCTCCTCTCTCCTGGAGTTTGATTGCAGTGGCTGGAGGCCCTGGTGCTCCCATTCTCTCCTCTCTCCTGGAGTTTGATTGCAGTGGCTGGAGGCCCTGGTGCTCCCATTCTCTCCTCTCTCCTGGAGTTTGATTGCAGTGGCTGGAGGCCCTGGTGCTCCCATTCTCTCCTCTCTCCTGGAGTTTGATTGCAGTGGCTGGAGGCCCTGGTGCTCCCATTCTCTCCTCTCTCCTGGAGTTTGATTGCAGTGGCTGGAGGCCCTGGTGCTCCCATTCTCTCCTCTCTCCTGGAGTTTGATTGCAGTGGCTGGAGGCCCTGGTGCTCCCATTCTCTCCTCTCTCCTGGAGTTTGATTGCAGTGGCTGGAGGCCCTGGTGCTCCCATTCTCTCCTCTCTCCTGGAGTTTGATTGCAGTGGCTGGAGGCCCTGGTGCTCCCATTCTCTCCTCTCTCCTGGAGTTTGATTGCAGTGGCTGGAGGCCCTGGTGCTCCCATTCTCTCCTCTCTCCTGGAGTTTGATTGCAGTGGCTGGAGGCCCTGGTGCTCCCATTCTCTCCTCTCTCCTGGAGTTTGATTGCAGTGGCTGGAGGCCCTGGTGCTCCCATTCTCTCCTCTCTCCTGGAGTTTGATTGCAGTGGCTGGAGGCCCTGGTGCTCCCATTCTCTCCTCTCTCCTGGAGTTTGATTGCAGTGGCTGGAGGCCCTGGTGCTCCCATTCTCTCCTCTCTCCTGGAGTTTGATTGCAGTGGCTGGAGGCCCTGGTGCTCCCATTCTCTCCTCTCTCCTGGAGTTTGATTGCAGTGGCTGGAGGCCCTGGTGCTCCCATTCTCTCCTCTCTCCTGGAGTTTGATTGCAGTGGCTGGAGGCCCTGGTGCTCCCATTCTCTCCTCTCTCCTGGAGTTTGATTGCAGTGGCTGGAGGCCCTGGTGCTCCCATTCTCTCCTCTCTCCTGGAGTTTGATTGCAGTGGCTGGAGGCCCTGGTGCTCCCATTCTCTCCTCTCTCCTGGAGTTTGATTGCAGTGGCTGGAGGCCCTGGTGCTCCCATTCTCTCCTCTCTCCTGGAGTTTGATTGCAGTGGCTGGAGGCCCTGGTGCTCCCATTCTCTCCTCTCTCCTGGAGTTTGATTGCAGTGGCTGGAGGCCCTGGTGCTCCCATTCTCTCCTCTCTCCTGGAGTTTGATTGCAGTGGCTGGAGGCCAAAATTGAGGGGCTGGAGAGATGGCTTAGCAGTTAAGGCATTTGCCTGTGAAGCCAAAGGACCCAGGTTCAATTTCCCAGTACCCACGTAAGCCAGATAGATGTACAAGGTGATGCATGCATCTGGAGTTTGTTTACAGTGGCTGAAGGCCCTGGCATGCCCATTTTCTCTCTTTTTATCTGCCTCTTTCTCTCTCATAAATAAATAAATAATTTTAAAAAATCGATTATTTATTTATCTATTGGAGAGAGAGAGAGAGAGAGGGAATGAGTATGGGCACCAGGACCTCTTTCTGCTGCAGATTCACTCAAGATGCATGGGCCACTTTGTGCATCAGGCTTTGCATGGGTACTGGGGAACTTATGGGGTACTGGTAGGACTTATAATTCCTTGAATCCCCACTGGCAGGTTTTGCAAACAAGTGCCTTTAACCACTGAATCATCTCCCCAGCCCCTGTATCATTCTTGGGACAGTTTTCCACGGAAGCTAGAGCTTTCTGTATTTTGGCCAGGGAGCCCCAGCAATCTTCCTGTCTCTGTTTCCCTCAGTGCTGAGGTTATTGGTATGCGTGGCCATCCCTGAGTTTTATTTTTTTCTTTTTGAGGTAGGTCTCACTCTAGCCCAGGCTGACCTGGAATTCACTATGTAGTCTCAGGGTGGCCTTGAACTCACGGTGATCCTCCTACCTCTGCCTCCCGAGTGCTGGGATTAAAGGTGGGTGCCACCACACCTGGCTTCCCAGGTTTTTTCATATGGGTGCTAGGGATTGAACTCAGGTCCTTATGTTTGTATAGTAAGTGCTCTTAACCTGTTGAATCATGTCCCTATATCTGATAGTTTAAAAAAAATTTACTCATTTATTTATTTGAAAGAGGAGAGAGAATGAGAATGGGCACACCAGGACCTCCAGCTGCCAACGAACTTGACATGTGTGCATCTGGTGTTATGTGGGTATTAGGGAATTGAACCCAGGTCCTTTGGCTTTTGCAGGCAAGTGCCTTAACCACTGAACCATCTCTCCAGCTCCCTATATCTGATTTTTGATTTTTGTGGAATATGTTAATGTCACGTACAAGTCAGTTACTGTAGTCTCACAGACTTTTTGTGGAAGAAGAGGTCCTTTAATTAAAGACTAGTAGAATAATTTCATTGACTGGAGCCTTGAGAGATGCCTTAAAATTAGGATTTGCATATTCTTGGGCAGTGGCTAATGGGTATACCTGAGAATGAAATAAGAGGAAGAACTGATCATCAGGTGGGTTGGAAAGGATATTTATGGACATGGCTTCCACTTTGCTGTATAAGTAGGACTTATAATTCCTTTTGTTTTGTTTCTTTTCTTGGGCATGGGGTTTTAGGGGAAGTGTTGGGTGGCTGAGCTTTGACCCTGAAAATATTTAGTCCATGAGAATTTAATTAGACAGCATGGCCTGCTCTGTTGATAGCAGTAGGGTCTCCTTGTTCAGAGTGTTCCAGAACAGAACAGCATGGGGCAGGGAGAGAGGATGGGGCCTGGAAATCAGCAGTGCAGACTTCTCATCCCAGCCCCGTGGCTTCTGCTGCTACACTGTTCAGCTTGTTTCCCTGGATGGCCACACACCTCCTTTCTGGCTTGGCCAGCTTCTGCTGTCAGGCACCCCTCATGTAGGGTCTCGCTTTAGCCCAAGCTGGCCTGGCGTTCACTATGTAGTCCCTCGGTGGCCTCGTACTCATGGTGATCCTCCTACCTCAGCCTGGGGTTAAAGGCATGTGTCATCATCATGTGACCTCAGATCCCTCACATACCCAGCCTCTGAAAAAGGGAAGCTGGGCAGCCCCCACAATGGAATATTGATGGGACTAATCTTGTGCCACTAGTCACCCCTACTGGGATTTCTTTTCTTTATTATTAATTAATTAATTAATTAATTTTTTGGTTTTTCGAGGTATAGTCTCACTTTAGCCCAGGCTGACCTGGAATTCACTCTGTAGTCTCAGGGTAGCCTTGAACTCATGGTGATCTTACAACCTCTGCTGGGATTAAAGGTGTGTGCCACCACACCCAGCTTTCTTTTCTTTACTTATTTATTGACAACTTCCATGATTGTAAACAATATCCCATGGTAATTCCCTCCCCCCCCCTCAGTTTCCTCTTTGAAACTCCACTCTCCATCACATCCCCTCCCCCTCTCAATCAGTCTCTCTTTTGTTTTGATGTCATGATCTTTTCCTTCTATTATGATGGTCTTGTGTAGGTAGTGTCATGCACTGTGAGGTCATGGATATCCAGGCCATTTGTGTCTGGAGGAGCACATTGTAAGGAGTCCTACCCTTCCTTTGGCTCTTACATTCTTTCTGCCACCTCTTCCACAATGGACCCTGAGCCTTGGAAGGTATGATAGAGATATTGCAGTGCTGTGCACTCCTCTGTCACTTCCTACTGGGATTTCAAGTGTGCTATGGCAGTGTCATGCCTGAGAGACGGCAGTCCAGAACATGACACCCTTCCTCTGGCTCTTACATTCATTCAGTTTCCTGTGATGTTCCTTGAACCTTAGAAGGGGTGAAATGATGTCCCACTTAGAGCTGACCAATTATCCCCATTCATTCTTAGCATTTGACATGAGTCTGCAGTGACTACCACCCCCTGCAAAAACAAGCATCTCCTACCAAAGTTGACAGAACTAATCTATGGGTGTAGATATGAATATCTAGAAGGAGACTTGACAAGACAACGTGCCCACTTACCGAAACAACGGGAGCTTCCTCACTAGGGTCTGTGACCTCCCCAGCCATGGGCCATTGGCCAGGTTTACAGTAGCAGATAGGAACTCTTTTCTTTGTAGTGGACTTCACATCTGATCAGAAAGTGATTAGTTACCCTGGTAACAGTCATGCCACTATTGCCCCAGTGAGCACATCTGCCTGGAAGGTTGGTAGTGTGGCACATAGGATTCACGGCCGTGACTGTTGATGACAGTTCTTCCCTAGCAGCCTGCCTAGTGCCTTTTGGCTCTATGAAAGCCAGCCATAGCAGGGTAGAAGCTTCAGGTCAGCTTGATTTCTTTTTTTCTTTCTTTCTTTCTTTCTTTCTTTTTTTTTTTTTTTTTTGAGGTAGGGTTTCACTCTGGCTCAGGCTGACCTGGAATTCACTATGTAGTCTCAGGCTGGCCTCGAACTCACGGTGATCCTCCTACCTGTGCCTCCTGAGTGTTGGGATTAAAGGCATGTGCCACCACATCCAGCTCCAGCTTAATTTCTGTATGTCCTACAACCTAAGTGTGCAATGTCTTTAGCAGGATTGTGATATTTTATCAGTGAGATCTTTATGGCACCCATCATCCCCATTGAAACTTTGTAGTAGTTTCACCAAGGCTGGTGGTTTGAATTAAGTGTCCCCTGTGAACTCTTGTGTTTCGAATGCTTGGTTCCCAGATGATGGCAATTTGGGAGGTGTAGCCTGTGGGTGAGGTGTGTTGTTGGGGCGGGCTTAGCGGTGTTACAGCCCTCTCCTCTTTGCTGGAGTCTGGCTCACTCTCCTGCTGATGTCCAGCCTCTGCTCATGCCATCATCTTTCTCAGCCATCATGGAGTTTCCCCTCGAGACTGTAAGCCAAAATAAATAACTTTCCTCCCACGAGCTGCTTTTGGTCAGGTGTACCTGAGACCATGGAGCATGGGATCTACATGAAAAGTGATGCTGTGGTTTGTCAAACAGGTGGCCCGTCAGGATCAACCCCTGAGGTTGTCCTCTGACCTGTGTGTGTTGTGGTATGCACTCACACGTGAACACACACACACACACACACACACACACACAAAGTTAATTGGATATTCAGTGTGCATTGTAATATTGTAATTCTAGTGTTGATACTCCAAATATCTGGTCTGTGGGTCATCAGCATCAGCCCGGAGCTTGTTAGCAGTGCGCAGTTCATGCTGATACATAGATTTACTGAATTGGAATATACATTTTCTGTGTAACTTGTTACCATATTAAGCTATGATGTGCTGATTTCTGTGCTTTTATAGTTATTAGAAACATTTACCTGGAAATTATTTTGAGGTTTTGATTTCACATTTAACCTACATGTGCTACTTATAAAAGATCTTGCACATCAAATTTTAGATGAGTTCCCATTGCTAGTTGGAAAATTTCTGATGAGGTCTTTAATTAGTTGCATTGCTCCCTCTAGTGGACAGTGAGGTCAAATGCATCAAACACTTTTCAGAAAAACGATTGACATTTTCATCTATTAAAATTTAGAGGGCTGGAGGGATGGCTTAGCGGTTAAGGCGTTTGCCTGCAAGGCCAAACGACCCAGGTTCGATTCCCCAGGACCCACGTTAGCCAGATGCACAAGGGGGCGCATGCGCCTGGAGTTTGATTGCAGTGGCTGGAGGCCCCGGTGCTCCCATTCTCTCCTCTCTCCCTTTTTCACTGTCAAATAAATCAATAAATAAAAATAAAAATACATATTTAAAATTTAGACTAAACATAGGAAATTCCAGGCCTGCCTGGGCTAGAGTGAGACTCTTCCTTGAAAAAAAAAAAACTGAATCTGTTGTTGTGGCTTACACTTGTAATTCCAGCCCCCGAGAGGTTGAAGCAAGAGGATTGCTATAACTTTTTGGCCAGCCTGGGCTACAGTGAACCCTGTCTTAAACACACACACACACACACAAAACCTTCTCCTACCCCTCACCTCCACCCTCCATAAAAACCCAAGCAAAAACCCTAAACAAACAAAACAAAAGCCCCCAAAGCTTTCAACTGTCTTGGGTGCATCTCAGTGTAGAGCGCTTGCTTAGCATGCTCCAGGTCCTCGGTTTAGTCTCTAGCATCTCAAAAAACAAAAATGGAGAGGCGGGTGTGGTGGCGCACACCTTTAATCCCAGCACTTGTAGGAGGATCGCCATGAGTTCAAGGCTACTCTGAGATTATATAGTGAATTCCAGGTCAGCCTTAGCCAGAGTGTGACCCTACCTTGAAACACCAAATCAAACCAAAACAAAAAAAACAAAACCTAAAAATGGGGCACACTTCACGCTTGTCCCCAGCTCACCAGCATCTCCCATGCCTCCCGCTCAGGTTTCAACAGACCTCTTCAGAATGGCATCTCAAATGCAAATGGAACATACCACGGAGACCCGGATGCTCACATCGCACAGATTTGCTGGTGACAAAGACTACTTGGCGAAGGAGGACCTGAGTTCTCATGTAAAGGGAGCTCCCTGGGATTATGGACAGTCAAAAGGACCCTCTGACTGTGGACAAAATAATGAAGGACCTGGACCAGTGTGGAGATGGCAAAGTGGGCTTCCAGAGCTTTCTATTGCATGTTGCAGGCCTCAGCATTGCATGCAATGATTGTTTTGTAGCACATATAAAACAGAAGGGAAAGAAACAGAATGAAGCAGTAATGCTCCCCCCTAAGAGTTCCCCTCGGGGTTACTCAGGGATCTGCCCCACAGCTTCTGGTGTGCAAATAACATCACCTCCAATTTGACGTGCAGAGAACAAAAGTTAATTAAATGACACAGAAGCTTGATTTTTTAAATATTGTTTGCATCCTCTTGCCCTCAATAAATAAAGTCTTTTTTTTTTTTAGTTCTGAATTTGAAAAAAACATTGAAAAATCCTTTTAACTTATGAAATTTAAAACCTGGGGCTGGAGAGATGGCTTAGTGGTTAAGGTGTTTGTCTGCAAAGTCAAAGGATCCAGGTTCGATTCTCCAGGACCCATGTAAGCCAGATGCACAAGGTGGTGCATGCATCTGGGGTTCGTTTGCAGTGGCTGGAGGCCCTGGCGCTCCCATTCTCTCCCTCTGCCTCTTTCTCTCTCTGAAATATATAAATAAATAAAAAAACATATTTAAAACAATAAAAGCAAACACACTTAAAAAAAAAAAACCCTGAAGTGGCTTATTTTCTTAAACCTTTCCAAACTGTCCTCTGCTTGAGACACCATGACTCTTCTTTTGAATTGAACCCAAAACAGGCAAACAAACCAAATTTGGCCATAATTATTTGCACAAAACTCACCAGAACAGAAGAACCCTGGTGAAATTTACACGGTGACGGTGGCTTATAACAATTGCCATGTTTTTCAGAATGCAGGTCACAGCACGTGTTTGAAACTGGTAGTCACGTGAACTCGGTGTGCTCTGGAGAGCTGTGCCTGTGAGTCTCCTCACTGTGGGAGTTACTACCTTGAAAGACTTGATGCAAATGCGTCCCTGCCAGTTTGGCTATAATTACTTAGTGGGATGAAAAAAATTACAGGGCCTGTAGAATGACCTTGTCTTCTGTATCTCCTTTTATTCTTGAAGTAGGAATGTTTGCTTCCCAGTACATTATTACTGTTCTTGTTGCTGGGACAGAATACGTGACAGAAGCAATTTGAAGAGGAAGGGTTTGTTTATTTATTTATTTTTTTTAAGAATTGAAAAAGTGCACACAAAGCTGCTGGGAGTTTTATTTAAAGGGACAGTACAGGGCAGTCAGGGGGGATTACAAACATGTGAGAGAGGATGGGCCCGCTAGGGACTCTTGACACCAAGTAAACTCCAAATGTCTTCACCACTTTGTGCATCTGGCTTTACGTGAGTACTAGGGATTTGAACCTAGGCCGTCAGGCTTGTAAGCAAGAGCCTTAACCACTAAGTCATCTGTCGCCCAGCCTTGTAGACTTTTTCTTTTCTTTTTTTTTTTTTTCGAGATAGGGTTTCAGTCTAGACCAGGCTGATCTGGAATTCACTCTGTATTCTCAGGGTGGCCTTGAAGTCACAGCAAACCTCCTACCTCTGCCTCCTGAGTGCTGGGAGCAAGGCATGCGCCACCATGCCTGATAATCTTATAGATTTTTTTTTTTTTTTAACACAGATATGGCTTTTTCTAGGAACTGAAGTTCCCAGTTCTCCTTTTTGGCCAAGCATTGCAGTTTGCTCATGTAAAGGCCCAATTCCTGGAATCTGATTAGTTGAGCTCCAGTAGGCAGGAAAGCAGTGTGCAGGAAGGAGAAATAATTTGTAAAGCCATTAGGGGATGAATCCTGGATCCTATCAAATTTTCTGGCCATTATAATCTGGGTCTAATTTCTTTTCTTTTGTCCTCTTCTGACATAATATTTATGTGTGATACATAATAAGAATATTTGACCAGGCTGGAGAGATGGCTTAATAGTTAAGGTACTTGCCTGCAAAGCCTAACGACCCTGGTTCAGTTCTCTAGTACCCAAATGTGCCTGGAGTTCATTTGCAGTGGTTAGAGGTCCTGGCCTGCCTATTCTCTCTCCTTTCTGTCTCTCTGTGTGCAAATAAATAATAAAATGTTTTTTTTTTTTGAAGAATATTAGGGGCTGGAGAGATGGCTTAGCGGTTAAGCGCTTGCCTGTGAAGCCTAAGGATCACGGTTCGAGGCTTGATTCTCCAGGACCCACGTTAGCCAGATGCACAAGGTGGCACACACATCTGGAGTTCGTTTGTAGTGGCTAGTGGCCCTGGTGCACCCATTCTGTTTCTCCCTATCTCTCTCTCTCAAATAAATAAATAAAAATTGAAAAAAAAAAGCAGATTGAAAAGAATATTAGACCTAAAGTTAAAATGCTGGAGAACACATCGTGGCCTATAGAAGTAATGAAAGCAAGCACCCTAACCAGCCAGACACAAATACTTGCTTCAAGGAAAGTTGGAGGTTTGGGTAGGTAAACAGACATAACAGAAGTCTGACTAAGGGCTGGAGCGATGGCTCAGCAGTTAAGATGCTTGCCTGCAAAGCCTAATGACCTGGGTTTGATTCCCCTCGCACCTATGCAAAGGCAGATGCACAAAGAGGCACATGCTTCTGCAGTTTGTTTGCAGTAGCTCGAGGCTATGGCGTGCCCGTCCTCTCTGTCTTTTTTCTCTTTCTCTCTTTGCTCACAAGTAAATAAACATATTTAAAAACACAGGGTTAATATAAGGAAATAATGTCCTCATTTGTATCTTCAAGTTAAGTTTAGCAATATTTATAACAATTTAGGAACATACCAAAGAAGATTCCCAATATCTTAGACAATTTTCAAGGTATCTAAATGTATATATTACTTTAGGCGGGAGGGCGGGAGAGGGCAGGGTCTGACTCTAGCCCAGTCTGACCTGTTACTCAATCTGTAGTCTCAGGCTGGCCTGAAACTCAGTGATCCTCCTTCTTCAGCCTCCGGAGTGCTGGGATTAAAAAAGGCATGTGCCACCATGCCCAGCAAGGTATCTAAATACAGAAAGGTTTAGAAAACATAAAAATGAGTTAGAGGGCTGGAGAGATGGCTTAGCGGTTAAGGTGCTTGCCTGCGAAACCTAAGGACCCAGGTTCCATTCTCCAGGTCCCATGTAAGCAGCCAGATGCACAGGTGGCGCATGTGTCTGGAGTTCGTTTGCAGTGGCTAGAGGCTGTGGCGTGCCCATTCTCACTCTCTCTGCCTTATTGCCTCTCTCTCTCAAATAAAATAAATGAATAAATAAAATATTAAAATATGAGTTAGAAAAATCTCTCCAGCCCCTACCCCCTCCTCTAGGGATCCTCCTATTTCTGCCTACGTAAAGCACACGCCATATGTGGCATTTGTACACGGGCTCTGGGAATCAAGAGGTTCTCATGCTTGCGAGATCTACTGAGATACCTTCCAGCCTTAGCCTTATTTTACCTCTTGGAATGAGGAAGGTTTGAAGTGGAAGCGATCCCAGCATCCTTTTTAAATTTTCTACTTGTTTTCCTTCAGTTCTGAGAATTGAACCCAAGGCCTCACACATAACTAGGCAAGTGTGCTCCCAACTGAGCTATATCTCCAGCCCCAAATTCTACAATTATTGGACCATTTCTTTGCTTGCTGCTACTATTGCTACCTCATACCCCTCTTTTTTTTTCTATTTCAAGATAGAGTCTCACTATAGCCCAGGCTGACCTGGAACTTATTCTAGTCTCAGACTATCCTTAAACTCACAGTGCCCCCCCCCTTTTTTTATAACAGCTTTATTGAGGTATAATTCATATGCTATAAAAGTCACTGATTTAAAGTGACATGAAGTAACAAAGCTTGCCAATTTATCCACTTTCAAGTATCTAGTTCAGTAGTATGAATTAAGTACATTCAAAATGTTAAGCAGTGGGGCTGGAGAGATGGCTTAGCTGTTAAACGCTTGCCTGTGAAGCCTAAGGACCCCGGTTCAAGGCTCGATTCCCCAGGACCCACGTTAGCCAGATGCACAAGGGGGCGCACACATCTGGAGTTCGTTTGCAGTGGCTGGAGGCCCTGGCGCGCCCATTCTCTCTCTCTCTCTCTCTATCTACCTCTTTCTCTGTCTGTCACTTTCAAATAAATAAAAATAAACAAAAAATATTCTAAAAAAATGTTAAGCAGTGTGGCTGGGAATCAGCTCAGTTGGTAGAGTGTTTGCATAGTAAACACAAAGACCTGGGTTTGATCCCCAGCACCACAACGCCAGGCATCGTGGTTCACATCTGTCCTCCCAGCACTTGGGAGGTAGAGATAGGAGAATCAAGTTCAAGGCCATCCTTGGCTATACAGCCAGTTTGAGGCCAGCCTGGGATAGATGAGATCAAACAAACAAACAGAAAACAAACAAACAGATCCTGCCGAAATCAACTGTAGAAAGTTTTCATCACTCTCAAAAGAAACCACATATGTTAAAACCGTCTTCTAACCAACTACACAGAACAACAGAAAAATTAAATTAAATTTTAAATTTAAATTAAATTTTCAATCTTAAATTTAAAATTAGTTTTAAATTTAAATAAAAAAATTTTAATTTAGGATTGAATCCAAAATTAGTTTTAAATTTAAATTAAAAAATTTTAATTTAGGATTGCATCCTCCTGTGTAGGTAGGCTCTTTTGCTACTTTTTTTTTTTAACCTAGTTATCATTTCCATTTCTGACACCTGCAGTGTTGACCCACTAGGTGGCAGTGTGGCAACAGCAGGTAGAAAAGTGGTTAAGGCTCCACTTCTATTTTTAGAAACAGGCTCTCAGCAGTTGCCTGTGTTCAGAGGACCAGGGACAGAAGAGTCTTTGCCAGTTGCCTTACCTAAGCCAGAATTAAAATTTGTAGCTGGGTGTGATGGTGTGCACTGTAATCCTAGTACTTGGGAAGCAGACACTGGGATTTGCAAGTTCCAGGCCAATTTGGGGTACATATGGAGACCCTGTTTCAAAACAAGAAATAAACAATAACAAAACAAAGCAGGTGCATGCTTTAATCCCAGCACTCAAGAGGTGGGGGTGGGAGGATTGCTACAAATTCAAGGTCAGCCTTGAATTCAAAGGTAATTTTATAAGCTTGCTTTAAAATTCCAAGACCTATTTTGAGTGATATTAGCCATGTAATAACTACCTTTAATGATGAATTTAGTAGTCACTGATCAAATGAATGGACTCGATTGTAATTTGTAACCCAACTTTTAATGAGCAGAATTTAATGAGCGAGGCACTTGTGGGAGATAGATTTATTGAGAAGTCAAATGTATCATATGGCTGCTATGAATAGGAAATCGTAGAAGAAGATAAGTGGAGCCACAGTTAAAACAGCACTGTGGGCATGGTGGTGCATACTTTTAAAAAAATTATTTATTTAATTTTTATTAACAACTTCCATGATTGTAAACAATATCCCATGGTAATGCCCTCCCCTGCCCCACTTTCCCCTTTGAAACTACTCTCCATCATATCCCTCCCCCTGTCAATCAGTCTGTCTTTTATTTTGATGTCATGATCTTTTCCTCCTATTATGATGGTCTTGTGTAGGTAGTGTCAGGCACTGTGAGGTCATGGATATCCAGGCCATTTTGTGTCTGGAGGAGCACGTTGTAAGGAGTCCTACCCTTCCTTTGGCTCTTACATTCTTTCCTCCACCTCTTCCGCAATGGACCCTGAGCCTTAGAAGGGTGTACACTTTTAATCCCAGCACTTGGGAGGGGGAGGTGGGTGGATTGCCGTGAGTGTGAGGCCACCCTGAGACTACATAGTGAATAGCCTGGGCTAGATCTAGCAAGACCTTGCCTCAAAAAAAAAAAAAACACTTTTAAAAAGTATTTTATTTTTATTTATTTATTTGAGAGAGGGAGAGAGAGAGAGAGGGAGAGAAAGTGGGTGCGCCAGGGCCTCCAGCCACTGCAAATGAAACTCCAGATGTATGCACCACCTTGTGCATCTGCCTTATGTGGACCCTGGGAATTGAACTTGAGTCCTTTGGCTTTGCAGGCAAGCGCCTTAACCGCTAAGCCATCTCTCCATCCAGCCCTGTGGTTTTCTTTTTTTTTTTTTTTTTTGTTGTTCTTTTTTTGGTAGGGTCTTGCTTAGCTCAGGCTGACCTGGAATTCACTATGGAGTCTCAGGGTGGCCTGGAACTCACAGCGATTCTCCTACCTCTGCCTCCCAGTGCTGGGATTAAAGGCGTGCGCCACCATGCCCGGGTTAGCCCTGTGTTGGTTTTTATGGTGGATCATACCTTCTGTGGCTGTTCTACTTGTTTGTTCATTGGGCCATTTTCTAGTGTTTTCTTTTTCTTTGTCTTGATGATTGAATTATTCAATTGCCCCGCTGGTTTAGAGTGCTGCTTCCTAATCGGTGCACGCTCAGCAGTCTCTTCACATTGTGTTTGTATGCTTTCATGTTTGTCAGTGGATTCTGGCTGAGGCTTGCTATGTCATTTATTGATTGAATGAATTTGTTAAGAGTGAGACTTCTTCCCTCTTTGATAAAATAGCGTTAATAGTAATGAGAAGCACTTACCCTATAGGACTTATGAAAGCTGAGCAGGAAGATCGCCATGAGTTCAAGGCCAGCCTGAGACTACAGAGTGAGTTCCAAGTCAGCCTGGGCTAGAGTGAGACCATACCTCACGAACCCATCCCCCCCCAAAAGAGAGATGTGATGGAACAGGCTCACATGAGCAGTATCAAGCAGAAGGCCTGGGATATTGTGGGTGATGGATAGGAAAGCAGCAGAGACCCCCATGGCTGGTGTGAAGGGTGAAGATGATGGGTGGAGCTCTTGCTGAGTGTCAGGGAGGATGCTGAGGGCTTTAACGTGCATTGTCTTTTCCAATCTTCCAAAATTTCCTGAAGCTGTGGATATTAGTTATATTTTGTAGTTTGGGAGGTGGTTTTTTGTTTTTTTTTTTAATTTGATGTAGGGTCTCCCTCTAGTTCAGGCTGACTTGGAATTCACTATGTAGTCTCAGGGTGGTCTCGTATATACAGCGATCCTCCTACCTCTAACCTCCCTAGTGCTGGGATTAAAGGCATGTGCCACCATGCGCGGCTTTAGTTTGTGAGGTTTTAAAAAAATATTTATTTACAAGGAGAGAAAGAGTGAGAGAGATAGGTATCCAGATAGGTGATAGATAGAATGGGCACACCAGAGCCTCTAGCTACTGCAAATGAACTCCAGATGCATGTGCCACTGTGCATTTGGCTTTATGTGGGTACTGGGGAATTGAACCCAGGTCATTAGGCTTTGCAGGCAAGTGCCTTTAGCCACTAAGTCATCTCCCTCCACTTTTTTCCCCCTCCCCCCCTTTTTTAAAATGCTGTCACTCTAGCGGACCTGGATCTTACTCTATAGCCCAGGCTGGCCTTGAGCTCACAGTAATCCTTCTATTTCAGTGTATACATAGACATTAGACATTGAACTCAGGTCCTCATGCTTGTGAGGTCTTAAAAGTACTTTATTGAGCTGGTTCCCCAGCCCCTTATAGTCTTTCCATTTAAGCTTTTTGTTGTTGTTGGAAACTTGTCATGTATCACACTAATTTTATGCTCTGTGATGCTTCAACTTTGATATTAAAATAATGTCTGTTTTGGGAATTGGAAAAATGTACAGACAAGATTTAATCTGTAATTTTTTTTCAGGTACTGTGTAGCACTCTATTTTAATATTTAGGTTGAAGTTATGTGTTTTGTGTTTTCTTTTATGTCTTAAAACACTTTGTATGATTGACATCTATTAAAATTATGAATAAATAATGATTCATTTAACAATGTGACTCATTTGAAATTAATCAGAAAATTACTTGGGTTGCATTCAGATTGCTTTCCTTTTATCAAAATGGTTTTACACGGCAGAGTAGATGAGAAGAGAGAGAAAAGAGAGAGAGCTACCAGTTACTACATTTACCATGAATGATTACTTCTATTAAAATGATTACTTCTATTAAGTTTTGTCCTGTGCTATGCCACCGTAAGTGCTCCATGTTCTTCTAACACAGTTGGTATGGGAAATACAGTTGTATCAGAGAACATCGTTATGTAATTACACAACTCCTCAGCACCTTGGAAAGACCTGTAAGCCTTTAGGTCAGCAATACATAAAGCTAAGTGATTTTTGTTCCAAAGTTCTTCAGTTTTATTATTTTTTAATGCTTTTTTTTGAAAAAGATTTATTTTTATTTATTTACTTATTAGAGGGAGAGAGAGAGAGAATGGGCACACCAGGGCCTCCAGTCACTGCAAATGAACTCCAGACGCATGTGCCTCTGGCTTACCTGGGATCTGGAGAATCAAACCTGGGTCCGTAGGCTTCGCAGACAAGCACCTTAACCTCTAGCCATCTCTCCAGTCTTTCAGTTTTATTTTTAGAGAAAGCAATATTTGTATTTTCCTATACTAGTGCTTTTAGTTAATGTATATTTCAGGGAAAAACGGTGTACTTCTGGAAGTATTTTGATAGTCTTAAAACTTATTCTTTTTTCTTTTTTTTTTTTGAGGTAGAGTCTTGGTCTAGCTCAGGCTGACCTGGAATTCACTCTGTAGTCTCAGGCTGGCCTCAAACTCACAGTGATCCTCCTACCTCTGTCTCCTGAGTGCTGGGATTAAAGGCGTGCGCCACCACGGCCAGCTGGCACACGCCTTTAATCCCAGGCAGAGGTAGGAGGATTGCTGTGAGTTCGAGGCCAGCCTGAGACTACAGAGTGAATTCCAGGTCAGCCTATATAGGCTGGAGCGAGACTCTACCTTGAAAAACCACACACACACACACACACACACACACACACACACACACACACAAACCAAACCCAAAACAAAAAACAAAATAAAGAAAAAAAAGCTGGCGTGGTGGTGCATGCCTTTAACTCCAGCACTCAAGGCCACCCTGAGACTACATAGTGAATTTCAGGTCAGCCTGGACTAATGTGAGACCCTACCTCGAAAAACCAAAGAAACAAGTCTTTGTGCCCAAGGCTGTCCTTGAACTCCTGATCCACTTGTTTCCACCACTAGAGTGCTGGGATTATAGACATGAGCCACCACTCCCTGTTCCCCTGCCATTTTATTATGACTCATTATGTAATGTTCTTTAATGCTTTGCTTGAATTGTATGAATATTTCCTGAGAAAACCAGGTTGCAAGCACTTATCGACAGTTTAATTTAGCTTCATGCTCAAGCGCATCAACTGAGGTGTACAGATCATTGATGGGGAAATCCTCCTTTGATGATAGCTTTAAAAGGAACATTTGCAAACAGGCTCATCTGGGTACAGTAGAAAATTAGTTTGTTGTTGTGAACAGTAAATCCTTTCTAAGTCTACATCTGGGTTTGGTTTAGGTTCATGAGAGGAGCAGTGAAATCAACTCCATGGTACAGGTAATAACATTCTAAGTCTGAAGGAAGCTAATTTAAGATACCTAGTTTTATTATCCCCCTGGGAAATTACTTGTGGCTGTAGATTCTTGGGAATCTGAGAAGCTCCCTGTCTGTGGTGCAATGTATTCCCTGCTCTGACCCTGACTAATGGATCGCAGGACCTTCTTTTATATCTGATTTACTGAGAAATATATGGCTTTGACTTTCTCTTTTTTTAAAAAAATATTTTATTTTTATTTATTTGAGAGAGAGAGAGAGAGAGAAAGAGAGAGAGAGAGAGAGAGAGAGAGAGAGAGAGAGAATGGGCGTGCCAGGGCTTCCAGCCACTGCAAACAAACTCCAAATACATGCGCCCTCTTGTGCATCTGGCTTACGTGGGTCCTGGGGAATCGAAACCAAGGTCCTTTGGTTTTGCAGGCAAGCACCTTAATTTAAGCCATCTCTCCAGCCCCCGATTTTCTTTTCTTTAATATATATATATTTGTAAGCAGAGAGGGAGAGAGAGAGTATGGGCACACCAGGGCCTCTTGCTACTGCAAACCAAGTCCAAATGTGTGTGCCACTTTGTGCATCTGGCTTTACATGGTTACTGGGGAATCGAACCTAAGTTGGCAGGCTTTGCAAGCAAGTGCCTTTAACCGCTGGGTCATCTCCCCAGCCCTCAAACCATATCTAAACTACAGCAGTGATGTTTATCCCCTGACATAGATACTAATACTAGTACATGTGAGTGAGAGTTAGGGAGGGCCCATTTTGGCGTATAACTTGAGGTAAGAAGGTTTGTATTTTGGCCTACATCTGGGCCAGGAAAAAGATTCCATCAGCTGTTATAGATAAGAAAAAAAGATCTGCATGATAAAATAGCGGTATATCTTCACTGAGTCTTCATGTGTGATGTATGTGAACATAGGAGAGTTTATAGGGGTGAATCTGTAACACCTGTGAGAATGACTGCCGGGGCTTTAGGTAAGATGCCATTGTGTGATACCATCAGAATACAGATCGCATGCTCTGGACTGACTCAGCACTTTACCTTAGGGCAACCTGAGGATCACTTTTAGAAGAGAAGTTATGGAACTTTGTTGCAGCACCTGTGGTGGCTTGGCACACACAGTAATCCATGAGAAGCCCTGTGATCGTCTCTTCAAAGTCTGGAGGCGCAGGATCATTGGTAATGAGAGACCCAGGACAAGGGCCAGACAGACTGAGGTCCAGTTCAAGTTATGAAGGCAGCAGAGAGATCCAGTCTTCCTCAAGAGTTTGTTCTGGTTGGGGCTGGAGAGATGACTTAACGGTTAAGGCACTTGCCTGTGAAGGCAAAGGACGCAGGTTCGACTCCCCAGTACCCATGTAAGCCAGATGCACAAGGGGGCGCATGCATCTGCAGTTCGTTTACAGTGGCTAGAGGCCCTGCATGCCCATTATCTCCCCCTCCCCAATTAAATAAATTAAGCCAGGTGTGGTGGTGCATGCCTATAATCCCAGCACTCGGGAGGCAAAGGTAGGAGGATGGCCCTGAGTTTGAGGCCACCCTGAGAATACAGAGTGAATTCCAGGTCAGCCTGGGCTACAGTGAGACCCTATCTTGAAAACAAAGCAAAACAAAACCTTATAAAAAAGGACTTTGTTCTGGTTGAGCCCTCTCCAGGCTGGGTGATGTCCTCTCCCACTGAGGAGGACATTCTACTTCAGTTAATCAGTCAGTTGTAATGCTAATATCTTCCAGAAATACTCACACACACATGAAGCCGAACCTGCTTCTGTGGTCCAAAAAGTGAGACCTAAAATATTGTATAGCTCTATTTATTTATTTATTTAGCTATAGATACTTAACCCAGACTAGCTTCGAACTTGTGATCCACTTGCCTCTACCTACTGAATACTGGATAGCAAGCTTGTCAGTATAGTGAGCATGAAATATGCTTTCATTCTATCAGATGAGGGCTGAGAGGGGTGTAGCTAGGAGAATTGCTGGGGCTCCCTGGTCAGGCAGTGTGAGCCCCACGTTCAGTGAGAGGCTGTCAGGGACATCAGGTGGATGTGCTATACCTCTGTGCCTGCTGCATGCGTGTGTGTGAGGTGCAAACACGTCTGCACACTCAGGTGACTGTACCATGCACATGCGTGTGCACACGCACACAGGCCTGTCTAGTTATGAAGCCTGTGCTTGCTTTCTTGGCAGGTATGCTATCAGCAGTTATTTCCTTTTAAACTCATCTTGAGGTGGTTTTTCTGGATCTCAAATAGAGCTATAGAATCTATTCAAAAAGTAACTATTGTCGTCTTCCATATATATACATACATATACATATACACACATATGTATATATACACACATACATACACATTTAGTTATTTGAGAGAAAGAAGAGGCAGGTAGAGAGAGAGAGAAAGAGAATGGTCACGCCAGGGCCTCCAGCAACTGCAAATGAACTCCAGATGTGTGTGCCACCTTGTGCATCTGGCTTATGTGGGTCCTAGTGAATCAAACTTAGGTCCTTTAGCTCTGCAGGCAAGTGCCTTAACCACTAAGCCACCTCTCTCCAGCCTAAGAAATATAGTTACTTTGACATCAAGAAGTCTAAGTTTCAATTTTTAAATCTAGTAAATTCCTTATTTCTACGTGTTGATCAAATAAGGAGGAAACAAATAATGCAGAAAGAATAAAAATGGAGTGGTTCTCAAAAGGGGAGATGGATCAGTGGGTGAGAGAGCTTGCCATGAAAGCACAGGGCCTGAGAGGGCCAGAGAAGCCTGCGTTTGATTCTCCAGCTCCTATGTCAACAGCTGGTTCTTGGCGCCACGCACATCCGACACCCGTAACCCCGGTTTGGAAGGGCAGAGGCTGCAGAATCGCTGCGGCTTACCGCTCAGTCATTCTGATTGAAAACTGCAGCTCTGGGCAACTGAGCTCCAGGAGTCGCATGGAAGAAGTGATAGGAGAAGCCTGTGGCTTCCACATGCATGTGCCGGGGTGGGGGATGCATCTACACACACTGCAGCACATCACACATAGTTTACATACATGCACACCTGCAACAAATAGCTTAATAAGTCGAATTTAAGAAAGAAATGATGTATATTAGGAACCAACCATCTCTTAATGTTGGTCTGAATTCAAACCCATAAATTGATTTTAATTTATGACAGAATTTCTTTCATTGTAATGGCTAGGTCATGTTTTTAATAGAGAAGCATGACTGGTTGGAACAATTTCTTTTTCTAATCCCCTCTTTAAAAATTTGCTGAGCGGGATTGTTCTAGAGACAGCCTGCCTTGTGCGGCTTTTTGTGGTGTACTTGAGAACTGAATAGTCAGGAGTTTTGTGTCTTATTGATGTTTCTGTTTTTACATGTAATGTTTAGTCAGATGCCAAGTTGAAAATTTTGTCTGCAAAACAAAGGAAAGGCTGTTTTCTTCTGCGTCTTTACATAGGTGAGCTTTTGTTGCAGGAATAGAAAAACGGATATTATATAACTCAAGTGTTTTATTTATTTATTTATTTTTAGGTGGGTCTTGAACTTCATTGTGACCTGAAACTTTTTTTTTTTTTTGGTGGTGTTTGCCAGGGGGGGTTTCCGAGGTAGGGTTTCACTCTGGCCCAGGCTGACCTGGAATTCACTATGTATTCTCAGAGTGGCCTCAAACTCACGTTGATCCACCTACCTCTGCTGGGATTAAAGGCATGTGCCACCACACCCGGCTTGAAACTCTTTTTTTTTTTTTTTTTTTGGTTTTTCGAGGTAGGGTCTCACTCTGGTCCAGGCTGGCCTGGAATTAACTATGTAGTCTCAGATGGCCTCGAACTCTCAGCGATCCTCCTACCTCTGCCTCCCAAGTGCTGGGATTGAAACTCTTAATATAGGTTGCGAACATGTCTTGTTTTAGTACTTGAAGACATAAATTCCTTATTTTTGTTGACTTTTTTGAGACAAGGTCTCATGTAACCCAGGTTAGGTTCAAACTCAAACTTACTATATAGCTGAGGATGACCCTGCATTCTTGACCCTCCTGTGTCTACTTCCCAAGTGCTGGGTTTCTAAGTGTTCACCACTGTGTGTCCCAGGCTGGAACTCTTAAGTCCTCCAGCCTCAGCTTCCTAAGTGTTGAGATTTATAAGCCCTCACTCACTCCCATGTTCTGCCATAAATATGCCTTCTTGCTTAGGTCAGTAGGTCTTCAGTTACATGTGTGTCTTTCTCTTTTTAAAAAATTTTATTTTAAAAAAGATTTTATTTATTTATATGTTTATTTGAGGGGGGAGAGGGAGAGATAGAGGGGGAAATGGGTACACAAGGGCCTCAAGCCTCTGCAAACAAACTCCAAATGCTTGTGCCACCATGTGCATCTGGCTTATATGGGTACTGGAGAATCGAGCCTGGGTCCTTAGACTTTACATGCAGGCATCTTAGCTGCTAAGCCATCTCTGCAGCCCTCCCCCTTTTAAAATATTTTATTTATTTATATGTTTATTTATTTGAGTGGGGGAAGAGGCAGATAGAGAGAAACAGAGAAAGAATGTAAAATTTTATTTTATTTATTTATTTGAGATAGAGAAAAAGAGGGGAGGGAGGGAGGGAGAGAGAGAGAGAGAAGGAGCAAGCGAATGGGCATGTCAGGGCCTCCAGCCAGTGCAGACGACTCCAGATACATGCGTAACCTTGTGCATCTGGCTTATGTGAGTACTGGGGAATCGAACCTGGGTCCTTAGGCTTCACAGATGAACACCTTAACTGCTAAGCCATCTCTTCAGGCCATGTATGTCTTTCTTTCTTTCTTTCTTTCTTTCTTTTTTTTTTTTGTTTTGAAGTAGGGTCTCACTCTAGCCCAGGCCAACTTGGAATTCACTATGTAGTCTCAGGGTGGCCTCAAACTCATGGTGATACTCCTACCTCTGCCTCCCAAATGCTGGGATTAAAGGCGTGCGCCATCACACAATTTATATATATAAATTGAACATGTATACAATGCATTTGATCCCACCCTTTTCAGTTACTTTCTCCCGTCCCTTTCCCCCTCCCACCAAAACTATTCTCCTTACCATTAGATCTCATCCTATTTCCATTACTTATTGATTTTTAAATTTTAGAACCACTGCTTTAAATTAGGGCTGCTTGTATAATTATGGGTGGGAGCTCATTTACTGGAGAACGGGCCATCCTCCTGTGGCTACACCACTAAAGGTTATGTCTCCCTCTTTGTTTTTTGTTTTTGGTTTTTCGTGGTAGGGTCTCACTCTAGCCCAGGCTGACCTGGAATTCATTATGTAGTCTCAGGGTGGCCTTGAACTCATGGTGATCCTCCTACCTCTGCCTCCCGAGTGCTGGGATTAAAGGCGTCCACCACCATGCCATGTCTCCCTCTTTCTTAGCACTCCTCAGTTTCTCCTATTTATTCTGGGAGGTTTGGGGTCTCATGGACCCCTCCTTCATCTATGATGAGATACTGACAGGCTCAATCATGTGCAGGAAACCACATATGTAACAATCCCTGAGTGTAACAGATGTGGCATATTCAGAAAACAGCATTCTGCAGCCCCACCTCCCATCTCCCAGCTCTTACATTCTTTCTGCCCCTCTTCCCTGATAGTCCCTGAGCCATGGAGGATGTGTCCTGCGTGTAATGTGTAGGGCTAAGCACAAACTAGCTGCGTGTTCTTGGCAACTTTGCTATCGGTGCGTCTCTCAACTCACTCTACCCTTTGCCTAAAGAAACTTGTTTTTTTTTTTTTCTAATATCTTAAATTATTTATTTTATTTATTTGACAGAGTGAGAAAGGGGGGGGGGGGAGAGAATGAGTGCACCAGCACCAGGGTCTTCAGCTGCTATAAATGAACTCCAAAGGCATGTGCCACTTTGTGCATCTGGCTTACATGGGTACTGGGGGATCGAACCTGGGTTCTTTGGCTTCACAGACAAATGCCTTAACCGCTAAGCCATCTCTCCAGCCCGAAACTTCTGTTTTTGAGGATGTGAGCGGTATCAACATTTGGGAACAAACAGATATTTAGAAGAAGTTTGACGTGATGTCTGATTAGCATAACCAACCCCAGTACTGCCCCATCCACAGTGCCTAGGTCCCTAGCCACAGACTTAGTACTTTCATAGTCATTCCAACATAGTGTATCTATAATGTCTTCTTCAGATTTTGTTTCCCAAGATTGGATGAAATGTCTTCCATTCTGTATTTGATGTGGACTTCTTGCTAACTAGCTTTTGTAGTCTAAAGAGACTAAGTGAAATTTGATACCTATTCTTAACCTAGTTGGCTGAAAAAACAATCTTTCTGCTTATTTGTGGAACTTCTTTTCATTCAAATGTAACAATCTATTTATAGATAAGAGATAAAGTGGTTTAATCAGACTCAGGGGATCCCTGATGAGCCCAGAATGAAACCCAAGCAGAACGATAAACAGCACCCAGGCATAATTGCTGTGAGAGCTGAAGCTTTAATCCGCTTATAAAATATTTATATGAGCTTTATTTCACATTAATTTTTAGATCTTTTCATTGGAAAGTATGTTTTGCTAGCCTGCTAATTATAGTTGAAATTAAAGGTAGAGTAATAAATGCATTCTTATCTTTAAACATGTTTTATAATTGGTCAAACCACTTTAAAAAAGAAGCTTTCTTTTGAGATAATCTCAAAATTACAGAAAAGTTCAAAGTGTAGAGAACTCTCCTATGTGCTTTAACCAAACTTAACAAAATTTAACATTTTTTCTTTTAAAAAAATTTTATTTATGTATTTAAGATGGGTGGGGGAGAGAAAGAGAGAATGGGCATGCCAGGGCCTCTAGCCACTGCAAATGAACTCCAGATGCATGTACCAGCATGTGCATCTGGCTTGTGTGGGGCCTGCACGTAGTTGTAAGAGCTCCTTGTGATCCTTTGTCTTTTTGTGGTATCAGCCTGGCTCCTTCCTGGCCGCGCTGCCCTTCTGCTACGTGAAGACTGGGTGGAGCTGCTTAAGCTTGTCAGACACTTTCCTGGGTTGAGCTTGGTCATTGTGCTTCTCTGTGCTCTTCCTTGTGATTGCCACGTAACTCCTGCTCTCTGGCATTCTGATGCCAGCACGCTAGTGAAGTAGCTCTTGTTTTTCTTTTTCTTTTGTGGTTTTGGTTTTTTTGAGGTTGGGTCTTGCTCTAGGCCGGGCTGACCTGGAATTCACAACATATTCTCAGGCTGGCCCAGAACTCACATAGATCCTCCTACCTCAGCCTCCCAAGTGCTGGGATGGATTAAAGGCGTGTACCTCCATGCCTGGCCACCTCTAGTTTTTCTTTGTTGGTCTTCTTTTATATAGGGAAACTCTCAGCTATGTTGCTGACATCATCTCTATCTTATGTCTTAAATTTTTTTTTTTTTCTTTTTTTGAGCTATGGTTTCACTCTAGCTCAGTCTGACCTGGAATTCACTATGTAGTCTCAGGGTGGCCTCGAACTCATGGCGATACTCCTACCTATGCCTCCCGAGTGCTGGGATTAAAGGCGTGTGCCACCACGCCCGGCTATTATGTCTTAAGTTTTTATGGTAAATATTTTTATTTTTGGAGGAGCAGTGCTGGGAAACCCAGGGCCTTATGTGTGTAAGGGAAGTGCTGTGTCACTCACTGAGCCACACCCCCAGCCATTACTAAGGAATTTAGGGTATCCATGTTTCATGACAGTCTTCATTATTTACTTTGTCTCTCCAGCATGTGGAATGATATGTACTAAGTGCTTGGAAAGTATTCTGGTTGACCAAGTGAGACTAGTATAATGCGTATTATCTGATAAAGATTGACAGTATTTTAGAGCACGGATAAGACTTCTCCCTTATGGCTGCCTTTTCTCCAGATGTGCACGAAACTCGACCTCATCGTGGCTTGTAGCCGATAGCCTGAAGATGGTTGGGGTTTACTCTGGTTAGCAGTCATTAAGAGCATGGTAGAAACTTATTAAATTTGTATTTAGCTAATTAGGAGTTTACAGTAATTCTGACATGCTGGTTTGAAGTTTCTTTGTACTATTGAAGGCAAGTAGGAAAGGATTTGCTTAGCTAATTAAAGCTGTAAATAAGAAGGGATGTTTAATCTATTGGAAGGAAACCAATAACTGGTTTCAACACTTGTAAAACAAGCACAAAGTAGGGATATGCCAATTAACTTTTTTTTTTATTAATTCAAGTACTAAAGGATTTTCTAAGGCTTCTTCCTTGGCATTTTTGAGGTAACTAGGAAATAGGGACCTAATCATACTTTTCAAATCCTTTGTTTCATTGTTAATATTACTACTCAATATATAAGTACATGAAAAAGTATTTAACCTTGCTTGTGGTACAGGAAGCAAATATGAGAACTTTTATTCTTCTGTATTTCATTTTAAAAAATATATTTCATTTATTTATTTGAGGTAGAGAGAAAGAAAGAGGTAGAGAGAGACTGGGTGCACCTGGGCCTTGAGCCACTGCAAACGAGCCCCAGATGCATGTGTTACCTTGTACATCTGGCTTATATGGGTCCTGTGGAATCGAACCAGGGTCCTTTGGCTTTGCAGGCAAGTACCTTAACTGGTAAGCCATCTTCTTCAGCCCTATTCTTCTATATTTTAAATATTAAAAAAATTTAAAATATTAAAAAGTATTTCTAGGGATCCACTAAGTTGGTTTTACAAATTAATCAAGACCCACAATTGGAAAAAAAGAAAAAACCACTGAACATTGAACTGGGTGATAAGTTTTAGTTGCTTTTTAATTTTATTTTTACATTTCTTTTGCTGTTTGCTTTTGAGCCTTCTTTACCCAAGCCAGAAAAAATGAGTGCTAGACCAGAAAATATTCTTGTCTTTGGGAAATAAATAAGAGTAATAGAGGTGACAAAATCATACATTTTCAATACACTGGAACTGTTCTAGTTCAAGTTTAGCAAAGCAGTATAGGAATACTTATGCCAGCACCTGTCATATAGTAGGGCCTACAAGACAGCTTTTGGGAAGAATCACTGAGCGTTCATCTGGTATAGTCATGAATAGTCATGTTGGAGAGGTGACCTTGAGCTGGTTTCTACAGGATCTGTAATGTTTGCATGGTGGGCAGCAATGGGCTGGAATTTTCACTGTAAAAACAGCTTGAATACAAGAAATAAGTTGTGAACTGATGGTGAGCACTTGGTGAATGTGATATTAACTGCACAGAAGAGCCAGGATGAGAAAAGTTGTATAGGGTGTGCAGGGAATTTATATATCACTTTCTCTCTCTCTCTTTTTTCCAGAGCAGTCTTACTCTACTCACTCTACCCCAGGCTGCCCGGGAACGTACTCTATTGCTCAGTCTGGTCTCAAACTCATGGTGATCTTCCTACCTCAGCCTCCCAAGTGCTGGGATTAAAGACGTACATCATCATGACTGGCTTTGCATTCTTTTCTTCTTTTTATATATATTTTTATTTTTATTTATTTATTTGAGACACACACACACACACACACAGAGAATGGGCACCCTGGGCACCAGGGCCTCCAGCCACCGCAAACAAACTCCAGACACATGTACCACCTTGGGATCTGGCTTATGTGGGTCTTGGGGGATCAAAACCATGGTCCTTTGGCTTTGTACGCAAGCGCCTTAAACTGCTAAGCCATCCCTCCAGCCCCATTATTTTTTAAGTAAGAGGAGATTTCTTCTTTTATAACTGTGGGCCAGGTGTGGTGGTGCACATCTTTAATCCCAGCATTGGGAGGCAGACATAGGAGGATCACCGTGAGTTTGAGGCCACAATGAGACGACATAGTGAATTCCAGGTCAGCCTGGGCTAGAGCAAGACCCTATCTTAAAAAAAAACAAACCAACCTGTGCAGGGATGGTCAGTACGGGCATGAATTACATTGCTGTAAAAGTCTGCTAAAGGGAAGCCGGGCGTGGTGGCGCACACCTTTAGTCCCAGCACTCGGGAGGTAGAGGTAGGAGGATTGCCGTGAGTTCGAGGCCACCCTGAGACTCCATAGTGAATTCCAGGTCAGTCTTGGCTAGAGTGAGACCCTACCTCGAAAAACAAACAAACAAACGAAAGTCTGCTAAAGGGGCAGGAAGTTACTCAGTTGGCAGAGGGTTTACATAGCACACATGAAGCTCGGAGTTCACTCCTTGGTGCTGCATAAGCCTTGGCAGTGCTGCTTACCTGTAATCCCAGCACTCTGGATGTGAAGGCAGGAGGATCAGAAATTCACTCAACTTCTCATCTGTATTGAATTTAAGGCCAGTCGGGGTTATGTGAGACTCCATTTCAAAAATAAAAAACTCTGTGCAAGACGTTATCTAAGACTGTTGCAGTGAGAGCAAACAAAACAAAATAAAACAAAACCTGGCTGGTAGTGGTGGTGCACACCTTTAATCCCAGCACACAGGAGGCAGAGGTAGGAGGATTGTCGTGAGTTCGAGGCCACCCTAAGACTACAGAGTGAATTCCAGGTCAGCCTGAGTTAGAGTGAGACCCTACCTCAAAACAAAAATAAATAATTAAAATAATAACCAAAAACTTAAAATTGATATCCTTTAGTGAAGTAGACTTTACAGGACCATTTGTGTCATCATAAGCCCATATTTAAATCAGCTTGGTGCATTCTGAGTACTGGCATGGAGGTTAACAAAGGTGAGTCTTAGGTACCCCTTCTCCATCCTGTGCGCCCACCTCCATGAAGACCCATAATTCTGTGTGTGCCTGGTTAGACATTTACTACTTCCTCCAGCATTTTAAAAAAATCCTTTATTTTTATTTATTTATTTGAGAGTGAGAGAGAGAGAAAGAGGTAGATAGAGAGAGAGAGAGAGAATGGGCGCGCCAGGGCCTCCAGCTATTGCAAACGAACTCCAGACGCGTGCGCCCCTTTGTGCATCTGGTTAACGTGGGTCCTGGGGAATCAAGCCTTGAACCGGGGTCCTTAGGCTTCACAGGCAAGTGCTTAAATGCTAAGCCATCTCTCCAGCTCTCCTCCAGCATTTTAAAAAATTTAATTTATTTAGCTGGGCATGATGGCGCATGCCTTTAATCCCAGCACTCAGGAGGCAGAGGTAGGAGGATCACTACGAGTTCGAGGTCAGCCTGGGTTAGAGTGAGACCCTACCTTGAAAAACCAAAAAAAATTAATTTATTTTTATTAGAGAACTCCAGACGCATGTACCACCATGTACATCTGGCTTACATGGGTACTGGGGAATCGAGCCTATGTCCTTAGGCTTTGTAGGCAAGCACCTTAACTGCTAAGCTATCTCTCCATCCCTGTGATGTTTTTAAGAAATGTTTCATTTATTTGAGAGAGAGAGAGAGAAAGAAAGAACGCTAGCACCAGGGCCTCCAGCCACTGCAAATGGACTCTAGACACGTGTGCCCCCTTGTGCATCTGGCTTACGTGGGTCCTGGGGAATCGAACCAAGCTCCTTTGGCTTTGCAGGCAAGCGCCTTAACCACTAAGCCATTTTTTCCAGCCCCAGCTTTTTTTTTTTTAAAGATTTTATTTTTATTTATTTAGTAGAGACAGAGGGAGGGAGAAAGAGAGAGAGAGAGAGAATGGGCACTTCAGGACCTCTAGCCACTGTAAACAAACTCCAGATGCATGCGCCACCATGTGTGTCTGGCTTACATGGGACCTAGAGAATTGAACCTGGGTTCCTAGGCTTTGCAAGCAAGCGCCTTAACCACTAAGCCATCTCTCCAGCCCTCCTCCAGCTTTTTAATCTTTATTTGTTCCCACGACCTGACTACATGGATTTGCTTTGTCTTTTTTTGCTTTGGCTCCCGCTCACCTTCCACTGAGTGCTTTGGATACACAGTGAAAGAAGCAGAAACAACAGAAGAAACAGTTGTTGGGACTAGGGATATAGCTCAGTTGGTAGAGCACTTGTCTGGCATGCATGAAGACCTGGGTTCAATCCCCAGCATCACACAAACTGCATGTGGTAGTGCATACCTGTACTTCCAACACTCAATGAAATGGCAGGAGGATTAGAAGTTGAAGGTTATCCTCAGCCACATGCCCAATTTGATGCCAGTCTAGGCTACATGCTGTCTCAAAGAAACAAACAAACAAAAGCAAACAAACAATCCCACTAAACCAAGCTTATTTATTTGTAACAAGGAGCCAGATTGAATTGTAAAAGATGCTGAGGTGGGCAGGGTAATGGCTTAGCAGTTAAAGGTATTTTCCTACCTGTGCACCCAGGGTTTGATTTCCCCAGCACCCACATAAAGCCGGACTCAAAGTGGCACATGCGTCTGGCATTTGTTTATAGCAGCAGGAGACCTTGGAGCACCCATACACCCTTCCCACACCAGTACGTAAATAAATTAATGCAGTCAGGGCTGGAGAGATGGCTTAGCGGTTAAGACGCTTGCCTGGGAAGCCCAAGGACCCAGGTTCTATTCTCTAGGATGCATGTAAGCCAGATGCATAAGGTGGTGCATGTGTCTGGAGTTCGTTTACAGTGGCTGGAAGCCCTGGTGCACCTATTCTGTCTCTCTCTCTCTATCTGCCTCTTTCTCTCTCTGTTAAATAAATAAATAAATAAATTAATTAATTAATGCAGTCAGGGTAGCAAATGACTGCCGTTCAGAAGAGGGCATTTCTGCAGAGGGTGGAGTCTTAGTGAGCTGGTCATAGTTGAAGCCTTGTATCCTTCAATCAGGTTGGGAACAGGCAGAATGAGAACCAGAGAGAAAAGCTGCAGGAAGGGCTGGGGGTGTGACTCAGTGGGTGAGTGTCTGCTTAGCATCCGCATAAGCTGGCCATGATGGTGGATGTCTGCAATGCCAGCATGGGGAGAGAGACTGTAGCATCAGAAGTTTAAGATCAGCTACTTAGTGAGTTTGAAGTCATCCTGAGCTACACGAGACTGTCTTAACCAAACACCAGCATCCACCACCATTGGGGAACGCCAGTATTGTTGCAAGGAGGGGGGGGGGCCAGCAAATGAAAGCCTGGAAACATAATTCCTCTCTTAATTTCACCCTGTTTTAGTTTAGGTTATTACTGCGTATTTTGTACGGTTTCCCCTCTTGTGATCCAGAGCGGCTTGTGGATCAGGATGTATCTTAAGTGCTTGGTTCACACACATATATTGTTGATTGACAGACTGATGCAACGAATATTAATCCTTTCCTCACTGATGTAGAAAAGCATGACCTTTAATTCTTATCAGCAGCAAATACCCCTATGTGCCTCCAAGTTTACTTAACAGAAGAATGCATGAAAGCAACATTTTTCAAGAATCTATTTTACTTTCAGAATTCAAAGTCACCTGTCATTTTAGCCATAAATTCTTTGAGGCATGAAATAGCCTGCCAGGTGTCTGCTGCTCTCAAAGTTTAATGAATGGTTATCAATTTATCATGGGTAATAACCTAGCTGCAGATCGTAAAGAAAGCGTTCTATCACTTCCTAGCATTTTTGCCTCAAGGCAGTATCTACCTTTTCTATCTTGCCTGCCTTCTCCATGGTGTTCAGTGGCTCAGGGTCTCTAAAGCTTTTTATAGAGCCCATTTCTTTCTTGGGAACCTCTTAACATTTGGTAATAGCCCAATAAAATAGCAGCTAGTTATATCTTGCTTTGTGCAGTAAATTATGTGTAGTAAATTATGTTGATGTAGGATTGTAAATAAAATTTCCTAATCTACATTCAACTATTCCAATTTATTTTTAGTATTTAGAGATATTTAATTCTTATTTCCAATTCATATTCCACTTAATTCTGAAGAGAATTAATTAATTAATTAAGTGTGGCCGGGCGTGGTGGCGCACGCCTTTAATTCCAGCACTTGGGGAGGAAGAGGTAGGAGGATCACTGTGAGTTCGAGGCCACCCTGAGACTCTATAGTGAATTCCAGGTCAGCCTCGGCTAGAGTGAGACCCTACCTTGAACCCCGCCCCCCCCCCAAAAGAGTAAAGTGTGACAGCTTTCTAGCTTTCCATCCTCTTATCTTAGTTAGGTAACTAATGATTGGAAAATAGGATTATTTCAAGGATCCTTACTTTTCAAACCATATTTTCCCCCCACCCTAAACAGAATGCCCCTGTCACATTTGCTCTTTCAGATCAGGAACTTGATCATGATTTTATTGCAAAACAATGAATGGGTCTGAGTCTTAACTTAATGTTGCATTTCAGGCATTCAGCACAGTGTAACTCAGTAAGTATTTGTTGAATTATTGTGAGCCATAGTCCTGTTTCTTCAGCTGTTCTTCTGATGTAAAGTGTTATCCTAGGCACAGAAGGCTCTAACCACTGAAGGGGCTTTTCTCATAGCAGTGGAATAGTGGCGGACTTATAGGTAAATGCATTCAGTTTTGGTCTCACTCTTAGTTTTTGTCTCCAATCTTTCATCGTTTAAGAGCTGACTTGAGGAGTCGGGCATGGTGGCGCATGCCTTTAATCCCAGCACTCGTGAGCAGAGCTAGGAGGATCACCATGAGTCCAAGGCCACCCTGAGACTACGTAGTGAATTCCAGGTCAGGCTGAGCTAGAGCGAGACTGTCTTGAAAAACAAACAAACAACAACAATAAACAAACAAACAAACAAACAAACAAACAGACAAACAAAAGAGCTGCCTTCATAACTTGCTTCCTGGGCTTTACCTATGAATTGAGGATTTTATCTGTTTCATTTGGCTCATTCAGTAAGAGTTTAGGGCTGGGCATGGTGGTGCATGCCTTTAATCCCAGCACTCGGAGGCAGAGGTAGGAGGATTGCCATGAGTTCGAGGCCACCCTGAGACTACACAGTGAATTCTAGGTCAGTCTGAACTAGAGTGACACCCTACCTCAAAAAACAAAAAAAAAAAAAAAAAAAAAAGTTTAGTATGGAAGCTTATATTACAGTGGTGGTAAGTTAAATCAATTATTTAATATGCCTAAATGAAGGAGAATAACATTATTCAGAATTGAGGCTTCCTGTGTTAATGGGCCTTCATCAGTTATTGCCACTGGTACCGATTATTTACTTGTGTCCTATATAATATAAAGTGTACAGAAGTTCTACTCTGATTGATAGCTTCTTAGATTCTTATTCTAAACTATATGAGATATTAGAGACAATGCTCCCATTGTTGGTTTGCCATATTACTTTTCATATATTGCTTTGCGCTTTCTGCACTTGTCTCCCCAAGCCTGTGATAAACATTTCTCTTGATAGAACAATTCCATATATTTTATCATAGCCGATGCATAGTTGTGCACACAACAGGACCTACGTAACTTAATTGCTGATTGGGCAGTGTGACATTGACAGCATTGCAACTCCCTGCAACTCAATGCATACCTGTTTCTTTTTAATTTTTTTATTTATTTTTGGCATAGCCAGTTTTTTTTCTTTTTCTTTTTCCTTTTCCTTTTCCTTTTCTTTCTTTCTTCCTCCCTTTCTTTCTTTTTTTTTTTTTAGGTAGGGTCTCACTCTAGCCCAGGCTGACCTGGAATTCACTGTTTTCTCAGGGTGGCCTTGAACTCATGGCGATCCTCCTACCTCTGTCTCCTGAGTGCTGGGATTAAAGTTATCCACCACCACGCCTGGCTCACCATAGGCTTTTGACTAAGTTTTCAGTACTAGGCAGGAATTCCCTGTTGTGGAGCTGGTCTCAGAAAGCAATTGGTTTTTCTTATAACAGACACGCCACCAATTGGTACATTTGGCTTGACTCTTCAGCCATAAAACTTGCAGGGCCCCCTGCTGGTGAAGATCTTTGAAGACTTCTCTCCCTACACGGACTGTATAGCTCTTTTCCAGCGTCCTCACAGTCAGCAGGGAGGAGGCTTCCAGCTCTGCTCCAACTTGATTTCTCAGTGACCTGCAAGCTACGCATGTGGACTCATCAGCAGTAGGGTCTTGTCATCTAGTACTAGTGGACAACCAAGAGCCTTGGTAATAGCCTATAATGTTTTGGGGGTATCAGGGACCTCCCTGACCAACAATTTGCTGGTGTATGAAATTTTTTTTTTTTGGTTTTTCGAGGTAGGGTCTCACTGTAGCCCAGGCTGACCTGGAATTCACTACGTAGTCTCAGGGTGGCCTCGAACTCATGGCGATCCTCCTACCTCTGCCTCTTGAGTGCTGGGATTAAAGGTGTGCACCACCACGCCCAACTCCTGGTGTTTGAAATTTTATTGTAACAATCCATGGCTTCTGGGCACAAAATGTTTTTTTTGGTTTTTCAAGGTAGGGTCTCACTGTAGCCCAGGCTGACCTGGAATTCACTATGTAGCCTCAGGCTGGCCTCAAGCTCAGTGATTTTCCTACCTCTGCCTCCCAAGTGAGATTAAAGGCCTGCGCCACCACTCCTGGCTTACTATTTGAGATGAAAAAATATATATTTATTTATTTGCTTGTAAGCGGGGGTAGGGAATGGGCACGCCAGGGCCTCTAGCTGCTGTAAATCGACTCCAGACTCATGCCACTTTGTGCATTGGCTTTACATGGGTATTGAACCCAGGTCTTTAGGTTTTGCAAGCAGTTACCTTAACTACTAAGGCATCTCTCCAGCCCATTTGAATTTTTTTTTTTTTTCTAGGTAGAGTTTTGCCTAGTCCAGGCTGACCTGGAATTCACTCTGTAGACTCAGGATAGCCTTCAACTCCCAGCAGATTCCTACCCCTACCTCCTGAGTGCTGGGATTAAAGGCGTGCGCCGCCATGTCCAGCTCCTACTTGTCTATTCATAGACGTCCTCACTGGTGTGCCTGACTTACAACCCTGGGGTAGCCATGAAAGCCCAACACAAAATTACAAGCTTTCAACATTGTGAGATTTTTTTTTTTCAAATGATGTTTTCCTTGTAACTTGACTGTGAACTTTGTAGATGACAACACTGTCGTATTACAATGTCAAAAGGATGGACACACATGAATCCTACAGGAACGTACATTTGGTACAACTCATGAACTTACACTGATACACCATCTATCATCCAGTGTCTAACGTTTGTGTTAAGATTCACTGTTAGTGTTGCATTTTCTGTGGGTTTTGGAAAATATGTAATGACTGCACCTTCCACTGTAGCATCATACAGAGGGGTTCCCTGCCTGTTCATCCTATCTCCCCAGCCTTGCACCCGCTGCCTGTCACACACATGTGGAATTACACTGTATGCAACCCTTTTAAATATGCTTCTGACTTGGTAATATGCATTGAAAGTCAATCCCTGTCTTGATTGCACATTTCCTGTCAGTACTGTTAGTGTGGCTCCATTCCTTTGCCATCCAGTGACTGGATGTCTTTGCTGAGTCTTATCAGTTAGCTAATACTGATGGCCAGCAGAGTACTTGTCCACTCTTCCTGGCTGTAGGCATACACAAGCGATCAGAGCACAAAGCAGCTGCATCTGCCCAGGTGGAACTTCCTGATTGTGCTTGAAACATGTTTGCCTCTGGCCCTGATATTTGCCAAGTCTTTGTCTTCTGTAGGGAGTTTTCATCGTGGTAATACCCACTTGTATCCACTAGGTGGTGGTAGGGTCATATATAATGAAGGGTTTCCAAGGTAATTAAGTCACTAATTGTTTGCTTATAAACATAGTTCTCCTTATAATAAGTTAAATTTAAACATGCTTATATTCATCAGAATGTAAGAATTAATTAAAATGGGAATTTTTAAAATTTAATTTTTAAAGTTAGCATACAGAGTGATGGGTTCATTATCCATTTTCTGTTTTTTTAAAAAATACTTTATTATTTGTTTATTTACTTGACAGAGAAAGAGGGAGAGAAAGAGACAGAGAGAGAGAGAACGGGCGTGCCAGGGCCTCCCAGCCATTGCAAACGAACTCCAGGCACTTGCACCCCCTTGTGCATCTGGCTAACGTGGGTCCTGGGGAATCGAACCTGGGTCCTTTGGTTTTACAGGCAAACGCCTTAATCATCAAGCCATTCATTATCCATTTTCATTTAAAAATAAATCCCAATACGTATGATTTCTCAAATTCTTTGGTGATTTTAATTAATTAATTACTTTTTTTTGGTTTTTTTTTAGGTAGGGTCTCGCTCTAGCACAGGCTGACCTGGAATTCACTATGTAGTCTCAGCCTGGCCTCAAACTCACAACGATCCCCCCCGCCTCAGCCTCCGCAATGCTGGGATTAAAGGCGTGCGCCACCACAACTGCCTCAAAGTCTCCTTTTGTCTGATGTGTGTGGATGTGTGTGTGTACCTGTTCGTTTGTGTGTCTGTGTGGGTACTCACATGCCATGGTGTGCAAGTGGAGATCAAGGGAGAACTCCAAGTCTTGGTCCTCGCCCCCCTTGCTTGATGCGGGGTCTTGTTCTTAGATGCAGCTGCCAGGCTGGCTTATCCAGGACCTTCCAGGGCTTCTCCTGCCTTCGCCTCCTTTCTAGCCGTAGGTACACTGGGATTACAGACGCTTGCACCGTAGTGTCAGGCTTTATGTAGATTCTGGGGATCCAAACTCAGGCACTCATGCTTGTGTAGCAGGTGATTTCCCCACTAACCCACGTATCTTCAGTCCAATTTCTCAAATTCTTAAGTTTGCCTTCCTTTGTTTAATAATGAGGCACTTACTGAGATCTACCTGTAGCACAAGCATTGGCCTCATGTGGAGAGTTCAGAGTTCAATAGTTGTTTCTTTTTTATCCTTGAGACGGAACAACACCTGTTTAAGCCAAGTTCCTATTATCGATTATTAATGCCTAGGAGTGGCCATATACAGCCTGAATAATCAGAGGAACAACTGAATGAAGATAATCAAAGCATTTTGGAGAGAACAGCCTGGAACCTGGGTTTATTATTTATTTACTTTTTGTTGTTAATACTTTATTTTTATTTATTTATTTGAGAGAGAGAAAGAGAGAGAGGGCATGCCAGGGTTACCAGCCCAAACGAACTCCAGATGCATGCACCACCTTGTGCATCTGGCTTACGTGGGTCCTGAGGAATCGAACCGAGTTCCTTTGACTTTGCAGGCAAGCGCCTTAGCTGCTAAGCCATCTCTCCAGCCCTGGGGTTATAATTTTACCACTTAAAGTTCAGTCCCTGGGAGTCCTGCATGCTTTGGTTTTTTCCAGGCGGTTTTACATGATTTACATGATTGTTGCTTCTCTATAACTTGTGAAACAGTATACCTGTGTTAGAATACATTTCCTTCACTTTCTGAGGTCCAAGCCTTGGCCTCATACTCCTGGGGATTTAACAAACAAAACAATAATGACTCCTCCTCAGGGTGACAGCAATAGGCTACCAATTCACAGAGAATGGGCATGCCAGGGCCTTCAGCCTTTGCAAATGAATTCCAGACACAAGCGCCACCTTGTGCATCTGGCTTACGTGGGTCCTGGGGAATCGAATCTAGGTCTCTACCTAGGTCCTTTGGCTTTGCAGGCAAGCGCCTCAACCGCCAAGCCATTTCTCCAGCCCTCAGGGGAAGAAATTTTATACATTACAGAGCAAAGGAATCACAACAATAAAATGCTGATTTTAACTTGCTTTTATTCTGTTTGTGGAAATAAAAAGAGACTATTCTATTGAGAACAATCAATGGCTACTTACTCAGAGCTTGCTATATATAGTGAGAGAGTTAGCCACTCTTGCATTGACAGATCTTCAAAGGAAGACAGAAGAGTGGGGGCTAGTGGAAACAAGAGAAGGCTTCCTGTGTGCTCTGATCAGAGTGCTGTGTGTGTGTGTGTGTGTGTGTGTAGAAGGTATTGGTGGGGCAGTAAAAGAACACACCCTAGGATTCTAGAATCCTAGCGCTCAGATGTGCTGGCAGGAATATTGGGAGTTCAAGGGCAGTCTGAGCTCCATAGCCAGACCTTGTCTTAAACAAAAAACAAACAAAACAGAAACAAAAGAACGGGAACAGCACAACTGCATCCTTTGTGATTAGCTAAGGATACATCTTTGGTTGTGCTGAAGTGGGGCAGGAGCAGGCACGAGGGGACTGCGCTGTCAGTTATAGTCGGTGCTGATCGTTTGAGGATGGTTGCTATGAGGACTCTTATTTGCTTCCAGGCCCCGTTGCTGGAGCCAGCAGCCTGGTTTGCCTTCCTGAGCCAGGTACTGTTGGCAGTAGGTTGGCCGCTGTAGCATATGTGGGTCAACAGTATGGAGATATATATATATATTTGGTTTTTAGAGGCAAAGTTTCACTCTTGCCCAGGCTGACTTGGAATTCACAATGTCGTCTCAGGGTGGCCTTGAACTCACGGCGATCCTCTTACCTCTGCCTCCTGAGTGCTGGGATTAAAGGCGTGCACCACCACGCCCAGTTAACATTATATTTAAAAATATATATATTTTATTTGTAAGCCGGGCGTGGTGGCGCACGCCTTTAATCCCAGCACTTGGGAGGCAGAGGTAGGAGGATCGCTGTGAGTTCAAGGCCACCCTGAGACTACATAGTTAATTCCAGGTCAGCCTGAGCCAGAGTGAGACCCTACCTCATAAAAAAAAAAAAAAAAACAACCAAAATATATTTTATTTGTTTATGAGAGAAAGAGAGAGGGAGAGAGGGGGAGAGAGAGAATGGGCTGCCAGGGCCTTTAGCCACTGCAAACGAACTCCAGATGCATGTGCCCCCTTGTGCATCTGGCTTACGTGGGTCCTGGGGAATCGAACGTGGGTCCTTAGGCCTCGCAGGCAAGCGCCTTAACTGCTTCAGCCCCTAACATTATGTTTTTATACAGGGACTGGCTGTTGCTCATCATTCTGTCTCTCATTGATACAGGAATTTGGGGTTCCTTGTATATTGATAATTTGAAATGTGCCCAGATCCTTGTCCTGTGAATTTGAAGAATGACATCCATGGACCAGAGGATAAGGTTCAGAATGACTTTTTCTTTTCTTTTTTTCTTTCTTTTTTTTAAACCAGAAGAAGAAGTTTATTTGCTGGAGAAGGGACTTAAATAGTCTTACTCCTGCCCAATAGCAGGACCAACCAGTGGAGGGAGAAGGGGATATTATGTCTGGTGGGTGGGGTCTTGAGCCATCTCTCTCTTTGAAGGCTGGTTCCTAGTAATTTTACACATTTTGCAGTATCTACAGGACTCATCAGAGTGCACCATCAGCTGGTTTCTTACTTTTTTTTTAATTTGAGAGAGAGGTGGGGGCCGGGTAGAGAATGGGCACACCAGGGCCTCTACCCGCTGCAAACGAACTCCAGCTGCATGTGCCACCTTGTGCATCTGGCTTACATGGGTCCTGGGGAACCGAACCATGGTTCTTTGGCTTTGCAGGCAAATGCCTTAACCACTAAGCCATTTCTCTAGCCCTGATTTCTTACTTTTGAAGCCAGGGTTGATGGAGGACTCGCCTGAACACTGTCTCCAGATCCAGAGTCATCTTTCTGGTGATCAAGTTCTGGTAAAAAGAGTTGAGGCCCTGCTGGTCGGGGGCTCTTTGGGGGCTGGCAGCTGTCTCTCTAGACTTCGCACACACTCTGCCAGGCCTAGAGTCAGCACCTGCAACCTGGGGGGCTGCCTCTGGGCCTGGTACCTCGGAGAGTTTGAAAGCCAAGGTTGACGGGTCCTCCTGCAGGCTTGTAGTCATGGCAGGCTGCCCTGAACCCGGAAGTGATGTCCTCAGTCGCACTCAGGCCAAAGTGGGATTTGAGCCCCGCCAGGCTGTGGGGCAAAGGCAGGTGCTCCGGAGCTCCACAGCATCCGTCACATACAGGCTGCAGCTGCTGAAGAAAGGTTTTATGTTTTATTTCTTTTAAAATATATTTCATTTATTTATTTGAGAGCGACAGATCGAGAGAGAAAGAGGCAGATAGAGAGAATGGGCGCGCCAGGGCCTCCAGCCACTGCAAACGAACTCCAGATATGAGTGCCCCCTTGTGCATCTGGCTAATGTGGGTCCTGGAGAGTCGAACCTGGATCCTGTGGCTTTGCAGGCAAATAAATGCCTTAACTGCTAAGCCATCTCTACAGCCCAAGAACGATTTTATTATTGCTTACAACTTTAGGAGGAAGACGAGAAGGAGGCTTAAGCCTAGAACATAAGTCAGGGAAGCAAGGTAGAATGCTTGCCCAGGGAGGCAAGAGGGAGTTTGAGAAGCTGACCTTGAAGCTCAGATGGGGAGCAGCCGCGTGAGGACGACCAGGTTTGCAGGTTACTATGGACAAAGACCAGATTTCACAGCTTCTCCAGTAACCTTAGGTAGGATCAGAGTTTCTGTCTTCTAGGAAGGGTGCAAGTTTAACCTCGAAATCTTTCCTGGAGGATGTAATATCCAGGTTTCTGTAAGCTAAGTGACATTTCTCTCTTTTAGTCAAGGAAAACAAAAATTCACTTTTGGGTTTCTGTTACCTTTACTGCCTAGCCAATTTCTGTCGCCTATCACCATAATACTGACTTGGGAATGGGTATTCCTTGCCAAAGGATCCAGTGTATAATATAGATGTAAGGTTCTCTTTCCTTTATTTATTTATTTATTTAGGAGATGGGGAGGGGGAGAGAGAGAGAGAGAGAGAGAGAGAGAGAGAGAGAATAAGGGCATTCTAGGACCTGTAGCCATTGCAAACAAACTCCAGATGCATGAGACATCATATGTATCTGGCTTATGTGGGTTCTAGGGAATTGGATCTGGGTCCTTAGGCTTTGCAGGTAAGCACCTAAACCACGAAGCCAACTGTCCAGCCCAGATTTTCTTTGCTTGAGATGTGTATGTGTGTGAAGTGCATGCGTGTATGCATATTTGTGGGCATGAATTCATGTGTATTTGCAGGTATGTGTGTGTGAGTGCACATACATGTAAATGGCATTGCTGTCTTCCTCAAATACTCTCTTCCACCTGCTTTTTATTTTTATTTTATTTATTTACTTTTTTTTTTTTTTTTGGTTATTTTCAAGGTAGGATCTCACTTCAACTCAGGCCGACCTGGAATTTACTACATCATTTCAGGGTGGCCTTGAACCCATAGTGGTCCTCCTACTTCTGCCTCCCAAGTGCTGGGATTAAAGGCATGTGCCACCATGTCCGGCTTTATTTTTATTTTTAGTAAGAAAAAATAAGAAGCTGGTCATGGAGGCTCATGCCTGTAATCCTAGCACTTGAGAGGCTGAGGTAGGAATATTGCTAAGTTTGAGGCTAGCCTGAGCTAGAGTAAGACTTTGTTCTCCCCTGCATCTGCCTCCCAAAAAAGGCCAGACATGATGGTACATGTCTTTAATCCCAGCACTCAGGAGGCAGAGGTAGGAGAACTACCATGAGTTTGAAGCCAGCCTGGGACTAGGGTGAGTTCCAGGTCAGGCTGAGATAGAGTGGGAACCTACCTGGGTCGGGGGGGGGGACCCTCAAAACATAGAAAGAATAAGCAAGACCTTTAATTGATGTAAACTCTCTCCATTCCCTTGGCTATGCTGGAGACTGAATCCAGAGCCTTGAGCATGTTGGGCAAGTACTGTACCCATTGAACTTCTCCCCAGTCACAAAACATTTTGCAAAAGTAAAAATCCGTCAGTACACAGTGGTATGTGAAAAGGGTAGTGGAATGTTGGGGATGGTAGGATAATTTTCCTCTCCTCTCTACCCCCCAGTGTTGAGTGTCTAACCCAGGGCCTTGCACATGCTAACGAAGTGCTCCACCACTGAGCCACATACCCAGCTCATAACAGAATGCTTTCTACTAAACAACAATGAACTATAGACAATCCATCCTTTTGTAATCTTTTTGTTTTTCATGGTAGAGTCTTGCTGTAGTCCAGTCTGACCCAGAACTCATTCTGTGTCTCTAGACTGGCCTTGACCTCCTACCTCTGCCTTGAGTGCTGGGATTAAAGGCATGAGCCACCACATCCGACCCATTTTGCAATCTTCAGAGTAATGGCAGATACAGCAAAAGATCATGTTCGACTCTCCAGATCCCATGTAAGCCAGACGCACAAAGGTGAGGCAAGCACAAGGTGGCACATGCCCACTGGGTGGCACAAGCGTCTGGACTTTGATTGCAGTGGCTGAGGCCCTGGCGTGCCAATTCTCTTTCTCTCTTAAAAAAATAAAAATAAAAATAAAAAAGATCATTTGGGCTGGAGAGATGGCTTAGCAGTTGCAGTTGCACTTGCCTGCAAAGCCTAACAATCCATGTTCAATTCCCCAGTACCTATATAAGCCAAATGCTCAAGGTGGTGCATGCATCTGGAGTTTGTTAGCAGGGGCTAGAGGCACTGGTGCACCCATTCTCTCTCTCTCTCTGTCTGTCTCTCTTTCTAAACAAGTAATAAGATATTTTTTTAAAAAAGATCATGAATAGATGATGGGTGAAAGGGTTTTTGGAGAGCAAGACCTACACATGGTACCACAGTTAAGGGAAAATTTTATTTTTGTAGTGGGCAGCCTGGTGACCACCACCTAGATGATCTAGGCTTTGCATGCCCATTGTGGTGCAGTATGAAGTTCACAGCAGCCCTGAAAGGCCTTACTTGTATCTAATCAAGGCTCTACTGAACTTTAAGGAAGCTGCAAAATGGAATAAAGAAGCAAGGTAAATGTTCCAACAGGAAAACAAGCACATAAATTCAGAATACAAGACTTAAAAAGACAAGCTTCTGGGACTTTTAAAATAAAAGTCATTGTTATTAAAGCCAAAAAAGATGCTGGGCATGGTGGCACCCCTTTAATCCCAGCACCGGGGAGGCAGAGGTAAGAGGATCGCCAGACTACATAGTGAATTCTAGGTTAGCTTGGGCTAGAGTGAGACCCTACCTCGAAGAACCAAAAACCAAAAACAAACAAACACCCAAAAAGATGAGTATATGTATGTGACTTATCTAGACAATAGGACACTAAAGAGACCTAATGAGTAATTGTGATGTGTGAGCTTAGATGGGATCCAGGCTGAAGGGGGGAAGGTTCAATAATTTTTTTTCACCCGTTGGGTAAATTTGGATGTAGACTGCATATTGTTATGCATTGTGGTCATATAAAAGATTATGCTATTCTTAAAAATGACATGTTAAAGTTCTTAGGGATGAGTTAAGATTTCTTCAGTTCTCAATTGGATGAGCAAAAGGACACACACGAGCATGTGTGAGAGATGAAACAGACGTGGCAGATTGCTAACACATGTTCAGTCTGGAGGGACGAGATGTAAGTGGTTATTGTGTTCCCCCCAACTTTTCTGCTTGATCAAGTGGGAGGGAAACAATCCTCTTAAAAAACTGTAGTGAAATAGTAGAGCTCAATAATCCAAGTGATGATTACAGGCCAATTAATTCCCCCGAGGAGATGAGGCTGCCTTGTGCTACGACAGGGTGTTGAATGAAGAATTGACTTAGCATGGAGCGGGCCTGTCCCCTGTGATTTATGATGCATGTGTGCTCTTCCAGCTCTCCGGTGTGGGCACTTCTATAGACTGTAAGGTTGAGAAAGAAATATTGGAAGGACAATCATCCCTTGTATTGAGATAATCAATCTCGGAAGACACGTCAAACAACCTCAGGAATGTGGCCTCTGAGCCTGCCTGACTGACTCAGTCTTTGTCTCTATGTCCGTCTGTGTCTGTTTTTCTCTCTCCTTCTTCTTCTCCTTTCTTCTTTTCTCCCTCTCCCTTTTTGTCCTCCCCTTCATTTCCATGAAAGAAATGTCTGGAAAAATTTTTTTAGCTTATCAAATAGTTTTAGTATTTTCATTTCATTATGAAGCCCGGAATTGTTCTCTGAATTTCATAGCCAAAATTAATTTTTTCAGTCTTAAAGAAATAAATTATTTGTATTAAAGGTATTGATTTTACAAGTATCATTTTCTTGTACTGTTTTGTTACTCAATGTCAAAAAAGTTAACGAGCCAGGCATGGTGGCACATGCTTTTAATCTCAGCACTCGGGAGGCAGAGGTAGGAGGATCGCCATGAGCTCAAGGCCACCCTGAGACTGCATAGTGAATTCCATGTCAGCCTGGGCTAGAGAGAGACCTTACCACTAAAACAAAACAAAAACAAAAACAAAAAAAAGTTAGAGGCCAACATAGTGTACTGACACATTATGATTCACTTATTTAATCATTTGCTCAATTCCTCTGAAAAGGCAGAAATTTAGTTTGCCCTAAAATTAGATTTAATATCCAAAAAACCTTATAATAATACATCATTTAACATTTTAGTAAAATCTCCATTTATAGGACTGTTATTGCTTCTTGTAAGTTTAATGGTATTATGAAATTAGCTAGGATGACTTTTATAAACTTTTGAGTTATTACAGCGACCGAAAATTCCTTTTAAGAGCTGCGCCTGAAGGAACAGGCCTATACTTCCAGATACTCAGGAATATAAGGCAAAGGAAGGAAAGTTCAAGGCCTGCCCAGGAGACAGTAATTTCAAGGCCAGCCTGAATGACTTGGTAGAACCTGTCTGAAAATAAAATGCAAAGGGAGAAAGAGGGCTGGATTGGTAGCTTAGTGGTAGGAGTGTTTGCATAGCACACATGAGGCCCTAGGTTCGGTGCCTGTGCTATGTGTAAAGGGGAAGAACATTCCTTTAAAGAGGCAGTGCCGTCAGATGCTTTAACTTACAGAAGTTCATAAGGTTCATTCCCTTGTGGAAGTGCTGTAAGTCCTGAATAAGTTTTAGCCCACCTTTCAGAGGTGAAACCTTTAAAAAATTTATTTAATTGAGAGAGAAAGAGAGAGGCAGAGTGAGTGAGAGAAACAGAAACAGGCATACCAGGACCTCTAGCCACTACAAATGAACTCTAGACACATGCACCACCATGTGCATCTGGCTTACGTGGGTACTGGGAAGGGATTGAACCTGGGTCCTTAGGCTTCGCAGGCAAGCACTTAACTGCTAATCCATCACTCCAGCCCGAAGTGAAATCTTTTAGTCACAGATCTATTGTAAGTGCGGAGTTAGCTTGAATGGCTTTAGAGAAACAGCATTTCTAATGTGTTGAATGTGAAGAATCCATTTACCAAGCATTAGTGTATCTTCTCTCCCAGGGAACCTTATTGGATATGGCATTGCTTTTTTATTTCTGACATTTTTAAAAGTTTTTAAAAAAAATATTTTATTTATTTATTTGAGAGAGAGACAGAGGAAGAGGCAGAGAGAAAGAGGATGGGCGTACCAGGGCCTCCAGCCACTGCAAATGAATTCCAGACACATGTGCCCCCCTTGAGCATCTGGCTAACGTGGGTCCTGGGGAATTGAACTGGGGTCCTTAGGCTTTGCAGGCACATGCCTTAATTGCTAAGCCATTTCTCCAGCCCTCTGATATTTTTTTGAAAGACTAAGTTATGTGTCTGTGTGCACACACACATGTGTATCTATATCTATCTTATTTATCTAATCTATCTATGTCTCTATCATCTATCTATCTGTCTGTCTATCATCAATCATCTGTGTAATTTTCCTTGCTAGAGAAATAGAATTACTTCTAACATTGTCTTTAGGACAAATGAGGTCACACATTACTTATTCTGTGCTTACTTGCTATTTGCTACATGTAGTGATACATTTCTTTCTTTTTTTAAAAAAAATATTTTTATTTATTTATTTGAGTGAGGGAAAGAGAAGGGGTGGGGGGGGAGAGAAAGAGAATGAGAATGGGCATGCCAGGGCCTTTAGCCACTGCAAACGAAGTCCAGATGCATGTGCCCCCCTTGTGCATCTGGCTTACGTGGATCCTGGGGAATCGAACTGAGGTCCTTTGGCTTTGCAGGCAAATGCCTTAACTGGTAAGCCATCTCTCCAGCTCAATATATTTCTGTTTATAATGTGGACATTGTTGTAGTCTGGTTCGCATTGCTGGTAGAAATCACCCAACCAAGAGCAGCTTCTGGGAAAAAGAGGTTTATTTTGGCTTACAGGCTTGAGGGGAAATTCCACGGTAGCAGGGGAAAATGATGGCATGAGCAGAGGGTTGACATCACCCCCTGGCCAACATAAGGTGGACAATAGCAATAGGAGAGTGTGCCAATGGCATGGGGAAACTGGTTATAACACCCATAAGCCTGCCCCCAACAATACACTCCCTCCAGGAGGCATTAATTCCCAAATATCCATCAGCTGGGAACCTAGCATTCAGAACACCTAAGTTTATGGGGGACACCTGAATCAAGCCACCACAGACATGATGTTTGAGCTCTGCTCCCACAAAAGCAATGGGAGACTCGACATAATACTCATCAGTACCTCAATACTTGGTGTAGTGCTTGCCATGTAAAATGACCCCAGTAGGCTCATGGGTGTGAATAGTTAGCCCTCTATAACTGTAAGCTGAATCTAATCCTTTCCCTTCCATAAGCTGCTTCTAATTGGGTATTTTTTTCCAGCCAGGATAAAGTAACTGATAAAGAAAATTGGTACCATGAAGTGGGGTCATTGCCGTTGCTGTGATAAACCTGACCATGTGGTTTTCTAGGCTTTTGGAACTGGTTTGTGGGAGGGCTCTGTGAGAGTTTGGAGCTCTGGACTAAAGAGGCCTTACAGTGCTATAAGCAGAGCTTAATGGACTATTCTAGTGGGGGTTAGGGAGAACAGGATGCCAAGAGACCCAAGAGGCACAGAGGGGACAAAGGACTCTATTGGAAACTGGGATACAGGCAGTTCATGTGAGATCCTGGCAAAGAGACTGACTACATTCTGCCTGTGTCCCGAGACTCTGAACAAAGTTGAATTTAAAAGTAATTAGCTGGGCTAGAGAGATGGTTTAGCTGTTAAGGCGCTTGCCTGTGAAGCCTAAAGACCCATGTTCGACTCTCCAGATCCCATGTAGTCCAGACACACCAAGGTGATGTATGTGCAAGGTTGTACATGCCCACTAGGTAGTGCAAGCATCTGGAGTTCGATTGCAGTGGCTGAGGCCCTGGCACACCAATTATCTCTCTCTCTCCCTAAAATAAATAAAAAATAAAAAAGTAATAAGCTAATGTGTTTGGTGGAGGAAATCTCAAGGCAGAATATCATTGACTCAGCTTCTCTTCACTGCTCTTACTCAGACCTACAATGAAAGACAACAAAATACAGAGTAGAAAGTTATTTTTTTAATTTTAATTTTAATTTTTTTTTTTGTTTTTTCAAGGTAGGGTCTCACTCTAGCCCAGGCTGACCTGGAATTCACTACGGAGTCTCAGGGTGGCCTCAAACCACAGTGATCCTCCTATCTCTACCTCCCGAGTGCTGGGATTAAAGGCGTGCGCCACCATGCCGGGCTTCAGAGTAGAAAGTTATTTTAAAAAGCCACTTTGCGCCAGGCGTGGTGGCGCACGCCTTTAATCCCAGCACTCGGGAGGCAGAGGTAGGACGTGAGTTCGAGGCCACCCTGAGACTCCATAGTGAATTCCAGGTCAGCCTGAGCTAGAGTGAGACCCTACCTCAAAAAAAAAAAAAAAAAAAAAAAGCCACTTTGGCTCAGCGTGAGCCGGAGGGCGCCTGGGCCCGGAGCTGCGGCGAGTGGAACGGAGGCAGCGCTGGGACATGGTGCCCGGCCCCCGCCGTGGGCAGTGAGTGCACCCTGGGCAAGGTGGCTGCTGCCGCCCACGGACCGGGACGCGAGTCTGGGCCCGTCACTGAGGTCTTGCTGCGCCTCTCCTGGGCGCAGGGACCCAAGGCCCCGGCTTTGCGCTTCATGGGTGGCGGCGAGCGCACATGGCGAGGGGAAGACCGTTGTTTTTTTGGGGGGGGAGGGTGGCGGAGAGTTAGGGCACAGTCAAAGCCTGGATCACTTGTGATTTTTCTAGAACCTATTGTGAAGCTCATAGTTGTAGTCCTGAATCAATCGTCCTTCTTTGGTGTGTTGCAATGAATAAGTCTCCCTAATTAAAAAAAAATAAAAATCCATGCCATAGCATGTGTTTTAGGAGAATGCCATCGGTAGCTTGGCATTTTCCTTCAGTTGTTCACCTTAGCCGTTTTGTAGTGTTTACCGACAACGGTAAGTTTGTGTATGCCGTAAGGACGAGGCCTTGTATGACCATCCACTGAGGGTCCTGACCAGCACCAGTGGACCACACGTACATTCACATAGAGATTACCTAGCTGCTCGTGGTTGGATGATTGGGTAACCCCATGTCTAATCTGCGCACCCATTGGTCAACTCGTGGATGTTGGGGGGGAATAAGAAAGGAAATAAGAAGAATCCCTGGGTGTGAATTTACCTGTGACGCGTACAATTCTGCAACCTAAGGATAGAAAGACAGGTGGCAGGCAAAAGTTTTGTTTGAATGCATATGCCAATACAAATAATCATAAAATTCCCGGTAAGGAAGAATAGTTGCTTGGATTGAGGTGGGAAGGAAAAAGGATAAGGAGATTCTAGGAAGTGTCCCGATGTGACTGGTCATTGTTTTGCATTGCAGGTTACTATTTTCATAGTTTAGATTTACTTTGCAAGTAGTCCAAAATGGTATTTAGGTAACAAACATTTGTCTCTGAAACTACTACTGACATTAGTGGCTGCCATCGTCTTAAGAATTGTTTAAGGGGCTTGAGAGATGGCTTAGCGCTTGCCTGCAAAGCCAAAAAAACTCGGTTAGATTCCCCAGTACCCATGTAAGCCATATGCACAAGGTGGCACGTACATCTGGAGTTCGTTTAGCAGTGGCTGGAAGCACTGGTGTGCCTATTCTCTCTCTCTCTGTGCCTCTTCTGCCTCTTTCCCTTTCTCAAATAAATAAAAAAAAAATTAAAAAAAAGAAGAAGAAAGCTGGACATGGTAGCGCACGCCTTTAATCCCAGCACTCGGGAAGCAGAGGTAGGAGGGTCACTGTTAGTTCAAGGCCACCTTGAGACTACATAGTGAATTCCAGGTCAGCCTGAGCTAGACTGAGACCTTACCTTGAAAAACAAAACAAAACAAAAACAATAAATAAATAAATAAATTAAAAAAAGAAGAAGAAAAGCCACTTTGGATGTAGTTATTAAATAGATTACTACCATTAAAAAAAAAAGCCTACTGCTGTGCTCTGGGGCACTCGGAAGGAAGTGCTGAGGCCTAGTCCCCAACCCATTGAAGGCTCAAGACAGGAAGAATGGGAATTCTTTTGAAAGGAAAAAGCCTGAAGGAAGAATGCTCGAAAAAGATCTCTGCTCCCCAAGATGTGCACACAGAGGAGGCTATGGCTGTGTTCCGTGGGTGCCAGGCTTCATTCTGAGCCGCCAGCAGAACTGGGTAGCATTGTCCACGTGGTACTGGTTTTGGAAGGATGAAAGATGGAATGGGTTGCACTATGGAGTATTTTCCATGGTTACTGAGAGCTACTGCTCATGCATATTCATGCACAAAAGACTTGCTCATTGCATGTAGAAATGGGCCCACTTATAACTATTCGATAGGATTCTTTAGCCATTGCATGCTCTACGCATGGTGACAGGAACACGTGGGTGGAGAATTTAGTGTTCCTAATGAGCAAACTGTATTCTAAGTCACCAAATGGGTGGGTCCGAATAACTTGGCAATTTGGGTTGGTTCTCTGTAAGGTTTTTCTAGAGGACCTTATGTTAAACCAATAACAAACAAGTAAAAAACTCTGAATACACTTTAAATGGACCAAAGCTACATCTACCAAAAGCATAGCTGACTGGCTTCAAGAGCACTTGCCTAGTGACTCTCAGAGATCTTCTGTTTCTGGGCCCTGCTCAGTATGTGTGGTGGACTAATGATGGTTTGACTCAGATGACATCCCGGTTGTGCTCTTAGAGACCTTGTGTGATGGAATTCATGGTGGAGCATAAAATGGGGACCCCATCTCAATTATCAAGGTCTTGAGAGCCTGGGCTATGTGAGACTGTGTCTGAAAACAAACAGACAGACAGACACAAAAAGAGAATGCTATTGAAAGCCACCGTAACTGTTTGCAGAAATACTGTTTAATTTTTTTCACCCAAAAGGGAAATTGAGAGCACACCATTTGGGGTATGGTCAGAGTGTGTGTGTGTGTGTGTGTGTGTGTGTGTGTTTGGTTTTTGTTTTCTTGAGGTACGGTCTTACTGTGGGTCAGGCTGATCTGGAATTCACTATGGAGTCTCAGGGTGGCCTTGAACTCATGGCGATCCCCTTACCTCTCCCTCTTGAGTGCTGGGATTAAAGGCGTGCGCCACCACACCCTGCTGGTCAGTGTGTTTTGCAGGCCATCTAGCACTGATGCGATTGGTAGAAAATGCAGAATTACAAGTTGGCTCTGTTTTATAGACTTCACTAAAAACCCAATTAGATTTAATATCTTTTCTCTGAATTAAGTTTCTGGTTCGGATATGGTGTGTCCCAAGGTTTAGGTGTGGAAAGAAGGCTTGGTCTTCAGCGTGGCCCTGTGGAGATGGTGGGGCGGTTAAGAAGTGGAGAGACTAGGGATAGGCCACTGGGGTGCTGCCCTTGGAGGGGATTAAGGTATTCTCATGGAATCACTTATTCTGTTCTCCAGAGAAGGCTGTTAAAGGGAATCAGCCTAGCTCCTCTGCCTTACTGTGGCTTCCTTTCTTGCCATGTGCTCTCTCTTTCTTTTTTTAAATTTTTATTTATTTATTTGCAAGCAGAGAGAGAGAGATAGAAGAGAGGCAGACACAGAGAGAATGGGCATGCCAGGGCCTCTAGCCACTGCAAATGAACTCCAGATGCATGTGCCCCCTTTGTGCGTCTGGCCTACGTGGGTCCTAGAGAATAGAACCTGGGTTCTTTGGCTTCGTAGGCAAGTGCCTTAACCACTAAGCCATTTCTCCAGCCCACCACGTGCTCTCTTGCTCCCAACCCATGCTCCTGCCATGAGGCCCTGCTCCGCCTGATGTTAGGTCCTCCCCAGAGGCTGAACCAGTACAGCCACCCTTCTGTGGACTTTCAACCACTAAAACCGTGAGCTAGGCAAAACGTCTTTGCCTTGTAAAGTTATCTAGCTAGAACTTACTTCCTGAACAGGCTATGGTAGGAAAGCAGGCAGTTTGCCTAGAATTTTACCTCTTTGAGGCAATTTCTGGTGATCTGCCACTCCTGGGCTTTATCTCTCATGTGTTCCATTTTGGATTATAAGAAGATAAAATCCCATCTGATTCTAGAGATAGTGGCTCTCCAAATTTAACATAGAAAACCAAAAAGTAGTGATCATGGTCTTTGTTTTAAACTCTTGCAAAATTTAGAATTCCTTTTTTTTTTTTTTTTTTTTTGGTTTTTCGAGGTAGGGTTTCATTGTAGTTCAGGCTGACCTGGAATTCACTGTGTAATCTCACGGTGGCCTCAAACTCACGGCGATCCTCCTACCTCTGCCTCCCAAGTGCTGGGATTAAAGGCGTGTGCCACAACATATGGCTCAAAATTTAGAATTCTTTACCTAGCCTCTTTATTTTCTGCATTTGTAAAGGATTTTTAGTAAGACACAGACTGCTTTTTTGTAGTGACAGAAAGGATACAATGCATTATTGCTATAACAATTTTAGAAGCAAGTGCCTTTAGCCATCGAGCAATCTCCCCAACCCTAGAATATTTATTTGAAAGGGTGTGGAGAGGGGCTGGGCAGATGGTTTAGCAGTTGGAGATGCTTGCTTGCAAAGCCTGCTGACCTGAGTTTGAGTCCCTGGCACCCATGTAAAGCCAGATGAAAAGTGGTACACCCATATGCACACACATCAAATAAATAAGTGAATAATAAATAAAATGGATGTAGAGAGATAAAATTTAAGGTATAAGTTGTTTTTTTCCCCATAATAAAAATTTTCTCTAATTAAAAAAATTACTATTTATTTATGAGAGAGAGAACACATCTGTCGCTGCTACAAACATCACACACATGCACCACTTTGTGCATTTTGCTTTACGTGGGTACTGGAGAACTGGCAGGCCTGGCAAGCAAGCACTTTTAACAACATGGGGCCATCTCTGCAGCCCCATAACATAAATAATAGAATTGTAGACTTAAAGACTATCAGCATAATCAATGCACTGATTTTTATAAAAATAGGTTACATACATCTCCCTGGTGGTAGATGCTTCATATGTAGATTGTTTGGGCATATTGAAGTTGGTATTTGGGTTATAATAAATTCTAAATTGGTAGAACTGAAGAAAATCTTCCAAGACCTAGGATGTGGACATGCTGGACTTTCTTTTTTTAAACTTGTTTTTGTTTATTTTTATTTATTTGAGAGTGGCAGATAGACAAAGAAAGAGGCAGAAAGCAAGAGAGAGAGAGAGAATGGGTGCTCCAGGGCCTCCAGCCACTGCATGCGCCTCCTTGTGCATCTGTCTTACATGGGTTCTGGGGAATGGAGCCTTGAACTGGGGTCCTTGGGCTTCACAGGCAAGCGCTTAACTGCTAAGCCATCTCTCCAGCCCCATGCTGGACTTTCTATATTGACCCCATATGTGGCTGTTCCTACTGGTAGCATGTGGTGGTTAGGACAATGGCCCTTGTAAGGAAGCTTTAGGTTGCTTCAGCGGTGTAAAGGAACAAGTGAGATCAGTTGTTTTTCCAAAATTCATTGATTCTTTTCTTTCTTTCTTTATTTTTATTTTTGAGGTAGGGTTTCACTCTAGTCCAGGCTGATCTGGAATTCACTGTGTAATCTCAGGCTGACCTCGAATTCATGACAGTCCTCCTTCCTCTGCCTCCCTAGTGCTGCGATTAAAGGCGTGTGCCTCCACACCTGGCCATTCACTTTTTTTTTTTTTTGTTTTTTTTTTTTTTTTTTTGAGGCAGGTCTTAACTATATAGCCCAGGCTGGCCTGGAACTTTCTATCCTCCCATCTGCACCTCCCCAGTGCTGGGATTACAAGTGTGTACCATTATGCCTGGCAATCTTAATAATTTTAAGCATGTAGTGGCATTAATTATATTAACAGTACAATCATTACTGCTATCGATCTCCAGAATTCTGTTCATCATGCAAATATGAAACACTACCTATCATACATTAACTCACTTTTCCACTTCCTGCCTCTGTGAGTTTATCTATCTGTCGCAGTTTTTGTCCTTTAGTGATGGGCTTAAGCCTTACATTTAGCATGCATCGATTCATTTATGTTGTAGTATTTGCCACTTTCTTTTCCTTTGTAAGACTGAGTAACAGTTCCATTGCACGTAGACAACATTTCATTCATTCATTTGCCAGGAGACATTTGCATTGCTTCTGTCCTTTGATTGTTGTGAATTATGCAGCCATAGTCGGGCATGGTAGCACATACCTACAATGCCAAGGTGAGGGAGGAGGATTGGCGTGTAAGGCCAGCCTGCGCTGTATAGTGAGAGTCTGTCTTGAAAAACAGTGTAGCTATGAACACGGGTCTGTAGCTGTGATTTCAGGACCTTGCTTCTGATCCTTTTGGATTTTGCCAAATACTGGCACTCCCATCTATGTTTGTTTCTGCCATGGTTTCAGTTACCTGTAATCAACCTGTTGCCCAAAAATATGATATGGAGCCAGGCGTGGTGGCGCACGCCTTTAATCCCAGCACTCGGGAGGCAGAGATAGGAGGATCGCCGTGAGTTCGAGGCCACCCTGAGACTCCATAGTGAATTCCAGGTCAGCCTGGGCTAGAGTGAGACCCCTACCTCGAAAACAAAACAAAAAAAAAAAAAAAAAAAAAAAAGACATGGAAAATTCCAGGAGTAAGCAGTTCACGAGTTTGTTTTTTTAATTTTAATTAATTAATTTATTTGAGAGAATGAGAGAGGGAAAGAGGCAGACACACACTCATACCGAGAGAGAGAGAGAGAGAGAGAGAGAGAGAATGGGCTTGCCAGGGCCTCCAGCCACTGCAAACGAAGTCTAGATGCATGCGCCACCTTGTGCAGTTGGCTTACATGAGTCCTGGGTAATCAAACCGAGGTTCTTTGGCTTTGCAGGCAAACGCCTTAACTGCTAAGCCATCTCTCCAGCCCAACAAGTTTTAAAATTATTTATTATTTTTGGTAGTGTGAAGAAATCTCAAGCTGTCCTTCCCTTCCTGCCGACAGCATGGACCGTCCCTTGTCCAGTGTCTCCAAGCTCCGTATGCTGCCTGCAGTCACTTGCATAGTCAGTAGTCGCTGTCTTGGCTATCATAATAACCGTTTCAGTATCAAAGTACTTGTGTTTAAGTAACCCTCACTTCTTTTTTAAATTTATTTTTATTTATTTGAGAGAGAGAAAGAGGCAGAGAGAGGGAGAGAAAGAATGGGCACGCCAGAGCCTTCAGCCATTGCAAATGAACCCCAGTTGCTTGAGCCCCCTTGTGCACTTGGCTTACGTGGATCCTGGAGAGTTGAACCGGAATCCTCTGGCTTTGCAAGCAAACGCCCTAACCGCTAAGCCATCTCTCCAGCCCCGTCCTCACTTCTTTTTTTTCTTTAATTAAATTTTTTTAATTTATATATTTGCAGAGAGAGGAGATACAGACAGAGAGAATGGATGTGCCAGGGCCTCCAGTCACTGCCAATGAACTCCAGATGCACACATTTTGTGCATATGGCTTTATGTGGGCCCTGGGGAATTGAGCTCAGGTCGTTAGGCTTTGCAGGCAAGTGCCTTAACCACTACGTCATCCCTCCAGCCCCAACCCTCACTTCTTAATGATGGCCTCCCAGTATGAGAATGGTGCCAGTATTTCATATATGCCAGGGAGACGTGGAAGAGTGATGCAGGTGTCATCTTACCTCATGAGAAGAGCAGAAAGGGCTAAGTAAGATGTTGTTAGAGAGACCGCACACTCACATAGCTTTTATGATTCCATATTATTATCATTTTTCTGTTTTTTGTTGTTAATCTCTTACTGTGCCTACTTATTAATCAAACTTTATGAGAGGTATGTACCTAAGGCAATAAAAACTATAGAATAGGAAGAGTTAGGCTTATTTGTGGTTTCAGGTATCAGCTAAGGAAATTGGAGTAGATTGTCCACAGATAAGGGGGAATGACTACCGTATGCTCCGAAATGGAGTTGCTGCGCCATACACTAATTTTATTTTCCATATGTTGAGGAAACACCACTTTATCTTTCAAAATAGCTGCATCATTTTTTTTGTTGGGGGGGGGGCTGCCCTAGAATTCACTATGTAGTCTCAGGGTGGCCTCGAACTCTCAGAGATCCTCCTACCTCTGTCTACCAAGTGCTGGGATTAAAGGCGTGAGCCACCACGCCCAGCCACTCATTTTTTTATTCCCACCAACAGTGCACAAGATTTCGAATTTCTCCACATCTTCATGAACATACTCTCCTCTCCTTCCTCTTCCCTTCTCTCTTCCACTCCCTTTCCTGGTTTCATTTATGTGTGATAGTAATTTATAAATATAATATAATATTATATATGCATATGTTTTAGCTTTTTAAATTTTTTGTTTTTATTTAATAGAGAGAAAGAGAGAGTGTGAGAGAATGGGCACGCCAGGGCCTCTAGCCACTGCAAATGAACTCCAGGTGCATGTACCATCTTGTGCAGGTGGCTTATGTGGGTTCTGGGGAGTTGAACCTGGGTCCTTAGTCTTTCCAGGCAAGCACCTTCACTGTTAAGCCATCTCTCCAACCCTGTTTTAGCTTTTAGTTGAATGCTGTGAATGACTTTGCTCAGTGTTTCTAAACTTGCTAGACCAAGAATTACCTGGGGTAATTGGCACATCTCTATTGAACCAGAATCTCTCTGGTAGGACCCTAGAATTTGTGTATTTGACAAGCATCCCAAGGTGATTTTTAAAGAATACTGTATTTGTTTGAGAGAGGGAAAGGAAGAGTGGGTGTGCCAGGGCCTCTAGCCGCTGCAAATGAACTCCAGGTGCATGTGTTATCTTGGGCATCTGGCTTATATGAGTGCTGGGGAATTGAACCTGGGTCCTTAGGCTTCGTAGGCAAGCACCTAACAGCTAAGTCATCTCTCCAGCCCCCAAGGTGATTTTTTTTTAATCAGGCAATTTTGAGAAATGCTGATTCTATGATTATTGGTCAGATAGGTTTTATACATCTTCCTTAATCTCCTCGCAGAATCACAATGAACATAATTAGTGTTTGAGAGGCTATGTAGAGCTTTTCTCTCATTCTATGGCCGTACCGCTCTGGGTGCTCCGGCCAGGCCTGGTTAGTACTTGGTGGGAGATTTTCCTCCCCACGGCTATTTTATGTCTGTTTAATTTAGTATTTCCCAGTTTATACACGAACATTTTTAATTTAATTTTATTTTTTGTTTATTTTTTTCTTCAAGGTAAGGCCTAGGCTGATCTATAACTCTGTAGCTCCACGGTGACCTCAAACTCACAGCAATCCTCCTACCTCAGCCTAAAATATTTTATTTTGTTTTGAACACTTTTTGTAGTACATCATTTCAATTCTAATACTATGTATTATTATTCCTTAAAACATAGTTTGGTGAATTCTGACTTAGGCAAGTGTTTCTCAGTTCTCAATTTGTGGGAACATTGTACTTTTTTTGTGAAAATTTTAGCACCAAAGGGTCTTGCATGGTGATTTATAGCCGTAGTCACAATATTCAGGCCTGAACAATCAATTTTCTGTGTGAAAGTGGTCTTTCGTTTTCCTTACCACAGCCTTGACTGTATATAATTAGTGTGAGCTATTCATTTTTTTGTGGTTTATTGAGGTTGTTTAAAATTATTTTAGTCTTAAATTCTAGGCATACTTTAGCCTTCTGATACTAATGAAACATAGAAACAGTTTTAAAATATAAGGGAGAATCATTATTTTTTATTTTTTAGCTTTTTTGTTTATTTTTATTTATTTGAGAACGAAAGACAGAGAAGGAGGCAGAGAGAGAGAGAGAGAATGGGCGCAGCCAGTGCCTCCAGCCACTGCAAACGAACTCCAGATGTGTGCGCCCCCTTGTGCAACTGGATAACATGGGTCCTGGGGAATCAAGCCTCAAACCGGGGTCCTTAGGCTTCACAGACAAGCGCTTAACTGCTAAGCCATCTCTCCAGCCCTAAGGGAGAATTATTTAAGAAGCGTTGCTTCTTGTGACCGGAGAAATGACAGTGATTGAAGTGCCTCATCCTGTTCATAACTAACAAAAGGAAGGACATCCTTGTGTTCGCAGCACAGAAGAGGGTAGATATTTCTGGGGTTATATTATTATAGCACAGTTTGCACCATAGCCCAGATTCACATAGCTGGTTAAATCCCTATTAATATAATCGGAATATAAGGTTCAGTACTTTAATTATCCCACCTACATTTCACAAGCCCAGTAGGCATACATAGCATGTTTTTAAATCATATGCTGTAGATTCAGCAGGTTTTTCCCCTCACAGGAAGTTTTGTAGGTCAATGCCAGTTTAGGGGGTATTCTGGTTTGTGTGACCTGCATGAGGTCAGTATGCCAAAAGTATTGCATGGCATTTGAAGAGATGACTTGCTGGATAAAATCATGAGTCCAGAAAAGTATATATATATATATATATATATTGTTTTGTTTTGTTTTTGTTTTTCGAGGTAGGGTCTCACTCTAGCCCAGGCTGACCTGGAATTCACTAGGTAGTCTCAGGGTGGCCTCGAACTCACAGCGATCCTCCTACCTCTGCCTCCCGAGTGCTGGGATTAAAGGCGTGCGCCACCACGCCCAGCTTAGAAAAGTATATTATTTGTATGTAAAGTTAAACATTTGGAATTAGAAAATAAAACCAGCCCAAATAAATGAATAATAAATAAATTTTAGACAGGTAGAGCCAGACACACATGGGGGGGGGGTAGATGGCAGAGGGGAGAGGAAGTGGGCACGTCAGGGCCTTCTGCCACTGCAAAAGAACTCCAGACACATGTGTTACTTTGTATGTCTGGCTTTATGTGGGTCATGGGGAATTGAACCTGAGCCTTCAGGCTTTGCAAGCAATCACCTTTAACTGCTGAGTTCTCTCTCCAGTCCCTCTTCTCACATCTTTTTCTTTCTTTCTTTCTTTTTATTTAACAAATTATTTTGTTCATTTTTATTTATTTATTTGAGAGTGGCAGACAGAGAAAGAGGGAGAGAGAGAGAGAGAGAGAGAGAGAGAGAGAGGGAGGGAGGGAGAGAATGGGCACTCCAGCCACTGCAGACGAACTCCAGATGCATGTGTCCCCTTGTGCATCTGGCTAATGTGGGTCCTGGGGAATCAAGCCTCGAACCAGGGTCCTTATGTTTCACAGGCAAGCGCTTAAATGCTAAGCCATCTCTCCAGCCCATCTTTCTTTCTTTTTTTATTTTGAGGTAAGGTCTCACTCTAGCTGAGGCTGACTTGGAACTCTGTAGCTCCAGGCTGACCTTGAACTCCCAGCCTCAGCCTTCTGAGTGCTGGGATTAAAGATGTGTGCTACCACGCCTGACCAGTTTCATTGTTTTGTTTTTGTTTTCAAATCTTTTATTTATTTTTTATTTCAGAAAGAGAGAGAGAGAGAGAGAGACAGAGCGAGAGAAAGAGAGACAAGACAAAATTGGCACACTAGGGCCTCAGCCACTGAAATCGAACTCTAGATGCTTGTGCCACCTAGTGGGCATGTGCGACCTTGCGCTTGCCTCTCCTTTTGGGTGTCTGGCTTAAGTGGGATCTGGAGAGTGAACATGGGTCCTTAGGTTTCATAGGCAAGCACCTTAACTGCTAAGACACCTCTCCAGCCCTTCTTCTTTTTTAAATCTTTTAATTCTCTCTTTCTCTATATGTATTTATATCAGAGATTCCAGGCTGATGGATTTTCACAAATAGAGCATCTGAGCATTACCAGAATCTCATATGCTTCCTTCTTTCTGTGCTGAAACTATTGCAGAACTTGCTTATTTATTAATGAACGCATTTTCCCATTTAAATATTAGATGAGTCTGAGATAGTATTTCACCAAAACATTCCTCTTCAGTACCTGAAGAAAAGTTGAATTTTACAGGATCCCCTATAATCCTCTGTAGTAAATATAGTTTCAATTTATGAGATGAACAATATTTTAAGCTGAAGTTACACATATTATAGTAATTATGAAATATAGCCTTTTGAGGTATATGTATAGTTTTTTTGTTTTTGTTGAGATAGGGTCTCATTCTAAGCCTAGCTGACCTGGAATTCACTCTGTAGTCCCAGGCAGGCCTTGAATTCACAGTGATCCTCCTACCTCTGCCTCCCAAGTGCTGGGATTAAAGGTATGCACCACTGTGCCTGGCTGCTTTTAAGTTTTTTTTTTTAACTTTATTTTATTTTACTTTATTTTATTTGAGATAGAGTTAGAGAGAGAATGGGTGTTTCTGGGCCTTCAGCTGCTGCAGACGAACTCCAGACTCATGCCCCACCTTGTGCATCTCCCTTATGTGGGTTCTGGGGAATTGAATCTGGGTCCTTTGGCTTTGCAGGCAAGCACATCTCTCCAGCCCTCTTTTTGAGTTTTTTTTTTTTTTTTGAGTTTTTGAATTACCTATTATTAGACATGAACATAAGTCACAATGGAAGCTGGAAATAAACATGCATATCTATAATCTCAGCACTTGGAAGTCTGAGGCAGGAGGATCACAAGTCTAAGGCCAGCCTGGGCTACATAGTGAGACCTTGAAACAAGTGCATGCACGTGCATGCGCATACACACACACACACACACACACACACACACACACACACAGTGGAAGATTTATCTGTGAATTCTTAAAAAGCACATTTTTACTAGGGGATGATGGTGGGGATCAAATCTTGACCCTGTGTATGGTAGAATGGCCATTTCCTTTTCCTCTTTCATGTGTGTGTGTGTGTGTGTATGTATGTATGTATGTATGTATATGAGAGATAGGGAGAAAGGGACAGCATGGTGGGCATACCAGGGCTCCTTGCCACTACAAAGGAACTCCAGATACATGCACCCCTTTGTGTATCTGCATTACATGGATGCTGCGAAATTGAACGTGGGGTCATCAGGCTTTGCAAACAAGTGCCTTTAATCAATGATCCTTCACCTCATTCCTTTTTTTTCCCCCCCAAGGTAGAGTCTCACTCTAGTCCAGGCTGACCTGGAATTCACTCTGTAGTCTCAGGGTGGCCTCCAACTCATGACGATCCTATTACCTCTGCCTCCTGAGTGCTGGGATTAAAGTTGTGTGCTACCATGCCTGGCTTCCTCATTCCTTTTTTTTTTTTTTTAAATATTTTTTTAATTTATTTATCTGAGAGAGAGAGAGAGAGAGAGAAAGAATGGGTGTACCAGGGCCTTCAACCACTGCAAACATACTCCAGATGCATGGACCCCCTTGTGCATCTGGCTTACCTGGGTCCTGGGGAATCGAACCAGGGTCCTTTGGCTTTGCAGGCAAATGTCTTAACCACTAAGCCACATCTCCAGCCCCTTCATTCCTTTTTATAGCTGAATAATATAAACATTATATGGATATACTGTTACCCATTCATCAGTTGATGGACAGTTCATTTTTCTCTACTTTTGACTGGTACAAGTTATGCCACCTTGAACATTTGTGAAAACTAGTTTCATGGAGCCACATTTTTTGTTCTCTTGGTTATGTAACTAGGAGTAGAGCTGCTGTGTCTCTGTGAATAATTGCCTACGGGAGCTGTGTCATGTTACTCTAGCAAGGTGCCTGGTCCCAGTGTCTCTATCCTCTTACCAACACTTATTTCCATCCTAGTGGGTGTAAAGTGGCATCTCTTTCTAATTTTGCTATCTATTTCCTCAGCAACAAATGATGTTGAACTTCTTTACATAGCATACAAAGTCATGCGTTTCAGTGTTGCATTTTCATATACATATGTCATTATACTTGGCTGAGTAGCCTTTCATGTGCATATTAACCATTTTATGTTCTCTTTTGTAGAAATGGTCAAATTCTTTGCCCATTTAAAATTTTATTTATTTATTTGAGACAGACACAGAGAGGGAGGAGGAAGAGGGAGAGGGGGAGAATGGGTGCACCAGGGCCTCTAGCCACTGCAAAGAAACTCCAGACACATGAGCCACCTAATGTATCCAGCTTATGTGGGTACTGGGAAATCAAACCTGGGTCAGTAGGCTTTGCAGGCAAGTGTCTTAATCACTAAGCTGTATCTCCAGCCCCCATTTTAATTTTTTTGTGTGCAAGTAAGTGTGTGCGTGTGTGTGCGTGCGTGTGTGTGTAGTATGTGTTGTGGTGTGTGATGTGTTTATGTGTGGCATACGCATTTGTGGAGGCCACAAGAGGACTTCTGGTATCCTCTATCATTTGGTTTATTTCCTTGAGACGGGGGCTCTTCTTCAACCTGCAGTTATCATCTTTTTTTTGATTTTTCGAGGTAGGGTTTCACTCTAGTCCAGGCTGACCTGGAATTCACTATGTAGTCTCAGGGTGGCCTTGAACTCATGATGATCCTTCTACCTCTGCCTCCCGAGTGATGGGATTAAAGGTGTGTGCCACTACGCCTTGCCCAGCTATCATCTTTTTTTTCTGTAGGTGAACCCCAGTGATGCTCCAGTCCCCGTCTGCACCCCCAAGTGGGGTTACAACCGTGTGTGGCCATGGCCACTTGTTTACATGGTTTTAGGAGGTCAAACTCCAGTGTTTTCAAGGCCCTGCTAGGCCCGCATGCTTAAGCAAGTGCTCTTAACCATTCAGCTATCTCTCCGGTCCCTTTGATTTTGGTTTTTCGAGGTAGGGTCTCACTCTAGCCCAGACTGACTTGGAATTCACTATGGAGTCTCAGGGTGGCCTCGAACTCACAGCAATCCTCCTACCTCTGCCTCCCGAGTGCTGGGATTAAAGGTGTGTGTCACCACGCCCAGCTCCTTTGTTTTTTTTTTTTTTTTTTTTTTAATTTGGGCTCTCTTGATGAGTTGTAAGAATTCCTTTCATATTATGGATATTAGACTTTTGTTTTGTTTTGTTTTTTGAGGTAGGGTCACAGCGATCCTCCTACCTCTGCCTCCCGAATGCTGGGATTAAAGGCATGTGCCACCATGCCCAGCTTGGATATTAGACTTTTAAAATTACATATATGATTGATGTATATTTCATATTCTGTTTTCTTTAGTTTTGGTAGAACTGAGGATCAAAGCCAGGTCTTTGTACATGGCAGGCAAGTACTTTCCCACTGAGGTATGTCCCTAATTTTTTTTTTTTTTGGTTTTTCGAGGTAGGGTCTCACTCTAGCCCAGGCTGACCTGGAATTCACTATGGAGTCTCAGGGTGGCCTCGAACTCATGGCAATCCTCCTACCTCTGCCTCCCGAGTGCTGGGATTAAAGGCGTGTGCCACCTTGCCTGGCTTCCTAATTTAAAAATTTTTATTTTATTTATTTATTTATTTTTCTTTTGTTTTTTTCGAGGTAGAGTCTCACTCTAGCCCAGGCTGACGTGGAATTCACTATGTAGCCTCAGGGTGGCATCGAACTCATGGTGATTCTCCTACCTCAGCCTCCCAAGTGCTGAGATTAAAGGCGTGTACCACTATGCCTGGCTTGAATTTTTATTTTTTATTTTATCTTATTTAAAAAGATTTTATTTTTATTTATTTATTAGAGATAAAGGGAGGAAGAGAGAGAGAGAGAGAGAGAGAAGAGAAAGAAGAAGAGAGAACAGGCACACCAGGGCCTTTAGCCACTAAAAACGAACTCCAGATGCATGTGCCACTATGTGCATCTGGCTTATTTGGGACCTGGAGAATTGAACCTGGGTTCTTAGGTCTTACAGGCATGAGCTTTAACTGCTAAGCCATCTCTCCAGCCCTTATTTTTTATTCTGTTTATTTTTATTTATTTATTTGAGAGTGATAGACAGAGAGAAAGAGGCAGAGAGAGAGAGAGAAAGAGAGAGAAAGAGAGAAAGAGAATGGCCGTGTCAGGGCCTCTAGCCACTGCAAACGAACTCCAGACGCCTGCGCCCCCTTGTGCATCTGGCTAATGTGGGTCCTGGGGAATCGAGCCTCAAACTGGGGTCCTTAGGCTTCACAGGCAAGTGCTTAACCACTAAGCAGTCTCTCCAACCCTTATATTTTATTTTTAAAATAACTTTATTTATTTGAGAGAGAGAGAGAGCGAGCACATAAGGGCCTCCTACATCTTCAAACAAACTTCAGACGCGTGCACCACTCTGTGCGTGTGTGCTGGGGAGCTGAACCTGGGCTGACAGGCTTTGCAAGCAAGCACCTTTAACCACTGATCCATATCTCCAGTCCCCTCCCCCTTTTTTGGGTCTGTTGTTCATGTTGGTGTCAAACTCATGGGCTGAAGTGAGTTTCCTGCTTCGGTCTCCTAAGGAGCTCCAGGATCATAACACCATACCTAGTTTTTTTCTTTTATACTTATTTATTTGACAATTTCTTTCATGTATAGAATGCCTTTTAACCATTTCCATCCCTAGTTAGCTTCCTTTGTCCTCCTCTCACTCCCACTGAATTTTCTTCTTCTCAACTAGTCTTAGTTTCCCTCCTACTACTTTTATGACTCCTTCCTTCCTTCCTTCCTTCCTTCCTTCCTTCCTTCCTTCCTTCCTTCCTTTCTTTCTTTCTTCTTTCTTTCTTTCTTTCTTTCTTTCTTTCTTTCTTTCTTTCTTTCTTTCTTTCTTTCTTTCCTTCTTTGTCCTATGAGTTTAATTAGGATGCTTGTATGAACCCATGCTTATGGGGTGTCATTTACCGCACCATGAGCAACTTATTAGTGGCCATGCCACCGAAGAACATGACTCTCCCTCCCCTTTTTTCTTTCTTCATAGTGTCCTTTGTTGCATGCAAGTCAAAATTTGGTGAAATCTGTTTTACCTTCTGTTATTTGTACTCTTGTTATTGCATTTAAGAAACTGTTACAAGGTAGGGTTGGTGCATGCCTATAATCTCTGCACTTGGACACAAGCGAATCATAAGTTCAAGGACAGCCTGGGCTACACAGTAAGTTTCAAGGCAGAAACAAAAACAAAAGCCTCACTCTTATCTAATGTAAGGCTATGAAGACTTATACTATATTTCCTTTCCAGGACTTTATAGTTCAGCTTTCACATTTAGGTCTTTGATCCATTGTGAGTTAATTTTTATATCTGGATGAAGTAGAGATTCAAGTAGATACTTTTTCATGTGGGTACAGAGGCCATTATTTCCACCCACGTGTTTTTAGACTTTCTGACGCATCTACCTAGGAAGAAGAATGGGAATTTTTTGTGGCTCTTCTCATTGGTCTAGTAACATTGGATATGGTGATATTCCTTTTCCTTTTTTTTGTCTTATGCAACTGTATTAAAGCATCATGTATATATAGTTGAAAGTGTGAGTCACAGATTGTGGGGTGGGGGAGGAGCTAGAGGTACATTAAGGAAAGAGTCAGACCCTATTCTAGAATGCGCTGATGGACACCCACAGCCAAAATTGTTGGTGTGCCTGTGAGCATTTGACTCCGGGGACAAAAAGCATTTCATCTCTTCCAAAAAAAAAAAAAAAAAAAAAAAGTGCCATTTCTATGGCTCCTGCAAATTTCTTGATTGTTTCCAAGTTGAGGATGCAGGACTAGGTTTCTAGGCTTTTGCATAAAGGAAAATCCAAGTAAATTGGATTGTTGTCCTCTGCCAAGAGGTGGATTTTGAGTCAGCTGCATTTCTGTGCCTTGCTCCAGCTGCCTCTGATCATTCACCCGTGAGCTTGTGCTTATAAAGTCTTATTGATGGTTGAAAATTCATTTATTATGTGTGGTTTTTATAATAGAAATCTGATCATATGATGTATTTGCAGGAAAGAAAGATATACACAAAAGACAGTTCTCTACTAACTACATTTTATTTTCTTTTTGTTGACATCGTTTATAGTTTGGCAAGAGGGAGTTGGATCTCCTCTAGAAGAATTTCCTCTGAACATTTGCCAGAGTCGGTTCACTGTCCTTTCTAGTTAAAAACGTTTTCGTTTTTTCAAACTTAACATATACCTCCTTTCTTGCATAGCAGATGGTAAAGATCAGTGAGCTGCTATAGAGAATTACAGATTTTTTTTTTTTTTTGGCAGCTATTTGATCTTTGATCTTAAGACAACTTTTAACCCTGTAGTAATCTCCCAAGAGATTTGAGAAAATATTTTGTAAAGCAAAATTATGGGGACCATGAATATGTAATTGGTGTTCTGAGAACACTCTGCCAAACATAAAGCAAATGCTTTCAAGAAATCATTATCAGCTGTTATGTGTTTTTTATTAGGCCGAGTTCTCCGTGTAGCTTATGTTTAAATGCATTATTGCAATTTAGTTTTGAATTTATTGTTAGGGAAATAATGAGAACTTTCTTGATAATATATCAACATCTAGAAAAAAAAATCACATCAGTGAACAGCCAAAACTCTGTAATTAGGTTTTAAGATTAAAAATTGTACTAGAATATTTTAATGCGAATGCTGCTTTTAAGTTGACTTCCTAATGAACTTAGTCTTTAAGCAAAAAAACAAAAAAACAAAAAAATGAAAAACAGGCATTACTATAAACACATAGAAAGAATATAGCCTCTAACCTTAAAACATGACAGAAGAACAACAAGAAGCTTCCCAAGTTCAGGTTCATTATTAGTTCTGAACTGCAGAGAGTTGAATGGTCCCAAGGCAGCCAGTGAGCTGGAGAGGCCGGCAAGACAGATGCCGGCAAGAAGGTGTGAGTGTTTGCTTACCTCGGGCAGAGAGCCGGACACTGCTAAGAATGCAGGCAGAATGGTCACTGAATCCAGGGTTGTTCTATGTGGGCTGGTAAGAGAGTGTGGAATCCTGGAGGCTGTGGGAGAAATATATACCTGTTTGTAGTTGTTTGTTGTTGTTGTTGTTGTTGGCCAAACTACCAGGTATCTGCCAAACAGGTAATTCCTGTGATGGTGCAGGGAGAGGAGAGCAGAGCAGCTGGTGCACATGCAACAGCAAACTCAGCCCCAGGCCCTTCTCCCTTATCTTCTTTTTCTTCCCTGCTGCATAAAACCTGAGTGAAGGACGAAAATTAACAAGAAAAAGAAATAGGGGACCAGGGAACTGGCTTAGCGGTTACGGCATTTGCCTGCAAAGCCTAAGGACCCGGGTTCAATTCCCCAGGACCCACATAAGCCAGATGCACAAGGGGGCGCATGCATCTGGAGTTCGTATGCAGTGGCTGGAGGCCCTGGCGCACCCATTCTCTCTTTCTGTCTGTTTCTGCCTCATAAATAAATAAATAAAATATTAAACAATAATTTATATCACAGGATTGGAATGTGGCCAAGGGGTAGAGCATGTGCTTAGCATGCATGAGGTTCCATCCCCAGTAAGGGGGGGATCACAGCTAACTCTCACGGGTGCAGACCCACCGGACCTAGGAGAAGGGAACAGAGGCGATCCTATACTTGGAGGAGAGTGTTGGCCCAGGGCCACAACTGGGGAAGAGGAAGAAATAGGGTATAGTGACTGTCTGGAAGAACACCACGTTCACCAGAGCAGAAAGTAGCAAGCAGTGGTAGACTCCTGGGAGACTACAGAACATGCAGACAGACCCGCAGTGAGGCCCAGAGCACAGGGACATCAGGGACACCCGTGCCGGGTGGGTAGCGGACACTTGAGAGAAGCCTCCGTACACAACTCCCCAGTCTGAAGAGAAGCTGTCACTAGGGGAATCAAGAGCTGCTATTTGAGGGTAACTATATTCAGGGTATACCTCAGTTCTACCCCAAAGGCACCGCAGAAGAAAAGGAGTGTCATTTCTAGGCATCAAACCCATTGCTTGTAAGTCTGCTTTCCTTTGCAAGATGTTTAGCTTTTGACAAAACGGCATGCAAAAAGGCATGAACAAACAGAATGGCAAGAGACAGAGCAGTCAGATTTAGATGCAGCAGCTGCTGGACGTATCTGATAGAGAATTAAATCTGACTAGGACTATTGAAAGCTTTAATGAGGAAGGTGCGCAGCACGATGACCAGATGGACAAATTTAGCAGAAAGGTGAGAACTATGAGAAAGTATGAAGTACCAGAGTTCAGAAAAAGTCAGGAACAAGCCGGGCGTGGTGGCGCACGCCTTTAATCCCAGCACTCGGGAGGCAGAGGTAGGAGGATCGCTGTGAGTTTGAGGCCGCCCTGAGACTACAGAGTGAATTCCAGGTCAGTCTGAGCTAGAGTGAGACACTACCTCGAAAAACCAAAAAAAAAAAAAAAAGAAAATATCAGGAACAAAGAACACCTTTGATGGGCTTAGCATTTATGCTGATACAGCCTATGAAAATAGGCTAATACAAATGACTGAAAAGGAGAAAAGAGGGAAAAATGAGAAACAGAAAAACAGAAAAAAAATTAGAAAAAGGAATAAGAGTATAAACAAGCCAAATCCCCCTGAACAGAGCAGAGCATCCAAGAACTGTGGCACACTGCCAACAGATGTAAGTGTAATTGGAATACCGAAAGCCAATAAAAGATATGCCACAGAAGGGAAACAGACCAGAGATGGGAAATGAGTTGACTTTAAGGGCTGACTTAGGGAACGCTGGGTAGTAGATAGAGCTGTGTAAGCTGTGTCATGACTGTGGTGTGGATAGATGACTGTGCATTTATTCAGACCTGTAGAACTGTATTCCTTAAAGGGAAATCTTATATAAATTTAGAGTCAACTACAAAGTGAGGGAATACTAAAATAGAGTGGATATTATTGAGTGTATGTTCATAAGTTTGCTGAATGGTGCAGGGGCTTGAGGGAAAGAACTAGCCTAATTAACATTGGAATATATTATTTTTTTAATATTTTATTTTAATTCATTTATTTGACAGAGAAAGAGGGGGGAGAGTGAGAGAGAGAGAATGGGCGCCCCAGGGCTTCCAGCCACTGCAAACGAACTCCAGACGTGTGCATCCCTTTGTGCGTCTGGCTTACGTGGGTCCTGGAGAGTTGAACTGGGATCCTTTGGCTTTGCAGGCAAACACCTTAACCGCTAAGCCATCTCTCCAGTCCCAAGAATATATTATTTTTGAATGGTTGCTCTAAGGCTAAATATAACAAGAATTACACACAAGCATTATACTCCAGCGGTAAATTTGTTTCTCATGAAAGTGTGGATTAGCACTTCTGAAATTATATGTTGACTGAAATTACAAAAAGTAAGTACAGCTGAGAACCAAAGCTAAATTCTCACTGTCAGAGAAAGAATCTACCAAGAAGGAAGGTGACAGGTGAGAATGGGCCTGTAGTGTTGGACTGCGGCCAGAATGAACTCATGCTGAGTAATTCAGCCTACAGGCAGAGAGAGAGGCATAAATAGGCTGAGTACGGTGGCAAATGTCTGTCATCCTAGGTTGAAGGATCAAGAGTCCAAGGTCACTTTCATTATACAGTATAGTGAGTTTGAGGACAGCTTGGGCTATTTGAGACCCTGTCTCAAGGAAAAAAAAATTGAAAAAAAGATAGATGTATAAATAAATGTGGATATATGCATTTTTATGGATAACATACATATTTTCTGTCTCACCCTGTTGAGAGGTTGTAGAAGAAAATATCTTGGTGGCAGTGGACGTATGTGATTCCCACATTTTGATTTGAAAAATGCTATTCTCTAGTGAAAGGCTCTGGGGCTCTTTGGAAAAGTGAGTTGGTATCAAGACTAGGACAAAGAACAGTACAGAATGGGTCTAGAGCAAGATGCACTGTGTGCAACAGACATTGTTAAAAAGGGCTGAGCCGGGCGTGGTGGCGCACGCCTTTAACCCCAGCACTCGGGGGGGGGGCAGAGGTAGGAGGATCGCAGTCAGTTCGAGGTCTGAGACTACATAGTGAATTCCAGGTAAGTCTGGGCTAGAGTGAGACCCTACTTGGAAAAAACAATAACAGAAGCTGGGTGTGGTGGCACATGCCTTTAATCTCAGCACTCAGGAGGCAGAGGTAGGAGGATTGCAGTGAGTTCGAGGCCACCCTGAGACTCCATAATGAATTCCAGGTCAGCCTTGGCTAGAGTGAGATCCTACCTCAAAAAACAAACAAACGAAAAAGTTGATGATCCAGACCAAATGTGCCAACTGGTGAAATAGTGCCATGTCTGTTACGGGAGAAACCAGCCACTCTCTAACTGGCCTGCAGGCCCACTCCATGGGAGGCAATACATGCCTGATTCTGAAAACATAATCAAAAGCCTGTGGCGGTGGAGAGGGGGAGGTCATGAGCTCTAGGGGAGTAACACCTGCTGTTGTCTGGTTAAATGCATATATCATGCCCACCGAACTGCCCTGTAAGCACTTCTCTTAACGTTCATTCCCATATATCAATGCTACTCTTACTTTTGGTTAGAGAAGCTTCTCTTTTCAAAAGGCAATGACCACTGGAATGACTCAAAAGTCACCATAGTGCTGTGAAGACATGACAGAGGAGTGTTCAGTACTGAGACATCTCTATCACACCTTCCAAGGTTCCCGTTCCATTGCAGAAGATAGCTGGAAAGAATGTAAGCACCAAAGGAAGAGGACAACTGCTTACAACGCACTCTTCCAGATGCAGAATGGGCTGGATATTCATGACCTCGCAGTAACACAAAATCTTCGTAATAGGAGGAACAGATGATGACATCAAAATAAAAGAGAGACTGATTGAGAGGGGGAGCAGATATGATGGTGGATTTGTGAGGGGGGGAAGTAGGGGTGGGGAAGGAATTATCATGGTTTATTGTCTATAATTATGAAGCTATCAAAAAAAATTTTTTTAAAAAAGGGTCGAAGTATGGCAAGAGTTCACAGGAGCTCATTGGAGAAAGCTCCCAGCAGCCAAAGCTGGAAGAACTTGCAGCAAAATGTGCTACAATGGTTTTGGACTATAAAGCACAGGCTAAAATAACCTGTGAGCAGGGCGTGGTGGCGCACACCTTTAATCCCAGCACTTGGGAGGCAGAGGTAGGAGGATCACCATGAGTTCGAGGCCACCCTGAGACTACATAGTTGTAGCAGACAGTTTCAGGTTTGCTGAGATGAACTTCCAGACCAGGCACAGTTATGGAGGAAGGGATATTTGTTGAAGCTTACAGATCCAGGGGAAGTTCCATAATGACAGAAGAAGCTGGCCTGCTTTCACAGGACCAAGCAGAGAGAGAAGCACAAGCCAAAAGCCACACAGCACAGCACACTTCAGGAACTCCACTTTGTAGATCTTTAGATTGAAATCTCAAACCCACCACCACACCTTAGTATCCGCCCAGTGACACCGCCTCCAGCCAGGTGGCTGAAGATGCAAACTACAAACTAATAAAAACCTGAATATATGGGGGGCCATCTTTTCACACCACCACAATAGTGAAATCCAGGTCAGCCTGAGCTAGAGTGAGACCTTACCTCGAAAAACCAAAAATAAATAAGTGGACAAGTAGCCGCCACAGTTACCTCTTTGTTGCTAGGACAAAGCACTCGACCCGAAGATCAGAAACAAGGTGTGGGTGGAAGGGGTCTGTTTGGCTTACAGTCTTGATGGGAAGTGGGAAGTTTCATCGTGGCAAGGAACGCATGGCAGAGCAGATGACTGAGCATCCCATCTTGTCACATCGGCTGGGAGGAAGCAGCAAGGGTGCCTTGGCTTTCACTGCCAAGTGGGGCTAGGCTGTTATACCTCAGGACCTGCCCCAGTGACACACTTCCTCCGGCAGGGGTACCCCTCTCAAAGGCTCCACCGGCTGGGGATCAAGTATGAGGCTTAATCACCAACACATGAGGCTACGAGGGACAGTTCATATTCAAACCATCACAGTGCCCATGGGCTCCGATTGATTTAGATAGATAATTGAATGAATGAATACTTTTTAACAGAAGAATTTCAGTTAATGCATATGGCAAGAGTTGGTGAATAAAAAATAACCATTAGGATGCCACAGTAATGGTTGTTATAAGTAAGATGCACAGATGGGTACTAAGATTGGAGGAGAATTTAAAAAGAAACAGGATGTATGCGGAGTTTCAGAGTTTCTCTCCACAGATATTTAATGCAAAGAGAGTAGCTGTACAGAGTAGGATATTGGTAGATATCTGACCAAGAGAAGAGTGCATGATCGTCCTTTGTTCCTGCCCAAATTCATAACTTAATGATCTGATCATAAGAAAATACCACTTGTTAGCTGGGTGTGGTGGCGCACACCTTTAATCCCAGCACTTGGGAGGCAGAGGTAGGAGGATCACCGTGATTTCGAGGCCACCTTGAGATTCCACAGTGAATTCTAGGTCAGCCTGGGCTAGAGACCCTACCTCGAAAAACCAAAAAAAAAAAAAAAAAAAGAAGATACCACTTGTACTCAAAATAATTGACTGTTGTCTTTCAAAATGATCACATGTCAAATACATAGAAAGACTTAAGCATTGTCACAGATTGGAGGACACATAAGACTCTTAAAATAATAGAAATGAATAAAGATATTATTGTCAAATTTATTTGTATGAAACCTGAGTCAAGTCTATAGTTGGTAGAATTGCATCAATGTCTCTTAGTTTTGATTATGGCTAGGTATGTTAATGTTAGGGAAATTGGCTGTATTGTGTGTGGGAATTCTTTTTATGATATTGCAACTTAATATAAATTTAAAGTGATTTAAAAATAAGATTTAAAGGGAAAAAATTTAGGCTTTTATTAAGCTTCTGTCTGATCAGACAGGTGCTTTGTCTTTTAGACAAAGTTACTGAAGTTACATTTGTAAATTTTGGGAAGATCAAATTACTTTTCAATCTCATACTTTTGTATAATTTTCTTTCCTTTTTTGGTTTTCGAGGTAGGGTCTCACTCTAGCCCAGGCTGACCTGGAATTCACTGTGTAGTCTTAGGGTGGCCTTCAATTCATGGTGATCCTCCTACCTCTGCTTCTTGGGTGCTGGGATTAAGGATAAGCACCACCATACCCGGCTTTTCTTTCCTTTTTATGGTGTGGGTATAGTATGTGGTATGTGAGTCTGTGTGGGTGCATGTAAGTGTGTACACTCGTGGAGACAAGAGGAATGTGTCAGGTGTTCTGTCACTCTTCTGCCTTCTTTCCTTGAGATTGGTCTCTCTCTGAACCTGACCAGTGAGCATAAAAGTGACCCCTCCGCATTGGGGTTACTATAGGCCATGCCTGGGTTTAAAAAAAAAATTAATTTAATTTTCTTTATTAAGTAGAAACTTTGTATGGACACATCATGTGCTGGTACTGTCATTTTCTTCCTCCCTGCCCCCACTCTGCTGAGGTCTCCATTAGTGGAATTGCTGGTATTCATCATGGAGTTGTTGGTTATGAGTTATGAAAGCAGCAGTCAGTCATTGTGAAGGGCTATGTCTCTGGGTATTTCTTCCCACCCTGGGGCTCTTACAGGCTTTCTGCCCCCTCTTCCACAAGCTTCCCCTGAGCCTTGGTGGCTGTGCTTTAATTGTACTTTAGTGTAGAGCTCTCAGCCGCTTCTGGATTTCTGCTCTGGTGCATTTTGAATGTCCTCAGTGTCTGTGTGCATCACCCTGGCCCAGGTTATCAGGCTCACCTTAGAAGCAGCGCCCTTGCTCATCTCTCCTATTCCTCTGTGGTTTCACCGGGGCCCTGGCTGCTGTGTGAGGGGGTGGTTCATCTCCTGCCGGGGAGTCAGCTCTCTATTCTTGTCTTGATGGTGGATTATGGTTGTCCTTGGTTCTTGCTGCTTTCTCTCCAGAAGACGTCTTCAGTTGGAAGCACTAAGTCTATGCCTGTTCCTCCAAGGCAAAAATTCCAAAAGACCAAAATGTAGATGGTCAGGTTCATCTCACCCCATATTCTGGTACCAATTTCTGTAGCAGACAGCTTCAGGTTTGCTGAAATGAACTTTCAGACCAGGCACAGTTATGGAGGAAGGGATATTTATTGAAGCTTTCAGATCCAGGGGAAGTTCCATAATGGCAGAAGAAACTGGCCCTGCTTTCACAGGTGCAAGCAGATTGAGAAAAGCCACAGGCCAAAAGCCCCTGGCTTTTTATGTGGATGCTGGGGACAGAACTCCACTGAGCCAGCTCCTACCTCCTGTATAATTTTATTAAAACAAAAGTGGTTTATGGATAGATTTTTACCTGATATATTTAGAACATTTACTTCTTCTATGTGGACAAAGGAAATTTGAATGTGTAACTATTTTTCACTGAAAATATGTAGTTTAAGGATTAAAAAAATATTTTATGTTTCTTTGTTTTTTTTGAGAGAGAAATAGGGGGAGAGAGAGAGAGAATGGGCATGTCAGGGCCTCCAGCTGCTACAAATAAACTCCAGATGCCTGTGCCCCCTTGTGCATCTGGCTTATATGGGTCCTTGGGAATTGAACCTAGGTCCTTTGGCTTCCCAGAAAAGTGCCTTAAACACTAAGCCATTTCTTCAGCCCCAGAATTTTTGTTTTGTTTTGTTTTGTTTTTGTTTTTTGAGGTACGGTTTCCCTCTAGCCCAGGCTGACCCGGAATTCACCAGGTTGTCTCAGGCGGCCTAAAACTCACGGCGATCCTCCTGCCTCTACCTCCTGAGTACTGGGATTAAAGGTGTGCACCACCACACCCGGCTAGGATTTTTTTTTTAATTGGCAACTACTTCTAATCCTTCTTTTCTTTATTGATTCAAGAAATGTTCAGTGACAGCTATGTGATAGATGCTGCGCTGAGATCCAGAGTACCTAGACTAGGGTAGGTGTCTGTCTTTAACAGACTTGCAGTTACTTAAGGAATGTGGGGGAAAAATATAATAGAAGGACAATGTAGTGTGGGATGCTCAAACCAGTGCAGTTTTTTTTTTTTTTTTTTTTTTTTTTTTTTTGGTTTTTCGAGGTAGGGTCTCACTGTAGTCCAGGCTGACGTGGAATTCACTATGGAGTCTCAGGGTAGCCTTGAACTCACCGCAATCCTCCTACCTCTGCCTCCTGAGTGCTGGGATTAAAGGCGTACACCACCACGCCTGGCTAATCAGTGCATCTTTGATGAGCAGTTTCCTTGTACTTCATACATAGAATTCTAACATATACAATCTCAACACTATTAATACTCCCTCCCAACGTTTAGACTATTCTGGATTTCTCCGTATTTCCAGATGGTTCTCCTGAGAGTGCAAGCTCTTTATCTTGGCTGTGCCTCATCTAGCGTGACAGCTATTTAAAACCTCTCAGCATAAATGCATTGTGAATTTTATCCATCGACTTAGGTAAAGAAACGTTTTGGCCAAAAAACAAAGTATTGGTTTGTCTTTGTTGGTTTAAGTATTATCACATTAGTAAATATTTGGGGGGCATGATTGTGATAATTCAAATACTGAAAACTTATCAGGAAAGATTATGGAATGGTTTTTATTTTTATTTATTTATTTGACAGAAAGAGAAAGAGAGGAGAGAGAGAGAAGCGTGCATGCGCGAGGGAGAGACAGAATGGGTGCACCAGGGCCTCCAGCCACTTCAAATGAACTACAGATGCATATGCCACTTGGTACATCTGGCTTACATGGGTCCTGGGGAATTGAACCTAGGTCCTTTGGCTTTTCAGGCAAGCGCCTTAACTCCTAAGCCATCCCTCCAGCCCTGGAATGGTTTTTAATGATGAGTTTTACTAAGAAACTATGTGTAAAAAGAAAGAAAATAAAAGAAAACCAAACAAAATTCGGCTGCCTTCTGAGTAGGAGAATGCTGGGGGCAGTGTGCCTCAGTTAGGCAGACAAGGCAGAGCAGTTACTGCCCTTCTCATCTCTCTTCAGCCCAGCGAGCAAGGAATAATGCAGGGTGACAGGCCGGGGCATCTTGTTGTTTTTTTAAGGCAATAGGGGGCTGGAGAGATGGCTTAGTGGTTAAGATATTTGCCTGCAAAGCCAAAGGACCTTGGTTCAATTCCTCATGACCCACATAAGCCAGATGCACAAAGGGGCGCATGCGTGTGGAGTTCGTTTGTAGTGGCTGGAGGCCCTGGTGTGCCCATCTCCCTGCCTCTCTCTCTCTCTCTGTCTTTCAAATAAATAAATAAATAAAGTTTTAAAAGTTTAGGCAATAAAGTGAGGGGAATAGATGTGGAATGTGACAAAGAATGCCAAAGCGTCAAATAGACAAGGGACCTAAAAGGATAGTTTACGAAAGAACTATAATGTGGCCAGCAAACATTTAAATTATAATTAATGGGAAATTAAATATCCTGTCCTTCTACTGGGAGTTGTATTTCAGGGTTAACAAGACTTCTCAGTTGAGGAGGGACAGCTGAACTTAACAGAATAGTAGGAAATATGACAATACTAAGAAAGATAGAATTTAGAAAAAAACACCATTTCCAAGCACAGATGAAAATCTTGTTTTAAATAGAAATTAACTATTGGTGGTAGAGTCATTAACAGAAGCATAGATAGACAAAGATATTCTGAGAATGCTAAACGACATGATAGCAATTACTGTCCAGTCCCCAAGGGGAAGCCCACCTGTACAGTGCAAAGAGGAGGGTGCCACCATCACCCATGCGCAGACCTCAGCATCACTAGTGAGCACCCAGTGGGATGTTGTGACTCAGTCTCCTTGATGGGTCACAGTGACAAGTGCCCATTACCTATCATGTATCAACTCTGCAAATGTTTTTTTAAGATTTTATTTTTTTATATTTACTTGAGAGAAAGAAGCAGAGAGACACACAGAGAGACAGAGAATGGGTGCACCAGGGACTCCAGCTGCTATACATGAACTCCAGATGCATGCACCACACTGTGCAGAGAAAGAGAGAGAGAGAGAGAGACAGAGACAGAGACAGAGAGAGAGAGAGACAGAGAGAGAATGGGCACACCAGGGCTTCTGGCCACTGCAAATGAACTCCAGATGCATGCACCACCTTGTGCATCTGGCTTACGTGGGTCTTAGGGAATCGAACCGAGGTCCTTTGGCTTTGCATGCAAGTGCCTTAACCACTAGGCCATCTCTCCAGCCCCCCTTTTATTAACTGAGAGAGACCAAGAAAGGCAGAGAGAGAGAGAAATGGTGCACCAGGACCTCTAGCCACTGTAATCGAACTCCAGATGCATGTGCCACCTTGTGTGCATGTGCAACATTGTGTATGTTTCTCCTTGTGTGTCTGGCTTAGGAGGGATCTGGGGAGTTGAGCATGGGTCCTTAGGCTTCACAGGCAAGTGCCTTAACCACTAACCCATCTCTCCAGTTTTTATTAATTTTTTTCTTTTCAAATTTTTTTTATTAACAACTTCCATGATTATAAAAAATATCCCATGGTAATACCCTCTCCCCCCACTTTCCCCTTTGAAACTCCATTCCCCTTCATATCCCCTCCCCATCTCAATCAGTCTGTCTTTCATTTTGATGTCATGATCTTTTCCTCCTCTTATGATGGTCTTGTGTAGGTAGTGTCAGGCACTGTGAGGTCATGGAGATCCAAAGCCTGGGGATCTTTTATGTTTCTCCCTTGTCTCGTTTGTGGTCAGGAGGAGAGGGCAGGAGTTTTAATTCTTACCACTCTCGACCCTCATTGTGCTCCGTTTGACCTTGTGCCATTGCTGTGCTAGGCATTGAGTTTGGTGTTAAATGTGGAACTGAGTTCTCACTGATATCAAAGGGTTGGGTTGAATTCAGAGCCCATTAGTGTTTATTATGAGGTGTTTGTTGTGGGACAGACGTTGTGCAGTCTTCCTTCATATACCTGATCTCATTTGATTAAATGACATTTTCAAATATAGTAAGGCCACAGTACATTTTATTATGTGCCTGACTTATCATCAGAGAATTGTTTAGAAAATTCAAATTGTTATTTTTAAGAGATTCTAATAGGATTATGGAAGTTAATGGAAGAATGGAATGAAATTTGTAGATTGACACACAGGAAAGTTGTTACTGCTCTTGAGGATAAGTTTACATGTGTGTTTTGAAAGTCACCTTTAACGTTAAATGCTACCAATGATACGTTTGCCTAAACACAATCATAATGAGGTTAGATTTTAAGATGGAGTGGAGTACCCATCTGTAGAAATAAATTGCGTTATTATTAATGAATCTATGATGGAGGAAATGTAGTCTGGAGTATATGATTTACTTGATGACTGATAATGTTTTTAATTTTATTATGTAAAGCTCTAATTTTTAAGGCATTTAAGTTAATTTTGAGCTTTGTAAGTCATAGAGTCTGATTTCATTTGCCTTCCATCTCTTAAAAATATTTTAAGAGGGGCTGGAGAGATGGCTTAGCGGTTAAGTGCTTGCCTGTGAAGCCTAAGGACCCCGGTTCAAGGCTCAATTCCCCGGGACCCATGTAAGCCAGATGCACAAAGTGGCACATGCATCTGGAGTTCGTTTGCAGTGGTTGGAAGATCTGGTGTGCTCATTCTCTCTCCCTCCCTCCCTCTCTCTCTGTCTGTCGCGCTCAAATAAATAAATAAAAATAAACAAAAATATTAAATATATTTTAAGAAAATTCTGAAGCCATTTTCTTACATAATAAAGTCTTCTAGCATGCTGAAACTACATGTGACACAATGAAGTGAACATTGTCTTTTAAAATGAGATGAGTAAACTCATAAAGAGAACCCCTTTCTATTTCTTGACACTATGCTGATTACATATTTTGGGTTTTTGATATACTTAGTTCTTAAATGATCTCTTTAGTTCTTGAATGATCTCTTTGCCCAGGTGCCTGCTAATTAACTTTTTAAAAAGAGCCAAACACTGCCACCTCTTTACTTCTTTAAAAGTCTTTTTTTGTGAGAACAAGCAGAATGATTAACTTTCTAATTGATGTGTAGTGGCATAGCTATCTAAGGTACTTTCATTAAAGAAACTTAATTTTTTAAAGATAGTCCAAGTTAAATATGTGATTACTCTCTAGAGTAATTAAAATAAAAGAATGGATATAATTAGAATGTGTGTCGGTCTTTTTATAGGTCAGCACATTACTGGTAACACTGCTGTGTACATGCAGTTGAAAATCAATGGTTTTGGTAGTTTCCTTGGAGAAAGTGCCAGAGGAGGGAGGGAGTATTTTCACGCTCACACGGAGGTCCCATCTGAGTTTGGTGTAACTCTTATATTACTGCTGTGTCTCATCTGCAATGATGTACTGAGCTAAAAAATATGCATGCTGTCAAAATATGTATTTCCTCCCCAAATATAGCCAGAGATAAGGTTTTTTCTTTAAAGAACTGAACTTTATGAATTTCTAATAGTAGAGGAAATTTCGATTTCTTTAATGGCTCATGGTATGATAAAATATGGATTCCCTTTTAAGTGAAGAGGAACTGAATCAAATGAAGATTTTAGATGGAATCTCGTTGCTGAGCTGCTTGAGCAGATTGTGGAGAATCACAGAGTAATTTATGTCGCAGACACACATAAAATTGCCCCTTGTAGAAAGAAGTCATGCAAAAGGTTTGACCTTATTTGTATACCTTTTCATCAGATTTGGCTGAGTAGTGTGTTTGCCAGATTTTTGATTGAGTTCTTTTACTCAAAAAGCAAAAGATTAATTTGTACAAAATAACCAATTAGTTATGACGGTTTAGTTGGAAAATGGTTTTACGTGGGCTTGACACATGGGTTGTGTTTAAGGTAAACATCTCTGAATTGGATCCAGTCCATTCTTTGCAGGTACTCCTCTCCTATAATTGTTTTCAAGCCTGATGACTTCCCCCGTTCATCCGGGGAAGGTCATTTCAGCTCAAAGGCATCCTGCTCGGACCTCCCCACGCATCCCGTCCCTCCTGCTTCACTGCGCTGCTTCCAGCCAGATAGCACACGTGCTTTCCCTTCTGTCTTTAGGTGTTGTTTGTTAGTATTTTCTCTTTCTCTTTCTCTCTCTCTTTTTCTCTTTTGAGACAGAATCTGTTATGTAGTGTATGCAGGCTGGCCTTGAACTCTGTAGCTGATGGTAGCCCTGATCCTCCTACCTCTGCCTCCCAGGTGCTGGGGTTATAGGCATGCCCACTATGCTTAGGTCACTCTTACTTTTTTAAAAAAAATAATATATTTTATTTTATTTATTTGAGAGAGAGAGAGAGAGAGAGAGAGAGAGAGAGAAAGAGGCAGATGGGGAGGGGAGAGAATGGCTACGTCAGGGCCTTCAGTCCCTGCAAACAAACTCCAGACACATGCGCCACCTTGTGCGTCTTGCTTATGTGGGTACTGGAGAATTGAGCCTGGATCCTTTGGCTTTGCAAGCAAGCGCCTTAACCACTAAGGCATCTCTCCAACTCTCTTTTACTTAAAAAAAATTTTATGTTTATTTATTTATTTATTTGACAGAGAAAGAGGGAGAGAATGGGCGCACCAGGGCCTCCAGCCACTGCAAACATACTCCAGACACGTGTGCCTCCTTGTGCATCTGGCTAACGTGGGTCCTGGGAAATCGAACCTGGGTCCTTTGGCTTTGCAGGCAAACACCTTAACTGCTAAGTCATCCCTCTAGCCCCCCTTTTACTTTTTGTTTGGTGTGTGTTTGTGAGAGAGAGAGAGTGTGTGTGAATGCGGATGCACGTGCGCTGCAGTGTGTATGTGTGTGTAGGTCAGAGGACAATGTCAGGTGTCAATACTCCCTCTCCTTGTTTGAAGCAGGGTCTCTTTGCTAGTCACTACTGCATTTAACAGGATACCTGGCCTGAGAGCTTATGGGAGATTCTTCCATCTCTGCCTCCCACCTTGTCATGGGTATGCTAGAATTACAGAAGCTCATGTTACTGCATCTGACTTTATGTGGGTTCTGGAAATCTGAACTCATGCATTCATGTCTGCATTGCAAACCTATCCACCATACCATCTCCCCAGCCCCTTTTCTTCATTCTTGTGTGTGTGTGTGTGTGTGTGTGTGTGTGTGTGTGTATGTATGTATGTGTGCACGTGCGTGTACTGATATACGTGCCCTATGCACAAGTGTGCAGTGGTCAGAGTTGATCGGTGGTTGTTTTCCTCCATCACTCATCTGCATCCACGTGTTTCTTTGAGATGGAGTCGGTCCCTGAATCCGGAGCTGCCACTGTTCCTTTGACCAGACTGGCTGACCAGCAAGCCCCAGTGACTGTTTGGTCTGCACAGGGCTGGCATTACAGGTGCATGTGGCTATGCCCAAGTGTGTATGTGGGTGCTGGGGATTGATGTCAGGGCAGGTCGGTCCCTCTCAGGCCCACTTGCTTACTTTTCGTCAGGAAGCCATCCCAGCCTGCATTCAGTTTTCCCCACATATTAGTCCTGCTTTCCCGTTTTCCCTTCTCCTGGTACGTCTGTTGCTTCTTTTGGGGAGCCTCTCTTCTCATTACATTAACACTGGTACTCCTTGCGTTAATTCTTCCTGCTGCCTCTCTTGCTTGTCAGATCCTTCCAGGAAGATGTCATTTATTTCATAGCTTGAGCTATATCATTTAGTCATAATGATTCCCACATAAATATTCCTAGCACAGATCTTTCTTCTGAATTCTAGACTTGTAATGTTTAATGGCTTGTGGGTGGGCCTAGTAGATGAGAAAAGTCACTAGGGTGTCCCACAAGGCCCTTAAAACCAGTGTCTACAAACAACTCATTAGAGATATTTTCCCACCTCTCTGGTCACGTCGTTTCTCTGCTGAAAATGTTCAGCGCCTGTTCTTGCATCATTGATCACAAGAGCTTCACCACAATGCTTTGCACATGCTTGTTCAGAAACCTATTTTAGCCTTGGAAAGAGAGCTGGTTTGTTCTCGCTGTGGCCTGTTTTCCATTGAGCCTGGGTTTTTGCTGATTAAATGTAATCCAAAAAGTCCTTTTTTTTTTTTTTTTTTGGTTTTTCGAGGTAGAGTCTCACTCTAGCCCAGGCTGACCTGGAATTCACTATGGAGTCTCAGGGTGGTCTCCTGAGTGCTAGGATTAAAGGCATGCGCCACCATGGCTGGCTAAAAAGTCCTTTTTTTTTTAAGCACTGACAAGATAATGGTTTATTTTAGTTAAATAATTATTATTTAAAATTTTTAATTTATTGGTGATCAGACATGGAAAAAGACTATATATGGGGATGTCAGCGCCTCTTGCCACTGCAAATGAAGTCCAGGGACATGTAACACTTTGTGAATCTGGCTTTATGTGGGTACTGGGGGGCAGGCTTTGCAAACAGGCACCTTTTAACCACAGAGCTATCTCCTCAGCCTTATTATTATTTTTGAGCTGAGGTCTCACTCTGTTGTAGAGATTGATCTTGAACTTCAAGTGTTCCTCTCATCTCTGACTCCTGAGTGTCTGAGACACTATACCTGGCACTGCCATTTTGTTCTGGAAAATAATTTTTTTGGCTTTTTTTGCCTATGCCAATGTCAATTCCAATGTGCATGATATCAATTCACTAAATTAAGTAATTATATAATTTAAATTTAAGAAAATATTTATTCATTTACTTATGAGAGAGAAAGAGGAAGAGAGGGGGGAGGAGATATGAATGGGTGTGCCGGGGCCCCTAGCCATTGCAGTTGAACTCCAGATGCATGCACCACTTTGTGCATCTGACTTTATGTGGATACTGGGACACTGGAATGTGGGTTCTTAGGCTTTGTAGGCAAGTGACTTTACTACTGAGCCATCTTTCCAGCATAGTTGATTTTTTTTTTTTCCCGAGGTAGGGTCTCTCTCTAGCCCAGGCTGAGCTGGAATTCACTATGTAGTCTCAGGGTGGCCTTGAACTCACAGCGATCCTCCTACCTCTGCCTCCCGAGTGCTGGGATTAAAGGCGTTTGCCAATGTGCCCGGCTCTAATGGAAAATTTTAAAACAGATGTATGACAAAAAGTCTTCTTATTGACAACTTCCATAAACGTAGACAATACAGCATCATCATAATCCCCCCGCCACTCCCCCTCCCCTCCCAAACCCCTCCTCCAATGAGTCCCTTCTTCCCAACTAGTGTTTTTTAAAGTACGATTTTCTTTTTCTTATATTTCTGTTTATTTATTTAAAGGGGGAGAGGAGAGAGAGAGAGAGAATGAGAATGAATGAATGGGTGTTTCAGGACCTCCAGCTGCTGCAAATGAACCCCAGACACATGCACCACCCTGTGCATCTGGCTTAAATGGGTTCTGGGGAGTCTAATGTGGGTTGTTAGCCTTTGCAGGCAAGCACCTTAACTGCTGAGCCATCTCTTCTGCCCCAGCTGGTCTCTTTTATGTGACAACTTTAACATTTTTTTTTTCTGATTTTATTTATTTATTTATTAGAGACAGATAGAGGGAGAGAGAGAGAGCGAAAATGGGCGTGCCAGGGCCCCTAGCCACTGCAAACGAACTCCAAAAACATGTGCCACCATGTACATCTGGCTTATGTGGGACCTGGAGAATTGAACCTGAGTCCTTAGGCTTCACAGGCAAGTGCCTTAACCACTAAGCCATCTCTCCAGCCCAATGTGACAACTTTTTGTTTTTGTTCTTGTTTTTCGAGGTAGGGGTTCACTCTAGTCCATGCTGACCTGGAATTCACTAGTCTCAGGATGGCCTCGAACTCATGGCAATCCTCCTACCTCTGCCTCTTGAGTACTGGGATTAAAGGCGTGTTCTACCATGCCCAGCCCAATGTGACAACTTTTTGAATGTTGACCAAGAAGTTGTAGACTGTTGAGAATCTAAAATATATAACGTTTCTATGTTATTCATCTTTCCTTTATATAACAGATACATGAGGGGCTGGAGAGATGGCTTAGTGGTTAAGCACTTGCCTGTGAAGCCTAAGGACCCCGGTTTGAGGCTCGATTCCCCAGGATCCACATTAGCCAGATGCACAAGGGGCGCACACGTCTGGAGTTCGTTTGCAGTGGCTGGAGGCTCTGGTGCGCCCATTCTCTCTCTCTCCCTACCCCTTTCTCTGTCTGTCACTCTCAAATAAATAAATAAATAAAAATAATTTAAAAAACCAGATGCATGAGATAATAGGCTTATAAACTGACAAGTTTGGGGCTGGTTAAGTTAGTGGTTAAGGCCTTTGCCTGTGAAGCTTAAGGACCCAGGTTTGATTCCCCTGTACCCACGTAAGCCAGATGCACATGGTGGCGCATGCGTCTGGAGTTTATTTGCAGTGGCTAGAGGCCCTGGTACTCCTATTCTCTCTCTTTGTAATAAATAAATAAATAAAAAGGTTTAAAAAATCTTAAAAAAGGGCTTTTGTTTTGGCGCACAGTTTTAGAGGTTTTAGTCCACGACTGGCTGATCTCCGTGCTTTGGGCCTATGTCAAAGCAGTATATATCAGTTGGTGAATGTGTGGCAGAGGAAACCCATCACCTACTGGCTTTTGCAAAATGATAGAATAAGAACAAGAAAGCCGGGCGCGGTGGCGCATGCCTTTAATCCCAGCACTCCGGAGGCAGAGGTAGGAGGATCACTGTGAGTTCGAGGCCACCCTGAGACTCCATTGTGAATTTCAGGTCAGCCTGGGCTAGAGTGAGACCCTACCTCAAAAAGCAAAAAAACAAAAACAAAAAAAAAAAGAATAAGAACAAGAGAAATAAAGAGTGAGGAAGAGGGAGAGGTAGAGGGAGGGGGGCAGAGAGGATGGGGGAAGAGAAAGAAAGGGGAAGAATCACAAAGCCCTAGTAACCTAACTTCCTACCTACTTCTCTTACAGGCTCTACCACTTCATAATAGTATACATGTATCTTTGGGAGGTATATAAGCAGTTCTGTGAACCAAATGTGGCAAAAGTGTTTTGCAGTATTTTACTTAATTTCTGATATAAATTCTCAATTTTTTAAAAATGTTTTTTGTTTTTGGTTTTTCGAGGTAGGGTCTCACTCTAGCCCAAGCTGACCTGGAATTCACTATGTAGTCTCAGGGTGGCCTCGAACTCGTGGTGATCCTCCTACCTCTCTGCCTTCCAAGTGCTGGGATTAAAGGCATGCACCACCACTCCCGGCAGCAATTAAATTTTTAAACATTTTTCCAGATGTGGTGGTGCCTACCTTTAATGCCAGCATTCAGGAGGCTGAGATAGGAGAATTACTGTGAGTTCGAGGCCACCTTGAGACTACATAGTGAATTCCGGGTCAGGTTGGGCTAGAGCAAGACTGTACCTTGAAAATCCAAAAAAAACATTTTTTAACATTTCATTTTATGTTTTTTTTTTTACTTACTAGACATTTGTTTCTTTGTTGTTACTGTTGCCTGAGATTTAAAATATTTATCTGTAATATATGATCTCCAGTAAAATAATGCTATACATTTACCATGTATTGTAAGGCCTCCAGTAGTATAGTTAGCATTTATCTCTTTCTATTTTCTATCCCATTTTATCATACACTTTAGCTGTCATTATATTACATTATATTATATTATATTATATTATATTATATTATTATATATACTATATAATTATTATATATAGTATTATTTATACTATATATATACTATATTATAAACATACTGTCATTATTTTTGCTTTAAGCTATAATTTGCCCATCAAATAAAATTTTAAGCTGCAGAGATGGCTCAGTGGTTAAAGACCCTTGTTTTCAAAGCTTGCCAGTGCAGATTGGATTCCCCAGGACTCACATAAAGCCAGATGCACAGTGGCGTGTGTGCCTGGACTTCATTTTTAGTAGCAGGAGGCCCTGACATGTCCATTCTCTTGCATAAATAAATAAATTTTTAAAAATTTATTTTATTTATTTAAGAGAGAGAGAGAGGAAGAGGAAGATAGAGAGAATGGGCACATCAGGGCCTTCAGCCATTGCAAACAAACCTCAGATGCATGTGCCACCTTGTACATCTGGCTTACATGGGTACTGGGGAATTGAAACTGCATCCTTCGGCTTCTCAGGCAAGTGCCTTAGCCACTAAGCTATCTCTCCAGCCCAGTAAATAAATATTTTTTGAAAAGGACATTCTCATCAAATACAGTTTCAGATTGTGAGAAATAGTTTTGAGTATTTGCTCACATACGGCATTGGCAGCATTGCTCATTTCTTGGTGCTTATCAGAGTTTCCAGCTGACTTTATTTCTACTTTAGCTTGATGAACTTTTTGTGGTTTTAAAATATTTTTATATATTTGAGACAGAGAGAGAAAGAGAGAGACAGAGAAAGAAGTATGGGCACGCCAGGGTCTTGTGCCACCTCAGACGAACTCCAGGCACATGAGCCACTTTGTGCATCTGGGTTTATGTGTGTAGTAGAATCGAACTTGGGCTGTCTGGCCTTGCAGCTGAGCCATCTCTCCAGCCCTCCTTTTAGGTTTTTTTTTTTTTTTTTTTTTTTTTTTTTTTTTGGTTTTTCTAGGTAGGGTCTCACTCTAGCCCAGGCTGACCTGGAATTCACTATGGAGTCTCAGGGTGGCCTTGAACTCATGGCGATCCTCCTACCTTTGCCTCCCGAGTGATGGGATTAAAGGCGTGTGCCACCACGCCCGGCACTCCTTTTCGGTTTTTAATTTGAGGTCAGCTGCTGTTGGCTTCTCTTTGCGTTTGCCTAGCTTATGTTCCTTCATTTTCATTTGTTCAACTTTTTAAAATTTACATAATTTATTTTGTTGCAGTTCAGGCGATTGAACCTAGTGCCTCACACATGCTAGGCAAACACTCTACCAATGAGCTATATCCTCAGCCCTGCCTTCATTTTTTTCCCCCCTAAATTAAACTTTTTAGTTAATTCCAGAAAATTGAGGTACTGGCAACAGTATCATCCCTGGGAAGCTAAAGAGAGAAAAATGAATGGGTTGGAGTCCTGCTTTCCCCCTTAAGAATATACCCCTAGTACCTGAGAACCTCTCACTTGGTCCCATCTCTTAAAGTGTCCATCAGCTTCTAGTAGTACCACTCTGGGAGCTAAGCCTTTAACACATGGGACATCGAGGGATACTTAATGAAGCCAGAGCAGTTGTCTGAAAGTCGCTTAGCTTGTTGGACATGGATGGGAAGATAGAACAATAGAACAATAACTGGTAAGCCCTCAGGTTGGTGCAGGTTACCCTTCCTGTGTAAATGTTAAGGAAGAGGGAACTTAATTATCATGACATTGAAGCTAGCCTATATGGGAAATCTAGCTATTATGTCTCTAGTCCTCACTTCCGGGGAAAGTCAGATAAACATAAAACTTTAACATAAGTGGATTCCATTTTCACTTTTACTCTGGCCTGTTGGTGCCCACAATCTGTGTTTATCCCCAAACAGTGACCTCTAACAATCTTTAAAATCCTATTCAATATAAGGACGTTTATTATTCATTCTGTAGAGATCTCGTAATCTTTTACTAATTCTCCTGGAGACTCTGGACAGAGTCCAATAAATGAAGGGATCTGAGTCTGGCGAATGAAGGAATGGAGTTAGACAATGTGCAAAGCCCTTCCAAAAATAGTTCATACATATGTGATTTTGTTACTCCGAAAACACTTCTAACAAAGTCTCTTTCATCATTTTCCTTGCAAATGTCCATTACAATCTGTGCAGAAAAGAGATGATGGCGTTTTCCTCTGCATAAACCTTGGGTGGTTTTCCATTGCCCTGAGGGTCTTTGATTCTTTGCTCGTCATCAGGGCTTCAGCGTCCTGCCATCTTGTCTCGAGCATTGGTTGTTTTGTGTGTCAATTTGTCTGGGCTTAAGGACATCCAGATGGCTTGTAAAACATTTCTGGGTGTGTCTGTGAGAACATTTAAGAAGCGTCGAGCATTTAAGTCAGAATTGATAGATTAGGAAAGATCACCCTCGCCAACCTTGTGTGTGGGCACCATCCAGGTCATCCACAACCTGAACAGAGCAAAAGGTGAGGGGGGCTGAATTCGCCTTCTCTTCTTGGGCTGCCACACTCACCGGCCTCTATGGGACATTGACATGCTTGCTTCATGGGCCGTTGGATTCAGACTCAGATATCCTTACCCTCTTATTTTCAGGCCTGTGGACTGAAAATACTGCCGTTGTGTCTCTAACCCTCTGGACTGCAATGTAACTATGCAACAATTTGCCTGGGTCTGCAGGGGCGTGGAAAGTTAGTGAAATGAAGTCGTTGATGGTGCAGAATTCCTCAGGATGAGATGAGGAAGGAATGAAGGGGGGCCCAGCAAGGGAGGCTGACCTCTCACCCCTGCTGGTTTATTGCAGGTTTAACTTTTACTGCCATACACCCCACTGTAATTTTGTTGGCCAAGCGCTGTTGCGTTTTTGTAAATCTTTTGTAACACGCTCACTCAGCTGTCACGTGTGCACCATTGTAACCCATGCTTGCTTAGACTATAAAACCCCTAATAAACTTGAGTTCGAGGCTGCCGGTCTCTGGACTCCCAGAAATTCCCACACCAGCTCTCCAGCTTACACGTGATGGATCTCCTCTCTCCCGTGGCCCTTATACATGCAGTCTGCTATTGACTGGAAAGTCATTATTCAGCACAAAACTGTGTATCCCATTGGCTCTTTTTCTCTGGAGACCCCAGAGTAAATACGGTTAACATATTTCCCTTTGAGTTGTTTGCTCTTGTTCCCTCTATAGGAATTCTGCGTCCCATTGCTATCTGTCAATATTCTACCTGTCCTTGATGTCTAATATCAACTGTTCTCTTATTCATGACACTGTCCCCAGGGTTCAGGAATAATGGAATTGTTTATTAACCTAAACCTCAATACTGTCTTAAAATGGAATATAATATTTGAAAATGTCTAACATAACAGGGCTACAAAACCTTGATGAGTTAAACAATTACACAGCCTGTTTCTTGATGTAGGTGAGTATTCTGATGTAGTTCTTAGGAGCACTGGCTGCTCCCCGTTGGTTTTCTCCCTCACACTGTGCTTGGTGTTAAGGGCTTGGAGCTCAGACCTCCCTCCTGCTGACCAGCAGCCTGCCTATAGGCCTTCCCAGGCTCCCTGTAGACTTAACACTCTCTATTTTTTGTCTTAATCACTCTGTATAATTTTTATTATCATGTACTTTATTATTTACTTAAAGGTTGTTTTTAGTATGTGTGGTAGTTTGCATAGATGACCCCCAATATATTCAGTGTTTGATTAGTTTGTAGTTTGCATCTGCAGCCACCTGGCTGGACTCCGTGTCATTGGGCGGATCTTAAGGTGTGGTGGTGGGTTTCAGATTTCAATCTAAAGATATGCAAAGTGTGCCTAGCTGGAGTTCCTGAAGTGTGCTGTGCTGTGTGGCTTTTGGCTTTTAGGCTTGTGCTTCTCTCTGTTTGGTCCTGTGAAGGCAGGCCAGCTTCTTCTGCCATTATGGAACTTCCCCTGGATCTGTAAGCTTCAATAAATATCCCTTCCTCTGTAACTGTGCCTGGTCTGGAAGTTCATCTCAGTGAACCTGAAACTGTCTGCTCCAGCATGCTTTTAATTTGTTGCTTTAGGTCCTGTAAAATTGCCTTTAACATAAACCCTGGGACTTTCTGACTTTTAATAAAGAGAAATAACTTGGAACTTCAGTTGTTAAAGTTATCTTAATTTGCCCAATTCCCTCATGGATTTCAGGGTCACCTTTTTTGATTTTATCATTTTCATTACATTTTATTACCTTTAGTGATTTTTTTTTAATACAAAGATTTTTCTATTCAAATTCTTTTGGTTGGTTTCCCTGGATTTCTGAATCAGGAAAGAGATTGCTTTTCAGATGAATTTATCAGGCTGCTTATCCAAATTGTGCATCTACTTGAATCTACTTTATCTTTGTAAGGGTCTGAGAATCACTGAAGAAGACCCCAGACTCAAATAGTATGTAAAAACAAACAGCGTTTATTCTGCAAAATCAGCCAGCATGCAGCGACCCTGAGAGGAGCACGCAGGCCCCTTTTAAGCACAGCTAGGGGAGTTCCAGGCGGGTTAGGTCATCTTTTAAAATGATTGGCTAGGCAAGCAGCAGTTACAGTTGTACATCTCTGATTGGTTGGGGCAGAAGGTGTGAAGGGGTTGCAAAAGGGACATGTCTGCAGGAACTGACTCAGCCCCCAGAGCCCACCACCTTGAGCATGCCCTTTGTTTGTGGCTTTTCCCAGAAGTCTTGCCTGCCTCTCTGGGAAACTGAAACTTAGGCCTAGCTGTAAACTGGAGCAGATTTGATCCTCTCAATTTTTATAGTAGTTTTGTTGGCGTAAATAGTGAATATAATGCTGATGCAAATTTAAGAGACTTCTTCCTAGAACATGTGTTGTTTTATTAGTGTAGAGCGTAGCAAATGCCGTCAGTGGCTTACGTGACTGTGTCATTGATGCAGAGTTGGCTCACATGTGTGTGTGTATGTATGTGTATGTGTATGCCTTTGTATATTCAAACATTATAAATGCAGAAAAATGGGTCATTTCTGTGTAGGATCTAGTACTTTGACAGGCTCCTGTCTTGACGAATGGTAACTGCACTGCCTAGAAATACATTTCATAGTGTTCTTCAGAACCTAGATGAGGAAAATGGTAAAGTTCATTGATTACTGCATTTGTCCCATCAAATCAGACAGGTTGTTTCCAGTTAATGATTTCTGCCCTTCTTCATGACAGCCTCTCTTCCCTGTATTAACACTTAGTGGACACTGCCTTTCTTGTTAACATTTCGATTTTAATTCTTTGTTTTTTTTCTTTTTACTTTTTGTGAGAGTGAGAGCAAGAGCGAAAGAGAGGGAATTGGCACACCAGGATCTCAGCCACTGCAATCGAATTCCAGACGTTTGCGCCACCTAGTGTACTTGTGTGACCTTGCGCTTATGTCTTCTTTGTGCATCTGGCTTATGTGGGATCTGTGGGGAGATTGAACATGGTTTCTTAGGCTTCACAGGCAAGTGCTTTAACAGCTAAACCATCTCTCCAGCCCTCGATTTTAATTCTCTCTGAAGACTTGTTATTATGAAAGCTTTCTTGTGGTGGGAATTAATATGTCAGAACAAGCCTAGGAAGAGATATTTTGGGGGCAGCTGATTTGTTCAGCCTCCTAGGAAATCATACCAGGTACAAGACTGTCCATTCATGAGGTTTGCTCTGGATAGGGTCACAGATTGCTGGAAATCAAACTGTATTTCTTCCCATCATCTCCAGCCTGCTAATTTATTTATAAATGAACGTTGGATGACGGTGGTTTAGGCAATTCTAGTCTGAATCACTGCTCACCACAGTCCACTACAGGAAGTGGGTGTTGAATGCATGCTGGTTGCCTTGCTCTGAGGTCACTGTTCTAGGGGTTCTGTTGCTTTCTTGTTTCATACTGGAGGAGCAGTCTGTAGCATTCTAGAGTCAGTGTCTTTTTGTTGTACATTCTGAGAAACTTCAACTTCTTTTTATCAGTATTTTATTGAATGTTTATATTTCTTGTTGCATTTATTTTTTATGTTTCTTAGAGAGAGAGAGAGAATTAGCATGCCAGGGCCTCAGCCACTGCAATCTAACTCCAGACCCTTATGTCACCTAGTGGGTGGGTGTGACCTTGTGTTTGTCTTACCTTTGTGCGTCTGGCTTACATGGTATCTGGAGAGTTGAATATGGGTCCTTAGGCTTTGCAGGCAAGCACCTTAACTGCTAAGCCATCTCTTCAGCCCATGTTTTAAATATTTATTCATTTCAGAAAGAGAGAGAGAGAGAGAGAGGGAGGGAGAGAGAGAGAGGGAGAATGAACATGCCAGGGCCTTCAGCTGCTGTAAATGAACTTGGACTCCAGATGCATGTGCCACCTTGTGTATCTGGTTTATGTGGGTCCTGGGGAATCGAACCTGGCTTCTTTGGCTTTGTAGGCAAATGCCTTAACCTCTAAGCCATATCTCCAGCCATCAATGCTTGTATTTCTTTATTTTTTATTTTTATTTATTTATTTATTTGAGAGTGACAGACAGAAAGAGAGACAAAGAGGCAGAAAGAGGGGGAGAAAAAAGGGGGGAGGGAGAGAGAGAGAGAGAGAGAGAGAGAGAGAATGGATGCGCCAGGGCCTCCAGCCACTGCAAATGAACTCCAGATGCATGTGACCCCTTGTGCATCTGGCTTACATGGGTCCTGGGGAATTGAGCCTTGAACTGGGGTCCTTAGGCTTCACAGGCAAGCGCTTAACCACTAAGCCATCTCTCCAGCCCTGCTTGTATTTCTTATTGATGATCTATTTATAATAAATCACTACTAATTTAGTAGCTTATAATATCATCAATTTATTAGCTTTCAGCTTTGGATATACTAAGTCTGAGGTGAATTTCAGGGCTGAAATCAAGTTATTAGCAGGTTGCATTCCTTTTGGGGTTCTACGGCAGCACCTTTTCTTTGCTTTTTTCAGCCTGTTTAGGCTCCCTTCACTCCTTAGCTGCTGGTCCCTTCTTCCAACTTAAATGCCGGTAGTGTGGTATTTTGAAATCTTTCTTTGTGACTCTGACCTTTTGCATTCCTCTTCCATCTCTAAAGGACCCTTATGATTTATATTTGACCCGCTTAGATAATCCAGGATAATCTTCATGTTTGATATTGAATGATTAGCAACTCATCAGCATCATTTCCCATTGCCTTTTGCTGTAGTAGGACAACATAATCATAGGTTCTGAGATTAGATATGGGCCTCTTGGGATGGAGGTATTATTTTACTTTGTGCTATGGAGTATTTAATTTCCAGGGAGATTTATTCCCCTGTAGTGTACTGACTCATACTTCCATAAGGATCATGAGATAGTTTTCTTATTTTTCAGTTTTCTTCATTTTTTCCATTGTATTTCTTTCAAAAAGTTCTTGCTTTTTTTTTTTTTTTGTCTTTGCTTCTGTCTTTTGAATTAGTAGGGTTCATCGATGTCTAATAATCTTTGACTGTCTTCTTTGTAAGGATGGGAGCACTACAATTACTTTGAAGCATGGTGAACATAGACAGAGGCTCTTGAGTGGAAAACTTTCTTCTAGACCATCTCTGTCTAACAGTAATGTGTAATTGTAACAGTTTGTTTTGGTTGCAAAATAAAAATAAGAAGGTAAACTAATTTTAATAATTTAAATATTTCAAAATATATCCAATATTAACTGTTTTGAGGTATTTTACATACATATGTAAGTATGTATTACCTTTTATTATTTTATTTTTGAGGGAGAGGGAGAGAGAGAGAGAGAGAGAGAGAGAGAGAATGGGCGCACCAGGGACCAGGGCCTTTTTAGCCAGTGGGAACAAACTTCAGACACATGCGCCCCCTTGTGCACATGTGTGACATTGCATGCTTCCATCGCTTTGTGTCTGGCTACATGGGACCTGGAGATTCGAACATGTGTTCTTAGGCTTCACAGGCAAGCATCTTACCTGCTAAGCGACCTCTCCAGCCCATATATTACTTTTTAAAATGCAGGGTTTTGTTATGTTTTCTCTGGCTAGCATCAAACTCACTGTGTAGCCCAGCCTGGCCTCAGGTTTGTGATACTGCTGCTTCAGTCTCCCAAGTCTTGGCAAGTTTGTTTTTTTGTTTGTTTATTTTTATTTATTTGAGAGTGACAGACAGAGAGAGAAAGGGGGGGGGGAGAGGGAATGGGTGCTCCAGGGCCTCTAGCCACTGCAAATAAACTCCAGATGCGTGCGCCCCCTTGTGCATCTGGCTAATGTGGGTCCTGGGGAATCAAGCCTTGAACCGGGGTCCTTAGGCTTCATGGGCAAGCGCTTAACTGCTAAGCCATCTCTCCAGCCCCTTGCAAGTTTTATACCTAGGTGTCCTCAATTCAGATTATCTGCTTTTCCATGCTCAGGGGCCTCATGTTGCTAGGTGGATATCATATTAGATAAGGGAGGTCTGTAGTGGTTGGTGTGTGGGGAGTTCTGGATATTAGATTTGTGCCGATTATGTTCCCCAGAAAATTATCACCCTATTGCCTTCTTGAGTTTTTAAGACAGGTTCCATTGTTCTGGCATTGAAGTGTAGGAAGGGGTAGAGCCCACGTATGGGCTTTGGCATACACATCCCCCCTCCCTGGTATTCAGCATAGCCCTGCACCCTCACCCTCTAGTATGTCTTGTGCTCTCCAGTTACATTCCTGAGTTCCACCCACTTCAGGTTTCTTTCAGAGTCCCAGAGGGGCAGCTCCTGAGCTACACAGTCCAGGGAGGGCTCTGGGGTCTAGTTAATTGTTATCCTTTCAGCAAATCTCTAGTATTCCCCCAAGGATCTCTGGTCATTCTTTATACTCTCAGAGTTCCAGGATGTTAACATTCCTCACAGTTTGAAGTTTTAATTTTGATTTCAGTTTTTTTTTTTTGACTTTTCTAAAGTGATTCTTTTGGCCAGCTTCTAGAATTACATTTTTACACTTTGTGCATATTGTTCTTCTATTCCACCCTGAAAAATTATGACTTTCATGGAATTTTGAGAAAGCACTGAAGAGGATGCCACTGTCAGCTCGTTCATACCCTTTCCATTCAGTTTCAGATGGTGATCACTGGCCTGTTGATTGCATTTGTACCAGGAAGAACTCTGATAATCCTTCCCTAACACTGAGAACTAAACCCATATTTACTCACTGCCTTTATGTTGCAAAATCTGAAAGGTGGATGTGACCCAGTGTTTATGATTCTCTCTTTCTCCTGGAGCACGAATACTTAGAGAGAACAAAGAGAAGTAAGGAGCTGCAGGTTGTTTGAAGGCGCACAGAGGTGGCCAGCATCCCAAGGCAAACTTCTTTTCCCTAGCTTGTTTCCTTCTAACCCCCACTCTTCATTGTTACTTTAAATTCCCAAATCTTATCTCAGACTTCTACTTCAGGTTAACCAGCCTCTCTCCCAACAGATACTTTCAAAGCTATTTCCTTTTTGGTCTCCATCCATCTGATCTGCCTCACAGGCCTCCAGGATAAGGTGCAACCATGCGTAAGCTGTGAGGGAATTACTCATAAGCAGAGGATTCGCTCCAGTTTAGTCGTGTGGCCTGATCAGTGGAAATCAGTTACTTAGTTGAACTATTGATGAAAATATTTTAATTTTTAATCTCAGTAATTTATGCGTTTCGTTTTTTTTCAAGGTAGGGTCTCACTCTAGCTCAGGCAGACCTGGAATTCACTATGTAGTTTCAGGGTGGCCTTGAACTCACAGCTATCCTCTTACCTCTGTCTCCTGAGTGCTGGGATTAAAGGCGTGTGCCACCACAGCCGGCTAATGTGTTTTATTAGAAAATATATGTAGCATAAGGTTATTTTAATCATTTTATTACATAGTGAATTCCAAGTTAGCCTGGGCTAGTATGAGACGAGACCCTACCTCAAAAAAAAAAAAAAAAAAAAAGTGGTGTCTAAGATTGTTCTGGTGGAACTCATTTTGAAAAAGTGGTGCTAGCCTAAGGACCCATGTTTAGCCTCCAGATCCTACATAAGCCAGATGCACAAAGGTGAGACAAGCACAAGGTCGTACATGTCCACTAGGTGGTATAAGTATTCAGTGTTTGATTTCAGTGGCTGAGGCCCTGCCATGCCAATTCTATCTCTTCCCCTGTCATCTCGTTCTTTCTAAAATAAAAAAAAAAATTAAAAAGGGGACACTGGAGAGAGATGGCTTAGCATTTAAGGTACTTGCCTGTGAAGCCTAAGGACCCATGTTCGATTCCCCAGAACCCACGTAAGCTAGATGCACATGGCGGCACATACATCTGGAGTTCATTTGCAGTGGCTAGAGGCCCTAGTACACCCATTCTCTCCCTCACTCTCTCTGTCTCATAAATAAATAAAAATAAAAAAATCCAGTTCTTAAAAAAACAAATAACATTACTTGATAAGGTATCACAGCATTGAAGAATCAAACCTCTAGTCAGCTGTATAGGACACAAAGGAGAATGCAGATAATAGCTCTTATCCCACAATGACTAAGATTTAACATGAAAAAAAATTGTTTTTGTTTATCGAGGTAAGGTCTTGCTCTAGCTCAGGCTGACCTGGACATGGAATTCACTATGTAGTCTCAGGGTGGTCTTGAACTCTCAGCAGTCCTCCTACCTCTGCCTCCCAAGTGCTGGGATTAAAGGCGTGCGCCACCACACCCAGCCTAACATGAATTTTTGAAAAAAAGATCCTAAAGATTTATAATGTGTAGTAGTATTATGTAGATAACTATCATTAATAATGCCCTAAACTTTTATAGAAATTTTGTTTTTTCGAGATAGGATCTCACTCTAGCCCAGGCTGACCTGGAATTCACTATGTAGTCTCAGGGTGGCCTTGAACTCATGGCGATCCTCCTACCTCTGCTTCCTGAGTGCTGGGATTAAAGGCATGCGCCACCACGCCTGGTTTATAGACATTTTTTTTTTCTTTTGGTTTTTCAAGGTAGAGTCTCACTCTAGCCCAGGCTGATCTGGAACTCACTATGGAGTCTCAGGGTGGCCTCGAACTCACAATGATCCTCCTATCTCTGCCTTCTGAGTGCTGGAATTCAAGGTGTGCGCCACCATGCCCGGCTGACATATTTTAACTATATATTATGTATGCATGATATGTATACACAAATATATGTGCAAATATATTTGTATATGAATCAGGTAAGCCATACCTAAAAGCTAAAGACAGGTTTGTGACATTCACATACAACAACTCCTGGCGAACCATAAAACCATTTCAAGAATGGCCTTAGTTTAAGGCTTATTCAATTTAGATGTTTCATATTAGTCATGTGGGTAATTTCCATAAAATGATAATGAAACTAATATCCCCATGTAACAACAAAAATATAATGCCAATAATTTTTGGCCAAGGACTCCCATGACAGCCTAAATGACCTTTTCTTCTCTGATCTCAAGTGACATTTAGCTTTTTCAGGCTGACTATCTGCAGAGGGAAGGTAAGAGGAAGTGCCATGGCCCTGTGATCCTCTTCTATTCAAAGAGCAGTATTATCACATAAAATGTGTTAGGTACTTAGAATTTTTGTTTAAAACACTTTATTCTGTAGGGTTTTAAAAATATTTTTATTGATTTATTTGCAAGGCAGAGAGAGAGATAGAGATAGATGAGAGACAGATAGAGAGCATGGGTGCACCGGGGCCTCCAGCCACTACAAACGACCTCTGTATGCATGTGCCGCTTCGTGCCTCTGGCTTCACGTGGGTAGTGGGAAATCAAACCCAGGTCATTAGGTTTTGCAGGCAAACGCCTTAACCAGTGAGCCACCTCCCCAGTGCTGTTTTGTCATCTTCGACCCTCGTAAAAATCTTATTCATAGCTCCATTTACCAATAAGGAAATTGACTTAAGGGCTAGCTGTCTGAAGCTATACAGCCAAGTGGCAGAATTTGGTCTAGTACCCGGCTTGTGACACTAAAAAAGGTCTTTGCTCACTCTAATAAATATGTGTGTGCTTCATCTTAATTTAAAATCCTCATTTGGAGAACAAAAGCAGGGGAAGGAATAGCACCATATCCCTATTTAAAATAATAACACTTAACACCACTAGTCTTTTCTTTGGTGTAGCTATTATCACCCAAACTGGTACCACATTTCTGGTGGCCTGTATGCGCTGTCTGATTTCTGCTTTGTTTAATGTCCTATGTATCTGCCTTCAATATACTTATGTCTTGAACTACATTCGTTTGGGTACAAACTCTCCACACGAAAGACTGCAAGTTTCTACAGAACTTGTATTGCTCTGTATCTCCCCATGCACATGTAAGTTTTTCAGAAATCCATATCTTTTTACCCTGATTGAATAAATCCACATCATTTTACCCCGAGGAAAACAAATTTAATTCAGTATGAAACAAGCTATTAGTAAATGTGAGCAATCCTGAGAACGTCATGTGATCCCAGCAGTCCTGTCCTGTACCATCTCAATTTCGTAGTCATGTCACTAATTAATGTAGAGGTTGGGTCAACAAAACAGTTTTAAAGGGGGGTGTGGTAGTGTGTGCCTGGAGCCCCAGCACTCAGGCAGAGGCAGGAGGATCACCAGCTCAAGGCCTTTCTCTGCTACTCAGTTTAAAGCCCAGGCAGTTCTACCAAGTGAAACCTGCCTCTGGTGGTTTGAAGGTAAAATGTCCCCCTTAGTCTCATATATTCGTGATTAAGCCTCATACTTAATCCCCAGCTAATGAAGTCTTTAGGAGGCAGGGCCTTGCTGGAGGACAATCATCACTGGGACAGGCCCTAGGATTTTGTAGTCTAGCTCAGTTTGCCAGCCCATTAGCTCACTCTTGCTGCTTCCTCCCACCTGATGTGACAGGATGGGGTGTCCTGTTGTCTGTGCTTGGCATGCTTTGATAAAATTTCCTTTTGAGGGCTGGAGAGATGGCTTAGTGGTTAAGCGCTTGCCTGTGAAGCCTAAGGACCCACGTTAGCCAGATGCACAAGGGGGCGCACGCATCTGGAGTTCGTTTGCAGTGGCTTGAAGCCCTGGCGTGCCTATTCTCTCCCTCTGCCTCTTTCTCTCTCTGTCTGTCACTCTCAAATAAACAAATAAAAATAAACAAAAAATTTAAAAAATATTAAAAAAAATTCCCCTTTGAAACTGCAAACCAGAATAAACCCTTTCTTTCCATCAGCTGCCCTGGTCAGGTGTTTTGTCCCAGCAACAACAAGGTAACAGCTACATTGCACCTCCAAACAAAGTTTTAGCTGCATAACTCGTATAACATAGTTGACTGAAGGGGAATCACTGATATACCTTGTGTACCCTAATGAAGCACTTTTTTTTTTTTTTTAGCTTAGCATTCACATCTGCATTGTTGCTTGATTGATATTCCCCAGCAGTATTTTTATGCAGACCACATGAAAAACCAACTCCACATGCCAGGATAGCTAGTAATTACTATTCATCAGCATGAACCAGCAAGCCCACAATTATCATAGTGTCCATTGGGAAAAGCAGGAAAAGCCATTATCAAGGTCATATAAAACTACAGAGGGGACAAAATAGTTCACCTTCGTATTGAAAGCCATACAAATGCCTCATGTAAAATTAGTATCACCATCCGAGACCAGAAACTAACAGATGGCGTTTTCTCATGTGCTCCTACATGGTGGAACATAGGTCCTTAGGCTAGCTCCCCACTTTTTAAAATGTGTTTTACCAGAACAATCTTAGGCACCACTTTTTTGTTTGTTTTGTTTTTGAGGTGGAGTCTCTCACTCTAGCCCAGGCTGACCTGGAATTCACTATGTAGTCTCAGGTTGGCCTCGAACTCACGGTGATCCTCCTACGTTCGCCTCTTGAGTGCTGGAATTAAAGTTGTGCGCTACCAGGTGTGGCCAGACAATACTTTTAAAAACTGACAGTTGGAAACTGGGCATGGTGGCACACGCTTTAATCCCAGCGCTTGGGAGGCAGAGGTAGGAGGATAAGCATAGTTCAAGGCCAGCCCAGGACTACATAGTGAATTCCAGGTCAGCCTGGGCTAGACTGAGACCCCACCTCGAAAAATCAAGAAAAAAAAAAAGGACAATTGGGTCATCGCAATACCTGATCTTGAATTATACCACAGTGTCAGAGTAACTAAAAGAGCATCAAGCATTGTACTGGTACAAAACAGACACGTAGACCAATAAAATAGAATAGAATAAAGCAGGACTTACCTAGATATTTTATGTGGTCTTAGGTTTATAGATACATAGAAACAGTTGTACAGATCGGACATTTACTGATAGTAAATCATAAATTATTTTAAAAGTTTTTTTGGAAGCCGGGCGTAGTGGCTTTAATTCCAGCACTCGGGAAGCAGAGGTAGGAGGAACACCATGAGTTCGAGGCTACCCTGAGACTACATAGTGAATTCTAGGTCAGCCTGAGCTAGAGTGAAACCCTATGTCGAGAACTCCCCCAAAATAAAAAGGTTTTTTGGTACACATATAATTTCACTATTTATTAAAGATGAAAACGAATTTACATACCAATGAGAAGATGTTTTTATTTATTTTTATTTGAGAGTGACAGAGAGAGAAAGAGGCAGATAGAGAGAGACAGAGAGAATGGACACGCCAGGGCCTTCAGCCACTGCAAACGAACTCCAGACGTGTGCGCCCCCTTGTGCATCTGGCTAATGTGGGTCCTGGGGAATTGAGCCTCGAACCAAGGTCCTTAGGCTTCACAGGCAAGCACTTAACCGCTAAGCCATCTCTCCAGCCCCAGATGTGTTTATTTTTGCATAAAGAATCAAATATTGGGGCTGGAGAGATGGCTTAGTGGTTAAGCGCTTGCCTGTGAAGCTTAAGAACTCTGGTTTGAGGCTCGATTCCCCAGGACCCATGTAAGCCAGACGTACAAGGGGGTGCATGCATCTGGAATTCATTTGCAGTGGCTGGAGGCCTTGGCGTGCCCATTCTCTATCTATCTGCCTCTTTCTCTGTCTGTTGCTCTCAAATAAATAAATAAAAATAAATTTTTTAAAAAAGAATCAAATATTGGCTGAATGTTTGATACTGCAGGATAGATAATAGAGCAACTTCAGTGTTTTTCAGAGTTGAGAAATGTTTTGGTTATATAATTGTCAGTACTGACAATGCCACTAAAAATATGTAGTATGAAATACAAAAGTATATTTAAAATCATTTCATAAATTTCTGTAAGTTCTGTACTAATCCCAAGCCAAAATTCATTGAACAATTATTTTTATGCAACTCAAGGCAGCAATTAAAACAGCCAGTTTTAAAACTAAACGTTCTATCACAGTAAATCCAGAGGTATACTAATTTCTTACTTACATGCTAGGCAAAGATAGTATCAAAACATTAAAAGACTTTGTTTTCTATAATTAAATGGTTATATCTCTAGAGAAGCAGAAAACTTTGGGCTTACAGTAAAAATATTGCGGCTCGTAACATACAGTAGTCTAAATCCTCAGTAGAGGTGTTTTAGGTGGTAGTTTTTGGTGTTGTGTGGTGTGACGGCATGTGCCGCGCAGTTGTGCATGTTGTGTGTGTAAACCAAGGCTGCAGTGAAGTCACATGATGCAGCACAGACACGCACTGCCAGAAACATTGCAGATTCATTACATGTTTGATTTTGGATGATTTTTGGTCATTGAATATTGTGGTAGTTTGAATGGATGTCCCCCAATAGATACAGTTCCTACCTCAGGTTGACCTGGAATTCACTATGTAGTCTCAGGGTGGCCTTGAACTCACCACGATCCTCCTTCCTCTGCCTCCCAAGTGCTGGGATTAAAGGCATGTGCCATCATGCCCTGCCCCCCAATAGATACAGTTTTATCCAAGCCTGTAATTTAGATCTGCAGTCACTGGAGGAGGCAGCACTGTGGTCTGATCTTGGGGTCCAGCCCTAAGGCAGATCTGAATTCTAACCTAAGATGTGCCAAGGGCTGGAGCTTTGTCTGGGGTTCCTGAAGTGTGCTTGCTTGCTTTTGATGGTGGATTTTCTCTGGCGCGGGCCTGTGAAAGGGGCCCCAGCTTCTTCTGCCATTATGGAACTTCCCCTGGATCTGTAAGCTTCATCCTTCCATAACAGTGCCTCATTTGGAAGTTCATCCCAGCGACCTGAGGCTGACTGCAACAAATATTCAGAAAACTTTTACTGTTGCCAAATTTTTCCTGACCTGCACACCTTTTTTTTTATTTTGAAAGATTTATTTATTTATTAGAGACATAGGGAGGGGGAAAGGGAGAGAGAGAGAGAGAGAATGGGTGCAGCAGGGCCTCTAGCCACTGCAAATGAACTCCAGATGCATGCGTCACCATGTGCATCTGGCTTACGTGGGGCCTGGAGAATCGAACCTGGGTCCTTAGGCTTCGCAGGCCTGTGCCTTATCTGCTAAGCCATCTCTCCAGCCTCCCCACACATCTTGTTAATGGGACTCCATATAGCCACAGTTCAAGAAGCTAGGCAATAGAAGATCTAAAAAATAAACCTACCCAGCCATTCCACTTAATTATTTCTATTATTTATTTATTTATTTATTTATTTATTTATTTTTGAGGTAGGGTCTCACTTTAGCTCAGGCTGATCTGGAATTCACTATGTAGTCTTACGGTGGCCTCAAACTCACAGTGACCCTCTTACCTCTGCCTCCCCAGTGCTGGAATTAGAGGTATGTGCCACCACGCCTGCCCTTACAACATAATTTTTGACAAAGGTGTCAAAAACATACTCAGGAACCAAAGATAGCCTGTCTAACAAATGGTGTATAGAACGTTGAATATCCACATGTGAAAGAATGAAACTACATTTCTGTCACCCTGCACAAAATTCAATTCAAAGTGGATCAAAGATGTTAGTATTAAACTTAGAACTGAAACTCCCGAGGAAAACATAGTCAGAATATGTCAAGATATAAGCATGGGCAAGGATTTTCTGACAAGAACTCCAGTAGCATAGGAAATAACCTCAAGAACTGACCGGTGGGGTAGCACGAGATTAGAAAGTGCTTGCATAGCAGAGGAGACAATGAGCACAATGAAGAGACAGCCTGCTATTTATCTGTCGGAGGTTAATATCTAGAATCTATAAAGAACTTCATAAGTTCAGTAGAAACAACCCAAATAACTTAAAAAATGCATTAACGAACTGAACAGACAGTTCTCAAAGGAAGAAATTCAAAATGAAAAAGTGTTCATTGTTGTTAGCTATCAGAGAAATGCAAATTAAAACTGCATTGCGATTCCATTTCTCATCAAGAAAACAAATGAAAGCTGGGTGTGGTGGCACACACCTTTGATCCCAGCACTCGGGAGGCAGATGTAGGAGGATCACTGTGAGTTCGAGGCTACCCTGAGACTACATAGTGAATTCCAGGTGAGCCTGGGCTAAAGTGAGAATCTACCTCGAAAAACCAAACCAAACCAAACCAAAAAAACAAACAAACAAACAAAATAAAAAAAAGAGAGAGAGAGAGAAAACAAATGACAACCAATGCTGGTGAGGATGTGGGAAATTCATTATTCATTATAGATGGGAGTGTAAACTTGTGTAGCCACTGCAAATAAATGTGGAGGTTCCTCAATCAAAAATAGAGCTTAGTATATGATTCAGCTATACGAACCCTAGGTATTTACCCACAGGGTTCTAAGTCCGCACATCACAGAGATACTTGCACATTCACATTTATTACTGTTATTGTACTGTTTATTCACAATAGCCAAGAGTCTAGATATCCATCAACAGATTAATTAATAAAGAAAATATGCACACAATGGAGCTTTATTCCACTACAAAGAAGAGTGAAATTATAACAGCCTCAGGAAAACGGATGGAACTGGAAATGATTATGCTAAGCAAAATAAACCGGTCTCAAGACAAATATCACATGTTTTCCTTCATGTGTAGAATCTAGATTTAAATATATGTGCATATGTATCTGTGTGTGTATGACATAAAAGTAGAAAAGCTACTGTGAGAGGTGGGGAGAGGTAGAAACTAGAGAGAAACTTTCAGTTGGCAAGATCACCTAGCAGAGCCCATTTTATACTAAAGTATTGACTATCTCGTGCACTTTACTGAATCCTGCACTGAAAGTGGAAGATGGAGTGGTTGCCTGGGTTCTGCTTCTGTGCTATCATAATGTAGAAGTGGAGCCACTGTAAGTCAAAGACTATATTTAGAATTCTTTGCTTTCCTCCGCTGTGCCTCGTCTCATTTCTCACTGCGGGCTTGACTTGTCAGTAGCAGTGTGTGGCATCGGCCCTGGTGGTCCCTCTCAAAGGACCATGCTCTCTGTTTTGCGTTTGCTCGCTGCGTGTCTCTGACTGCTCCACCGGTAGGAGGATCTGAAGTCCAAGCAGAAAATCGATTTCCAGTTAGATAGACACAGGCGTGTATTTCTGGGTTGTCCCGTTAAATACCATCCCTTTCCACTCACAAGTAGCAGTTATAGTGGGCTACTCTTTAACCACTTCACGTTCACTGTTTGTATTAGCAAATCATTTCAATTCTAAGGTTAATGTGTATACATTTTACATTTCAGTCATTTGTGGCCTGAAATAAGATTTCCACATTGCTTTGCGTGAGTGTACCCTCAAGAAGTTCCTTGTCCTGTTAAGCACCATAAACCATTCCGTCTGTACAACCCGTATAATCATCAGTCATTTTTACTCATAAAAATTAGCTACTTGCCCATTTTTTGCCTATTGAGTTTTAGTTCTGGCAGAAAGTGTAGCCTAATGACTAAGCAAGTGAGTAGATTTTGGAGTCAGATTATGTGTGTTTGAATGTAAGTGGTGTCCTATCCTTCATGATTTTTGGATTATCTCATTTACTTTGTCTGGCTTTAGGTTTTTTACTTGTAAAATAGGACTAATTTTGATACCTTGCTCATGAAGTTATCATGATGATTAAATGAGATACTTACCATAGTTCTTAGTATGTTGTTAGTAATAGTGACTGTGGAGGTTTGAATGTAAGATGTTCCACATCGCCTCAAGTGTTTGTGATTAAGCCTCATACTTAGTCTCTACTTGGTGGAGCCTTGCTAGAAGGGATGTGTCACTGGGGAGTGGGCCTCCCTGCCAGTGCTGGAAGCTCGTTTTTTTTTTTTTTTTCTTTTTCTTTGTTTTTGTTTTTGTTTTTCGAGGTAGGGTCTCACTCTGGTCCAGGCTGACCTAGAATTCACTATGGAGTCTCAGGGTGGCCTCAAACTCATGGCGATCCTCCTACCTCTGCCTCCCATATGCTGGGATTAAAGGTGTGCACCACCACGCCTGGCTTTGGAAGCTTGTTCTTATTGTTACCTCCCTGCTCCTCATATTACGAGGTGAGCCAGCTTCTTGCTCTGCTTTCCCAGTCATGGTGAAACCTTCCCTTGAAACTGTAGGCCAACATAAGTCCTTTCCTTCCATCGACTGCTTGTGATCTGGTGTTTTGTCCCAGGAACAAGAAGGTAAGTGCTACAGTTAGTTATTGACAAGATGGAACGCAGTGTAATGGACAGAGTGGGGGTGAAGGTCTCAAACTGTCTCACCTGTCTATATTGATTTTCATAGCTTGTAACTTGATAAGCTTTCATTATTAGGCAATTAGGAAGATGGTATAGTTTCAGACTTAAAATCAGCAATATTTCTGTTTTTTTCCTAGTTCTTTAAAAATTTTTTTTGTTGTTTATTTTTATTTATTTATTTGAGAGCGACAGACAGACAGAGAAAGAGGCAGAGAGAGGGAGAGATTGAGAATGAGCACATCAGGGTCTCCAGCCACTGCAAACGAACTCCAGATGCATGTGCCACCTTGTGCATCTGGCTCATGTGGATACTGGGGAATTGAGCCTTGAACTGGGGTCCTTAGGCTTCACAGGCAAGCTCTTATCCCCTAAGCCATCTCTATAGCCTTTTCTTAGTTCTTAACTCAGTTTAGGAATACTGAATGAAGACTAAGAACCATGCACTATTTATTAAAAAAAATTTTAGAGAGAGAGAAAAAAGGGAGAGGGAGAGAGAGAGCATTGGCATGCCAGGGTTTCAGCCACTGCAATTGAACTCCAGGTGTTTGTGGCACCTAGTGGGCATATGTGACCTTGCACTTGCCTTACCTTTGTGCATCTGGCTTACATGGGATCTGAAGAGTCGAACATGGGTCCTTTGGCTTTGCAGGCAAGCACTTGTTTTTTTTTTTTTTAATACATTTTATATATTTATTTGCAAGCAGAGAGAGAGAGAGAGAGAGAGAGAGGGAAAGAGAGTAGAGAGTCAGACAGAACGGGCGTGCCAGGACCTCTAGCCACTGCAAATAAACTCCAGAGGCATGTGCCACTTTGTGCATCTGACTTTACATGGGTACTGGGGAATCAAGTTTGGGTCCTTAGGCTCTGCAGGCAAGCACCTTAACTGCTAAGCAATCTCTCCAGCCCACCATGCATTATGCTTTAGCATGTGAAATAGTTGTCATTCAATATATAGTTTCATTGAAATCTGGTTTTTCAATGTCTACCCCCTTTTTGGCTAAATTACAAGAAACAGATAAGATATTATGAACAGATCAATTATAAAAGGGCTTTAAAATTTTATTTGCAGAGAGAGAATGGGTACACTTAGGGCCTCTTGCTAATGAACTCCATATGCATGCTCCGCTTTGTGCATGTGCCTTTATGGGGGTACTGGGGAATCAAACCCTGGCTGTCAGACTTTGCAAGCAAGCTCCTTTAAGTACTGATCCATCTCTTTAATCCATGAAGTTTTATTTCTGAATAATAATTATGCAAGTAATTCTGTTTTCATTAGATGCTTTGAGGTAAGAAACGAAAGATATGCCTCCCAGGTCAGGGAAATGAGATGAGTCCCATGTTTTAGCTTTGATTTGCTAACAGAAAATCAGCACTAGGGGCTGGAGAGATGGCTTAGCCGTTAAGGCACTTGCCTGCGAAGCCTAAGGACCCAGGTTTGAGTCTCCAGGTCCCATGTTAGCCAGATGCACATCGTGGCGCATGTGTCTGGAGTTCGTTTGCAGTGGCTAGAGGCCCTGGTGCGCCCATTCTCTCTCTGTCTCTCTCTCCCTCCATCCCTCTGTCTCTAATAAATAAATAAATAGAAATGATAAAAAATATATTAAAAAAAGAAAGTCAGCATTAGAAAAATATGTCCAAGCTGGTAGAGGTTTATAGGAACTATTAAGGGATTGTAAAACTAATTCTTAGCGGTTGGGTAAAGATGCTCAGCAAGCCAGGCGTGGTGGCACATGCCTTTAATCCCAGCACTTGGGAGGCAGAGGTGGGAGGATCACTGTGAGTTTGAGGCCAGCCTGAGACTCCATAGTGAATTCCAGGTCAGCCTGGGCTACAGTGAGACCCTACCTCAAAAAAACAAGAAAAAAAAAAAGAAAGATGCTCAGCGAAGGCAGATGATTATGATGGTAATAAGCTAAGCACGAGCCTTTTCTGTAGCCTCTTAGGGATGTGGTGAGTGTGGCAGGGAACCCGGATTGCATGGCCAGGGGACGTGACAATGGAAAATGCAATGGTTTCTGTACCTTCAGACTTGCTTCATTAATAGGGATTAGGACTGTATGGGCCAGAGAACAAACAACTTGTTTATCAATACTCAGCCAGAAAGCTAGTGCTGGGGGCATGGGGCTCAGATTTTTCTATACAATTTTGATAGGAAAGAGGCAGTAGATTAATATGAGTTTGTATTGTGGACTACACTACCTGTCCTCCCACTTCAAGCTGGAGAACACAGAATACCAACTCTGTTAAAACTATGTTTCGTTCTTGGTTCTGCGAAGCAGAAGCAACTTGAAGGAGGGAAGGGTTTATTTTGGTTTACAGTTCCTTAGGGGATGCTTCATGGTGGCGAAGGCATGGTGGCACGGGCATGAAGTAGCTGGTCACATTGCATTCGGTTAGCAGAGGGTAAACACACAGTGGGGCTAGGTTATAAAACCTCAAGGTAAAATGGGAATTTTGGGGTTCCTTGTCTAATATGCCAACACACCAATACATTTATGATACCCTGGATTCTTGCCTTATGGATATATATGTATTTTTTGAGGCAGTGTCTTGCTCTAGCCCAGGCTAACCTGGAATTCACCATGTAGTTTCAGGCTGGCCTTGAACTCACAGCGATCTTCCTACTTTGGCCTCCCAAGTGCTGGGATTAGAGGTGTGTGCCACCATACCTGTCGTCTTGTGAATTTAAAGACTTAAAATCCATAGACCAGAGGGTCAGGTTTAGACAGTCTTTCTTAGATTAAGAGAAAGAAAGAGGAGGATGTATAGAGAGCTCTGCCATCTGGAAGGCAGGAGCAGGTAGCGAGCCCACTTGGGGGTAGAGGTAGAGGGTGTTGGGGGGGTACTTATCAGGACCTAGAGGTTCAGGAGAGATGAAGGGGCAGCAAAGAGAGCTTGCCCGCTGGGTAAGTATCTATGTATAACCTTGTTGTGGTAGGCTTCACCTGTAGGCTCAGGTGAGCCTGATTGAGCTGAGTGGTCTAGGGTAGGAGCTGACTCAAGAAGAGGTCAGCCATCACACCAAGTTTTGGGGTTGAGCTCAATCAACCACAATGCCAAGATCAGATTTAAATTCTAGGAAAGGGGAACTCCCTCCCAGAGGGGCTCAGGTTATTCATGGAAAATAGATGTAGGGAACTCCTTTAGTCAAGGGATGAGGAGAGATCTTTCTCTTGATCTCTACTAAAGTAGAGACTGCAAGGGCAGACTTAAGGACATTTCTGCTTTTTACTCTCGGGACCCAGTCATCCTCAACTGCCTACCAAAGCCACCTGACTCCCTCTCAAAGGCCCACCTCCAGTGACTCCTTTCTTTTAGCAAGACTCCACCTCCTATAGGTTCTGCAGCTTTCCCTAATGGTCACACCAGCTGAGGACCTTCCCGCAAACTTGTGCGCATGCATGCACACGCGCTCACAGGCAGTGCACCCCCTCCACACACGCAAGCACACGCAGATCATTTATGTTGCTTTTCTCAGCACATCTTGACCAGTGTTTTAAAAACTAGATAAAATTCAGCAATTTCGTCATTATTCTTTCTTTCTTTTTTTCCTTCCTGTTGGCACAGATAATGGTTAATAGCTAATAAATACAGAGTTCTGTACCTTTGCCTTATCTGGTACCAATAGGTTTACAAAAACGCAGCCATTAATTTTTAAGCAAACCTGTGAGAATGCTGGAATTCCGTACTGTTCTCGTTGCTGTGACAAAATACCTGACAAAAGAAATGCAGCGAGGGAGGGCTTATTTCGGCTTACAGTTCGAGAAGGCCATGTTAGCAGGAGCCTGAAGCAGTGGCTCGCCTCCCCCCGTAGCTGACGAGCAGAGAGATAAATGCTGGCGCTTTTTATGCAGCCCATGGAGTGGTCCAGCCCGCCTGCAGGTGAGTTCTCCCATCTCAGTGAACATTATCTAGAAGACCTTCACAGATGGGCCCAGAGAAGATGGTGACTCTTTATCATGTAAGTGATTAGTCATGGCACTTCTCATGCTCCAGTTTTTTGTTTATTTTTATTTATTTGAGAGCGATAGACAGAAAGACACACACACAGAGAGAGAGAGAGAGAGAGAGAAAGAGAATGGGCGCACCAGGGCCTCCAGTCACTGCAAACGAACTCCAGACACGTGCGCCCCCTTGTGCATCTGGCTAACGTGGGTCCTGGGGAATCGAGCCTCGAACCGGGGATTCTTAGGCTTCACAGGCAAGCCTTAACCACTAAGCCATCTCTTTAGCCCTCATGCTCCATTTTTACCTGTAGGAAAGGGAGTTTTAGTAATTAACTCAGTGTTACTGTTCAGGGACTCAGAATCAATCCGCACCTTCAAAGAGCCGCAGAGTGCATTCCACTAATCAGTGTGCAACCTGAATGAAGCACTGGGCAGATCAGCCACCCACGCCTGTGAATTCTCAGCTTCACCGCGCTGGGTAACTAACCCTTGGCATTTTCTGGTGGAGCTTAGATCTCGTTCTCAGCATGGTGGTTGAGGTTTGGCTTTTATTTAAAAAGTGCATTAGTGTCAGATTGTACGGCCCCACGGCACTTTTGCAAGGATAGAAATGCTCCGTATCTGCCGCGTCCACTATGGTAATCAGCCCTTAGTCATTTGGGGCTGTTGAGCACTTGAAATGCATGATTGAGGAAGTTAATTTTAAATTTCATTGAATTTGAAATTTGCTTTAGTGTAAATAGCCAAGTGTGTCTAGTACACAGCCCCAAGGTGTCTGCCACGTGTAGAGGACATGAACGGAATGTGCTTGGGGGCTTCCTGAAGCCTGCGCTGTCTCGTGACTTGTAAGACTCCCACTCGGCCCCAGAACAGGAGCCAGGCCTGCTTTAAGGTACAGGGTATCACACGTGCTTCGGGTTGGTACTTGCTTCTGCCTGTTTGGACCGAGCGGCTCATCAGAAGCATCCTTCGCGTAGCAGGTGGATGGATGCCCCATGTGAAATCCTGTGGTGCGCTCGCAGGTCATCATTCTTTGCACCCTTGCTCCTGCCGTACTGGCTCAAGGAACCTTTAATTATTGCAGCATATGTTCAGTTTTCAGGCTGGAGGAAATTTATTCCCTCCAGTCCGAAGTCAGCACAGATGGGCTCTGGAGCCCGGCCTCAGCACAAGGCAGGAACTAAATTGCCAACCCTGCGCAACTGCTGTGACGTTGTTGACCCCAACAGCTGTGGTCGCCATGGTGTGTGTAACGCTTGCGTAACAAAAAGCAGACATTTTCCCATTGTTTTGGCCACCAGTGTGAATTGAATTCAAGGTAGGTCAATGAAGGGTAACATATGCTGGCTGACTTTATTTTAAAAATTGCAGCATTAGAACAACAGTAGGTTGGTTGTGTTTGGTGTGTCCTCGTGTAAAGCAGGGCTTAGTTTTAATCACAGCTATGGGTGTGCGACAACATATGTGTGTATTCTCACACTTTGTGCCTATAAAATGGCATCACTGCTTAACGTAGTCCCATAGATGCTTTGAGAACTCATTCCAGTTCTAAGATGCATCAATATTATTGCATGTAATTTTAGTTCCTTTTCACTGGTGTGTGATACTCTTATCGAGCAGCATACATCAGTTGTGGTTTATCCGTCTTCATTTCATTGAATTCTGTTGTTTGCTACTTAAATGTTCCTGGGATTGTTTATACTCTCAGTTTCACTATCACTTGAAAGCAGCAAGGACAGAGGATAAACCACAGGTATCTCAAGGGACCCCAAGGAACAATCCTGGAATATAGGATGTACAGTATTTATTTAAAATAGGTAGAACAGGAGCTAGAGGGATGGCTTAGCGGTTAAGGCGTTTGCCTGCAAAGCCAAAGGACCCAGGTTCGATTCCTCAGGACCCACTTTAGCCAGATGAAAAAGGGGGTGCATGCATCTGGAGTTCATTTGCAGTGATTGGAGGCCCTGGCACGTCCATTCTCTCCCTCTCTCCCTCTTTCTCTGTCAAATAAATAAATAAAAATACAAGATTTTAAAATAGGGAGAACAGAAGGGAGCTGCCATACAGTTTTCTAAGTTCCTGGAGCCATCTTAAAGCTATTATTTCTATGTAACAAGTGAAACAAAAAAAAACAAAAAACAAAAACAACAACAACAACAAAAGGACATTGACAGGGTAGGCAACTTTTCCCAGATCGTACAGCTAGATAGAGGTCTAAATGAGGCTTTCTGACTTGAGTCTGTGCATTGCTTATTCACGGGGCCAACTAGAACCGTCGGGGTTACATGACGGTGGTGGGGAGAGGAAGTATAATGAATGAGGTTGCCGTGAGGCGCTGCCCCCAGGATGCGCCAATGTAGTGTGGACTGAGGTTCCTAAGTGAGGGAAAGCTAATGAAAGGAATGTTAGGCTGAAGGCTCCTGCATGTCGCTTTTCATCAGAAATTATTCTGACCCTGTGTTCTGGCTCGGGCTATGACTGACCAGCTAAGTCTTTGGTGTTTCTACTTGTAGTGATTTTCCTGCAGTCAGGGTTGAACTGAATAACCTGTGATCGCAGCATCATTCTTTTTACACATTTCTATTTTCATTGTTTGCATGCACAGGTACAGGTGTGCCTCCGTGTGCACTTGGAGGTCAGAGGATAACCTTGGGGAGCTTCTCCTCTTCTTCCCGCTCTCCTTTGAGACACCCAGGGTGTTCTCTTGCTGCTGCCGCGCTGCTGGCTTCCAGATTCTCCTGGCCCCGCCTCCTGTCTGCTGTAGGCATGGTGGGGGATTGAATTTGGCTGGGCAGCCTTGTAAGCAAGTGCGTTAGCCTCTGAGGTGCCTCCTCATCCCTCAGGATCACTCAGTCAGCCAAAGGTGGAACGAGGTGTCCCAGTTCATGAGCAGTCAGCCCTATCAGTGTTTGAGTGCTTGTTTTGAGACCGGTTGTCCCTATGTTGTCCTGGCTGGCCTTGAACTCCTGGAGTCAAGAGATCTCCCAGTGTATCTGGCACTACAATACGCTGTTTATTTTTTTTTTTTTAGCAGTGAGTTTCTGTGGAGAATTAGGATGGAATAGGGTTTCAGTCTAGTTAATGAGAGAACTTCATTTTGCAGTCTGCACATTTTTTGACTGTTGTTAGTGCTATCTATGATAGAATGTGTTTATGTTTAAATTTTATTTTTATGATTTTTTTTGTTGTTTTTTTGAGGTAGGGTCTCACTCTAGCCCAGGCTGACCTGGAATTCACTATGGAGTCTCAGGGTGGCCTCGAACTCACAGCAATCCTCCTACCTCTGCCTCCTGAGTGCTGGGATTAAAGGTGTGCACCACCACGCCTGGCATTTCTGTGATTTTTACCTTATTAACTATTACTTTTAGGGTGGACTCATAGCCCCAGTGACTATGTAGCTGAATAGAGAAAAAAAAATCTCTTCATGGTAAATGGAGGCTAGAAATTGCAGGTGGCTCTTGTCCTTGCGCATGTTTTATTTAAGTGTTTGGTGGTACCATTTGAGCTTCTAATTAAAATTGTGCCTGCTCTTCAGTTGTTCATGAAGCCTCCCGTAGACTGAGTCATCAGCTCAGCCCTTGGACGTTTCGCAAAGGTAAGCTTTATTGCTGCACACGGTGCTTCCTAATCTCTGTCTGGAATGCGAAGGGGTGCATTGATTCATAAGAACCCTGCAAATAGCTCAGTGATCATCGGGGTATATTGAGTTGAGAATGAAATACAGGAGGCTGTTGCAGACGCTCTGTCTCTATTAACCTCTCTAACCCTTCCATTTAGTGTGATGGATAGAGGGATGTGTGCCCTGAAATCACAGAGGTACCATGTGCTCACGTGTGGAATCTTCTTTAAGACAGTGGTGTTAATCATTCCAGCTCATCAAGACACAGTTCAACTGCTTCGAACAGTTCGGCTTCACTTTTTATTAGGGAGTTACATAAATTTGGAAAGTATAAGATCAACAAATTTCACCTTGAATTTGTTTATTAGGAGAAACAAAGATCTCAATTTTGGTATTAAACTCAATGTTTGATACATTAATCCCAAGTAGACTGAGCGAATGTTCCAAGTACAATAAAAATATTGCAAGTCTGCTTTTTACTGTTCTTTTGGAAAAAGAAAGGCTGAAAGTGGTTCATTTTGTTTAGAAAAGTTATTTTTATCTTAGGATAAAATGCATCCTGGATAATCCTAAAATGCCTAGATTGAGGTACCAGATTTATAACCACCATTACTGGAATATTTTCAACATTATATACTATAGTTTTTAGAGTTTAGCATTAATGTTATTCATTTGAATCACTTGCCTTGAGTATCTAGAAATTTTCTTTCAGCTTTCGAAGAAAGCCTCGCTTTGAAAATGGTCATCAAAGTAATGTAAGGAAATGTGCATCTTAGGGGACTGTGTTTATGTTCTGCCATCTTGAGCACTTTTTTATTCATTACTTTATTTGCAAGCGTATCTTGTATATGAGCATTCTTCCCATCTGTTAAGTGGATGAATTAAAGCATTCTTATTTCTTCAGCATGTCATAGCCAGTAACCACCACTTGTTTTATGACAATGACAGTCCTCCCTGGGCCCTCTTCATGGCAGCCTCTATGTACCCCAGAGGCCCCGAACCTCGAGATGCCCTGGCCCCACATGGCTCTGTTGGAAGTTCTGCGAAGGGCACAGACACAGTCTGTGGAAGAAATGACCACACCATACTCCTGGAACACTTAAAAAAAATATATTTATTTACTTATTTGCAAGGGAGAGAGAGAGAAGAAAGGAGAATATGTGAGAGAGAGACAGAGAGAGAGAGGAGAGTGAATGAGAGTGCCAGGGCCTCTACCCCCTGTAAATAAACTCCACCATGTTGTGCATCCTGCTTTACGTGGCTACTGGGGAGCCAAGCCCAGGACGTTAGGTTTTGCAGACAAGTGTCTTAACCACTGAGCCATCTCTCTAGCCCCTTGAACACTTTTATTTATTTATTTATTTTTTAGGTAGGGTCTTATTCTAGCCCAGGCTCACCTGGAATTCACTTTTTACTCTCAGGCTGGCCTTGAACTCACAGCCTTGCTTGTGGGCAGGCACTCTACCATTGAGCCATTGATCCACAGTCCTAACCTCTGCAGTTTAAAAAAAAAAAAAAAAAAGGTTTACAAGCAAGTGGTTTTGGGTTTATCTGCAAAGAGTATTTGTAAAAAGCACCTAATATACTGTTGAATTTTCTTAAAAAATTATTTTCTTGCTAGATTGTTTTTTAAGCAATCTCGTTCTGTTGCTTCAGTCCTTATCTCTTGCTGCCTATCATGGCTTGATAAGTGATTGTAAAAAGAATAAGTGAATGAATGAATGCTGACATCACTGACAGTATCTTAAAATTAGTCACCTAGCAGTTAAGCATTTTAAGGATTATATAGCTTTTTCTTTTTTTAACGATCTTTTAAAAAATATTTTATTATTTATTTATTTATTTATTTATTAGAGAGAGAGAGAGAGAGAGAAGGAGAGAGAAAGAATGGGTGTGCCAGGGCCTCTAGTCACTGCAAACGAACTCCAGATGCATGCACCGTCATGTGCATCTGGCTTACGTTGGATCTGGAGAATCGAACCTGGATCCTAGGGCTTCACAGGGAAGTGCCTTAATTGCTAAGTCATCCCTCCAGTTTAGGATTATATATTTTTTTATTTAATTTTTTAATTTTTGTTTATTTGAGAGAGGGAAGCAGAGATAGAGAGAATGGGCATGCCAGGGCCTCTAGCTACTGCAAATGAACTCCAGACTCATGTGCTGCGTTGTGCATCTGACCTACATGGATCCTGGGGAATTGAACCTAGGTCCTTTGGCTTTGTAGGCAAGTGCCTTAACTGCTGAGCCATACCCCAAGCTCCCTATCTTATTTATTTATTTATTAGTTTTTTCGAGGCAGGGTCTCACTCTGGCCCAGGCTGACCTGGAATTCACTATGGAGACTCAGGGTGGCCTTGAACTCACGGTGATCCTCCTACCTCTGCTTCCCAAGTGCTGGGATTAAAGGCGTGCACCACCACGCCTGGCTATTCATTTATTTTTTGAGGTAGGGTCTCACTTTAGCCCTGGCTGACCTGGAATTCACTATGTTATCTCAAGGTGGCCTTAAACTCACAGTGATCCTCCTACCTCTACTTCCTGAGTGCTGGGATTAAAGGTGTGTACCACGTGCCTGGGGGAGGGAGACAGAGAGAGAGAGAGAGAGAGAGAGAGAGAGAGAGAGAGAGAGAGAGAGAGAATATGAATGCATGAATGGGCACTCCAAGGCCTCTAGCCCCTGAAAACAAACTCCAGGTGCCTGCACCACTTTGTGCATCTGGCTGTACGTGGGTACTGGGGAATTGAACTCCAATGGTTAGGCTTTGCAGGCAAGCTCCTTAACCACTGATCTATTTCTCCAGCCCAGGATTATATATCTTAAATATATAGCTTTTGATAGGCTTATAAGGAATTGTATACTGCCCCCAGAGTATAATTTATAAAGATTTTAAATAATCTGTAGAAATTTGAAATCACAGTGTTATACCGTTTACCTTGTTTTCGCCACATTTGATAAGGAAATAGTGTTTGGTTACACATTCTTTTTTTCAAGGTAGGGTCACACTGTAGGCTAGATTGACCTGGAATTCACTCTGTAGTCTCAGGGTGGCCTTGAACTCATGGCCATCCTCCTACCTCTGCCTCCTGGGTGCTGGGATTAAAGGCGTGCGCCACCACACCCAGTTCATGGTTTTAAAACAGTGAGAATGTGAAGAATGGGTCACTTTTGTAAATATTAGAATAAGGTGAAGTTGAATAATAGTGTTTTTTATTTTTTGTGTTCAAGTGAAGGTGTCCAGAGTTAGTGTAACTTTCAGGAAGTGGAATGCTCATGTACACTGATCTCCCACCAGTTTTAATTTAGAAGCTCTCTGATGATCCCTTTTGGAAGCAGAATGTCAGAGAGCTTCATGGTTTCATATTTAACCAGTAATACCTGATTAAAAAATTAACTGAGCCGGGCATGGTGGTGCACGCCTTTAATTCGAGCACTCGGGAGGCAGAGGTAGGAGGATCACCGTGAGTTCGAGGCTGCCCTGAGACTACATAGAGAATTCCAGGTCAGCCTGAGCTAAAGTGAGACCCTACCTCGAAAAACCAAAAAAAAGAAAAGAAATTAACTGAGACTATAAAAAGAAAATTTCTGAAGACTATATGATTGAGAGAGAGGGAGGCATGTTGAAGAATTATCTGTGCAGCCCAGTTTGCAAAAGTAACATCAGTTACTTATGTACAAATCACTGCTACTTTCCTCTCAGTCTTGAGGTAAATGAGGTATTTTCTGAGTCTCTTGTTTTGCAGTCCGTCCTATGGCCTGTGTATGGTGTGATACAGAAAGTTACTTCCACGAATGACTCTAGCTAAGGTTTTTCTGTCAACATTGTTGTTTCTCTTGGTGGATTGCCTCACACCACTTTACATTGCTGTGGCAAAATTCCTGACCAGCTTGTCATATCGCATTCATGGTCAGGAAGCAGAGAGAGAGAAATGTTGGTGCTCAGCTCCTTTTTATTCGGTGTGGAACCCCTAGCCCATAGAATGGTGCCATCTTCATTCAGGGTGAATCTTCCTTCTTCAGGTAAACCTCTCTGGAAACACCCCCCCCCACACCACACACACTGACAGTTGTTGAGAATTGTGTTTCCATGGTGATTCTATATACAGTGAAGCTGACGATGATTAGCTGTCATACTTACCTTGATGTCGTAAATCTGATTTTACAAGCCACTACTACCTGCTCTTGAACCTGGCTGGATGGCGCTCCTGGTGTGTGATGTTAGGCTTTTATTTTTCAGGTGTGGCCGAGCACAGAGGCAGTGTTTGCTGTCGCCATCCCCGTGGGCTAGTGGCGGCACCTAATCCGTTTGTGTAGATGATGACTAACTTTTCAGAGGGAGCTGACAGCCGCTGATTTGGCCCTATTTACTTCTAGAGAACCCTTAGGGCAATTCAAATGACTCTTTGAAACGAGTCAATTTGTCTCAGGCTGAAGGGAAATAGGAAAATAAAGCGTTTCCCCATAGGACTGCGTGAGTGATGTCTGCACTGAGGTTGCTTTTCTGGAGTATTGAAACATTTCAGGGACAGGGTAGAAAGGCATATTTCTGCACTTGGACTTTGATTATGCTCATGGACATATACATTAATATACTTAGAGTCTGTGTCATTCCAAAGAGTTATATTTTAAGATCTGCGATGTGTATTCCGTGATTGGTTGCTTGGTATAGTAGTACAGATGTAGTGGTATGTTTCAAAATGGATGGGGTTAGAACCCTTTTCCTGCCTTTAAGCCTGAATCTCCAAGGTGGATCTATGTGACAAGTGACTAAATTGCCTGTCTTGCATAGTAAATAAAACATGACTAAATTTATGAGTTCATTTTCACTATGTTTATGGTTCAGTTTCTTCACAGGAACAGGAGGACGTTGACTTCACAGCCTTGCTTGGTTCCTTGCTTTGGAATAGTCTGACCTTTGTCTGAAGTCTGGGTTCCAGTGAAATCCAAAGCCAGATTCCCAAGACTGAAAGGACTAATGAAGACCCAGCTTTTGGCACAGCCTAGTTCTTTAAGTGTCACAGGGCCCTGCGTGTGTTTATTCCTTCCACTGGGTGCCCTGCCTGTACGGTCCGTTTTGTGCACAGTGGGATTAAGCTTCTCTGGGTAATGGAGAGAGCTCTAGGAGACAGCTCTCCAGTGAGCACTGTCAGATGCCGTTCTCCAGGGAAACCGGTGCTTACTCAGATTCAGAGGTGCTGGAGGCAGATAATCTTAGTAGCTCCAGGCATCACATGCCCATGTTGTATGTGCTAGAGTGATATTATTTTGTAGCATTTTATTTGATTTTTAAAACATTTGTATTGGGCTGGAGAGATGGCTTAGTGGTTAAGGCACTTGTCTGTGAAGCCTAAGGATCCAGGTTCAATTCCCTAGTTACCCACATAAGCCAGATGCACAAGGTAGCACATACGTCTAGGAGTTCCATTATAGTGGCTAGAGGCCCATTCTCTCTTTCTCTTTCTCTTTCAAAACAAATAAATAAAAATAATAAATAAATATATTAAAATATATTTAAAACATTTGTATTTAGATATTTCATTTTATTTTTATGTATTTATTTATTTGGCAGAGAAAGAGGGAGAGAGAGAGAGAGAGAGAGAAAGTGTGTGTTGCAGTCAGGTTCATATTGCTGGGAGAAATCACCCAACCAAGAGCAGATTGTGGGAAAAAAAAGAGGTTTATTTTGCCTTACAGGCTCAAGGGGGAATATCCATGATGGCAGGGAAAATGATGGCATGAGCAGAGGGTGGACATCACCCCCTGGCCAACATCAGGTGGACAACAGGAATAGGAGAGTGTGCCAAACACTGGCAAGGGGAAACTGGCTATAATACACATAAGCCCCAGCAATACACTGCCTCCAGGAGGCCTTAATTCCCAAATCTCCATCAGCTGGGAACCTAGCACTCAGAACACCTAAGTTTACGGGGGACACCTGAATCAAACCACCCCCCCCCACACACACACAGAGAGAGAGAGAGAGAGAGAGAGAATGTTCGAGGGCCTCAGCCACTGCAAACACACTCTAGACGCGTGTGGCCCCTTGCGCATCTGGCTAACGTGGGTCCCGGGGAATTAAACCAGGGTCCTTTGACTTTGTAGGCAAATACCTTAACCACTAAGCCATCCCTCCAGTCCAAAACATTTGTGTTTATTTTGTGTGTATGTGTGTGCAAATTTGAGGGGGGGGGGACACACACACCAGGGCCTCTTGCCAGTGCATATGAACTCCAGACACATGTGCCACTCTGTGCATCTGACTTCACTTTTACATGGGTGCTGGGGAATAGAGCCTAACATGGCAGGCTTTGCAAGCAAGCACCTTTAACTACTGAACCATTTACTCAGCCTATTTTCTAGTATTTTAGGTAATTAATATGAACAATCTGAAACACCCATTCTTCATCTTTCTCTGCTACTATAGCCCCCTCCCTAAGTATAGGTTATCAGTTACCAATTCCATTGTGACACTGGGTAGATATATCCTAACCATTTAGATTTTCCTTGATCTTTGCCTTTGTGAAATGCAAGTAAAGATAAGTAAAACAGAATCCAAATGGAAGAATCCATTTTCAGCTGCTGATGCTGCTTTTCATGAGTACTATAGGATGTCACCCAAGTGTAGAAAGTCATTCAGAATGAAAACAACTATTTCTTTAGAGTTTTCTAATATCACATTTTTCTCATGCTACTTAGCTTTTTTTTTTTTTTTCCCTGAGATAGGGTTTCACTCTAGCCCAGGCTGACCTGGAATTCACTATGAAGTCTCAGGGTGGCCTTGAACTCACGGCGATCCTCCTACCTCTGCCTCCTGAGTTCCTTAGCTTTTTATTTATCTTTTTAGAACATGTTCTTATTTGTTTGAAAACAGAGAGAGAGAGAGAGAGAGAGAGAGAGAGAGAGGGCTGGAGAGATGGCTTAGCAGTCAAGGCACATGCCTGCGAAGACTAAGAACTCAGGCTCGATTCTCCAGGTCCCATGTAAGCCAGATGCACATGGTGTCAGCATGCATCTGGAGTTCGTTTGTAGTGGCTAGAGGCCCTAGTGTGCCCATTTTCTTTAAAAAAATATTTTTATTTAAATTTGTTTATTTGAGAGAGTGAGAGAGAGAGTGAGAATGAGAGAATGGGCACGTTAGGGCTTCCAGCCACTGCAAACGAACTCCAGATGCATGCGCCACCTTGTGCGTATGGCTTATGTGAGTACTGGGGAATTCAACCGAGGTCCTTTGGCTTTGAAGGCAAATGCCTTAACCGCTAAGCCATCTCTCCAACCACATAGCATGCCCATTTCACTCTCTCTCTGCCTATCTTTGATAAATAAATTAAAAATAAATCTTAAAAAAATGAAAACACACACACACACACACAGAGAGAGAGAGAGAGAGAGAGAGAGAGAGAGAGAGCGAGAGCGAGAGAGCATAGGAGGCCAGGGCCTTCTGCTATTGCAAACAAACTCCAAATGCGTATGTCACTTTATGCATCTGGCTTTATTGGGAAATTGGACCCTGGCTGTCAGGCATTGCAAGCAAGCACTTTTAACTGCTGAGCCAGCTCTCCAGCCCTACTTAGCTTTTTGAAAATAAAATGCTAATTTAAGTTCATTGCTTTGGTTTGCTACTGAAATGAAGTCCTTTATAAAGATGGTCCGATCATGATGGTTCTCCAGTTCTTTTTTCTGGCGTTGGGCTCCATTGTGTAGTGTCAGGCTTCCTGAGTTCAAATTCTACTTCTGCCACTTTAGTAAGTGACTTCTAAGGAACACATGCTTTATTTTTTAAATTAGTTAAGAGAAACCTTGATGAGATATCATCTGAATCCTGCACAGCTCCACTCATTTACTTTATATAATTCATTGAGTTGTACTGCTGACACCAATTTTAGAATGTTTTCTCCCTTAAAACCTGTTCTCACTAGCTGTCATCCCCAATCTGCTGGATCACAGGATAATTCCATGTTTAACATTTTGAAGAGCTGCCAAATTGCTTCCTTTTAACATTCCTACAAGCCATGAATGAGCTTGTAGTGTCTTCTCGTCTTTGCAATGCGAATACTTAATATTGTGGTTGTTCATGACAGCATTGAATCTGTAGTAGGCTTCTATTTTCTTTACCTCCTTTAAAATATATTTATATATTTGGGGGGGGGGAGAGAAAGAGCTTGAGAAGGAGAGAGAGAATGAGAATAGGCATGCCAGGGCCTCTTGCAACTGTAAACAAACTCCAGATGCATGCACCACTTTGGACATCTGACTTCACGTGGGTCTAGGGAATTCAAGCTGGGCTGGCAGGCTTTCTAAACAAGTGCCTTGAACCGTGGAGCTGTCTCCCCAGCCCCCGTATCCTTTTCCTTGTCCTATAGCACCTATCATATGCTCATAGCTAGTTCATGCTTTTCCACCTATGAACGTTTCCCTGGTAAGTACTCTCTTTCTTTTAGAAAGCCAGTAACCCTCACCAGTGGTCTTTAGCCATTGCTCAAAGGATGGTCCATGGACAAGAGACACTGGTGTCACCTAGAGCTTGGTACAAATGCAGAAAAGTGAGAATCTGTGTTTTTAATAGCTTGCCTTGCTGGGTGTGGTGGCACATCCTTTAGTCCCAACCCTCAGGAGGGTGGCTGAGGTAGGATGATCACTTGAGTTCAGGGGACAGCCCTGGGCTACAAAGTGAGTCCCAGGGTCAGCCTGGGCTACAGTAAGACCCTGCCTCAAAAACAACCAACCAGCTGGGCATGGTGGCGCAGAGATAGGAGGATCGCTGTGAGTTTGAGGCCGCCCTGAGACTACATAGTGAGTCCCAGGTTAGCTTGAGCTAGAGTGAGACCCTACCTCGAAAAACCAAACCAAACCAAAACCCAAAACAATAAAAAAAAAAAAATAGGTTGCACAAGAGAGTGCTTGCAAAACACTGCTCTACTTAGTTCCCATATCTGCTGGCTTATGTCCATTTTCGTTCTTGTTCATTGCCAGTATTCCACATATTTAGGAAGGACGTGCTCATTGTACAGGACTCTACGTTGAGTTCTTTTACTTAGGTTGCTCTTTTCCTTTTATTTCAGTTAGGAGAAACATAATTACAGGCTGGGAGATAGCTCAACAGTCAGAGGTGTTTGCTTGCAAAGCCTGCTGGCCTGGATTTGGTTCCCCAATACTCATGTGAAGCCATATGGACAAAGTGACATGTGCATCTGGAGTTTGTTTACAGTGACAAGAGGCCTGGCACCCCTATTCTGTCTCTCATTCTCTTTTTCTCTCCTTTTCTTTCCCCCATCTCTGCTTGCAAATAAATTAAAGAAAACCCTATACACAACATTTCTAGTGTTTTTTAAAAATATTTTTAATTTTTAAAAGAACTTTATTTATTTGAGAAAGAGAGAGAGAGAGAATGGGCACAGTAAGGCCTCCAGCTATTGCATATGAACCCCAGATGCTTGTGCCTCCTTGTGCATCTGGCTTACGTGGGTCCTAGAGAGTCGAACCGGGATCCTTTGGCTTTGCAGGCAAACACCTTTTAACCACTAAGCCACCTCCCCAGCCCTCTAGTGTTTATTTCAAGTACCAGAGGCTAGTTCCACTCTCCGCAGAACATGACTTCAGTCAGTTTGCAAGGATTTGAAGTGGAAACAGAAATGCACTAAGGCATTAAGCTCTTACTGTTATAACATGAGTTTTAAAATGTAAATGCTTTAAGGCTTGTATGCTGTGTGAGTTTTAGATACCAATAGATGGAAGCATTGAGGGAGTTTATAATGTGCGGTTCATTCAAATGTTAGGTGCTCGTCATTCAGTTAGGTCAATTTGGAAATCTTTCTTTTTTAAATTTCTTTTTAAAAATTTTTTTTGTTTATTTTTTATTTATTTATTTGAGAGCGACAGACAGAGAGAGAATGGGCACGCCAGGGCTTCCAGCCACTGCAAACGAACTCCAGATGCATGCGCCACCTTGTGCATCTGGCTAATGTGGGTCCTGGGGAATCGAGCCTCAAACTGGGGTCCTTAGGCTTCACAGGCAAGCGCTTAACCGCTAAGCCATCTCTCCAGCCCTCAATTTGGAAATCTTAAGTATTCTGCTATTAACATGGAGTTTAAATCATTTATCTATTAGATTTAACTTGAAAGACATTCTAGAGACAAAAAAATTTTCAATATTAAGCATACAAGAAAAACTGAGTCTTGTGCGATTTTATTCAATAAAATGTCTAGACAGAAAATGTTCAAGCTTCGTCTTCCAGAATCTTAATTATTTACTTCAAAAATGTGTGAATGAAAGGGTTTGCTTTTTTGGGTGTGTGTACACATGTATGTAGGTGTGTCGTGAATGTGGGCACACATGCCCCTTTGTGCCTGTGGAGGTCAGAGAACAACTTTTTGGCTTGGCCTTTGCTGTTCCAACTTGTTTGAGGCAACGTTTCCCTCTTTCTGGCTGTGTTACTGTCGCTGTTCATCAGGCTGCCAGGAAAGTCTCCTGCCTCAGCCCTGCACTCGCCTTCAGAGTGCTGGGATTGCAAAAGCCCACGGTCTCCTGGCTTTGTTTTTCTCTTTTAGACACAGGGTCTGAGGCTTGAACATCGATTACTTAGGCTTGAGCAGTGAACACTTCATATACTGAGCCATGTCCGTAGCTTATGAAAGTTTCTTTTAAAAATATTTTTATTGTTTATTTATTTTGGGGAGGGAGAGAGAGAGAGAGAGAAAATGAGCACACTAGGGTCTCTAGCCACTGCAAACGAACTGGCTTACGTGGGACCTGGAGAATCGAACCTGGGTCCTTAGGCTGCACAGGCATGCGCCTTAACCGCTAAGCCATCTCTCCAGCCCAGTTATTATTATTTTTTTAATTAGAAATTTGGTCAGGTTTTTATCATCCTGTGTCATGGGCAGTATTATGTAATATCCCATGGGTGAAATAATTGGAAGGTGGAAGAAATCAGCTTTATACAACTACTATAAATGATGTTCTTTGACAGGTAATAAACAGGAGGATGAATGAGCTCTTTAGCCTTTTATTACTGAGCTTTTAAAGTATGTTTTTCATTACATCATTTCTCTTTCAAACCAAGGCTTATTAAGGACAGTAATTAATACTGTTATTGATAGACACATACACAGACATATATGTAATTTCTATTTTAAGAAGAGTCTTATCTTGCCCATTAATTATATCTTTTCTTTTTTATATTCATCTTTTCTTAGAGCATTGTGGGAGTAATTTTTTTTATAAATTAAATTTCAACTTATACCTAAAATGGAATGTAGAATGCTATGAGACCTGACCTCGGAGAAAGATGGAAAATACATTATTTAGCTTGAGAGAAGAAAGACACCTAAAGGATAATTACTTATCGGGTTCCATATTATAATGTTGCTCCAAAACAGATAGGCTTTATTTTCTGTTTCATCCAGAAGGAAATAGATTTTTTTTTTTTGGCATACATACATAGTGAAAGCCAGGCATATATTTATTGACAGTTTTTATATGTCTGGGTAATGTATTTTGGTATCCCCTTTAACTAGGCTTTCCTACTAACTGCCTACGCTCATCTCCATCTCCGTGTGTTCACTTTTCGATATGACTCACACCCACTGTTCCACATCATTTAATTCTTTCTTTTTTTTTTTTTTTTGGTTGGTTTTTCGAGGTAGGGTCGCACTCTAGCTCAGGCTGACCTGCAATTCACTATGGAGTCTCAGGGTGGCCTCGAACTCATGTCGATCCTCCTACATCTGGCTCCTGAGTGCTGCCTGCCTCCACATCATTTAATTCTGTTTGATGCTTTTATCTTTCCTTTGGCCATAACTTTTTTCCTCCTGTATCTTTCACTTTTTTCTTTATGTTTTGTAGATGTTAAGAGTGGAGTAAAAGCTAGTAAACTTGTAACGTACAAGGCTGGGAAAGAAGAACATAGGGGTTGAAACCTACTGTGGCTTAGACAGGGGGCAGATTTTGCTCCAAGAGATTGTTTGTTGATTCTGGTACTTTCGCGAAGCAGGAGCACGTGGTGGGGAAGGGGAGGGCAAGGGAGAGATGTGTGGTGTGAGATGCTTAACCCCAGTGGCTGTGGGCCAAAGTCTGGGATGTGTATACGGGCTTTTGGGGACTGAATCGAATGGTGATCTCTTAGGTAACCTTTCCTTGCATGACTTTTGTCCTTTAAGGATCTGGAAATACTGTTTGATAGTGCTATTTCATTTAGCTGATAGTAGGAGCATCAAGTTTTGCTATTTTCTTTTAAGAGAGAGAGAAAGAGAATATTTGTGTGTGTGTGTGTGTGTGTGTGTGTGTGTGTGTGTACACACACCAGAGCTTCTTGCCACTGTAAACGAACTCCAAATGCATGCACCATGTTGTGCATCTGGGCACCAGGGAATTGTACCTGGGCCTGCATGCTTTGTAAAAAAGTGTCTGAGCTATCTCCAGCCCAAGTTTTGCCATTTTCTCCTATGACTGCTGACGATCCATTTGCAAGGTACTCAGTGAGGAATGAGGGTGTACTGTGAGGGTAGACATTATTTTCTTTATATAAAGCTATATGTTTGGGCTGGAGAGATGGCTTAGCGGTCAAGCGCTTGCCTCTGAAGCCTAAGGACACTGGTTCGAGGCTTGATTCCCCAGTATCCACATAAGCCAGATGCACAAGGTGGCGCATGCATCTGGAGTTTGTTTGCAGTGGCTTGGAGGCCCTTGTGTGCCCATTCTCTCTCTCTCTCTCTCTCTCTCTCTCTCTCTCTGCCTCTTTGTCTGTCTGCTGCCCTCAAATAAATAAATTAAAATTAAAATAAAAAAGCAGCCAGGCTTGGTGGCAGCACGCCTTTAATCCCAGCACTCGGGAGGCAGAGGTAGGAGGATTGCCGTGAGTGTGAGGCCACCCTGAGACTAAAGAGTGAATTCCAGGTGAGTCTGAACTAGAGTGACACCCTACCTTGAAAAAGCAAAAATAAAATAAAAATAAATAAAATAAAGCTATATGTTCTTACAGAAGGTATCATTGGACTGAACTATGAGTCATCCATCCATTCACTGAATATTTACTGATCACCTGCTGATTTCTTGGCCATATACCAGGTACTGGAAAAAAAAAAAGCAAACAAACAAAGACATGAACCCATCTTTTGATAAAGAGTATGAGATAAAGACTACATAAGTAAGCTACCAGGTGAAATTTAGGGAAATTGCCAGCCATGGAGGGAAGCTTACCTATGACTTAGTTTGGTTTATACTAAAAGTTTCAATATTCAGTGGGTGTGGTGGCGCACACCTTTAATCCCAGCACTCGGGAGGCAGAGGTAGGAGGATTGCTGTGAATTCGAGGTCACCCTGAGACTACATAGTGAATTCCAGGTCAGCCTGAACTACAGTGAGACCCTGCCTCTAAAAAAACCAAAAAAAAAAAAAAAAAAAAAAAAAAAAGCAAGTTTCACTATTCAAGGATGCCAGACTTTATGGCATCTGTCTTTTGAGAAAGACAGATGCACTTAGAAAAATTCACTGTAAAACACATTTTCAAAGCATTTTCTATTTTCATCTGTTTCTTTGATCTCAAAATTGCTCCATTGAGGAGAAAATATGACCTTAAAAATCAGTGTAAAGTTTTTAGGACTAACAAGTTATTAAGAAAACAGCAAATGATTAACATCTGTCGTCCTGAGGGCATTTATGAAAAGTTTTTGTCAATTTCTTTTGTTTGTAGTGTGTGTGGTGCAGTATGATGGTGTGTAGACACATGTGTCCCATGGGCATGCGTGCGCAGGGCAGATGAAGGTGACGGGTGTCCTCCTATATTGCTCTTTTGCATCATCATCTACTTGAGGCAGCGTCTCTCAGTGAACCTGGGGCTCACTGTTTTGTGCCTAGACTGGCTGTCCAGCAAGCCTAAGTGGTCCTCGGTGATCCTCTGTCTCATCACCTCCACAGTGCTGGGGATACAGGTATACCTGGATATGTCTAGTCTGTTCTTTTTCGTTTTGGTTTTCCGAGGTAGGGTCTCACTCTGGCCCAGGCTGACCTGGAATTCACTATGTAGTCTCAGGGTGGCCTCAAAGTCATGTCGATCCTCCTACCTCTGCCTCCCGAGTGCTGGGATTAAAGGCGTGCACCACCATGCCCAGCTTCTATGTCTAGTTTTTTTTTATGTGGGTGCTGGGGATTGAACTCAGGTCCTTATGTTTATACAGCAGGTGCTCTTACCCACTGAGCCATCGCCTTACCCCCTATTTCTTCATGATCTTTTTTTTTTTTTGAGGTAGGGTCTCACTATAGGCCAGGTTGATCTGGAATTTTCTGTTTAGTCTCACATTGGCCTCAAATTCATAGCAGTCTTCTTGCCTCCAAGGTGCTGGCATTGAAGGTGTGTTCCACCATGCCTAACTTTTTAATAACTTCTTAACTAACTTTGGCCTTTATTTGTGTTTGTCTTTTCCTTGGTCATGGGTTTTTCTTGCATTAGGGAGAATATCTTTATATCTGTTTTATATTAGTCCAAATATTTTTAAAAAAATTATTGACAACTTCCATGTATATAAACAATATACCATGATCATAGTTCCCTCTCACCACTCTCCCTTTCCTCCTTCCTGATTTCCCCCTCAGTGAATCTCTTTTTCTTTCCAACCAGTCTCTCTTCTGTTTTGATGCCATCATTTTTTCCTCCTATTATGATGGTCTTGTGTATGTAGTGTCAGGCACTGTGAGGTCATGGATATCCATGCCATTTTGTGTCTGGAGCAGCACGTTGTAAGGAGCCCTACCCTTCTTTGGCTATTAGATTCTTTCCACCACCTCTTGAGCTTTGGAAGGTGTGATAGAGATATTGTAGTGCTGAGCACTCCTCTGTCACTTCTTCTCAACACCATGGTACCTTCTAAGTCATCCCAACGTCACTGCATCTGAAAAGAGAAGGCTCTCTAACCAAAAGTGAGAGTAGCATTAATATAAGGGTATGAACATTAAGAGAAGTGCTCACTGGGCAGTTTGATGAGCATAGTGTATACATTTAGCCAGACAGCAGCAGAGTACACCCCTAGGGCTCATGACTACCCCTATTGTAGGTTTTCAGTATCAGGGATATATTCCCTCCATGGAGTGGGCCTCCAGTCCAATTAGAGGGCAGTTGGTTTCCACCATGACAGATGTGCCACTATTGCACCCATTGGTTCATTTGGCCTGGCTGGTCAAACATAAGGCTTGCAGTGTCCTCTGTTGATTATTGTCACTGGTGATTTCTCTCTCTCCCACTGAGCTGCATGCAGTGTGGCTTTTTCAGCTTTCTGTCAGCTGGTCTACATGGAGGAGGTTTTCAGCTCAGCTCCAGCAGGATTTCTCAGTGACCTTGCAGCCCAAGTATATGGAGTCTTCAGCAATAGGGTCTTTTTTTTTTTTCTTTTTCTTTTTCAAGGTAGGGTCTCACTCTAGCTCAGGCTGACCTGGAAATCACTCTGTAGTCTCTCAGGGTGGCCTCAAACTCATGGCAATCCTCCTACTTCTGCCTCCCAAGTGCTGGGATTAAAGGCATGCGCCACCACACCTAGGGAGCAATAGAGTCTTACCATCTATTCCAGGTGGGAAACCAAGGGCCTCTGCAATGGCCTGTAATGTTGAGATGTTTTTGATGCCTCTTATTCCTTGATAAGTTAGTAGTTATTTATTACATATGGTTTTGCCTTCAGCACTTTTAGTTACTCCAGTCAACCAAGGCCTAAGAATATTAAACAGAAATATCATGAAACGATTTATTCGTAAGCTTTAAACTTCATGATTTTCTTAGAATGTTTAAACTTCGCCCTGTGCTGCTCTGTCTCCTTTATGCACTGTCTCCAGGGTACATATGCCCCCCACCACCCATTAGTCATGTAGTAGCCAACTTGGTTATTAGATCCACTATGGTGGTACCTACGTGCTTGTGATAAATAATCCTTATTTTTGGTGCCGTAATCCTAGCAGTCAGGAGATGAAAGTGAGGGGATAAGAATTTCAAAGTCATCCTCACCTGCAGAGGAAGTTTAAGGGCAGCCTGGACTATGTAACACCCTCTCTCAAAGATGCAAAAACACCGAAAATTAAAAAAAAAAAAAAAACTTCACACAAAAATGTAATTTTTTTTTGAACCCAAGTCTCATATAGCCTAGGCTGTTCTCAAACTCACTATATAATTTATGGTGACCTTGAACTTCTGATCCTCCACCTCCCAAGTGCTGGGATTATTCATGTGTACCTCCGTGTCTGGGTTTAACTCAGGGCTTTGTGTATGATAGCAAACGTTCTTCCCGTTGATTCCAACCCTCAGTCCCCAGATTAATCTTTGTTTTACTCAATAATGGCTCCTAAATTCAAGAATGTGTCTAATATTGAAGAACAGTGATGTTGGGAGTTGAGATGTGCCAAAGAGAAGCCACAAAGTATATCAAGTATTACATGACAAGGAGAAGTGTGAGTCTAGTACAACAAAATATTCTGAAAGACCACATTCATGGTTATTACAGTATAGTTATTGCTCTTTCATTATTATTGCTGTTCTTTTTCTGTGCCTAACTTACAAATCAAGTTTTATCAGAGTATGCATATATAAGAAGAAGCAAAGTGCTCTTGATAGCTTGTGCATTCCACGACTGAAGAGGCTGAGGCAAGAGGATTGCCCAAGAGTTCAAGGATAGCCTGGGCTATATTGTGAGACCTTTTCTAAAAGAAAAAGAGAAAGCCATAAACCATAATTTAATTTTTAAAAGTTCAGTTGAGAACTTTAATGCATCAACCTACAGTAATTTGCTCATGTTCTCATCCTATTATCTGCTTTTTTACCCCTACCCACCAAGCCCCTGTCCCCTAGGACCAAAGTAGCCCTTCCCCTATTTTGCTTTTGTTTCTTTTGCCCTCCTCCATCCTTTGTGTCAAAATGCTGATGGGCTCAGAACCATGCTGGTTTTTTTTGGGGGGGGGTATTGGTAACCACTTGGGGGGGTCATGAATGAACCAGTTAGTTTATGTTGGGGAGTACAATGCCCAAAGTACCCATGTGTACTCTGTGGCTCTTACATTCTTTCTAGTTCCTCTTCTGCAAAGTTCCCTGAGCCTTAGAGGATGTGATAGAAATCTCCTTTAGGGCTGGAGAGATGGCTTAGCCAGTAAGGCATTTGCCCGCAAAGCCAAAGGACCCAGTTCCCTTTCCCAGGACTCCATGTAAACCAGATGAACAAGGTGACACATGCATCTAGGAGTTGGTTTGCAGTGGCTGGAGATCCTGGTGTGCCCATTCTTTCTCAAATAAATGAATAAAAATTATATGTGTGTGTGTGTGTATGAAATCTCCTTTTGTGTTGAGCTTTTAATAATCCCTGATTTTCAACTTTGATGAGTTTGAGTCCCCTCGGTGTCTTCTTTTAAAAGTTTATTTTTGTTTATTTTTATTTATTTATTTGAGAGTGACAGTCAGAGAGAGAAAGAGGCAGATAGATAGAGAGAGAATGGGCGTACCAGGGCCTCCAGCCAGTGCAAACGAACTCCAGATGCATACGCCACCTTGTGCATCTGGCTTTCCTGGGTCCTGGGGAATCGAGCCTTGAACTAGGGTCCTTAGGCTTCACAGTCAAGTGCTTACTGCTAAGCCATCTGTCTGCCCCCCACCCCCTCGGTGTCTTATGCCATAGAGACGGTGCTCTGGCCAGCAGTGAGAACAGTACTCATACTCATCCCTCCAGTTCCTCTGCCGTGTTCTCTGAGCCCTTCTGGTGGAGGAGAGATGACTTGTCCAGGGCTAAGCACTGGACTTTCTCTTCTTGACATTTTGATTCGTCCTGGGTCTTCCTGGTATTTGCTGCCATCTGTAAAAAGAAGGTTCTCTAACCAAAAGTGAGATCACGATTAATCCAAAGGATAAATAAACATATACACTTAAAAGACTTTTTTATGGACAGGGGCTGGAGAGATGGCTTAGCGGTTAAGGTGCTTGCCTGCAGAGCCAAAGGATTCTGGTTCGAGTCCCCAGGACCCATGTAAGCCAGATGCACAAGGGGACACACACATCTGGAGTTCGTTTGCAGCATCTGGAGGCCCTGGCGTGCCCATTCTCTCTCTCTCTCTCTCTCTTTCTCTGTCTGTCTCTCTCCCTGCCTATTTCTGTATCTCTCTCTCAAATAAATAACTAGAAATAAAATATTTATATATAAAAAAGACTTTTTTATGAACATAACATCTCCATTTAGCCAAAGGACAATGGAAGCTTCCCTCTGGGGGTCTATGACCTTCCAAGCCATAGGCTTTTGTCTCAGTTCTCAGTACGAGGCATGATTTTCCTTCCACTGAGAGTCTCATAGCCAGTCAGAGAGCAGTTGATTAACCCCATAACTTATGTGCCACTATTGTGTCCATGGGGACATCTTGCCTGACTTAAGCCATAATTTTCATAGTGTTTTGCGCTTCCCCCAGTTTTAAGCGTCCACCATAGGTCATATATCCTCAATGGTAATGGGGTCTGCTGCAGTATAGTCCTTTACCAGTAATTGTCATACTACACAATATGCTTTCATAGACACTTGAAGTTTGACACCTCATGTTGGTGAAATAAGTTAGATTTTTTTTTTACAAACTGAATTTATGTAAAATGATAACTACCACTTTAAAATTCCAACTTGCTAAGTAATTAGAGTAATATAATGCTCTACTTCTCTTGATGCGTTTTCTTTGGCCTAGTTTGCTATAACATCATGCTATATATAGGTTTGTTATGTGTGTGAGTAGATTCTATCCTAAGTTTTATAGTGGGTAAGCCATCTTGATATTTTGACAGTCTTCCAGAAAGTAGCATCATGACAGCTTTTTATGTTCTATGTTAAATTTTGCTGCCTACAGTTTCAAGAATCATATATATTTAAGCCAAACATGCTTCATATATAAAATAATTGCCTGTATTTCATCTCTGATATGGTTTTTGTCAGGCAATCTGAGTTCACTGGTCTTGTTTCCTGGTATAGGAACATTTTCTGGTCTTCTGTTTTACTTGCATGTGGTGTTTTACACAAAGGCATTTGTAAACTTTGTCCCTCTACCACTTTTTATCACCAGAGAGTGTTTTTAATCACCTTTATGCCACTTCTAGGTTTTATCATCTATTTTTCTTGAAATATTTTCAGTGAAATATTTACTACTCCCTCTTTGGCATTCAGTCATATCCTGGATTCACCGTTTTTCATCTCTAACACGAAATGAAGAGGTCATATTCAGATTGTAGTTAAACTTGTGTTCTTAAAGACTCGGGAGGCTAAAGCTAGTGTCTTGGACAGGCAATGCCAATACTTTACTTGCTCTGCTCTCTATTTGTAGGCTGGGAGAAAGTGAAGTGTGTGTCAGAGTAGGCAAAAGGCAGGGCAGGCTGCCGTCCATGCTGGAAGGGGAGAGGTCTGGCCAGGGCAATGGAACCTACCCAGGGTCATTTAGCCATTGCCTAAAAGTTCTGTTGCTCTCACTTCGTTAGGGAAGAAAAGGACTGTGTTCAGCTTAGGAGGAGAATGTTTTTTTCCCCCAACACTTCTCTTGTAAGAGAAGACTAGAGCAGAACTCCACCTAATCTCTTGATATTTTTTATATTTATGTGGCTTGAGAACTAATTCACATGCCATTCAGTTTATACATTAGAAGTGACAATTCAGTAGGTTTTTTTCTTAGTATATTCACAGAATTGTGAAACCACTATTACCATTAGTTTTAGGACATTTTTTCCATTCCATAAAGGAGCTCTGAACCTCGCTGAGGTACTTTCTACTCTTTCCAAGTCTCTTATTCCCATCCTTAGGTAATTAGCTTATTTTCTCTGTGGATTTGTATATTCTGAATATTTTTTAAAAATTATTTATTTATGGTTTATTTTAGCTTTCTTTAATTTTTATTTATTTATTTGAAAGAGAGAGAGATAGTGTGTGTGTGTGTGTGTGTGTGTCTTGCCACTGCAAACAAATTCCAGATATATACGTCACTTTGAGCATCTGGCTTTATGTGGGTACTGGGGAATCGAACCCAGGCCTTCAGGCTTTGCAAGCAAGCGCCTTTAACTGCTGAGCCATCTCTCCAGCCCTTATTATTTATTTGAAAAATGGGGGTCATGGGTATACCAGGGTCTCTTGCTACTGCAGACACACTGCTTGCATCACTTTATGGGTCTGGCTTTAACATGGTTACTGGGGAATTGAATCGTGGCTCTCAGGCTTTGCAAGCAAGTGCCTGTAACCACTGAGCAATCTCTCCACCCCTGTTTCTACTTCTTGACTATTATGTATGATGATTTTATGAACATTCATGTATGCGATTGTTGTGGCCTAGAATTCCTGGGCACCACTGACCTTTCTACCTCAGCCTGCTGAGTACTGGGACTGCAGGTACCACCCACCATGCCCTGCTTCGAGTTATATGCTTCCCCCAGGCATCTGGAACATTGTCTTTCCTCATCACCTTCCCCACTGAGCAGATTCTTATCCTTTCTGTCAGTCTTTTTCCTTGATCATCTGAATTGAGTTGATTTCTGGTAACTGTGTTTCTGTTCTTGAGGTTTGCTTGACAGTTGTTACATATTTTCACTGTACCATTTGTCACTTGCATTAAATCTGTTTAGTACTGGGAAACAGAATAATAAGCATTTTCCGTTGAAATCAGGTCACGGCAAAGGCATCCATCAGTATCTGACTCCTAGCCCCGTAAGGCTCTGTTTCTCCTCTCGTTTGACTCAGTTTCTCATGTTTCTCTCTACCCTCCTTCTGCCCGTCCTGTCCTTTCTTCTGAATCCTCTCAGCGTGTGTTGTTATCAGAAAATCTTGGAAAGCCAGGCGTGGTGGCGCATGCCTTTAATCCCAGCACTTGGGAGGCAGAGGTAGGAGGATCGCCGTGAGTTCGAGGCCACCCTGAGACTCCATAGTGAATTCCAGGTCAGCCTGGGCTAGAGTGAGACCCTACATCGCAAGTGTTTTGGGACAGGCTGTTCATCCATCTTCTCTCGCTGAAACCTGGCTGCCTCCGGAGGACGGGGCCGTCTTTGCCCACTGTGGCTGCCCCTTCTCCTGTCTCAGCTCTTCCGGGTCTACAGAACAAATTGCCTGCTCCTTTGGCGTGTGTGCTCCATACTTCCCGTCACCTCAACTTTTTATTTTCCTCATTCCTGATCATGACTGATCATGGCTGTGCCCTAGAACTTGTAACTACCAACAACTCTCACCTCTCATTTTGCAATCCAAGGTTACTTCTACCATCCAGTAATGACTATGCTACAAATATCTAACATAACGCCTGACACTACATAGTAGGTCAGCATCATTGCTGTCGCTGTTACTCTGTTTCTGTTGTATCATCAACAGTTTTTGAAAATTGGAAATGCTTCTTACTGATCTTTCTGTCCCTAAAACCTTGTGTAGTTCATGATACATAACTTGCTGTAATGATATATATGGGCCCAGTTTAGAATATTACATTCTTTTTTAAAAAAACCTTTTTTTTGGAGGGGTTTTTGAGGTAGGGTCTCACTCTAGCCCAGGCTGACCTGGAATTCACTATGTAGTCTCAGGGTGGCCTCGAACTCACGGCGATCCTCCTACCTCTGCATCCCGAGTGCTGGGATTAAAAGCGTGTGCCACCACACATGGCTTAAAAAAACATTTTAAAAGTTGTTTTCTCTAGAGGGATAGAGATTTTTTAAATTTATCGCTATTGGGATTCTTTTAGCTTAGCCAAGGTTGATTAACTATGAATTTATGTCTTTTTAGGATTATTATAAAGGAGCAATAAACTTGGGGATTGCTTTTTAGTGAAATGTGTTAGCTTACCTGAAAAATAGTTAATTATCTTTTCTGTGTTGAGAGACTTTTCATAGCAGCTTAAAGGGTAGGTGACGTGTGATAAAACTTTCTCATCCTTCCCCATCAACTAGGTAGCAAAACAAAAGCATTAATGTGACTATTATATATACATACAAGTATGCCGGGTGTGGTGTCGCATGCCATTAATCCCAGCACTCGGGAGGCAGAAGTAGGAGGATCGCTGTGAGTTCAAGGCCACCCTGAGACTACATAGTTAATTCCAGGTCAGCCTGAACTAGAGTGAGACCCTACCTCGAAAAAGAAAAAGTATATACAAGTATATAAAAGTATATCACATATATTTGGATAGAAATATTGGCTTTTCAACTTTAAGATGCTCAAAAAGGTTGGGATTTCAAATTTTAAATTTTTGGATAAGGGATGCTCAACCTGCTGTCTTGCTGAATTTCAGATACGTAGTTTAGAGAGGGTAAATTGCCTACTGCTACATAGCTACTAAGTAGAAACAAAATTCAACTTCACAGTGTCAATGATTGAACTATTATATTAAATTCTCTCAGAGTGCTTTGCTGCCGATGAAATGCAGTCTTGGAGAAATTAATTTACAAAGCATATACTCAGCAGAGTGACACTACATGAGAAAACAGTACAAATGGCCGAATGATACGGGCAGGTGTTAACGCAAGAGAAGTCATTAGTTATGAATGAGCGTGTGAAGATGCTGTGGTTCAGATTATTTATCAGGGGAGCCCACCATACAATCACAGTATTTCATACCTGACACTGGCAATAAGTGCGCTGCGGGACAGCGTCAAGAGCTGATAAGATACGGGTTTAAGGAAGTCCCATTGCACTGCCGTGGGAGTGTAAATTCCTGCGACCACTTTGAAGAGTCATTTGTCACTATGTGAGATTGTGAAGCGTGTGTGTGTGTGTTTTTACACCTTCACAGTTTTGCTGTGAGAGAGACATATTCTAAAGCATTGGACTCCAAATGGGGTCTGGGGCCTCTGGGGTTCCAGAGGTCTTTTCAGGGATCTTGTAAAAAAAAAAAAAAAAGCTTGGCTTTGTCTTTTCTATTTTTCATTTTCTTATGAGTTTAGAGTGGAATTTTCCCGAAGCTCAATATTGACAGATTAACTGCAGACACATAAATGAGAATGCAGCTGCTTTTTATTATGCCAGACACTAAGGAAATTGGCCTTAAGCAAAAATGTCCTATCCTCATTCATTTATTTTGCTTTTGGAAGTATAGCTATTTTTCATAAAATTAATTAAGTCAATATGTAGTGGGCTTATTTAACTGAATTAATATTTTTAAATTTTAAATTTTAATCTATTAAATATTAATGGATATAACTAATATAAATAAAACATTTTGAGGGGTCCTTCAGCAAATTTTAAGTCTAGATTGACACCAAACTGCAAGTAAGTGCTAAACACTTTCTTTTTCTTTCTCTGCTTTCCTTCCTACCCTCTTTTTCTCCTTTCCCTCTTTCTCTTCCTTCCTTCTCTCTCTTCCTTCCTCTCCCTCTCTTCCCACCCTCCCTCCTCCCCTCCACCTTTCTTAACAAAAAAGTTTTTTAGTGGGGCGTGGTGGCGCACACCTTTAATCCCAGCACTTGGGAGGCAGAGGTAGGAGGATTGCCATAAATTCAAGGCCACTCTGAGACACATATTTGCAGGTCAGCCTGGGCTACATCAAGACCCTACCGCAAAAAAAAAAAAAAAAAAATTACCCAAGGCATGCAGTGGGTTGGCATTTCATTATTTACTTTTTGGAGGACTTGGATAATGAAGGGTTAAAAGTTATAGCAGGCTCCCGTGCAACTTGGTGGTAGAGCACTTGCCTAGCATGCGCCTACCTTTGGTTCCGTCCCCAGCAACGCACTCCCCACGTAGGTTAAAGTGATGTACTTGATTATAAAGCAGGAGATTAAATGTCCTAAGCAGGCAGAATCAGATGGCACTCCCGTGCCTCTGAGGACAATAGATTTCCATGTTTAATGAATCTGGTCTTTGGGTTTTCTCATCACTGAAGCTAATATAGGAAGATGATGCAGGTAAGTTTCCTCTTTCACGGAAATGGCAACATATTTCTTAGTACTGGACTCAAGGGGAACATGCCTTGCCACGACAAAGGCTTAGTGTAAATGGTATATTAATGAGGTGGTCAAATACCTTGTGCCTACTTTGGAATTTTACTGTGGTACTCTCTCTCTCTCCCTCTCTCTCACTCTCTCTTTTTTTTCTGGCGTGTGTGTGTATATGTAGAGTATGTGTGTGGTATGGTGTGTGTGCAGCATAGGCCCTGTGCACATGGGTGTGGAAAACATCAGGCATTCTCTTGTGGCTCATTCATGCATTACTTTGAGACAGAGTGTCTTCTCAATTCAGAGCTGCCATCTTTCAGTGAGCCCCAGTGATTCCCAGGTACCCCCTGCCCCCAGCCCCCACTATGGACTGGGTTTAGAGAAATGTGTGGCCATGGGCAGCTTTTTTGGGGGAAGGGGTATTTCGAGGTAGGGTCTCACTCTATGCCAGGCTGACCTGGAATTCACTATGTAGTCTCAGGGTGGCCTTGAAATCATGGTGATCCTCCTACCTCTGCCTCCCAAGTGCTGGGATTAAAGGCGTGCACTACCACGCCTGGCTTAATTTAAATTTAAATTTATTTATTTGAGAAAGAGAGAGAGAGAGAGAGAGAGAGAGAGAGAGAGAGAAAGGGGCAGATAGAGAATGGACGCACCAGGGCCTCCAGCCACTGCAAATGAACTCCAGATGTGTGCGCCATCTTGTACATCGGGCTTACGTGGGTCCTGGGGCATTGAGCCTTGAACCGGGGTCCTTAGGCTTCACAGGCAAGCGCTTATCGCTAAGCCATCTCTCCAGCCCTGGTTCCTGCATTCTAATACTCAACATTCCAGGCATGCTGATGTTACAGGAATCACACTCATGTAAGGAACTGAGTTATCTTATGAGAATGGGAATAGATACCAGTGATAATTTGTAGAATTTGTGTTACTGGCCCTATTTGCATATAGAAGTCTTCAAAGTTGAGGCTCATTTTATTAAACTAATAAAAACAGATATGACACATGATCTTAGCCAAAGGCTGAGCAGCAGCCGAGGCTCATTTTATGTCTCAAACTTATAAGGGATATCTAGCAAAACTTCTCCTTCTCTTTAATCAAACATTACGTTATTAGATCTAACCTGTATTTACTCACCTTTCATAGAATGGTTGGAGACTCAGAAATCAAAAGAAAAATCCATGTTCTTATAAGAAAGTTCATGATCAGTAGAGTGACACTGATTTTCTACCAAAATGTTTATATTTGGCAATTAAAAATATTACAAGTGCTGACCCTAAAATATTGATTTTATTTGTTATCTAAATCACCGGGGGCATGCTTTTGAAGGTTATACCTGCTTCCCAGTCCCTTCCTTGTCTTTAAACTTGGGTGGCCTCAGGTACCCGCAAGGCCCTCAATGGCTTGTGCAGGAAGCACACTTAACTGCTGAGTCATCTCCCCAGTCCTGCCTGTGATACTTCTAATGTTTATGCTACGTAATATCTGTACTTGCACATAAATCTTATTCGATTGCTATCTTTGGGCAAAGTCAATTTTTTTTTTCTAATTTGTACAATTTTAAACTTCAAGAAAGTTTTAGGGGAATTGAATACTTCTCTAATGTCAAGGTTGTATTACTAGGCTAAAAATCTGTCACTGGGGAAAAAAATATCTCTATAAATTCCTTTTGGCAACAGCTTTCTTTTGTCTCTCTTTGTATGCATCGCCCCCTATTTGTCCCCCCCACCCATGCGTATCTCTCTGTGTAATGTCTCTCTGTCTATCTGTGTATGTTGCCTGAAAAACAAGCCAAATAAACTTGAGTACCTGAATGCTACTTCCAATTGTGAGCTATCAAATTGACCTACAACTTTTAAAACCTTATAGCATATTATTGTTAATATAATGCGGAAAGTTTAAATCTGTGCCCTCGTAAAAACGTTAATTTGCTTTCGAACTTGTTACAGATATTACCTTGTGTAAAGCAAACACAATGTTAGGAGTCATAATTGCCTTTTACTATCATTGAAGATTTGAAAGTCTCTTCTGCCTTTAACTTTCATGAATAAAATCTTCAAAACACATTTTAAAAAATATTTTATTTTTATTTATTTGAGAGAGAGAGATACAGAAATAGGCAGGGAGAGAGAAAGACAGAGAGAGAGAGAGAATATGGGTGCGCCAGGGCCTCCAGCCACTGCAAAAAAAAAAAAAAAAAAAAAAAAAACTCTAGATGCATGCGTCCCCTTGTGCATCTGGCTTATGTGGGTACTGGGGAGTTGAACCTAGGTCCTTTGGCTTTGCAGGCAAATGCCTTAACTGCTAAGTCATCTCTCCAGCCCCCAAACACATTTTTTAAATGGGGCTGGAGAGCTGCTCAGTGGGTAATAAGCAGGAGGGCCTGATATCAATCCCCATCACTCATGTAAAAATCCAGGTGTGGCCACACCTGCCTGTAACCTCTGTGCTGAGGTGTGCGTAGGATTGGTGGTGCTCTCCCATCAACCAGTCTAATTGAGAAACAGGGAGCAGAGACTCTGCTCTAGGGAAATAAGGAGGAGGAGTGATCGAGGATATCTAACATCTTTCTCTGGTCTCTGCACATGTGTGTATATGGGGCACACTCATCTGCATGCACACGTGCATGTACCAAGTGCACACACACACACTCACACAAAAATCTTATATTTATTTATTTGACAGAGAGAGAGAGACAGTGTGAGAGAGAGAATGGGCGTGCCAGGGCCTCCAACCACTGCAAACAAACTCCAGATGCATGCATCCCCTTGTGCACCTGGCTAACGTGGGTCCTGGGGAATTGAACCTGGGTCCTTTGTCTTTGCAGGCAAATGCCTTAATCGCTAAGCCATCTCTCCAGCCCCCAAAATCTTTTTACTACTTCAAAATTAGAGCTTCTCAATTGAACCCTTTTTGAAGTCAATTCTGCAGAATTAAAAATAATAGTATCGTACATTGTGGCTCACATCTTTAATCACAGCACTTGGGAGGCTGAGGTAGGAGGATTGACATGAGTTTGAGGCCAGCCTGTGTTACAAAGTGAATTCAGGTCAGTGTGGAGTAGAGTGAGACCCTGCCTCAAAAAAAAATTACCAGCATTAGAAATTATAGGGAATGCACATTGAGCAGTGGAACACAGGATGGCAGTCATACTTTGAAATTAGAATCAAGTGCTCTTGTTACATGCGAATCTTAAAGTGATAGTAGTAACTTGCCTGTTTGAACCGACAGAAGCTGCTGGGTTGTAGTGCACATAGTTTTTTTTTTACTGTTTTAGCAGTCCTTGTGGAACATGCAAGGATTTTTTTTTTTTTTTCTGATATAGCATAGAATTAAATGAAATTATCTTGAGTCTCTTGAAAATACACTGGATAACTTGTTTTTGCTCTATGATAGCTGTCCTGCTTGACATTGTTTCAAAACTCACTTTATATATAGATCATCTCTTATGGTCCACACCCTTTTGTACCCTTGGATCTCTGTAAGTTTGAAAAGTCAGGTGTTCCCACTTTACAGAGGAGGGAGTTGGGGCTAAGAGAGAGTGCAGGGTTATGTTACTGGTGGTGAGTAAGCTTGGGCTCCAGATTATGAACTCAAGTTGCTGAAGGCTTAAACCTCCCTTTTCCGGAACCCCCAACCCAATCTGCCTGTAGTATGCTGCTGACCCAGTCTCCTTGGTTGTGATGGCTTAGGAGAGGGACTGTGTTGCCCTCTCCACAGTCGCCTCTACAGGGTCGTCAGTCACCAAATACTTGAAACTGGATTTTTATTTGTCAGGTAGCACAGTTGCTTTGATTTTGGACATGGAGGTCAGTGGAAAGGGAAGCGCCCCAGCAGATAGTCTGCTTCTCCCCCTAATGTGGCCCGAATTTTTTGTGCTCCTTTTCCTTGCTTGCGTGCCAGTATGGATTCAAGTGACTTGTCTTTCCTCCAGGAGGTCTGCTGCCAGTAAATCATACATTCAATTTCTCTGAAATATTAACTCTCCTATCTTCTTATTTTCTATTTTAAGTGTTAGAGATATGAAATAAAGTATGGTGAACATAGAAAAATGAATCCACATGAATTCCATTTTTCTCTTGCTTTGGATTTATATTATTTTATATTTATTTATTTATTTGACAGAGAGGAAGAGGGAGAGGGGAGGAGAGAGAGAGAGTGGGCACACCAGGGCCTCCAGCCACTGTAAACGAACTCCAGACACATGAGCCCCCTGTGTATCTGGCTAACGTGGGCCCTGGGGAATTGAACCTGGGTCCTTTGGCTTTGCAGGCAAATGCCTTAACCGCTAAGCCATCCCTCCACCCCTGGATTTATATTATTTTGATCACATCTGTTGTTTTGTATTAAAAACATTTGATAGATCGATGGTGGAGTGAATCTCTTTAAGTTTGAAAAGGCCTCTGGGCCCACAAACCAACATAATTACTGTCTGGCAATACAAATGGAAGAACCCTTTTCTAAATTGTTTTGAATATTTAAGCCAAAGGGAGATCTTAGGTTCAGCATTTTCCAGCATGTTTCGTTTGGTTAGGGTTACAGTAACTGCACTGCTTTGGATGAATAACATGATTGTCATTGAGATAATCTTTTTCATAGTATAGAATTTCATTTGCCTCAGGAATTTCCATGGATAAACAGCCAGGCACTTGGCTACATGACATTAACATTTTTTAGTAAATCAGAATTCTTAGATTTTAAAGATATTTGCAAACGTAATAAAACTTTTGTCAAGATATATTATTTCTGAGGTGTGTTTGGAGAAATGTATTTAGACTTTATTCACTTGGTTATTTTTGGCCTTCTCCTTTGAAAACAGTGTATGCTGTTCTCTGTGGGATTTGTTCTTGAGAGCTGTCTCCCCATAATATTCTGTTCTTCTCAAGTACATTTCTCTCCACGAAATCATAAATCTGAATTGTGGGAAGAATATTTCCATAGGAATTCTGTTCTGAGAATCTTCCTTTCAGCTTGTTTTAAGGCACGTGACAATAAATCAGTCGCGCCCACATCAGTACTCTTTACTTAGCAGTTTTAAATGGTGCACATTCTGCCAATATTTTCTAGTCTTTCTTAGCTCAGATTTCTTTCGGAAGGCCATTCACACCAGTCAACACACACTAAACCTTAGTCTTGGAGATGTGGTTTAGTGTGTGAAAGATCGCTGGATCGATCTTAAGGCTGATATAGGAGGAAACCAGGACCCACACCAGAACTGGTTCTGAGTGTACCAGACCGTGCTTCAGGCCTAAGTGTGTCTCCTAGAGGGAGCGTTACTGGCTTGCCAGTATTGTTGGGGTACGGACCTGGCTCTAGAGGCTCATTGGTCAGCCAGTTATTCATTATGGGCTAGGTATACTGGGAGATACCCAGAGGACCAGCACAATACTAAAAAAAAAGAGCAGAGTAGAATAAGTATACTTTATTCCATATAGGATTTTAAAGTGGCTTTTGCAATGTGCCAGGGCAGGGGCAATCTGGGAGACAGCGTGATTTCTTTGTTTTCTGTATGTATTCCAGGAAGCTTCTTCCCCTGTGTCTGGTAACTGGCTGATTTGTTTTAGTAGGCGAGATATTCTTTCTTTTTCTTCCCCTAAAAGGACGGAGGGATGGTCCTTTGGAGGACATCCTCACAGTTGAGACATGAAAGTATTCATCAGTATAGTGAACTTCCTTATACTACTTTGTAGTAGTTTGAATGGGTGTCCCCCCCCCAGTAGATTCAGTTTTTTTAAAAATATTTTATTTTTATTAATTTAACAGAGAAAGAGGGGGAGGGGCGAGAGAGAATGGACACGCCAGGGCTTCCTGCCACTGCAAACGAACTCCACACGTGTGTGCCACCTTGTGCATCTGGCTAACGTGGGTCCTGGGGAATCGAACCTGGGTCCTTTGGCTTTGCAGGCAAAAGCCATAACTGCTAAGTCATCCCTCCAGCCCTAGATTCAGTATCATTAAAGCTTCCTGAATTTCCTGCTGCCTGGCTGGAAGAGGCGTGCCTGTGGGCAGATCCTAGGGTCCATCCCTAAGGTGTGTTTGGGGCGGATCTGGAATTCCAGTTGAGAGATATGCAGGGTGCCTGAGTTCCCCCTGGGGTTCCTGGAGTGTGCTTGCTGATGGGGGTGGGCGGTGGTTGCTCTTCTTTCTTGAGTGGGTCTGTGTAAAGGGGGCCAGCTGCTTCTGTCATTGTGGAACTTCCCCTGTGCTGCAGTCAGCTTCGCATTGCTGGTAGAAATCACCCAACCAGGAGCAGCTTGTGGGAAAAAAGAGGTTTATTTTGGCTTACAGGCTTGAGGGGGAAGATCCATGATGGCAGAGAAAACGATGGCATGAGCAGAGGGTGGACACCACCCCCTGGCCCACATAAGGTGGACAATAGCACAGGAGAGTGTGCCAAACACTGGCATGGGGAAACTGGCTATAACACCCATAAGCCTGCCCCCAACAATACACCACCTACAGGAGGCGTTAATTCCCAAATCTCCATCAGCTGGGGACCTAGCATTCAGAACCCCTAAGTTTATGGGGGACACCTTAATCAAACCACCACACCCTGGATCTGTAAACTTTGAATAAATCCCATTCCTTCCATAAAGTGTGTCTGGTTTGGAGATTCATCTCAGCAATTGCAGCTGACTACAACCCACTTAAATCTGGTTTCTTAATTTGTATGCTAGAAGGATAGTTAATTTTCTTAGCTGTGATTTCCTTTCTGCATGTCAATAGCTTTCACTGTTAGAGAAACTAATCGTGACCAAACCTGTCCTTGGAAGTGAGGGGTGATTGTGCTCTGTGAGCCATTGTGTTCAGGGCAACCAGGGTCTCTACAAACAAGTGACAGGAGATTCTGTTTTACTTTTTTTTGTTTGTGTAGAGAATGAATTCTTAAAGATTCCAGTTTTAAACAGCATCTCTTTGGTTGGAGGTAGAATACTACTCTTTTTGTCTTAAGTGGACAGAGAAGAGGTAAACAATTAAACACGTAATTTTCTGTGACTGAGACATTCTTAATTCTCCAGATTAGTTTTAATTGACAAATTCCTGTGAAAGATTGAAAATTTGAGTATGTAGTGTACATTATATAAAAGTATGAATCAGTGGGAGTTAAATAAGGACTATTAGCATTTGGAGATAGTGATATTTGCCTCCAGGTTTGAAGCAGGAGCATTATTGGAATAACTTGATAAAAAATACAATGGGACTAGAGAGATGGCTTAGTGGTTAAGTGCTTGCCTGTGAGGCCTAAGGACCCTGGTTCGAGGCTCCATTCCCCAGGACCCATGTAAGCCAGATGTACAAGGTAGCGCATGCATCTGGAGTTTGTTTGCAGTGGTTGGAGGCCCTGGTGCCCCCATTCTCTCTTTCTCTCTCTGCCTCTTTCTCTCTCTGTCTGTCACTCTCAAATAAATAAATAAAAATTAAAAAAAAAAAAAAGAAATGCAATGTATTGTAAGGGTCTGAGAATTGCTGAAGAAAGACCCTGGACTCAAATAGCATGTAAAAACAAAGAGCATTTATTCTGCAGAATTAGCCAGCATGTGGCTAGTCAACCATTTATATAAAACGGCGACCCTGAGAGGAGCACACAGGCCCCTTTTAAGCACAGCTAGGGGAATTTTAGGAGGGTTAGGTCATCGTCAAATGTCATTGGCTAAGCAAGCAGCAGTTACATTTGTACACCTTTGATTGGCTATGGCCTAGACTTTACCATCCTTGGGCATGTTTAGATATGTTTTAGAGACTTTGCAGGAACTGACTCAGGCCCCTGGGTGGCTCTCTTCCCTGGACACATGTCAGGGTCGCTGTTGATTTTTCCCAGAAGTCTTGCCTGCCTCTCTGGGAAACTGAAACTTAGGCCTAGCTGTAAACTGGAGCACATTTGATCCTCTCATTCCCCCCTTGAGATAGGTTCCATCTCAAATCCTTGAGAGGGGTCTAGGGGTCCATATTGGGACTTTAATACCATAAGCTGAATGGTAGATTCATGTTCTTTGACAAACCTTATGAGAGTGTTGAGGATATAGGGCCACAGAGGAGGGTGAGTAGCAGCAGCATCAGGGGCCCTGTCACCGCTGAAAGGAGGGTAGTGAGCCAAGGGGACCAATTCAAAAAGGATTCATACCAGTTTTCAGATTTTTGCCTCTCTTTTTCTCTATTTTGTAATCTTTTCCTTATTAGAGACATTGATTTTTTGATGATTCCGGAATGGTTAGCATAAACACAGCATTTTCTCCTAGGGCTAGACATAGTCTGCCTTGTTGGAGGAATAGGAGGAGGTCTAGTCCACACCTGTTCTGAAGGGTAACTTTGGCTAGTGAAGATAAGGAAGTCTCAAGATGTGAGACTGACTTTTCTAGCTTGAATAGATCAGCATCTATTGCTAGGCTTAGGGCCGTGTTATTTTTGTCTTGGAGAACTAGGGCCGAGGTGCCCATTTCGGTGGCCCCGGCAACTCTGAGTCCTATCAGGGTGGGGACTAGGACTGCAGTGACTGCCCCCCATTTTGATCTTCTGGCCAGGAGAGGGGAGAGTTGAGTTTCCATGTCCTCATCTGAATAATAAAGGTTCTTAGGAGTTAGCTGGACCAGCACACAGATCCATCGCTGTGGTTGACAGTTAAAGTATGAATACAAGGAGTCAACCCAGTAGAGCAGGCCCACCAGGCGTCATCTGGAGGGATGAGGTACACCTCCTGTTTTTTGGGTGGTGTGGCATAGGTGTCTATGAGTATGGGGGACAGGTTTTTGTCCCCCTGTAATGCAGAGTCCATTCCCATCAACCAGTTCCAAAGTTAACCTCCCGACGCCCAGGTGGTACCAGCAACAGGCCCCATTATCCTCAGAGGTGGTATAATTCCCAAGGATGGTTATTCCCTTATAATAGGGGGGCCTTGTATCTAAGCAGAACCAGCAGTCATCAGTGAGCTCAGGCCTAGAGTTATTTATCACTTGATAGGTGGTCTGGAGTAAGTCTCAAGGTCCGGATCGGGGTTGGGGCTCCTGACTTGGGGCAGGACTCCTGGATGGGATATAAGTCACCCTAGGCTTATTTGTTAGATTGGGCCTTTCAGTAGGCAAGGCCTTCTGCTCCTGTGGTGACATTTTAATGGGTGGCAGGACCAGGTTGGGGCCTAGTGGTACTTCAGGTCTGAATTTTGTCTTTTGAGTTAGGAGCTGAATAGTGAATAATATCCCCAAATCATTATTTGGTTTATAGAGCCGTAGTCCCCATGTGTTTCTTACTCCCCAGTTGGTGGCTTTTTTTACCTTTTGGGGTAAACTTATAGTGATTGGATTACAGGTACTAAAAGCAAATGGTCCACTGAGACCGTTTGAGTAGAGTTTAGACTGCAGTCCATATCCCCATACTGCTGAGTCTGACCCTGGGCTCCATTTAACTATAATGAGGTCATCCTTAACTGGGGGGCCCCAAGAGATTGTTCCCATTGACTTGCAGCCCCAGCTTGCACCAAAGAACGATCCCCCCCCCCGCCCACATTTGGTTTTTTGAGACTTGGATCTCTTGTCTCCTGGGCAGACATAGAAGGGGGTGTGTCACACCATGTTGTCCCCACTTGGGTGGTAGCAATTTTGAAGTTCAGCATAGGTATCCCAATCCCCTTCAGTCAATGTGCACAAGTCAAATGTTATGTCGGGGAACCAAGTTCCAAGATGGGCTGAGTGGGACGTGGAATTAATAATTGTCCCAGTAGCCGTGTTAGTAACCACCCATGTGAGGTTATGTGGCTCATGAGGGTTAGGTCCAGTGAGGGCCAAACCCATAGCAGAGATCAAGATCAGGATTTGTAAAGTCTTAGCTTCAGTGGGTCCAGTGGGTGGGGCTGAATCTCCATCCTTCTGGAGTCGAGTCGTCAGGAGGCCTCTCCTGTCAGTGTTGCAACTGTTGAGTGGTCTCTCGTCTCTCAGGTGTGACGTGGGAGTGATGTATCCAGGTTCTGACTCCGTCAAACTTCACGGCTGTGGGCATGGTCAAGATTACCATGTGAGAGCCTTTCCAGCATGGCTCAAGAGTCTTGTGATTGTGTCTCTTAATCCAGACTTCATCACCTGGTTCAAAGCAATGGGGGCTGTGGGAGAGCTGACTCATAGATTTGGCGTCTATCTGGCCAAATCTGTATTTGGAATTTATGGAGAGCTTGTAGGGATTCCAGGAATTTTTGATGGCCAAATTCTGCAAGGATCTCAGGTTGAAGGTTAGGCAGAAGGGGAGGGGGCCTTCAATATAGTATCTCAAAGGGAGTTATGCCTAGGGTATAGGGGGTGTTTTTAGCCTTATACAGGGCATAAGGAAGGAGGGCTATCCAGTCATCACCAGTTTCTAGGGTTAATTTAGTTAAGGTCTCCTTTAAGGTCCGATTTATTCTCTCTACCTGGTCTGCACTCTGGGGATGGTAGGCACAATGAAGTTTCCAATCTGTCCCCACAATCTTAACAAGAGACTGTGTTACCTGAGATATGAAGGCAGGTCTGTTATCAGATCCCAACAATGAAGGCAGCCTATACCTGGGAATAATTTTTTCTAGCAGCTTCTTAGCCACTATGGTGGTGGTCTCTTTCTTGGTGGGGAATGCCTCCACCCAGCCTGAAAAGGTGTCTACAAGAACTAAAAGGTGCTTGTATCCATATAAACCTGGTTTAAAGCTGGGCATGGTGGCACACGCCTTTAATCCCAGCACTGGGGAGGCATAGGTAGGAGGATCACTGTGAGTTCAGGGGCCACGCTGAGACTATATAGTGAATTCCAGGTCAGCCTGAGCTACAGTGAGACCCTACCTTGAAAAACCAAAATAAATAAATAAATAAATAAATAAATAAATAAATAAATAAATTAAAAAAAATAAAAATAAACCCGGTTTGACTTTGGAGTAATCTATTTTCCAGTTTGCGCCTGGTCTCTGCCCACACAGCCGGTTTCCCAGGGCCTTTTGTTGTACAGTCAAGGGATTTACTGTCTACAGGTAGGGAAGTGGGGAATGCTCTCATTCACTAAGGGCCCTAGGTGAAAAATTTTGTAGTTAGCATTTCTCAGCAGCTCCTTAAGTTTCCTAAGACCCAGATGGGTGTTTTGATAAATCTGATGAATGAGCTGTTTAGCAAATTCTGAAGGGAGAATTGTTTGGCCCTCAGCTGTATGGAGCCATCCTTCTTTTCGAAAGAGTCCTTGGCATTTGGTTAGGACCTCCTTATCTTTTGAGCTGTAATTGGGGGTCAGGGGGAGCCCTAGTGGAACCATAGCCACCAAGGACGTGGCTGTGGAGTCTAGTGCAGCCTCTTTTGTGGCTTTATTGGCCAGTCTGTTCCCTTTTGCTCTTTTATCTTCCCCCTTTTGATGGCCTGGGCAGTGGACGATGGCTATCTTGAGGGGTAGCCATATTGCCTCTAATAGGGCTAGGATCTCATCTTTATTTTTGATGGTTTTTCCTTCCACTGTGAGTAGCCCCTTTTCTTATAGATGAGCCCATGGACATGAGCCATGGCAAAGGAATATTGGCTGTCCGTGAAGATGTTTGCAATTTTGTCTTTGGCTGTTTTAAGGCCCACATACCTGGCTTCATCTTGCATGTAACTGCTCCCATCCGTGAAGCAGTCCACCTCTGCATTCGGCCAGGGGATGTCTGTCAGGTCCGGCCTCACTGTTTTGGACTTGGTTCAACACTATTGAGCAGTCATGTGTAATGTCCTGGTCTGGGTCTGGCAGTAAAGTGGCTGGATTGAGGGCTGGGATAGGGTGGTATCGGATGCGGGGCGGGTTCAGAAACAGAGACTGGTAACGTTCCAGTTGGTTATTAGAGATCCATCGATCTGGGGGATTCTTGAGAATCCCTTTGATGGCATGTGGGGTAATTATGATCAATTCCTGTCCCATAGTCATCTTACCTGCCTCCTTAACCAGCAACGCAGTGGCCGCCATAATGTGCAGGCAGGCTGGCCATCCTTGCTTCACTGGGTCCAGCTTTTTGGATAGATAGGCTACTGATCTTTTTTTTAAGGGCCTAGAGTTTGAGTTAGTACCCCCTTAGCTGTGCCTTTGTTTTCATCCATGTGGCGATTGTCCCATGGTTTCGCACAAGAAAGTCGAAAAGGATGAACAGGACACAAACACCGAAACAAGCCTCCTGGGGAGTGAAATAGAAACCAAAACAATGTTGACGGTGGCCTATCTTGTAAACAGGCTCCGCCAGATGGGCGCAACCCATCAGTGTCTATCAAAACCAGAGTCAGGGTGGAGTTCTCTGGCTCCAACACACGGGGGTCTGGACCGTCCTCAGAACCCCCTGGCCCGGAGGTAATAATTGGTGCGTCCGCCTGACATTCGTGGGCCTCTAGTCTGTGTCCAGATACCAGATCTACAGGAAAAACAAGGAACAGAGCAGAACAAAGACACACAGTACAGAGAGGTGCCCAACTCACCTATTGGCGGAGAACCAATTGCTCCCCTAGAAATGATCCACTATCGAGTGTGTGTGTGTGTGTGTGGGGGGGGGTATCCAGCGATCCCAGGACGAGCCCCCAAATGTAAGCTTCTGAGAGTTGCTGAAGAAAGACCCCGGACTCAAATAGTATGTAAAAACAAAGAGAGGTTATTCTGCAGAATCAGCCAGCATGCGGGGGTCAACCATTCATACAAAATGGCGACCCTGAGAGGAGCACGTAGGCCCCTTTTAAGCGCAGCTAGGGGAATTTTAGGAGGGTTTGGTCATTGTCTAATGTGATTGGCTAAGCAAGCAGCAGTTACATTTGTACACCTTTGATTGGCTGTGGACCAGATTTTACCATCCTTGGACATGTTTAGACATGTTTTAGAGACTTTGCAGGAACTGACTCAGGCCCCTGGGTGGCTATCTTCCCTGTCCACATGTCAGGGTCGCTGTTGATTAACAGCCCTTTGTTCGTGGTTTTTCCCAGAAGTCTTGCCTGCTTCTCTGGGAAACTGAAACTTAGACCTAGCTGTAAACTGGAGTAAATTTGATCCTCTCAGTATGTTTTTTTAGATTTCTGTATATGTGTTCAGAATTGTATATAAATTGAAATGTCTGTGTATTGATTTTCAACACTTCAACAGTAAAGTCTCAATTATGAGATAAATTCTAGTTCTGGATGAATTCTTGACAGTCTTGGGACAGTCCCTGTCCAGAAGGATGTTCCTGCAGTTTGAAAACCCTATGTTCATCACGTTGCCTCGGAGACTACCACACTTTTCCTTATACTTTGCATAGCTCTCGTTATCTTCAACCTTAATTTTATTTAGCTAAATTTTTTTTTTCAAGGTAGTGTCTCACTCTAGCTCATGCCGACCTGGAAATCACTATGTCATCTCAGGGTGGCCTTGACCTCATGGCGATCCTCCTACCTCTGCCTCTCAAGTGCTGGGATTAAAGGCGTGCACCACCATGCCCAGCTATTTAGTTAGTTTTAATTTACTTAATTTTATTTAATTAATTAATACTTCTTGGCTGCACAAGAGATACAGAACCAAATAATTTGGGAACCTCCTTTGCAGTGTTTGATGCATTCACACCATGCTTGGCTTAACTCACCTGTGAAGTGCTCCATCCACACGTAGTTACTGGGAGCTGTGCATTTCCCAGGCATTTCACCTGACTCTTGAAAGAGTGGAATCTTCACAGCTAGATCAAAGCTGCCCTTCACTAGCTTCCATTCAGTGTTTCTTGTTTTAGCACCAAGGTGTACCTAAATAAGTTCTTTTTTCTAATGGACTGCTAGTTATTTCTGTTTTTGTTTGGAGGTCTGCATTTCCCATTGCTGTTTTTAAGAAATATGGTTTTGTTTTTCATTTGGAAATATTTTTTTTAAATATTTGAGAGGGAGAAAGACAGAGAGAGAGAGACAGAGAGAGAGAGAGAGAGAGAATGGATACACCAGGGCCTCCAGTCACTGCAAACAAACTCCAGACGCATGCACCCCTTTGTGCATATGACTTACGTGGATCCTGGGGAATCAAACCGAGGTCCTTTGGCTTTGCAGGCAAATGCCTTTGCTGCAAAGCCATCTCTCCAGCCCCTGGAATATTTTTGAGAGACAAGAATGTTTGCATAAAATGTCTGGAGGCCGTGCATCTGATACCTCCTTTCCTCTCTGCCCGCTGTACAGGAGACCCTTGCCCAGTGCAAGTGCTCTAAACCTTGCTCTGCGAGAAAAGTAGGAACCTCTGGTTGTTCTAATCAAGCACACCACCCCCCCTTTTTTTTTTACCCTGAGATTCAGTTAGCTTTTTTTTTTAACTTGAGAATTAAAATCTGTTTATTATTTGTTTATAATGACTGTGAATATTTAAATAGCCCGTAGTATTAAATTTCTGTCACATGGCAAATAGCAACTAAATTATTCGATTACTCTGGATCATCTTGTTCACCATAATTCTGGGTTGGTGTGTGGTGGCTTCTGGTTTGGGATCTTTGGGAGGAAGATGGAGGCTGTAGGTACTACTGGCTTATGTTAATCACTGATGTTCTTAGGTGTCTTGATTCTGTTAATTATTTTTATAAAACAGCAAAAAACTTTGAATAATTGAGGGAAGTTTTATTTCCAGGCACCAGAAATGACCTCCTGATAAACTGCTGGAGGAATAGGAAATGAGGGGAAATGTGAGGGGAACATTGGGGAAGACAACCCGGGGGCTCATGAGAGGGGAATATCAGGATTGGTTGCTCTTCCCAGATTGGCTTCATACTAGGTACAACAGGTATCTTTTGGCAAATTGGGATTACTTTTATTTAGAGTCTGATGGTAGCCCTAATGGTTTCTCTCGTTTCCCCTATAACACTTTTAATGTAAGTCAGGTCACAGAACCATTTTTTTTTTACACTTTATTCATATTTTGAGTTTGTTATAGACATGGATGCAGAGGCCAGAGTTAGAGAGATGGTCAAGATCTGCTCTCTTATTTGGTCTTTCCTTTTGGGGAAAGAGAAGTGAAGAGGACTAAAAATTGTATTATAGCTGTCATTTTTTAAGCATTTTCATGTGTTTTTAATTCTCCATTGAATCTTGAGTGTCCCTAAGAATAAGTGTTTGTGACCTCGGTTTTTCTTACGTAATCTTGCAGGACTTATTGGTCTTTTTTTTTTCTGGCTTAAGTCATCCTCCCTTGTTGCAAATGTGTGTTCTATTTCATTTAAAAATATTTGTCTTATCATTTTTGTTGTTTTTTTTTTAAGTCTAACTTTCCTTGGTTTTCTACTATTTTAAAAGATATTTTATTTATTTATTCACTTGAGAAAGAGAGAGAGAGAAAAAAAAAAAATGGTTACACCAGGGCCTCCAGTCACTGCATTCAAACTGCAGATGCACCTTGTGTGTCTGGTGTTATGTGGGTACTGGGAAATCACATATGGGTTCTTAGGCTTCCCAGGCAAGCACCTAAACTGCTGAACCATCTCTCCAGCCCAGTTTTCTACTAGTTTTAAATTTCAGTGTTGCTCCTAGGTTTTGTTTTTGAAATACTGGGTTTTAAAAGCCAAGGTTCAAATTTGTAATCCTTCTGCCTCTGCCTCTTGGGTCCTGTAATTGTAAGTGTAGACTACCCTGGAGTATAGCTCACTTATTTTCAGTTTTTCTTCTTTTACGTGATTTATTTGGTGTGCTGTATGCACAGAGTGAATGTGATGTCTGTGTGGTATGTGTGTGTGTGGTATATGCACGTGTTTCCAGATGTGCTCAAGCTACAGGAGAATGTAAGTGCCCTCTATCACTCATCATGTGTCTCCTTCCTTCCTTCCTTCCTTCCTTCCTTCCTTCCTTCCTTCCTTCCTTCCTTCCTTCTTCCCTCTCTCCCTCCCTCCCTTTCCCCCTCCCTCCCTTCTTTCATTTTTTTAAAATTTTATTTTTATTTTTATGTATTTATTTGAGAACAACAGACAGAGAGAGAAAGAGGCAGAGAGAGAGAGACAGAGAGAGAGAGAGAAAAAATGGGTGCTCCAGGGCCTCCAGCTACTACAAACGAACTCCAGACGCCTGTGCCCCCTTGTACATCTGGCTAACATGGGTCCTGGGGAATCGAGCCTTGAACTGGGGTCCGTAGGCTTCACAGGCAAGCGCTTAACTGCTAAGCCATCTCTCCAGCACCCCTTCTTTCATTTTTTAAAAAATTTATTTATTTGAGAGTGACAGAGAGAAGGAGGGAGGGAGAGAGAGAGAGAGAGAGTGAGAGAGAGAGAGAGAGAGTGAGTATGGGCGCGCCAGAGTTTCCAGTCTCTGTAAACGAACTCCAGATGTGTGCGCCCCCTTGTGCATCTGGCTAACGTGGGTCCTGGGGAATCGAGCCTCGAACTGGGGTCCTTAGGCTTCACAGGCAAGCGCTTAACCGCTAAGCCATCTCTCCAGCCCTCATTTTTTTATTTAGAGAGAATTGGTGTGCCAGGGCCTCAGCCACTGCAATCAAACTTGAGATGCTTTTGCAACCTGGGCATGTGTGACCTTGCGCTTGCTCACCTTTTGTGTGTCTAGATCTGGAGAGTTGAACATGGATCCTTAGGCTTTTCAGGCAAGTGCCTTAACTACTATGTCATCTTTCCAGCCTGGAGCTGCCATTTTTTTAGTCAGTGAGCCTCAGTGATTCTTCAGTTTCTGCCCTCCATGTACTGGGGTTACAGGCCTGTGTGGCCATGCCCAGCTTTCTACATGGGTGCTGGGGAGCTGAACTTGGGCAGTCTCAGGCCCTCTCGCTTGCATGCTAAACACATGCAGTGCTCTCTCATCAACCCTGTATGAATATTTAAATCTGTAAATATGTCTCCATGATTTTAGTTTTATTTCATAAGTTGGGTATTTTTTTAAGTTGTGTGTTTTTCCTATTATTTAGTTCAAATATATTTTCTAATCTCCAGTGTACTCCTTTGTTCTGTAAACTTACATTTTCATGTGTGTGAGACTTTATTGAGCATAAAATAATTCTAATTCTTCCTTGTTAGAAAAAAATTATCTGTATAATTTATTCTCTAGCATTTTTGAGATTTCCTTTGTGTCGTGTTTTGCATGGGTACTTTTCTTTAAGTCTATTTACTTATTTATTTGAGAGGGAGGGAGGGAGAGAAAGAGAGAAAGAGAAGAGAACGGGCATGTCAGGGCCTCTAGCCACTGCAAATGAACCCAGACACATGTGCCACCCTGTGCATCTGGGTTATGTGGGTACTGGGGAATGGAACCTGGGTCTTTTGGGTTTGCAGGTAAGTGCCTTAACCACTAAGCCATCTTTCCAGCCCTTGCATGGGTACTTTTAATTAGTGGCAGTAGGTGCTTGAAAAAGATGTATGAATTCATGTAAGAGGCACAAGCAAATCATAGAGCTATTTTATCCTTACCTGCTTGATGGATACATTTCTATAAGAGAATTTATAACATCTTTCTATTGTAATATCTAACTGCTACATGGTGCTTTTCTGGTTTCCAGACCCTGTTTTAAGGTCCTCCTATGTCTTAACTTATTATATATTGGTCACTTTTTTTCCCTTGTAGGTCTGTGACTTGTTCTTTATATATTTTGAGATGGATGTATTTATTATGAGGTACATAACAGCTGGTGACTGGAGCCTTTTATCATTTCAGTTTGACCTTCTTTATCTCTAGTAATTCATTTAACTTTTCCTGATATTGATATGGCCACACAGGCTTGTTTTCCCTAATGCTTGCCTGACATATCCTTCTCATCCCATTTTGTATGTCTTTTTACTTGAAGAGGATGTCATAAACAATCCATGGGTGGATAGAACTTTTATCCAGTTGTATTTATAAGTGACAGTGTAGTGTGATGGTGACTAGCAAAGCCTTAAGGCTAAGTGGCGTGGCCATGGCTTGTTGTCTGGATGTTGATGTTTGGAAGCCATCATTTCACAGTTGAGGGTGAGAAGCATCTTACCCCCCGCCTTTTTTCTTTTCTTACTTAGACATAACTTCTCCCCAGGTTTTGTACCCCTCTCTTCATCTCTTTCCTTCCAGGGGTGAGATACTTGATATAGTCAGGTCCTGATTTTATGTAGGATCCTGTTTTTCTCTTTCAGAATCACCTGTCATATTTACTTCATGGTCTACATCTTTAGTTAATTTGTACCATAACATCTACCTTTTATCTCTTAAAATACGGTGAAGAATTTCTAAAGCATACTGGAATATTTCTAAAGTGAACATGATGAGATGTTTCATCTTACAGGGTGATTTCAAGCTTAGTACAGGATGGAGATGTGCAGAATATTGTGCTGTGCCTGGAATATCAGTAGACTTAGCATTATTTGTTCTTCATTGTCCTGGACTTTGTTAAGCATTTTGACTATCACTGTTTTGGGCTACCTTGAAGCTGTCCATGGTCTTGTCTGTGTTAGTAATTATTTCTTTGAAAAAAAATTTTTTTTTTAGTATTTACATTTATTTATTTGGAGAGAGAGAGAGGTGGTGGGAACAGAGGGAAAGAAAAAGAAGAGCGAGAAAGAAAGAAATAGAGAGAGGAGAGAAAGGGCATGCTAGGGCCTTTTGGCACTATAGACCAGCTCCAGATGCTTGTGATACTTTGTATGTCTGGCTTTACATGAGTAGTGAGAAATTGAACCTGGGCTGTCAGGCTTTGCAAAGCAAGTCCCTTTAATCATCTAGCCATTTCTCCAGCCATGTGTTGGTCATTATTAATGTTCATCAGATTTATTATTTAATTTTTTAAATTCAGATTTTTTAAAAAAATGTACACTTTTGGGCTGGAGAGATGGCTTTGTGGTTAAGGCGCTTGCCTGTGAAGCCTAAGGACACATGTTCAATCTCCCTCCAGATCCCATATAAGCCAGACTCATAAAGGTGAGGCAATTGCAAGGTTGCACATGCCCACTAGATGGTGCTGGTGTCTGGAGTTCAGTGGTCGAGGCCCTGGCACATCAATTCTCCCCTGCCCCCCCACAAATTAAAAAAATAAATTAAAAAATAAAAAATGTATACTTTTTTGTTTATGCCCATAGATCAGTGCAGCTCACAGTTTTGGTCAGAGAAGCTTTTTTTTTTTTTTTTTAACAGTGTGAGTTACTATAGAGATGTCATAACTGTTCAAAGTGCTAAGAGTAAGTGACTGTTGAGTTTTTATCCCTGAATGGAGCATTGACAGCACCCCCTTTAACTTCCAGGGAACACTGTGGAATGGGAGGGGGTGGAAAGAATATAAGATCTAGGGGAGAAAGAGGAGTGTTAGGGAGTGCTGTCTTCCGGACTTGGCTTGGGCACTGCACTCATGAATGAATAGCTGCTATGGTTCCCTGCACAAGAATTGGGTCTGTCCATCAATATTCATCATAGGTGGGAGAGGTCCTCAGAAAGCCCCACACTTTCCTCACGAGCTATTGGCACTTAATAGTTGCTGGAGGAAAGACAGACATTTTCTTCAGTGTGTGGTCCTACTCATGGTTCAGTAAATAACTCCCATGCTAATGCAAATAACTGTAATTAAATTAATTAGCCCCACCAAAAGATATGAAAGTTGAAAGGTGCTAATTGGGAAGGGTAAGGTGTTCATGGTTCACCTTGAGTGGGGGTGGGGTGAGAGGATAATGGGGATGAATCTCATACTAATACATTATACGCATGTATGAAATTACAATTTAAAAATTTCATACCTTTTTATTACTCGAGTGATTTGAGAAAGACAATTTATAAAAAGTATGTATAATTAAGCTGTAGGATAATTTAAGCCATTCATTGTTTGGTGGCCATTCATTTTTATATCTGAAGAGGACAGAATACAATTTGAAGATCTCTAATGTGAAGATTGAAAATCCAAAATACTCTAAAATCTGGAGCCCTTTGAATGCAGCATGGTGCCGTTGGTGGATAGTTCCAATCCTGATCTTACATGTAGGGTGCAGTCAAAGTATAGGTGTGTACATTTCCTGGACCAACTTTCAAAGACTGGTCATAACTGTCTGTGTTAAAATAATAGCATACTATTTTTCATCAGATTTGTTGATGGTGTAAATAATATTAGTAAATGTTAACATTCATGTATCTTAAGGTTATAACATTTGTCACAATGTGATTTTTTTTTTGATTCAAGTGAAAACAGGTGTGTGCAACTGTTTTGAATATTGGTTTATAAACATTGATATTCTTAATCAAAAACTATAGGTGTATAAATATATTTAATAAAATTACCCCAGGCTATATGCACAAAGGGTACATGAAATGTAAATGAATTTTATGTTTGAAATTGGTTTCTATCTCTGAAATATCTATGCAAATATTGCAAAACCATAAAAATTCCAAGTTTCTAAACAGTCTGGTCCCGAGTGTTTCAGATGCGGGATGCCCACCCAGTCTGTGTTTTCAACCTGTAGTTGTATTGGATTTTGAATTTTATATGAAAAGAGTAATGTCTGTGTCTCTCTGAAGAGAAGTTTTCTTTTATCTCTATGGTTATACAGAACCTCAATATTCTTTTTTTTTTTTTTTGACATTCTGAGTATTGAACTTACCTAGGATTTCACATATGCTAGGCATGTGCATTATCATGGGGCTATACAATTAGCCCCCAAATGTGAATATTCTTTTTTTTTTGTTTGTTTGTTTTGTTTTTGGTTTTTTGAGGTAGGTTCTCACTGTAGCTCAGGCTGACCTGGAATTCACTATGGAGTCTCAGGGTGGCCTTGAACTCACAGCGATCCTCCTACCTCTGCCTCTGGAGTGCTGAGATTAAAGGCGTGCGCCACCACACCTGTCGAATATTCTTGACAGACAGCTGAACTGCACACTACAAAATGGTTAAAATGTTATATTTATGTGGGTATGTTCCTTTATTGTGAGACTTTTCCTTGGAAAGCAGAAATAGATGTTTATTCACCCTGGAAAGAGACGGCACTGACAGTCCAAACAGGGTACTCCACTCAAGCCCAGCCTGGTGAACCAGTGGGTTTATTGGGGCCACTTATTTGGATTATGAGTGGCTCACAGGCAGCTACAATACCAGGAAGTCCCCTGAGGTGTCTCTTAAGTCATGGTGACTGGAATCTTGGGGAGGGGACGGGCCTTTTGAAGATCTCAGAGGTCTCAAGATCCTGTCCCCTTCCTTCACGAGGGGATGTTCAGAGGCTGGATCTCTCGAAGGTCTCGTGTGCATCTTCATACATAGATGCTCTGCTGCAAGATGACAATGATCACGTCAAACCTGGTTGAAATTGCTGCACCATCCAACTGAAGTTACTCATGCAATGACATCAAAATAAAAGAGAGACTGATTGAGATGGGGAGGGGATATGATGGAGAATGGAGTTTCAAAAGGGAAAGTTGGGGGAGGGAAGGTATTACCATGGGATTTTTTTTTTATAATCATGGAAGTTGTTAATAAAAATTTAAAAAGAAAAAAAAAAGAAGTTACTCATGTAAATATCTTAGATGGAAGATGAAAGAGGGTGCTCATTCGTGTAAAAATCCACAATCTTGAGTCGGGCGTGGCGGCGCACACCTTTAATCCCAGCACTTGGTAGGCAGAGGTAGGAGGATCGCCATGAGTTCAAGGCCAACCTGAGACTACATAGTGAAGTCCAGGTCAGCCTGTGCTAGAGTGAGACCCTACCTCGAAAAGCAAAAACAAAAACAACAACAACAAAAAAAACCAAACAAAATGCACAATCTACTTTTTAATTTTTCGGTGTGTGTATGTGGCCACGCCTACGCCACAGTACACGTATGGAGGTCAGAGGACTGCTTCCAGGCTCTTGCCTTCCACCTTGTTGGAGGCAGGATGTCAACAGTGATATTTGTTATGCACTACTGTGTTCAGCAGGCTAGCTGGTTTGGGAGCGTCTGGAAAATTCTTCTGCCACTGCCTCCCTTCTCGCAGTCCATGTGCTAGGATTACAGAAGCACCGGCCATGGCTTCCAGCTTGGGGGTGGGGTCTGGGGAGCTGATCTGAGGTACTTAAGTCTTCACGACAAGCGCTTCACCCATCTCCCCAGCCCCCAAAATATAATTTTTTTTGAGGTAGAGTCTCTCTGTAGCCCAGTCAGACCTGGAATTCATTATATAGTCTCAGAGGACCCTCAAACTCACAGAAAGCCTCCTACCTTCTGCCTCCTGAGTGCTGGAATTAAAGGTGTGGGCCACTAAAATACAAATTTTAAAAGTCTGTACATATGGAGTGAGCAAAACATATTGACATCAACATGTCTATTTATACTTTCTTTCTTCAACCGTATATATTTCTTACTCATTTCCTAATCTGGGAATTCATTGTTTTTTAACAGGAAAGAAAAGCTGATGCGATGCTCTCAATGCCGTGTTGCCAAATACTGCAGTGCTAAGTGTCAGGTAAGAGCTCAGCTTTGTGTCAGCAGAAGCTGCAATTTCTCCACCTGTGAACTTGCTCTCCATTATATTTGTGGGTCTGTGTCTTTCTCTCTCTTTTTTTAATCTTTGATTTACTTTTACTTGCTATTTTTCCTCTTTTTAGTTTTACAATTTATATTTGTACAGTCGGATAGGACACATTAAGGAGGGAGGAGAGAGAATGAGAGAGACGGAGGGAGGATGGGAGGAAAACGAGAGAGAAGAGAGAGAACATACATGTATTGTATCTGCTAAGACAAATATACCCTTCAAAGCCATGCCCTTTGAGATGGTTTGTCTCCCATCGACTCATGTGTTTGAAGACTTTAATCCCCAGTTGTGGTTCTGTTTGGGAAGCTACGGAACCTTTGGCCTCGCTGGAGGAAGTGTGTCACGGGGAGCAGGCCTTGAGGTGTTGCAGCTCAGCCGTGCTCTCTGCGTGTGCTCTTTTCTCTCTCCCTCATTCTCTCTCTGTCTCTCTCTCTCTCCCTGCTGATGTGATAAGGTAATACCAGCTTTCCTGTCCTTTCCATGCTTGCCCCTTGCATGATGGACTTTTCCTGTCAGAACTGTAAGCCAGAATAAACCCTTTCCTCCTATACAAGCTGCTTTGAGTTGGGTATGTCGTTCCAGCAAAGAATAAGTAACTAATACACACCCAGTGGCCCTCTTCCTCCTACAAGGTGCAGTCTCCTAATAGCCTGTATAGCCAGGAACTCATTAGTGGATTGTTCCATTGGTGCCTTTATTATCCAATCACTTCCTAGTAGCTCTACCAGCTGGGGATCAAACCTTTAATACCTAGGCCTTTTGGGTACGTTTCAGTTTCATCATTTGGGTATGTTTCAGTGACATCAGTGTTAATTGTTTTGTGAAAACATGCTTGAAGATCTAAATTCTATGCTTTTTTTTGGGGGGGGGAGGGTCTTGTTTTTTCAAGGTAGGGTCTCACTCTAGCCCAGGTTGACCTGGAATTCACCATGTAGTCTCAGGCTAGCCTTGCACTCATGGTGATCCTCCTGCCTCTGCCTCCTGAGTTCTGGGATAAAGGCGTGCGCCACCATGCCCAGCTGCTTTTTTTTTTTTTTTTTTTAAAGAAATACTTTAGGGCTGGAGAGATGGCTTAGCTGTGAAGCCTAAGGACCTGGATTGGAGGCTTGATTCCCCCGAACCCCCACGCAAGCCAGATGTACAAGGGGGCACATGCATCTGGAGTTCGTTTGCAGTGGCTGGAGGCCCTGGCTCACCCATTCTCTCTCTCTATCTGCCTCTTTCTTTCTCTGTCACTTTCAAATAAATAAATAAAAATAAACAAAAAAATTTAAAGATATACTTTATTCTGATAATGATTCTTCTGTGCCATGATTTTCTTTACTCTTCTTTCTTGTTTTTGGTTTTTTGAGGTAGGTCACTCTTTAGTTCAGGCTGACCTGGAATTCACTATGCAGTCTCAGGGTGACCTTGAACTCACAGTGATATTCCTACCACTGCCTCCCAAGTGCAGGGATTAAAGGTGTGTGTTGATTTTCTTTTTTACTTTATTTAGAGACCCATTTTCTATGACCTTGTGTATTCCATTGTAGGCAGACACTATAATCATAATTTTATCAATCAGTAATGTTTGTTTTTTTAAAAGGATTTTATTTATTTATTTTAGAGAGAATATGTCTGTGGTAATGTGTGTTGGCCTTTATGTGGGGACTGGCAAGTGCCTTTAACCACTGAACAATCTCTCTAGCCCTAATTAATGTTTAAAAATTTCCTTCGAATTAGGTATTGTCAATAATATTTCCAACATTATTTTGTACATTTTGGCATACTTCTAAAACTTAACTGGAGGATAAATTCTTAATCATATTTTTTTAGTGAAAGGATATATGCAGCTTGAATTTTTAAGATAATATCAAATTGTCTTCCTAAAGATTAAATTAATTTATAATGGATATGGTTGTTAATCTTTGAAATTCTTTAAAGAATGTATAATTAACATTCAACATGACCTTTTCTTCAAATCTTTTGATTAATCATTTAATAAGAAATATAATTATGCTCTAATGAACTATATCATTAAAAAATCTAATTGAATGTTTGTGTCTGAGCCACTTATACCCCCATTCTTATTTTGCAGTGTGTGTGTGTGTGTGTGTGTGTGTGTGTATGTGTGTGTGTGTGTTCATGCATATGCATATTTGTTTGTGTTTGCTTGCACAAATACCCATGTAGAGTTCCTTCCCTCTTTCTTTTAAATCTGGGCCATGCTTCTCTGAGGGATTTTTTTTTTATCTCACTTTCTCCTTGGAGAAACTAGCTTTTTGTTTTGTTTTGTTTATTTTTATTTATTTGAAAGTGATGGACAGAGAGAGAGAGAGGGAGAGGGAGGGAGAGAGAATGGGCGCGCCAGGGCTTCCAGCCACTGCAAACGAACTCCAGACGCGTGCGCCCCCTTGTGCATCTGGCTAACGTGGGTCCTGGAGAATCGAGCTTCAAACCGGGGTCCTTAGGCTTCACAGGCAAGCGTTTAACCACTAAGCCATCTCTCCAGCCCGAGAAACTAGTTTTTTAGAATGAAAAGAAAGAGAGAGAGAGAGAAAGTCAAAATATGAAAATATCAGGGGATTCAGGTGCTAATGTTGATCCTGCCATTTTATAGTTAAATTATCTCAGGGAAACCAAAAACACAGCACTCAGTTTATAAATTTGTGCTGATCGTAAAAACTAGTATTTATTAGATCTCTGTTATATGCTTGGGACTATTTCCTTCTATGGAGCTCTACACAAATCTGTGTGAATCGGTACTGCTACTGAGCTCACTGTGTTACTAAGGAAAGTGGTTAGACCATAAGTAACTCGTCAAATATTTTTTAACAGGAAGTCCAAGCTCTAAGTTGTCCAAAGCTAAGATTTATATTTCTCTTCGAAACCCAGTGTTTCTTCTTGTGATAATTAGTTGATTAGGTCTACTTTTCTCTTGTCCACTGTATTCTTTGTTTCCTGGGTTCTTATTTATTTATTTACTGTGGGGCTTGGAATTTGGTACCAGGGCTTTGTGCATGCCAGGCAAGCACTTGTCTACATATACTCCAATCCCTATTTTCTTTTCTTGATAGGATGCACTCTATTTCCAGCAAACACACACCGCGTGCACATACACACACACACACACACGCACACACACACAATTTAAGAACAGAAATTGGAAAAAAGTTAATATTTTCCTAATGGAAATACGATATCAAGTATTAAAAATAACCGAACTACTTTGATCTCATTTTAAAAATTATAGGGCTGAAGAGATGGCTTAGCGGTTAAGGCGCATGCCTGTGAAGCCTAAGGACCCAGGTTTGATTCTCCAGGTCCCACGTAAGCCAGATGCATATGGTGGTGCATGCGTCTAGGGTTCATTTGCAAGGCTAGAGACTCTGGTGTGCCCATTTTCTCTCTCTCTCTTCCTCTCTCTGTTTCTAGTAAATAAATAAAAATAAATCCTAAAATAATTACATACTCTGTGAAAGTGAGGTCTCAGATTTGTGTAGGATCACTATTAGCAACAACTATAACAAAAAGCAAAAAGGGGGCAAATAAATCTACAGAATAAATTCTTGGAAGGCTATTTTAGGGTGATACTTCAGTTGTTTTACTCACAAGAGACCGGATGGCATGTTTCCTTGAATGTTAGATCTGGCAAAATGCACATGGAAGTGAAGACTCAGAGTACTTGATACACATCTCTTACATAACTTCCTTTCTAATCTCAATGGTTTAAACATTTGCTTTTATTTCGCACTATTTTTATGAATTTTTTTTCTCCAAGGCTACTTTCTCCTTTTGTAAAACATATCAAAAAGGGGGGGGGGAGTCATTATCTGATTAGAATGCGCAGAGGGAGTTTGGCAAAGTGAGTATGTCATTTTGATTCATGGTAGTGTATTTCTTTTTACTACATATATTAGCTGTTCTCTGTGACATCAATAATAATGTCATTGTTAGATATACTGTGCAAGCTAACGGGAAAATAGCTAGTCAGAAGAAATAATTACTACCGGCTAGAGTAAGGGCGTGTTTGTATATGTTGCAGGCAGGTTGTGATGGGAGTAGAGGTGGGAGTCCCAGACAGGCCGAACATACGCGTTTAGCGTGCTCTACTTACCTCAACCTTAACGTACTACACTAAACATTGTCATTATTGTGAATTCCTACAAAGCAGCACAAAATTAGCCTGACAGACTGAACTATGAAAACTATGAACACTTGTGAACAGGAGGCAAAAGCAAGTAGAATAGAAATTAATAGAGAGAATGTGAATCTATAATATGACTACCTCAGGGCACCGTGGCTTTGGTTCACAAGGTTGGCCTTTGATGTGTACGGCTATGGTGTCAATGAGCTGTGTGAGAGAAGGCTTGGGAGTATTATGTCCCCTGTGTTCATGGGATTATTGCCATCAGTAGTCACGTTTCATTTGTAAACTCACAGTGATCCTCCTACCTCTGCCTCCTGAGCACTGGAACCATGCCCAGCCATGGGCATATTTTCTTTTCTTTTTCTTTTTAATTTAATGTATGTATTAGAGGGAGAGAGAGAGAGAGAGAGAGAGAAGAGAGAGAGAGAGAGAGAGAGAGAGTGAGAATGGGTGCGCCAGGGCCTCTAGCCACTGCAAACAAACGCCAGACGCCTGTGCCATCATGTGCATCTGGCTTACGTGGGACCTGGAGAATTGAACCTGGGTCCTTAGGCTTTGCAGGCCTGTGCCTTAACCGCTAAGCCATCTCTCCAACCCCATGGACATACTTTCATTAGACATGTAACACAATATGCAGTCATGAAGAGTAAAAATTAAGTTTTTTTTCCCCCAGTATCCCCTCTTTACTTCTATTTTGCTAGAGATAATCTCTGTTTCTTTTCTTAAAAATACATTTATTCATTTATTTGTAGGCGTGGGCAGGGGAGAGAATGAGAATATGGATGGGTGTGCAGGGCCTCTAGCTGTTGCAAATGAACTCTGGATGCATATACCACTTTGTGCATCTAGCATTATGTGCATGCTGGGGAATCAAACTTGGTTTGTTGGGCTCTGCAGGCAAGTGCCTTAACTGCTAAGCTGTCTCTTCAGCCCTCTCTGTTTCTTTTCTTTCTGTTTTTTGGTTTCTCCAGGTAGGGTCTCACTGTAGCCCAGGCTGACCTGGAATTCACTGTGGAGTCTCAGGGTGGCCCTGAACTCACGGCAATCCTCCTACCTCTGCCTCCCGAGTGCTGGGATTAAAGGCGTGTGCCACCACGCCTGGCTGTCTGTTTCTTTTTGTAAACAGAGAATATATGTACAAATCTTGCTCCATGCTTTGTGTATTGTCAGTCTACCTATATTTTTATGCATCCATCCATCCGTCCATCCATCCATCCATCCATCCATCCAGCCATCTGTTGCTGTGTATGGTTCTGTTTCTTATACTGACAGGAAATTTGTTATCAGTGACTTTGAATTCCTGCTCATAACCTATGAGATATCAATCACTAATTTCATATCAGGGAACTAGTTTCACTTCCATATTTGTGTAATTGAGCATAACATGATTCTGAGACTGAAGAGAAGGAGCTGGCTAAGTTTTCTTATTAAAAAACATGTTCAGAATAAAAACTGGCAAAAATGTAGATAGCAAGTAAACTCATTTTAAGTAAATTCACCAGGAATTTACCTTTTCTGAATTTGACTTGACTTATGATATTTATATTTCTAATTAATTGCTGACCAAAGTATGTAACTAGGTTATGAATCAAATTGCAGGTTATATTCTTTTTGTAAACTTTAAAAATATATTTTATTTTAATTTATTTATTTACTTATGAGAGAGAGAGAGAGAGAGAGAGAGAGAGACCGGTATGATATTCTGGCAAAGAGGCTGGCTGCATTTTGCCTATAACCTGAGAACTTGAACAAAGTTGAATTTAAATATAATGGACTAGTGTGTTTGTTGGAGGACAATACAGAGCAAAAAGGTGTAAAGTTTGGCACAGAAAGTGCAGTGGAGCTTTTGCCTAAGTCTAGAGATTACGGCTGCAGTTATTTAAGTGTTTACCTTCATCGAGGACGGTCAAGTTCTTCTGCGTTGGGCCAGTAATAGGAACGGAGTCTTTTGGAAAGCAGGCAGCTGAAGAAAGAATGCTGAGCGAGTTTCCCACTCCTCAAAATCCAACTTCACCCCAATGGATAAACAAACATGCCAGCATTGCCTATGTGGTACTAGTTTTGGAGATGCAGGAAGTAGAGGGCCACTGGATTGCAACCCCGTTATGGAGATGGCCTGTAAGGTTAGGTAATTTGAAGGATGAGTAGTTTCTGCATGAAAGCCATGTGGGGATATGGCATGCAGTAAACTTAAAAAAAAAATTATTTATTTATTTGAGCAAGTGCAAGACAGAGAGAGAGAGAGAGAGAGAGGGAGAGAGAGAGAATGGGCATGCCAGGGCCTTCAGTCACTGCAACCAAACTCCAGACACATGCACCATCTTTGTGCATCTAGCTTACGTGGTTCTTGGGGAACCGAACCAAGGTCCTCTGGCTTTGCAGGCAAACGCCTTAACTGTTCAGCCATCTCTCCAGCCTGCATGCAGTAAACTTTTAAAGTGATGACTGGGCTGGGCATTTGTCTCGGTAGATAACGTGTTTGCTTTGAAAGCAGGAACTTCTGATTTTGACCTCCAGGACCCAAGTGTGAAAAAAAACGCTGGGTGTGTTGTCACGCTTTAAATCCCAGTGCTTGGGAGAAGAGACGGGACGATCCCTGGAGCTTATTGGCTAGCCAGTATAGCTTACATGGTGAGCTCCAGGCAAAAGTGAGACCTTGTCTCAAAAAAAAAGTAGAAAATGTCTGAGATCAATGATACGTGAGGTTGTCTTCTGGCCTCCGTATGCACATGCACACATGTGCACACACACACACACACACAAACTGATAAGTCTACTTCTATCAGTGACCTCCAGCATGCTGTAAGGAGTGTCTGTGTCTGTGTGTGTGTAGTTTCTTAAAGTTAGGGTCTTCAGTCTAGCCCAGGCTGACCTGGAACTCACTCTGTAGTTGGCCTTGAACTCACAGTGATCCTCCTACTTCTGCCTCCTGAGTGCTGGGATTAAAGGCGTGCGCCACCAACCATGTCCAGGTTAGGAGGTTTTTATGCAGGTGTTTTTTTTCTTTTTCTTTTTTCTTTTGGTTTTTCGAGGTAGGGTCTCACTCTAGCCCAGGCTGACCTAGAATTCACTATGGAGTCTCAGGGTGGCCTCGAAGTCACGGTGATCCTCCTACCTCTGCCTCCCGAGTGCTGGGATTAAAGGCGTGCGCCACCACGCCCGGCATGCAGCATTTTTAAAGAATATTTTATTTATTAATTTATTTGAGAGAGACAGAGTCAGACAGAGAGAGAGAGAGAGAGAGAGAGAATGGGCATGCCAGGGCATCCAGCCACTGCAAACAAACTCCAGATGCATGCGCCCCTTTGTGCATCTGGTTTATGTGGGTCCTGGGGAATCAAACCTAGGTCCTTTGGCTTTGCAGGCAAACGGCTTAACTGCTAAGCCATCTTGCCATCCCTATGCAGTATTAAAAAAAATATATTAATTTAATTTTACTTCTATGTTTTTATTGAGAGAGACAGAAAGAGAGAGAGAGAGAATGGGTGCACCAGGGCCTACAGCCACTGCAAATGAACTCTAGATGCATGTGCTACCATGTGCATCTGGCTTATGTGGGTTCTGGGGAGTTGAACCTGGGTCCTTAGGCCTCACAGGCAAGTGCTTTAACCACAAAGCCATCTCTCCAGCCTTTTATGCAGTATTTTAATCAATACATAGAATTCAACCATAGCTTTAGACAACCTTCCGGTTTTTTTACCCCCAGATTATATCTTTTCAGATCTTCATGCATGTGACAAACTATAATGCAATAGTAGACCTTTGAAACATAAAGGAGGAGGTATTACTTATTTACTGTCGAGTAGACTGGAAATGATAAAAATTTTCTTCCCCACAAATTGCATGATAACTCATTTATTTTAGGTCTACCCAGTAACCCTCAACTGATGACTGTGAGTGGACTAATGAATATGTATGAGAGCATGGAAAATGTTCAGTTGCTGCAGTTATGTGCAAATATTGATTGAGCTGATTCAAAACAATTCACTTTCTGTTGTACATACTTTAAGACCTGTTTCTTCCTTCCTAATATCCCTGTCTCAAAAAAGAAACTCTTAGATTGGTTTCAAGAGTATTGGGAAGCCAGGCATGGTGGCACATGCCTTTAATCCCAGCACTCGGGAGGCAGAGGTAGGAGGATCGCCGTGAGTTCGAGGCCACCCTGAGACTCCATAGTGAATTCCAGGTCAGCCTGGGCTAGGGTGAGACCCTACCTCGAAAAGAAAAAAAAAAAAAAAAGAGTATTGGGAAACTTGGGGATGGTCTTAGTTTCAAATAATTGATGGTAAGATGTAGTAAATTTTATCTTATAAATAGTTCTTATCTAAGAATAAATGATAAGATCTAGAACATCTGTTACAAATGCAGTGCATTAATTAAAAAAAAATCCCTGATGAATTTCTTATTTTGGTTTTGTGAGCTATGATGTCACTGTAGCCCAGGCTGGCTTTGAAATTACTATGTTCTTTCTGCCTCTGCCTTCTGCCTGTTGAGATCATGAGCCACCATCCTGTCTTTTGAGGAATCTAAATTGAAAATAGATTTCATGGGGTGAGGGATGTCTCAGTTGGTAAAACACTTGGTGTGTAAGCCTGAGAGCTGAGTCCAGGTCTCTGGTACCCGTCCTCCCTGGGCTTGGTGGTGGGTGCCTGTCATCGCAGCATTGGGGACCTGGAGATAGGATCCCTGAGGCCAGCAGCCTAACTAAATTAGCCATCTTGGTGAGCTGTGGGTTCACTGAGAGACCCTATCTCAAAAAATACGGTGCATAGGGGTGCCGAGGTGACTCAGTGTTAGAAGGCTACTGTTGCAGTCAGGTTCGCATTGCTGGTAGAAATCACACAACCAGGAGCAGCTTGTGGGAAAAAAGGTTTATTTTGGCTTACAGGCTCGAGGGGGAAGTGCCATGATGGCAGGGAAAATGATGGCATGAGCAGAGGGTGGACATCACTCCCTGGCCAACATAAGGTGGACAACAGCAACAGGAGAGTGTGTGCCAAACACTGGCAAGGGGAAACTGGCTGTAACACCCACAAGCACGCCCCCAACAATACGCTCCCTCCAGGAAGTGTTAATTCCCAAATTCCCCATCAGCTGGGAACCTAGCATCCAGAACACCTAAGTTTATAGGGGACACCTGAATCAAACCACCACAGCTACCGTCTTGGGTAGATAGACTCTGGATTAGGTCCTTGGTCATCTGCTTAAATAAACATATATTTATGTATGGGACTGTTCTTGGTCTGAGGACTTTAGCTCTTCTCAGACCTTTCTCCTTTCATAGATAATATAGTCTAAATAGTACAAATATTGCTAAGGAGAAAGAACATTAAGACTGTAACAAAATGAGACTTGTTTTGCTGTGGACATGCTTAGACGTGACTAGACTGGAGGACATATTTATATACTCACACACGGCCACAGGCGCTGTGAGAAGAGAGGCACAGATGCACATTAGAAGATGTGTTGGGTTGGTAATATCAGTCATGACAGCCGTTGTTTCCTTCAATGATAGGACTCTATCAATATTGAATCACTTTAGTAGAGTCCCTAAAATCTCTTGGTTTACAAAAAGAAGGTGCCATTTCAGATGTGTGAAAATAAGCCAAAGGCTCAGGCAATTATGAACAAATTTTTACATTCATAGCATAGCTAGCAGGACATGTAAAACTTGCATTGGATTTGAAAGCAGTTTTTATTGTATGGAGCCACTCTCTGCAGGATGTCTGTGATCTCATTTTCTGCTCATTAAGTGCCTATCGTGTATTTCAGGCCTTGCGACAAAAATACCAGCATTAATTTCTAAAACAACCTTCAATATTAGTATTAACCTTGTTGGGAACTCCTGTTGTAATTGGTTTTTATTTCTGACTATTATAACTGCTGCTAATGTTGTGTAAATGTCTAGTTTTTGAAGTTGTTCTTGGGTCATGGATGCCCTGGCAATGTGGAATTGTATCATATTCTTTTTCCTTTTCTTCCCTCCCTTTTTCCTTTCATTTCTTTTTCTCTTTTGAGCAAAGCTATTGTCTACTATTGTCTTTGCTTCTAAAGGCAGTATGTGGATTTCCTTGTCCTCCATGCCAGTTAGTGCACATTACATTTCATTGTTCATTTTCATCTGTGAGAACAGAAAATATCATAAGCCAGTCTTATGAGAAAAATGTAAAATATGTCCTTGGCTGGCAGTGAACAAAGAAAATAAGAATAAAGGTTATTATTTGAGAAATTGGTAGATATTTAAGATGAATGTGCCACTGAGGTCTAGAATCAGGCCAAAGTTTATAGAAAGAAGATAGTGCCTAGTGCTTCCGATGGTTAGGTTGTTTCTTAGTTCTGTAGTGGAGCTGCTTAAGAGATGTGTTGGTATTCTTGTATTTGTAAGCTTATGGTAAGAAGCTAATAATATCATGGTTAGAAAAGGGTAAGTTAGGCTGGAGAGATGGCTCAGTGGTTGAGGTTAAGGCACTTGCCTGCGAAGCCTAAGGAACCATGTTCGACTCCCTAGATCCCACGTAAACCAGATGCACAAGGTGATGCATGTGCAAAGTCTCACATATGCACAAGGTGGTACATGTGTCTGGAGTTCAATGACAGTGGCCTGGAGTCCCTGGCACACCACCTCTCCCCTACTCTTGTTTTTTATTTTTATTTATTTATTTGAGAGCAACAGACAGAGAAAGAGGAGAGAGAGAGAGGAGAGAGAGAATGGACACACCAGGGCCTCCAGCCACTGCAAACAGAACTCCAGATGCATGTGCCACATTGTGCATCTGGCTTACGTGGGTCCTGGGGAACTGAGCCTCGAACCGGCGTCCTTAGGTTTCACAGGTAAGCGCTTAACCTCTAAGCCATCTCTCCAGACCCTCTCCCTACTCTTGCTCTGTCTCATAAAAAAGGCCAGTCTGTTGGGCTTGCCTCAAAAGAAAGAAAGAAAGAAAGAAAGAAAGAAAGAAAGAAAGAAAGAAAGAAAGAAAGAAAGAAAGAAAGAAAGGGAAAGGAAAGGAAAGGAAAGGAAAGGAAAGGAAAGGAAAAGAAAAGAAAAGAAAAGAAAAGAAAAGAAAAGAAAAGAAAAGAAAAGAAATGAGTATGTTGAAATTTGTACCTCTAAAGTAGGCAGTTTGCAAGTGGTATAATCACTTTCTATATTTATAACTAAGTGGTTTAATTTGGTGTTTGAATGAAGAGAATGAACTCATGGGTGTATGAGTATCTGCTTACTGTTTTCAGGGAGTGATCCAGAAAAACTAGAGAACATGTTTGTTTATTATTGAGAAATAAGAGTTAACATTAATTATGTTAAAGACCTAAAGTCATTTTTGGAAGCTTAATTGTAAATTGTAAATAATGTCTACTAACTGGTTAATTGATTCATTTTCTGAAGTACATTTTGTAGTTATTTTTCCCTTATAAGTTTCCAGGTGGTTGAGTGCTCACATATAGAAGTTTTAAAAAGAGGTTGTGCAAGAGCCATCAAAATGACAAAAAAGAGAAAGCTGAGTGCCTGTCAACAGGCTGAGTCACCTGCATTATACTGGCCAGGGCCCAGGAAACATTACAGAGGAAACGGCAGACTGGATATGAGTGCTGCTCTCATTACTAGTCGAGAACCTTCTCCAGACGGAATGGCTGTAGATACTGAGGAGACTCAAATTCATCAACACAGAAAATAGACTGCTGGGGCCTCAACACTAAGGAAGACCTTTAACATGCCCTCCAAGGTGCAGGGAATGTTGCGGAAGAGGGGGAGGAAGGGACGTAATAGCCCCAGACTGGGGAGGCGTATTGTCAATCCCTACAGGAATATACTGATGCATTCATAACCCCACAGTAATCACTGATAGACATACGGAGGAGGGTTCTCAGCGCAATGGGGCAGGGGGTAGGGAATAAAAAAGGATACCATGATGGGAATGCAATCATTTGCAGTATTTTCATATATTAAAGTTCACAACAAATAGTAAAAAAGGGGCTGTGGATGGTCTCTTATAGCTGACAAAGGCACTGATGAAAATCTCGTCTTAGATCTCTCATCCCAAGTGCCACCTGCGACATTTTGTTGAGTGTCATCTTTGTTCAGTAGGACACTTGCTCAAGCATCTGACTGGAGCTAGGGCTGTGTTCTCACTGGCTTATTGGCGCTGTGTGGTTCATTCCCGCCTGCACAGTTTGTCCGTTGAGACCTTCTCTCTAGTTTCCTGACTTTTACAACCAAATTGCTCTTTGAGCTTACTTATGGTTCTTCTCCTTTCAATTTTTATATTTATTTATTTGAGAGAGAGAGAGAGAGAGAGAGGAAGATAGGGAGAGACAGAGAATGGGCGTACCAGGGCCTCCAGCCACTGCAAACAAACTTCAGATGCATGTGCCACCTTGTGCATCTGGCTTAGGTGGGTACCAAAGAATTGAACCTGGGCCCTTATGCTTCATAGGCAAGCACTTTAACCACTAAGCCATCTCTCCAGTCCTCTCCCTTTCGATTTTAATTCAATGTTGAAAGATGCCAATACTAGGCTATTGCCAGTATCAAGGACCATGGATTTGTTTGTTTAACTGACTCTCAACAACCAGATGAAATAAGTGCCTTAGTGTATCTGAGTCAGTGTATACCAACCTACCTTCCAAAGTGTAACAATGGCAATCATAGGACAGTAAGTTATTTTATACTATTTCTTTATTTATTTTTTCAAATTTTCAGAGACAGAGAGAGAGGGAGAGAGAGATGTAGCCACTGCAAACGAACTCCAGAAGCATGTGCCCCCTTGTGCATCTGGCTTATGTGGGACCTGGAGAATCGAGCCGGGGTCCTTAGGCTTTGCATGAATGTGCCTTAACTGCTAAGCCATCTCTCCAGCCCACATTTTATTTTTACTATTTATTTACTATTTGCAAGCAGGAAGAGCGAGAGAGAGAGAGAGAGAGAGAATGAATGGGTATGCCAGGGTCCCTTGCTGTTGCAAAAGAATTCCAGATACATGTTTTGCTTTGTGCATTTGGCTTTACATGGGTCCTGGGGACTGAAACCTTGGGGTTTAAGGCTTTGCAATCAAGTCCCTTTAACCACTGAGCCATCTTTCCAGTCCCAAAAGTCTTTTTGTTTTTGCTAAAAAATTTATTTATTTATTTACTTATTTATTTATTTATTTATGAGAGTGAAAGAGGGAGAAAGAGAAGGGGGGCGTAGAGAATGGGTGTGCCAGGGCCTCCAGCCACTCAAATGAATTCCAGACACATGCATCACCTTGTGCATCTGGCTTATGTGGGTCCTGGGGAATTGAACCGAGGTCCTTTGGCTCTGTAGGCAAATGCCTTAACCTCTAAGCCATTTCTCCAGTCCCCCAAAAGTCCTTTAAAAACATTTTTATTTATTTATTTGTGAGGAAAGAAAGAATGGGCATGCGAGGGCCTCTTGTCACTGCAAATGAGCTCCAGATATATGCTCCATTTTGTGTATTTGGCTTTACATGGGTGCTGGGGAATTGAACCCAGGGCATCAGACTTTGCAAATAAGTGCCTTTAACCACTGAGCCATCTCCCAAGCCACAAACTTCTTTAATACATAGCTTTTAGAACTTTTAGTAAATTGAATACATTTTGTTAAGCAGGGTATACCTGATGTGTTTTTCAAGCTTATTTGACAGTGAAACCATGTGATTTTAAAACATCTTACATATATTATTAATTGATGATTGCTAGTTCAATACTAGTTTTTTTTTTTTTTTTTTTTTTTTTTTGAGGTAGGGTCTCACTCTAAGCCAGGCTGACCTGAAATTCACTATGTAGTCTCAGGGTGGCCTTGAACTCACGGTGATCCTCCTACCTCTGCCTCCCAAATGCTGGGATTAAAGGCGTGCGCCACCACACCTGGCCAATACTAGGTTTTTGAAAGAAACTTTATTCCTCACTAAGTTATATTCTGATATTATGTCTTGAGGTAAGGATTGACATTAGATGTAGCTAAATGAAAGGCTATTCTAAGTTGTAAACTGTTTTAAGTATTTTCAAATACCTTATCCAGTATGGTGATTAGTATTTTTTGAATGCATTCCTTCTGTGATTTACTACTTGGTAAAGCTTTTCTTTTGTTAGATGAGAATTACATGCCATTATGTCTTCTTTTTTGTGTTGCTTGTTAAGTAACAAATAAATGCAATTTAGAAGTCCCTTTCATCACGAAGCCATCTCCCCAGCCCTATGTTTCTGCTTTTACAAACTTAATTCTACTTTTCTGTTGTTGTCAAGGCAGAGTCTAATGTAGCTCAGGCTGGACTTGAACTCACTGTGTAGTTTAAGTTGGCTTTGCATTCCTGATTCTTCTTTCTCAGCCTCCGAGGTTCTGGGGTTATAGCTATGTACCATCATGCTCAGCTCTCTCCTTCCCTTCCCTCCTCCTTCTCTCCCCTCTCTTGTTTTTGTGCTACTAGGGATTGAACTCAGGACTTCATGCATGCAAGGCAATTACTCTATCACTGAGCTACACCCCAGCCCCTCTCATACTCCTTTTTATTTTCTTCATTTTATTAGTTTTTAAACTTTTTCCCCTCACTTTTCAAGGTAGAGTCTTGCTCTAGCCCAGGCTGACCTGGAATTCACTACATAGTCTCAGGATGGCCTCAAACTCATGGTGATCCTCCTACCTCTGCCTCCCAAGTGCTGGGATTAAAGGTGTGCACCACCACACCTGGCTATTTTTTAAAACTTTTAATTGACAAGTTCCACACATATAGACAGTATACCATGATTATAAACCCCTCCCACCACCGTCTGTTTTTCTTCTTACCCCCTCCACGGAGTCCCTTCCCACTTGTGCTTTACGTGATCCAGTGCAGTCCTGTTTAGACTGAGTGAAGTATAAATATTGGAAGGAAAGATGACAAGAGCATATGAGGAGGGGTGACCACAGTGAAAATGAACAACCGTGAGCCAAGTTGATGGAAGAAGTGATGTGCCTGTTGTAAGCAATGTCTTCAAACCTAGATTATAAATAGACCAAGCTGTTACCCATTAACTTGGCATAGGAAGTCTTTGGTAGCAAAAAATTACCTAGCAAAAGTCACAGTTCTTTGAAAGTTTTGGGTTGCTCCATGTTTGTGTTACAAATGAAATTGAGAGATTCTCCCGCAAGGATGTTTCAGGCCCAAGAATTTCTTTTTTTTTTTTTTTTTTTTTTTTTGAGGTAGGGTCTCACTCTAGCCCAGGCTGACCTGGAATTCACTATGGAGTCTCAGGGTGGCCTCGAACTCACGGCGATCCTCCTACCTCTGCCTCCCGAGTGCTGGGATTAAAGGCGTGCGCCACCACGCCCGGCAGGCCCAAGAATTTCAGAAGCACATTTATAATGTATGAAATAAATTTATGAAATAAATGAGTGGGGTATCAGCTATTTTAGCATGTAAATTCCAGTTGTCTGAAGAGAACATATGGGACATTCAGTCTGGCTCTTTCCTTCTCATTAGGGATAGCATCCTTCCACGTGGTCCACTCATCCTTGGGTTGGTGACTAGCTCACTGGTGTCTTCAACCCTACCTACACCTGGATAGGGTCATTTGTTAGTTGACCAGATCATGTATCTTCCAAACCAATACTTTACTGAGTGAAAAACGCCCTCAGTATTTAAGCAAGCATATAATGACTTGGACAGTCTTGGGCAAACTGGACATTTGTGAATTTAGTACTTTCCATATTGCCTTTGAAAGGCCAAAGGCTTTTATACTTTGGTATTTGTTTCCTTCTCTTACTTCTGTTCTCTTTATAGCAACACAGGTACTCAGAAAGGCTCTGTTTTGGTTTTCCTTAGCCACGTGTTTGATTTTCTAACTTGAAGTGGCATTTTTTGTTTTGGTGTTTTGAGGTAGGGTTTCACTCTAGCTCAGGCTTACCTGGACTTTACTGTGTAGTCTCAGGGTGGCCTCGAACTTATGGCTATCCTCCTACCTCTGCCTCCCGACTGCTGGAATTAAAGGCATGCGCCACCACGCCAGGCCTGAAGTGACATTTTTTGAAATATTTTATTTATTTATTTGACAGAGAAAGAGGGAGAGAGAGATATTGAGAATGGGTGCACCAGGGCTTCCAGCCACTGCCAACGAACTCCAGATGCATGTGCCCCCTTGTGCATCTGGCTAACGTGGGTCCTGGGGAATCGAACCGGGGTCCTTTCGCTTTGCAGGCAAACGCCTTAACCGCTAAGGCATCCCTCCAGCCCTGAAGTGACATTTTTTTATTTTTAAAAAGACTGTCATATCCATTATTAAATGTTAAGTTTAAATTCTTCCTTTGGCGTTCCTCACCCCAGCAATGAGCAGAGGGCAGATTAAAGGACTGGGGGGAGCTTCGGTGCTAAGGCCGGTGCCTGGTAAGCGCACGCTTGATGACGACTAAATTCTGTGTAATTTGCAGCATTAGCACACTACTTTCCTTTCCTATTTTGCAGCTGTACTTTGGTTATTGAAATTAAATTAATGTTAATGATTCTGAGTGTTTAAACCCAGTAGGAATGCAAGTTACGTTTTCTGTCTCTGATGGCCTTCTCTGCCTCTGACTCAACAGAAGAAAGCTTGGCAGGACCACAAGCGAGAATGCAAATGTCTTAAGAGCTGCAAACCCAGGTATCCTCCTGACTCCGTGAGACTTCTCGGCCGAGTTATCTTCAAACTTGTGAGTACACAACTTAAAGAGACACATCTGGAGTCTCATTTAACAAAAGCACTTGTTACTGCGTGTATGATGAATATCCAAGGCTGAAATTGATGTCATGTTAAGGTAGAAGGTGGATTTTCCCAGGTAGTGTCTTGAGGTAAAAAACATACGTTTCTGCTAGTGATTGCATTGGTGCCAGGGGAGAAGTGCGCAGCTCGTCTCATGAAGGTGTTGTGGTCCTTTTGTGGAATAGAGGCTTGAGGTTCCCCAGTTGTATTACTAATTAGTACCTGTTACGTTTTCTTTGTAACTTTCTCCTATGTAGCATGTATGTGTCTTTTTCGTTGTCTCTGGAGGTGTGGTAGTATTTAGATGATAATATGAAGTTAACATCTTTTTATAGTACTAGGATTTGCTGAAGTTATTTTTTTAACTTTACTGTTTATTTGAGAGAAAGAGAGAGAGAGAGAAAGAGGCAGAGAGAAAGAGAGACTGGGGGCGCCAGGGCCTTCAGCCACTGCAAACGAACTCCAGACCCGTGCACCCCCAGTGCATCTGGCTTACGTGGGTTCTGGGGAATCGAAGCAAGGTCCTTTGGCTTTGAAGGCAAACGCCTTAACTGCTAAGCCATCTCTCCAGCCCTGAAGTTGTTTTTTTTTTTTTTTTAAATTAAATTTAAGGGCTGGAGAGCTGGGTTAGCAGTTAAAGGTGCTTGCTTGCAAAGACTGATGGCCTGGGTTTGAGTCCCTAGTACACATGTAAAGCCAGATGCACTAAATGGTGCATGCATCTGGAGTTCATTTGCAGTGGCAGGAAGCCTTGCATTCCCGTACTCACTCTGTCTGCCTCTTTCTCTCTCAAATAAATAAAAGATTTTTTAAATAGTAAATGAACATTTTTATTTTATTTTGTTTTAAGTGTGTGTATATGCATGTATGTGTTCATGAGTGTGAGCGTGGGCATGTGTGTGCCATGACATGCATGTGGGGTTCAGAGAACAACTTTAAGGGATCCGTCCTTTGCAGCACATGCTCACATTGTTGCTTCACCAGGCTGGCTGGCCCCCTGAGCTTCCAGCGACTTCTCCTGTCTGTGCCTTCTTTCTTGCTCACAGGCGTGACTGGGAGGACAGATGCCTGCCGTGGCCCCGGCTTTGGGCAGCGGTACTGGGGCTCTGAAGTCGGGTCCTCACACTTGTGCGGCAAAGCGCTTTACCTGCCGAGCCACCTCCCAGCACTGCAAGTTAGCGTTTCAAGTTGCTACGGATTAAGGAATTCAACTCTAATAAAGCAGTGGTGAAAAGAAATGATACATGCCAGGCGTGGTGGTGCACGCCTTTAATCCCAGCACTTGGGAGGCAGAGGTAGGCGGATTGGCATGAGTTCGAGGCCACCCTGAGACTACATAGTGAATTCCAGGTCAGCCTGGGCCACAGTGAGATCCTAGCTCGAAATAATAAAAGAAAGAAAGAAAGACATGATACACAAAATTATCTTTTAAAAGTTTTATTGAATTATCTAAGTATACTCAAATGCATTCATTTATCTATAAGAACATGTCACATTTTTAAAAAATGTCTTTCTCAGCCGGGCATGGTGGCGCATGCCTTTAATCCCAGCACTCAGAGGCAGAGGTAGGAGAATCGCTGTGAGTTTGAGTCCACCCTGAGACTACATAGTGAATTCCAGGTCAGCCTGGACTAGAGTGAGACCCTACCTCGAAAACAACAACAACAAAAAAAACAACAACAACAAAAATAAAACAAAAAAAAAATCAGTCTTTCTCTTTCTCTTTACAGATGGAAGAGACACCCTCAGAGTCAGAGAAGCTCTACACATTTTATGACCTGGAGTCAAGTAAGTAATCATCCTCATCTTAAAAATAAATCTGTTAAGCCGTGCATGGTGGCGCACGCCTTTAATCCCAGCACTCGGGAGGCAGAGGTAGGAGGATCGCTGTGAGTTCGAGGCCACCCTGAGACTACATAGTGAATTCCAGGTCAGCCTGGGCTAGAGTGAGACCCTACCTCGAAAAACCAAAAAATAAAAATAAATAAAAAATAAAAAATAAATCTGTTGTTTGCTAACCCTGCCCTCGACTCCTCTGCCTCCCCTCCTTCTGAGTAGAGCAAAACAACCTCCATCAGTTCCTTGTTAGTCATTCCTGTAGCTGATTCAACTTTTCTTCTATTTTCCTGCCCCCTTTTTAAGAAGAACATTTTGTTTATTTGCAAACAGAGAGAGCTAGAGTGAGAGAGAGAAAGAGAGAGAATGGGCATGCCAGGTCCTCTAGCCATGCAAACAAACTCCAGATGCATGCACCACTTTGTGCACCTGGCTTATGTGGGTACTGGGGAATTGAACCTGGGTCCTTGGGCTTTGCAGGCAAGTGCCTCAACCACTGAGCTATCTCTCCAGCCCCCATTCCTCCCCCTTTTAATATTTATTTATTTATGTATTTTTTTTTTTTTTTTTTTTTGGACGTAGGGTCTCACTCTGCCTCAGGCTGACCTGGAATTCACTATGTAGTCTCAGGGTGGCCTCGAACTCACAGCAATCCTCCTATCTCTGCCTCTGGAGTGCTGGGATTAAAGGCATGCGCCACCACGCCTGGCTTATTTTTATTGTTTTAAAGAGTTTAGTATTATCTATTTATTAGAGATGGGGCGGGAGACACACACACACACACAGAGAGAGAGAGAGAGAGAGAGTGAGGATGGGCATGCCAGGGCCTCCAGCCACTGCAAGCGAACTCCAGATGCGTGCGCCATCATGTGCATCTGGCTTACGTGGGATCTGGAGAATCGAACCGGCATCCTTAGGCTTTGCAGGCATTCACCTTAACCACTAAGCCATCTCTCCATCCCACCTCTCCTTTTCTCTCTCCTTTGTATGTTTGGTTTCCTTTTTTTGAAAATTTATTTTTGTTTGTTTGTGTATTATTTATTTATAAGCAGAGAGGAGAGAGAGGAGAGAGAATGGGCACACCAGGGCCTATTGCCACTGCACATGAACTTCAGATGCATTCATCACTTTGTGCAGATGTTTCTTTAAATTTTATTTATTTATTTATTTATTTTTGTATGTGTGTGTGTGTGTGTGTGTGTGAGAGAGAGAGAGAGAGAGAGAGAATTAGTGTGCCAGGACCTCTAGCAACTGCAATCGAACTCCAGACATGTGCACCACCTTGGGTATCTGGCTTATGTGGGATCTAGAGAGTTGAACATGAGTCCTTAGGCTTCACAGGCAATTGCCTTCTCTGCTAAGCCATCTCTCCATCCCTGTGCATCTAGTTTTACGTAGGTTTTGGGGAATTAAACCTGAGTTGTTAGGTTTTGCAGACAAGAGCCTTAACCACTGAGCCATCTCTCCAGCCCCCAGGTTTCCTTTCCTTTTACTTTTTATTTTTTTCGAGAGATTAAGAATGAGAGCAAGAGAGAGACAGAATTGGTGTGCCAGGGCCTCAACCACTGCAATTGAACTCCAGATGCTTGCGCCACCTAGTGGGCATGTGCAACCTTGTGTTTGCCTAACCTTAATGCATCTGGCTTATATGGGATCTGGAGAGTCAAACATAGGTCCTTAGGGTTTGCAGGCAAGCGCCTTAACTGCTAAGCTACTTCTCCAGCCCTCCTTTTGATGTTAGTGATGAGTGATGTTGTGAATAAGGAGGTTCCTGGGAGCTTTTAGTGTCAGTGTTCCTTTAAATATTAAGACAATTTGAAGGCACAGAAGACTAGGGCTCTGTGACAGTATTGAGCGTTGTTCTTTTCTTGAACTGCCATGGAGGTGGACCAGCCTCTAGGGGTGAATTAAAGGCTTTCTAGAAGTGAGTGAGTGTTGAGTGCAGTTAGGATATTTTGCTGTGTATTGTCACCTGCCTTCATTGAGCTTGTAAGTGGTTCCAATACAAAACTAGCGAGCATTTATAGAATATTTTATAGTTTAATGTTTCTGGATGGAGGCAAACAAGAAGCTAATATTCAGATTTATGGTGATGGGATTCTAAGTGCCTGTGGTAATAAATTATTATTTAAGAAATCATTGCATTAATTATTCTGTTGAACAAGTAATTTAAAGAAAATATGTAGATTTGACATGGGGAACAAAGTCAGGCTATAGTTCAACTTGATATGTCTTTTCAAGTTTTAATAGAGAACTAATTAGTCATTTTTCCTTGTTGTATTACTGCTAGGTAATTAACATCTTTCACAGTCAGTTTTACTATTAACATCAGCCCTCCTCAGGAGCCCTGTCATACATGCTGCCTTCAGTGAAATACTCTCAAATGTTATTAATTATATAGTACACTCTCAGCCTTAATATCCCATTTGTAGTATAACTTCACCAGACTTTTAAAGTGGTCATATTGCCTTTAGAACTACCTCTTTTTTTGTCTGATTTGAAAAATTTGATTGACACATGGTATATATACAAATTTATGGGATCTGGCATAATGATCAATATATGGGTACTATGTGATTTCTATATATTTGGAACCTTTTGACTATTTTTATCTAATTAAGGCTATATTTAGCTATGTATACTGGAAAACTAGAACTAATCTCTTCTGTCTAGCTGTATTTTGGTATCCATTATCTTTCCTTGCTTTATCTCCTTCCTAGTGCCTATTGCCCACTACTCTGTCCCCTGTGAGATTCAGCATTTCTTCAGTTGAATAAGAGTGTATGACATTTGTCTTTCTTGTCTGGCTTATTTCACTTAACATGATGTTTTCCATTTCCATCCATAGTTGGGTTTCTTATTTTTATGGCTGAATCATATTTCCTTTATTTATTAACTTTTTTTTTTGATTTTTCAAGGTAGGGTCTCGCTCTAGCCCAGGGTGGCCTCGAACTCATGGCAATCCTTCTACCTCTGCCTCTCGAGTGCTGGGATTAAAGGTGTGTGCCACCACGCCCGGTTTGTTAACTTTTTTTTTTTGAGGTAGGTTCTCACCTTAGCCCAAGTTGACCTGGTACTCACTATGTAGTTTCCGCAAACCAGCAATGATTCTCTTACCTCAGCCTCCTGAGTGCTGGGAATATAGGTGTGGGCCACACACCTGGCTGTTATGTACTGTATTTTCTGTATCTGTTCATTCACTAATGGACACCTAGGTTGATTCCATATCATGAGTGTTTTTGTTTTAAAGCTTTTTAAAAAATATTTTATTTATTTGACAGAGAAAGAGAGAAAGAGAGAGAGAGAGAGAATGAGAAGTAGAGAGAAAGATAGAATGGGTGTACCAGGGCCTTTAGCCACTGCAAATGGACTCCAGATGCATGTGCTCCCTTGTGCATCTGGCTTATGTGGGTCCTGGGTAATTGAAATGGGGTCCTTAGGCTTCACAGGCAAACACCTTAACTCCTAAGCCATTTTACCAGCCCTCATGAGTGTTATTTATTTATCTATGTATTTTTTGGTTTTTCAAGGTAGGGACTCACTCTGGCCCAGGCTGACCTGGAATTAACTATGTGGTCTCAGGGTGGTCTCGAACTCACGGCAATTCTTCTACCTCTGCCTCCCGAGTGCTGGGATTAAAGGCGTAGGCCACCACACCTGGCCTCATAAGTGTTTTTTATGTGTAAGAGCAAGAGAGAATTGGTGTGCCAGGACCTCCAGCCACTGTACTCAAGCTCCAAATGCATGTGTCACCTATGGTCATGTGTGACCTTGCACGCTTGCATCACCTTGTTTATCTGGCTTATGTAGGATCCGGAGAGTCAAACTTGGGTCCTTAGGCTTTGCAGGAAAGTGCCTTAACTGCTAAGCCATCTCTCCAGACCTGTTTTTCTCTCTTTGGCTTTGGGGTCATGTCCAAAAAGCAGTCTGTACCCAGGGCAATGTCTTGAATCTTTTTCTTTTTTCTGATTTATTTTTATTTATCTATTTGAGTCACAGAGAGAGAGAGTGTGTGTGTGTGTGAATGGGCTCCAGATGCATGTGCCATCAAGTGCATCTGGCTTACGTGAGACCTGTAGAATTTACCTGTTTCTTTAGGCTTCACAGGCAAGTGCCTTAACCACTAAGCCCCTTTTTCTTTTTTCTTTCCTAGCAGTTCCATAGTTTTTAGTTTTGGGTCTTTTATTTATGTCTTTGATTCACTTAGAATTGATTTTTAATTATGATGAGGGATAGAGTTCTAGTTTGCCTATCTTCCTCCCCCCGCCCCCCCCCCCCCCCGTGTTGGTATTATTGAGGCAGGGTTTCACTCTAGCCCAGGCTGACCTGGAAGTTAGCATCAGGCTGGCCTCCAACTCATGGGGATCCTCCTGCCTCAGTTTCGGATTAAAGGCATGGGTCAACACTCAAGGCTGATAGAGTTCTAGTTAATCCTTTTGCATATGAATACCAAGTTTTCCTGGCACACTTCATTGAAGAGAGACTGTCTTTTCCCCAGTGTATGTTTTTAGCGCTTTTGTCGAAAGTCTGTTTGCTATGCATTTCTGGCTTCTCTTTTCTGTTGCAGTGGCATATATGTCTGTTTTAGTCAGTACCAGTGCTATATTGGTTACTGTATGCAGTCTGCAGCATGTTTTGAAGTCAGATACTATGATGTGTCCAGCTTTTTAATTTAAAAATTTTTTGTTTGTATTCAGAGCTCAGCATTGCTTTGGCTTGTAGGGGTTGCTGTTTTGTGTTCCTATAAATTTCATGATTATTTTTCCAATTATTCTTAAGAATGCTAATTGTTAATTGACGGGAATTTCATTGGACATGTGGATCACTTTGGATAGTATGGACATTTTAACAATATTATTCTTATTTCTGGGTTAGTGATTATGTCTGAGATTGCTCTCTTGATTTTCTTCTAGTAAGGTTATTATTAGTATGGGGAAAGTCTTAGTGATTTACCATGCTGATTTTGTGTCTTGTAGCATTATATATAGAATTCTTACATCAGTTTTAACTTGTGTGTGTGTGTGTGTGTGTTTCTTTCTCTTCAACCAAAAATGCACAGAGCTGTCTTTTTTTAAAAAAAAATATTTTATTTATTTACTTGAGAGAGTGAGTGAAAGAGGGAGGAGAGAGCAAGTGAGAGAGAGAGAGAGAGAGAGAGAGAATGAGAGTATGAGTGGGCGCACCAGGGCTCCATCTGCTGCAAATTCCAGATGCATGCACCACCTTGTGCTTCTGGCTTATGTGGGTTTTGAGGAACTGAACCTGGGTCCTTTGGTTTTGCAGGCAGGTGCCTTAACCACTAAGCCATCTCTCCAGCCCAAAACTGTCTTTTTTCTAACCCTGTTACAGCAGCACTGAGAATAACTGGAACTAACTTGAAGTTTTCTTTAGTTGATCCATGTTTTCATCATGATACACATATTATATGACAGATTATATTTATTTGAACTTAAATTTTTTTTTAATTTTTTTGTTTGTTTATTTATTTATTTGACAGCGACAGAGAGAAGGAGGCAGAGAGAGAGAGAGACAGAGAGAGAGAGAGAGAGAGAGAGAGAGAGAGAGAATGGGCATGCCATAGCTTCCAGCCTCTGTAAACGAACTCCAGATATATGCACCCCCTTGTGCATTTGGCTAACGTGGGTCCTGGGGAACTGAGCCTCGAACCAGGGTCCTTAGGCTTCACAGACAAGCGCTTAACCGCTAAGCCATCTCTCCAGCCCTGAACTTAAACTTTTTAAAAATATTTTATTTATTTGAGAGAGAGACAGAGAGAGAATGGGCACACCAGGGCCTCTAACTACTGCAAACGAACTCCAGACACATGAGCTACCTTGTGCATCTAGCTTTACATGGGTACTGGGGAATCGAACCTGGTTCCTTTGGCTTTGCAGGTAAGTGCCTTAACTGTTTGTTTCTCTGCTTGCAAGTACATAAATATTTTAAAAACATTAAAACAAAAAATCAACATGGTTGTACATTACTAGATCTTCTGTATCATCATGAACACATGTACAAAACACAATGCCTAATGAAGGCCATGAATTTAAACTGACTTTTCCATGAAATAATTTAAAACCAGGTTGTGACTAACTGATAAACAGTCCTATCAGAAAGATAAGAAGGCATAAAATGAAACATAAAACATTTAAGTTCAGGGGCTGGAGAGATGGCAGAGAAACAAACCGAAGAGAGAAAGAGAGAGAGGGAATGGGCACACCAGGGCCTCTAGCCCCTTCCAATGAACTTCAGTGCATGCACCCCTTTGTGCATCTAGCTTTCTGTGGGCACTGGGGAGTTGCTGGGTTTTGCAGGCAAATGCAACGTCTGAGCCTTCTCTCCAGCCCTCTTTAAAGTTTAGGTATGTGCATGTTCTTATTTTTTTTTGTTTTTTAAAATATTTTTTTTATTTTTTCATTTACTCGTTTGAGAGACAGAGAGAAGTAGGCAGAGAGAGAATGAACACGTCAGGGCCTCCAGCCACTGCAAATGAACTCCAGGCACATGTGCCCCCTTGTGCCTCTAGCTTATGTGGGTCCTGGGGAGTTGAACCTGGGTCCTTTGACTTTGCAGGCAAATGCCTTAACTGCTAAGCTATCTCTCCAGCCCTGGTTTTTTGGTATTTTGAGATAGGGTCTCACTTTGGCCCAGGCTAACCTGGAATTCACTATATAGTCTCAGGGTGACCTCGAACTCATGGCGATTCTCCTACCTCTGCCTCCCAAGTGCTGGGATTAAAGGTGTGCGCCACCACGTCCAGCTCTGTCTTTTTTTTTTTTTTCTTCATTTTTTCTTTATTTATTTGAGAGCGACAGACACAGAGAAAGAGGCAGAGAGAGAGAGAGAGGGAATGGGCGCGCCAGGGCTTCCAGCCACTGCAAACGGAACTCCAGACGCGTGCGCCCCCTTGTGCATCTGGCTAATGTGGGTCTGGGGAATCGAGCCTCGAACCGGGGTCCTTTGGCTTCACAGGCAAGCGCTTAACCGCTAAGCCATCTCTCCAGCCCTGTTCTTTTTATTCAAGGTAGGGTCTCACTCTAGCCCAGGCTGACCTGGAATTCACTATGGAGTTTCAGGGTGGCCTTGAACTCATGGCGATCCCCCTACCTCTGGCTCCCGAGTTCTGGGATTAAAGGTGTGCACCACCATGCCCGGCTTTGTTCTTATTTTTTGATAGGTTTTTGATCTTAGATTATAGATAAAGTTTGGCAGAATTTACCTGATAAAATATATGTCATGATTTGTAGTTTTCAAAAGAATATAAGGATGACATAATGGAATATGTGGCAGGAAATATCCTTTTTAATAGTCAACATTGAATACTTGAAAATTGTCTATAGTTCATTTGGTGATATATTATTTATTTTCTTTTTTTAAATAAAAAGATATTAATAAACTGACTGAAGATAAGAAAGAGGGCCTCAGGCAACTCGCAATGACATTTCAACATTTCATGAGAGAAGAAATACAGGATGCTTCTCAACTGCCACCGTCTTTTGACGTTTTCGAAGCCTTCGCAAAAGTAAGTGTGAAGTATGATCTCTTTGCTGGTGCTTTGAATCAATCCTCCTTTACTTTCTTGCTTGTTAATAAACATGTCAAAACCTTGGTGGGAAATTTAAGACCCTTAAAGTTTTTTACAAGTCCCCTACTTAAATGAGCAGAGAAGAATGTGATTTATGTTCTGAAGAGGGTGTGACTTTTTCTGTTTCATCAGTATTTTTATTGTGAGCCTGTTAGCTTGTTGTCCACCTTTCAATCATACTCTTGGGCATGTCTGCATTCTTTTCTCAAAAGACAACAACAGTTATCCCATTTTTTCTTACTGGAGAACTTTGGTTTGACCGGTGCATTTACTGAGTTCTTTTGTTGGTTGTTTCAGTACACAGCTTACTTTTACAGTGAAAAAAAAATCTACTGGAATCTATTCTGAGTAGCTGAATTTTAAGTAACATGGATGCATTGCCATTTCTGACTTGAAACTAGTTTCCTAGCTGCATGTGGTGGCCCGTGCCTGGAATCACAGTGCTGGCGAGGCAGAGGCAGGAGAATCCCCAGGGCTTCCTGGATAGCTTGTCACCAAATTGGTGACTCTAGGCTCAGTGAGAGTCCATGTCTTAAAAAATAAGGTAGATAGTGCTTGAGCAAGACATCTGATGTTGACTTCTGGCCTTCACACACTTGCATACACACATGACTTCATTTCTTATGTTAATTTGTGGCATTGTTTCTGTTGGAAAAGGTTCAAGTTGAAGTGTGATTAATATTCAGGAAAATGTCTTAAAATATTTCCTGTTACTAAATGTCAAATGTGAATTACTCTCTCATTTCTAGTGCTTATTGTTAAATAATTTTTATCTAGTTTATCTTATAATGAAATCTTTCCGTTAAGTATGGGGGAAATTCTGTTCTGGTAAAGTGGTAATATTTTTGTACAAATTTTTAATAATATGCTACCTGCCTCCCCATATGCTTGTGGTTGTATTTAATATGAAAGCAAAACACACACATAATTGAGATTTTTGGAGGATAACTGGATTCATACGTCATTTTTTGCCATAACATGTACTTTAGTAACACAGGAAAGTAACATTAACCAGTGGCTCCTTTACTTCTTTGTGCTAATCCCTTGTCACTTGTAGATCTTTTCCTACTCATGAATTTGAGTTGAACAAAACAAAACACAATAACACTCTTCCTCCTCCTTTCTTTAGGAAAGTGGTTGTAAACTAATAGCTATCCTGCACATCTCCGGGATGAGCCTCTGAGCTCTAAGCATTGCATGTGTGTGACGATGCCACTTCTAGCACACTGGAGAGAGCACTAGGCAGAGAATTTTACACAGCTCAGTACCTTGTCCCCATCTTATCTTCATACGGTTAGCTAGAGAGAGGAGATAGGCAGACCGCAGAGTGCCCTCCCTTCCCTGTGGCTGCTTCTCCATCCACGTGCAAACTCTCACTCCAGGGGAGTTCCATGCGACCTCCCTTCCCAGTCATAGACATTAACTTCTCACACTAATCTTAGACATTAACCTATCAGAAAGTTCGCATAGTACAGTTAGCTGGAGAAATAGCTTCGTGGGTAAAGTGCTTACCTTGCAAGCACAAGGACCTGAGTTTGATCCTGACTTGTCAATTAAAAATGCTGGGAATTTGGGCTGGAGAGATGGCTTAGCGGTTAAGCACTTGCCTGTGAAGCCTGAGGATCCCAGTTCGAGGCTCGATTCCCCAGGACCCACGTTAGCCAGATGCACAAGGGGGCGCATGCATCTGGAGTTCGTTTGCAGTGGCTAGAAGCCCTGGCGAGCCCATTCTCTCTCTCTCTCCCTCTTTCTCTGTCTGTCACCCTCAAATAAATAAAAAAAAATGCTGAGAATGGGCTGGAGGGATGGCTTAGTGGTTAAGGTGTTTGCCTGCAAAGCCAAAGGACCCAGGTTCAATTCCCCAGGACCCACGTTAGCCAGATGCACAAGAGGGCACATGTGTCTGGAGTTCATTTGCTGTGGCTGGAGGCCCTGGCATGCCAGTTCTCTCTCTGTCTTCCTCTCCCTCTTTCTCTGTAAAATAAATAAATAAAAATATTTTTTAAAAATCCTGGGAATGGTGAAGCATGTCTGTAATCCCAGCCTAGGGGAAGTGAAGATGGAGGATCCCGGGAGCTCACTGGCTAGCCATTTAGCCAGGTCAGCGGGACCCTGTCTCAACAAGACGTGGATGACATCCAGAATTGTCCTCTGGCCTCCACACATGTGCTCCCATATGTGCCTGTACATCTGTATATGCATATGTATTCCACAGGAACACTATACATAGATGCCTACACACCACATCCACATACATGCAAAAAAAAAAGACGAAAAATTATAGTTACTGAGAGGATAAATTTAAATGGAGTTTGAATAGCATGACAGTTATGTCACTTTCTGCAGGCAAGGAAATGAAATTCTCTTACTCTGTATTTGCTTATCTGTGGACAGGAATAATAATATGTCCTTCATAGATGAAAGTGAGGATTAACTATAAGGTGCTTAGTAAAGGATCTGACACATGTTATTAATTTCTACTACTGTTGCCCTACCTTCCTGCTTTATTGGTATCTGAGTATAAAATGTCAGCGTTTACGTCTCCCTGGGTTGTCATATAGCTGCGAGCACAGTCTGTGACTGAGTATAAACCAGAGTTTCAGACAGTTGCTCACAGTTCTACCCAGTGCTGTTATTTCTTGAGATGTTGAAAATTACCTGTCTGGGTGAGATGGAATTTTGTAAGCAGAAAATTGTGTCTTTCTCCTACTAAGCTATTTTTGTTTCAGCCTACAGCTATTCATAACAACTTCATAATTTCTGAGTAGTTTTGGGATTCTGTGTGCAGATCATGTAAACCTAAGTGTTGAATGAACTGTGTCTCATACTTGCCTCTTAAGTGGATGAAGTTAAATTATAAAGTGTTTTAAAAAATATTTTATTTACTTATTTATTTATTTGAGAGAAAGAGAGAGAGGAGAGAGAGAGAGAAAGAGATACTGGGTTCACCAGGTCCTCAAGCCATTGCAAATGAACTCTAGATGCATGCACCACCTTGTGCATCTGGCTTTACATGGGTACTGGGGAATCGAACCTGGGTCCCTTGGCTTTGCCAGCAAGCACCTTAACTTCTGAGCCATCTTTCCAGCCTTAAAGTGCTTTTTTTTTTTTTTTTTTTTTTTAAAGACATGTTATTATTCTAGCCTATGTTGACTTGTAACTCACTCAAACTCAGCCTGGCTTAGAACTCACAGAAAATCACAGTACCTCAATAATTACCAGTGTTTTATTTATCGTAACCCATTGGAACATACAGTACTAGTATTTCCAATGATTTATAATTATTGGCAGTGCTTTTGAATAAGCTAAACTTAATTTCAGTAAACTAGTTCTGAGGTTATATTTTACTTACAAAAGTATTTTTTAAGGGGCTGGAGAGATGGCTTAGCAGTTAAGCACTTGCCTGTCAAGCCTAAGGACCCTGGTTTCAGGCTTGATTCCCCAGGACCCATGTAAGCCAGATGCACAAGGGGGCACACGCGTCTGGAGTTTGTTTGCAGTGGCTGGAGGCCCTGGCACACCCATTCTCCCTCTCTATATATCTGTCTCTTTCTCTCTCTGTCTGTCATTCTCAAACAAAAATAAAAATAAAAAATAACTTTTAGGGATTATTATACAGTATTCTAGAAAAAATATACTTATCTTTCCCCTCGGACTTATAACTCTTTTCTAATAAAAAAATCTGTTCAGATTGATTAGAGACATGATATGTTCCGAGCAATAAAAGAGAAAATGGAGTAGTTGCATAGAATGTTTCAGAAACAGACATGAAATTGGAAGCAAGAGAATAAAAATGACCTTCCTGACCACAAAACATATGCCTTTGTTAGCATTTCCAGAGCTCTGTAAGCGCTATTTGGTTTTACAGTGTTGTGCAACTGCCGCAGAGGTTTTTGATTAGAAACCCCACATGTGTTTGAGAAGATGTTCCCTCCCTTTTCCTTCAAAGAAAATCATAGTTCTCCTGGTAGTGTGTTATTTTTGTTCCTTAGGGCACATATGTAACCTTTAAAGCTTGTCTTTCTGAAGTGTAATTTTTAATGCTGTTAGCTCTAGCTGGTTTTGTAGTCTACTCTGGTTATATAGCTTTGATAGAGGACTTTAGAAGGTGTTTGTAATATAGTACTTAAATTTTGCATTCTGTTTCTTTCTGAGAAAATTCCTTTTTTATTGAGGGAGATTTTTTTTTTCTTCCCCGAGAAGCAGTTGAGCCTGTAGAACAAGAATCTTTGCTAATTAATAATACGAGAAGTTCTGATTTAATATTTTGAGTTAGAAATAAGACCAAAGAAAACAATCACCTTAGTGTGTTCAAAATTATATGTCATTGCATTTGGCTGGCATGAACTTTAAGACTTAGAGTGCCGATAAACAGTCTATATGATATTCTGCCATAATCTCATAATTTTAGTAAGCAGTATAAATCAATTGGAGGAAAAACATGACTAAATAACTGTTGCTTGTATTCTTGGTATTTTTTTTTTTTTTTTTAGTGAACTGTACTGTAGTAAAATGAAAAAAAGAAACTGATAATATGTTCAGCTTTTAATCTTGAGCTGCATTAGCCATCTTTTGCTGTCTGGCATCGGGGCTGGGTACTGCTCAGTTTGTGGGCAGAGTATCACCTCTTGTTTTGAAAGGTCATGTCTGTGTGTGCGTTTGCCACGTTAGGGTTTCAAGTTCACGTAGGGCTAAATGTTAGAGCTTTTTTGTTGATGAGCTCAGTTGGGTTTCACTGCTGTAGCATGCTATGAAGTCATAAAGAAAGCAATTTTTTGAATTAATAAAGTGATGGATTATCTAATTACAAAGTTGATGTGAGATGGCAGTGTTATAACTTCGACTGCATTACTAAATGATCCCGGTGACTGCTCAGATGTGCCTGGGTTCCATTAAGGAAAAATATGCCATTAAATATTTAATAGTAAAGCGAGCAGACACACCGGGCCTGCTAACCTCCAGTCGGGGGGGTGCAGGTACCTATGTGTTTGGCATGAACTGCTGGAAAAGACACCTCTCTAGTCTGCTCAGAACAGCTGCTGGGACACTTAGTCACTGGATTTTACTTCTCTGCTGGTTTTAACTAAAGCAGGCAAACAGCCAAGATACCTGCCTCTGCTCAGATCTCGCATTCTAGTTATAAGATGATGAGGCACCCACAATTTATAGGTGTTATGTCATTATAACAGATTGAGTCCCTAAGTAGATTCAAGAGACATTTATTCTCAAAAATGTTCTTCATCCTTCAAGTGAAGTGATGTTTGTAGGATGTTTGGGCTTTACAAACAGAGTAAATCATTGCTTAAAAAAAATTTTTTTTTTTAATGTTGGAGGTAGGGTTTCACTCTGGCTCAGGTTGACCTGAACTTCACTATGTAGTCTCAGGATGGCCTCAAACTCATGGCGATCCTCCTACCTCTGCCTCCCAAGTGAATTTTTTTTTTTTTTTTTTTCGAGGTATAGTCTCACTCTAGCCCAGGCTGACCAGGGAATTTACTATGTAGTCTCAAGGTGTCCTCGAGCTCATGGTGATCCTCCTACCTCAGCCTCCTGAGTGCTGGGATCAAAGGCGTGCACCACCACGCCCAGCTCCAAGTGAATTTTTTTTTTTTTTTTTGGTTTTTCGAGGTAGGGTCTCACTCTAGCCCAGGCTGACCTGGAATTCACTATGGAGTCTCAGGGTGGCCTTGAACTCATGGCAATCCTCCTACCTCTGCCTTCCGAGTGCTGGGATTAAAGGAGTGTGCCACCACGCCCGGCCCAAGTGAATTTTTAATAATATTTATTTATCAACTTCTTCACTTTTGCCATTTAGTTAATACTTCTCTTCATGTATGCATAAATATCCCATGATAGTTTGATGTCTGTTTATTATAGTTAAAGTCCAGGTGCTTTCTAACTGCTGTCGAATGGATAATTAAGTTCTTTATCAGCCTTTTATTTATACTTGTGCCAGTCTAGATAACTGCTTATATAAGGGCTGTTGCTTTGCTTAAAAGGATTGATGGATGAATGTGTTTGCTGTCTTCTACCTATTTGTCTGAGTATATAACTTATCGGTAGTTCAGATGGAAGTGATATGTTCACTGTATCAGTGCACCATTGTGAGGCAGCAGGGGGCTGCTCTCATTGTTTTGCCTTTTCTTTAGTGGTAAAAGTCTCTGCTTGGATACTGTATCCTTATATTCATGTCTCATGGACTGACTGAAGGGATATATGAACATTGTTTTTTGGAGTTTTTTAAATTTAATTTTTATTGATAACTTCCATAAATGTAGACAATAACCCTTAGTAATTCCCTCCCTCCCCCAACTTTCCTCTTTGAAACTCTACTCTCCATCATATTCCCTCCCCCTCTGAATCAGGCTGTCTTTTATTTTGATGTCATGATCTTTTCCTCCTATTATGATGGTCTTGTGTATGTAGTGTCAGGCACTGTGAGGTCATGGATATCCAGGCCATTTTGTATCTGGAGGAGCACATTGTAAGGAGTCCTACCCTTCCTTTGGCTCTTACATTCTTTCCACCACCTCTTCCGCAATGGACCCTGAGCCTTGGAAGGTGTGATGGAGATATTTTAGAGCTGAGCACTCCTCTGTCACTTCTCAGCACCAAAAGTGAGAGTAGCATTAATATATGGGAATGAACATTGAGAGAAGTGCTTACTGGGCAGTTTGGTGAGCACAGTATATACATTTAGCCAGATTCCAGCAAACATTACACCCCTAGGGCTCATGACTACCCCTTGTTGTAGGTTTTCAGTTTCAGGGGTATATTCTCTCCCATGGAGCAGGCCTCCAGTCCAATTAGAGAGTGGCTGGATTCCCCCATAACAGACATACCACTATTGCACCCATTGGCTCATTTGGCCTGGCTGGCAAAATGTAAAGTTTGTAGTGTCGACTGTTGAGTATCTCCATTCGTGATTTCTCTTTCTCCCATTAACTGCATGCAGTGTGGCTTTTTCCAGCTTTCTGTCAGCTGGTCTACATGGAGGAGGTTTTCATTTCAGCTCCAGCAGGTTTTCTCAGTGACCTTGCAGCCCAAGTATGTGGAGTCTTCAGCAATAGGCTCTTCCCATCTATTCCTGGTGGGAAGCCAAGAGCCTTAGCAATGACTTGTAATGTTTTAGGGGCATCAGGGACCTCCTTGGCTAACAACTCACTGGAAGGTATCTCATCCATGACACTGAAAATTTTCTACTAACAACCTGTGGCTTTTGGATGTTCCATTGTCCAAAAAAGTAGGTTTCCATATGACTTATTTATATCCTCTTAGATATTGATTACCCTCCCTCCATCTTTCCTTTGCTCAGTCTCTTACCCTGACCCCACTTAGGCCTTTTCACCACCATTAATCTGTTCTTCTACTTACATATATATAATACCATCCTATTAAGTTCCCTCTCCCTCCCTTTCTATTCCCTTTATATCTCCTTTCTAGCTTACTGGCCTCTCTTACTGAGTTTTATTCTTATTCACATAGAAGTTCAATCACTTGTAGCTAGGATCCACATAATGAGAGAGATCGTGTGACATTTGGCTTCCTAGGCCTGGGTTACCTCACTAAGTATAATCCTTTCCAGATCCATCCATTTTCCTGCAAATTTCATAATTTCATTTTTCTATACTGCTGAGTAGAACTCCATTGTGTAAATGTGCCACATCTTCATTATCCACTCATCAGTTGAGGGACATGTAGGCTGGTTCCATTTCATAGCTATTGTGAATAAGGCGGCATAAACATGGTTGAGCAAGTATCTCTAAGGTAGTGAGACGTGTCCTTAGGATATATGCCTTGGAGTGTTATAGCTGGGTCATATGGTCTATTTTTAGCTGTCTCAGGAACCTCCACACTGATTTCCACAATGGCTGGACCACACATACTAAATACACACACGTGCAAAAATTGAATAAATCTGTAAGCATGCACCACTAGGCAGAAGGCCATCTTAAAAAAAAAATTATTGGCAACTTCCATAATTATAGACAATAAACCATGAAAATTCCCTCCTCTCTCCCATTTTCTCTTTCACAGATCCACTCTCCATCATATCCCCTCCCTGTCTCCATTAGTCTGTCTTTTATTTTGATGTCATCAGCTTTTCCTCCTATTGTGAGGGTCTTGTGAAGGTAGTGATGGGCATTTTGAGGTCATGGATATTGAGTCCAATTTCTCTCTGGAAGAGTGCATTGTAAGCAGCCCTACCCTTCCTTTGGCTCTTACCTACTTTCCCCCACCTCTTCTGCAATGGACCCGGAGCCTTGGAAGATCAGTGTGGGATACTCCTCTGTCACTTATCAGCACTATGGTGCCTTTTGGGTTATCCCAGTGGCCACCACCATCTGAAAAGAGAAACATCTATAATTAAAAGTGAGAGTAGGGCTTGAGAGATGGCTTGGAGGCCAAGGCACTTGCTTGTGAAGCCTATAAGGAGCCAGGGTGGATTTCCCAGTACCTACGTAAGCCAGGTGCACGAGATGGCACATGTGTCTGGAGTTTGTTTGCACTGGCTAGTGCCCCTGATGTGCCCATTCTGTCTCTACCTCCTTCTTTCTCTCTCTCAAGTGAATAAATAAATAAAATTTAAAAATGAGAGTAGCATTAATATATGGGTATGAACATTAAGTAAAGTGCTTACAGGGCAGTTTGTTGAGCACAGTATATTCATTGAGACAGACAAGAGCAGGCATTACACTCTGGGGCTCATGACCTCCCCTGCCACAGGCTTTTGATTAGGTTTTCACTACCAGGCACGTATTTCCTCCCACGGAGCAGGCCTCCAGTCCAATTAGAGAGCAGTTGGTTTCCCCCATAACAGACATGCCACTATTACTATTGCACCCATTTGGTCATTTGGCCTGGCTGTCCAAACTTAAGGCTTGCGGTGTCCACTGTTTTCACCACTGATGACTTCTGTCTTCCATAGGGCTGCATGCAGTGCAGCTTTTTCCACCCTTCCGTCGGCTGGTTTACAAGGAGGAATTTTTTAGCTAAGCTCCAGCTCTATTTCTCAGTGACTTAGCCTAGTCATGTGGAATCTTCAGCAAAATAGGGTCTTGCTATCTATTTCTCGTAGGGAACCAAGAACCTTGGCCATGGCCTGTAATGTTCTGTGGGCTTCAGGGATCTTTCTCTCAGGCCAATAACTCACTGGAAGGTATCCCATCCTGGCACTGAAATTTTTTTAGAAACAGTCTATGGCTTCTGGATGTGCCATTATACAAAAAAGTAGGTTTCCATATGGCTTATTCACAACATCTTGAATTTTGATTATCCCTGCTGCACCCTTCTTTTACTCAGTCTCTCGCCATAACTTTGCTTAGGCCATTGCACCCCCAGAGATCTGATCATCTACTTAAATACATACAACACCATTCCCTTAAGTCCTCCCCTCTCCTCCCTCCCTTTCCTAGCTTACTGGCCTCTGTTACTGATTTTAGCTCCAACTCACATACAAGTCTAAACATTTGTAGCTAGGATCCACGTATGAGAGAAAACATATGACATTTGGCTTTCTGGGCCTGGGTTACCTTACTTAGTACAATCCTTTCCAGATACATCCATTTCTCTGCAAATTTCATAATTTCATTTTTCCTTACTGCTGAATAGAACTCCATTGAATAAATGTACAAGATCTTTGTTATCCATTCATTTGTTGAGGCACATCTAGGCTGGTTCCATTTCCTAGATGCTCTGAATACAGCAGCAATAAACATGGCTGAGCAAGTATCTCCAAGGTAGTGAGAAGAGTTCTTAGGTTATATGCCTAGGAGTGGTATAGCTGGGTCATATGGTAAATCTATGTTTAGCTGTCTCAGGAACCTCCACACTGATTTCACAATGGCTGTACCAGATTACATTCCCACCAACAGTGTAGAAGGTTTCCTCTTTTTTCACATCCTGGCCAGCAATTATTGTCATGTGTTTTCTTGATGGTATCCATTCTGACAAGAGTGAGATAGAATCTCAAAGTAATTTTAATTTGCATTTCCCTGATGGCTAAGGATGTAGAATATATTTTAATTTTTATTTTTATTATTTATTTATTTATTTATTTTTGGTTTATTGAGGTAGGGTCTCACTCTAGCCCAGGCTGACCTGGAATTCACTATGGAGTCTCAGGGTGGCCTCGAACTCACGGCAATCCTCCTACCTCTGCCTCCTGAGTGCTGGGATTAAAGGCGTGTGTCACCATACCCAGCCTTAGAATATGCTTTTAGATGTTTATATGCCATCTGTATTTCTTCTTTTGAGAACTCTCTGTTTAGTTCCATAGCCCATTTTTTAAATTGAGTTGTATGATTTATTATTTCATTTTTTGAGTTCTTTGTATATCCTGTATATTAATACTCCACCAAATGTATAGCTGGCAATGATTTTCTCCCATTCTGTAGGTTGCCTCTGTGCTCTATTCACAGTGTTCTTTGCTGTACAAAAGCTTTTTGATTTCATGAAGTCCCAACTGTTGATTAGTGGTTTTACTTCCTGAGCAACTGTGGTTATCTTCAGAAAGTCATTGCCTATGCCAGTATGTTGAAGAGTTTCCCCTTCTTTTTCCTCTAGCAGTTTCAGAGTTTCAGGTCTGATATTAAGGTCTTTAATCCATTTGGACTTGATTCTTGTGCATGGAGAGAGAGAAGGATCTATTTTCATCCTTCTAGATATACATATCCAGTTTTCCTAGCACCATGTGTTAAAGAGGCTGTCTTTTCTCCAATGAATACTTTTGGCATTTGTGTCGAAAATTAGATGGCTGTAGCTGCCTAGATTTACATCCAGGTCACCATTATTCCATCTGTTCCATCTACATGCCTGTGTTTCTGCCAGTGCCATGCTGTTTTTTGTTAGTATGGCTCTGTTATATAGTTTAAAATCTGGTAGCATTATAACGCCAGCCTTATTTTTGCTGCTCAAAATTGTTTTGGGTATTAGAGGATTTTTGGGCTTCCAAATAAGCTTTAAGATTTTTTTTTTTTTCTATTTGTATGAAGACTGACATTGGAATTTTTTTGTTTGTTTGGTTTTCGAGATAGGGTCTCATTGTAGCTCAGGCTGACCCGAAATTCATTCTGTAATCTCAGGATGGCCTTGAACTCAAAGTGATCCTCCTGCCTTTGCCTCCAGAGTGCTGGGATTAAAGGCGTGTGCCACCACGGCTGGTGCCATTGGAATTTTAGTAGAGATTGCATTAAATACATAGATTGCTTTTGGTAAGATTGACATTTTCATAATACTGGTTTTCGCAATTCAAGAACATAGGATGTCTTTGCATTTCCTAGTGTCTTCTGCACTTTTTGTCTTGATTGTTTTACAGTTTTCATTATAGTGATCCTTCACTTCCTTGATTAGGTTTATTCTAAGGTACTTTATTATTTTTTTGAAGCAATTGTGAATGGGAGTAATTCCTTGATTTCACCCTCAGCATGCTTGTTATTAGTGTAGAGGAAAGCTATAGATTTCTGTGTGTTTACTTTGCATCCTGCTATGTTGTGAAAAGTTTTCATTAGCTCTAGTGTTTGTGTTTGCTGGTAGAATCTTTAGGGTCCTCTATGTGTAGAATCATATCATCTGCAAATAATGACAACTTGATTTATTTCTTTTCAACTTGTATCCCTTTTATGCTTGTATCTTGCCTTATTCCTATGGTTAACACTTTTAGTACTATATTAAATAAAAGTGGGGACAGTGGACACCCTTGTCTTGTTCCTGATTTTAGTGGAAAAGCTTCAAGTGTTTCCCCATTTAGCAATATGTTGGCTGTGTGTTTGTCATAAATAGCCTTTATTATGTTGAGATATGTTCCTACTATTCTCAGTTTCTTTAGGACTTTTACTGTGAAGAGATGTTGGATTTTGTCAAATGACTTTTCTGCATCTACTGAGATGATCATGTGATTTTTTTTCCTTCAGTCCATTTATATAGTGTATGACATTTATCAATTTCTGTATGTTGGGCCTTCCCTGCATCTCTGTGATAAAACCTACTTGTTCAGGGTGAATGATCTTTTTGATATATTCTTGTATTCTATTTGCCAATATTTTGCTGAGCATTTTTGCATCCATGTTCATGAGGGAGATTGAGCTGTAATTGTTTTTTTTTTTTTCCGCGGTAGGGTCTCACTCTAGCCCAGGCTGACCTGAATTCACTGTGGAGTCTCAGGGTAGCCTCAAATTCATGGCAATTCTCCTACCTCTGCCTCCCGAGTGCTGGGATTAAAGGCGTGCACCACCACGCCTGGCTCTTTTTTTTTTTTTTTTTTTTTTAATTCTGTCTTTGTCTGGTTTTGGTATTAGAGTGATGCTGGCTTCGTAGAAGGAGGTTGGTAGAATTCCTTCATTTTCTATTTTGTGGAAAAGTTGAGAAGCATTGTTTTTTTCAGTTCTCCCATGAAGGTCTGGCAAAATTCACCAGTGAATCCACTGGGCCTGGATTTGTTTTAGTTGGAAAATTTTTTTTTATAACTGCTTGAGTCACCATACTTGTTATAGGTCTGTTTAACTGTTTTTTTTCTCATCTGAATTTAATTTTGGTAGGTCATATAAATCTAGGAAATCATTTATTTTTTTCCAATTTTCAAGCTTAGTGAAATATATTTTATTAAAGTATGCCCTTTTGGTCTTCTGAATTTCTTTGCTATCAGTTGTAATGGTGCCTTTTTCATCTCTAATTTTAATAACTTCTGTCTCTTTTCTCTTTCTTTTGATCAGATTTGCTAAGGGATTATCAATCTTGTTTATCCTTTCAAAGAATGCATTCTTTCTTCATTGATTCTGTGTATTTAATTTTTTTGGTTTCTATTTAAGTAGTTTCTGCCTTAATCTTTTTCTTTTAAGTTTTAAATTTTATTAGAGAGATAGAGATAGAGAGAGAATTGGAATGCCAGGGCCTCAGCCACTGCAGTCAAATGCCAAACACTTGTGCCACCTGGTGGGCATGTGTTACCTTGAGCTTGCCTCACCTTTGTGCATCTGGCTTGTGTGGGATCTGGAGAGTCAAACATGGCTCCTTAGGCTTCGCAGGCAAGTGCCTTAATTGCTAAGCCAGCTCTCCAGCCCTGCCCAAATCTTTATTATTTCTTCCCATTGACTGATTTTTGGTTTGCCTTATTCTTCTTTTTCCAAGGCCTTAAGGCAAAGCATTAAAGTTGTTTACTTGTGAACTTTGTAATTTATTAATATTGGCATTTAAAGCTATAAATTTCCCTCTTAGGACTGCCTTCATTGGGTCCCAAAGGTTTTGGTATGTTGTGTTCTCATTATCATTTGATTCTATGAATTTTTTTATTTCTTCAGTGACCCATGCATTATTCAGTAGTATACTGTTTAGGTTCCATGATTTTGTGTAAGCTCTGTAGTTGTTCTTGTTGCTGATTTGTAGTTTGATTCCATTGTGATCAGACAGAGTACAAGGAATTATTTTAATTTTCCTGTATTTGTTAAGATTTGCTTTGTGTCCTAATATATGGTCTATTTTAGAGAGTGTTCCATGTGCTGCTGAAAAGAATGTGTATTCTGCAGCATTTGGATGGAATATTATGTAGATATTGGTTAGGTCCATTTGTTCTATGACCTCATTTAATCTAGGTGCATCTCTGTTTATTTTTTGCCGGGATGACTTGTCAGTTGATATGTGTGGGGTACTGAAGTCACACACTACAATTGTGTTTGGTGTTATCTGTGACCTTAAGTCTAATAATGTTTGTTTGATGGAATTGGGAGTCCCCATGTTAGGTACATATATGATTAGAATTGTAATGTCTTCCTGTTGAATTGTTCCTTTAATCAATATAAAGTGACCTTCTTTATCTTTCCTCACTAATGGTGGTTTGAAGTCTATCCTGTCAGATATTAGGATAGAAACCCTTGCTTGTTTCCTAGGCTTATTTGCTTGAAATACTATTTTCTATCCTTTCACTCTAAGATAGTGTCTTTCTTTCATGGAGTGATGAGTTTCTGGGACTCAACAAACAGCAAGATCCTGAGAAGGCCATCTTGAATATCACAGTAAAATTTGTGAAGTTCAGTAAACTAGTTAACAGTATCACAGAGAGATTGCTATTTTCCATTTTGTAGGAAATGAAGAAATGCTATGATATTATGTTATATTATCTTAGACCTTGGGGAAATAGTTTGCAAATGGTCTTATAATAAGCATTTAGGCTTTGCAGGCCAGGGGATGAAAGTGGGTATGAGTGTATCACGGCAGTTTATAAATTAATCTGCACATGAAGTAAGAGCTGAACTATATTTGGGTACTCCTTAAAATGGTTTTAAATTGACAAATAAAAGTTATTTATACTTGTCATTGATAACATGATATATTGTAGTTTTTTTTTTCCTTATTAGTTACTTTTGTATTCAGTAAATACAGTCAGTTTGGTACCATTATTAGGCTCATCCGTAGTTTTTAAAAAATCAATTATTTATTTATTTATTTGCAACCAGAGAGCGAGACAGATAGAGTGAAGAGAGACAAATAGAGAGAATGGGTACCCCAAGGCCTCCAGCTGCTGCAAATGAACTCCAGATGCATGTGCCACTTTGTGCATCTGGTTTTGTGTGGGTACTGGAGAATCAAACCTGGGTTGTTACGCTTTGCAGGCAAATGCCTTAACTGCTGAGCCATCCCTCCAGTCCAACATGATTTATTTTGGTGGTTTATGAAATAGGCTGTTACTCTGTAGCCTAGTGATTTTACTGTGCCACTTCCCAAGTGCTGGAATTACAGGTTTGTGCCACTACACCCAAACAACATGATGTTTTCAAATACACAACTCTTACAGAATGGCAAAATTGAATTCACTCACATATGTCTTACCTCACGTATTTATGGGGTGAGCCTCTTAATTCCATGGACCGTGTGTTAGTGAAGGGCATGACATGCATCTGTGAAACTGTGTATGCACACTGAACATAGATTTGCATATGTTTTCCACATATTCTAAAATATTCTTCCTTTTATTTTACCCAGTGATATTTCAAAATCAAGGCAACATTTTTCGCTTGTAGGCTATACAGAAGCAGATGGTGGACCAGATTTGGCAACTTCTGAATTATCATTTGTAAGCCAGAAGATATTTTGGACATATTAGGAAACAAAATATGCTGTCATAAAATTCTTTAATTAAATAAAGATAGGAAATGCCTCTTTTCTTTTGACAAGATAATAATTATACTGTTTTTCCATTGCCAGTAAGACTTATAAACATTATGTATATCTGTTGTTTTGAGGCTTTTAAAAACTCCAATATAATTTAATTCAGTAACTTTAGAAATGTTTCAGTTCAATAATATAACAAAAGAGATTTCAGTTATTTTTCTGAGGAGAAAAAGAAAATTTTCAGGTAGAAGAAATAATTTATCAATGTCTTGTATACTGAAAAGTATATATGTATGTATGTGTGTACACATAGATAGATAAATGATAGATAGATAGATAGCCTGTTTAGTTTTTTTAAAATATTTCATTTTTATTTATTTATTTGACAGAGAAAGAGGGAGGGGAGAGAGAGAGAGAGAGAGAGAGGAAGAGAGAGAATGGGTGCGCCAGGATCTCCAACCACTGCAAAGGAACTCCAGATGCGTGCACTCCATTGTGTATCTGTTTAACGTGGGTCCTGGGGAATCAAACCTGAGTCCTTTGGCTTTGCAGGCAAATGCCTTAACCACTAAGCCATCTCTCCAGTCCTATTCTCTATTTTTAAGATATATGTTTTTTAAAAGTGTATTATTTACTTATTTGCAAGGAGAAAGAGAGGGAGAGAGAGAGAGAATGAGAATGGGTGCACCCAGGCCTCTAGCCATTGCAAACAAACTCCAGATGTATGTGCCACTTTATGCACCTGGCTTTACATGGGCACTGGGGAATCGAACCTGGGCAGTTAGGCTTTGCAGGCAAGTGCCTTAACCACTGGGCAATCTCTCCAGCCCTGAGGTATGTATTTTAAAACAATCTTACTTATGACACAGAGAGAGAATGCTTATGGGAGAATGGGGACACTAGGACCTCCTGCTGCTACAGACTCTAGATATGTACGTCACTGTATACATCTGGGTTTATATGGGTACTAGAGAATTGAACCAAGCACCTTTAACCTCTGAGCCATCTCCCCAGCCCTTAAGGTATATGTGTTTTTTACTTATGTTTTAAACCTCATGAGAAGTGTTATGTTTCTCCAATTCTTTCATTCAGCACCACAGAATCAAACAATTTCAGTACTGAAAGGATCGTAGAAATTTCCTGGTCACGTTAACCTGTCCACCCTTTCCCCTCTCCCGTTTCCCATGCTGTATCACTGTGAGCAGGTCAACTGTGCAGGAAGAAAGCTAGAGCTTCAGCGTCAGCTCTGATGCTCTTCCTGTCTGCTGATGCCTGTGAACTTAACCTTCCTGCTGAAGTGAAGTGCAAATGTGCTATAGCAAACAGAGGTTGTGATGCATCTTCCCTTTTATTGAAGGTTGCTATGTAAAGTCAGAAAATGTAGAGTATGCTACCTAATAGTCTTACTCCTACCAGCATTTGAAACTAGATTAGGTTGTCTCCACAGTAATGAATTTCACCTCAGAGGCTCCGTGTGCTTGAGTTTAAATGATGATGACTCTAAAGCAGCTGGGTGCTCCCCCTGCAGGCATCTCTGTTATAAAGGGAATGTCAGCATTACATATTAGCAGCACTTGGGCTTGTTTCCTAGTTCCAGTGTTTTGGCCCATTTACACATGAAGCTGGTAGGGTATTAGGTACTAGTGTGCTCTTTGTGCTGTATCAGTAGATCACGGCCAGTTGAAGGATGTACCATAAATGTCCTAGTGTTGTAGTCCCCAGTTCTGCTTTTATCTCCAGATGCATGCATCACTTTGTACGTCTGGCTGTACATGGATACTGGGGAATTGAACTTGGGTCATTAGGCTTTGCAGGCAAGTGTCTGAATTGCTGAGCCGTCTCTCCAGCCCATATTTGGTAATAGTTATTTCTAGTACTAATGCATTGCTTTAGGCAAAGCAGCCAGTAATTTAATCAGGCTTCCTGCAGTTTCTACACATATGGTGCAGCATATTCCTTCTGACGTCTTTCGTCCACACCTGTATCCCTGAGTGAGTGCTGGGAGGCTGGTCAGAGAAAGGTGTATTTTTCTCATCCAGTGGTTTTGCACTGATCCTATTGGAACTCCATGTAAAATAAGTTAATTAGTATAGGATTTGCATGGCATAATGCTACCTTTGGATATCTAAATTCTGTAGTTTGGAGTGTTAATATTAAAACATTAATTATTCAAGAGCCCCTCTCAATATATGTCTGCATTGTTTCCAGGCCACTACTGGTTAATATTTTTCTTTTTATTTACTTATTTATTTGAGAGAGAGAGAGAGAGATACAGAAATAGGCAGGGAGAGAGAGAGAGAGAGAGAGAGAGAGAGAGAGAGAAATTGAGAATGGGTTCACCAGGGCCTCCAGCCACTACAAACAAACTCCAGATGCATCCACCACCTTGTGCATCTGGCTTACATGGGTCCTGGGGACTCAAACCCTGGGTCTTTTGGGCTTGCAGGCAAACGCCTTAACTGCTACAGCCATCTCTCCAGCCCTTGGTTAATATTTTTTTTTGTTTGGTTTTGTTTTGTTTTGTTTTGTTTTGATGTAGGGTTTCAATGTAGCTCAAGCTGACCTGGAATTCACTATGTAGTCTCTGGGTGGCCTCAAACTTGTGGTGATCCTCCTACCGCTGCCTCCTGAGTGCTGGGATTAAAGGCATGTGTCACCATACCCAGCTGTGTTTTTTTTTTTTTTTTTAGTATTTATTGGAGAGTGAGTGAGAGAGAGAGGCAGGCAGATAGAGAGAGAATGGGCATGCCAGGGCCTCTAGCAACTGCAGATGCATACACCACCTTGTGCATCTGGCTTTATGTGGGTACTGGGGAATCTAACCTGGGTCCTTAGCCTTTGTAGGCAAGCACGTTAACCACTAAGCCATCACTCCAGCCCAGTACTGCTTTTATGTTATGCAAATCTCCTTGCTTGTTACTCTTTCCCATTTTATACTGTGATGCTAGAGATGAAGACACACACCCAAACCCTGATCTGATCACTTAATCCCTCATTTAGAAATGCCTGCTGACTTTCTGCTGCCTTGTACGCAACCAGAGTATTTAAATATGGCATCAAAGGGCTCTGCCAGTCTCATGTCAGTCTGATAGCATTGGTAGCAGGGTTTGGTGGGCACCTGAAGAGAGTTTCACTTTGTGTGTTCTGGAACATGAAATAGAGTAATGAGGGTAGTAACAGACACAGAGAGTCTGTGTGGGGAGTTCGTTTGTAGTGGGTAGAGGCTCTAGTGTACCCATTCTCTCCCTCTCTCTCTCTCTCTATATATATATCCTTCTTCCTCATAAATAAATAAATATATCTTTAAAAATACAGTCCTAACAAGGGTGGTAACAGAGACACTTTTATTAAGAAAAAGTACACTTTCAAGGGAAAAAGGAGGAAGGTGCTCGGAGGGAGGTTAGAGACTTAATGGCTCTGTGTACAAAACGTTTAGATTTTTCTAGGTCATTAGCATGGCGTAGGCTTTCTTGTGTATGCCTGATCTGTTTACCTGCCGCCCTCCCAGCCATGGGGTGATGGTGGTTCGCAGCCATTCTTATTGCCAACAGCTGTTTTCCGTACGCCGCTTTGTGCAATGCCTTTCTGGTCCCTGCTCTTTGCCCACTGTCCTGCCTCAGTTCTACTTTCCCGAACCATGCTGGGCCGCTGGATAGACTGTCAGTAACCCGAGGGGCACGCCCACTTTCCTCTCGCCCTCTAGACCAGTGACTGGCATGGATACAGTCGCTATCTACTTTGACTCCTTTCCAAGCTACTAACGCTTGATGTGCTCTAAGACTTCGATGCTATGATAGCAGCAAACAAATGTGGGCGTTGGGGATGACTTCTCTGGAGGAGAATTGTCCCTTGACATTTAAAGTATTTTTGAACCCGTGTGTAAAGCTGACCGTGTATGTGAGAATACATAAGCAGAGGTCACCCAAACCAGTGACAAGTTAGCAGTGGCTGGGCTGCGTATGTGTGTGTGGGGGGGGGAGGGGTGCAGGCCAGGCATTACTGTGGTCCTTCGGCCCCTAAAATAGCACCATTCTGGCTTGGTAGAAGAGCTCAGCTTTGAGCAGTAATCCTCCTCAGCAGCTCAGTGGGCTTTTCCTGCTTTGTCAACACTGTTGGTTTTGATAATTAGATAATTACAAAGATGTGACTGGATTGTGGCATTCCATTCCCGAGGGGCGGGGGATCCACTGTGTTTGCTAATGGTTGTGGCAGACTTCTAGCTGCTGCTGCTGCTATTATGTAGTCTCAGGGTGGACTTGAACTCATGGCGATCCTCCTTACCTCTGCCTCCTGAGTACAGGGATTAAAGGCGTGAGCCTTTTTTTCCCCCCCTGAGGCTTGAAGGTGGGAAGGTGCTCTAGAGGCCAAGGAGATCTGATGTCCTCCACAGACAGGCTATCCCTGGCCTGCTCATTTCCCAAAACGCCCTTCCAGCTTTTCTTTTTCGTTCAAAACCCTCTTTAGGTGATTGGTGTAGCAGAGTATTTTGTCCATAACGAGAAATGATTAGACTGTAGAGATTTTGTATTTGAAAGTTCTATGCCTTCAATTATGAAACGATACAGAGCTCTGAGTGAGTGCGATGATTTAATGGTCGCATGTTTACTAGTGACTGATGGCCGTTAGTGTTCAGCTGAGTCAGACTGTCAACCCTCTGGAAAGCCTTGCTTGTCATTTCCCTGAAAGCTCAGTTCCTTTCCTCTTCCCTAATATACATACATATATATATATATATATATATATATATATATATATATATATACACACACTATATACTATATACTATATATATAGTATACTATAAATAAATATACTATATATAGTATATTTATTTATTTATTTATTTATTTGAGAGAGCGTCATAGAGAGAGAGCAAGAGCAAGATGCAGAAGACAGAGAGAGAGAGAGAGAGAGAGAGAGAGAGAGAGAATGAATGGGCACACCAGGGCCTCCAGCCACTGCGAACAAATTCCAGAAGTGTGCACCCCTGTGCATCTGGCTTACGTGGGTACTGGGGAATTGAACGTGGGTCCTCAGGCTTCGCAAGCAAGTGCTTTAACTGCTAAGCCATCTCTCCATCCCCCTGTTTCCTACTTTTGTTTATATGGTGTATTAGTCAGGGTTCTCTAGAGGGACAGAACTGCTAGAATGAATTATGAATGTGGTGGTTTGAATAGAATAGATGGCCCCCAATATATTCAGTTGTTTGTTTGTAGTTTGCTTCTCTAGCCACCTGGCTGGAGGCAATGTCATTGTGTGGATCTTAAAGTGTGGTGGTGGGTTTGAGATTTCAATCTAAAGATATGCAAAGTGTGCCTAGCTGGAGTTCCTGAAGTATGCTGTAGCTTTTGACCTTTGGGCTTGTACTTCTCTCTCTCTGCTTGAGCTTGTGAAGGCAGGCCAGCTTCTTCTGCCATTATGGAACGTCTCCTGGATCTGTAAGCTTCAATAAATATCCCTTCCTCCATAACTGTGCCTGCTCTGGAAGTTCATCTCAGCGAACCTGAAGCTGTCTGCTACATATGGCAAATAAATTCCTTTTCATTTTCAGTTGTTACTTCTTTAAGGAAGACTTTCTCAAGCCCTCTCAACATTGTGCCATCATGACCCCGATGGAAAGCGGGAAAGCATACACCTCAGAGCCGAGCATGTGACGTGCAAGCACAGGCAGCTCTCTGTCTGCTTCTCTGTTAGGTGCTGATCGCCTGAGCTGGCGGGCTTGTCACGAAGGAAATAGGCAAAGGCGCCAGGCCCTCAGAATTGAATAGCAGCTGCAGATGTAGATGCAGGGAGTGTCGAGACATTGTGTGCATCTGTTCTCTTCATCCATCCATACCACTCTCCCTTGGTCATTGTCAAGAGTCAAAGGATTGGTTGGATTGTTACATTGTATGCATATATTGAAGCCTCACATTTTACCCCATAAATATATACCATTATCGTATGTCCACCAAAGAGAAAACAAAACTGAAAAAGGCAATAAAAGAATTAGAGAGAGGGGGGGGCCAATGGGCATGCCAGGTCCTCCAGCCACTGCAAATAACTCCAGACACATACACCACCTTGTGTGTCTGGCTTATGTGGATGCTGGGGGATCGAACCTGGGTCCTTTGGCTTTGCAGGCATGTGCTTTAACTGCTAAGCCACCACTCCAGCCCCAATTGTCACATCTTTTATGGTTTTGCTTATTCTCTTGCCTCTTGGGGCACACTGGACAGTTTGAGGTGCTGTTGTTGTACTGTTGGAGTATAATAAACCAGGTGCCTGTTCTTATATTTTTGTCTGCTTTCTCATCTGTGTCATATATGCTAATATACATCATTTTGATAGAATTTTAGCCTGTTCCATGAGCTAGAAAGCCTGTGAGATTTTAGGCCAATTTCCTTGCTAACACTGCGTGCTTTCAAACAGTTAAAAAACACATACTGATTTAAAAAAGAAACTACCTGATGTTCTGTTAACCATGCAAACATGGAGTGCTTCCTGAAATTTCCTTTAGTGTAATTGCCCTTTAAATACTTAGGCACATAAGCACATTTCCTTATTTCTAGATGGATATTAGTTTTGATATTTTAAATGTTGACATTGCAGTCCTTTCTGTCTTTATTTTGAAGTGACAGCATAGTCCCACATATAAGAAAATGTGATTAATTCTCTCACATTGAAGTCATTTAGTCCTCCTTTGCCTAACAGCTGCTTTCTATTCAGTGTATTGAACAGAACATCCTGGCCTGCCTTTGTGCATCATACACTGTAAATGTGAACCACTCTTCCTACTTGTATGATGCGATACTGCTGTTTTGAGTTTGCCAGCATGGTAGGAGGCTTTTCTAGAGCTTGCCATTGTAGTTGGCCAGAAGGGCTTGCCTCTGGGTTTAAACTCTTTCCCTGACTTCTTATATTGCTACAAGTATTTAGTATTGTGTGCTGGCAGTAATAGAGAGGAGGAAATTGGTTTGACTTGTCATCCTAAGCTCCTTTTATTTCTTGAGTATATTAGAGAAATGAAGAAATAAGATCAGAGATGACAGTGATTCTTAGGCATCATAGGGTCAGAGAAAGCCCAATACATTTTAGTTCAACAAAATTATATTCACTACCCATGGCACTATGAGGAAGAAAAGAATAGTGAAGGTTGAACTTCTGTTGTGTCTTGAAGGAGAAACAAAATAAATAAATAGGGCTGGAGAGATGGCTTAGTGGTTAAGCGCTTGCCTATGAAGCCTAAGGAGCCCAGTTCGAGGCTCGATTCTCGGGACCCACGTTAGCCAGATGCACAAGGGGGCGCACACGTCTGGAGTTCGTTTGCAGTGGCTGGAGGCCCTGGCATGCCCATTCTCTCTCTCTCTCCCTCTCTCTCTCTCTCTGCCTCTTTCTCTGTCTGTCTGTCACTCTCAAATAAATAATAAAAATAAAATAAATAAGATATGGTTATATTGAAAGTTCCTTGAAAGACTGTTGAGTCATACTCATACATTGTATGTGCCTTGTGTATTCTCTAACAGACCAAGATAATGCGGTGACAGTCTTGCGCTAGTGATTTGAGTGGCCCTTCATGGAAACTTGTGGCTGGGATTATAAATGCCATGGGGATCAGCTTGTGTGCCAAGCATTTTATCCACTGAGCCATCACTCCAGCTTGCTTCCTCTTTCTTACAGGAGCCCCCTAAGTCATGACAGCAGTATTCTTTTCTAAATTTTTTAAAAAATATTTTATTTATTTATTTATTTGAGAGACAGAGAGAGGGAGAGAGAGAGAGAGAATGAGTGAGAGAATGGGCATGCCAGGGCCTCTAGTCGCTGCAAACAAACTCCTGATTCATGCACCCCCTTGTGCATATGGCTTATGTGGGACCTGGAGAATCGAACCGGAATCCTTTGGCTTTACAGGCAAACACCTTAACCAATAAGCCATCTCTCCAGCCCACAGCAATATTCTTTTTTTAAAATTTTTTTGTTTTATTTTTATTTATTTGAGAGTGACAGACAGAGAGAGAAAGAGGCAGAGAGAGAGAGAGAGAGAGAGAGAGAGAGAGAGAGAGAAAGAGAGAGAGAGAGAGAATGGACGCATCAGGGCCTCCAGCCACTGCAAACGAACTCCAGATATAGGCACCACCTTGTGCATCTGGCTTACGTGAGTCCTGGGGAATCGAGCCTCAAATAGGGTCCTTAGGCTTCACAGGCAAGCACTTAGCTGCTAAGCTATCTCTCCAGCCCCAGCAATATTCTTTAGATGGGAAACTTGGCTATTGGCTTTTCTTTTGTTTTGCGCTGCTCACACCCAGTTAAGGATCATTCTAAAGACATGAAGAGAAAGAGCTGCTTGAATCGTCCTAGAAGTCTCCGGTAGTTTGGGGTCCATGAAAAAGAGTTCCAAAATGAAGATAGCTAATATATAAAGAATAGAGCCAGTCATGGTGGTCCACATCTTTAATCCCAGCACTTGGGAGGCAGAGGTATGAGGATCACTGTGAGTTTAAGGCCACCCTGAGACTACATAGTGAATTCTAGGTCAGCCTGGGCTAGATCGAGACCCTACCTGGGGCGGGGGGGGAATAGGGCTATAAAGGAGAATAAATTCACCATTGAATGTAGCAATTAGAAATTCACTGGTATTTTTATTTTTCATGTGGACACAAAATGTAAAAACATCCTCCTTTCATTTTACTTTTTTGGCTATAGGGTCTTGCTAGCTAGCCAGTGCTGGCCTCATATTCATTGCAGTCACCCTTTCTTAGCCCTCTGGGTGCTGAGATTTTAGGCAATAGCTATTACACTGAATTTTTATTTATTATAATTATATTTTTAGAGAACACCCCTCCCTCACATTGAAACTTAAGTTACTTGGTCACAGTCAGTTGTTTGGTCGGCATTGAAATCAGCCACTATGTTCCGAAGTATTTCAGGGCGAGCCACAACATCAGAGTGATTTAGGATTTGGTGAATTTGTGACTGTGTTCTCAAATGAAACTGGCTAGAGCCAGGAAGAATGAGATCAAAATGATCTGCATCTGGTCTGAACAGACTTGTTGTAATTAATCCTTTGTAGAGCATAGCTTTATAGTATCCTACCTTAAAGGTGATACACAAATTTAATTTTGTGCGTACTTTATGCCTTAGTAAATTGGAGGTGTAAGTTTTTTAAATGTATTTTTTGTGATCTTTTACTAAGGCAATAAGAAGTCCATTATCCATTGAAAAGCTGTTATAGCAATGTTTGAGGATACATTTTATTGAATACTTTTGTCTCCAGGGCTGGAGAGATGGCTCAGTGGTTAAGACGCTGGCCTGAATACTTTTTGTCTCAATCCAGAAATTTTCTGTTTCACCTTCTCTGATTGGTAATGAAGACAGTAGCAGAATGATGTCTTCTGGTGTCCTGAGCAGGTTCTGCAAGTATGACATGAGCATCACAGCTGTAGCTTCTGCAGTCACTGGACTGACTCCTGGTTGGGTGCTGCTGCCACGTCGGGAGAGAGTTACCCCCCTCCCCCCCAAAAAAAAGGAGAGCGTGGCTGTTAAATGTCACACTTGTGTGACAGAGACAAGAGAACAAGTGGAATGTGGTGGGACATGCTAACTTTGCATACTTTTTAAAAGACAGGAACCTTAAAAGTGTTTTGGTTTCATTTTTATTAGACTTTCTAATTAAGAAATCTGTGGAGGGCTTGCTTGCTTGCAAAGTCTGCCGGCAAGGGTTCAGTTTCCCAGCCACCCACAAAAAACTGGGATGGACATCCATTTGCAGCAGCAAGTGACCCTGGTGGAGAGAGAGAGAGAGAGAGAGAGGGAGAGGGAGAGGGAGAGGGAGAATGGGCATGCCAGGGCCTCCAGCCACTGCAAACAAACTCCAGATTCATGAGCCCCCTTGTGCATCTGGCTTATGTGGGTTCTGGGGAATCGAACTGGAATCCTTTGGCTTTACAGGCAAACACCTTAACCAATAAGCCATCTCTCCAGCCCACAGCAATATTCTTTTTTTAAAATTTTTTTGTTTTATTTTTATTTATTTGAGAGTGACAGAGAGAGAGAGAGAGAGAGAGAGAGAGAGAGAGAGAGAGAGAGAGAGAGAGAATGGACGCATCAGGGCCTCCAGCCACTGCAAACGAACTCCAGATATAGGCACCACCTTGTGCATCTGGCTTACGTGGGTCCTGGGGAATCGAGCCTCGAACCAGGGTCCTTAGGCTTCACAGGCAAGCACTTAGCTGCTAAGCTATCTCTCCAGCCCCAGCAATATTCTTTAGATGGGAAACTTGGCTATTGGCTTTTCTTTTGTTTTGCGTTGCTCACACCCAGTTAAGGATCATTCCAAAGACATGAAGAGAAAGAGCTGCTTGAATCGTCCTAGAAGTCTCCGGTAGTTTGGGGTCCATGAAAAAGAGTTCCAAAATGAAGATAGCTAATATATAAAGAATAGAGCCAGTCATGGTGGTCCACATCTTTAATCCCAGCACTTGGGAGGCAGAGGTATGAGGATCGCTGTGAGTTTAAGGCCACCCTGAGACTACATAGTGAATTCTAGGTCAGCCTGGGCTAGATCGAGACCCTACCTGGGGGGGGGGAGGGAATAGGGCTATAAAGGAGAATAAATTCACCATTGAATGTAGCAATTAGAAATTCACTGGTATTTTTATTTTTCATGTGGACACAAAATGTAAAAACATCCTCCTTTCATTTTACTTTTTTGGCTATAGGGTCTTGCTAGCTAGCCAGTGCTGGCCTCATATTCATTGCAGTCACCCTTTCTTAGCCCTCCGGGTGCTGAGATTTTAGGCAATAGCTATTACACTGAATTTTTATTTATTATAATTGTATTTTTAGAGAACAACCCTCCCTCACATTGAAACTTAAGTTACTTGGTCACAGTCAGTTTGTTTGGTCGGCATTGAAATCAGCCACTATGTTCTGAAGTATTTCAGGGGGAGCCACAACATCAGAGTGATTTAGGATTTGGTGAATTTGTGACTGTGTTCTCAAATGAAACTGGCTAGAGCCAGGAAGAATGAGATCAAAATGATCTGCATCTGGTCTGAACAGACTTGTTGTAATTAATCCTTTGTCAAGCATAGCTTTATAGTATCCTACCTTAAAAGTGATACACAAATTTAATTTTGTGTATACTTGATGCCTTAGTAAATTGGAGGTGTAAGTTTTTAAATGTATTTTTTGTGATCTCTTACTAAGGCAATAAGAAGTCCATTATCCATTGAAAAGCTGTTATAGCAATGTTTGGGGATACATTTTATTGAATACTTTTGTCTCCAGGGCTGGAGAGATGGCTCAGTGGTTAAGACGCCGGCCTGAATACTTTTTGTCTCAATCCAGAAATTTTCTGTTTCACCTTCTCTGATTGGTAATGAAGACAGTAGTAGAATGATGTCTTCTGGTGTCCTGAGCAGGTTCTGCAAGTATGACATGAGCATCACAGCTGTAGCTTCTGCAGTCACTGGACTGACTCCTGGTTGGGTGCTGCTGCCACGTCGGGAGAGAGTTACCCCCCTCCCCCCCCCAAAAAAAGGAGAGCGTGGCTGTTAAATGTCACACTTGTGTGACAGAGACAAGAGAACAAGTGGAACATGGTGGGACATGCTAACTTTGCATACTTTTTAAAAGACAGGAACCTTAAAAATGTTTGGTTTCATTTTTATTAGACTTTCTAATTAAGAAATCTGTGGAGGGCTTGCTTGCTTGCAAAGTCTGCCGGCAAGGGTTCAGTTTCCCAGCCACCCACAAAAAACTGGGACGGACATCCATTTGCAGCAGCAAGTGACCCTGGTGGAGAGAGAGAGGGAGAGAGGGAGAGAGAATGGGCATGCCAGGGCCTCCAGCAACTGCAAACAAACACCAGATTCATGAGCCCCCTTGTGCATCTGGCTTATGTGGGTTCTGGGGAATCGAACTGAGTTCCTTTGGCTTTGCAGGCAAATGCCTTGATGGCTAATCCATCTCTCCAGCCCCCAATTTTTTTTTTTGAATTGTGGAAATTAGTTAAAAGTTTATCTTGTAAATATAGCTATGATAGTCTACTTGGTGCTTTTCAGATTATAGTCTTCAAATGACTTTATTTCACTTACCATTTCTCCTTAATATTTTTTTTGTTCATTTTTATTTATTTATTTGAGAGTGATAAAGAGAGAAAGAGGCAGAGAGAGAGAGAGAGAGAGAGAGAGAGAGAGAGAGGGAGAGAATGGGCGTGCCAGGGCTTCCAGCCACTGCAAACGAACTCCAGATGCGTGTACCCCCTTGTACATCTGCCTAACGTGGGACCTGGAGAATCAAGCCTCAAACCGGGGTCCTTAGGCTTCATAGGCAAGCGCTTAACCGCTAAGCCATCTCTCCAGCCCTTAATATTGTTTTTAACATAGTAAGATGAAGTATTCTTTATCTGCATATTATAAAAATGGAGGCAGCCTGACTTGACCATCCACATTGTTTTCTACTGTAGAAAAGCTGTAGGATTTCCATGGCCCTGAATAGTTTATGTTAAAAGGATGTTTGTGTTACTGTGAAGATAACAAAGGAACTCTTATCCTGATCTTGTGCTGAAATGAGGTTTTCTATCATTCTGTTAAATCACTGAGTGCAACGTTGTTCTTGCAGCAATATTGCATCTTGTAAGATTTTCGAATCAAATGTGAAACAAAATCTACAATCTTTGTTTCATCCCATCAAGTCTGTTTCTCCAAATGCGAGCTCTGAACACCCTTGGTAATTACAGTGAGAGACACAGGGCACTTTCTCACATAAACTAAAGGCTACCTCAGGGAAAGTGATTGCTATTGTTTCTACAAAGTTGTCCCTGCCTCTCACCCCAAATAACTGTGTCAGCAGATGCAAGGCCCAGCAGGTCCATGCTAGAGGCTCCAAGTGGGCTGCACAAGGCTGTTCTTAATTCTGGAGCCCAGCATAAAAAAAATGGCAATAAACATGAAAGTGTCACATCTCTTTGGTGTTTTAAAAAATAAATAGAGGGCTGGAGAGATGGCCGAGCAGTTAAGCGCTTGCCCATGAAGCCTGGACCCCGGTTCAAGGCTCCATTCCCTAGGACCCACGTTAGCCAGATGCACAAGGGGGCGCATGCATTTGGAGTTCGTTTGCAATGACTGGGAGGCCCTGGCGCGCCCATTTCTCAATCTCTCTCTCTCCCTCTTTCTCTGTCAAATGAATAAATAAATGAAATATTTTAAAAATGTATCACTGCAGATATTATCATCCCCATCAATGCCAAATGAACCATGGCCCAACACCTGAGCCCACCCACCAATCCCACCAGGGATGGGAGCATTCTCTGCACCCAAGGACTTCATCACAGTAGTTCATAATCATCGTTACCTGGAAAACACACTGTGTATCACTGTATCTCTGGAGAAATCTGTGACATCGTCTTGAACTTAATGTTCTTTCAATGACTCTACTGCTTTTGAGCCAGAGACTATAACTTAATGAATTTTTACCTGCACCAACCCCGTGATAAATGTCTTTGGCTATAACTTTGTTCATTTGTTTGTTCATTTTTTCTCTCAAGGTAAGGTCTCACTCTAGTCCAGGTGGACCTGGAACTCCCTCTGTAGTCCCAAACTCGACTTAAACTCACAGCAGTCCTCCCAAGTGCTGAGATTAAAGGCATGTGCCACAACATCTGGCTTTCTATTCATTTTTAAAAGTTTTTTTTGTCTATTTTTATTTATGTATTTGAGAGCGGCAGACAGAGAGAAAGAGGCAGATACCAGGGAATTGAACCTGGGTAGTTTGGCTTTGCAGGCAGACGCCTTAACTGCTAAACCATCCCTCCAGACCACATTTTTTTCTCACTGTTTTTTCTGCTGAAGTATTCATTGAAGTCTATTTTAATCATATTTTCAGGTGTTTTCTTTGCCAATCAATTACTATCATGCACGCCTATGGGCTCTGTATACATGGAATTTTTTTCAAAAATTTATTTATTGTATGCTTTGAAGTAACTTTTTAAAATCTGAAATATATTTCTACATGTACTATAGCTGTCTCCATAGAAATTCCTTTGAATTTATTATATTTTGCTGTTTGCTTTATGCGTATTTTTACAGTTCTATTTGTTTTATGTAGGTGCTGTTATAGGAAGTCATTCAAATGTATTTTATACTTATTTTCTTAATTACTTATATTTGAAATACAGTAGTATTACTTACAACCATCAGACACATATACTTCAAATCATTTACCACTGAAATTATTGTGCCTTGCTCCTTGCTAAACACTTGTTGAGGCAATATACTTTAAAAGTACATTTCTAACTTCATATTTTATTTTTAGATAATTATGCCATTGCATATACAAATGGAATTCTTTTTTTCTTCATTATACATATTCTTAGAAGACTTCTATATTTGTGTAGTTTACAAATCCTTGCTTGGGTTCACATATCTTTTTTAAAAAATATTTTATTTATTTATTTAATTTGAGATAGAGAGCAAGAGGCAGATAGAGAGGGGGGGGAGAGAGAATGGGTGCACCAAGGCTGCTAGCCACTGCAAATGAACTCTAAATGCATGTGCCACCTTGTGTACGTGGCTTTATGTGGGTACTGGGGAATTGAACCTGAGTCCTTTGGCTTTACCATCAAGTGCCTTAACCACTAAGCCATCTCTCCAGCCCCCACATATCTTTTATATGGACTTAAATATGTCCCTGACCATCTAAGAAGACTGTAAGAAACCTTACATCACATATCCACCTACTAGATCCTGCTCCTTAAGCTTGTCTATTTGGTCTACATATTGTTGTTGTTTCTTTTTGTTTTGATTCTTGCTTGCATTTTTAAAGACTGGGTTTGGCTTTTTGTTACAAAACTTGGAGTCATGAGTTGGAGATACAGCTCAGCTAGTAGAGTGCTTGCACAAGGTCCTGGATTTAATCCCTAGCACCATAGATACTTGACTTGGTGGCATATGTAACCCCAGCATTTGAGAGGTGGAGGCAGGAAGAACAGAGATTCAAGGTTATCTTCATCTTTGTGTGAGTTTGGGGGCAGCTTAGGCCAGCATATCTCTAAATAAATACATCAATCAATAAACAAGCAAACAAACCAATAAACAAAGAAGTTGTTGCAGTCAGGTTCACGTTGCTGGCAGAAAACACATGACCAAGAGCAGCTTGTGGGGAAAAAAGGGTTTATTTTGGCTTCAGACTTGAGGGGAAGCTCCATGATGTCGGGAAAACGCTGACATGAGCAGAAGGTGGACATCATCCCCTGGCCAACATCAGGTGGACAACATTAGCAGAAGAGTGTGCCAAACACTGGCACAGGGAAACTGGCTATAACACCCATAAGCCCACCCCCAACAATACACTCCCTCCAGGAGGCTTTAATTTCCAAATCTCTGTCAGCTGGGAACCTAGCATTCAGAACACCTAAGTTTATGGGGGACACTGAATCAAACCACCACAGGAGTAAACCAAAAGCAAGTTTTGGATTGTGGCTTCACTGGGTCACTTTCCACAGTGGAATAACTTGCTTTAGCTCCTGGTTTTCATGAAGCCTAAGCAGTCCAGTCCACTGTCCACTGTGCTTAGCTAGTCCCAAATCATTCTATTCAGAATTAATCCAGGCTTTAAACTTGAGAAATACATTGTTTATATATGTTTGTTTATATCATTATGTATGTGTGTGTCAGTATAACAAAACAGTTCACCTGTTGTTCATGCAATTCACCCATCAGGTGGCCCTTTTTATGAAAAATCCCACCACGCACTTTAGTGACGAATTCTAGCTCCCTCTTCCCATGAAAACTCTTATACACAGTTTTACAAGCCCAAACTGAATCTAGTATAAAACACATTTCTTGGCTGTGAAAATGACCTCTCTTTAGCATTGCCAAATCCAGGATGATAGCGGTAGAATCTGGTCCCTCTATATTGGTAGACTCTCCTCCCATGAGTTGCTTCACTTCTTAGACAACTTCCCTCCTTTGGTAGCAGGGAAACGCGTAAATCTAGCTCAAAATCCACCATGAACTCAGCCAGTTTTTTTTTTTTCCCCTTTTTAATTGCTTAGGCATAGTTCCCCAAATTAGCTGCGATTGCATCTCACTGGCATGGGTTGGGCCAGGCAGGCATTCTTGGACTAAGCACAGTTACCATGGCAAAGCTGTTCTTTGATTTATTTGGCCCAGGCCACATGCCCATCCAGGAGTCAGCAGACAGACACTGAGCAGGGGATGACCACCAGGGGGCGTGTCTGCGTCTTCCTTGCGGACCCGCTGTCCATTTCCTGGCTTCTCTAATACTGACCATCAGGGGCACATATACTAATGTGCTTCGTATACAGTACTTTATTTATCATGCATTTGCCAGACATTTTCTTAGTGCCAATGATGCTTCAGGCATTGACCAAAAGAATGGGCACACAAAGATAAAGAAGACACATCAGATGATCTCAGGGAACTAACAATACAATATGTATAATTTGCTCCCCAAGTGGATTATAAAGCTTAAGGATGCCAGAATTATCACTGTGCCCCTTATGGCATCTGACACTGTTTTCCATGGAATACACTCTTAAAAATATAGAATTTGTGCATGCATCTTATTAAACATAGTTTTATTACTTCAGACTGGCTAGTAAATAAATCTTAATGTGTGACCATTTTGTTTATACACAGCCTAAAAGCATTCCCATAATAGCCGTATCGTTCCCCTTTCCCCTGCAGGAAGTATGTAGTCTCTTTGCCAGGTTTCCATGGAGCTTGGAAACTCTTCGAGCACTCATCACCTTGCCCTGCCTTGTACCACAGTGACTTGTTGGTTTGTCTTGGCTCCTTCATTAGCGTTGGGTCTCCTTGAGGGCAGCGAGTTGCTTAACGTTTGCTGATGTGAATCTGTTGAGTGATGAGAATTGTCTGTTCTTTGATCATGGTGGATGAGTTTGTGTCCTTTGTCTTTTAAAGGACAATTTTAATTTTTACACAAGTTATGTTTTTTGTTGTTGTTGTTGTTTGTTTGTTTTTCGAGGTAGGGTCTCACTCTAGCCCTGGCTGACCTGAAATTCACTATGTAGTCTCAGGGTGGTCTCGAACTCACGGTGATCCTCCTACCCCTGCCTCCCGAGTGCAGGGATTAAAGGCGTGCGCCACCACTGTTGGCACAAGTTATGTTTTATTATCAGTTTTGTTTTGTTGTTTATTTATGCTTTATTTGTTAATTATGATACAGGGTTTCGGAGTCCAGGAAGAGCTTATGATTCCTAACTTTTGGGTTTTTGTCTATTTTTTAAAAAAAATTATTTAAGAGAGAGAGAGAATGGGTGCACCAGGGCCTCCAGCCACTGCAAATGAACTCCAGGTGCATGCACCACTTTGTACATCTGGCTTACGTGGGTACTGGGGAATCAAACCTGGGTCTTTACAGGCAAGCGCCTTAACTGCTAAGCCATCTCTATAGCTGCCTTTGGTCTATTTTTAACAAAGAGTTGAAATCATCAGACTGAGAAGGGTAAACTATAAACTATTAAATTTATTTATGAGGAGACTATGAAATCCAGGGAGAAGGCTGGAATGGGCCTATAACTTGGAGACAGAAACCAGGAGCCCATGCCAGAAGTGGATCATGGGCTTGGTGGGGTAACGGGAAGTGAGTCTTTCCAGGGAAACTGAAAAAGGCGTGGAGCTTGGAGACACAGCCTGGAGGTAGTAAGAGAGTAACAAAATGAGAGGTGAAAGGTACCTCCCCCCATCTCAGCAGCCAGGCTGCCGAAAAGGGGAGAGGGGGCCTTACTGGGACAGGGTGCAGGGATCTCGAGGTTTAGGTGAGAAAAAATGAGAAATGAAGATGCTTGCCCACCTGGCAAGCCCCTGTTGTAGCTGATTGGGGTGGGCATAAGAGAGAGAGGGAGGGGGAGAGAGAGAGACTGAGAGAGAGAGAGAGAAGAGAGAGAAGAGAGAGAGAGAGAGAGAAACGCTGCTGATCGGTTTGGACTCTGGGGTCTGGGCCAAGATGTGCCCAGCATACCTTGGTAGAGAGTGCTATATATGAGGGATGCGACTGGACTGGATCAGTTACTAAATTCTCTTTGGGCCCATCCCTAGCTGGCTACCTAAAAATAAAAACCTCCTGGCTATTTCCCCCTCAGTATGACTTTGTGTAAGTGTTTCCTCAAGTTCTCATGTATGCTTCATAGGCAGATTTGGGTATTGCTGTATTTTGGGGCTGGTAATGTTTTAGTCCGTGTCACAGGCATGGCTGGCATTGCTAATCAGGGGAGGACTTGTACCTCTGGAATTGGAAATTATCCTCTGTATGGCTGGAACTATTCTAGAAAGAAAGTGACTAGTCGGCTTCACATAGCAGCACTGGGCTCCTGACCTTGGTTCCCTGACTTCATGGCTCGCAGCCCCGGGATGGTATGGAGGGATTACAGAAATCCGCATTCAGCCGGGGCCGCGGCTCAGCAGTGGGGAGCACACGCCCTTCAGCACGAGGGCCTGTGTAAGAAGCGCACTGTGACCATGCACGCCTGTAACCCCAGTCTGTGTTGGGACGGGGCGTGGAACGGACAACAGAGCATCACTGGAGCTGACTGACAGCAACCCTGGGTTGAGCGAGAGACCCCCATCTCAAGGAACCACTCGGATGTGCCCTAAGAGAAGGACGCGGACGCTCCCCTCTGGCCTCTGTGTGTGACCTTCCTCCACCCACACGTGGCCTGCATACACATGGGCATGGGGAGCATGCATCTGCATACTCAGACACACCACACACTACACATACATACATGCAAAAATCAAACTAAATTCATGGGCTGGAGAGATGGTTTGGCGGATAAGGCGCTTGCCTATAAAACCAAAGGACCATGGTTCCATTCCCCAGGACCCATGCAAGCCAGATGCACAAGGGCGCGCATGCATTTGGAGTTTGTTTACAGTGGCTGGAGGTCCTGGCGCACCCATTCCCTCTCTCTCTCTTTCCCTCTTTTTCTGTCAAATAAATAAAATATTTTAAAAAACTAAATTCATGCTGTGCTGTCTCCCGCTCATATTTCTGGGAAAGCAATTTTGTATAATTTCTTTAGTATATTTTCTTACTTTAAGTTTTATTTATTTGAGAGAGTCATAAGGAGAGAGATTGAGAAAGAAAGAGAGAGACAGAGAGAATGGGCATGCCAGGGCCTCCAGCCATTGCAAACGAACTCTAGATGCATGTGCCACCTTGTGTATCAGGCTTACATGGGTCCTGGGGAATCGAACCTGGGTCCCTAGGCTGTGCAGACAAAAGCCTTAACCGCTAAACCATCCCTCCAGCCCATTTCTTTAATTTTTTTTATAACAGTAGATTACAGATAAGTCATGATATTTTCTCTTATATTTATAAGTGTCTGATCCCTTTAGACAGCCTTGCCTATAACCAATGCAAATATGTAGTTTTCAGCTGTGCAAAATAAATTGCATAACTTGCTTGCTTGAAGTATTTATTCCAGCAAAACACTTAATCATGGGGGCACAGGTAGGCCTATAATGTGAACTGTTCAAAAGGCTGAGGCAGGAGGATTGGAAATCAAGTCCTGCCTAGGCTGTAGAGCTACTTTAAGGCCAGCCTGGGTGAATTAGTTAGATCTTATCTCAAAATAAAATGGTTAAAGAAAAAAAAAAAAAGAGCTGATGATATAGCTCAGTGGTCGAGTGCTTGCCTTGCATTTGTGGGGTAGTAGGTTCAGTCCCCACCACTGCAACAAAACAAACCCTTACATGCAGTATGAAAATGAAAATAATAAGTAAAAATACAGGTTGGAAATTCAAGTCCCCCAGAAACTTGTCTTTGGAGATCACCACTGCCAAGACTTGGGTTTCTGTCAGTATCCATATTTTAATTTATTTTATTTCTTGGGTGTTTTAAGGTAGGGTCTCACTCTAGCCCAGGCTGACCTGGAATTCACTATATAGTCCTCCCAAGTGCTGAGATTAAAGGTGTGCACCACCACGTCTGGCGATATCTGTTATATATGTATATGTATATGTGTGTGTGTATATATATATATATATATATATATATATATATATATATGTATATTCATTCAACTTCATACTCATGTCACATATAATTTCCCTTCATTAGTTGTGTACTCATCCATTTTATGAAAGTGTGAAAGTTTAATTCACCAGTGCCCTATTAGATGATGGATGAATATCATTATGCAAGTATGTGAATCCTAAGTCCTAACCCTAACCCCTAACGTATGTTTTTTTACATAGGATAAATTAATAGTAATGAATTGTGGAGGCAGACTTTGCATTTATTCTGTGTGTTGTCAAATTGTGTTCCACTACATATTGTGTTTCTTTAGACTTCATCAGCACTGTGGAGAGCACTGTTCTCTTAGAACAAAAATATTGTTGTTTTTGTAATCAAAGCTTTCCATGCTTATATGTCATGTAAGTAACAGCTCCGTGATTTTGCATTTTGTTTCTTTACTCATTTTTTTTTCTAGCTAGCTTTAAATTATAAAACATTTGCATAAGAAAACCATAAGGGGCTGGAGAGATGGCTTAGCGGTTAAGTGCTTGCCTGTGAAGCCTAAGGACCCCGGTTTGAGGCTCAATTCCCCAGGACCCACGTTAGCCAGATGCACAAGGGGGAGCATGCATCTGGAGTTCGTTTGCAGTGGCTGGAGGCCCTGGTGCACCCATTCTCTCTCGCTCCCTATCTGCCTCTTTCTCTCTCTGTCTGTCGCTCTCAAATAAATAAATAAAAATAATAAACAAAAAAATTTAAAAAAATTTAAAGTGATTGAATTAAAAAAAAAAGAAAACCGTGAGATTTTAGTCCATTTCTCTAACTTTGAAAATTTGAGGCATTGCCAATCCTAACTAGATCTAAGTATTTTATCTGGCTTTTAAAAATAGAGATGTTGGAGGCTGGAGAGATGGCCTAGCGGTTAAGGTGATTTGCCTGCGAAGCCAAAGGATTCTGGTTCTACTCTCCAGGACTCACGTAAGCCAGACGCACAAGGGGGCACATGCATCTGTGGTTCATTTACAGTGGCTGGAGGTCCTGGAGTGGCCATCCTCTCTCTCTCTCTCCCCCCTTTCTCTCATATAAACAAATTTTTAAAAAATTTAAAAAAACTAGAGATGTTTTTCCTTCTTTAGTGGTGGAGTACTAAATACAGGGAATGTAACACATTCTTGATGTTCTCATCATTATCATTGCATAATGATAGCATTTTGTCTAGCTTTTTTTAAAATATTTAATTAATTTATTTATCTGAGAGAGAGGAAAAGGCAGAGAAAGAGAGAGAGAGAATGGGCACGCCATGACCTCCAGCCACTGCAAACAAACTCCAGATGCATGTGCCCCCTTGTGCATCTGGCTGATGTGGGTCCTGGGGAATCGAACCAGGGTCCTTAGGTTTCACAGGCAAATAATGCCTTAACTGCTAAGCCATTTCCCCAGCCCCTTGTCTAACTTTCTTAAAGCCACCAAGTCTAGGACATTTTTGTCTGGTGGTGGTATATCTTTTGTTTTATTACACAGGGCATCCATCTTCTCTCTAATATTTGATGAAGAAATTGAACTTCAGACCAAAGAGAGCTTGAACTGAATGTGCTAGCTCCCAGGTGACCTGTGCATCGTACGGAAGGCTCAGCTCTTAGGCTACTCACGGGTTTCTTTCACATCCAAGAACTTTGAAATTAAGCCAGAGCAGTAGTTATTTAGTCCACTTTTTAAGATTTTTCTCTTTTATTAATAGATTAAAAAATTATAATCAACATTTATTTTTTTCTTTTAATTTTCTGCCTTTGTGGTCCACGATAGAGTGCAGTTATGTTTCAGTGCCTTTTTTTCTTGCCTGTTATACTGCTTGACAATTATTACTGCTTTACCTAGGTAAAGTAAGTATGTTCTTGCCTTTTACAAATAGTTCTGTCACGCGTCCTTTCCTACATCTCTTTTGCTTTTGACAGAATTGTTTTAGAGCTTATAGGTTTAAATAGATCAAGGAAGATTTATATTCATTGTTGTCTTTCCAGAAGAGAGTGTATGTAGTAAGAAAGGAAAAAAGCAGGTACACTCTCCTATCCCTTTAAAATGAGCATCATATATATAATTAGGGCCAGAGAGATGGCTTAGCTATTAAGGTGCTTGCCTGCGAAGCCTAAGGACCCATGTCTGACTCCTCAGATTGCATGTAAGCCAGATGGTACAAGGTGACACACACAAAGTTGCACATGTGCACAAGGTAATTCACATGTCTGGAGTTCCACTGCAATGGTTGGAGGCCCTGGTGTTCCAATTTCCTTCCTCCCTCATTAAATTTTTTTTTTTTAAATTAAAGATGGGCCTTGGGAGATTGTTCACTTGTTAAGTGTGCTTGCTTGTAAAGGTTGTCATCGTAGGTTCGATCCTCCAGTACCCACGTGAAGCCAGATGCAAAGTGGTACACGCATGGCACATGTGTGCACATGCATGGGTGCATACATGCACACACACAAATTAAATAAAAATTTAATTTAAAAAGTTAAGGATGATAGAATAATCATCATACCAAACCCCAGAATTACAGTTATAATTCATAGATAACAATCAAATCAAGATGTCTTGTTAGCAAGAAACAAAAAATAAATGTCTGCTGTGAACATATGGAGATCATTGTTCTATGAGAGAAGGATGAATATATATACAGCACATATGTAGGTCTCAAATGGATGTCTTGGAAGGAAAAAAAATCTTTCACTGTAATTAAAAAGCATTATCTAATCCTAGGTAAATTTATAGCACTCTCTGATCAATGCAATGTATCTGTGGTATGCACGCATCAGAAAAATAAATTGTTGACTTTTGATGCACAAGAGAATATTCTTACTGTTGCAAAAAATAATTTAAACTATTAGGATTTTTTTTAAGTGATGATTCCAGCTTCTGAACATAAGCAAGTATTTTCAAGTTCTTGCCTTTAAGGACAAGAACTGTTACTGATTCTTTCACACAATCTAGAATTACCTTCATTTATTGAAGATTTTTTAAAAAATTACTTGTTCATTATTTATTTGTGTGTGCATATGAGAGAGAGAGAGAGAGATTGAGACAAACAGACAGAGACAGATAGGCTGACTGTGGTCGTGCCAGAGCCTCTTGCCGCTATAAACTCTAAATGCATGAGCTACTCTGTGCATCTGGATGTATGTGGGTACTGGGGAATTGAACCCAGGTTGGCTGGCTTTGCAAGTAAGCTCCTGTAACTACTGAGCCATCTCGCTGGTCCATGCTGGTGATTCTTGATTTTTGTGTTGCGAGAACAGAATAGATAGAGTGTTTGTTGCATTGTTTACATTTTCACTAATTAATACTTCATAGGCTAATTTTTTTTATGTACTTCTATATTGAAGGGCATTCACAATTAGTTACATCCTAAATGTTGAATACAGTATTCACTTAGTCTGTTGTCTTTGACCTGTTTTGTTTTGTTTTTGTTTGGTTTTTCGAGGTAGGATCTCACTCTGGCCCAGGCTGACCTGAAATTCACTATGCAGTCTCAGGGTGGCCTCAAACTTACAGCGATCCTCCTACCTCTGCCTCCAGAGTGCTGGGATTAAAGGCGTGCGCCGCCACACCTGGCTCTCTTTGACCTTTTTAAGCCCATGTTGTTGATTTTTCATTTAGTCCATCACTCTAGGGATACATGCATCATTTGTTCATACTCCACTGACCTCTTTTAAGGATAATTCTTACATCTCTCTTATTCTAATTTTCAGTATTCTCAAACGATACCTTCTTTTGTAAATTAAAATATTAACTAGTGGGTAAATCCTTATCTGTTTCAGACCACCCTCCTGAGTTCCAACCCAGTATTTCTTGCTGGTTACTATTCAGTAAACACCTTCATTATCCAAACTTAAGTAGTTTGGGTGATTTTCTAGCACATGATTCATGTAATTCCTTTACTGCATTTATTTACTTTTATCCTCTATCTAATTTTGTCATCTCTGAAATCTTTGAATCTGCTAGCATTTCAGAAACCTCCTGTTCTCCATTTGATGATTTCTGACTTTTTTGTTGTTGTTCATTTTTATTTATTTATTTGAGAGTAACAGACAGAGAGAGAACGAGGCAGAGAGAGAGAGAGAGAGAGAGAGAGAGAGAGAGAGGGAGAGAGAGAATGGGCTCACCAGGGCCTCCAGCCACTGCAAACGAACTCCAGACTTTTTTGTTTCATGGCTGTCATTGTAGTTTAATGATTTATTTTTCTTGTTCAGAGAATTGAGTTTTTTAGATCATATGACTGTAGCTTATATTGGTGTCAAGGTCAAAATCTTTTAATTTTATTGATGGAACTGGTCCTATAACTCGAGGGCCTCCTACTGTGTATTTAAATCATGTCGTGTTGCCTAAAACCTGTCATAGTTTGGCTTCTGGTCCAGCAGATAGTTTTATTAAATTCTTTGGTTACATCTAGTTTACTTTTCCTTGGAAGAAATATAACAGAATACCACCAGCCTTATGATCACAAAGTAGATTGTTTCCATGGCAACCTGACAGTTTTTAATATTAGAATTTTCTTGTTGAAGCAAAACTTATGACATTGGGGACCTTTCCATGGCTGTGAAAACTTTATGCTGTCTCTTATAGATGGTATTCGACTAGGTCCAATCAGAAAAGCTTTCTTATTTAGTAAGAAAACAACGCATTTAAACACTTCATTTGCTAATCAACTCCTCAGCTGCTCTGTCAAGGAAACCTTTTCTTTCTCATCTGTAGATACTGTGTGGGTATCTACACACAGCTAGACACTGGTGAGATCTGCCAGAGACATTAAGTAAATAGAATCACAGTCTGTCTGTGACACCAAAGACCTTTGCCACCTACTATCTTCACGAATGGTCTTAGTAAAATTGCTCAGGCTCCCTGAGACTGGTTCTATAAATTCCAAGTAGGAATATATAACTCTCTTCTTTATGTCACAGACTGGGTTTAATAAAGTGATGCATATAGTATTTATTACTGCTTTTTATTCAGTGGCAATAATAGAAATAACAAATACGTAGCATATTGAGCTTATGTATTATCTGACACCTCTGTAAGTAAACATACGCTGCACATAGCATTATCAATTTGTATGAAGACATTTGTTTTGCCCATATCATAGTTACCAAATGTCTAGGTGGATTTGGATCCAGAGTTCTCTGTTTCACTTTACAGTGTTTTGCGCGCCACGTTTAAAAGACCAACACACCCTCAAAGTTTATTAAGTATTCTTTGGTATTTTTCAATGTCAGCAGGTAAGCCTGACCCAATCTAAACAAAAGTGAACTCCGTCTAGATAACAGCTGAACGTGTTCAGTAAGCAACCACAGGAGGTCGTCCAGATGTGTCACCATGTCACTGCATGGCGGTGATGCTTCTGCCTTTGCAGTGGCTGCCTGTAGTGAGCCCCGGATGTTTCCTGTCATTATAATGCGTGCTGAGCTGATCACTTCCAGGAAATGGTCGTCTGCTCTAGTACTGTGGATAGCTTATAGATGAGTTGAGCTTGATGATAAAGTCAAGAATATATATATATATATATTTGTTGTTGTTGTTAAGACTAACTCTTACAGGCTAGTCTCCAATGTTCCTGTAATTAAATTAACTTGTAGACCTTACTGACTGCCATGTGTTAGAAGCATTGGTCTACAGAGATGAGTGAGCCATCTCTGCAATCAGTGACCCTCTGACTAGTAGTAGACAGGCCTTTGGAACTCTGTCAAGTATATCACATATTTTATTAAACATTTACTTTGCTATTAAAATCTGGAGGCTGTTCTGTTCTTTCGTCTTTCATTTTTTACTTAAAAGCAAGTGGAAATATATTATTACTCTCAGGTTTGGAATCTATAATTTGATTTAAAGTGTTATATTGGATGTAGACTTCAAGCCAAATTGTCATTTATTCATCATATATTCTTCGAATGTTCGTTATGGAGCACAGCTTAGATTTGGTCACAGTGTTAATGTAAGAGTGAATTATGTATTGGCTCATTTGCTCAAATGCATGCAATCACCGTGGTGTGTGGCGTTCCCAAGGGGCTGCTGGGCTGCGAGTATATGGGACTGAACCCAGGCGCAGGCTGGGCTCTCTGGGAAGGCTGTGGGAAGCAGGACTTCTGCACCTGTGTCAAAAGAGCTGCCAGTCCAATTTGGAAGAAGGGTCGTCAGGAAGGGAGGGCAGCGTATACAAAAGGTCTTGTTTTGGGAACTGGTGGTCACTTCATTGTGGCCTGAGCATAGCCAGGGGGCAGGAAATTGGTGAGCACCGTGAAGAGAGGCAGGGGTCAAAGAACCCGACTTGATCCTAAAGGAGAACCATTTAAGGAATTTTCTTAATTTAACAAGAGACTCAGAGTTTTTGCAAATGAGATTGGAACTTTAAAAAGTCGTCCCCGTCCCCGTCCCCCCCCCCCCCCCCCCGGGTCTCAGTTTTGAGGAAAGAAGAACCAAGATCAGGTTACTGGCAGTAAACAAAACCAGGAAGTGATGTGGTTGCGTACGATGGCAGTAGAAGCAGTGGTATTGGGCAGGGAAGAAGGAAGGACTGGGAATGTATTTGAAGACAGTCACTAACACTTAAACACTGCTTGATGGGGTGGTAGACAGATGGAGTGATTGACAGTGCCTTTCTGAAAGACAAGGAGTACAGCAAGGGAAGCCAGACTTAGGTAAGAGGAAAGAGAAGGGAGACATGTGTGTGCGGGTCCCATGTCCTAATTTGCACATCTGGAGAATGAGGTACTTGTGGGACATCCAATTGGATTTATTCAGATTGAGGCTGAGTATAGCAAACAGCTTCCCAGAGAGAGAGAGATTTGGGCATATAGTTAATAATTGAGCATTTAAAATGATGTAGGGCTGGAGAGATGGCTTAGTGGTTAAGGCATTTGTCTGTGAAGCCTAAGGACCCAGGTTCAATTCCCCAGGACCCACATAAGCCAGATGCACAAGTGGCGCACGTGTCTGGAGTTCCTTTGCAGTGGCTAGAGACCCTGGCGTGCCCATTCTCTTTCTTCTTCTGCCTCTTTTTCTCACAAATAAATAAATAAATATTAAGAACTAAATGTAAGTGATAACTAATTCTCTGGTAGCAATGGCACAATAGAAATGGTGAAAAGGAAGGTAGACAGCAGTAGGTGTAAACCTTTGGAACGAGAATGCTTAAGAAGCTGATAAGTGGGGCCAGCTAAGAAGATTGAGAAGGAGGACATCCTGGAAACAATGTCATAGAAACCAAGGCAGAACAATCACGGGGAGGAGGTCACCAGTTGCAAGTGCTGCAGAAGTCACTGAAGATGAGGAGGAACAACGTTAATTGAACCCAGTAGCAGGGAGCCACTTGGGAAGCTCTGCTACAGCACCTTAAAGTAGTGCGTGCTCTATGAAGGAATGTACAAAGAGAGCAAGGTGGTGGCTAGGAGAGGGGTGTAGTTTTAGGGTCTGTTAGTTTGTCTAAAGCAGATGTGACCAAAAAAAAAAAAAAAATTATCTCGCCGGGTGTGGTGGCGCACACCTTTAATCCTAGCACTCGGGAGGCAGAGGTAGGAGGATCACAGTGAGTTCGAGGCCACCCTGAGACTACAGAGTGAATTCCAGGTCAGCCTGAGCTAGAGTGAGACCCTACCTCGAAAAACCAAAATAAATAAATAAATAAATAAAAATAAAAATAAAAATAAAAAAAAAACAGATGTGAGTGTGTGAGCCAATAAAAGTGCAGATTTAGGAGCTGGAGAGATGGCTTAGCAGTTAAGGCGCTTGCCTGCAAAGCCAAAGGACCTCGGTTCGATTCCCCAGGACCCACGTAAGCCAGATGCACAAAGTGGCACATGTGTCTGGAGTTTGCAGCGTGTTGAGGCCCTGGTGCACCAATTCTCTCTCTTCCTTCTTCCTCCCTCCCTCCCTCCCTAAAAGAGAGAGAGAGAGAGAGAGAGAGAGAGAGAGAGAGAAATGCAGTTTTAAAGGTAAGCAGGTGAGAGGGTTATTTAGTAAAGCGAGACTTCCAAGACAGTGACAGCAAGAGATCCGAGTCCTAGGAGAGGCACCTCCCCCCTGCAAGCTGGACAGGTTTCTGGAGTTGTCTTACCAGGAGAGCCACTCTGGCTCCATGTCCTCAAAATAGAAGCACATGTGTATGTAGTCATCTGTGCATCATGTCACTTAAAGGGCCACAGTCTAGTATTTTTAACTCAGCTTCAGATAATGTCATCGTTTAATATAAAGCGTGCACAGACCCAGTCAAACTAAAGCAGGCTTCTGAGATCACCAGCTGCTCGGGGACCAGTGACTGTGCAGGTACACAGAGGACACCGAGAAGATTGAAGAAGCGCATGAGTTGTCATACAGCCTGCCTAAGCCACCTCGGCGGAGGCACCTACTCTTGTGGCACATGGGTCTTTGCATGTGGTCATCCCCCAGATAGAGGACCCGTTACTTTCTTTTCTTTTCCTTTTTTTCTTTTTTGCTTTGTTTTTTTGAAGTAGGGTCTCATTGTAGCCCAGGCTGACCTGGAATTCACGGTGGAGTCTCAGGGTGGCCTCAAACTCATGGCGATCCTCCTACCTCTGCCTCCCGAGTGCTGGGATTAAAGGCGTGCGCCACCACACCCGGCCCTGTTAACTTTCTTTAGAGGATGATGTGATAATATCAGTTTAGGGATTCCTAATACCTTCTTGGCAAGAAACTGCAAATTGGCCTTAGAATTACCACCATGTGTGGAATAGTACCATGCATGGTCAAGATTATATTATTTTTTAAAAAACACTGTAGGGCTGGCGAGATGGCTCAGTGGTTCAGGTGCTTGTCTGCAAAGCCCAAGGACCCAGGTTTGATTCCCCAGTACCCACATAAAGCCAGATGCACAAGGTGATGTATGCGTCTGGAGTTTGTTTGCAGTGGCTGGAGGCCCTGGCGTGCCCATTCATTCTCTCTCTAATAAATAGATAAAATATTAAAAAACCAGTGCAGTACTTTTTTCCCCCATGGTTGAGTTTGAACCCCAGCTCCCTGGCATGCTGAGCATTTGCCCTGTCACTGAGTTACAGTCCCAGTCCTATGCAGTACTTTTGTAAAACTAAATTTAATAAACAATCTGGGCCTTGCCCTCCAAATATTCTGGTTTGGAGTTGTTCTCTTTGAGCCTCCTTAATTTTTTTTTTTAAACTTCTGAAATGTATCTCCTGAATGGATGCTTCCAAAGCGGGACACTTAAAAAATATTTATTTATTTATGGGGGGGGGGGAGAGAAAGAGAGAAGGCAGGGAGGAAGGGAAGGAGAGGATGGGCACTCCAGGACCTCTAGCCACTGCATGTGAACTCCAGAGGCATGTGCCACCTTGTGCATCTGGCTTATGTGGGTTCTGGGGAGCTGAACCTGGGTCCTTAGGCTTCGTAGGCAAGCATCGTAACTGCTGAGCCATCTCTCCAGTTCAGAGTTTAGTTTTTTGTTTTTTTTTTTCTAGGTAGGGTCTCACTCTAGCCCAGGATGACCTGGAATTCACAATGTATTCTCAGGGTTGCCTCGAATTTAAGGCGATCCTCCTGCCTCTGTCTCCAAAGTGCTGGGATTAATTAAAGGCGTGTAGCACCATGCCCGGCGGCCTCCTTGATTTTTATCTGCAGATTTTCCCAACTCACACATCTGCTTGCAGTCTTTCCCTTTGCAGTGCTGGGCATTAAACCCTGCTCTCCATGCAAGTCAGGTAAGTGCTTCAGCTCTGAGTGTGAGCTCTTGATAGTGGCTCAAATTACCTTCTTGTTTATTTCACTCTCTCTACCCCGTGTTCCCCACTTCATGTCTGTGCCATTTGCTCAACTCTCTGTGTTTCTTTCTGTGGCAAATTCTAGCTTTAGCATGACCCCTTTGCCCTTGAATGCTGTCAAGTAATGGGTCGACAATACCTGTTCATGGTGCTTTAAGGAAAGCTCGTAATATGTCATGTATTTTTACTGTGTCTCATGGTTTACTGTAGCATACGCCTACAAAAAATATTACATTGCCCTGTGCTGAGTGACTGGTATGCTGGAGTGGATTTTTATTAGCAATATATTTGCCCATATAGTGATCATATCTTTTTAATATGTGACAGTTATAGTAACTTTAAGATACAGACATATTGGATTGGTTGTGGGAGGTGGAAATGACTCCTTTACTACCTACCTGAGTGATAATCAAATTCATTTTTTTCCCAAGACCAGTATTTTCTCCTATCCATTGTAATTAGGTTCCTCATTCTGCAAGTTAGCTATGATTATAAACATTGAACACTTGGCATGTTTTCTCAAGCATGAAAATAAAAGCTTATACATAATGTGTAAATCCAACTGTACATAGGTCCATGCATGTGGTTACTAGTGTTGTTTAAATCATTTGGACTTCTTGTCATTGTTCTTACGAATTTTCTCAGTGTGCCTTTAAATTACTTTTTTTTTTTTTGGTCTTCTATAAACAAAAGAAATACATTGTTCAATTAACAAGTTTATAATCTAGGACATTTCTCTATTGGATCCTTTATTTGGAGGCCATCACATAAACTGGTTTTGCTTAGATGCCTCATGGTCTCTGAACATTTGGTCTAGTGTTTCTGGCTGAGAGCCAGCAGCAAATTATACTTTCCCTGCAACTCTTAGCTCACTTTCTCCCTTCTCAGGGCATGATCTGCAAAATGTACTCATAAGACATCGAATTTGAATTGTAAATTTGTATGCAGATATTATTTTACAAGTAGCCAGAAAAGAAACCAAAAGGGAGCAGTTTCCTAATTTGTTAGCAAGCTGTGTACATAATGTGTGTCTGATGCTCATCGTGACCATACATTCATCAGCATCCTGTAGATTTGGAGATACTCGCTGTTGCAGTCAGGTTCGCATTGCTGGGAAGAAATCACCCAACCAAGAGCAGCTAGTGGGAAAAAGAGGTTTATTTTGGCTTACAGGCTCGAGGGGAAGCTCCACAATCGCAGGGGAAGACGATGGCATGAGCAGAGGGTGGACATCACCCCCTGGCCCGCATAAGGTGGACAATAGCAACAGGAGAGTGTGCCCAACACTGGCATGGGGAAACTGGCTATAACATCCTGAGCCTGCCCCCAACAATCAAACCACCACACTAGCATTCTTAATTTTTTCTTTTTATTAGCAGTCACTTTATTAACCCACATATCTTCTGTTTTACTTAAAGTGAAAGCTTGTTTGAAAGGCAGATGTGACGGCACACACCTGTAATCTCAGCACTCATGAGGTTGAGACAGGAAGATCGTGACCTTGAGGGCAGCATGGGCAATGTAGCCAGAAGCCTGTCTCAGAAAACCAGTTCACAATACTGGGTCCATCAACATGTTGTCATGGATGATGGAGGAAGGCAAAAAAAAAAAAAAAAAAAAGAAAAAAAAAGACATCAAACCAGAAGAGCTAGTTGGCAAAGAAGAAGGGGTTATGGGAGAGGGAGGACAAAAGGAAATAATGGGAGGGGATTATGATCAAAATACATTATGCACATTGTATGAAAATAGCCAATAAAAATAATTCTCTAAAACAGACAGTACAAACAAATGGTAAAACTTCTTTAATTGTGCAATCACAAAGTAACAAATAGTCTTAAATGTTTAAGTCAAGGAGAGTATATATTTTATGTTGTAGAAAATGTCCTATTATAAAAGAAATATTTGGCATCATGATCCACTTAGTATGACTTCTCTTTCATCTGTTTTACACACACACACACACACACACACACACACACACACTCCATACCTTACTGTGTGACGTGTAGGTATTTTTACTCCTTCATCCTTGCTACCTGTGGTATAGTAGTATGGCTTATTGGTATTAGAAAACTAAATTTGAGGTACCTGCAGAAAACAGTGTCATGAAGGGTTGCCAAATGATTGTGGCCTGAGCAGTGTGTTGATGTGTCTGAAATTGTCATATTATATAGTTAAACCTTGAAGTTCTTCCTGATCCCAGTCTTTAAAAAATATTTTATTTTACTTATCTTTTTAAATATTTCTTTTTATTTATTAGAGACAGAGAGAGAGAGAGAGAGAGAGAGAGAGAGAGAATGGGTGTGCAACAGCCTATAAATACTGCAAATGAACTCCAGATGCATGCACCACCGTGTGCATCTGGCTTATGTGGGACCTGGAGAATCAAACCTGGATCCTTGGGCTTCGCAGGCAAGCTCCTTGACTACTAAGCCATCTCTCCAGCCCTTTATTTATCTTTTGAGATAGAGAATGAATGGGCATGCCAGGGCCTCCAGACACTGCAAATGAACTCCCAATGCATGCGCTACCTTATGCATTTGGCTTATGCGGGTACTGGGGAATTGAACCTGGGTCCTTAGGCTTTGCAGGCAAGCTCCTTAACTGTTAAGCCATTTTACCAACCCCTAGTCCCAGTTTTGAGATCAGTGGAATACTGTTTTTACCGGTGCACTTCATTTATGGAGAAGCTTCCTCTAGAGAAATAATACCCCAAGCATTCATAGTTTAAGAAAATAACCATGTATCTCTTTCCTGATCACTTTGGCTGGTCAACTTTGAAGTCTTCCGTTGGCTACTGGAATGTGAAGAAAATCTGAGATATTAATAGTGATAACAGAAAAATTGCCAAAAATTTAGGTAGATTGCTTTAAATATTTTAATTTTTTTTTAAGGAAAATGCTCTCTATTTGTCCTGACAGGTCTGGAGCTTGCTATGTAGTACATAGACTAGCTTGGGCTCAGACTTGAGTGGTCCTCTTGCTTCTGCCCCATCAATACTAATATTGCAGCTCTGTCTGACTGAACCGAGCTAATTCTCGTAGGGTTTTGAATTGTACAGTTCACCATGTTCCCTTTACCTCTGCTCGCTCGTGGGCTGCACCCACGTCTCTGTAGCAATTTTTAGTGAATGACAAAAAAGAATATTAATGACAGAAGATGAGCTGAGGAATGTGGATGGTGTAGCTCCTTTGTTTCCAATTCAGGGGGAATTTTTCACACTCCCACCCAGTTTATTCTCTGTTTATATCTTGACGTAACTACTTCCCTGCTTTGTTTCTTTTCCTATAGTTGCATCTCCAAATGTCATATGTATATATATCATTAACATATATCATTGCATGGAGGACCACCGGCATCAATGAGATGGGTTCTTTCAGATCAGTATACTGAACATTATGATTATTTTGTCCCCTTCCCACATAGACCTACATGGTTGTTATAATACATATACAAATGAATTTCACCGGCTGCCCTGATATCTTGGGAGTTATTTTGAGCAAAGCAGCTCCCTGCTTCATGGAGTTGCGTGTGTTCCCTGCTGAGGAACCCTTGTATATCTACTGAGCTGGGCCATGGGCCACTGTAGGTGAATCCTACTCTTAGACAGAATCCTTCGTAGCCACTGGCAGTGTGACAGTAATGTGTTTATTACTGAGTTTTTACTGTGTGCTGTGTGCTGTGCTCAACACTTTCCTTGAATAATCGTGCGAAATGTCCGTTTGACATCACTATGAGTGGGTGGTGTTTTATGCGTACTGCTAGTTCTTTAAAGAAAATACATTATTATCAGTGTTTCATTTTCAAAAAGCTTAAAGGTTAGGTCTCATAGAAATGCAAAGTGAAATGTGTCTAAAGCTTTTCAACTTATTAATGAGGGAACCAGGAAAGGTTAATGCTGCTTCCAAGAGTAAAGAAGTAAATGTTTATAGGCATTAAAATGATGGTGTTAGAATAAGGTTACTGGGATGAAGGGAAAACTGGTCATGTTGTGTAGTCATAAAACCACAACGTTCACAGTGATCCTCTCTCATGGACTGAAAACTGCATATGAACATGCAGCTTTACTGTATTCCTGCTCTAATGAAATAGCAAATGACAGTGAAATAATGCAGGGGCATTCTCTCAAGCCTGTTAAACCCTGAAAGAGCATGCGGCTCCCTCATCTTTTGCCTTGTCCTGATTTTGGATAGCTTCAATTAATGATGGCTTATTTATAGTCCGTCACTGAGAACCTCACTCTAATAAGGCGAGGAGCATATGTGGCAGCACAGAATTGCCGGTGTGGTAGTTTGAATAGATGTCCTTCAATAGATGAAGGAGTTTTATCAAAGTGATCTGGGGCTGGAGAGATGGCTTAGCGGTTAATGCACTAGCCTGTGAAGCCTAAGGACCCCGGTTCGCTTTTCCAGTACCCACATAAACCAGATGCATAAGGTGACACATGGATCTGGAGTTACTTTGCAGTGGGTGGAGGCCCTAGCATGCCCAATCTCCCTCCCTCCCTCCCTCTCTCTCTCTCTCTCTCTCTCTCTTTTTCTGTGTCTCTCTGCTTGCAAATTATTAAAATATTTTTTTTTTTTTAAAAAAGCTATCTGGCTGGAAGAAGTGTCAATGGCGGCGGATCTGAATTCCAGTCTAAGATATGCAAAGTGCCTGAGTTCTGCCTGGGTTCCCTGCCTGTTGGCTGCCAGTTTTTTGTGCTTTTTGCTTTTGTTGGTGGGATTTCTCTTTTTTGCCATTCTGGAACTTCCCCTGGATCTGTAAGCTTCAAATCGATGCCATGCCTCCCGTAAACTGCCTGGTTTGGAGGTTCATCCCAGCACCTGAAGCTGTCTACTGTCTACTGTCTACTGCAGCCAATTCGTGGCGCTTTTGCTCCTTCTGGCTCCAAGACTCTTTTGGAAGCTCAGCTTAGGTAAATCCTCGCCTTTCGTGTTCTCCCCTTCATGTGCGCTCCGTGACAGCGGGAGCGTGGCTGTCATCTGGTCTCGGTTTGTCTATCCAGTGTGGTCGGTGGATTAGCCTTGGCCCGTGTTCTTGGCATCCTGTCCCTTATGAACGCTGTCTTCCCCTTGCAGCTTCCTGTCCAAGTCCACATGTTACATCGCCTCCCTGGCACAAGATCCTCCGCATTCCATATGCACGGGGCTTGAAGGGATCAGGCAGCTGATCCTGGGTTCCCCTTGCTGTTCTGTTTGGGTTGTGGTTTTCAACTATGTGAAGTCTCCCTGTGGAGACTTCTCTAGAGCCGTTGTACTAAATCCAAGTCGCACATTAGAATTACCTGATGGCACCCTAAAGAGTACTAGTGTGTGAATACCTGCCCTAGGTAGTCTCATTTCTGGGATGGGGTCAAGACATCTGAAGGTGTGAAAGGCTCCTGGTTGGCTCTGGCCTCGCTGTACTCTGGGAGCATGTTTTCTAGAGATGCTGGCTAGGGTCCTCAGGTGTGCACAGCAAGCACCGAGTCCCATATTTTATTTATTTAAATTCGATGTGTGTGTGTGCACGCGCGTGTGCACACATGAGCGTGTGCACCTTGGTGTACCTGTGCAGGTCAGAAGACAGCTTTTGAGGAGTGGTCATTGTTGTCCACCTTGTTTGAGACATGGTCTCTGGTTCTTGTTTTTCAGTTTTTCTATTCACCACACTAGCTGGTCTTTGAGCTTCCTCGAAATTCTCCTGTCTGCGAACTCAGGTACTCAGAGTTGCAGGGCAAGCGCTTGATCTGCTGAGCCATCTCCCCAGCCCATCATAGTTGTTTGAATAGCAATTTCTTTTTTAACTTTATTTTTATTTTTTATTCATTTGAGAGAGAGAGAGAGAGAGAGACAGAGAAAGGCAGAGAGAGAATGGGCACACCAGAGCCTCCAGCCACTGCAAATGAACTCCTGATGCGTGCGCCCCCTTGTGCAACTGGCTTATGAGGGTTCTGGGGAATCGAACCAAGGTTCTTTGGCTTTGCAGGCGAGTGCCTTAACTGCTAAGCCATCTCTCCAGCCCCTTCAATAGGAATTTCTTCGTGTGTGCATTTCTGCTCATGTCTGTGAGTATAGGGTGGTGCTTGTCCCGTGGTGCACCTGTGGAGGTCAGAGGACATCTTTGGGTGTGGAGTCTGTCGCTGTGCACTGTGGCTTCCAGTGGAGTCTCCTGGCTCCGCCTCCTTTCTCCCCAGCAGTGTCCCGCTTTGTGCACGGGTGGGCGCTGGACTTCTGACTCAGGTGCTCAGGCTTGTGTGCAAGATCTTCGTCTACTGCGCAATCTCCCCAGCTCCTAGAATTCAACTGTCTCAGATTTTAGAATCAAGTGTTTTCAAAAAATATAGAGCTACATTTTAAAAAATTTTGTTTGTTTGAAAGAGAGAGAGAGAGACAGAGAGAGAGAGAGAGAGAAAGGGGATCCCCACAGCCTCTAGCCACTGCAAGCAAAGTCCAAATGCATGTGTCACCTTGTACATCTACTTTACGTGAGTACTGGGGTATTGAACTTGGGTCCTTATGCTTTACAGGCAAGCGCCTTATCTACTAAGCCATCTCTCCAGCCCCAGGGTATATTTTCTCCTCTCCTCTCCTCTCCCTTACCCTCCCCTCCCCTCCTCTTTCTTTCTTTCTTTCTTTCTTTCTTTCTTTCTTTCTTTCTTTCTTTCTTTCTTTCTTTTCTTTCTTTTTCTTTTTGGTTTTTCAAGGTAGGATCTCATTCTAGCCCAGGCTGACCTGAATTCACTACATGGTCTATGGTGGCCTCGAACTCATGCCGATCCTCCTACTTCTACCTCCCAAATACGCCAACACGCCTGGCTCCCAGCTACATTTTCTAATGAAGATCATTGGAGATACTTTCCCCATTTGAACTTGGAATTCAAATGTGAGATTGTCAAGTACATGAGAGGTTACAGATTGTCTCTTCAGTACATAGAAGTGGAATGTTTTATATTTTTCATATCAGTACATATTTCTAGGCAGATATATAGTGATATCTCTGTTACTGGTTAATCATTTCATTTCTAAAATAGGGATTCCTCCTTCAGGTATTCAGGTAGTTGTTAGACATGAAGCACTAATTTTTTAAGAATTTGTGTCAGAGTTGTTCATTTTCAGAAATCAGCATTAAGTGAAACTTGTATAAATAAGTTGTTTGAGAATTTTTAAATAAGTTTGAACATCCACAGGGGAATGTGAGATACTGACTTTTAAGAGACAATGGTGGTGATTTTTAGGTGTCAGATTTTTTTTTTTTTAAAAAAGAGTGCCATCATGTGTCAAGAACTAGGTTTTATTATTATCCGTTATTAAGCTCTTCTCTTTTTGGAAGGTAGAGGCTTTGCTTTAGTCAGAAACCTCAGAGACAGGGAATTTTGCTCAGTGTTTGTGGTCTTGGGCGAATTCGCCTTGATAACCGGGTGAACCTTGGACCTCTAAGCGCTGCTGCTGGTCTAGGGAACCCGAAAGACGTGCGCATGGGCACCGCGTTCTGTGTTCTGCTCCTGCAGCGCAGTGTCTGATGCTGGACGCAGAAGCGCCGTGGTCTTGCCCGCTGGGAAATCTCCCTGTAGCCCGCGAAAGCCTCCGAGGGCGCCACGCGCCGTGATGGTGCCGCCTCCGAGGATGGGTACCAGTGACACTGAGCGCACTACCTGGAGTTAATTTCTGAGAAATTCATGGAGGCTTTCTTTCCTTTTTATTTCATGAGTGATTTACAGTGTTTATTTTATTTTATTGTTTTGCTGGCTGACTTGCTATCTTAGCCACTTTTGATGTATACAGTTTAAACATTTGACGTTAATGTGATCTAAATACTTTTTATTATTTTCTAATCAGTTATGAAGACTGGATTGCTACGAAAGGTATACCTGAAGGGTGTGCGTAGGTCCCAGTTGTCATGGTATCTGAAACCTGGCGTTCCCAGTGGATTTTTGTTATGACTGGGTTGCGTGTAGAATGAGAGATACAGATTCTAAAGGTGTGGCAAGCAGGGATCCTGGTAGACTTCTGTGAGTGGCTGTAAGTCGTAGTATAAATGCTCTTGGGCTTTTGTATTGTAGGTATGGTAATTATAGTCTTAATTGTATTTTACAGAAGCAAGATTCATTAAGGGACCAGCTAGGTGGAATATTTGAAATGAGGCTTAAAAATTTTTTTAATTCACTTTTATTTATTTATTTGAGAGTGACAGAGAGAGAAAGAGGCAGATATATATATAGATAGATAGAGAGAGAGAGAGATAGAGAGAGAGAGAGAGAGAATGGGCACGCCAGGGCTTCCAGCCACTGCAAACGAACTCCAGACACATGCGCCCCCTTGTGCATCTGGCTAACGTGGGTCCTGGGGAATCGAGCCTTGAACTGGGGTCTTTAGGCTTCACAGGCAAGCGCTTAACCACTACGCCATCTCTCCAGCCCCTGGAATGAGGCTTTTAATTGTCATAAGAACCATGAGTAGGTTTATAATGAGAGCTTCACTTCCTGGATGAGCAAAGGACACTTTCCTACGGCGCTGGTTATTAACATGGAAGGCAGCGAGGAGAGGGCAGGACGGCACAGTGAAGGAGTGTGGAGCCCAGCTTGGCTAGCCTGGGACTCTGAGGTTCTGTCCGAAGTAAGAGCCGAGCATGAGAAATCCGTGGTGGGTGTGAGATGCGGAAGGCAACACTTCAAGGTTATGGAACACTTTATGCTGCTGGTGGTATATGTGCTAAGCTCTTTGTGATAGCTGAGTTTTACAGACTAGGAAATCGCACTTACTCTGCATAGCAAGGTGGGTGACTTGTCCAAGGTGACACTTGTAGAAGGGCAGTCTGAGTCCTTGTGGCTGTGTGTTCAAGGTCCAGAAACTTTGCTTTGTATTTTGTAGGGTTACTTGTTCCAGCAAGACATACTAGAGTTTTAGGATGACCATTGTTGGGGATGAGAGCTATTAGAGGTACCTGTTTTAGTCACCTTTTATTTCATTCTAACAGGAATGGCTCAGGAAGAAAAGGAGATTAATTTCAGAAATCAGTCTCTTTCTCTGAGCATAACACACACACACACACACACAGACACACACACTCTGCTGGCCTTCAATTCCTGTTTCTCCTGCCTCTGCCTCTTGAGTGCTAAGATTACAAGTGTGTGCTGTCACACCTCAGTTACATTCAGACACTTTGTAGGAATGACATTATAGGGTGGTACTGGATAGGGGAGAACAATGTGGAAAGTACTGGCAATCTTAAAAATCAGGGCTTATTGTTCTCTTCAGTGAACGGAAATCAGATTATCCATTTACTTTAGGCAGTTCAGAACTGCCAAAGTCAGATTGATTTATGATATTTTCCTTCTTTTTTTAAATCATTCATATCTCATTTAATGTTCAAAAACCCGAAAGATAGTAGGCATTGTTACTGGTTTATGATATTTTCAGGTTGTATTTGTTGCTTAGTTATTTTTGTCGTGAATGCATTTTTCCCAGAACATATGTTGGACTGTTGGAGCAAAAATCATCTGCTAGAAGCAGTATTTGAAAGTGCTCACTTAACAATAATGTTGATACAAAAGGTCATTTGTATCCAACCAAAGAAGTTTAGCAACTGCACTTCATTTATCTTCATCTGTCTGAACTGCCAAGAAAAGAGATGTTAAAAATAAGGGCAGGTAAGGAAAAGACAAGAAAAAATACATATGGGTTTTGGGGGCACATAAAAAGTTTTGAATTCCTACATTGTGTTTGTTCTTGGTCTCAATAGCTCAGTCTGCACAACTGGGTTCACACAATCTACATGTTGCAGAAAAAAAAATGCAAATCAAATGATCTTGTAGGCATGCCACAAAAACAGTAGCATTTAAATTCTACCTCCTCTTCCCTCCTTTCTCTGAGTAAGTTTCAAGGTCAGTGTCTGAGTGTGTCCTTATCCACTGCAGCTGGAGGCCTTTTGCTGTTTGATTTTTAACAGACTACTAGGAGCTGGATAGCCATAGCATTCTGTTGGCTCAGATCTTTTTATTTATCTATTTTTACGTACTTATTTGTGAGAGACAGGCAGAGAGAAAAAGGGGGGGAGAGAGAAAATGGGAGCACCAGGGCCTCTAGCCACTGCAAATGAACTCCAGATGCATGCGCCACCATGTGCATCTGACTTATGTGGGTCCTGGGGAATCATGCCTTGATCTGGGGTCCTTAGGCTTCACAGGCAAGCACTTAACTGCTAAGCCATCTCCCCAGCCCTGTTGGCTTATATCTTGAGGCTTCTCCTTCTATGTCATGTCACATGGGGATGTCTGTGTTCAGTAATCTGTGCTTCCTCTGGTTCTTTGTTAATGCTTAAGCACAGGACATGGGCAGTATGTATTTGTTATTATTAAAAAAATTTTTTGCTTATTTTTATTTATTTGAGAGCGACAGGACAGAGAGAGAAAGAGGCAGATAGATAGAGAATGGGCATGCCAGGGCCTCTAGCCACTGCAAATGAACTCCATATGCATGCACCTCCTTGTGTATCTGGCTTACGTGGGTACTGGGGCATCGAGTCTCGAGCCGGGGTCCTTAGGCTTCACAGGCAAGCACTTAACTGCTAAGCCATCTCTCCAGCCCTGTATTTGTTATTTTTGTTCAGTAGTATCTCTAATCATCTATTCTGCAGCCATTTTTCTGAGGCAAGCCAACAGACTGGCTTTTTTTTTTTTTTTTTTTTGAATGTGATAGAATGAGGGAGAGAGAGATGAGGGAGGGAGGGGGGATTTGGCATGCCAGGGCCTCCAACCACTGCAGTCGAACTCCAGACATGTGTGTCCCCCTGTGCGCATGTGCAACCTTGTGCACTTGCCTCACTGTGCGTCTGGCTTACATGGGATCTGGGGAGTCTAACATGAGTCCTTAGGCTTTGCAGGCAAGCGCCTTAACTGCTAAGCCATCTCTCCAGCCCTCTGCACATATTTTTTGAGCACCTACTATGTACCAGGTACTGGGTATGTGCTAGGCTTTGGAGATACAAAGAAGACTATGATGTAATTCATTATGCCAAAGGTACTTACTACTACAAAGGAGAAAAATCTCTTTCAAGAAAGCCCTGTAATGTGCTCTTATCAGCTTAAGTTGAGATTTCCTCATCCATGAGATCAGCATGAACAAGGACATATGAATCTGTGGGGACAAGTGTGGCAGTGTATGGAAAGCTCCTTGCCAATATGAGGTGCATAGTAGGTTGTCAAAAAATAGCTGTCCTTTTACTCATAAAGACTGAGTTCACAAGAGAGAGAGAGAGAGAGAGAGAGAGAGAGAGAGAGAAATAATTGTGGGCCTCAAGTGAGTTCACAGAGGCAGGCTATGTCACTAGTTTAATGGTATTCCATCCTTTGCTAGAAATCTGTTCTTAAATATGTTTTTCAGTGGCTTGTAAGTGACTAGGAGTATCTACCTGAAGGACAGGTGCTATAATTCCAAGCATGCGTTCTTTCCTTGATCTTTTAGAAATCTGTGAATGTTTGTAGAGTGAATTAATTTGTAAGATAAATTGGTGGCTATGTGAAACACTTCTATGTAATGGTTATGCGATTTTAGTTGTAAGGTCTCTGCACATAAAATAGGCAAGGCTCTGAGGGAGGCATTGCGATATTGGACATTTTTTCCCGATCTCTTGTTTCTGATGTGATAGTCTGATCTCATGCAGTTAGATGTTATAGCATTGAGAAAACAAACAGTAGAGATGAGGCCAGCAGGGGTCAGTTTAATACCAGCTTACATTGCTAGCACAGAATCTTTTACTTCCGTGTCAAGTGGAATGATACTGACATGTACCATAAAAATTTAAGCCTTTTCATTTCATGCTGTACCAGAAGATTTCCAACAATCTATGTAGACATCATTAAAAATGTTAATATATGATGAAGATAGTGATAAGAGATAAACTGTAGCATGTGAATGGTTTTGTTCTCTTCTCTGGTGAGGTAGCTCAATATTATGAGCCAAACTTATTTTTCCTACTATTTGTATTGGTGTTTGCCAGAAGATTCCTGAAATATGTTGTTTCTTTGACCTTAAGTGCTTGGTAAAATTTCCCCCTAGCAGGCTGGAAAGATAAACTAGCACTGGTTATAGTTTGCATATAAAATGTCAGCATTTCAGTTTATGGATAAGAAACTGGACATGAAATGATTACTTCTGGATACTAATCTTCCAAAAAAAAAAATAGCTTGTGGCTTCCATATATATTCTCTTGTTATCTTAAGTGGATTTCAGTGGCCTTTTCTTTGCAACTTAGATGTATGGGGTTGACATTTACGAGACTGGGATTCCCAAATGTGAAAAATTAAATATGCGCTGAAATTGAGTCCTGCATGCTAATGTCACTTACTGAGAATAAACTCTGTTAGCAGACCAATGTTCCCATGCAGCCTTAGTATGTTCCCTTACTCCAGGACAGCAGGTCCTTGCCACATGCCATTCAGTGTGACCTCCATGCCTTTGAGTACCGCATCTTCAAATCCGTCCAACCATGGATCAAAGATAGTTGCAAAGAATCATGTCTGTACCGAACATGAGCATTGCTCTCGATAGTGCCTAACAATATGCCTTAGCAATGGTTCACATATTGTTTATGTTATATTAGGGGTCATAGGTAATGTATAGACGGCTTAAAGTATCTGAGACAATATGTGCAGGTCATATGCAAACACATTATCACTATTTATTATTACTATTTATTTGCACAAATATGTGTGCTTATGTATGTGGGCACACCCAGGCCTCTTGCCACTGCAAATGAGTGCTAGTTGCTTGGACCATTTTTTGTGTCTGGGGCTTACGTGTGCGACTTCAGAATTAGCCTTGGGCAGGCAAATGCCTTTAACCACAGCATCATCTTCCCAGTCCCTGTGTTAACTCTTATTAGAAATTCGAGCATTTTGGGGTTTGGTATCTGTGAGCAGTCCTGGAACCCATCCCCCTCAGATACTGAGGGAGAGTTATGACTGTTCGCCTGGAGCTCGTTGTTAGGGTGTAGAGCCTGGAGTCCTCTTGGAGGACCCCGAGTCCTGTCGTGGAGCAGCTGTGCCGTGTGTCTTACACAAGCTTGCCCCTGGCAGAGCCCCTCACACTAATTACCACCCCAAGTCTCCAGATTTCTCTGGTGACAATAGTTGTATTTCTCTGCCTATAGCAACCATTGCTTGGTTTTGGGTTTATAGATTAATTAATGTGTTCTCAGTTTCGCATATGAACGGAACTATGTAGTATAGGCCGCGAGTCTGACCTCCTTCACTTAGTCTAACGATGGTTGGGATCCGTCCATGTTGTTTTTATCTGTAGTGCATGCACTGAGTGACGGTGGGGTGGGTGTAACCAGCTGCTTTATCGTGTCACCTGCTGATGAACATTTGTGTTGTCTCTAGTGATTAAGTACTATGACTGAAGCTATAATATCCACAGACAAGTCTTTGTTTGGACATATGGTTTATTTCTCTTGGATAAATACCAGTAATGAAATCACTGGGTCATATAATAAGTGTATTTTTCAATTAACATAATATCACCAAACTATTTTCCAATGGGATTATACTATTTTGCATTCCCACCAACAGAATTTGAGGATAATATTCTTCTACTTCTTCATGGACATTGACCCTAATCTCTCGTTTTAATTTTACCTGTCTTATCAGACATGCAGTGAGATCCTGTTGTGATAGTTTTAACTTGCAGTTTATCTGCCCTCTTTCCCTCTCCACCTTTCTCCTACTTCACACTGGTGCTCTATACCAGGGTCTTGGCTGTGCTAGGTAGATACTCTGTTTCTGAGCTATAACCCCAACCCTAACTGCATTTCTTTTTCTTTTCTTTTTCTTTTTTTGGTTTTTTGAAGTAGAGTCTCACTGTAGCCCAGGCTGACCTTGAAATTCACTATGGAGTCTCAGGGTGGCCTCGAACTCACAGTGATCCTCCTACCTCTGCCTCCCGAGTGCTGGAATTAAAGGTGTGTACCACCACACCCAGCTTCTAACTGCATTTCTTAGAAGCAATGATGCAAGATAATAGCATTGATGAAGAACATAACATAAACGTTTTGCCATTTATGTACTGTCTTTTATGAAATCGTGAAATGTGTTTGAAAGGAAGTAGTCTAAATTGTATACATTATTCCAACTGTTTATAAGTTGATGAAGTGGTGCTGACTTTTATATGCAATTGCTCATATATTAATGCAACGAACAGAAATTAAGCAATCTTACTAATAACCATTTTAGTATGTACTAATCACTTTACATATATTGGGCTGTATATACACGTCTTGAAAAAAACAAAAAACAAGAACTGGAGAGATGGCTTAGGAGTTAAGGAGTTTGCCTGCAAAGCCAAAGGATGCCGGTTCGATTCTCTAGGACCCATGTAAGCCAGATGTACAAGGAGGCACATGCATCTGGAGTTTTTTTGCATTGGCTGGAGGCCCTGGCGTGCTCTTTCTCTCTTTCTCCCTTTTTCTCTCAAATAAATAACTAAAGAAAATATTGGAAAAAAGCCAGGCGTGGTGGCACACGCCTTTAATCTCAGCACTTGGGAGGCAGAGGTAGGAGGATTGCCGTGAGTTCGAGGCTACCCTGAGACTACATAGTGAATTCCAGGTCAGTCTGGGCTAGAGTGAAACTCTACCTCGAAAACCAAAACAAAACAAAACAAAACAAAACAAAACAAAACAAACAGGCTGGTGTGGTGGCACAGCCTTTAATCCCAGCACACGGGAGGCAGAGATAGGAAGATCACTGAGAGTTCAAGGCCACCCTGAGACTACATAGTGAATTCCAGGTCAGCCTGAGCTAGAGGGAGACCCTACCTTGGAGAAAAAGAAAAAAAAAAAAAAAAAGGAAGAAAAACAATTATCCTCACTGTATCGATGGAAAACTGAGACATTCAGTAACTAGCTAATGTCATGACTGTGTTCTTGGCCAGAAGTAGGCCAACCATAAGCGTGAGGCCCCAAACCTGCCCTGGTCCTCCATGTACTTGTCTCTCGTCTCCTGTCAGAGCAGCAGAGTTGAATAGCTGAAGCATGGATGGCTTGGCCTGAAAAGTTTCCCCTCTATAGAAGAGGTGGACTGACCCTCCTCGGCCAGCATGCTCGGTCCCCACCACACCCGCCCTGCAGGCCTGCTAATGGGGAGAGAGCCTCAAGAGTGGCAGCCCTGGTTTCCCCCAAATGTCTCCATACAACAACAGACATTTCTCAAAAAAGAATCTTCCAACAAAAACAGAATGTGAAAACTTACACAGCAGTAGCATCTGCCGGGTTTTCTAGCCTCAGGAGATAATTCAACTTTTTGTGTAAATATGACATTATAAAGACAAATTCCATAAAAAGTGATATGCTTTATCCTAGTGCTGAACTCGGTACTCTTAATGTGTTTTTGCCCTAGTATTTCTAGGGAGTTTCATGACGGAATGAAGTCTGATTTAGCCAGGGAACAGAGGAGCAGACTTTAGTTGCTGACTCTCTGTGGCAATTTCGTTGACTTTAACATGGCCTCGGTCTGTGATGAGGCATTTTATTTCACAGGGTTTATGGGCTAGTCAGTAAAATTTTGATGAATTTGGGCTGTTAGGAGGGACTGTGAGCTTGAATTAATGAAAATCTTCAGTTATAGAATTTCAAAAAGTCACTGTATTGCTTTCAATTATGTACCGTAACCTAGTTGTTTTTGAAAGCATGAAACATATGTGCACCTTTGGAGAATGGAGTCCACAGCGTTCAGCAACAGTGGCTTGAAGCAAAGCCCCAGACTAGAGCACTGGGTTGAATGTCAATGTGCTCACAACAGTGTTTTTTATTACATGACTACGTTCTTTCTATAAAAGTCAGGCATTATAAGAAGTCCAGATGTGAAGCTTAGAATAATAAAACCAAAGGAGGAATACATCAGAGGTTTGTAAAATGTAGTTAATGTGGAAGTAATTAACTATGGGAATCATGATATGTTCTCTAACAATAACCTTGAAACTTAATTTTTATGTCTAATGACTCATAGGATACATCAAAAGGAAAAAGGATGCTTTCAGAGGATGAAGAAATTTTGGGGTCCTTGTATTTTCTGACTTGAGCACACAGAATTTTTCTATCATGGAATTAGAAATCTGAGAAGAGTATGATGTGATTAAAGAGTCCGACTCCAAAACTTCATTTAAAGAAAAAAATATAAAAATGAGTAAATTTCTTAACTTTGCAATATAAAGAAAAGTAGAAAAAGAATAAATAGCTACAAAGCTAAGAAAAGGATGGAGCTAATAAAAACTGGGCAGTGCTAAGTGAAATCAAAGTAGACAAACAGTAGAGAAAGTGAATGAATCCCAAAGCTGGAGCTTTCAGAAGATCAGTATTGAAAGATCGCTGGCTAGATGGGGGGAAGGGAGAAGAGAGAAGGAGACAGAGAAGGAAAGGAGAGAGAAAAAAGATTCATGTTACTAACTCAGAAGTGAAAGTGGGAATATTACTACCAAGTATATAAAAAAGGATTATAGGAGACAACTGTGAACAATATTAGCCCAAGAAATTTGATAGCCTAGATGAAATTGACAAATTCCAAGAAACAAAGAAACAAATAAACTAAGACAACATGAATAAATAGAAAATATGAATGGACTTATAATTAATACTGAGATTGAATCAAAAATCAAAAACTATCCCAGCCACGGAAAGCCCTGGTTTAATAGCTTCATGGGTAATTTTTACCTGATATTTAAAAGAACTAGTAGCAATTCTCAAATTCTTCCAAAAAAAAAAAAATTGAAGGTGAGAGACTATTACTAACACATTATAGCAAGTGAGTTGGCATTACCTGGATACCAAAGCCAGAAAAGACGACTAACAAGACAGCTAAGAACCATAACTCTTGTGACCATGGACTTAAGGATCCTCGACTGAATACTAGCAAGGCATATTCAGCACGATAGTGAAAAGGATTATACATCATAATGAAATGTTATTTATTCCTGAAATACAAGGCTAGGTCAACATAATATGCTATACCACCATAGCAGAATTAAGAAAAGACATATTTGAATTAATGTAGCAAAAGCATTTGGTAAAACTTAACACCCCTTCATGACAAAAACAAATAAACACATAAAAGCCCTCTTAATGAACTAGGATATTATTAATTCATCCAAACAAGATTTCTTGAAAATATGGTATATAAAAATAGAGATTCTATTTGGTTTATCCACTTTATTGTCTTCTTTGTCTCAAGGGCCATGCTGTGGTATTGGAGGAAGAAGGTGATCTTAGGATTGTACATACGGGTTCTCAAGGGCCATGCTGTAGTATGGGAGGAAGAGGGTGAAGTTGTAATTGTACATACGGGTTCTCAAGAACTATGCTGTAGTATGGGAGGAAGAGGGTGAGCTTGTAATTGTACATACGGGTTCTCAAGAACTTTGCTGTAGTATGGGAGGAAGAGGGTGCACTTGTAATGGTACATATGGGTTCCTATTCTGGCTCCATCATTTACCCTGAAGTATTTATGTTCTGATCCTCTATTTCCTGATCTTGGTAATAAGAATGTAATATTAAATCATATTATGAAGTGGGTTAAATTAATTTTAAGAATAGGGTCAAATGGAAACCCTCCAGTGTCTAGTGAGATGTTAACACAGGCTGTTGTTTTGTCAGTATAGTTACTAGGTCTAGTTTGGCAACTGGAAAGAATGATTGTCTGATAACTCAAGAACAAAGGAAACTGAGGGTTTGTTTTGGGTTGGTGGTATAGTGAGTTATGTGGCATTACTTACATTCGGAGGGGTGGTTAAAGGGCAGGTTTTATTTATTAGGTTCAAATACAATGCCTGTTGGTCGTTAGAGAGTCTGACTGAGAATTAAGCACTTGTAGCTTTTTATTCTTAAGCTATTTCACATTAACCAAGTTATAAGATCAATGGTGATGTTAATTAGAGTTTGGACTATCTTGTTAATGGTGGTAGGACTCCCAATTCACACTGATACCTTAATAAAATTAGGAAGCCATCAAAAATTTTTATTAGTTTACAAAACCATACCCCGACATAATTAGTATGTGAAGCTTGCCCTTTTATACTCTCATAAAAAGTAGAAAGAACCTTGCTCACTTAGGGAGTGGAAGAATAAAGGGAAAAGGTCTTGGGAAAAGAAGTCCTGAAATGAGGAGCTGGTGCTGGAACTGAGATGACTGAGAGCCATCTTTCAGTTCATGAAGTGTGGGTGCTCATGCACCAGCACCTACACCCGGCCTAGATGCGCCTCTGCCTTTGAGTTCCAGTCCAGGAAGAATATCTTTAAAAAAAACATTTTTTAATCATGTCTTTTTAAAAAAAATTATTTATTTATTTTGGTTTTTCAAGGTCTCACTCTAGCTCAGGCTGACCTGGAACTCACTATGTAGTCTCAGGGTGGTCTCGAACTCACAGCGATCCTCCTACCTCTGCCTTCTGAGTGCTGGGATTAAAGGTGTGCACCACCATGCCCAGCTTTAAAATTTATTTTATGCTATTTATTTGAGGAGGGGGAGAGAAAGAGACAGGTAGAGAGAATGGCCATACCAGGATCTTCAGCCACTGCAAACTCCAGACGCATGTGCAACCTTGTGCACCTGGTTTATGTGCATCCTGGGGAATCGAACCTGGGTCCTTTGACTTTGTAGGCAAATGCCTTTATAGCTAAGCCATCCCTCCAGCCCAAGTATAGAACATTCTCTCTCCTCCCCTTCTCCTCCTCCTCCTTCTTCTTCTTTTTGGCTTTTTTGAGGTAGGGTCTCACTGTAGATCAGGCTCTTCTGGAATTCACTATGCAGTCTTAGGGTGGCCTCGAACTCATGGCAATCCTCCTACCTCTGCCTCCTAAGTGCTGGGATTAAAGGTGTGTGCCACCACACCCGGTCCAATCCAGGAAGAATATCTTAAGAGCTATAAGAATAATTCAGAAAAAGTGGTTTGAGGGAATGTAAATAGTGCCTGTTCAATTCTTAATGACAGAGATTCCTGTGAGCAGACAGGTGAGGAAGAATTTCAAGCAAAGGCTTTTGTCTATAAATGCTTAGTTCTTTGATGGGATCTGTTTATCTGCATCAGAAGCAGTTTGCCGGTTTTTCAGAAGCAAGTGGTGTATGTTGGAATGTGAATTAGAAAATACTTCTCCAAAGTATTTATTTCTGTGAGACTGCAGGGATTTGTCTATGAACAGGGAATAATCAAATAACTCTGTTTTCCTGATTTTGTGAATTATATAGGTTTGTAGATGTTTTATCAACTGACAGAATTGCAATTCTTTATCTTATTTTATATATTACTACAAAATCATTTTCTTTGTAAGTTATTTAGGCAGTATTTATACGTGTGGGTCTTCTTTTGGCCAAGCATATGTATATTCAGCTATCTCTTTGCTTTTTTTGTATTCAGCCTATGCAAATTTATTTTAATGTTGCTCTATTTTATCTTTGATCAGTGAGGAAAATATTCTAATAAAAAATTCAAAGTGAATATTTTATTACCTAGTACTAAATATATGTTCTATAACTTTGGGGAAAGTCATTTGTCAGGTTCATAAAACTATGTATGACCACCCATAAATAAAATTACTTTGAGAGGTTTAATGGAAGAGAATTAAGATGGTATGGAAGGGTATGGGGAGTTAGAGGCACTTGCTTGCAAAGCCTGCTACTGGTCCCAATTCAATTCCATAACAATCCATGTAAATCTAGATAAGCATTCATTTGCAGTAGCAAGAGACCCTGGCATGTGTACACCCACGCACACAAACACCTTCACACAAATAAATAAAATAATTTAATTTAAAAGACAAAAATTAAAGATAAAATACATATATATCGATATATTTTAGACAAGCCCAACAGACTTGCATTTTTTGTTAATGAGAAAGAGAAAGAAAGAGAGAAAGACAGAGAGAGACTGAGAATTGGCATGCCAGGGCCTCCAGCCACTACACTCGAATTCCAGATGAATGTGCCCTCTTGTGTGCATGTGCAGCCTTGCACACTTGCATGGGACCTGGAGAGTGGAACTTGAGTCCTCAGACTTTGTAGGCAAGCACCATAACCACTAAGCCATCTCTCTAGCCCCAATTTTTATATTTTTTATAAGAGAGCAAGAGAGGAAGAGAGAGCGAATTGGTGTGCCAGGGCCTTTAGCTATTGCAGTCAGACTCCAGGCATGCGTGCCACCTTGTGTCCATGTGTCACCTTGTGCATCTGGCTTATGTGGGATCTGGAGAGTCAAATATGGGTCTTTAGGCTTTGCAGGCAAGCGCCTTAACTGCTAAGCCATCTCTCCAGCCCCCAATTTATATTTTTAGTTTTATTTATTTATTTGAGAGAGAGAAACAGACAGAGAGAGGGAGAGAAAGAGAAAGAATGGGCACACTAGGGCCTCTAGCCACTGCAGATGAACTCCAGACACATGTGCCCCATTATGCATCTGGCTTACGTGGGTCCTGAGGAATTGAATCTGGGTCCTTTGGCTTTGCAGGCAAGCGCCTTAACCCCTAAGCCACCTCTCCAGCCCCCCAATTTATATTTTTATGTGGGATTATACTCTGGTTTACTTGAAAAAATATTATCCTTATTACTATTTCAAAGATCCTTTAACATCTTAATACTTTTCTTAAGTTATTAGTAGAGAATTGAAGTTACATTAATCAAATTATTGAATAAACATTTATTAGCCACTGTGTACCGGATACTTTTGAACATTTGCAAATTTCATTATGTGGCAGATAAACAATTTACTATAATAAATATGATAATAATCCAGTGGAATGTGATGAGAACATGGGAAAGGAACTGGTTTGGACATTTGAATTGATTAATATAATTGAAGAAAAGATAAATATAAAGTTGCTTGATGGAATAAAAAAATGGAATGGAAAAGATCAGTATGATATTTCCAGTCGAGTTCCCTCCTTGTCATGTAACTAAAAATAGCTGAACTAATTTGTGATCATAGTCTTTGAAGTCTGTCAGATGATGTATGGATTACAGAAGAGTTGTTAAAGGGCATTGGATGAGTCCCTTTTTGAAATCAGGTTTTGTGTGGGTACAAGTGGAAAATGGGTAGTGTCTTGAACAAATAATTATAAGCTCAAAATTCTAAGGAGGTGAGTCAGTTGCATCTGCTTTTTAAAAATAATCATATGTGTTTCGTAAGTGTTAAAAACGTACATTAAGGATTAGCTAATACAGACAGAAGATTCTCAAACTCAGGAGCTTACGAGAAAAAGGCATTTTCTCATTTACTGAGAGATTAGTGTGAGGGGTGTCAGCACTTTCCAGCTGCTTTCAAGTCATCCCACTTACACAGCAAGTGCTGCGGGAGTGTTTTCTGATGCTCTGTCCGTCCCTCAAGATGCCCTCCCAGGCCTTACAGTGGACTAGGAGGCGAGCTCATTTACCGGCCCCTCACATGATGGCCCCTGGGTGCCGCCACGCCTGCTCCTCCTGCTCATTCGTTCACTTCTTCCTGATGTCTTGTGTGTAGACTGAGATTCCCTCGCATGTGATTATCCCACGAGCTGGGATCCCTGAAGGACTCCTGGTAGTCTGCCTCTTGTCCCTTGCCGCTAGCTTATACTTTACAAAGTGAGAGTTTGTTTTAAAAGAAAAAAAAGATAGGTTTATCAAAAGCTTCAACTATGCAAAAGAAATTTACTAATTTTTCACATACAGATAAATAGGAGCTAACGAGGGTCATTTTATTAGTCATATTTCTCTTCCTATGCTACTCTGTGTAAAAGTCACTCTCCTCTGCCTCTCGAGTGCTGGAATTAAAGGTGTGCACCACCATGCCCAGCCATAATCCACATTTTCCACAAATGTTTTTATCTTTGTCTCCTCATGTCGAAAATGGGATTGATAAATTTTGTCTTATTAATGGTGTGCGAGATTACTCTGATGACCAGTAGGAATAAATTTTGTGAAAGTACTTTAGACTTTAAAGTCTTGTGTCTATTTAGGAATTCTTTTTTTCTTTAAATTTTTTTAAAAATCTACAAGCAGAGAGAAAGAGAGAGAGAGAGAGAAAAAAATGAGAGAGAGAGAGAGAGAGAGAGAGAGAATGAATATGAATGAGAATGGGCATGCCAGGGCCTCCAGCCACTGCACACGAACTCCCGATGCATGGGCCACTTTGGGCATCTGGCTTTACGTGAATACTGGGGAATTAAACCTGGGTCTTTAGGCTTTGTAGACAAGTGCCTTAAGCCATATCTCCAGCCCTTGGCTTTTTTCTTTTTAAATTTTTTTTCCCTTTCTCTTTTTTATAATTGAAACATTCTAGACTTTTCCATGAGCTGTTTCTAAGATTTCTTTCTGGATCAAATTACCTCATGATTTAAAAATTAATATTTTCTCTGTGTCAGCCACATGTCTGCCTGCATTACCTGAGCACTCCAGCGCTGTGTTTTCTTATGTCTCACCTGCTGATTTTGCGATGTCACTCTTCAATCTTCTCTGTCCACAGCCATCTTACCCAGCACCAGTATCACCAATGTTTCTGATTTCAGTAGGAATGATTGCTTTTCCTTCTCTTTGCTAAACATTTGGCTTTTTTTTTTTATACTTCATTCTGATTATATAATGTTAACTATTTTGCCTGTTTCCTCATCCAATAAATTGAAAGCTATTTCAAAGTTGGGGTGTGCCCAACAAAGCACCTCTTCCATGGAATTCTCTAGCACATGTGGAATAGAACGATGGGGTTAGTGATGGAAAAGTTACTATACAAGAGCTTTTAGATTTTGGGTCGTTGCAATGGTGAGTGTGTTTGGAAAGCACGAGAAGAACATTTCAAAGGCAGAATGGCACCTGGCCAGGAGGTCTCTGACAGCAGAGGCCAGAGAAGAGGGCCACTGTGCCAAGAAGGCTGTTCTACTTAGCTGTATTAATTACAGTTCTTATTTAGCACCAGAACATGCATAAATGTTTACACCAGCCCTCTAGTGTCTTGAGATCCAAATGGGGTCACTGTGGTTGCTAGAAGTGTTGGGCTTCCAGTTGCTTGGATGCCCCGCTCAGTTTGATGCCACCTTGGCCCTCCGCAGAAGAACCCCTGGGCTTCACGAAGCAAGCTTTCAAATCCAGGGTCCAAGAAACTCGGGAGCTGTTTCTTGTGATCAGACGTGTTCATGAAGAGGCCTGGCAATGCCGGGAAGACAGATGGAGCGGAGTTAGTTCTCTGATTTTGCCGTCGGTTGCTTGGGTTTCTCTGGAAGCTCGGAACAGTGGCCGGACGGTGTTCCTGTGGGGCAGGCTTTCCCAGTGACCCTCCTCCCATCTCTTCCACGCTGCTGCTGCTGCTGTGGCGTAGGGCGCCTCCGTCGATGACTCTCTCGCCTCAGTAGTCCCCCCAGGGTGTTGACACACCTGTCACTTGTGCTGACTTAGTTTACCTGCGCCATGTCTTGGCAGCTCTCAGAACTCACTAACAATGTCGGTTTTTTAATATTATTATAGCTGTTCTTTTCTAGTGTTGCGTACTCAGAAAGATTCTTAAAATGGGACCGTTGAAGTACTGTATTCAGAGCAAATTAATATGCTAATTATAAAGGAGATGAATATCCAAGTGATAGAATAAAATTAGAGCTACAACAGACTTCAGATCTTCTTGTTTCTCTCAAAGGCATGTTTTCTGAGGCAGAATTTCGTCGTACATATAGGTAGGTTATAAAGCTAAAAGTCACAGATACACACCTACACAACCAAAACCACATTTATTTCTGTTCTTCCGAGATGGTGTGGTCTTTTGGCTACTGCACAAATGTTAATAGCCTAATTTGTTGCTCGCATAGTCATCCTACACCTAAGGTATTAGCGTGCCTTGCTTGAAATGTGGTGTAAAGATTAATTGTGTACCACCTAATATATAGGAATATAGTTATTTAAGCCAGTTACTATCTTACACATTTTTAAAATTTAAGATATGAATAAATAGTTAATATAATTTCTCTCCTTTTGACTTTTTAAAATGTTCAAAAGTACAGGTTGGGTTTGACTGTGTCTTTTTATAGAATTGTTATTTTCTTTTGAGATCAAAAGGCTTTTCTTTTCTTTTTTTCAGTTTTTCAAGGTAGGAGCTCACTCTAAGCCCAGGCTGACCTTGAATTCACTTATGTAGTCTCAGGCTGCCTCGAACTCACAGTGACCCTCCAACCTGTGCCTCCCAAGTGCTGAGACTAAAGGCGTGCACCACCACACCCAGCCAAAAAGGCATACTTTCTCTCTCTCTCTCTCTCTCTTTTTTTTTTTTTTTTTTTTGAGGTAGAATTTCACTCTAGCCCAGGCTGACCTGGAATTCACTCTGTATTCTCAGGGTGGCCTTGAACTCATGGCGTTCCTCCTACCTCTGCCTCCCGAGTGCTGGGATTAAAGGCATGAACCATCACACCTGGCATAAGGCATAATTTTTAAAGATAGTATAGAATCATATAGAAAGACATCAATACATTTTTATTTTTACTATTAAATTATATTACACTCAGTTATTTTGAGTGGTAATATGTTTGTGTTTTACAGAGAATGTTGCTCATTCAAGATAACTAACTGTGTGTTTGCTGAAATCCTGCATTATAGAGAGCAGCTCACTTCAGTCAGCATTTTCCCACATCACTAAGAAGCTTTGAAAGTTAGAGAGTAGAGTGCCAGTGCCCAGCGGGCTCACATCAGGTCTGCTTGGAAGTTTATTTCCTAGCTTTTGCTAACTCCCTTCTCCAACCTAAAGCTAACATTTTTATTATTTTATTTTTGAGAGAGAGAGAGAGAGAATGGGCAGGTCAAGGCCTTTCAGCTGTTGTGAATGAGCTCCAGACACATGCACCCCCTTGTGCGCATGTGCAACATTATACGCTTACATCACTTTGTGCCTGGCTACGTGGGACCTGGAGACTCGAACATGCATTCTTAGGCTTCATAGGTAAGCGTCTTAACTACTAAACCATCTCTCCAACCCTAAAACTAGCATTTAATGAGCCCTGACTGTCACCTGGGTATGCTCCACATATTTGACATACTTTCTGTCATTTAGCCCTCCAACTCGTTTCCTTAAGCATAGGGTAGATGCTGTTATAACTATTGACTTTTTACAATGTTGAAACTGAGGCTCTGAGAAGTGAACAAACTTGCCCAAGGTAAGGTAGATGTTAGGTGACGGAGCTCATAGTAAGCTCCTCCATGTATGACCACCAAGTAATCTATGTATTACGTGGCTTCCTTATGCCCAGCTTTGGCTTTTGGGCCTTTCCTTGGCAATATGTCTTACATACATGCAAAAGTCTTAGAGACCGTGCCATGTGATATTGGTAACGGAGCTGGGGAGCCAAGTCACACAGTCTTGGAACAGTTAGAGGACGAATGACCATATACCCACTGGGTTTAGGAATGCATCAGAGTGCACCACACTTCCTGGTCTCTGATTTTGCTAAATTTAAGTGTGAATTTTTACCACCTTACATGTACTTTTTGAGTGTTCATAGTTAGTGAAATAATTTCTCTTTAATTTTTTTTTTCTTTTTAGTCTTAGTTAAATGAGATTTTTTTTTTTTAAGGAGGCCTGTGGAGACAGCTCAGTGCGTAAGTGCATGAGGTCATGAAAAGATCCAATTTGTCCTGAGTTTGGTTCCCCAGCACTACATAAATAGCTGGGCATGGCCCCATATGCCTGTAACCCCAGTCCTGTGCGGAGTGGAGACCTGAGAATTGGTAGGACTTGTTGGTCCGTGAAAAATGGCAGCTCGAGGTTCAGCGAGAGATTCTGTCTCAAGAAACATGTGGATGATGGGCTGGGATATGGCTCAGCAGTTAATGGTGCTTGCTTGCAAAGCCTGCTCTCTGGGGTTTAGTTCCCTCCTATCCATAGAAAGCCAAATGCACAAGATGGTACATGCATCTGGAGTTCATTTGTAGTGGCAAGAAGCCCTGGTGCAGTCAGTCATTCATGCATTCATTTATTCATTTTCTCTCTCTCTTCCTCTCTCATAAATAAATTAAAAAATTTAAAAATGCAGATGAGTACTAGAGGAAGGACACCTGACATTCTCCTCTGGTCTTTGCACATGCATGGGGCATGTACATCTGCATACATGTGTGAATTCACTACACACATGTTATATACACGCAAAAAAGTAAAAAGAGGGCTAGAGAGATGGCTTAGTGGTTAAGCGCTTGCCTGTGAACCCTAAGGACACCAGCTCGAGGCTTGATTCTCCAGAACCCATGTAAGCCAGATGCACAAGGTGGCACATGCATCTGGAGTTCTTTTCCAGTGGCTGGAGATCCTGGTGTGCCCATTCTCTATCTGCCTCTTTCTCTCTCTCTCTGTCGCTCTCAAATAAATAATAAAAAATAAGCAAAAAGAAAAGTAAAAAGATGTGGGCCCAAGTATCTGTTTAAATGTTTATTTTATAGAGACAAAAGTCACCTAACCAAGGAATTCAGTGTAGCTTCATGGATAACATGGCCCAGTCATGTGCTGGATGTCACAGTAGACAGAGAATTTTGGGTAGATGCTGTGCCCAGCAGACTGCCTGGCAGCAGTGGAAAGTAATTAAGAAATATTTGTTAGCTAAAATGAGAAACAAAATTGGAATTGTGGTCTTTTTGAACCGGGCTCATTAGCTAATGCCTCAAGTTTTTCTCTATATCTACAATAAAGAATAATAAAACTGAGGTGGAGTTAAAGTATGTAGCATGACCAGAATTATGCCTGGCACATTAATAAATTAATAATTGTTAGTCTAAGAATTTAAAAAAAAACATACCCTTATTTTCAAGCAGTGGCAGGATTTAAAAATGAGTTTCTTAGGCACTATAGAATTAGACTCTGGTTGCCACATTTCTTTATTTGCTTATAAATTCTGTGTAGGCCTCACCAGGATTCTGAGAAGAAGCGCATATACACAAGCATACCCATACACACCTCTACAGCTGCACTCATTTCTCTTACTCGGTGAAAATGACAATCTGTATATAATTGCTGTTTAATACATGAAATATTTTTACATTTATATGTCAACTGTGATACAGGAAGAGTACTTGGGGACTGAGCAGAAACAGCAGAATATATTATTGAAGCAAAATTTATATGCAGAAAGAGCTGTTAGTAGGAGAATTCCAATAATTTTATATTTTTCCATCCTTTTCTCCCTCCTTTTCTTCTCCTCTTCCTCCCCCTAATCTCTCTCTTTCCTTTTTTTTTTAAAGATTTATTTTTATTTATTTATTAGAGGCAGAGAAAGGGGTGGGAGGGAGAGAGAGAGAGGGAGAGAATGGGCACGCCGGAGCCTCTAGCCACTCCAGACTCATGTGCCCCCTTGTGCTTCTGGCTTACGTGGGACCTGGAGAATTGAACCTGGGCCCTTTAGGTTTCACAGGTAAGCGCCTTAACCGCTAAGCCACTTTTCCAGCTCGCTCTCTTTCTTATGCTGAAGATTGGACACAGGTCTTACCACTTGCTAGGCAACTACTGTATCAGCTCTACCACTGAGCTATATCCTTGGCTCCTGAGTGTGATTTCTAGAGATTTAGCATAACCTTTTCCTTTTTTTTTTTTTTTTTTTTTTTTTGGTTTTTCGAGGTAGGGTCTCACTCTGGTCCAGGCTGGCCTGGAATTAACTCTGTAGTCTCAGGGTAGCCTTGAACTCATGGCGATCCTCCTACCTCTGCCTCCCTAGTGCTGGGATTAAAGGCGTGCGCCACCACGCCCGGCTACCTTTTCCTTCTAATTGAGGACTTCTAAGAACAAAGCTGAGGGACGCCTGGAGGGTGTGGGATACAGATGGCAGAGGCTGCTGTTTGTCCCATGTGCACAAAATGCCTTTACCTCTCCTTACAGGAAGAGAATAAGCCCTACCTCTACTTCTAGACAGTGGTGAACTGAGTAAAACTTGCTTTTAGTTTCTGCTGCTAGTTTTGTAAAAAACAAAAATGCTGTTCTTATATATTACAGAGGCAAAGGTGTTTTCCTTTGTTAAGGGCAATTAATAATTTAGTGTGAATATTTTTCCTTGAGCCCCACTGCTCTTGAACTCACAATCCTCTTGACTCAGCCTCCCCTTTGCTGGATTACATGTTGTGCCACTGTGCCCACCTCATGATGTGGTGTGCATTTCATCCCTACCTTTAGATTACTATATTAAAAAAACTTGATGCCTTTGCTGACTGTTTTATATGTAATTATTTAAATTCCATGGTTCACATTTTTTTTTTTTTGTTTGGTTTTTCGAGGTAGGGTCTCACTCTAGCTCAGGCTGACCTGGAATTCACTATGGAGTCTCAGGGTGGCCTCGAACTCACGGCAATCCTCCTACCTCTGCCTCCCAAGTGCTGGGATTAAAGGCGTGCGCCACCACACCCGGCTCCATAGTTCACATTTTTCAATGTCATTCTTTGAAGATCATTACATCTTTACTATAAAGAAATAAACTTATTTATTTTCTGAACTTTCATTTTCATAAAATCTTTAAATTATGGGATTACAAGGCAGTATTAAATATGGGCAGAATTCATTCATTCACTGATGCTTTTAGGCATGTTTTCAACCCTTTTGTATATGTTGTTGAATTGCCACTGAAATGTCTAATAACGTAAATTTAAAACACATAGCTGGATCCATATGGGGATCACTCAATATTAAATATTAAACATTAACTTACTTTGTGCTATTGGCAGGTCATGATGCTTCACTGTGTAATGAAAAAAGAATTGTCTACATGGGGACTTCTGTGTTCTGTAATAGAGCTGTGTGCATGTATTTATGGGTAGTTAACAGGGTTGCCTCGTAGAGCACTCTTACATATCATTAAGTCATCTGTGAATATACATATTTAAGATACAGTCTGCACCTGAATTCTGTAACTCACAGAATCAGGAAATCTCTTCTTTCCAGAAAATGCCTCCGTTCTGTATCTGAGGGAAACTGTTTAATCAGGACAGGCCCCATTAGACATATGCACTTTGTACCCAGTAAGTCTAACAAATGCAGTAAAGGTTTTGCTTTGTTTTCCAGGGTAGGGTCTCACTCTAGTCCAGGCTGATCTGGAATTCACTGTGTAGTTTTAGGCTGGCCTTGAACTCGTACCGATCCTCCTACCTCAACTCCTGAGTGCCGGGATTAAAGGAGTATGCAACCACACCCGGCAGAAAAACTGTTTTAAATAAAGGGAATATATTTTGGAACAGAGTTACACAGAAACCTTTAGCAGTGAACAAATGTCTTTCATTATATTTTAGTCAACGAAGGTATACATGTGTGTGGGGAGGTGTGTATTTGACTATCCTTTATCATCTGCATGACCTAGAGTGAGTTACTGATCTCTCTCAACATTATCATGTTTCAGTATGAGAGCAGATATCATACCAGCTCCTACTTGATAGCACGCCCGGAATGGCTGGCAGTTCGCTAGTACTACATGTTACCTGGTATTCTCCCTGTGTGTGCTGTGTGTGGTCAGGCAGGGGAGAGAATGAGGATGAGTATTCGCAACCCCTTGACCCAGCACAGTACTCGGGGCACTGGCTGGCCCAGTGAGGCAGGCTGGAAGATGTTGTACTTGAGATGTGCGCCAACCAGAAAATGACATGTGTGGACGGTGTTTTCTGTTTGTTTCTCATGCAGTTTACTTGTAATTGTACAAGGCAAGACACTGTTCTTTGAGTCATATCAGCTACTTTCCTTTATGTGTGTGTGTGTGTGTGTGTGTGTGTGTGTGTGTGTGTATTGGTTTTTCGAGGTAGGGTCTCACTCTAGCCCAGGCTGACCTGGAATTCACTATGGAGTCTCAGGGTAGCCTTGAACTCACAGTGATCCTCCTACCTCTGCCTCCCGAGTGCTGGGATTAAAGGCGTGTGTCACCACGCCCGGCAGAAAATATTTTTATTTCTCTTTAAAGCCCCTTCATCTTGTACTCCCATCCCCAACTCACCAGTAAACCACCTACCCTTAATAATTCTGTATTGGTCTGTGTATTGATTTTTTTTTTCATGGTAATCACATCTGAAACAAACTTCTAAATTTATTTTGAGTCTCAAGGTGTTGTTTGTTTATTTATTGATTCACTTATTTATTTATTGAGATGGGGGGGGGCTCTCACTGTAGAGCCCAAGCTAGCCTGGAACTATCTTCATAGTGCAGGCTGGTCTCCAACGTATAGTGGTGGTGATCCTCCTGCCTCCTCTTCCTCTTCTGGCTGTATATTTAATTTTTAAAAGACCTTAAGTTTGTTGCTTTTAGATTTAATTTAATTAATTTATTTGAGAGTGACAGACAGACACAGAGAGAAAGAGGCACACACAGAGAGAGAATGGGCACACCAGGGCCTCCAGCCACTGCAAACAACTCCAGATGCGTGCGCCACCTTGTGTATCTGGCTTACGTGGGTACTGGGGAATTGAACCTGGTACCAGGGTCCTTAGGCTTCATAAGCAAGCACTTAACCGCTAAGCCATCGCTCCAGCCCCTTAGATTTTATTTTTAATTTGTTGATCCTTTAACGCTAGTGTCATTGAAATATGGCTGCCTTTTCAATGTTTGATTTAGGAGAGTTCTGTTTATAATCCAAAATTTCCTAGTCATCTTTAAAAGTTATGCCTCAAGCTGATATTTCCCACTTATTTTGTTTGGGAGAATTCTAAACACATGAAAAGTGCCTTAAGAAATTCAGCTTGAATTGTCATTACTTTCTGACTTGGGGGACACATGGCACTATGCTGTCATCGGGACAGTGTAATGGCTGATTGACTACTTTTGATATGATTAGTGAGCTGCTCATGTCACATTCAAGGCGCTGTATAAATGTAATGATGTCTTACTGGTTTTCTGTCAACTTAGCTGTTCAGTCTGGTGAAGATTTATGTTTTGGAATAAAGTTTTCTAAAGCGCAAACATTATGTGCCTTTCCACCTAGCTTATGTGAAAAATTGTCTGCATCGTTCACGGAAAATGATGTTCTGAGCTGAGTTGTTTTGTTTAAATAGATATGCCACGACCACCAAATGTGTCGAGCAGAAGTTGAAGATGTGAGTATTGGACTATGAAAATGAAGTTTCTTGCCAGTCACAGTAATCGTAGAGCGAGAAAAGATTTGAGAGAGTGCCAACCGTGAGAGAGGGAGAAAGGATTGCAATCCAGAATCAGAACAGAGGAACTCTGGATATAGAGCAGTCTGTTTCTTAATTTTTTTTAATTCTCATCATAAGCTTTGTGAGGCAGTTTGGCAGGTGTATATCAAGAGAAAGGAATGCATCTGACTTTCCTCTGTAAGCGCTTCAAATTACTGATGGTCTCAACAGTCACGTTGTGCCAGAGATTACACAATTTGAAAGTAAGCTAACATGACGTGCCTGCCTGGGGGAAATGTTCACAGCATAAAAGAGACAAAATTTAATATAAAAAAGGACAAGCGCGCCTACCTGAAGGGGAGCTAACTTGTGAGTTCATGGAACATTGTAGCTGAGGAACAGTTACCAAAGTAGACAATGCAGATAACCGTGAGCACAGTAGACTTAAGTTAACTGTATCTCGTAAACTGACGAGGAAAACACACACACACACACACACACACACACAGACTCTGGATTTTTTTAAAGGGGAAAGACGAGCTATGTAATTTTTGCACGTGCATGTATGTAGTATGTGTGGTGAATGCATGTGTACGTGCTCGTGTAGTGCTCCGTGTGCATGCCTGTGGGAGCCAGAGGAGAATGTCAGGTGTCCCCTCCGTCTCTCATCTGGCTGTTTTCCTTTAGATGGAGTGAGTCATTCGCTGACCCCAAATCTTCCTGTTCCTCTCTTCCCCACCACAGTCGCAATGATTCTCTACTCTGCCACCCACTGGACTCACATTACAGATGTGCGTACCATTGCCCAGCTGTTTACGTGGAGGCCGGGGAATTCAGTTCTGGTGGGGTCAGACCCTCTCAGGCCCTCATGCTTGTTTGTGAAGTGTACTTGTAACTATTGAGCCATCTCTCCAGCCCAAGAGCTGTATTGTTATATTGTTTTAGATGAAACTTTGGTCATGCTGTGGCAAGATTATCAAAGATGAATCTTAAACAAATTTTTACGGATGCTTTTTCACAGAACTTTAAAAAAATATTTTTATTTTTATTTATTTGACAGAGAAAGAGGGAGACAGAGAACAGGTGAACCAGGGCCTCCAGCCACTGCAGATGAACTCTAGACGCGTGTGCCCCCTTGTGCATCTGGCTAACATGGGTCTTGGAGAATCGAACCTGGGTCCTTTGGCTTTACAGGCAAACGCCTTAACCATTAAGTCATCCCTCCAGCCCAGAACTTTTTGTTTTATGTATTCAGGCAGTTAAAACATAGAATACTGAACCGGATATGGTGGCACATGCCTTTAATCCCAGCACTCGGGAGGCAGAGATAGGAGGATCGCCGTGAATTCAAGGCCACCCTAAGAATACATAGTGAATTCAGGTCAGCCTGGGCCAGAGTGAGACCCTACCTTGAAAAAACAAAAGCAAAAACAAAAACCTCATAGGATACTGAAACAACTATGAAGGGTTTATACTGGGCACTTTTCATGAATTAAAGCGGGTACTAGTAACTAGTTTCTGTATTTCTTTTGTCTTTTTTATGTTCTATGTACACATTTCATGTAATACTAGCAATATCGCTCTTTTATTGCACTTTACCGTTTCCATATCTTGTTCACAGTTTCATTTGATTCTCAGAAAAACAGTACAAAGCAGCAGAAGTCAGAGGCTCGCAGAGGGACTTGCCAGACAAGGTCACACTCAAGCTTTGGGAGCATGGCCACAAGGCAGTAGTTATCCAGTGTCAAGGGCAGGAATAGAACATTGGATTTAGTGAAGACCTGCTTAAGTACCGTGCAAAACTGATAATGGAAGAGGTGGTGTGGAATAAACGAGGTCAGCAGACCATATAGAAAAGGTGTCCTCCCACACCAGCTTACATTGGATTGTGGTCGGGTTAGCGTACTATATACTAACGTGGTCAAAGTTGCTAACTAAAACATATTGTCTCTGTTTAGAAAAGTATCAAATAAGGCAGGGCAATTTTGAAGTGAAACATAAAATAATCTCGTGACATCTTTTTAAAACTCCAATCAGTGTATCAGAGCTCAGCATCTGTTTTTTGCTTCCAGACTTTCCCTGTCTGCATTGCATTGGGTAGAGGACATGATTTAATTGTGTGGTTAGGATCAATCCAGAAAAGATTGTTAAATGATCCATTTTTGTGTTTTGGGCTCCATCCTGGTCTTTGGTTGTTTTGCCAGTTCTGTCAGTTTACTCCCTAATACCTCACCTGTGACTCAGCTCCTAATCATGGACCCTTAAATCTCCTCTCAAAACAAGCACCCTTTCCCCATGAGCTATTTCATTTTGTGCATCTGACTTTACATGGATAGTGGGGAATTGAACCCCTGGCTGGCAGGCTTTGCAAGCAAGTGCCTTTAGTAGCCAGGCCATTTCCGCAGGCCCTCTTATTAGGTATCTCGATGGAGACACAAACATGAAATGACACAAATGAATGTCTTTCTGCAGGTTGGAGTTTTGTAGCTTGGAGGGAGAGCCCTGGAAGGGACAGTGAAGTAGGAAAGGGTGTGCTCCTCGTGCTCGTGAAAACACACTGCAGGAGTGTGTCTCCTCTGACAGCTGCCCAGTGCAGAGAGCAACCCTCCACTTCCTGCTAGTACCCGTATCCTTGTACAAGAAAAGACCACCAAAGCATTTTAAAACAAATACTGGAACCTGCTAGAAGGGTTTGGTATTTTGTTATTGTTGTTTTTGTCTGTGAGGACCACAGATAGCTCCTAGCTAAAAAAGTGTTACTTCAGTCTCTTTTCTTTGAGAAGCATTTTGCCAAGCAAAAGGTCATGTATTTTATCAAAAGAAATGAAACCCGTGTCTTTGCCATTGTGCTGGTAACACACCAGGTTTGCGGTCTGGGCCTGATGTTTTTCTTCCCGAGCTGCACTTGCACCTTGAAATGCCATTTCCTGCCGGAGACCAGCATCAGGCAATTTGTTACACTGAGCAGGTGATTTTTCAGTGGGGTTCCTCTGGGCCTCTGGGCAGCGGCATCTACCACAGCTGACTGCCAAGTAGCGACTTGCGTGCGCGTTCGTATCGGGAGCCGCTGGAGTTTACAACTGTAATCTTCAGGCCTAATGAGCAAGTTGTTAACAAAACAGCACTCGGGTCTGTTAATTGATTTAGTGCTATGATGCCTAATCTTTAATATGCATACCTAGCCAAGAGGTATGGCATTTTCTTTTTTAAAAAAATTTTCAGTTATCTCAATTAAATTTAGCTCTGTGTACTCCCATATGGGATACTCTAATCACATCTAACCATGCAAATGTCGGCATCATGAAACATACATTTCAACTTTCTTTGAAACATTATCACGTGGGCATCTTCTCTGTGAGTCAGCTCGGTATCTGTAAAATGAGGATACTAAATATAGCAATTTTGTGGATCTGATGTAGTGATTAAATAAAATCATAGGCGCACTATTAATTTATGTTATAAAGTATCCCATAGATGATGGTCTTCTTACATTTGACGTATATAATGTATTAATGAATATTAATATTAAGCTTCTTTGACCATACACATATATGCATAATGTGCATTTGCTCTTCATGAGTTATGCGTCTCATCTTCTTTATTTAGGATAGTGGCCCTATTTTGGGCTTGTGCTCTTTCTACTCTGAGGAGAGACCTGAAGATTCAACGAGATACAATGAGATTTTATAGTGGAAAAATGTACATTCATACTCCATGAAAAAGCACATTTGCATAGCTAGTGCAGTGTCCAGCTAAGTATAATCACATTTGCATACATATAGCTTATATGAATGAGCTTTGTTCAACACAAAGACTAAGAAAATCTATAGAATATGCTTAAAATTCCCCATGTTTCTTTATATAAGGTTTTTACATGTGTACGTAGACATTTTGAACAGTCGTTTGGTGCTGAATTTTTTGTGTAGGCAGAAGTGTGAGCCATGACAGCAGAGTCCGTGGTTGTGAGCTAAGGACGCACAGTTCTGGACATGGCAATTAGGGAATCAGCTCCTTCCACTGAATCTGTGGAGCCCCTACAAGTCCACATCACCCCGCTAACTGGAGTCATGATCTTGGTCTCTTCCTGCCCTGGTGTCTTGTGCCTTTGGGGTACATTACTTTGAGATTTGTACTGTCCTTTGTGCCCACATGAAGGTGGTAATTAAAAAAAAATGAATTAAGAGTTCCTATTTGCCCACTCTTGCCCCCACCTGCTCTCAATCTCTACTGAGCCCCACCCCCTGATTTGTTGACTCTTAAAAGTACATCCATTTGAGATATTGGGAAAATAAATCCTTTGTTTTTAATTCATACTTCTCTCTTGGGTCAGAACAGCCCATCAATATTAATGCTCTGACTTGAATGAGAATGCTCAACTGCTGGGTAATTTATCCTGAGTACAGGTGGTGACGTGTTCTGAAGGAGGTGAGGCCCTGGGTCCCTTAAGCCATTACATGGAGACCCTCCTCTAATTATTTATGCATTTATTATCTGTGCAGTTAAGAAGATTGCTCTTCAGTTCACTCTGGTGCCTGGTATTTGATACATCATCCAGTTATCTTGTCACTGAAACTGGACTTTTGTTGATTTCCTTGTGTGGATAGTAAACTGATGAGCAGCAAGGCAGCTTGCCTGTCACCTCCTGACCGCCACTCGTCTGTTTTGTCCTTTGCTGACATTTCTAGCTTTCATGATCTCTGAAACTATTTGTTCCTTAAAAAAAATTTTTTTTGTTCATTTTTTTTTTTAATTTGAGAGTGACAGACAGAGAGAGAAAGAGGCAGATATATATATATATAGAGAGAGAGAGAGAGAATGGGCATGCCAGGGCCTCCAGCCACTGCAAACGAACTCCAGATACGTGCGCCCCCTTGTGCATCTGGCTTACGAGGGTCCTGGGGAATTGAACCAAGGTTCTTTGGCTTTGCAGGCAAGCGCTTAAACTGCTAAGCCATCTCTCCAGCCCTGTTTGTTCCTTTTTATACACCTTATCAGTTGTTGGATAAATGGGACTTGAATCTGCCAGCCCCTAAGGACAGAGACTTCCCTAGGGCAACCCTTCGCCCTAAATTGTGGATCTTGTAATCATACATAATCTAAAGGAAAACTGCCAATTCTACCCCCTTCTTTACCTCCCTCCCCCCACCGCCCCTCCTTCCCTCCCTTCCTCTCTCTTCCTTGTGTGTCTCCTAGCGTGACCCCAGTGGTGGGCTCACTAAACAGGCCTTCGGCATGCATTTGTTCCCATGTGCATATCCGCTACAGGTTCGCTCCCAAAAAAATCCTTGACTTATAAAATAATTAGAGAAGTAGGGCTGGGCGTGGTGGCGCACGCCTTTAATCCCAGCACTGGGGAGGCAGAGGTAGGAGGATCACCATGAGTTCGAGGCCACCCTGAGACTACATAGTGAATTCCAGGTCAGCCTGAGCTAGAGTGAAACCCTACCTCAAAAAAAAAAAAGAAAAAAAAAGAAAAAGAATAATAATTAGAGAAGTGATAGTTGGCAATATAGGAGGATGTACCATAGTGATCAGTATACGAGAAACTTGACTGATACGTTGTTGGTATTTTGATTAACAATAACAAAAAGAAGCTGTTAAACATATGCATCCCACTGTGTGGCATGGCTGGAATCAACTCCAGAGTTGCACTGCTGTAGTCTGACACAGATGAGTTTTGGTTGAAAAAAGATTGAGGTTTTTTTTCTTCAGAATTGAAATATATTCTGTAGGTTTAGCAAAACCCAAGCTCGTGTTTATGGATATGTCTCACATTAAAGTTATAAAGTTGGGGTTTTAATAGCTCACCTTGGTTCCTCATTCGTGGTCTTCGGCCTCAGATCACCCATCCAGCATCGGTTCCTGCCGCACGGTTTGGCTCGCCTTCCACTGGAGTCATTACATTTCCCCGTCATGGTGTGCTAAGTAGGAAACTCTGTGCTGAAAACAGGAGAAACCAACTCTGGCTAGCTTCGGTTAAAGGGGGAATTAGTAGGCTTCTGTTAGATTTCATAGAGTCAGAGGAATTGTTAGTGAAAATGTGTCCAGAATGCTTCTTAGATATGACTGTTACCCATTTTCTCTTCTATCTGTGCCTCTGTACATTTGTATGGTCCAGTATTTCACACACATATATATATATACATACATATACATACATATATTTGTTTTTGTTTTTTCAAGGTAGGGTCTCTAGCTCAGGCTGACCTGGAATTCACTATGTAATCTCAGGGTGGTCTTGAACTCACGGTGATCCTCCTACCATTGCCTCCCACGTGCTGTGATTAAAGGCGTGCACCACCACGCCTGGCTATTACCTGGTTTTAAAGAGCATTTTTTTATTAGAAGGCCTGTGACCAGATAATAACTCATGGTGGGGAGTGTGTGGTGGGGCGGAACTACTAAGCTCATACAAGCTAGGAATCAAACAAGAGAAAGAAGGCTGGAGAGATAGGCTTCACAGGCAAGTGCTTAACCACTAAGCTATCTCTCAGTTCAAGGCTCGATTCCCCAGGACCCATGTTAGACAGATGCACAAGGGGGCACACACGTCTTGAGTTCGTTTGCAGTGAATGGAGGCACTGGCGCGCCCATTCTCTCTGTTTCTCTGTGTTTCTCCCTCTTTCTCTGTCGCTGTCAAATAAATAAACAAAAAATTTAAAAAAAACAGAAAGAGGAAGAAATCAGAGTCCCAGAACCTCCTCTGAGTGCACTAACTCCCATAGTGCCATACCCCTAAAGGTTTTGCCGCAGGCCAAGGACTGAGCCTTGAACATTTGGGCCTTTGGGGTCATTCCAGATCCAAGATACTTTTCCTACTGCCTTCTTTCACAGCATCTTCACCTTTGCTTGAAGTGTGGTTGTCCATTTACCGTAAATGCAATTGTCTTCCTTAGCTGATTTTTTAAATTTTTTATTAATTAGTTTATTAATTTTTTTATTAATTAGTTTTGTAAGCTGAAGTTAATGCATTTTGTTTTTTTTTATTTTTGAGGTAGGGTTTCACTCTAGCCCAGGCTGACTTGGAATTCATTATGTAGTCTCAGGCTGGCCTCGAGTTCCTCTTACCTCTGCCTCCAGAGTGCTGGGATTAAAGGCGTATGTCACCACACCTGGTTTGAGAACTTCATGTTTTTTTTTTGTTGTTGTTGTTTTTTCGAGATAGGGTCTCACTCTAGTCCAGGCTGACCTAGAATTTACTATGTAGTCTCAGGGTGGCCTTGAACTCATGGCAATCCTCCTACCTCTGCCTCCCCAGTGCTGGGATTAATGGCGTGCGCCACCACGCTTGGTTTGAGAACTTAATGCATTTTTTTTGTTTTGTTTTGTTTTTCGAGATAAGGTCTCACTCTAGCTCAGGCTGACCTGGAATTCACTATGTAGTCTCAGGGTGGCCTCGAACTCACAGTGATCCTCCTACCTCTGCCTCCCAAGTGCTGGAATTAAAGGTGTGCACCACCACGCCTGGTTTAAGAACTTAATGCATTTTTAGTGGTGCTAATATTTCTTATAATTTTGTAGAGGTTTTGATCATAGTATTGTATAGGTTGACTATTCTACATCATCTACCATGAGAGTTTTCAGAAGTGTACACACCCGATTATGATATGCCTCTCCTTTAGCCTACAGTGTGTTATCTGTGATGATGTGGGTGTTTTATGTCTTGCTTCCATATGTCAGTATTAAAATTTCAGCCCCTTAAATAAGAAATTCCAGTCGTCTGCCACACCAGTCATGTTTAAAATTCCCAGTAGCTACTTAGTGGCCTGTGGCTTTTGTACTGGAGAGCACAGCCACACACTGAGCTTGGTGCCCACAAGGATGCCTGAGCCCCCTTGCATTCACCCTAAGCATTCTTTCCCCTAAGCATTTCTCCAGTGATTTCTCCAGGAGGGAAATTCAGGAAGACATTCTGGGACTAAGTGGAGAGGGCGAGCTCTGCTTGAAAGAGGCACTGCCTGGAGCCCAGTGCTGCTGGTTGGTTGGATGTCTGTCTGTCATTCTTTCCGTCTTCTCTCCCCATTCATTGCCTTGCTGTTGCCAAGCTCAGGAGCACAACTGTATTTGCAGTTTTATCTTTCTAATCAGATTGTTAGCAACCGGGCACCCAGACTGTGTGCTTTGTAATCCCACTTTCTCTACAGTAAATGACACAAGTAAATACAGGAAGGATCTCATTAGCCAACTGGAAGGCAATGTGTTACACACGTATTAGAGAAATTGAGAATAATTCTTCAATTTTGGTGAAGTAGGGATTAAATATAATATGATTAGGGCAGAAACTGGTATAGGATTTATGACACATTCCAATTAGAGTGGGAAAAACATTAGTAACTTTTTTTTTTTTTTTTTCCCGAGGTAGGATCTCACTCCAGCTCAGGCTGACCTGGAATTCACTATGGAGTCTCAGGGTGGCCTCGAACTCACGGCAATCCTCCTACCCCTGCCTCTTGAGTGCTGGGATTAAAGGCGTGTGCCACCACACCCGGCTCTTGTTTTTTCTTTTAATGCCTAAGCTTTATGCTTAAGGGCAACTCTATTTATTTTGATAGTTTTATTTTTTTTTTCTTTCCAAGTAAGGTGTTCAAAAGCCCTACAGTTTTTGACTCTAGACGATCAGAAGGACAGTGGAAAGGCATGTGACTGTGCTGAGACATGACTTACCGTCATCATTCACTTTACCCCGTGTCCAATCTGCTTTCTCCTTTCCAAACTTCCGTTTGAAACGTTTGTTTTTGGGTTTGAAAAGGTTCAAACTCCTTTTGATTGTTACAGACAATACCTAATTTTCCTTGATAGAAGAACATTAGTCACTATTGATGTTGAGTTTGTTTCTGTTTAAATAAGCATTAGGCACGTGCTGGCTTCCAGTTGTCTCGTTGTAAAGGTTTCTTGTTTAAATTTGAACTGATTTGTATAATTCTATATCTTATTCTATATTTTTATGGTACATTGTGGTTTACTATGTTAGCCATTTATTGAACATTTCTTATCAGGCAGGCTAAATGGAATATTCTGTTACATGAAATATTTTTAGGTATTAAAATTTGAAATATGTGGTATTGTGGACTGGAACGGAACTGAAGGAGTGCTTTCCCTGTGTATCATATATATTCTTTAAAGGGAGCCGACATTGCTTTCTACTTCATTGTAATTCATGCTGCATCCGGTGCTACTGGAAAACTAATGAAAATGCTGGAACTACAAGGCTTTATTTTACTGTTGAGAATTCTCAGTGGTTACAGTATTATGTACTATCTAATTCTCTTGGTGTTGCCTTTTTTTAAATACTGATTTTTATTTTCAATCCAGTGATCCATTTCATTCATTAACCCTCTAAACACCAAGTGTGTACTTCATGTCACAAAAGAGCTTCCAAGGAAATAAACACAGATTGGATTTATTGTAAGTGTGCATGTTCTAATCATTCATGAATCTCGGTAGCTATGTGTGTGTACATGTATGATGTGTATGCTCATTCGATTCTATTGTCATTAAAAACTGTGGCTTTTAAGTCAATCACTGGGACAATCAAAGTGCTGGAATAAGAGCAAATGCCGTGTATCTCAAGCGATAGAAATGTTGCCATAGCAAAATTAGGTTAAATTTAATAAAATCTGCTCAGTACTCCCAAGGAAAAACTAAACTAAGGCATAAGGATTGTAACGTCACTCTTCTCTTTTTTCATTTGATTTCCTGTCCCTAACACAAAATAAACATTAGTCTTTTAAAAAAAAATTGATTTGCTGTGGCAAGTTGACTGGTATTATACTGTGTGTAATCTGTGCAGATTTGTATCCCGCTCAGCAATTGTTATTCATGCCGTGCATCTGATGAGCAGCCGGAGCCCCAGATGACTAAGGCTGTGTGGATATCTGAGGGATATTCTCCCTGGCATACTGTGGAACTTCTCATGAGTGTATGTTGATTCTTCCCCTTGCAATTTAAAGAATGCAATGTGTATGCACATTTCAGTAATAACCAAAAACTATTTTTAAAATGTTTCTTAATATATTTTTATTTATTTATTTATTTGAGATAGAGAGAGAAAGACAGAGAGAGAGAGAATGTGCACACCAGGGCCTCCAGCCACTGCAAATGAACTCCAGATGCATGAGCCCCCTTGTGCATCTGGCTTACATGGGTCCTGGGGAATAGAACCAGAGTCCTTGGGCTTTGCAGGCAAGCACCTTAACCACTAAGCCACCTTCTCCAGCCCTCAAAAACTATTTTTCAAAAAATTTTTTATGAGAGGGAGCGAAAGAAGGAGAGTTGGCTTGCCAGGGCCTTCAGCCAGTGCAGTCGAATTCCAGACGCGTGCACCATCTTGTGCACATGTGCGACCTTACACGCTTGTGTCACCGTCACCTTGTGTGTCTGCTTTATGCGGGATCTGGAGAGTCAAACATGGGTCCTTAAGCTTTGCAGGCAAGCGCCTTAACTGCTAAACCATCTCTCCAGGCCCCAAAACTATTTTTGTATGTGTGTGTATGGAGTTCATAGTTACTTTGTGGAAACTGGGCTGGGTACCGTGAAAAACAGCAGTCGGAACCCGTGCTCACTTGTGTAGTTACACGGGCTGGTGCCGGCGCTGAAGCCGGGGACATTGTGACTGCAGAAGTAGCGTCTAGACAGTGCCCACATCATATGCTACGTGAGTTCACAACTAGTCAGGCATAGTGGATCTTGGGAAATTGGGGCAGGAGGATTACAAGTTCAAAGCTAGTCTGGGCAACTCAGTAAGACACTGTCTTAAAATTTTCAGAAAAGGAAGCCAGGCGACCTGGCTCACGCCTTTAATCCCAGCACTTGGGAGGCAGAGGTAGGAGGATCACTGTGAGTTCGAGGCCACCCTGAGACTACATAGTGAATTCCAGGTCCGTCTGGGCCAGAGTGAAAATTCAGAGAAGGCCAGAGTGGCTGGAGATCAAGCTCAGTGGGAGAACACTTGCTTAGCTCCTGGGTTTAATCTCTGGTAGCCCAACATGAGGCAGACACACAAATACACACACACACACATGCACACATGCACGCATGTGCACATGCATGTGCACACACACTAAAACACTGAGGCTGTGGAAAAACTAGAAATCGTCTTGCTTACCAATCTAATTTAATTATCTCCTGATTGAAAACAGTGGGTCATCTTTGTGTGACCCAAATGGACACAAATGTGGTGACACCAATGGAGAGTGAGGCTATAACTCAGGATCAACTTGAAAACTTAATGGATGAATTGGCTATATTACCGACATCAAAAGATAGGATTTAAGCAAAGTGTACCTTTCACAGAATATTCTATTTTTATATGATTTATAGTTATCCCTTGTAATAGTCATTGGTGACGACTGTATCCCCGGTTTCATGCAGTTTAAATAAATATATAGTACACAACCTCATCATTAACTTGTTCTTATGTAAATTTAGGAAAAGTCTTTAATTCTTTTTTTTTTTTTTTTTTTTTTTTTTTTTTTTTTTTTGGTTTTTCAAGGTAGGGTCTCACTCTAGCCCAGGCTGACCTGGAATTCACTATGTAGTCTCAGGGTGGCCTCGAAGTCACAGTGATCCTCCCGAGGCCTCTGCCTCCTGAGTGCTGGGATTAAAGACGTGCGTGCACCACCACGCCTGGCTCTCTTTAATTCATTTTAAGTGTGCTTAGTGGATAAGAAGTTCCTCTGACAAGTGCATGGAAAGGCTGTGAGATGCATTTGCAATTCAGTTAAGAGCTCAGTGACAATGTGAGGGAGCTGACGGGGGTGGCAGGGGAGAACTTTCGTGGGTCCTTTGGTCCCTCTTCCTTCTCTGTCACGATACTCACAGTGATGGAAATACTACGTTTCAGTTCGATTTATAGAGCAGATGTATGGAAGCTTATTTCAGGTTGGAGGAAACTTTCAAGACCAAACTGAGGGCCAATGAGTGTAAAAAGGAGCAAACAGCTATGTTATAGAAACTTATTCAATAAACTGACTAAATCATTAACTTGTTTTCATTATTGGGAAATAGTTGAAAATCACATTCATAATGAACATCCCTTTATTTCCAAGTACATGAGAATCTTAAATCTTTAAAAGGAAATTGTCCTATGGAGTGTATTTTTTCTTGTAATTTTTTAACATTTATAAAATATTCCTAATTTGCTCATATTTGTGTAAACAAAGAGTATACCTGATGCTAATCCATCCCTGTGGATAGAGAGATTGAACAAAAGCGGTATTGGATCTGAGATGTAGAAGAGTTGTAGCTCCATCGAGTTTATTTAGGGAAGGTGCTGGTTAGAATGACTTCAGTAGGGTGACGACAGAACAAGATGGTACAGGATTACGTATATTCCATTTCTTCTAGTAACTTCTGTCATCATCTATTTTAATCATGTGCAAAACATTCACACTGTTTCCACTACGTTCTTTGGAGGTAGTGTGTTTTTATACTGAAACAACTTTACCAACTTCTTCCTCTCCTCCTTCTCCGTTCCCTTCCCCACTTCTGTCTCCTCCTCCCTTCCCTTCTTCCTTCCTACCCTCTTTCCATTTCCTTTTCTTTCTTTTTTTTTTTTTTCATCCAAGACAGGGTCTCACTACATAGCATAGTCTAGGATAACCTTGAACTTAAGTACTGGGATTATAAGTATGTGCTACTTCTCCTGATCATAGTGACATTTCTTAAGATATAGCCATAGTTTCTGGCTCTGTGGTATGGTGTGGTATGGTGTGGTATGGTGTGGTATGGTGTGGTGTGGTGTGGTGTGGTGTGGCATGACACAGCAATGCAACTATAGTTCCCCCCACCTGTTTGTCTTCTTCCATTCTCCTCAGGCTGTGATCCACATTTTATCTAAATTATTTTTCCTGAGAAGATTAACAAAGACCTTTAATCTTGCCAAATCCGATATGATTTTTCTTTCCCTGTGACTATAACAGCCATATCCACTTGTCCTCTTTTCATTGTATATGGCTACATATTAGCTTCCAGAGCCCTGGTCTTCTTTCTTTTTCTCTTACTTGATATTCATTTCTTTGAAAAAATATTTTATTTTTATTTATTTATTTGAGAGAAAGATACAGATAGAGAGATAATGGGCATACCAGGGCCTCAAGCCACTGCAAACAAACTCTAGATGCATGTGCCCCTTGTGCATCTAACTTACGTGGGTTCTGGAGAATTGAACCTGGGTCCTTAGGCTTCACAGGCAAGCTCCTTACCTGTTAAGCCATCTCTCCAGTCCCAATATTTGTTTATTTCACACCTTTTTTATAGTTATAGTTTCTTGATTAACTTTTAAGTAATATAATTTGTATCCCCAGCTCTGACCCCTCTACTAAACTCTAGGTTTGTGTTTTCAGCTTGATTATCTTCTCTTGGCTACCTTAAAACACCTGAAATTTAATACGGCCACTTTTATCTCCTACCTACCTGTCTCTCATCTATCTTTTCCACCTCAGGAGTTAACATTGCCTTCTGTTTGGTTCCTCGGCCAAAAACAAAAAATCTGGCTATCATTTTTGATTTAAGATTTTAAGTTTTTCCTTCATCCTTCACCAATATCTGATCCATTAGCAAATAATTTTAGCATTTCCTTCAGTTTCTAAGATCCCACTTCCAGGCTATCACCATTATATCCCAAAGTAGAAAATTATATGTTCCATGATACAGTAATTCCCTCACTGGTTTTCCTTCCTTGCTCCTCTGTCACCTTGTCAAGTAACAACCACAGTGATTTTTTAAAATTATTTATTTATTAGAGAGAAAGAGAGATGGAGGGAAAGAGAATGGGCATTCCAGGACCTCTAGCCATTGCAAATGAACTGGCTTACATGGATTCTGGGGAGTCAAACGTAGGTTTTTTAGATTTCACAGGCAAGTACCTTAACTGCTAAGCCATCTCTCCAGCCCAACCACACAGATTTTTTTTTTTTTTTTGAGGTAGGGTCTTGCTCTAGCCCAGGCTGCCCTGGAATTCACTATGTAGTCTCAGGCTGGCCTCGAACTCATGGTGATCCTCCTACCTCTGCTTTGCAAGTGCTGGGATTAAAGGCGTGCACCACCATGCCCGGCTCACAGTGTTTTTTTTTTTTAAATATTGTTTCACTTATTTATTTGCAAGCAGAAAGATAGAGAGATAAAATAAATGGGTGCACCAGGATCTCCAGCCACTGCAAATGAACTCCAGATGCATGTACCACTTTGTGCTTCTGGCTTTACATGGATACTGGAGAAGCAAACCCAGTTTGTCAGGTTTTGCGAAAAAGTGTCTTTAACCGCTGATCCATCTCTCCAACCCCACAGTGATTTTTTAAAAAACTTTTTATTTTTTATAAGAGAGAGAGAGAGGGAATGAATCGGCATTCCAGGGCCTCCAGCCACTGTAATTGAACTCCAGTCATGTGCACCATGTCGTGTGCATGTGTGTCATTGCGTGCTTGCGTCACCATGTGTGTCTGGCTTATGTGGGATCTGGGGAATTGAACATGGGTCCTTAGGCTTTGCAGGCAAATGTCTAACTGCTTAGCCATCTCTCCAGCCCTTAATTTAATTTTTAATTATTAGTTTTTTTAAAACAGTATTTATTTTTTGTATGTGTGGTGTGTGTGTACCGGCATATGAGTGTATGTGGATGCACATGTGCAAATTGAGGCCAGAGGTCAATGTCCAGGAGTCTTTCTCAGTGGATTTTCACCTTATTGTTTGGGACACGATATCTTGCTACACCTAGAGCCCACTGACGTGGTTATACTAGCTAGCCAGTAAACCCCAAGGATCCTCCAGTGCTGAAATTACAGGTGCATACCACCATGCCCAGCATTTTATGTGGGTGTTGAGGATCCAAACAGAGGTCCTCATGCTTCCACAGCAAACTGAGCCATCTCCTTAGCCCCAGAGTGATCTTTTAAACTGGCTTTCTAGATTTGTCACCAATTTCCATCATCCTTAGAAGACAATGTGAGTTCTTCATTTTAGTGTAAATGTGTCTGTCCCTGCCTTACCTCTGTGTCTTATGTTACCCTTGATGCCATCACCATACCGCAGCCATGCTGGAGCTTTGTGCTGGTCCTCTGATTTACCACATCCGTTTTCAGAACAGAGCCCTTGTGGTTGCTATTTCCTCCGCTTAGGAAACTGGGGTCTGCAGATCTCAGGACGGCTCTCAAACCCATAGTTTAAAAGAGCTTCTCTGCTACTGAGTTTTCTTACCAAAAAAAAAAAAAAAAAAGGAGCTTCTCCATGGATATGCATGACGTCACAGTGCCTGACACTACCTACACAAGACCATCATAAGAGGAGGAAAAGATCATGACATTAAAATAAAAGAGACACTGATTGAGATGGGGAGGGGATATGATGGAGAATGGAGTTTCAAAGGAGAGAAAGTGGGGAGAGGGAGGGAATTACCATGGGATATTGTTTATAATTATGGAAGTTGTCAATTTTAAGAATTATTTATGGCAGGTGTGATGGTGCATGCCTTTAATCTCAGCACTCGGGAGGCAGAGATAGGAGGATCGCCATGAGTTCAAGGCCAGCCTGAGACTACATAGTGAATTCCAGGTCAGCCTGTCTGGACTGGGAATGAAACCCTACCTCAAAAAACAAGCAAAAAATAAAAATAAAAAAAAATAGAGATAAAGATGTTAGATATCAAATTAGATTATGAAAGCATGTATGACTTTCCATTAAATTTATAATGACCATCATCACTGTAGTACAGCTGCCCTTTCTAAGCTAGGTAACAAAGTCCATATTAGATTCTCTTCTTTCTGATGCAAATGTAATTGTGGGCTGTTTAGAGTTCTTTACAGCATGCATTTTATATTGGTGTTCTAGGTATACACTTATCTTCTAAATTTGACTCATCCTTGACTCTTTCTGAAGAAAGTAATAAAAGTTTTGACTTTTTCTTGTCAACGTGGACTTCATTAATCAAGAATATCTATACAGTTATTTAAAACGTACTCTTTGACAGATATCCTTTTGGGAAACATTTTATGAAATTTAAATAATTCTCAGAGGAACCTTCTGAGTTGGGCTTTATTGTGTCTGTTTACAAAGGAAGAAATGGAAGCCCTGAGAATTCCAGGTGCTGCCTGAAGATTACGCAGCTAACGAGGCGCAGACAGGCCCACGTGTCAGTTCTGATTTGCGTTTGATCCACTTTCTATAAGTTGGAGTTCTGTATTTTTTTTTCCTTTTCTGTGATATTTGGAAATAATATCACTGGTTTGTATTTCTTAAAACTGAGAATCGGATGACCGTGGGTGTGATACCTGTGCACATTCCAGTCTCCAGCACGATTACTCACAGTGTTGGCATGAACCAAGTGTGGTTTTTAGTTAACTATCACCTTACAGCAGGGTCCCCGAATTCGTGGTACAAAGATGAAGATTCTCTCTGTAACGGTGGTAGATGTCTTCATTATTTGTTAGGCTCCTTGTGGGTGTGTTTGGGTTTCTGTGAGATTGAGTTTTACACCCTTCCAATTGTTGGCAAATATTCACTCCCTAGTAAAGCTGCCCATATGTTCAGCTGCTAGCCAAAACATCACAAGTAGTCAGAACAGCACAGTCGGCTCCTGTCAAGAATCGCAACGAGACAGCGTGGCAGAATCCAAGCCGGGTGCGCACCAACAGATGTAGAAGGAAGCACAGGTTGAACGTCTCAGATCCAGAATGTTCTGATGTCCTGAACTCTCTGAGGGGTAACGTGATACTCAAGGGGCTTCAAAGATTCAGATTTTGGAGCATTTTAGGATTTGATTTTTCTTTTTAAATAAGATTTTTTTCTGTGTAACACAGACTAGCCTTGCACTTACTAGGTTGCCCATTGCTGGCATCAAAACTATGGCATTCTTACTCCATCAGTCTTCTGAATGCTGGAATTATAAGTGTATGCCCCCAGGCCTGGCCTCAGATTTTGGATTTTGGGGTTAGGATATTTAGCCAGACAAGTCTGTGCAAAAATTTTCCAATTTCAGAAGTTACAGAATTTGAAACACTTCTGGAAAATAAGGAATGCTCAACATGCAGTATCAGTTTGGGAAAAAAGAGTTTCATCTTGAAAGGCGAAGGCTGGAGTTAAACGCCAAACATTGTGGTCATAGATGTTAGACTATGTGGAGATGGTGGGAGATGAAAACCCTCACTGCTTAGTCAGCACACGTCTATGTGACATTCCAGATGAACCTGACACTTAGGCGTGCATGGAAAGCTATCAATGCTCGTATTCTGTATTTTCTTGGAACACATGAAATTTTGCTAGGATATTCCTGGATATTATAAGTTTCCACTTTCTGACGCATGTTCCCTGCTCACAGTACTAGTATAACTGCGTTTTTGGCTAGGATACACATAAAGTGTTATTTCTGTCTTGCAAAAAAAAAAAATCTTGTCATTGAACACATAGAAAAATATTTTCAATGTAAGTTACAAATTGCAGTAAACGCCAGGCGTGGTGGCGCACTCCCCTAATCCCAGCACTCTGGAGACAGAGGTAGGAGGATCGCCGAGAGAGTTCGAGGCCACCCTTGAGACTACATAGTGAATTCCAGGCCAGCCCGGGCTACAGTGAGACCCTACCTCAAAAATAAAAAAAAAGTAAATAAATAAAAATTACAGCAAAAGGTAAGTTCTACAGTAAGTAGTCCACCAGTCTACCTACCAAATACAGTGCTCCACTGCCTTTCACCTGTCCCTCGGTTCCATAGTGTAACCATTATTAGCTTGAGTCTTGTATGCGCATTCAGTGGATTATTTATTTATTTATTTATTGCAGCTCTTCATGAATGTATTGGCATCAGCATTCGGTTTTAGTTTTATGTTTTAATTTTATCTAAACAGTCAGGCTGTGACTTTTGTTTCTTCTTCTTTTTGGCCCAGCGTTTTTAAGTCTTCCGGCATGACACATGTCACTGGATGTGGCCCCTTCAGCTTCCCTGTGGGGCAGTTTTCTAAAGGAGTATTTATCCAGAGTGAGCTCTGGATAACTGGGGCATTAGCAGTTCTTGCTCTCTCTGAGACTAAGTTCTCTACTGAGATTTCTTTTCTTTTTTCTTTTTTGTTTTTTCGAGGTAGGGTCTCACTGTAGCTCAGGCTGACCTGGAATTCACTATGTCGTCTCAGGGTGGCCTCGAACTCTTGGTGATCCTCCTACCTCTGCCTCCTGAGTGCTATTTTTCTTTTTTTAATTTTGTTTATTTTTTATTTATTTGAGAGCAACAGACAGAGAAACGGAGAGAGAGAGAGAGAGAGAATGGGTGCGCCAGGGCCTCTAGCCACTGTCAACGAACTCCAGAGGCATGCATCTGTGCATCTGGCTTACGTGGGTCCTGGGGAATTGAGCCTCGAACGTAGGTTTTTTAGATTTCACAGGCAAGTACCTTAACTGCTAAGCCATCTCTCCAGCCCAACCACACAGATTTTTTTTTTTTTTTTTTTGAGGTAGGGTCTTGCTCTAGCCCAGGCTGCCCTGGAATTCACTATGTAGTCTCAGGCTGGCCTCGAACTCATGGTGATCCTCCTACCTCTGCTTTGCAAGTGCTGGGATTAAAGGCGTGCACCACCATGCCCGGCTCACAGTGTTTTTTTTTTTTTAAATATTGTTTCACTTATTTATTTGCAAGCAGAAAGATAGAGAGATAAAATAAATGGGTGCACCAGGATCTCCAGCCACTGCAAATGAACTCCAGATGCATGTACCACTTTGTGCTTCTGGCTTTACATGGATACTGGAGAAGCAAACCCAGTTTGTCAGGTTTTGCGAAAAAGTGTCTTTAACCGCTGATCCATCTCTCCAACCTCACAGTGATTTTTTAAAAAACTTTTTATTTTTTATAAGAGAGAGAGAGAGGGAATGAATCGGCATTCCAGGGCCTCCAGCCACTGTAATTGAACTCCAGTCATGTGCACCATGTCGTGTGCATGTGTGTCATTGCGTGCTTGCGTCACCATGTGTGTCTGGCTTATGTGGGATCTGGGGAATTGAACATGGGTCCTTAGGCTTTGTAGGCAAATGTCTAACTGCTTAGCCATCTCTCCAGCCCTTAATTTAATTTTTAATTATTAGTTTTTTTAAAACAGTATTTATTTTTTGTATGTGTGGTGTGTGTGTACCGGCATATGAGTGTATGTGGATGCACATGTGCAAATTGAGGCCAGAGGTCAATGTCCAGGAGTCTTTCTCAGTGGATTTTCACCTTATTGTTTGGGACACGATATCTTGCTACACCTAGAGCCCACTGACGTGGTTATACTAGCTAGCCAGTAAACCCCAAGGATCCTCCAGTGCTGAAATTACAGGTGCATACCACCATGCCCAGCATTTTATGTGGGTGTTGAGGATCCAAACAGAGGTCCTCATGCTTCCACAGCAAACTGAGCCATCTCCTTAGCCCCAGAGTGATCTTTTAAACTGGCTTTCTAGATTTGTCACCAATTTCCATCATCCTTAGAAGACAATGTGAGTTCTTCATTTTAGTGTAAATGTGTCTGTCCCTGCCTTACCTCTGTGTCTTATGTTACCCTTGATGCCATCACCATACCGCAGCCATGCTGGAGCTTTGTGCTGGTCCTCTGATTTACCACATCCGTTTTCAGAACAGAGCCCTTGTGGTTGCTATTTCCTCCGCTTAGGAAACTGGGGTCTGCAGATCTCAGGACGGCTCTCAAACCCATAGTTTAAAAGAGCTTCTCTGCTACTGAGTTTTCTTACCAAAAAAAAAAAAAAAAGGAGCTTCTCCATGGATATGCATGACGTCACAGTGCCTGACACTACCTACACAAGACCATCATAAGAGGAGGAAAAGATCATGACATTAAAATAAAAGAGACACTGATTGAGATGGGGAGGGGATATGATGGAGAATGGAGTTTCAAAGGAGAAAGTGGGGAGAGGGAGGGAATTACCATGGGATATTGTTTATAATTATGGAAGTTGTCAATTTTAAGAATTATTTATGGCAGGTGTGATGGTGCATGCCTTTAATCTCAGCACTCGGGAGGCAGAGATAGGAGGATCGCCATGAGTTCGAGGCCACCCTCAGAATACATAGTGAATTCCAGGTCAGCCTGGACCAGAGTGAGACCCTACCTTGAAAAAAAAATCATTTTTTTAAAAAAAGAGCTCACTGCATTTCTGTTATAGTCTCTTGGAAGAACTTAGCATTTTATCATCAACAAATAAGTCATTGCTCCTGTGTTTGTTAATCTGGTTGTTGTATCTCAGCTCCATGAAAAGAAAGCTGCCATGACTCACTTTTGGTCATTCCGGTTAGCAGCATATAAAAAAATTCCCGTGGTTTTAATGGAAGTTGCTTGAAAGAATGATTTGAAAATAAAATGATTTAAATCATTTCACATATAAGAAGTCTATAAAACTGGCCTGGAGAGATGGCTTAGCAGTTAAGGCGCTGGCCTGGAAGACTAAAGAACCCAGGTTCGATTCCCCAGGACCTATGTAAGCCAGATGCCCAAGGTGGTGCACGCGTCTGGAGTTTGTTTGCAGCGGCTGAAGCCCCTGGTGTGCCCATTCTCTCTCTCTGTCTGCCTCCCTCCCTCCCTCCCTCTGACTCTTCCTCTCTTGAATATAAATAAAAATAAAATATATTAAGTCATCTATAAAACCAAAACCCTTTTCATTTTACAATCAAAATTGATTTTGGAAATGTTATGTGATTGAGTTCATAATTCAAAGTACACACTTCCAGTCAGCTCTGTGCGTCATCTCAGGGGAAACACCCGGTAGAAATGTGTAGCAGTTACCCTCTCATTCCTCGCACAAACGAGCTGACTAGAAACAGAGGGTTTAGTTCAGCTTGCCGTTCCAGGGGAGCTGTCTTCATGGCAGGGCAAGCATGAAAGGCCCGAGCAAGAAGCTGGGTCACGTCTTCACATCAGCAGGGAGGACGCGGTCTGTGTACTGGGCTGGGAGCTTGGCTTGCTCACCCCAAACCCCATCCCCAGCAACCTCCCCCAACAAGGCTTCACCTCTCAAAGGTCCAACAATCTCCTCAAGTTGCCACCAGCTAGGGGCCAAGTATTTGAAACACATGTACCTATGGGGGACGCTTCATTAAAACGACACAAAGAAGGCATAAGCCCTATAAAGTGACAGTAAGCTCAGGTCATATCTTTGTATGCCTTTAATACCCACAGCATAGTATCGATCTGTTAAAAAAAAAAGTAAGGGCCATTGTGCAGTCTTTCCATACATCCACACAATGCCAGAGTAAACCAACACCTTGTATAGCACATATGTCATCTTCAGGGAGGAGATACAGGGGCAAGAAATAAAAATCATGGGGTTTTGAAGGGTCTGTCAGGCGCTTGTCTTCTTTGCCCATTCAGTTGGCTGTGGTTGTGGGTGTGACCTGCAGCTCCTACAGACGGACTTCATCTGACCCCTGCTCTCCTCCCCACAAGCAACCAGAGAAGTGCGGCCATGTGCTTTTTTTTTTTTTTTTTTTCTGGAAACTTTAGGAAAGAATGCACAAAGCACCAATATTAGAAAAAGGAAGCCATTGAATGAGATTTAAGGACTTTCTGTGTGTGACCTGGAGTATATTTTATATATATATAGATAGATATAGATAGATAGATAGATAGATAGTATATATACATATATATACTATATATTATATATGTGTGTGTGTGTATATATATATATATATGTATATATATATAATTTATTTATTTATTTGAGAGAGAGAGAAAAAGAATGGGTGTGCCAGGGCCTGCAGCCACTGCAAATGAACTCCAGACACACATGCCACGTTGTGCATTTGGCTAACGTGAGTCCTGGGGAGTCAGTCCTGGGTCCTTTGGCATTGCAGGCAAACACTTTAACTGCTAAGCCATACCTTCAGCCCATATTATTTAACTGTGTAAAAAAGACATGCTAAAGCCGGGCGTGGTGGCACACACCTTTAATCCCAGCACTTGGGAAGCAGAGGTAGGAGGATCACTGTGAGTTCAAGGCCAGCCTGAGACTACATAGTGAATTCCAGGTCAGCCTGTCTCAAAAAACAAGCAAAAAATAAAAATAAAAAAAAATAGAGATAAAGATGTTAGATATCAAATTAGATTATGAAAGCATGTATGACTTTCCATTAAATTTATAATGACCATCATCACTGTAGTACAGCTGCCCTTTCTAAGCTAGGTAACAAAGTCCATATTAGATTCTCTTCTTTCTGGATGCAAATGTAATTGTGGGCTGTTTAGAGTTCTTTACAGCATGCATTTTATATTGGTGTTCTAGGTATACACTTATCTTCTAAATTTGACTCATCCTTGACTCTTTCTGAAGAAAGTAATAAAAGTTTTGACTTTTTCTTGTCAACGTGGACTTCATTAATTAAGAATATCTATACAGTTATTTAAAACGTACTCTTTGACAGATATCCTTTTGGGAAACATTTTATGAAATTTAAATAATTCTCAGAGGAACCTTCTGAGTTGGGCTTTATTGTGTCTGTTTACAAAGGAAGAAATGGAAGCCCTGAGAATTCCAGGTGCTGCCTGAAGATTACGCAGCTAACGAGGCGCAGACAGGCCCACGTGTCAGTTCTGATTTGCGTTTGATCCACTTTCTATAAGTTGGAGTTCTGTATTTTTTTTTCCTTTTCTGTGATATTTGGAAATAATATCACTGGTTTGTATTTCTTAAAACTGAGAATCGGATGACCGTGGGTGTGATACCTGTGCACATTCCAGTCTCCAGCACGATTACTCACAGTGTTGGCATGAACCAAGTGTGGTTTTTAGTTAACTATCACCTTACAGCAGGGTCCCCGAATTCGTGGTACAAAGATGAAGATTCTCTCTGTAACGGTGGTAGATGTCTTCATTATTTGTTAGGCTCCTTGTGGGTGTGTTTGGGTTTCTGTGAGATTGAGTTTTACACCCTTCCAATTGTTGGCAAATATTCACTCCCTAGTAAAGCTGCCCATATGTTCAGCTGCTAGCCAAAACATCACAAGTAGTCAGAACAGCACAGTCGGCTCCTGTCAAGAATCGCAACGAGACAGCGTGGCAGAATCCAAGCCGGGTGCGCACCAACAGATGTAGAAGGAAGCACAGGTTGAACGTCTCAGATCCAGAATGTTCTGATGTCCTGAACTCTCTGAGGGGTAACGTGATACTCAAGGGGCTTCAAAGATTCAGATTTTGGAGCATTTTAGGATTTGATTTTTCTTTTTAAATAAGATTTTTTTCTGTGTAACACAGACTAGCCTTGCACTTACTAAGTTGCCCATTGCTGGCATCAAAACTATGGCATTCTTACTCCATCAGTCTTCTGAATGCTGGAATTATAAGTGTATGCCCCCAGGCCTGGCCTCAGATTTTGGATTTTGGGGTTAGGATATTTAGCCAGACAAGTCTGTGCAAAAATTTTCCAATTTCAGAAGTTACAGAATTTGAAACACTTCTGGAAAATAAGGAATGCTCAACATGCAGTATCAGTTTGGGAAAAAAGAGTTTCCTCTTGAAAGGCGAAGGCTGGAGTTAAACGCCAAACATTGTGGTCATAGATGTTAGACTATGTGGAGATGGTGGGAGATGAAAACCCTCACTGCTTAGTCAGCACACGTCTATGTGACATTCCAGATGAACCTGACACTTAGGCGTGCATGGAAAGCTATCAATGCTCGTATTCTGTATTTTCTTGGAACACATGAAATTTTGCTAGGATATTCCTGGATATTATAAGTTTCCACTTTCTGACGCATGTTCCCTGCTCACAGTACTAGTATAACTGCGTTTTTTGGCTAGGATACACATAAAGTGTTATTTCTGTCTTGCAAAAAAAAAAATCTTGTCATTGAACACATAGAAAAATATTTTCAATGTAAGTTACAAATTGCAGTAAACGCCAGGCATGGTGGCGCACTCCCCTAATCCCAGCACTCTGGAGACAGAGGTAGGAGGATCGCCGAGAGAGTTCGAGGCCACCCTTGAGACTACATAGTGAATTCCAGGTCAGCCTGGGCTACAGTGAGACCCTACCTCAAAAATTAAAAAAAGTAAATAAATAAAAATTACAGCAAAAGGTAAGTTCTACAGTAAGTAGTCCACCAGTCTACCTACCAAATACAGTGCTCCACTGCCTTTCACCTGTCCCTCGGTTCCATAGTGTAACCATTATTAGCTTGAGTCTTGTATGCGCATTCAGTGGATTATTTATTTATTTATTTATTTATTTATTGCAGCTCTTCATGAATGTATTGGCATCAGCATTCGGTTTTAGTTTTATGTTTTAATTTTATCTAAACAGTCAAGCTGTGACTTTTGTTTCTTCTTCTTTTTGGCCCAGCGTTTTTAAGTCTTCCGGCATGACGCATGTCACTGGATGTGGCCCCTTCAGCTTCCCTGTGGGGCAGTTTTCTAAAGGAGTATTTATCCAGAGTGAGCTCTGGCTAACTGGGGCATTAGCAGTTCTTGCTCTCTCTGAGACTAAGTTCTCTACTGAGATTTCTTTTCTTTTTTCTTTTTTGTTTTTTCGAGGTAGGGTCTCACTGTAGCTCAGGCTGACCTGGAATTCACTATGTCGTCTCAGGGCGGCCTCGAACTCTTGGTGATCCTCCTACCTCTGCCTCCTGAGTGCTATGTTTCTTTTTTTAATTTTGTTTATTTTTTATTTATTTGAGAGAAACAGGGAGAGAGAGAGAGAGAGAGAATGGGTGCGCCAGGGCCTCTAGCCACTGTCAACGAACTCCAGAGGCATGCATCTGTGCATCTGGCTTACGTGGGTCCTGGGGAATTGAGCCTCGAACCGGGGTCCTTGGGATTCACAGGCAAGCGCGTAACCGCTAAGCCATCTCTCCAGCCCTGTACTGAGATTTCTTTGACTACAAAGACAATATGAAATTAGACTACAAGATAAAAAATATTGTTCCCTGTTCACTGCTTAGTTTTAGATTGACACTGGCTTTACTGTGTCTTTTGTGGAATATGTCTACACCAATTTGCCATTATTCTAACTCGTGATTCACTCTTTCCCACAGGGTATAGTGTTTGGGAATCTTAATTCTGTTGAGGCGTTTGGCTTTAGACTTCCCAGTGTGGGTGAGACCCAGACACAGTCCCTGCTGTTTTGTGCACAGACGCCATTAAGGTGGAGTGAGGGTTAAGGTCTTTAGGCTTGTTGAATGTCCTCCAGGGAGAAAGCTTGTCCAAATTTACTTAACTGCTCTGAATTTTTCAGAAAATAATTGTCTAAGAATATTTTCATTTTTAACGTTTTTTTAAGATTTTATTTATTTATTTATTTGAGACAGAGAGAGAGAGGGAGAGAGAGAATGGATGCACCAGGGCCTCTAGCCACTGCAAATGAACTCTAGATGCATGTGTCACCATGTGCATCTGGCTTACATGGGACCTAGAGAATCAAACCAGAGTTTTTGGGCATCGTAGGCATGTGCCTTAACCGCTATACCATCTCTCCAGCCCTCATTTTGGCTTTTAAATTTACCTGAATAATGAAGTTTATTTAAATATTTTTTGAAGCAAGCCCAACAGACTGGCCTTTTTCTTTTCTTTCTTTCTTTCTTTCTTTTTTTTTCTTTTTTTTTTTTTTTTAACGTGAGAATGAGAGTGAGAGAGAGAGAGAACTGGCATAAGGGCTTCCAGTTACTGTAATCAAATTCAAGATGCATGCGCAACCTTGTGTGCGTGGCTTACGTGGGATCTGAAGAGTTGAACATGGGTCCTTAGGCTTCACAGGCAAGTGCCTTAACTGCTGAGCCACCTCCCCAGCCCCTTATTTAATTTTTTAATCCTTTTAAACAGAATTTTTATTAACTTTTTTCATTCGCGCAGGAACGGTCAGGGGTGCAGTGGCGGCTCCTAGGCCCATTAATTGTTAACGTGTTGCCACATCGCTTGTGTGTTCTGAACCTCCCTAAAGTCGGTTGTTGACATCACAGTTTCCTTGGAGGCTCTGTTGTGCACCTTCTAAAAATGAACGGATTGCTCTGGATGAATATGCTGTGCCATATCTTAGAAAATTAATAAGAATTTTCTAAGTTTTTTCTAGCTCCCAATGCATGCATACCCAGTTTTCTCCATATTTCTTCTATATGCCTGTAAGTGTTTCCCCTCATGAGGCTATGAACAGGGTAGTGATGCCCAGTTGTCCTCTTGACCACAGGGATAGAGCCCATGCCCTCAAGGCAGGCTCCCTTGCCTGAGCCACGTCACAACCAGTGATGTGTTTTAACAGATACATTCACTTGTCAGGAAGACCGTTTGGGTCATTTGGTTCACGTTATTGCCAAGTACGGCTGTACGCTGTGGCCTCCTCTGATGTTTGCTTTCGTCTTTCTTGGTTGCTGAAGGTACTCCATCTTTCCATCTGTAATCACTTGCCCTGCCAGTTGCTGGTCTTTAGGGCATGCTGTGTAAATAATATATTTTTTTGTTTTTCGAGGTAGGGTCTCACTCTGGCCCAGGCTGACCTGGAATTCTCTGTGTAGTCTCAGTTTGGCCTCGAACTCACAATAATCCTCCTACCTCTGCCTCCCAAGTGCTGGGATAAAAGGCATGCGCCACCACGCCCGGCTAAATAATATATTTTTGTCCTGTTTAAGGACTTGTACTTCTGAAGTGGAAGCCACAAGGTGGTTAGCTATGTGACTTTTATCCAAAGGCTTATCAATTTTAAGGCTGTTTTTTTTTTGTGGGGGAGGGTCTGGTAAGTGCACCAATGTCATCCAGCATGCTACTCCAAAGCGTTTTTTAAAAATTAAAAAAAAATTATCTATTTATTTGAGAGCGACAGACAGAGAGAGAAAGAGGCAGAGAGAGAGAGAGAGAGGGAGAGAGAATGGGTGCGCCAGGGCCTTCAGCCACTGCAAACAAATTCCAGATGCGTGCGTCCCCTTGTGTATCTGGCTTACGTGGTCCTGGGGAATGAGCCTCGAACTGGGGTCCTTAGGCTTCACAGACAAGCACTTTACCGCTAAGCCATCTCTCCAGCCCCAAAGTTTAAAAAAAAACACCCCCAAAGCATATGGTTTTATGGAATAGAACTAGCTTGTCTTTGGTCTTTTCTTCTGTTGACCTAAGGCAGAATGGACACTAAGGGACCCACCTCACTTTATATGAGAAAACAAAGGGATAAAGATATTTTTTTCTTAAATGCAAACCTAACTTCATGTTGCTGCTCAATATTACTATTTTTACTCCTTAAGACTTGATGAATTTAATGTTGCCTGACATTTTTAAGATGACTCACAATTTTAAAAAATATAGTGCTGTTGACTAACAATGAGTGTCAAGAAAAAAACACATGGGCTTGCCGCTTCTTTTGATAATCTAAAGTTATTTATGTATTTAACTGTGTGCGTGAAACCCCCATGTTTGTATCTTTCTTTGTCGTTGACATCCCAGCAGCTCAGTTGGATTTTAAATATTTATGTCTTGCATTTTCCTGCACCTGCCCCCTGACAGTATACGGAGACCACACAAACAGAGATGTGTTTAGTGAAAAGCGTGTGGAGCCATTGTATAGCTGTCCTGACCTCCACGGTAAATGAAGCTGCTTTCTCAAATACTGTTTAGGCATGCGCTCTCGCAGTCAGTAATTGTACAGATTGTAATCACCAGCTTCTCTTCAATTTGTGCATGGCTTTTGTGGTAATAAGTGGTGAATCTTTGCATTTGAATTTGCATGAATAAAAAAAAAAGCCAGCAGAAGCATTTTTAAGGCAGGTGAAAATGTAAAAAAAAAAAAAAAAAAAAAAAAAAGGAAGAAATCAAAGTGTATCTGTGAATTTTAAGTTACAAAGTGGAAAAATGAGTTTGATACTGGAACACACAGGCACACACACTCTTCTAGAACTCCTGATGTATGCATCTCAGATGATGTTTGTGCTTCAGCCAGCTTAGCTAATAATGACTTTTCTCTGTTCTTTGCTTGTAAAATTGTTACTTCTCAGTATGTTCTATTCCTTCATCTTGAGACTTGTTCCATAATATTTCAGTGGCTGTGTTTTAAAGTGTTTTTAAAGTACTGTCTATGGTCATTTTGGAAGATGTAAGAACAGAACCATCTTTCCATATGGCTGGTCATTGGTCTAAAACAGCTTACTTAATTCTTTTTTTTTTTTTCTCTCTCCTCTACTCTCCTCTTCTTTTCTGACCTCTTATCAGCCCCATCTCCTTCTCCTCATGCCCCTCTTCCTGTTCCTCCTCTATATTTTTCATTTTTAGTTTTTTGGTTTTTTTCAAGGTAGGGTCTTGCTCTAGCCTAGGCTGACCTGAAATTCACTGTGTAGTCTCAGGGTGGCCTTGAACTCACAGTGATCCTCCTACTTCTGCCTCCCGAGTGCTGGGATTAAAGGTGTGCACCACCACGCCCGGCTTCTCCACCTCTTTATTGATGCTGAGGATCAAACCCAGGGCCTTGAACATGCTGAGTAAGCACTCTACCCCTGAGCTATCTGCCCTGCCACGTGTTGGATTTTTTTATTTTATTTTATATTTTATTTATTTGAGAGACAAAGAGGAAGAGGCAGCCAGGGCCTCTGGCTACTGCAAACAAATTGCAGACGCATGCTCCACCTTGTGCATCTGGTTTCTGTGGGTCTTGGGGAATCAAATCTGGATCCTTACACTTCCTAGGCAAGCTCCTTAAGTACCAAGCTGTCTCTCCGGGCCATCTCCTTGGCTTTTGAGCTACTGTGGAGCCTAGCCTGGCCTGGAACTTGCAATCTTTCTGCCACCACCTCTTGAGTGCTGGGATCCCATGTGTGTACTACCACACCCGCGAGACCTGTGTCTTGGAGGCATGTTTGTTATGTTGCCTTACCTGGGTCAGTGGCCAGTGTTTTAAAAGCTTTGTTTTGGGCTGGAGAGATAGCTTAGCGGTTAAGCGCTTGCCTGTGAAGCCTAAGGACCCTGGTTTCAGGCTCGATTCTCCAGGACCCATGTTAGCCAGATGCACAAGGGGCCGCATGCATCTGGGATTCATTTGCAGTGGCTGGAAGCCCTCGCGCGCCCATTCTTTGTCTGCCTGTTTCTCTCTGTCACTGTCAAATAAATAAATAAAAATGAAAAAAGAATTACAAAAAATTTTTAAAAAATAAATAAAAGCTTTGTTTTCATCTCAGTTTCACATAATACGCGAACAGATATGATGAACTTGCACATGGTGGTTTCAGACCTCCTCATTGCCTCTTTTCCTCTTCTTTACTTCACGTCCAGTTTGGACTTTCCTCCTTCACCACCTTGCCTGGCTTTGGCTTACTGCTCCAGCGCAGAGGGCACCTTGCGGCTAGAGTCCTGGGATACTGGGTTCTTATCTTTCTCCTCTTCACTCTTTTTTTTTTTTTTTTTTTTTTTTTTTTTGCATTCTTTTTAAATTTTGTGTTGTTACTGTTTTCTGTTACTTTGACACAGGGTGTCAGGATGTAGCTAAAGCTGGTCTTGAACTCATGTTGTATCCCAGGCTGGCCTTGAACTTGTGGCAGGCAGCCTCTTGCCTCAGCCTCCTGAACACTGGGATTACAGGCATGTACCACCACACCTGGCCATGTCTTGTTTTTGGCAGCAAACACATCTTATGATTTCTTTACTGAATTTTTTTTTTCTTTTTTAGTTTTCTGAGGTAGGGTCTCACTCTAGCTCAGGCTGACCTGGAATTCACTATGTAGTCTCAGGGTGGCCTCAAACTCATGATGATCCTTTGAAATGGGTTTTTGTTTTCCTGTGTCTTCAAAAAGGTTGATTTTCTTTTTTGTTTTTTAGTTTTTATTTATTTGAGAGAGAGGGAGAGATAGAGAGAGAATGGGCACATCAGGGCCTCCAGCCACTGCAAATGAACTCCAGATGCATGCGTCACCTTGTGCATCTGGCTCACATGAGTACTGGGGAATCGAGCATGGAACCAGGGTCCTTAGGCTTCACAGGCAAGTGCCTAACTGCTAAGCCATCCCTTCAGCCCATGTGTTGATTTTCTTTAACAGCTTGAAGTCTTTAATACTATTTTATTTACTTATTCACATATTTATGCATTTATATATTTGCTATGTTGGAAATTGTATCTGAGGCTTCCTGCATGCTAGAAAAGAGATCTACCACTGATCTACATCTCTAGCTTTATTTAGTTATTTATAATTGCAAATACTAGCTGGGCATGGTGGCGCACGCCTTTAATCCCGGCACTTGGGAAGCAGAGGTAGGAGGATCGCCATGAGTTTGAGGCCACCCTGACCTGAGACTACATAGTGAATTCCAGGTCAGCCTGGGCTAGAGTGAGACCCTACCTCAAAAAACAAACAAACAAACAAACAAACAAAAGAAGTATAATTGCAAATACTTATGGGGTGCAGTGTGATCTCTCAGTTAAGGTATGCAATGTGTTAGGACCAGATCACATCGGACATTTGCCATTTCTTTGTGTTAGGAACATTTAAAATCCTTTCCACTGGCCATTTCTCTCTCTCTCTCTCTCTCTCTCTCTCTCTCACACACACACATTTTTTTTTCTTGACTTTGGGTCATAGAGCTGTAGCCCCAACTCAGTCTCTTTACCCTCGCCTGTGCCCCAATAGGTTTACAGACATGCATGGCCACATCTAGTTTTTACCTGGATTCTGGGGAATCAAACTTGAGTGGTCTCAGACCCTCTCAGGTTCTCATCTTCAGCAGTAAGTGTTTTTAGCTGCTGAGCCATCTCCCCAGCCCTGAACTATCAATTTGAACATTTTTTTTTTTGTGTGTGTGTGTGGGCTGCTTAGGTTTTTCCATATAGACTCATGTCACTTGTAAATAGGGGTGGTTTTATTTTATCCTTTCCCACTTGGATGCTCTGTATTTATTTCTCTTGCCTGGTTGCTCTGGCAGGGCACCCAGTGCTGTGCTGAGGAAGAGACGTGGCAGTGTGCATCCTTGTGTCGTCCCACTGATGAGAGGAGGAGACACTTGAGTCTTCCCCGTTTGGAATATTGTTAGCTATCATGTTAGATTTACAGCACTGTGCTGAATAAGAATAGCAGGAGGGTACATTCATGTACTACCCTTTTTATTTAAGGTGTTTTATTTATGAGAGAGACAGAAAGGCAGACAGAGATAGAGAGAATAGGTGTGCCAGGGTCTCCCGCCACTGCAGATGAACTCCAGACCCATGTAGCACCTTGTGCACCCACTTTTACGTGGCTATTGGGGACTTGAACCTGGGTCCTTTGGCTTTGCCGGCAAGCACCTTAATTGCTAAACCATCTCTCTAGCCTATTCTGTTTATTAGAGGAAGCACTTTGAACTTTCCCCAGACCAGTCTGTTGTTATCTATCATTCCTATGCAAACTTCATTATGTTCAGGTACATTCTTTATCTGGCTAATATTTTTTATATTTAATTTTTTATTTGACAGAGAAAGAAAGAGAGAGAGAGAGAGAGAATGGGCACATCAGGGCCTCCAGCTACTGCAGAGGTACTCCAGATGTCTGCGTCCCTTTGTGCATCTGGCTAACGTGGGTCCTGGGGAATCGAACCAAGGCCCTTTGGCTTTGCAGGCAAACACCTTAACTGCTAAGCCATCCCTCCAGCCCTATATGGCTAATATTTCAAGAATTTTTTATTTACTTTTTTAAAAAGTTTTAGAGAGAATGAGAGAGAGAGAGAGAATTGGTGTTCCAGGTCCTCAGCCACATAATCAACTCCACACGCTTTTGCCGCTTAGTGGGCATGTGCAACCTTGTGCTTGCCTCACCTTTATGTGTCTGGCTTGTGTGGGATCTGGACAGTCAAACGTTGGGTCCTTAGGCTTCACAGGCATGCACCTTAATTGCTAAGCCATTTCTCCAGCCTCTAGAGAGATTTTTTTATCATTTTTGTATCACACTCAGTTTTATTGCAGTCCTTTTCTATTTCTATTGATGTGACTATTTTTTGGTTCAATTTTTAAAAAATATTTTATTTATTTGAGACAGAGAGTCAGAGAGTGGGGGAGAGAGAGAATGGGCACCTCAAGGCCTCTGCAAATGAACTCTAGAATCCAGCACTTGGGAGGCAGAAGTAGGAGGATCTCCATGAGTTTGAGGCTACCCTGAGACTACACAGTGAATTCTGGGTCAGCCTGGGCTAGAATGAAGCCCTTACTTTGAAAAAAACACAAAAACAAAACAAAACAACAATATCAACAACAAAAACAAAAACAACTAACATGTGTGGGCCAGAGAGATGACTTAGCAGTTAAGGCAGTTGCCTGCAAAACCTAATGACCCAGGTTTGATTCCCCAGTACCCACATAAGCATAAGCCAAATGCATAAAGTGGCACATATGTCTGGAGTTCATTTGCAATGTTTGGGGGTCTTGGCGTCCCCATTCTCTTTCTCTCTCTGCCTTTCTCTCCGTCTCTCTTTCAAATAAATAAAGAAAGAAGCCGGGCGTGGTGGCGCATGCCTTTAATCCCAGCACTGGGGAGGCAGAGGTAGGAGGATTGCCATGAGTTCAAGGCCACCCTGAGACTACATTGTGAATTCCAAGTCAACCTGAGCTAGAATGAGATCCTACCTCGAAAAACCAAAAAAAAGAAAAAGAAAAAGAAAAAAAAGGAAGGAAGGAAGGAAGGACTCCAAACACATGCACCACCTTGTGCATTTGGCTAATGTAGGTTAGGGAATCGAACCTGGGTCCTTGGGATTTGCAGGCAAGCACCTTTACCACTAAACCTTCTCTCCAGCTATGGTTCAGTTTTTTGATGTTGTATGTTACTTTTACTAATTACCATATATTGAAACAACTTTGCCTATTTGGAGTAAGTCCCACTTAATTATGTTTTATAATCTTTTTGATTTAGTGTTAGATTTAATTTTCTAGGGTTTATTTTTTAGAATTTTTGCATTTGTTTCATCAGGGTTATTGGTCTGACATTTAAAAAAAATTGTCTTTGGTTTTGTGAGCAGAGTAATGCCTTTCTCATATAAAATGAGTTTATAAGAATTACTTCATCTACAGTGGTTTTGGAATAGTTTGAGGATAATTGATACAAAATTTTCTTTCACTGTTTGGGTGTATGTTGTAGTGATATTTTATTTTACTACATTCCTTTCTTTAAATTTTTTTGCTTATTTTTATTTATTTATTTGAAAGCGATGGGCAGAGAGAGAGAGAGAGAGAGAGAGAGAGAGAGAGAGGCAGATATAGACAGAGAGAGAATGGGCGCGCCAGGGCCTCCAGCCACTGCAAACGAACTCTAGACACTTGCGCCCCCTTGTGCATCTGGCTAACGTGGGTCCTGGGGAATCGAGCCTCAAATCAGGGTCCTCAGGCTTCACAGGCAAGCGCTTAACCGCTAAGCCATCTCTCCAGCCCTTACTACATTCTTAATAATGTTGAATGTTGTACAGATTAAATCTTTGGATTATAATTTACTCACCTGTGTTATAGACATAATCCATATCAACCTGAACATTTGTTATTACTAAACAAATATTGTGAGTGTTTGCTTGCGCTGTTTTCTGTACTTCTTCATTTATGTGACACCTTCTATCCTAGATGCTTGAGGGGTTGTTTTTCACTTACCTTTATTGCTGGCTGTAGCAGCTACCATAGTAGGTGATCCCCCACTGTAAGATGTAAGCATCATACCATGTTCATCTTTAAGAACACATGGGCTCTATTGGAAGTGTCACTTTTAAAATTCTTATGCATCTTCTGTTTCTTTTTCTAAAGTAAGTGTTGATATTTTCTGTATGTTTCTCCCATAGGCATCAAATAGTTGATCTTTTAAGTAGTTTTGATCTGAAAGAATCATGTATTGCGGTATCATGGAGTGGTTACATTATCCAGTAATGCTAGTAGGTCTTAGTAAGAATATGACCAAGATGGGAGCTTTCACAGAGATGTGTATTAAACCAGCTTTGAAAGTCATTTGCTTTTTGTATTTTGACCAGTACCTTGTAAACCTGCATTGAGAATTCATGCCAAAGGCTTCATTTCTCACACATAGCAGAAATTTTAATTCTAAAATGGCAGAATTAGGGGGACATAGCAAATAAAGTCCATGTATTGTCAAAGAATATTTCTTTATCAGACAAGTCCTAAGCAGCACCCTGCATTGCACTAGCCTTTCTTTAGTTGTTTTTCCTGTTTTTTTTTTTTTTTTGGTTTATTTAATTCATTTTAGTTTATCATTTTATATTTTGTTCTATTTTTTTATTTTATTGAGCAAGAGAGAGAGAGAGAGAATTGAAGCATCAGGACCTCAAGCCATTGAATTGAAACTACACTCCAGATGCTTGTGCCGCCTAGTGGGCATGTGTGACCTTGCGCTAGCCTCACCTTTGTGCATCTGGCTTAGGTGGGATCTGGAGAGTCGAACCTGGGTCCTTAGGCTTTGCAGGTAAGTGCCTTAATTGCTAAGCCATCTCTCCAGCCCTCGTCTTTTTTTCACAGTAGAAAAATTAGAGAGCTGGAGAGATGGCCCAGTGGCTAAAGGCACTTGCTTGCAAAGCATGATTCATGAGATCAGTTCCCTAGTATCCACATAAAGCCAGATACACAAAGTGGTGCATGCCTGTGGAGTTACTTTACAGTGCAAAGAGGCCCTGGGATCTGCCCCCCACACACTTGTAAATAAATAGAACAATGAAATATTTTTAAATTAATTAATGTTTGACCAATCAAACCGAAGGTTCTTGAAGATCATACCGTGGAGCAGTGTCTCAGTCTTCAGGAAAATGGGGAAAGGGAAATACCACATTGACTGCTGTTGCTAGGCAACCTCTTTCACAGCAGATGTGCCCGGGACAGTGGCGCTGTCTGCACACTGGATCAGGAAACAGCCCAGTGCCATGCTGCTGGGAAGAAACTGGAATCAGCCCTACATGTCCTCTGGCCTTTCGATTTTTTTGTGACCAGTATTTGAGAAGTTAAGATCACATGATCAAATATGTAGACTGAGAGAACTTGGGAGTCCTTTGGGGTTTTTAGGGAGGCATGAATTGATTTTAAGAGCTAAACTCAAGAGAATCAGGAATCTCACTTTGTTTTAGAAATGCAGAGATTTTCGTCTTCACGCATATATCTGTGCCTCCACTCCCCCATTCATCCCGGTGCCCACACATAGGAAGTTATTTCCAAACCTCCCTCCCGCTGGCATCTCTTCATTGCTGACTGTCTGCTACTGCGTTGTTTGTATTACAGTAGGTGTAAGGGTGGGAGCCATCGGATTAGTGCAGATGTGTAGTGAAGAGCCCCTTGGGCCTTTCTCCAAGGACCGTGACTGAAGTTTTGGGGGCACATGAGAATCTCCTTTTCAGCTTGTTAAATGATGTCAGATCTTTCCCGCATGATCTTGTTGCTGGATGTCTGGAAGATAAGTTAGGAGTACGTGTTCCATTCAGGCTCTCGGGATGAAGTTAATAGATTTGTAAAGCTTTTTTCTCTGTCACTTCTCGGTTTCGGTTCATTTGTGGAGAAACTACTTGCTGTGGCTTCATGTGGGATTTGTGCCTCTCCTGGATTAATTAGCTCTGTAGTTTCTTCATCTTAGAATTGCTTTGGAGGCAATTGAGTTAGAGAAGTTGAGGTTCCTTTTAGAACCTAGTCTCTGAGTAACTCTTGAGGAGTTTTTGTTTGTTTTGAGGTAGGGTCTCACTCTAGCCCAGGCTGACCTGGAACTCACTCTGTAGTCCTAGGCTGGCCTCAAACCCACAGCAATCCTCCTACCCCTGCCTCCCAAGTGCTGGTATTAAAGGCATGCACCATCACGCCTGGCCTGAGGATTTTAAAAAATATTTTACTTTTATCTATTTATTTATTTGAGAGGGAGAAAGAGGCAGAGAGAGATGGAGAGAGAAAGAGAGAGAGAGAGAGAATGGGTGCGCTGGGGCATCAGCCACTGCAAATGAACTCCAGATGCATGTACCACCTTGTGCATCTGGCTTACGTGGGTCCTGGGGAATCAAACCTGGGTCCTTTGGCTTTGTAGTCAAGTGCCTTAACTGGTAAGCCCTCTCAGCTTGAGGATTTTTTGTGTTTTGTTTTTTTCAAGGTAGGGTTTCACTCTAGCCCAGGCTGGCCTGGAATTCACTACAGAGTCTCAGGGTGGCATCAAACTCACGACAAGCCTCCTACCTCTACCTCCCAGTGCTGGGATTAAAGGTGTGCACCACCACGCCCGGCTCAGCCTGAGGATTTTTTAAGAGCAGCCCGGTAGCACTGCTTGAACCAAGAGCAAATGTAACTACATGAAAGCACAGAGCCTTGGCCACATAATTACAAGACAGACCCTGAAGACTGAAATTTCAGCCTTTGAAAACCAACCAACCAACCAAAATTAAATGATAAACACCAAAATTGAGTGGTCACTTGTTTTTAAACCTGAAATCTGATTACATTTCCATGGTCGGTTGTGAATCTAACCAATGCTTTAGTAAACCCACATATGCTTATAAAGTACTGTCACAAATTAGCAAGTATTGTTGTTTATACAATCTTTACTAGATAATTCTTTTTTTAAACTTTCTCCAGTTATCTATACTGTGAATTTCAGCTTTTGTTTTATTGCATACCATGTTAAGATCTTGGCCTTATGCCATGCTGTAGTACAGATTAATGTGTGGCCCTGATTAGTTTGTGTAGTTCATTAACTGCTCATCTATCAGGCTTAATGACCTTTAGATGACTTGTACATTTAAATCTGTTCAAAAGTTATTATGGTCTATACTTTATCATTGCAAACATTCTAACCTTGTTCTTGGTCCCTGACCAAAGTGATGTTCATTGCCTCTACATGTCACACTACAAAGAAAATTATGTTGTGCTAAAAGCATTCCCTGTATGTGTGTATATGTAGGGAGATTTAAAATGTTGCTAGCAACCAATAGTAAAATTTAATTTATATACTTTATAATGGAGGCATTTTTATTGCATTTGTATTTTCAAAATTGCTTCCATTTTAAAATTAGCTGCCCTCATTTCAGCCTAAACTTAACTGTGAAATAATACATTTTCTGAGCCGACACCATCATATACGGTTTGACCTTTCGTTGAGTCCAGTGGTAAAGATCAAAATGAATTATGCGTCAGTGGAAAGGGAGGGAATGTGCGCCATGCCTGGGTTTTCCTCGTCCCACATGCTGTTCAGTATTACTAATTCAGCTTGAATGATAATCAACCTAAAATGTGATTGGTTGGTTTTTGTTAATGCATCCTTGGGTGTCATAGAAGTGCTGTAACACCTGAGTGGTTCACCTAAGTAGCAAATGCATATGTATGCTGTCTGCAAGAGACGGTGCCACACAATTGCCCAAAGCAAGTAGAGACCACTTCTGAATGTGTGTTCTTCCTTGGTGCAGGTAGATGACTTTCATCAGTCCCAATGAGGCTCTTACCTGCGTCTAGGAGGTCAGTGTAATTTAGAATGCATCACGTAATGAATATTTGAAGAGTTATTATTGACCCTGAGTATTTGGGAAGTAATTTCTTAAAATGAACATTCAGCATATTTTACTCTATTTTCACTGGCATATCAAGGAGAGTGGAACTGTTCATGGTTAGATTCACTTGGGCTCGGTAGGATCGCGTGTGCATTTGAAAGTCCTATCAGCTCCCTGACAATGTCCTACACTTAAGGAAGTCAGTGGCGCAGTCTTGTTCACAAGGCCTGGAAATTTAAACCGCCTCTTTTAGTTTGCTGGCGTTATAATGGCGCGTGCAGCAGATGTGCTGTAGAAAGAGAGGGCGTGGGGCTGGAGAGATGGCTTAGTGGTTAAGCACTTGCCTGTGAAGCCTAAGGACCCCGGTTCGAGGCTCGATTCCCCAGAACCCACGTTAGCCAGATGCACACGGGGGCGCATGCGTCTGGAGTTCGTTTGCAGTGGCTGGAGGCCCTGGCGCACCCATTCTCCCTCTCTCTCCCATCCTCCTCTCTGTCTGTCACTCTCAAATAAATAAAAATAAACAAAAAAATTAAAAAAAAAAGAAAGAGAGGACATGCAAAGAGGGAGAGCCAGGCGCTCACGTAGGCCGTGAGGTAAAGATGAGAGTCCTCTGACAACCAGTGCACTTCCTGTAGAAATAAAATACGACCTCACTTTATAGAATAGGTACACTTCTAGAAGTGTCTTATTACCTGAAAATTGTCTTCTCTTCACATTTTTTTATGATGCTAGGGAGCTGTTCATCTACATGGAACATTTTTTAGATACTTGTGTAGGTAGTATTATGATTACCAATGCTTCTTATCTTTTAAGACTTTAATTATCACAGATGTCTAGGGAAAAATCACTTTTCTAATAAAACATCTTGCTGTGGTGGGGAGGATCTAACAAACTAGATTTGAGAATCACCTGGGAAGTTTGAGTGCATAGCCCTTCTTGAGAGCCAGTGTCATGAGGAGTGTGTAGGTTTAAGTTTTTTGTTGTTTTGAGGTAGGGTCTCATTCTAGTCCAGGCTGACCTGGAATTCACTATGTAGTCTCAGGGTGGCCTTGAACTCATGGCCATCCTCCTACACCTGCCTCCCGAGTGCTGGGATTAAAGGCATGTGCCACCACGCCCAGCTTTTAATTGGATCTTTAAAAGGCAGTGATTTGATGTGCAACGATGACTTAAAGAGACTCAGACAAGTATGGATTATGACTATTAGAAAACTTGCTTTGTAATTAAGTTCAAATTTCTATTTCTAATAGAATTTTATGTGCTTTTGAAAATGCCTGAAACCCACATGGGCCTGGAGGAGCAGGCCTCTAGAGTGAGCTACTCTGGAGGCTGAGGTAGGTGCATTGCAACTTCATGGTCTGTCTGGGCTCTAGAGTGACTTGAAGGCCAGAGTGAGTAAGTCAGTGCTCAAAAGCTATTTCAAAATAAAGGTCAGGGATGCCGGGCATGGTGGTGCACCCCTTTAATCCCAGCACTCAGGAGGCAGAGGTAGGAGGATTGCTGTGAGTTTGAGGCCACCCTGAGACTCCATAGTGAATTCTAGGTCAGCCTGAGCTAGAGTGAGACCCTACCTCAGAAAAAATAAATTAAATAAAATAAGGAGGAGATGGTTCGGTGGGGAAAGTGCTCGCTGCACCCACATAAAATCCTGGGAAGTGGTTGTGTGTGCCATAATCGCAGCACTCAGGAAGGCAGAGACAAAAGGATCCCAAGACTTGTTGGCTAGCTAGTCTAACTAAATCAGTGATTCCTGGATTCAATGAGAAACTCTTGTTAAAAAAAAAAAAAAAATCAGGGCCAGAGAGATGGCTTGGCCAAAGGACCAAAACCAAAGGACCACTAGGCATGGTGGCGCACACCTTTAATCCCAGCACTCGGGAGGCAGAAGTAGGAGGATCACTGTGAGTTTGAGGCCACCCTGAGACAACATAGTGAATTCCAGGTCAGCCTGGGCTAGAGTGAGACCCTACCTCGAAAAACCAAACCAAACCAACCAAACAAACAAAAAACCCAAAGAAACAAAGGATCCAGGTTTGATTCCCCAGGACCCACATAAGCCAGATGCACAATGTGGTATACGCATCTGGAATTTGTTTGCAGTGGCTGGATGCCCTAGTGTGCACATTCTCTCTCTCCTCTCTCCCTCTCTCAAATAAATAAATAAAAATAAAAAATATTTTTTTAAATCAATAAGGTAGAAGAGCTATTAATGAAGATTCTTGACATCAATATCTGTCTTCTACATTCATGTGCACGTATGTATACATACTCTCATATATATATGCCTACATATATATGAATATGCATGCACACACTTGCACACTATAAACATATCCAAACCATTAAAAAAAAATAAGAAGAAGAAAGTTGGGACTAAAGCCCAGCTATAGATTATCAATGACAAGACCCTAGGCTCAATTCCAAGTATTGCTAAGAAATAAGTAAAAAAAAGCTTCAGACATTTATTAAATGTCTAATTGGTACTATTAAACCCATAAGTTTAGCTTGAACAATGAGTTAGCAGAAAAGGTAAAGATATATTTTAGTTCTGCGTACTTTATCAGTTTAGATCCACTATGATTTTTTGATACTAAAGTAATACAGCCCCATTCCGAAATGGGGGGGGGGAACCTAAACAGTATTAAAAAGGTATATGTATTTTAGCCTGTCACAGATACTGTAGTTATTGTTCTGTGCTTTTATTTTTCTGTTTATACACTAAAAATTTATATCCAATATTATATAAAATTGTGTATCCTGCTTTCTCGTTATTTTCAAGTGTTATATTTCACTAAATTCTTTCACAAATATGGTTTTATTGAACAGATACACTAAAAATTATGTAGTTCTCTGCTAAATTTCTTCTTGACTCTATATGCAACCTTTTAGTACATAGATAATATCTGTTTCCTCTAAAAGCAGTAGTTGTAAAAATTTTTCTTTTAATATTTACTTTTTTATTTGCAAACACAGAGAGAGAAAGATGAAGAGAGTGGGCACACCAGGACCTGTAGCCACTGTAAACTAACTCCAGACACATGTGCCACTTTGTGCATCTGGCTTTAAATTAGTACTGGGGACTCAAACCTGGGTTGTTAGGCTTTGTAGGCAAGCTCCTTAACCACTGAGGCATCTCTCTGGCCCCAAAACCTTTTCTGTAAGAACTAGCTTCTAAGGGCCTCATGCTTTGTGGATAAAGGTAAAATCAAGGCCTCTAATATAACTGCTCATCTAATAAGAGAGAAACCAAATCTCTACAGCATTTTATTGTTGAAATTCAGTTTCAGTGGACTAAATAGATGTTGAGTCCAACTATAAAGTTTAAGAACCAAATTTCGTTTTTAAACTTTCATTTGAGAAATAATGTATTTTTATTCTTGTTCTGCTCCTGGATTCCTTTTAAATTTAGTCTTGTAAGGCAACATTAACATGAACATTGATGTTTTGATAAAGTTTTACTTTTTTTGACTCTCAAAGTTCCTTTCACCACGCTCACGGCCATTCTGTCCATGTACTTGCTGGACATTGTTGCTCATCGGTGCTGGGATATACTTCATATTCCCAGCTTTCTTGTTCTCTTTCCTCACGTCTCATGTTAGGATAATAACAGCAATGACGGTTACGATTTCTTAATGAGCTTTAGTTTTAGAAAAATTATTTATTTATTAGAGACAGAGAGAGAGAGAGAGAGAGAGAGAGAGAGAGAGAATGGGAGTATCAGGGCCTCCAGCCACTGCAAACGAACTGTCTTACGTGGGACCTGGAGAATCAAACCTGGGTCCTTAGGCTTCACAGGCAAGCGCCATAACTGCTAAGCCATCTCTCCAGCCCGTTGATGACCTTTTATACCAATGAATTTCCTACCTGCTCATTAAAAATATTGAAACACGTACAGACCTTTCCTCATTAACAATCTGCTGTAACAGACATGTATGCAGCGTTTGTGTTGTGGCATTATGAGTAATGCAGAGGTGATTTCATGTGTTGGGAGGACTGTGTAGGTTACCTAGGAAGGATATGCCAGCTGTGTAGGAGAGTTGAACATCTGTGCATTTTGCTGTCTCTGGGAGCCTTTGTCATCCCCTTCCTCCTCTGCCCGTGGATTCCAAAGCCTGACTATTACCAGTGTATCCTCAGCATCATTGTATGCCTTTTATAGGGGTTACCCTTCTGTGCAGTTCTCTGAGGTTGGTTCTGTTAATATCTCCTCTATAAGAATAAATCGAAACTCTAAAACCTGGAGTAATTTGCTCATGATTATAGAACATCTGGAATTGGGACGTGGGTAAATCGATGTCTTTCTCCACAGTTTGGCTGAGACATTTCCCTCCTGCCACCTCACTTTTCCATGGCTAGAGAAAGCATGCATTGACATACACTTAAGATCTTCACATGAGCCGGGCGTGGTGGCACACACCTTTAATCCCAGCACTCAGGAGGCAGAGGTAGAAGGATCGCCCATGAGTTCAAGGCCACCTGGAGACTACATAGTGAATTCCAGGTCAGCCTGAGCTAGAGTGAGACCCTACCTCAAAAACAAACAAACAAACAAACAAACAAACAAAAAACAAACAAACAAAAAAGTCTTCGCATGTCTGAGAGTGACAGCACAATCTTGAGATGGAAATGACCAGTGAAGTTCTGTATGGTATTGTCAAGAAGCAGCATTTTTTCCTTCTGAATTACTGTGAAATCATGTCTTATGCCATTAGTTTACCATTTCACCCTTGGAGAAAAAATGCTAAAGGCAGCCTGAGTTTTGTTCATTCCGAAGCAGCCTGCATCTCCCTTCCTACCTACACCCTACCCTAGAGGGTTCATATTTTCTCTTAAACTTTAAAATCCCAAATATTTGGCATGGTTTGGCACAGCATGAGGTATTTTTAGTTATGCCTGTATAAAATAAGACAACTTTCTTCTTTTGATGCCAGACTTCAGTGTTTCTATTAGAAAAGATTTTTGCATTCTATCTCTTTTTATGGGTTCTGTTCAGCTTGCTGTGTTTCTCTGGAATACCCATTACTCTCACTTAGTGGCGTCTTACAATATAAGGACAAGGTCAAAGAGACACGTGGCTTGCCTTGCATCCTGTTTACGTAGTCTTTCACGTCTTGCATCGAGAGTGTGCTGTTACAAGAGGGTTCCCTCCCTTTTCCCCACCTCTGTCTCCTACCATGACTGCTGGGAAGGGGTGTATTCTTTCTTATCACACTTCATAAAGAGAGAGAGAAAGAGAATATGAATTACATTTTCTTTGGCATGTCTTGGTTAACTAGACCAGTTGATGCAAAATAACAACTCTCTAACCCTATAGCTTCCCAAGCTCTTTACTGTCCAATTTCTAGCTCATGAATATGATTCCTATGAAAACTTAAGATAAAAAAAAGTACCTAAGCCGGGCGTGGTGGCGCACGCCTTTAATCCCAGCACTCGGGAGGCAGAGGTCGGTGGATCGCCTTGAGTTCGAGGCCACCCTGAGATTACATAGTGAATTCCAGGTCAGCCTGGGCTAGAGTGAGACCCTACCAGATGCACAAAGTGGTAGATGCTTCTAGTATTCATTTGCAGTGGTGAGAAACTCTGGCGTTCTCTTTCCCTTTCTCTTCCTCTCTGTGCTTGAAAGTACATAAAATATTTTGTTTTTATTTTTAGAGAGAGAGAGAGAGAGAAAGAGAGGATGAGCATGCCAGGGCCTTCAGCCACTGCGAATGAACTTCAGACACATTTGCCCCCTTGTGGCACATGTGCGACTGTGTGTCTGGCTACGTGGGACCTGGAGGTTTAAACATGAGCTCTTAGGCTTTGCAGGCAAGCACATTAACCACTAAGCCATCTCTCCAGCCCCATAAATTTTTTTTTTTTTTTTTTTTTGGTTTTTCGAGGTAGGGTCTCACTCTAGCCCAGGCTGACCTGGAATTCACTATGGAGTCTCAGGGTGGCCTCGAACTCACGGCGATCCTCCGACATCTGCCTCCCAAGTGCTGGGATTAAAGGCGTGCGCCACCATGCCCAGCTTAAAATATTTTTTTAAATGTACCTATCTATAAAGAAATTAAATCTGGGCTAGAGAGATGGCTTAGTGGTTAAGGTGCTTGCCTGAGAAGCCTAAGGACCCACATTCAACCCTCCAGAGCCCAAGTAAATCAGAGGACACAAGCATGCAAGGTCATACATGTGCACAAGATGGTGCACATGCCTGGAGTTTGATTGCAATGGTTAGAGGCCTTGGCATAGGCCTATTTTCTCTCTCTTTCTCTCTCATAAAAAAATACAAAAAACAATTAAATCTAAAATGAGAAAAAATATTTAAATAAGTCCTCCCTTAATAGGCACATATTGTGATCTCTTTTTCTTTCTCCTCTCCTTCTCTCCTTCCCTCCTTCCCTCCTTCCCTTCCTCCCTCCCTCCCTCCCTCTCTTCCTTTCTTTTTAATATTTTTTTTGTTTTTTCTTAGGTAAGGTCAACCTCTAGCCCAAGGTGACCTGGAATTCACTATGTAGTCTCAGGGTAGCCTCAAACTCATGGCAATCCTCCTACCTCTGTTTCCCAAGTGTTGGGATTAAAGGCATGTGCCACCATGCCCAGCCTTCTTTTCAATATTTTATCTATCTATCTATCTATCTATCTATCTATCTATCTATCTATCTATCTATCTATCAGAGAGAGAGGCAGACAGAGAGAAAGAATGGGTGCACCAGGTCCTGTAGCCACTGCAAACAAACTCCAGATGCATGTGCTACCATGTGCATCTGGCTTACATGGATTCTGAGGAGTCTAACCTGGGTCCTTAGGCTTCGCAGGCAAGCTCTTTAACTGCTAAGCCATTTCTTCATCCCTCCCTCCCTCCCTTCCTTCCTTCCTTCCTTCCTTCCTTCCTTCCTTCCTTCCTTCCTTTCTTTCTTTCTTTCTTTCTTTCTTTCTTTCTTTCTTTCTTTCTTTCCTTCATTTCTTTCTCTTTTCCTTTCCTTACCTTCCCCTTCCTTTTCCCTCTCCCCATTCTCCCCTTTCCTCCCCTCCCTCCCTCTCTCTCTCTCTCTCTCTTTCTTTCTTTCTTTTTCTTTCCTTTCTTTTGTCTTTGCTTTTGATTTAGACAGTCTGATGTATCCCATGTTGGATTTTGACTACCTATAGAGCTGAAGATGACCTTGAATTTTTGACCCTCTTGCCTTCACCTACCTATCCTGGGATTATAGGTGTGTGCCACCGTGCTGTGTTGATGTAGTGCTGAGTATTGAATGCAGGGCTTCATGGTACTAATCTAGCACTGAAGAAGAGCTCCCTAGCCAGCTCCTTGTTTTTTTTTTTTTGTTTTTTTTTTTTTTTTGTCCACTTAGAAATGAATACAGGATAAAACATGGTTCGTATTCCATAGTGGGTGTACTTTTGTAGGCAGTATAGCTATTTCTTTTTTTTCTCTTTTTGGTGATTTTTTCCGTATCCTTTTTAAAGAATATTCTTGCAGCTTTTACTCTTTCTGCAGGTGTCCTTGATAAATGTGAACACAGGTAGCTTTTTCCCTGTGTCATAGTATTATGATATAGTTTTTTTTCCCTAACATCTTCTTTATTTATTAGCTCTAAGAGCATTGATCTTTTATACCCTTCATACTATATGTTATGTTGAAATAAGAAGGCACATGCTAAGGAGTTCCATCTTGAATCTGTAACTGATCTTAAATTTTTCGAAATAAGGTTAACCCAATAACATGGGTGGCGGTAAAGATGAAAACATGGGAGAAGAAGCTATATAAATGAAAAGTGGAAACATGTATTCAGATAATAACTAATGAGGACTTGCCTTTGGTAAGGATTAATGTTAAAGAGAAAAGTATATGATGTATACCAGAAATTTTAGGGTTTGTATTTTTCCTATTCATAGTGCATGAACATCCCAAATATTGTAACTTTTATTTTTATTTCCCAAACCTGTGTCTTTATAGAAGTGACAACTCATTATGTTTATTTTAGGCATTGTGAGGTTCTCTGTCATGGCATAGATTGGCATTCACAGCTAATGTCCAGTAATAAATTGTTCAGGGAACTAAAGTTTGTTTCTTCAGCCAGCTTCTAAGTGTGTTAAATCTTTTGGTAAATTAATATATTTGAACGGGAATGGAAAAGTTATAAATATGGATCATTTGTGATGAATTTGGCTTTTTATAGTTGTTAAATAAATTGAAATGCGATGATGGACAAGTTACTAAAACTTTGAAATTAAATGTACTTACTCTAAAGCACCCAATTTTTCAAGGTTTTCCTCCCCTTTTTTGTGTTGTATTGATGCTTTAAAGTATAAAGTGTTCTCTATGCCACAGCTTGATTAGTTATGTGTTGGTCAAGATGACAAATTTACTTGTCTGGGAAGATGCTGAGTTGGGAGTTCTGTTCAGGCTGTACTGAAATTGCCTTTATGCAGCACAGTGGGTAGAAATCTAGAAATAGAATTGGTTATTGATTTTGCTTATTTTGCATTTGTGGCAAGAGAAAAATAGTACTAGTAATCTTTCTTTCAAAAGCATACAGATTCTGTGCAGAGTTTTTCTGTCATTTTGTATTGCTTTTGGTATTACTATAACTGTCCACAGCAATCTAACTCCTTATTTTATACCTCTGTGAATACCTCATTAGAATATTGGAATCAAATCTGAACCTCACCACAAATGCCATATTAGGGATAAGTGAGGGCAATTGCCCAAGTCTGATAGGAAAATCGTAGGTAGTAAGTGAGAGCCTTGGTTTTCTGTTGGAAATTGAAGTCAAGATAAAATGGATAATTCATCACGCCTCTTAAAATTAATATTTTTCAGTCTTACATTGATGTTAGTTTAATGTTAAGATTCATAGTTTATAAGCAAGGAAACACTTGCAAGAGGTAAGGAACTTGACTTAGTGCTTGTGGTATTGGAATATTAACCTGTTCCTGCCTGATCTCTGTCCCACAGGAAGTATCAGAAGTAACCTGTTCCTGCCTGATCTCTGTCCCACAGGAAGTATCAGAAGCAGGTTTGACGGGCACTCCATACTCTCCATCCCTTTTCTTATAGCATAGGTGCATTGGTCAGGCCTTGTTGCACTGGATCTGTCCTTGGAAGGGCTCTAGAAGAAAGACTCTTACTCTTTTTTCTGTTCTGTATTGTATAAGGAATGTGGGTATATAACAGATTTGGCTGAAACAGTGGAGACTTCATGCAAGATGATAACCTCGTTAGAAAGGGAAACATTCAGGTCTTCTCTTGAGCTAACTTATAATTGATGACTTAGTCATTTGTAAGAACCACTCCTGCTTTCTATTCTTTCTAACTCCCATGATTTTAGTCATTGCAGCTTTGAAAGTACAACATTTTCTTACTGGCGTCGTCATAAATCCCACCTTTCTGAAATGATTTGACCATATGCAAATCGAGGCAGATGAGAGAATGATCTATTCAGTCTGGTCTAATGAGAATTCAAATTAAGAAACATAAAACAGCACAGAGTATCTCAGTAAGTAAGTCTGGTTTTAGACTAATAGATTAGAAGGTGGTTCTGGCCAGATATATTTACCATCAAAATTAAATCATATTAAAACAGTTGATAATTTAAATCCAGTTGATTATAAATGAAGGTGCGAAAAGATATTTTTAAGTGGAATTAACCAGCATTAACCATCTCTTTGGACACCTCGTAGACTTGTCTCTATTTCTTGGTGTTTGTGTTATAAATGGTTAAACATGTAGATAAATAACTTTTTAACCAAAAGAGGTAACAAAATTTTTATTTTAGACATCTAAATTTTGCCCTTTGAAGGAAAAGTGGGGGTTTTGCTCTCTGAGTACATGCATGACACCGTGGACAGGAAGGCGAGGCAAACCAGTAGCTTAGATAACTGGTGAGCCTTTCTGAAGGCATTTTAGCTAAGATTCTAAGCTTTACACTTGCTTCATTACATTTATATTGTTCTAAAGATGAAAGCCTAATTGTTCATTCATTTGCACGTGGCACATTCTACTCTGGGCGTTGGCACATGGGGTTAATAAGAAGTCAGTATTTTTTTCCAGGAGCTCACATTTGAGATGGAGAGAATGACAGGGATGATGTGGGAACTTTACGGTAGCTATTTCAGTGGGGTGTGGGGCAATTGTTGCAAGGAACCCAGATTTCAGAAATGTAAAGGATGAATGACAAGTGAGGAAGTGAGGCAAGTGAATCTAAGAGGTTATCAGCAGGGGAGATTGACATTGACTGATGGTAGATCTACTTAATCTGTAGTTCTTTCATGGTTACCAGAATGTATGCAACTTTGGAAATTACACATAAACATATGCATAGATTCTCTTGAAAATCAGAAAAAGATTTTTGTTTACATATATGGCTTTGAATAAGTTTCCACTTTCAGGTGGGACTGGTTCTCTCTTGTTGTACACCTGGCCCAAGATAACTAGCTTAGCTCTTCTGTATTGTAGTTGGAGACCCAACATCTGGCTAACAATTGATAGCAGCTGGAATGAACTAGAGCAAAATTTGGGCCGAGTATAGATTCTTGGTAATTTTAAGTAGAAAAGGATTTAAAGATGCTACTTATGAAGAAGGTGTCTTTCATTACCAAATGAAAGATTGAGACAATAGAAGGTATATAATGGGGTGAATTATATTTCTCACAAAGTCATATGTTGAAATCTTAGACTCCAGTAGCTCAGAACATGTCCATATTTAGACTTATTTTTTGAGGCAAGCTCAACAGACTGCCTTTTTTATGAGAGAGAGAGAGAATTGGCATGCCAGGGCCTCCAGCTACTGCAATCAAACTCCAGATGCATGTGTCCCCTTGTGTATATGTGCGACCTTGTGTGTTTTTGTCACTGTGCATCTGGCTTACGTGGGACCTGGAGAGTTGAACATGAGTACTTAGGCTTCGCAGGCAAGCACATTAACTGCTAAGCCATCTCTCTAGCCCCTAGAATTAGTATTTTTTTAAAAAAAGTTAACACCCTAATCAAATATGACATAGGTCCTTGTAAGAAGAGGAGGAGACACCTGGGGCATGTGTGCACACAGGGACAGCCATGTCTTCCAGCCAAGGAGAAAGGCGGCAGGTCGGAGAAACCAAGTCCTCAGACACCCTCGTTTCAAACTTCAGCATCTAGAACTATGAGAAAGTTAGCTCCTGTTGAAGCCATTAGTATGTGACATTGTTAGGCCAGCACTTGTAAATGAACATGGGGATTCCTGAGTGACTCTGGCTTTGAAAGGCCATGTCTGATTGTTGCTGGACAAATCATAAGGGTCTTACACACATCTGGCCAAAAGCCCAATGAGTGTTTGTTTAAAATAATTAATTTAGCTTATCGTAGTGAAGCACAGCCCTGGTGTCTGAGGGATCTGCTGTGGACAGTGGAAGGGGGTGTTTTACACCCTTCACTTTCACCTTTACTTTCTGTGTAAAGAGACTGAGGAATGATCAGACTGGATCCGTCACCTTGGTGCTGTAGCAGGCATTTAGAAGGTGCCTTTGCTAATAAGTAGGCACATCTCATGTGGGCCCACAGGTAACTAAAAATGTAAAGCTTGGCACTTCTGCTTCTTTTTGTATTTATCTCCTTTACTTTGGGTCTTATACCTTCTTGAGTGCATAGTAATCACAACCGCTGAAGAACCTGTCTAAAGACCCAAAATGCTGAACCACTCCGCCCTCCTTTAAGTCCTAACCCTACAGTCACTTTGGATTCCAGCGCACAGGGAGGACAGGTCATGTCTAAGATGAGGACAGTTGTCTATGGCGAGAAGGCTACACACTGGAGCTGATCATCTTGTGCGAACCAGATTGGTACCCTCAGCAGATGGCAGCAATTCTACGATGTAGCTGAAGGGTCACCTTGAGGCACTGGGGCCGAGACAATAATGGGTGGAACCATGCCTTGACCAAGACTCCATATGTATAACTCCTGCCATCTGCCTCAATTCTTCCTCTGTTTAAGCCTAAAACTCTGTCAGAATTCAAAGACAAACACGGGGGCCCTGGACCCCTTATCTGTTCCTCTTGCCAGTATGCATTGATTAAATATCCTTTCTTTGCTTGTTACTATTTCTTGTCGCTTTAATTGGCATATTGAGATGAGTGACCCAGGCTAGCCTCTTCAAGCTGCTAGAATTAGAGTTTATGCCATAACACTCTGGTTACAGTGGCTACCAGGTTCTCTTCCTAATCATGGAGACTCGTTTCATGCATATGAGCACTATCATACTTGTACTGAATGAAAAGTGAAAAATATATACACAGGGTATAGGGACACACACACACATGATTTGATATTGAATACAGGGTGTTGTTTTTGTGATTTTTGCTGGCCTAGAGTTATGAATCCTCCTGGCTCAAGTCTCTTGAGTGCCAGGATTGTAGGTTGATGTCACCGTGCCCTAGTGCCCTGAATTTCATTTTAAGTAATCTGAGAGCAACAATTTCCTGGTTTCAAAAAAGCCTTACACCTCTGACACTAGACGTGGATCTAATGCTTCACGTCTTGGTACTTTGATTGACACGATGCAGTGGGTGAGAGGAATTGAGGAAATATCTGGTGAAGCCTTTCAATGAAAGAGAATAGAATTTTTTCTCATGGAATACAGACAGTCAAGGCTCAGCCTGGGGTTTCCATTACCAGGAGTCCTCTACCTGGGCTGGAAGTGTTTGCACTATGAGATTAGAACTCTTCATAGCCTGTTTGGGAAGTACACTAACAAAAAATGAGTAATTAGTTACATATAAAAAGAAAAAGTGGAGGTGCTTTCTATAGGAAAAATGAGGTAATATTTTAGGGACTTGGATGCTATATAAAAATGACATGTGTGTATGAAAGTTTGTGGCTTTTTAAATTAAAAATAATTCAAGTCACCGGGTATGGTGGCACATGCCTTTAATCCCAGTATTCAGGAGGTAAAGTTAGGAGAATTGCCATGAGTTCAAGGCCACCCTGAGACAACATAGTGAATTCGAGGTTAGCCTGGGATAGAACAAGACCCTACCTCAAATAACAACAACAAAAAAATCAAATCATAAAAGTCATTGAAATTAGTAAGAAAAATGAGTAAAAATAACCTGTTAGCTCTGCATCTAGAAACAACAACTGCTAATATTGTATAGTGTACATTTTCAGAGTTTTCCTAAGTTCACATCAGTGTAAATCATTTATGAGCTTTTAAAAATAAACCCAAGTTACCTGAAGGGGAGTGATGCAAGCCACATGACCAAGATGAGGGTGACATTTCTAGGTCAGCAGTGTGGACAGAACTGAGTGGCTGATATTTTCACAGCCTCCCTTTTGGGGGGGATTTGCCTGCACATTGCCACCCTCGTTCTTTTCTGTTTAGGTTCCACACACAGTGGTCCAGAGATAGATGCATGTTTTCTACCCAGTGGGACAATGCTGGGTTTGCACTGGTTTAATAAAAATGCTCCTGCTTCGTACCCCCTGTTGGGAGGTCTAACTGGTTACCATTAGGGAAGAGCAACTTTTGTGTCTGTGTCTTTATCACCTGGTCTCCATTGTTACTAACTGGTAGACTCAGAAGGGCGTTTGGAGTTGGAGATGAGCAGCGCACGTCTGTTTGGAGAATTGAATCAGATACATGAAAAAGCTACCTAAGATAGTTCCTTGGGGTCTCTTAGTTACTCCTATCCCTTGCTCCTTCTCTGGTACAGTGGGCACTCTGTGTTTTCCATTCAGCCTCTGTGCCTCCCTCCTGTAGGACCACTGTTCTCACCTCCGTCTTTGGAGACATGCTTGGTGTAATTAGGAGCAAAGAGCTCAAGCCAGCCAATCAGAAGAACTCTTCTGAATTTGGAGCTATTGCATGGTACCATCCTGCAAATGTGCAGAATGGCTTCCTGATGAGAGGGACTGCCTGGTAACTTTTACTGCTCAGAGTCCTGCAGATGTTCTACCCACTCAAGAATAAATTATCGCTTTTTCTCCTGTGCCTCCACCTCTTGGTGCTGGCCATTGAACCCAGGGCTCTGGATGCCAGTCAAGTGCTTTTCCACTGAGCTGTACCGCTAGGCCCCTTCTTCCCGACCTCCCTTCCTCCCTTTCTCTCTTCTTCTCTCCGTCCCTTCCCCTTCCTCCTCTTCCTTCCTTCCTTTCTCTGTGTATGGGCACACATGTGCCATAGCATGTGTGGAGGTTAGAGGACAACGTTGGATGTTGGTCCTCGACTTCCATCTTGTTTGAGACAGGATCTCTTTTGTTCACTGATGCCTATGCCAGGCTAGTTAACCCATGAGTTTTCATGATTCCCTGCCCCTGCCTCCCGTCTTGCAGTAGGAGGGTTGGGATTACAGATGCTAGCACTACAGTGTCCAGCTTTTTTTTTGGGGGGGGGGGTTCGAAGTAGGACCTCACTCTAGCCCAGGCTGACCTGGAATTCCCTATGTAGTCTCAGGGTGGCCTCGAACTCACAGTGATCCTCCTACCTCTGCCTCCCGAGTGCTGGGATTAAAGGCGTGCGCCACCACGCCCAGCTAGTATCCAGCTTTTATGTGGGTTCTGGAGCTCTGAACTTCAGTAGTCATGATTGCAGAGTGAGCACTTTTACCCACTGAGTCATCTCCGTAGCCTCTATTCCCATATTTTTTTTATTTATTTATTTATTTTGGTTTTTCAAGGTAAGGTCTCACTGTAGCCCAGGCTGACCTGGAATTCACTATGTAGTCTCAGGGTGGCCTTGAACTCACGGCAATCCTCCTACCTCTGCCTCCCGAGTGCTGGGATTAAAGGCGTGCGCCACCACGCCCAGCTATATTCCCACATTTTAAACATAAGATGACCTGGTTGGTTGTGTTGCTTTTTATACCCATAGTCCCTGCTTAATTAGGAATGATTTCATGAATAGGTTAATTTCTTTGTTAAATTCAAGAAATATTTACTGTTTACCATTTTCTTTACATACTAACAGCTAGGTGCTATGATGCATTTAAAGGAGAGAAACATGTGTTTCCTCCTGCCTTGATGCTGTCAGTTCTGTGGCTTCACAAAAGGTGTACTGTTCTTATATTGCAGGAACATGGAGCATAGCTTGAGACACGGTCCAAAACTAAACTTGATACTAAGTATAGAAGCAGTTAATCTAACTCTTTAAAAAAATTAAGAAATTTTATGTTGCCAGGCGTGGTGGCGCACGCCTTTAATCCCAGCACTCGGGAGGCAGAGGTAGGAGGATCGCCATGAGTTCGAGGCCACCCTGAGGCTCCATAGTGAATTCCAGGTCAGCCTGGGCTAGAGTGACACCCTACCTCGAAAAACCAAAAAAAAAAAAAAAAGAAATTTTAAGTTAAAAAATCCTGAGTGCCTATTGGTTAATTATAGACTTCTAAGAGAACAGTTAATTATCGAACCTTTTCATTTGTTTACTTAATTTTATCTTTTTACTCAATCTGGTCAGGAAAAAAAATAGTTTTATATTAAAATGTAGGTGGCACTAGAAAATTCTGGGCTCTTGCTGAACAGTGTGACCTTTGGTTATTCATACTCGTAATTTATTTCTCTCTTTTTTAATGTTGCTATTGCAGCATTCGAAGCTTCAGACTAAGATCTAATAATTTAGGGGCACCAGAGGCATTGTTGGCTTAAGATGACAGGCCGTTAATGATTGTCTTAGATGGTAAAAGCTATTGCAGTTGATTCATGAATATTCATTTGAGAATCATCCTTAGTAGAAAGAAGTTGTAAATCTTATTTTGTATAATTTTTAATGAATAAGGCACTATATACTCTGGCCATTTTTATTGAGTATCTCTGGGTGTTTTCATCAAATTAATTTTGATTCTTTTTCTTACAATAAACTCTGCTTGTGAAATGAAAATAGAATTTCCTTAGCCTCATCTGAATATTAGAAGTAAATAAAGAGGGTTCATATCGTGTGGAATTATTGGAATTAGTCCTGTCCTTTGCTCATGGTCATTAATCACATGGCTGTTTGCCTCTGTCCTCAGGAAGGAGAATTTGCCTTTACTGGGAGGGCTCAGTGTTACTTTGAGCAACCTACTAGCTGGTCATTTAGGTGTGACCATCTCGTGATGCAAGGAGAAGCTCGTGGCGGATAGGGCCTTATTGACCTTGAACTTTCTTTCTCTCTTCTTTTGTTTTTGTTTTTGGTTTCTCGAGGTAGGGTCTCACTCTGGCCCAGGGTAACCTGGAATTTGGAATTCACTCTGTATTCTCAGGGTGGCCCCGAACTCACGGCGATTCTCCTACTGCTGCTTCCCAAGTGCTGGGATTAAAGTCGTGCGCCACCACGCCTGGCTCTGACGTTTTTTTGTTTTTGTTTTTGTTTTTTTCCCTAGGAAAGTAAATATTACACTGAATGCTCCTGAAGCCGTGAAGGGGCCATGTTCAGTATAAACTTTGTAAAGAACAAGCATATAACTAGCAAAAACCAGTTTAGACAGTGGAGTCAGATTCAAATTCAAGCTGTTCTACCCCATCTCCCACTTTTACCATCAGAATGTCACACAAACAAGTATTATTGAAACGAACCTGAAATGCTGTGCAGTACGATTTGGTGTTAGACATAGTACATAAGATTTCAAAATAGGGCCTTTCGGCCGGAGCCGCCATCTTCCAGTAATTTGCCAAAATGACAAACACAAAGGGAACGAGGAGAGGCACCCGGTACATGTTCTCTAGACCTTTCAGAAACCATGGAGTTGTTCCATTGGCCACGTATATGTGAATCTACAAGAAGGGTGATATTGTAGACATCAAGGGAATGGGTACTGTCCAAAAAGGAATGCCTCATAAATGTTACCATGGGAAGACTGGAAGAGTCTACAGTGTCACTCAGCATGCTGTTGGCATTGTTGTGAACAAGCAAGTCAAGGGCAAGATTCTTGCCAAGAGAATTAATGTGCGTATCGAGCATATTAAGCACTCTAAGAGCCGCGACAGCTTCCTGAAACGGGTGAAGGAAAACGACCAGAAGAAGGAGGACAAAGAGAAGGGAACCTGGGTGCAGCTAAGCGGCAGCCCGCTCCGCCCAGAGACGCGCGCTTTGTGAGGGCTAATGGAAAAGAGCCCGAGCTGCTGGAGCCTGTTCCCTATGAGTTCATGGCTTAATAGATGTCCTAAATGAATCAGAACTAGATGGTCAAAATGGTTTTCTTCATTAAAGTATGGTGTCCTCACTCATTCAAAAGAAATATATTAAAAAAAAAAGATTTCAAAATAGGGTGTAATATTAGAAAAACTTTGATGTAGAGCAAAGGGTGAAGATGGTACAGAGGATTCCCCCATGTACTGTGCGCTGTATGCTTCTTAGTAACGCCTTACACCGGCATGGTGCATTGCTGCAGTGAATGAATAGGCCAGTGTCCTGTTGTTAACTGAAATCCCTACTTTAGTCAATAGATTTCTCGGGTTTGTTTTTAAATTTTTTTTGTTTATTTTTATTTATTTATTTGAGAGTGATAGAGAGAAAGAGGCAGAGAGAGAGAGAGAGAGAGAAAATAAGCGCGCCAGGGCCTCCAGCCACTGCAAACGAACTCCAGATGCATGCACCCCCTGTGCATCTGGCTAACGTGGGTCCTGGAGAATCGAGCCACGGACCGGGGTCCTTAGGCTTCACAGGCAAGCGCTTAACCGCTAAGCCACTTCTCCAGCCCTTTTTTAAATTTATTTTTTATTTTTTATTTTTCTATTATTTATTTATTTATTTATTTTTTGATTACTTGGGTTTTATGTAACTTCTTTTCCCGGCTCAAGGAAACAAGAAACTACACTATTCATTGTCATTGTGTTGACCCAGCTTTCAATCGACTCTGAAAGTTTCTCAGGTTTTTTATTTTTGTTGTTCTTTTTTATGATCTTCCCTGTTTTGGGGGATTACTTGCCAAGTGTTTGGTAGATTTGCCCAAGGTGAGTCTCTTGCTTTTGCTCTCATGAATGATGAATGTAGAGACTTTGGGAAGGAAATGCCATTTTCCTCAGCTCCTATGGAGGATGTGATCTGTCCATGTGACTTACTGGTGTCTGTCTTGACCTCCTGGCCAAGAGAGCTGATCTTGTTTCTCCATCACAGCTGTTTGAAAGGACATTACTATGCTCAGCCCACACTGAAGGAGGTGGGAGTCATGCTCTACCTTCTGGAAGGAGGGTATGATGGTGACCTACATTGAGGTTTTCTGAACCACTCTACCTCTTTACTGGGTGTGTAAATCAGTGTGTACTGTGGTATTCATTTGATTCTTTGACTTGTGGTCCAACACCACCTCAGGTTCTTGCTCAGTGTCCTAGCTTTGGCCAGCAGAGATCTTTTGTCCCTTTGGTGCCTCCCATCATTGTGGAGATTTTATTTATTTTAATAGTGTATCATAAACCGGGCATGGTGGCACACACCTTTAATCCCAACACTTGAGAGGCAGAGAAGAGGATCGCCATGAGTTCGAGGCCACCCTGAGACTATATAGTGAATTCCAGGTCAGTTCGGGCTAGAGTGAAACCCTACCTCGAAAAAAAAACTATCATAAAATAAATAAAAATAAAATATTTTTTTTAAAAAGGGGCTGGAGAGATGGCTTAGCGGTTTAGGCCTGCAAAGCCAAAGGACCCAGATCCGAGTCGCCAGGACCCACGTTAGCCAGATACACAAGGTAGTGCATACACCTAGAGTTCATTTGCGGTGGCTAGAGGCCCTCGTGTGTTTGTTTTGTGTGCCTCTCTCTCTCTCTCCCTCTTTCTGTCTTTCAAATAAATATATAAATAAAAATAAAATATTTTAAAAAATATCATATCCTAGCTGGGTGTGGTGGCGCCTGCCTTTAATCCCAGCACTCGGGAGGCAGAGGTAGGAGGACTGCTGTGAGTTGAAGGCCACCCTGAGACTCCATAGTGAATTCCAGGTCAGCCTGGACCAGAGTGAGACCCTACCTTGAAAAACCAAAAAAAAATAAATAAATAAAAAAAAATAAAATCATATCCTGACTCTTTGGCCTTACAAAATACCCCAGGCTTGTCTTTGTATTTCCTGCTTGAACCCCAGAAGCAGCTGTCTGCAGAGAGCCCTGATTTCTCCTGCTAGAGATGCTGTTAGAAACCAAGATCTCACCACTGCTTGTGCTTCTTTCTGCTTGTCTGTCTTCACCTCTAGCCCATGCGTTCGAATCTTCACCCTAATACTTAGAAGCTGCTTGAGTTCCTGTACTAAGCCGTACTACTTGAGTTAACTATTAGAGATAAAAAAATGTTAAATAAGTTTAAATGTATACTTCTTTGAGAAAGAATTTCTATTGCAGCTATAATCAAGAATCGCTAAAAATTAAGGTTAAAAGAGCACATACTTAAAAAAATTTTTTAAATTTTACTTTGAGAGAGAGAGAGAGAGAATTGGCATGCCAGAACCTCAGCTACTGCAAGTGAACTCCAGAAGCTTGTGCCACCTAGTGGGCATGTGCGACCTTGTGCTTGCCTCACCTTTGTGCGTCTGGCTTATGTGGGATCTGGAGAGTTGAACATGGGTCCTTAGGCTTTGCAGGCAAGCGTCTTAAACACTAAACCATCTCTCCAGCCCCAAGCACATACTTTTATAAGAACTTGTACTAATGGAAATGTTGTGGGCAGTGGTTGTGAAAAATATATTTTTTAATATTTATTTACTTATTTGACAGAGAAAGAGGGAGAGAGAGAGAATGGGTGCCCAGGGCCTCTAGCCACTACAAAGGAACTCCAGACACGTATGCCCACTTGTGCATCTGGCTAATGTGGGTCCTGGGGAATCGAACCTGGGTCCTTTGGCTTTGCAGGAAAATGCCTTAACTTCTAAGCCATCTCTCCAGCCCAAATGTTATTTTTTACTTTGCTTTTGGGGTGGTTGTATTAAGATTGAACCCAGGGCCCTGTTTGTAGTGGGCAAGGCCTCTCCACTGCCTTTGCCAGCTACTTCCCTATGTGTTTTCCTTTACTGTAAGCTTTCTTTTATCTAATTGGGACTTGTTTAAGAAATGCAAATAGGTCGACCATTATATTTACTCCTTGAAATTTTTGCTTTTTTACTGTATATTTATCATCTTAATCATGCAATGGAAAATAATGCAAATTTCTATCCCTATGCCCAGAAGTGATTTTTGGAAAAGTTAATAATTAGTACTGTACAGCCACTGACTAGTCAGGATGGGGCATTTAGAAATAGCCAGGAAACTGTACTAGGTATATTCCTGGGAATCATTACCTTTGCCCAGGCCTCAAGAACTGTCAAAGACCACATAAATTTGATAAAAAAAAAAAATAATGTGATGAAGAAAATCCTCCATTGTAATAATCTGGGTAACTTTCCAGTGACATACAGGGCAATAACTTAGTGTTAGGTATTTCTGGGTATTATTCTTTTTCAGAACAGGAAAAGTCTGGCCACAGAAGTAAGAGTTATAAGAAAGGCAGACTGTTACAACAGTGTTCCACGCTTGATTCACACATGTCATAGTGTCTAGAAATTTCTAGGCCATTTTGGGTTTGGAGGGTAAGATGTGGAAATGCCTGTGCGGCTGACAGAATGATGTATTACCTTACAGGTCACTGCACTAAAGTCCAGATGTGCTTAAGAATTTATGAGCAAGTATTTGTTGCCACAGGGGCCCAGCGCCACAGTAGTGCTGTCAGACTGTGACAGAGTGTAGGCCAAGTGACCTCTTTCGCAATCATAGTGGGTTTTTTTTGCATCTGATAATGACTATACTCATGAAAAAAAAATTTGTACTCATTTTAAAAATCATTAGACTATTTGGTGACTATTTCAAACCCATTAGACTATTCACACTCACCCATGAGTAGTTTTTAATCTTCTGGCCTGAAGCAAAACCCCATTGTAAAGCTGGTTTTGCCACTGTTCTGGGAAATAAGTTTTTAGGACCCTTTAAGCATCATGACATGTATACAATGATTTGTTATCATTTGCTGATCCGCCCCTTTGTCAGGAGAGGTTGGAGTCTCCTTAGAAGTGCCCGTCTAGAGCTTTCGCAGTCTTAGCAACGCAGTGGTGAAAAGCAGTGGGTAGCTGCAAGAGAAATCATGCAGAAGGCCACAGGACCCACCACAACCTTAGTGCAAGGGAATTAGAGGTCAGCGGTCCAAAGGGGCCAAACGTAATTCTGTAGACATTTCTGAGGAACTTCTTTACAGAAGAGAAAAATTTCTAACTTATTGTCCCGTAGTTCTTCATGATGATAGACATTTCCCCTCTGGTTATGCAGTATGACAGTCACGGGCCATATGGGTCTGTTCAGAACTCAAAATGTGATGAGTGTAACTGAGGACTTTAATTTTAAGTTGAATTCTAAATTTTATTGCTAGTTTAAATAGCTACATGTGTCTAGTGGTTGTCATTTGGATGACACAGCCCCCAAATGTTACTTTTGTTTCTCCCCTTTTTTATTAAATGGGGATTCTGCCATTTCTCCCTGTGTTTATAAGAGGCAAATGAGATGGTAATCTACATAAGCAAATGTCTCTGAGCAGTGGAGTGGCCGTGAGGGGACAGTGAGGGGCCTCTCCTGGGTAGATGAGATGTAAGCTTGCCTTTTTGCAAGACAGTTATAAAATCGAGACACAATGGCTTTAGCAGTGCTAGGCTTCTTGAAGAAACCAGTCAGAGGCAGGCTTATCATCTAACTGATAAGGTTTCTAGAAAGAATGTGTTAACTGGGAACTTCAGTAAACTGTGACATTTCTAAAAAGACAAGTTAGTTAGAGTGTTGTTTGGAATGCCAGCAAAGTTTTACTAATAGTGGAAATGCTTGCATAGTTTGAATTTAATGTCACTGAATGGTGTCACTTGAAAGTCCGCTCTGGCTCTGTGGCAAAGTGCACGCTTAGCCTGTGGGAAGCCTTGATTTTTGATCTCTAGCGCTGCAGAAAAGAAATTCATAAATAATTAAAAATTTGAGGTTTAAAAGTGGTTAAAATGAAACATTTAATGTCATATGAAAAAAAAAAAATAAAGAAAGATCAGTGAGGTAAAAATTCTGCCCACCCCCACCCCGGGCATCTTTCTAGGCCAGAGGAAGCTGGAGTACTGCTCAGATCCTGTGCCAACAAGATCCGCATCATGGCATCGAATGCGGAGTAAAATTATAAACCCCGCAGGCAGGAATCTGGTCGCTCGTGTTCCCTGCTGTGGTTCCAGCACTGGGCCAGGGCTTGTTGACTGAACCAGTGCCCTGATGTCACTGGGCAGCTCAGGGATTCCGTCACTGCGCTTGCTGGTGTGCCAGACAAGTCTGCATTCTGACGATGACTCGGCTTTCTACGCAGGGAGAGAGAGAGAGAGAGAGAGAGAGAGAGAGACAGACAGACCATGCTGGCCCCGGGATGACTGTCTCATCTTTCCATTCGTTAGCTTTTCACTGCAAGTTAACAGGTTGCTGCTCACTCTGCATTCTTGTAAGTTTAAATCTTGAGGTGCAAGATGTCCTTTACCATTGCTGTCTTTAGCTCCCGGCTGGAAATGTGACCTATCGCTACCAAGCCACCAGTTTTCTTTCTTGATCTTACCTTGTAAAAAGCCTTTGTTTTTATTTTATTTTATTTTGGTTTTTCGAGGTAGGGTCTCACTCTGGCCCAGGCTGACCTGGAATTCACTATGTAGTCTCAGGGTGGCCTCGAATTCACGGTGATCCTCCTGCCTCTGCCTCCCGAGAGCTAGGATTAAAAGGCGTGCACAACCATGCCTGGCTCTAAAATGTCATTTTAAAGGGAGCTTGGGAGACATGTTTCCATCAGTAGATACTCACATGAAATTAATTCTTGACTGAATTCCTTTCTCTTTGTTTTCTCATCATCTTCCAGGAGTGGGTTCCAATACCTCGGGTTCAGTTGTTTGTTGACTTGTTTTTGTTTTATTCATAGTCTTCTAGTCAAACAATGAGTGCACATGTTTGTCTCCAGAAAGAGGAATAAAAATTTAGTGGTCCCTTTAGGGTTACAGTCTTGTTTAGCGAATAAGCTAAATCTGGGAACATTTTAATTAAAACACTTAGGAGTTTCAAAGGGTATAATGTGAATATGTGCTTGTTTTATTCACAGTAGAGCTATTTAAATCCCTTCAATTGACTGTTTCACCAATGTTATTGGAATGCTTCTAACTGCCATCCTCTTGAACTTTTTTTTTGTTTGTTTGTTTGTTTTTTGTTTTTCGAGGTAGGGTCTCACTCTAGCCCAGGCTGGCCTGGAATTCACTATGGAATCTCAGGGTGGCCCTGAACTCACGTCAGTCCTCCTACCTCTGCCTCCCGAGTGCTGGGATTAAAGGCGTGCACCAACACGCCTGGCTCCTCTTGAACAGTTTAAGAGAAACATTGTACCAAATTAAAAAATTGTTATCCACCCTGAGACTCCATAGTGAATTCCAGGTCAGCCTGGGCTAGAGTGAGACCCTACCTTGAAAAACCAAAAAAACAAAAAAAAATTGTTATCCATATTTAGCATTCACATTTCCTTCTCCCTCTCCTTTCTTTCCTTCTTCCTTCTTTCTTTCCTTCTTTCCTTCCTTCCTTCCTTCCTTCCTTCTTTCCTCCCTCCCTCACTCCCTCTTTTTTCCTTCCTTCCTTCCTTCCTTCCTTCCTTCCTTCCTTCCTTTCTTTCTTTCTTTTTTTAAAAATTTTTTTTCTTCATTTTTTTATTTATTATTTATTTGAGAGCGACAGACACAGAGAAAGAGGCAGATAGAGAGAGAGAGAGAATGGGCACGCCAGGGCTTCCAGCCACTGCAAATGGAACTCCAGATGCGTGCGCCCCCTTGTGCATCTGGCTAACGTGAGTCCTGGGGAATTGAGCCTTGAACTGGGGTCCTTAGACTTCACAGGCAAGCGCTTAACCGCTAAGCCATCTCTCCAGCCCTTTCTTTCTTTCCTTCAGGCAGGGTCTCACTCCAGCTCAGGTCTAGGCTGGTCTGGAACTCGCGGTGATCCTTCCACCTCAGCCTCCCCAGCAAGGGCATCAGAGGGCAGAGAACACCATGCTCGGCTTTCTTGTGTGTCTTTCCTAGGTGTTATCATGAGAGGCATACCTTGTTGCTCCTGGTACTTTGGATTGTCCATTTTATTCCTCTTGTGCTCTTTGTTTGTTCCTCTTTCCTTAAATGCGGATCTTCAGACCTGAGTTGTAGAATCGTAGTCCAACTTGCTCCATCACTAGCTGTTGATACACACATGGTGCGTACTTTATACGTTTGGGTAGCAGACCACTTCTTCTCAGTTTATATTTTGGTCCTCAGTGACAATGAAACATTTTAGTGTTTTTTTTTTTTTTTTTTTTTTTTTTTAGACCTCTTGCCTATAAACTCTAATGTGCTTCAGAGACTTGTTTTTGTTTGTATTTTTGTTTTTGTAAGGTCTCACTTTAGCTCAGACTGACCTGAAATTCACTACATAGTCTCAGGGTAGCCTTGAACTCACAGCATTCCTCCTACCTCTGCCTCCCAAGTGCTAGGATTAAAAGTGTGTGCCACCACACCCGGCCAGAGACATTTTTCTTGTAAGGTAAAACAGCCAGTGATGTGGGTCTCAGAAGACCCAGTCTTGGGTGAGGAGCTGTCATTCTGAATCTCTGATGTTCTGGGGTTATCGTAAAGAGTACTGTTTTGAGAGGAAGAGTTCTATACTGGACCAACATGTTCATTGTCTCTTCATTTTTGTGCAGATATGAAGTATATTTAGTCATTTTTTTGTATCCTTTCAGAAAGTTACCAACTAAACAAAATTTCTGAATTCTACATTAGTATATTACTTTGATAGTCTCCAATTTCAGAGTAATTATTAAAATTGTGAGTGATTATGAAATCAGGTTGGAAATACAGATATCCTATTAGCTCAGCCATCAGGTTCTCTCTCCCTTTTATTGTCTTTGACATGTTTTATAATTTGGTATGACACAGAAACAAACCTGTGATTCTTGTCCATAAAAATGCTTATTATGGGACTGGAGACTCAGCAGTTGAGGCACTTGCCTGGAAAGCCTAAGAACTTGAGTTCAATTCCATAGTACCCAGATGAAGTCAGATGCACAAGGTGGCAGATGTCTGAAGTTTGCAGTGGCTAGAGGTCCTGGTGTGCCCATTCTTTTTCCCTCTCTCTCTCTCTCTTTCCCTCTCCCTCTTTCTCTTACTCTCTCTCATAAATAAATAAATATTAAAAAAAGAAATGTTAGTTATGTTTGGAGAGCACAGTAAATCATTTACCTACATACAAGTGTAGTTAAGCCAATTTTACATTGTGCTGGTATTTTTAAAAAATATTTTATTTATTTGAGAGAGAGAGAGAAAGAAGCACAGAGAAAGAGAGAGGGAGCTCTAGGTCCTCTAGCCACTGCATCCGCGCTCCAGATGCATGTGCCACCTTGTGCATGTGGCTTACATAGGTACTGGGGAATTGAACCTGGGTCCTTAGGCTTCACAGGCAAGCACCTTAAACTCTAAGTCATCTCTCCAGCCTTGTACTGGTATTTTTGATGTTTATGTGTTTGTTTTGCCTTTGGATTCTCCTTTGAAGCAGTTATTACACTGTAGGGCTCCCTCATTAATGAGTTAAATCATTTACATGAGTTTATTTGTTGATAGCCATGATCAATTTTATAAAAGAAAATTTTCTTATTACAATAAAGTAACACAATTCTTGGGATTAGGGAATCTTTTCACACGTCAACTTGAATAACTGCCGTCACTGAGCTACGATCAGGGTTCTGGCGCATTTATTCTCTAATGAGGGCCCCCTTCTTGGCTTGCAATGGCTCCTTCTTGCAAAGTCCTCCTTTCCTCCTGCATATACAGAGGAGGGAGGGAGGGAGCAGGTTCAGCTGTGTCTCTGCTCATAGGGACACTAATAGAGATTAAAAAATATTTATAGAGAGATAAAGGGCAATACACTTGCTTTTCATTCATTTTGACTTTGAAGCTGGGGACCTCTTTGGATCAGTATATCTCTTCAGTTTTTGCCCCCCCCCCCCAGTGTGTAATAGAATCCCAGAAACAAAAAGTACTTTATGATTTATTTTTTTGACTCTCAGTTTCTGCACATAACTGCCTTTACTGGCTTGATGCTAATGGGATTACTGCCACTTAGGGAGCAATAAAAGGTGAGCTTTCATGGCTCTTGGGATGGCTTACTTGGTTCAGAATAATCTATTGTGTGCATAGGTGGGGTTATCTCAAGTCCTTTGGCTTTACTTCCAGGCCAATGCCTTTTCCCATCATTCAAGTCTGTCCCTTTGGATTTTGATATGTGTCATATTATCACCTTGTAAATCCTTCTAGCAATCCTTTCTATTACTGAGGTGGAGACACTTGTTCCCACCCCCTTTGCTTCTCCATCTGTTGTAGTTACAGGCCTTTTAACCTGCTAATGTTACAGGTTATTAATTTAAAACAGCCCACCAAATAGTAGTGGCTTTCTCCTCATTGTGATGAGTTGACCTGTTTTTATTGGTTTTCTTTTCAAATTCACCATGGAAAGCTCAGTGTCCCATGTCTTCGCAGTTAGCATTTGATTTTCTCATGTTTAGTTTAGCAACCTTACTAGTTTCAAGACTTTATTCTCAAAACACCCAACCCCTTCACCCCCGCCCCCAAGTTCAGTCAGGTTCTTGTTCTTTACCTAGTGGGAAATCGAGTTATTTGTGTTTTCTCTTTGCTTTTCTCTACCCTTGTTCTATCTGTGTCTAAGGGATGGAGCCTGGAAATTTGGGGCTGGTTGCTCCTGTAGGCCAAGCTTCTCAAAGTTGGTTATAGTTACAACTGTCAAATTGAACAGCGTCTGAGGCACTGTATTTGGATTTTTTTTTTTTTTTTTTTTTGGTTTTTCGAGGTAGGGTCTCACTCTAGCTCAGGCTGACCTGGAATGGATTTTTTTTTCTTGAAAAGGTTTTCTTCCTAGTACTAGGAATCAACTCCAGGGCTTCACAAAGTTAGGCAAGCACTTTTCCACTGAGCTACATTCCGGCCCATAAAAATGCTTTGAAGACCCATTTGATGTTCAAGTTTGCAAGTTAGCCTGCTTGAAAGGTGCTGCTCCTTTGAAAACTACCTCTTTCGGGCAGTCTCATTGATTGCCCTGAAGCTATACAGTTTTTTTCTGCTACTTCTGTTGGTAGCTTTTCTTTCAAATGCTTTATCTGCATGCTAATTCCTAGATTTCAAACAATAACCTGGAGCTGGGCTGGGTGCCATGAGTTTATAATCCTAGCTACTCGGGAGGCGGAGGCAGAAGGATTGAAAGTTCATGACCTTCACCGCTAAGCCATCTTTCCAGCCCTAAAACTGCATTATTTATCAAAGTATCCAAGCCATTGAATCATGAAACAGGCACATAGATTAAGGGTCCAATTAAGATGCTTAGTTAAGAGGATCTGATATGGGAATTGCCTGTGTCTTTGAGAGTGAATGAGCCTATCTCACCTCTTGGGTGTGTAATAACTCAGGAACTAGGGTCCCAGACTGTCATGGTCACACTAAATGTCTACTGAGTCAGAGGCATCTGGACCCTTGTCTTATAAATTTGATGGATGCCATCTACAAACCGGAGGATGAGGTTCAGAAAGATTGTATTATAGCTTAGAGCTCTAAGAGAAGGGGTGTTTAAGAGAAGGAACAAATTCAAAGCTCTTGCCCAAAAAGGGGCAAGAGAAGCCATCCTAGAGACCCAGATTGGGGAGTTTCATGTGAGGGGGACTGAGCTGGTTAATGCAGACCTAACATCAGACGTTTGGGGCCAGGTTTTCTAGGAAAGGTCAACCTTCCTAGAAATCTTAATCTTCTAGAAAGGGTGTAACCTTCCTGGAAATTGGGGTAATCTCTCCCAGGGATGGGGAATTCCTCTAAGGGAGAAGAGGTAAGAAAAGACCTGACCTTCTGACATTTCTGACCTATCACAAACTAGAATGACCTAGCTTCCTCCCCCGCCCACCCCCCATACGCTCAAAGACGTTCCTAGCTTCTACTTTGGAAGAGGAGGAACTATTACTCCTAAACAGCCTCAGATGAAGGGCATGTATGTACCTCTGAGATATTTTAATAATTCAAAGAATTATTTGAAAGGCTTGAGAGATGGCTTAGCAGTTAAGGCGCTTGCCTGCAAAGCCAAAGGACCCAGGTTCAGTTCCCCAGGACCCATGTAAGCCAGATGTGCAAAGTGGGCCATGTGTGGATTTCTTTTGAGGTGGCTGAAGGCCCTGGCACACCCATTCTCTCTTCTTATCTGCCTCTCTCTCAAATAAAAATAAATATTTTTTAAAAAAATTTAAAAAATTAAAGCAATTTTAAGGAAGTTTACATTCCTCTGGGCAGTAGATATGCTGAGATCACATGTGTTGTATGCCCCCAAAGTGTGACTCATGGAATAATAGAACTGACGATATTTTCTTTGAATTTCCTGAAATGGGAATCTTGAGCTTCTCTGTATGTAAGATATCTCCGGATCCTTGTCTTATGAATTTGAAGACTTAAAATCCATAGACCAGAGGGTAAGATTTAGAGGGACTTTAAGGATTTATAGGGGAAAGAGAAAGTACAGAGAGCTCCCGTAAGGTGGAAGGCAGGAAGGGGGCAGAGAGCCTATGTAGGAGTAGGGGTGTCCCCATCTCAGCCCAGGGGGGCTGAGACAAAGGGGTGCTTACTAGAACACGAACCTGGAAGTTCAAGAGAGGTGAATAGCCAAAAAGAGACCATGGCTACCTGGTTAGATTCTGTTTATAACCTTATTATGATGGGCTCCACCTTCAGGGCCAGGTGAATTTGAGAGAGAGAGAGAGAGCGAGAGCTGACTGGTGTGGACTGAGGGGTTGGCGCAAGAAGAGGCCAGCCATGACGTCAAGTTTTAGGGCTAAGTTTAGCCAACCAGAATGCCAGGATCCGATTTAAACCATAATTTTAGGAAAGGGGAGCCCTTTCGCAGGGAGGGACCCAGGCTGTTTATGGAAAAAGGAAACAAACAGATCTATGTACTCCTTTAGGCAAGAGATGAGGAGAAGCCAGATCCTTCTCTGATCTCTAGCAAAGTGGAGACTGCAAGGGCAGGGCCAAGGACATTCCTGCTTTTTACTGTTGGGAGCTCAGTCGCCCCAAACTTGTCTCCTTCTAGGTAGCAAACAGACACGAGATGCACGGCTGCTAGAGAGCAGTGTCGGCTTTGAGGTGGTGGAGAAGATGGCAGTTGATGTGCAGGAGACTCAGGAGAAAGCTAGCTTCTCTTAGGCAGTTTCAGTTAGGGACGCAAGCCCAGAGAGGAAACCAAAACAGAAAAAAAAAAAAAAAGCCACCTAGCTTTGGCAGGAATAGAACTCATGTTTGATCGAGACTCATCCACCCATCCTGTAGTGCCCCTACTGCCCACAGCCTGGCACACCATCTGGAAGGGCTAGTTTGTACTACCCAGGTTGGCGGGCCCTGGAGCCTGCCCTTCAATCTACAGACCAACTCGATCTTCCTCTTACATACCTGGATCTGAAGAAAGAGTCCGTTTTCAATCAGCTATAAAGGCTTATCAGTGCTATTTCCAGGCCTCTCTTTGCACCCCATATTCTCCGCACCCTGTCCTGTGATCTCTGCTTGGATCGCTTGGGTACCCGTGAGTCTGGCTTCCCTCAGGCTGGGTCGGGGGAGAGCAGAGCACTGTTTCTTGGCCTGGGTAGTTTTTTTTTTTTTTGTTGTTGTTCTTTTTGTTTTTGTTTTTGTTTTTTTGCTTGCTTCTATTTTATGTTTTGGGGGTAACTTCTCAATTAAATGTGTGATTTTCCTCTGGTCTCTGAATATACCACATGTACATTTCCCTTACACTCCAAATCTACCACGTGGGTGCTTTCTCTAACGCTGGGCCTCTTACCTGTGTAATTTCTCTAAGCTTAGAATAACCACGGGTACAACTCTCTTTACTACTCGTTTCTCATCTGAGTTTCTTGGTCTCTGCTTTGATAGTTTCGCTCTGCTATTCTTCCTTAAGCCATTACTATTGGCACATGGCTTTCTTCCATGGGAAAGCTCAGGGCAGACGCTGTGTGCTTCTTCTAAATCTCCCTTCTTGAGCACCAACGTCTGTCTTCCACGTGCTCGTGGCTCCGCTCTGGTCTTTCCCTAAAAACCTCAGTTTCTCTCAAATGAGCCTCATGAACTATGCTGTGCCTTTCACGTGAGTGCGTGTTTCCTACTTTCCCTAAATGTACTCAGTAATTCATAATTTATACTTGGTGAATCCATTTTTTATCAATTCTTTGTTAAAAATAGGATAGGACCAATGGATAAAATTTCTATTCATTTAAAAATTTTTTAGGTAGAAATAAATAGGCAATCTTGAAATAGGACAAGGAATCCCAGGATGCGTCGCTCTCTGTTCTGTTCTGTCAAACCCTCTTGTTCTCGTTTCTATCAGTGGATAATATAAAATCTGTAGGTGTATGCTGGTATAGGACAGGTCTGATTGTCACCTTTCCTAGATTACATTTATAGAGTTTTTGGTGTCATAAAAAGTAAAAGGGGCCGGCTGTGGTGGTACACGCCTTCAATCCCAGCCCTTGGGAGGAACAGGTAGGAGGATCGCTGTGAGTTCGAGGCCACCCTGAGACTCCAGGTCAGCCAGCCTGAGCTAGAGTGAGACCTTACCTTGAAAAACCAAATAAAATAAAATAAATAAAATAGTTTTTATAAAAAGGCTTATAATGCCTAGCCAACTTACCTGTATTAAAACATCTATGGACTAGGAGCACTTTTAATTGTTATTATAATTTACTCTGTATTTTTATTCCATCTATTGGCATAGAAGATGTCATCTGGCACATAGAAAGTCACTAAATATACCCAAAAGGCTTTAAATGACATTGCTGACGGAATCTCCCTTCTTAATTCTGAGGTTCAAATGATACAAAAAGCAATTATACAAAATCACAGGGCTTTCGACATCCTCACAGCAGCCCGCAGTTGTCCACATTATCAGCGCTGGACGTTGCGTACGTATCCCTGGTAACTCTGGTAATGTCTCTTCTGCTTTACAAGACGCACAGGCTCAGACTCAGAGAGCATCTCAGACACTGCTGGGCCGTTTGGCGGCCAGTTCTGAGGGTGGATCTCAGGTCTTTCATCGTGAAGACAGATGATACCTATCATAACCCTTGTGGGTACTGGGTTAATTTTTGGACCCTGTATTCTCAGTCACTGGGTTAACTTTATCACTGCCTGTTTACAGTCAGCTCATACTCAGAGGGTACTGACACAGTCTAGCTCCATATACCTGGGTCCTGTTGATCGCTCTCCAAGGCCTCAAAGTAGACAAGAATGGGAAACCTGAAGGCCTCCAGTTTGCTGTGCGTCCACCCCCCCCCCCCAACTCCTTGCTTTTATTCCTTTTACCCAACATTTTTCTTCCAGCACTGACTTCTTGCGCTCCACCAGTGCACTTTCGGAGGCCGTTAGGTAGCCCCACTGGAGAAGTTTCCCAACTGCCATACCCAACGACCCCGGGGTGGGGGGAGGCGGGGATTGAGGCAGTTTAGGGTGACTGGGCCCTGAAAGTCAATGATGGCTTAGCATTTAAGGTGCTTGCCTGCAAAGCCAAAGGACCTCGGTTAATTCCCCAGGATCCGCGTAAGCCAGATGGGCAAGGGGGCACATGCGTCTGGAGTTGGTTTACAGTGGCTGGAGGCCCTGGCGCACCCATTCTCTCTCTCTTTCTCTCTCTCAAATAAATAAAGTAAAAAAAAGAAAAAGAAAAAGAAAGTCAGAAGGAGGAGTGTCCCTGGGGCTTGCCTTTGCAGTCTCCACTTTGCTACAGATCACAGGAGAATTGAGCTTCTCCTTATCTCTTGCCTAAAGGAGTTCCCTAGACCTGTTTTTCAATAAACAACTTGAGACCCTCTCTGGGAAGGAGCATCCCAGGCAGGTGTAATCTGAATCTGACACTGTGGTTGGTTAGGCCCATCCCCAAAACTTGGCATCGTGGCTGGTTAGCTCAGTCCCCATTCAGAATCTATAAAAGACCCCAGTTTGGGTCACAGGGTGGGCTTAACCCCCCTTACCTCCTCATGGTGGGAGCTCTCTGTACTAATTCATCTTTCCTTCTCTGAATCTAATGAAGTCTCTCCAAACCTTAAAAAAAAAGGACAGGCCGGGTATGGTGGCGCCTGCCTTTAATCCCAGCACTTGGGAGGCAGAGGTAAGAGGATTGCCATGAGTTCGAGGCCACCCTGGGACTACATAGTGAATTCCAGGTCAGCCTAGGCTAGAGTGAGACCTTACCTCGAAGAAACAAACAAACAAAAAAGGACAGGAATCCGGGTGTGGTGGCTCAGCCTTTAATCCCAGCACTCGGGAAGCAGAGGTAGGAGGATCGCGGTGAGTTTGAGGCCGCCCTGAGACTCCATAGTGAATTCCAGGTCAGCCTGGGCTAGAGTGAGACCCTACTTGGGGGGGGGGGGGAAGGAAAGGACCCAACATTGTGGTTCATAAAAAAAAAAAATTGGCGGGCCTCTCCTGAACCCCCCCCCCCCCTGCATCAATAGCAGGAAATACTTTGCATTATATTTGTAACTAGACAGATTCTCACACCTCAGTCAGGTACAATTTCAAAGACACCCTCTTCTCCCTTGAAGCGGGGACAAAGCATGCGAAGAAACAGTGCAGCAGAAACTCCCCCTCAGCCGCAGCTGTGCTTGGTCATTTTCACTGCGCCCTCTGGAGCGGTGGTTCTGCCATGCCATGCCAGGCCAGGCCCTCTCCTGCTGCGGCAGTTCTCTCATGGAGCAGAACCTCTAGAACTGTGTCCTCTGGTTACTGCAGCATTTGTTTGCACCCCGCATAGGCCCATGGCTTCTACCCTTTCTCAAGGGTAAGAGTGCGTGTGGAGAAATGGGTGAAGGTGGTTTTCTTAGCGCAAGCAATCCCCCCGGCTCTGGGTAACATACGATCCACGGGATGCGCGCAGGCCAGAGGAAGGGCTCGTGCTGTGCGGTTTTGTTGTTTACAGCCATCGCCTCGTGTTCTGTGTCTGTGGGTTCTGGGGAGTGACCCCGAGGGAAGCTTGTGTTCCCGATAACCAGCCGTGGTCACTGCTGCCTGTTCCCTTCCACCCTCCTGCATTGTGACACAGCTTCCCAAAACAAATCTTGAATGCTTTGAACACAAGGTATAAGTTACAAGAAGTAGTTTAAATATGCCTCCAAATATAGAAAAAAAAATTGAAACCTTTTCACTTGAGAAATGTTCCGATTTGAACAAGATCTGCTTGCTGAAGAGGCTCTAATGAGAGACATGGATCACCTATTCCCTCACTAGGTAAATCTCACATTAGGATTTCTTTCTTTCTTCCTTCCTTTCTTTCTTTCTTTCTTTTTTTTTTTTTTTTTTTTTTTTTTTTTTTTTTTTTTTTTTGAGGTAGGGTCTCACTCTAGCTGAGGCTGACCTGGAATTCACTATGAAATCTCAGGGTGGCCTCGAACTCATGGCGATCCTCCTACCTCTGTCTCCCAAGTGCTGGGATTAAAGGCGTGCACCACCACTCACATTAGGATTTCTAAGAAATGCATCATGGAATTCTTCCCTCAAGCTAATATCAGAGTTGAAAATAAAACCTTCACTGGCTATTCTTTTGGACAATATTAGGAAATAAATGCCTTCCCCCCCCCCCCCCCCCCCCCCGTTTTTTGAGGTAGGGTCTCACTGTAGTCTAGGCTGACCTGGAATTCACTATGTAGTCTCAGGGTGGCCTCAAACTCACGGTGATCCTCCTACCTCTGCCTCCCAAGAGTGCTGGGATTAAAGGCATGCCGGTTTAAATGCATCATTTTGCCATTAAAAGAAAGGAATCAAATGTTTACATTGTCTTTCCTTTACAAATCCTCCCTGGTATTTCACCACATACTTAATGAGGCAGACTCTTTTTATGGAACTAACCCAGCTAACACAAGAAAAAGCATTCAGAAAGTTGAATTTATTGTTTCCTAGTGCCCACCTGCCCGTAGTGCGAACATCGCTGATTGCTTATACCTCAGAGACGCAGTGGAGCTTGCCTGCCATCTGATGCAGTGCCCAGCCTGTGATGTGTTCTCAGAGTTGTGAGCTGCCATCTGATCTGTTCTCTCTTGATGACCAGTCAGCTGGAAATGGGTAGCACAGGGAAGAGTGCCTTAAATAGCGCGGAGATACAGTTTAAAAACAAACTGAGGATCTGGGGAGATCGCTCAGTGGTTAAAGGTACTTGCTTGCAAAGCCTGACAACCTGGGTTCAGTTCACCAGCCATCTGTATAAAGCCAGAAGCAAAAGGTGGCACATGTGTCTGGCATTCCTTTATAGTGGCAAGAGACCCTGTCACTGTCACGTGTACACACACATATGTACACACACATACATACACACACATACAATTCGCAATCAAAACTAGCCCAAATGACTCTCTAGAGTAGGTAAGTTGGCTTTGTCAACAATAACAAAAAATGCCAATTAGAGAAAACTAATGGAGGGGAAATATATATTAAAGGAATTTAAGAGCTATACCAGCTAATTCTGTTTTTTTTTTTTCCTGGCTATTTTTGATATCACTTTATGCAAATATATATATAAAGTTATAATGTGGAAAAATATACTACCTAAATATTTGAAGTTATTGAGGAACTCATATTTAGGGAATTATAATATTGAGCAATAAAATATAAGCTCCATAAATATTGGGTTATTTGGAGATTAAAATGGTGTGATGTCTGAGTTGTGCTAACAGGAAGGCTAAACAGTCCAGGGTGTAAAGAAAGAAAGCTTGACCATCATTATTGATGTTGGAAGATAGGTAGATATTCGCTTCATGTGTAAACATGATTTTGATCATCTGTCACACTTAAAAAATATTTTATTTTTTATTTATTGGAGAGGAGAAAGAGAGAGGAAAGAGGCAGATAGAATGGGCACACCAGGTTGACCAGCCACTGCAAGCATACTCCAGATGTATGCACCACCTAGCACATCTGGCTTACATGGGTCCTAGGGAATTGAACCTGGGTCCTTAGGCTTAGCAGGCCAGCACCTTAACTGCTAATCCATCTCTTCCAGCCCTGTGTCAGACTTTTTAACATGAGAATAGGAGGTGAAGGTATATACGAAGCTTTGGTTTCTTTCAATGAACAAAATGAAAGCAGACAAGGAAAAGGAGAATACTTGTTAACTTAATGTAGTGGCCACTTGTTGGCTGTTACTTCAAACCCATGCATGCACCTATCCATGTGTTCCTACAGTCATCCATTTGCTGATTTCAGTAGATGTTCGTTGAGCATGTATGATGTGGCAGATACAACAGTACTTCCACAACACAAGTAACATCAGCAGAGTCTGTGGCGTGTGGGCTCGTATCCTCCAGTCTCTGAGTTAGATGTGAACAGCTCCCAGACTATGAGTGCGAGGATATTCTTCAACATTCAAGTTCAGGCTTTCTTACTCTTTTCACAGTGCTCCATCCACCTGGCTCGGCTCTGCCTTCCTCTTGAATCATGAGGTTTGACAGTCGTGGGTACCACCCACTTGCTATGTGGTTCCAGAAGGGCCCTCTCTGATCCCCTGGCTCAGTTCACTGAAGTGGCTGCCAGTTAAACACCCAGCTCCAGGTTATGGTTGAGATCCTGTGGCAAAGATCCCTCCCCCTGCCATTTCACCTTCAGAACTGTTGTTACACTCTAGAAGATTTTCCAATTACTACATCTAATTAGAAGGGAGAACAAATTACTGAAGCAGGTTAAATTATCTTGTGTGTCATAACAACAATTAGCATTCAAATAGGAAACTGCTGCCATTTTTTATATACATCCCTCAGTGGAGGCTGTGCCTTCTGAAAGTAGGAGCAAGAATGTCTTCCCGAAGCCTGGGTAAACAAGGGTGGTTGAGAGAGAGAGAGTGTTGCGTTTAGAAACGGGGCATCTGTGATACTGGTAACATGGAGAAGACTTGAATTGTTCCACCTTTGTCTAAATCCTTAGAAAAGGGCTTTATTATTATTATTATTATTATTATTATTATTTTTGGTTTTTTGAGGTAGGGTCTCACTGTAGCCCAGGCTGACCTGAAATTCACTATGCAGTCTCAGGGTGGCCTTGAACTTACAGCGATCCTGCTACCTCTGCCTCCCCAGTGCTGGGATTAAAGGCGTGTGCCACCACGCCCGGCTTGACTTTTTTTTTTTTTTTTTCTCTGTGTGCTTACTGTTGTCTTGTACTTAGTGGCCCTGCTTACTCTTCATACCCGTTTTCTTCCTGTGTCAGTAGAATTGAAAACTGTTTTGGCCATGGGACACTTTGTGGATCAGGGTTTCCTTGAGAAGCAGTTTGGCAGCCTGCTCAGGTTCTGCCTGTCAGTAGCTCTGGGTTCGGCCCCTGTCCATTCAGTGCGCCCACCTTTTCTCTTCTGACAGGAATATTTATTCTCCATCATGCTGCTTCCTTTGTGCTCTCCTGACATAATAATCATGCTTTTAAGATATTCTGTAGTGTGAACAGTCTTTTTCTTACTCGGTTATCACATTTTCAATAGACTTATCACATTTGGAGTTTATTTAGATAATCGACAAGCCAACTCTTGACACAGCTGTGAATTTCATAGTAATGAATTATGGTAATTTCCGTTCTTGTTCTTTTTTGTTTTTCGAGGTAGGGTTTCACTGTGGTCCAGGCTGACCTGGAATTCACCATGTAGTCTCAGGATGGCCTCGAACTCACGGCGATCCTCCTACCTCTGCCTCCCGAGTGCTGGGATTAAAGGCATGCGCCATCACGCCCGGCCTTCTTGCTCTTCTTTTAAATTTATGCGCACTTAAGTCTGGGGAGATGGGCATAAAGCACTTGCTGTGCAAGCTAGAATACCTCACTTTGTATCCCCAGGCCCCACATAAAAATTGGAAGTAGTGGCAGGCTTCTGTATCCTCAGCATGCTGACATGAGATAGGAAGCAAAGACAAGTGGATTGCATGTGACCTCATGCATCAACACAGCAGTCAACAGCAATGAAAATGAGGCCCTGCCCCAAACAAGGGGGAAGGCGAGGACTACCCCTAGAAACTGTCTCCTGACCTCCACATGTATGCTGTGGCATGTGTGTACCCATACTCACACATAAGAACATGTGCACACACAGCCCCCACACACATACCAGACACACACATACCCACACATACCAAAGCACTTTATAGTGGGATCATGAATGATGGTGTCTAAGACGACAGTGGTTAAATTGAGAGATGAGAAATTGTTCCTAAAATGTATCCCAAATCTTTTTCTCTCTCTGTCTTTGTTTCTGAAGAAAATAGCACATTGACAAAGCATTTGAAGGTTTAAATGATCTTAATTCAGGAATAATGATAGCTTGAATGTTTAGAAAAGGTTTGACCAAGTCCTGCGTATAAGCACGGATCGTTATAGATCAGAAAGATGAATATGAGCTGCGTGTATTATATAACATTTACATTTCAGGCCTGAAAAGGTTTCAGCATTTTCTTTGTTCCTTCTGTTTATTTTCACCAATTTTGGTTAGAGTACAAACTGCATCCCTGCACCTGTGCTCTTTAACTAAAGAGCAGCCTCCCTCGCCATCCAAGGAGACGAGCCAGCCTTTCTCAGCGTCATTGACAGAAGGCCAAGAGCAGTAGCATCCTCAGTGCTCGAAAAGGTTTTTGTTTGTTTGTTTGTTTTGTTTTTCAAGGTAGGGTCTCACTCTAGCCCAGGCTGACCTGGAACTCACTATGCAGTCTCAGGGTGGCCTCCACCTCACAGCGATCTTCCTACCTCTGCCTCCCGAGTGCTGGGATCAAAGAAAAGGTTTTTTGGGTTTTTGTTTTGTTTTGTTTTGTTTTGTTTTGTTTTGTTTTGTTTTGTTTTGTTTGATGACAAGACAATGTAGATCGTTTGTGATGTTTTGAAGAAGAAGGTGTTTCCTGTATTCTGAGTTCAATTCAAAAAATTTTTTTTTGACTTTTTTATGGGGGGAGGGAAAGAAGGAAAGAGAATTGTGCACCAGGACCTCCAGCCACTGTAGTCGGCCCCAGATGCTTGCGCCACCTTGTGTGCATGCGCAACCTTTGCACTTGTAGCACCTTGTGCATCTGGCTTATGTGGGAACTGGGGACTCGAACACAGGTTCTTAGGTTTCACAGGCAAGCGTCTTAACTGCTAAGCCACCTCTCCAGCCCCCAATTTTTTTTTAAATTATCTTTCTGCTAAATGCTGTAAAAAAAAAAGCCAAATATGGCCCAAATTTTTCTTTCTACCTTTAGAGGTAGACAGCAATGGAGAATGTAAGATGGGCTTTACCTACCAGCATTTACCAGTATAGTTGATGGAAGATAATTTTGTCAGCCAACCTCCAGTTTTCAAACTTGATGCTTTTTCTCCCCGAGACTAAGCACAATGTAAAAGGTGGGAATTCTTTTGTAGTTCTTGGTGAAAGGTTTATTTTGGAGCCCAGATGGGTCTATTAGAAGGCAAGGAGGGAATGGAATGAAATAAAAATTATCTTCTTAGTGGTTTTATGTAACATTAGCTTAGACCAGAAGATGTGGTACCCAGTATCTTGCTGCTTTTTTTTTTTTTTTTTTTTTTTTTTTTGGTTTTTCGAGGTAGGGTCTCACTCTAGCCCAGGCTGACCTGGAATTCACTACTGAGTCTCAGGGTGGCCTCGAACTCACGGTGATCCTCCTACCTCTGCCTCCCGAGTGCTGGGATTAAAGGCGTGCGCCACCACGCCCGGCTTCTTGCTGCTTTTGAGTGAATAAATATTCTACAGGGACATAGAAGAATAGGTGGTAACTTCCTGGGTCAATATAGACTGCTGTGTGTGTGTGTGTGTACAAAATGTATTAAAAATGGGAGAGTCATATGAATAAACTGCATATTTTGAAAAGGTTTCTTTTCTGTGTACTATACATAGCATGCATTTAGAGTCCCCTACTAATTTACCCACATCTCATGTACAATGTATTTTAAACATTTCCTTAATGAATAGTTGATAATGAAGTGAGTGACATACTCTCCTTTTTAGCACTCACACATGCCAGCAAATTGGATCATCTCCAATCAATGAAACGTTGCCTAGTTCAGCAGAATTGTAAGAGGTTGACGGCGCTCATCCTCACACCTTGAGGTGCACCCTAAGAACGCAGGCTTCCTGGCCATGAAGTACCTTCCATGCTGAGGTCAAACTCAAGTAGTTATATATGAAATTGAAAGTGTTTTAATTCTTGACCCAGGAAGGGATTCTGGAGTTTATAGCATTTCCATTCTGTAGAGGTTATTTGTGGAAGACATGTATTTTTTTACTTAGTAAGTGAACAATTGTTTTCTCAGTGCCAATAAAGCAGTTGCGTTACTTAAGCTTACTGTTTAGTAACATATGCAGGAGGGCTGCTTGTTTTATCTCTGATATCGGTAGGAAAATACTAAGTTTACTATCATAGTTTATGTAATGCTATTATAGAAATTACATAGTTATGTAAGCTAATACCTATTGGTTCCTAATATTTATATTATATGAAATAATATTTTAACACTTTAATGAAATTAATGCTTATGTTTGTATAGCAGTATCCCTTCTACATGTGGCATAATACTATTTCTTCTCAATAATTTTTTAAAATTGAAGTAGAATTTACAAACAATAACATGTACAGGAGCCAGGTGTGGTGGCACATGTCTTTAATTCCAGCACTTGGGAGGATTGAAGTGAGTTCAAGGCCACCTTGAGATTACATAGTGAATTCTAGATCAGCCTGGGCTAGAGTGAGACCCTACCTCAAAAAAAACCACCCCCCAAATATAATAATAATAATATAGATAGATTTAAACATAATTTGTAAAGCTTTGAGGATATATATGTATATGTTCATATAGTTCATATCCTCACCAATATATAACGTGTTTCTACAACCTTATGAAGTATTATAATGCTTGAGGCATCCCTAATTATTTGTATGTGTCTCTTTTCTTGAATGTGTTGCTGCATGTGTGTGTGTGTGCACTCATGTGTATGTATGTATGTATGTATGTATGTATGTATGTATGTATGTATATGTGTGTGCGGTGGTAGCACCATCTACCTTTTTTCCCTTTAGACAGAATTTCTCACAGACCTGAAACTCACCAGGTAGGCTAATCTGGCTGGCTGTGAACCCCACAGATTCACTGTTTCTGCATCCCAACCACTTCGATTACAAGTACTGGCTACCATACCTAGTTTTTTGTTTTGTTTTGTTTTGTTTTAATGTGGATTCTGGGGATCAAACTCAAGACCTCATGCTTACAAGGCAAGCACATTAGTGACAAAGCTATCTCCCCAAGCATTCTTAATTTTAAAAGTAGCAGAGATCAATTTATCAGGTTTTTACTAGGGGAAAGAATGGTGAGGAAAGGTAGATTAATAAACAACAACTGTTTAGATTTTCTGCTATCATGTGCTCTTCTAATCATTTGAATAGATTTACTTTTTTTTTTTTTTTTTTTTTTTTTTTAAGAGAGAAAGAGCAAGAGAGAGTAAGAAAGCAAGTGAGAGAATTGGTGCTCCAGGGCCCCAGCCACTGCTGTCAACTCCAGACACTTGTGCCACCTAGTGGGCATGTGCGACCTTGCGCTTGCCTCACGTGTGTCTGGTTTACATGATATCTGGAGAGAGTTGGAACATGGGTCCTTAGGCTTCGCAGGCAAGTGCCTTAACCGCTAAGCCATCTCTCCAGTCCATGTCATGAGTGTTTCCATGTATAGAATGGAGTGAGGCTTGATGCTGTCTATCATTGTATTATCTCTATTTGTCTTGTGCATAGTGAAAAATAGACACTGCAATAAAGTCATATTACGTGGTTGGAGAGATGGCTCAGCGGTTAAGGTGATTGTCTGAAAAGCTAAAGGACCCAGGTTTGATTCCCCAGGACTCACATTAGCCAGATGCACAAGGAGGCACATGTGTCTGGACTTCTTTTGCAGTGGCTGGAGGCCCTGGCATGCCCATTTTCTCTCTCTCCCTACTTCTGTATCTCTCTTTCAAATAAATAATGAAAATAAAATATTTTTAAAAATCATATTACAAAACATAACAGTAGTCTAAGCCTTTTCCTGTTTTATTCTCAAGAAAACAGAATGAGGCAGGTTTTAGTTGCTGTTTTGTATTTGTATTTCCAAACTTTCTTCAGAAATGCAGTTCCTACCTTCTTTATAAAAGTGCAAGAGATGGCTTAGCAGTTAAAGCATTTGCCTGCAAAGTCTAATAACCCTGGGCTCAATTCTTCAGTACCCATGTATGCCAGATGCACAATGTGTCATATGTATCTGGAGTTCATTTGCAGTGGCTAGAGGCCCTGGTGCACCCATATACACATTCATGTTCTCTCTCTCTTTCTCACTCTCTCTCTCTCTCCTGTATCTCATTGCTTGCAAATAAATAAATAAAATATTTTTTAACAGGCAGGAATGCTTTGTTGTTCATATTAAAAAGATATAGGACAGGCCAGGAGTGGTGGTGCATACCTTTAATGCCTTTAATCTCAGCACTCTGGAGGCAGAGGTAGGAGATGATTACCATGAGTTCAAGGCCACCCTGAAATTACATAGTGAATTCCAGGTCAGTCTGGGATAGAGTGAGACCCTACTTTGAATAAACAAAAACAACAACAGCAACAAAAAAAATTCAACAAAAAGATATAGGCCAGGTCTGGTGGTATGCACCTTTAATCCCAGCACTCAGGAGGCAAAGGTAAGAATATTGCTGTGAGTTTGAGGCTGAATTCTAGGTCAACCTGGGCTAGAGGGAGACCCTAACTCAAAACACCAAAAAAAAAAAAAAAAAAAAAAAAAAAGTAATACCAGTACTTTGTGTAGTTTCTTTCATTATTTTGAGACCACTTTGGTCAACACAGAAGCAAAATATTGTGACTTCCTCCATGAAGTCATTCTTCCTCTTACACAACTGAGTATTTTGTCTGCAAAAATGACCCATAATAGGTGTACTATTTGCTTTTTTTTTCTTCCAATTTTTTTATTAACAACTTCCATGATTATAAAAAATACCCCATGGTAATACCCTCCCTCCCCCCACTTTCCCCTTTGAAACTCCATTCAGTATTTGCTTTTGAATGAGTGGGTTTACTGGGGGTATAACAAGCAAAAGCAAAAGAAGAAATGGCAAGTCTCAGATAAAGAGTGGAATATCAAATTGGGCATTTACCAAACCAACAGAAATGACTGGAGTAGCTCTTTTGAAAGTGGGAGAAACAGAGGGCAAGTATCAGAACAGTATCAGAACACCAGGCTGGGCCTTTATTGGCATCCGGCGGAAATGACGAAGTAGTCCCTCAAGAACAGTCAGCTGCAGTCATTGATCCATCGAGAGTTGGGACAGAGGTCTGCTCAGGCGAGGCTTCCACATAGCAGTTTCCATCACAAGCATTTTTGAACCATGAGATAAATAAAAGTGACCTCTACTCAAGTCTCTGTATTTGGGGGAAGGGCGCACCAGACACTGAGAAGTGGTTGTCTTTCTCAAGAGCACGATGTTTGCAACCCTTGTCTGTAAGCAACCTTCTTGTTGCTGGGACAAATCCCCAGCCAGAAATCAGCTTATGGGAGGAAATGGCTTATTTCAGGCTTACAGATTCCAGGGAAACTTCATCATGGCAGAAGAACCCGGCTCACTCCATCACACATCCATAGCGGAGGGAGAAGAGCCAGCACCGGCTGACTCTAAACGCACATCTTAGGGCTGAACTCAAGACCTGCCCCTAAAGACATACCTCGTCCAGCAGGGCTCCAACACGCTGAAGGCTAAGTAGGAGCTGAATCCTAATCAAAAACACCCAAGGCTGTGGGGGACATTGCATTTAGACCAGCACATGTACTAGGTCTGAGGGGAGGAGACCCGCCTCATTCGTAGCGTCAGTTCTCAGCTCTGACAGGACGTGACAGTTTACTGAGTTCACTGACATCACACCGAGTGTGATGGAGGTTCTTGCTCTCCTCCCATCTCTGCGGGCATACCTATGAAGTTATACAAAGGTGCTATCTATCTGTATATTCCTTTACTGATTTCAGAAACAATTCGTAGCTTTTGCCATGTGGCAGACATGGTTATAAATAAGTTATAAATATCATCTATCCTTAAAATTTACTAGTGAAGTTACATTATGTATAAAGATTTTACAGCTTAGAGATGTAACTGTTAGGTTAGTTCTCATAGCAACCAAGTTACAAGGTGAACCTATGCAATCATGGTTCAAAGCATCTCTTCTTTCCCCTTAACCAACATCTTAGTTTTCATCTTAGTTTATTTTATTTTTTAGAGAGAGAAAGAGAATTGGCATGCCAGGGCCAGGACAGGCATTCCGCTGTCACATGTCTATCCCAAACAACTGAATATTGGTACATATAAATACATGTATGTATGCGTTCATAGCAACACTATTTATTACAGTGAAAGGTAGAAACATCCCAAATGTTCACCACTACAACCGAACTCCAGACGCTTGTGCCACCTAGTGGGCATGTGTGTCCTTGCGTGTACCTCACCTTTGTGTGTCTGGCTAATGTGGGATCTGGAGAGAGATTGAACATGGGTCCCTAGGCTTCACAGGCAAGTGCCTTAACCACTAAGCCATCTCTCCAGCCCTCATCTTATTTTCTTAAAGGCATGTATTACAGAGGAGTAATTAAGTGCCTTTTAAAACTGACTGATAAGTAAAACAAACCAATAAAACAAATTATAAGCAGCTTCAATAGACATTTCATCAAAGAAGCTACGACTGACCAACGGGCACATGGAAAGCTGTTCCGTCAGGTCAGTGAAGAAATACAAACCAGTAATGCAGTCAAGGGCCACTGCCCACTCACCACAATGGCTGTAACCAGGAAAATGAATGTTTCTAAAGATGTGGAGAATTTAGAATCCCTGTACATTGTTGATAGCAGAGTAAGTCCTGCTGCCACCATAGCAAACAGGTCCTCAGAGAGTTAATTGTAGAATTACCATTTGAACAGGAATTCCGCTGTCACATGTCTATTCCAAACAACTGAATATTGGTACATATCAAAATGTATGTGTTCATAGCAACACTATTTATTACAGTGAATAGGTAGAAACATCCCAAATGTTCATTCGTTGATGAATGGGCAATATAGTTGCGGCATGTTCATACAATATAGAATTCTCCAGTTATAAAAGAGAATGAAGTATTGATGTATGCGAAAACACAGATGACCCTTGACTACATGATACTACATAAAAAAGGCCAGGCAGAAAAGGTCCCTTGTATGATGGTACTTATAGGAAATACTATAAGTAAACCCATAGAGAGGAGGGTGAAATGAAGGACAACTTATTAATGGGCACAGGGATCCCTTCGGGAGGGATGAAAATGTTTTTGACCTGGGTGGGGTGGCAGTCTCACAACATAGTGAATGTACCAGCTGCTGCTGAATCTAATGATGGCTAATTGTATATTATGTGAATTTCACCTCAGTACAAATAAGGTAGCTCAATTACATTATCCCGTGTAAAGTATCAAATCAGTACCGGCTTTTGGAACACATACATGCCAGACAGCATTTTAAATAGCAAGTTCAGCAAACGTAATCATTGGCAAACATTGTTTTGGGTACTTGACATGCCCATAGAGCTATGATTCATGGGGTCTGTAGACTAACCATCTGCAAGAATTAACAAGGTACAGACAGAATACAGAGGCTGTGCTGGCTCCATAGACACTGTCAACAGAGCCTTACATCTGCCTAAGCCCAGGGATCAAATGCCTTTTCACTGAGCGGGTGGTCAGAGGGGAGTTACCAGACACACATGCATGCTCGGGCAACGCGAGGTTACCCTCCTCCCACTTATGCGACGTTTCAGTCACGCGTCCTGGAACGAAAGGTTCAGGAGAGATAAGTGCTTCCAAAAGCACCCTGTACAAATGTGTCCCTTTCTCCTTCACCGTGTGCGGGGAACACACCAGCAAATGGCATGTGCACAGAGGACTCTCAGCACGAACCTTTGGTGTTCTCAGGCTCTTTCCCAAGCCTCCCAGAAAAGTGTGACTTCACTCATCTCCATAACACCCCGAGGCGCTGCTAGAAAACAGCGTGGCACAGGCACGGAGAGGCGAAGCAGTTCACCCAGAAGGAGGTGGCAGGGGTGTAAGTCACAGGAGCTCCTCACGTCTCCGTTCAGGTGCTCCTGTGCACACGATAGTTACTGTCAGCGTCCTCTTAGATTACCAGATTGTTGATTCAGTAATATCTGTCTTTCTGGGGTCCCTCCCAGATTTGGAGTAGTAAATAGAAGTGTTAACTTAAAATATGTGAATTTTTCTGTTACCCAAGTGTTTGTTGTTATTGTTTTGTTTTTGTCTTTTTTCGGTACTGGAGATGGAACCCAGGGCTTGTGCATGTCCTACTGCTGAGCTACGACCCTGTTCCTCCAAGGAGTTCTTTTGTGCTTGGTTGTTCAAATTTTATATATTCTTTTTTTAAAAAGATTTATTTATTTATTTATTTATTTATTTATTTATTTATTTATTAGAGACAGAGAGAAAGGGAGAGAGGCAGAGAGGGAAGGAGGAAGGGAGGGAGGGAGAATGGGCGTGCCAGGGCCTCCAGCCACTGCAATCGAACTCCAGACGCATGCGCCACCATGTGCATCTGGCTTATGTGGGACCTGGAGAATCGAACCTGGGTCCTTAGGCTTCACAGGCATGAGCCTTCACCACCAAGCCATCTCTCCAGCCCCCCAAATTTTATATATTCTTTTGTAAGTAAGCTAATTAATCAAACATAAGCCTCCTTCTCTCCTCCCTGACAGCTGGTCACTGATTTCGGTAGTTGCACACCTGACCTAACCTTAGCGGAAGAGCCTGTGACCAGCGCTGTGGAGGCCTCTTCAGATGTACGGCATTCTGACTGGCATTTATTTGGGACCTAAGGGCATTAGGTAGGAGTTTCATTTTTTTTAAGACTTTATTTTTATTTTTTCATGAGAGAGGGGGGAGATGGGCATGGCAGGGCCTGAAGCCATTCCAAAGGAATTCATGGCACATGCGCCACCTTGTACATCTGGCTTACCTGGGTACTGGGGAATCGAACCTGGGTCCTTAGGCTTCTCAGGCAAGCGCCTTAACCACTAAGTTATCTCTCCAGCCCTGCAGCTTTTTATTTCTTAACTTTCCATCCTCAGCTTTTACCCTGAAATTATCAGCATCCTGCCTTTCCTGTCCCTGGCCCCCTCTAGCTTTCTAGAGGCCATTCTGGTTTTTGTTATGTCCTGGACCTCACATCACTTCTGCTTTGGTTTCATTCTTCAGTCCTTACATGTGCTTAAGTCTCTTCTGTCTTTTGAAGGACTCTTTGTCTCTGAATTGAGCTTTCCTTTCGCAGTTACAGCTGGGGTTGTCTGCACTCCTAGTCTTCCTTACCTCTCACCACCTGTCTTTAGCGTTTTGATCTTCGGGGACATCCATCCATCCATCCATTGGAACTGCTCTCATGAAGATCACCAACACTCTCTGTGTCGCTAAGTGCACTGTGTGCTCATAGCAGTTCCTATCTTATGGACCAAACTCACTTGTGCAAACAGAGCCTCACTGATATCTTGCTCTCCCAGTTTTCCCAGTACCACTCTCTCTGCTCCTTTCCCCGCTCACTTTGTCCTTTGCATTCTGGCGCTGAGTTACCTCCTGATTCCCGTAGCTTCTTTTGCCATGTCTGTGTAGCTGATCCTGGTATTTAGCCCACAGAAGCTAGCACAGGATGAATGAATAGATTAATAGACACATGCTTTTCTGGCAGGACTGGCCATTCACACTCCATTTTTTTTTTGTTTATTTTAATTTATTTATTTCATAGCGACGGACAGAGAGAGAGAGAAGGAGGCAGAGAGAGAGAGAGAGAATGGGCGCGCCAGGGCCTCCGGCCACTGCCAATGAACTCCAGACGCGTGCACCCCCTTGTGCATCTGGCTAACGTGGGTCCTGGGGAATCGAGCCTTGAACCGGGGTCCTTAGATTTCACAGGCAAGCTCTTAACTGCTAAGCCATCTCTCCAGCCCTCACTCTCCATTAAAAAAAATTCTTCTTCTATTTAAAAAAAAATTATTTGTCTTCCTTCACGAATATGGTAGCAGTACGAGAGAGGCACTGTTGTTCTCATTCAAGGCAGTGTGCCTGATGCAGGGCCCACACACATTTGGTATGACAGATTAATGAGTGGGTCACCCAGGAAAATCTTGGCACAAGGAGCACTCCCTGTTTGAGTCTGGCTTTCTTGCCTGCCAGCTTGCCCCTCTCCTGGGTGAATTGCTCCACATATAAGTGGCCCAGACATCACTGACAACTACAGCCATTGAAACACTCCCTTCACCTCAGAGTTGCTCTTGCCTATGTGGAGGAGAAAATTCTTTTAAGGAAATCTGCCTGCTCATCTGTCTTTTCTTCCCTTCTCCTCCTCCTACCACTCCCTCTCCCCATTTTGTCATAGGAGCAAAAGGAAGAAGTTAAGCATTAAGGAATTGATTCACTGGGGGCTCGTCTTGGTGACTCGGAAATGGGAAGGTTTTCTAGAACATTCTCTGCCTCCAGAGAGCAGCCTTATTTTTATATGTCTTCGTTTCCCTCACCTGGAACCACGGTTCCAGCCTGCTCAAAGGCGCCTACTGAGAGAAACAAGCTGTACACTGTGTATTTGTTTAACTTAGTGAGGTAAGTTGACTGTTGGTGAGAGGAGGAGACGTAATGGGATCACTAAACTCAATAGTGGCCTTTCTCCAGGTGTTTCTTTTAAATTCTTCTTTCTGTCTCTGAGCACATGGACTTCTTCTATCCCTAGAGATTCTGAGTTTCCTCAGACCCTCCATGAGCATCTTCTGCTCTGAGGTCTTAAGTGTGGTTGTGACTTCTTGGGCCCTTTGCTGTCCTGCAGGAGGCGCACTCGGTTGTGCACAGGGGACCTGCTAGTAGTATCAGGTCTCATATTTCCCTTCTATCTCATTGTCTGCTTCCTGTTTTTTTTGTTTTGTTTTGTTCTGTTTTGTTTTTCGAGGTAGGGTTTCACTCTACCTCTAGTCTCTAACTCTAGTCTAGGCTGACCTGGAATTCAGTCTGTATTCTCAGGGTGGCCTCAAACTCATGGCGATCCTCCTACCTCTGCCTCCAGAGTGCTGGGATTAAAGGCGTGCGCCACCACGCCCGGCTTCCTGTTTCTTTTAATTGTGCTGGTTCTTTTTATGAAGTGACAGCAACCAAATTTATTTATCAAGGTGCTTACACATTCCCCTTTAAAGAGCGCCATCTCAATGAATAAAGATGGAGCAGAGAAATCTAATCTGAATTTGTGTTTTTATTGGAAGCACTCTAATTAAACACAGGCTTTAAAAAAAAAAAAACCAACTGAACCTTTATGCTTCTTGCAAGATCTGATCTGTTTCCCAGCCTGGTAGGTCCTGATTGCCTTCATTGTCAAGTTCAGACTTATCCAGGTACATGGAGATTACAATGGCCTTGTAGTGAATATGCATAAGCCTATAAAATGCATGTATAAATTGATTAAAGAATGATAAAATTTCTTTCTATTTCATGAATTCTTAGCAGTGTTATTAACACGTGAACATATTGTCATATTTCAGGAGCTGCAGCCTTACCACTTGATATGCTTAATTATTTTCAAGGTCATTTTTTTTTAACAAAAATCAAGGCAAGCTGGAAAATGTCAAGCAACCAAGTATAGAATGCACTCCTATTTTCATTGTCATTTTTTGGTCTGATACAGTTGTGCTTTTGAGTTTCCTAGTTACAAGCAGCCATTGAACATAAGTCACAATATTAGGGATTTGGCATCTATTATCTTTCCAACCATTAATGTTCCAAGGCTCTTTTTCAAGTGAAATAATTGCCAAAAATAATTAATATGTTCTGTGAGTGTGATTATTCATAACTTCAAGTTGAGATTACAGATGACGGTGATTAACTGTACAGTACGTAGCTACAGTAAGATGAATGTAGTTGAGTCATACCACTGAAAGGTTTATGCACTTGGCCTCAGACGCATGTGGGGTATGTGTTAAGTAAGCTGGTGGTACATTCAGATGGACATAATTTCTCTGTACATAAAGCAAGTATCTGGTAATGTAAACAACATATTTTGAATTATTTAATGTATGTATATGGGATAATTCATATCTTCAGGCATGAATCTTGATATACCAGTAATCTCTATACATCTGAGGAATCCCCACTTTTAAAAAATATATATTTTATTTATTTATTTGAGAGAGAAAGGGGGAGACAGAGAGAGAGGGAGAGAATGGGCACGCCACAGCCTCCAGCCACTGCAACTGAACTCCAGACACATGTGCCCCCTTGTGCATCTGGCTTACGTGGGTCCTGGGGAATCGAACTGGGATCCTTGGGCTTTGCAGGCAAACGCCTTAACCACTAAGCCATTTCTCTAGCCTGTCCCCACTTTTTATTGTACTTGGAGGTTTTAGATTATTCTTAGCTACATATCAAATCAAGATATCTGGCTTGGTATGGTTCTTTGGCCTGAATTCCAGTGCTTGTGAGACTGAGGCCGAAGAATTGCCACAAATTTGAGACCAGTTGGGGCTTCAGAGTGAGACCCCGTCTCAGCAACCAGCCAAGCATACGGCAAAGCCCCGTGTATGTGCTCGCGGTGTTTGGAGTTTTGCTGTCGCTGGCTATTCGCAAGAACTGGTCTGCAGTGATGACTCAAATCCATCGGCTCCTGTGAAATTTGATTTAAAGGTAATACAAACCAAAATTTTCAGATCCTTGTAAACAAAAGAGAGGAATTTGTAATGGCCCAGAAGCCTGCATGTTGTTCTGTTGGTGGAAGAATCGATGTGTTTTGAATGGCAGTGGAGAGCTCAGGTCGGCTGGCTGCAGGTTTCAGAAGTACTTCTCTGTATGGCTGCAGCCTAGGCTGTCTCTGGGGCAGATTCCCATTGTCACTTGTCCCTGACTCTGTTGGACTTAATTCCTCCTCTGCTCCCCACTCTGCCAGCTTATTCTTTTTTTAAAATTTATTATTATTTTTATCAACAACTTCCATAATTGTAAACAATATCCCATGGTAATGCCGTCCCTCCCCCCACTTTCCCCTTTGAAACTCCACTCTCCATCATATCCCCTCCCCCTCTCAATCAGTCTTTTATTTTGATGTGGTACTCTCTTCCTCCTATTAGGAGGGTCTTGTGTGGGTAGTGTCAGGCACTGTGAGCTCATGGAGATCCAGCCCCAGCTTATTCTTGCTAGCTTGACCTAGTTCTGAATTTTCATTGGTGGGACTTAAGATGAGACTCGCTTAGCCAGTGTGGTCCTGGCTCTTGGTTGATGCCAGTTTCTGTGGACCCCTTCTTCACTCTTTCACTCTAGGCACCGTGCCCCCACACACTTAGCCTGTCTGTTGGATGTCTGGCAAGGCTCACCGGGGAACTAATTTAGCTAGGCCAGCCAGGTACCTTTCTGCTGGGCTTAGCTTCTTGCCGCACCAGGGGCTCCCAGCTCTGCCCTTTCCGGTCCTTGAACCCACAAGCTCCTTCAATTTGTGCGTCACTGCCATTTTTGTCTCTAATTTCCATCTTTCCACATCTGCAGTGTGCACGTGTGTGTGCTCTGTGGCTTAGAACACCCCAACTTCCAAAAACACACATGGTCACACTGGCAAGTCTCTGGTAATACCCATCATAAGATGGTGGGCACATTTGTGATTATTTAGGCATATATTCATTGGTTTAACACCACCAGGGTATGAATCGTGTCAGTTTTGTTCCTTAGAGCATCCCTAGGGCTTACTGCTGTGCCTCATGTACATGAGCAACAGGATACATATTTGTGCAATAAAAACACGAACACATCTCAGCATTCGTATGCAAGACTTCTGTTGGCTTTATTGCAGGAGATGAACACAATGGTCTGGATGGAGGCTCAAGGAGCCAGAGCTATGCACTGTTGAGATAATGTCGGGGTTTGGGAATAGATTTTCCTTCCTGCCATTTGAAATGTTCCTGGGCAGATGTGCATTTGATTATTTTTCATCTTCAGATGTAAACAGTTTTTAGCTGACACATTTAAAAAGAATTGATTAAACAACTACTTTGTCATAGGTATAGTACTGAGCTGGTGACTAGATGTATTGGGGGAAGATAGAGAAGCAAATTAATGATTACTATATTAGCTCATTTTTCATTTCTGTATGAACAAACACAACATAGGACACCAGATAGAGAAAGCAATTTCTTTTTTTTCAATTTTTTATTGTTATTTTTATTTATTTATTTGAGAGTGACATACAGAAAGAGAAAGAGGCAGAGAGAGAGAGAGAGAGAGAGAGAATGGGCGCACCAGGGCTTCCAGCCAGTGCAAACAAACTCCAGATGTGTGCGCCCCCTTGTGCATCTGGCTAACGTGGGTCCTGGGGAATTGAGCCTCAAACTGGGGTCCTTAGGCTTCACAGGCAAGTGCTTAACCACTAAGCCATCTCTCCAGCCCGAAAGCAGTTTCTTTAGCTTACAGTTTGGGGTGCTCGCCTTGGCTCAGCTCTGGGAGGGTCTTTCTTGGCTGCATTACCTGTTGGCAGGGAAGTGGCCCATATTACAAACCAGATAGTGAGTCAAGAATTGGGCTCAGGCTTTTAAATGACAACTCACTCCTCTAATAGCTCACCATTTCCCAAGGCAAGGCCCACAGTGGCCTGCCATTATGTCACACCTCACAAACATTCTAGCTCCCAGCACTGGCAGATTCAGGCTCACAACCCAAACCTGATGGAGAGAAACAACATCCAAATCATGGCAATTACAGTAGAGCATGTGTGGCGAGATAGAGGCATGCGTAAGTGCTAGAGAGTGGAGGAAGCCATCTGAAGCAGGGCCTAAGGCACAGGTGGGAGAGGGAAGCGACCCAGCGAGTTTCCTGCAGGATGACACCTCAGTGGCTTCGCAAGGATTCCTGGAGGGCAGTGTCGTGAACGCAGGCACAGGTGCAGGCAGAAAGAGAAGACACTTGCAATGGCAGATGTGAACGGGGAGAAGCATGTTACAGCTTGGCACATAGCATAAACTGCCAGCCACTCAGTCTCCTTGGCACTCAGGTGACTTGTTTGAGTGGCACAAGGGGGCATTGGAGTAGAGGCAGGGGCCAGTGACAAGCATCTCAATGAGCAATTGAACAAGTGTGCAGTTGTGTACACCGAAACCAGGCCCCAGAGAAGTCACTCCACGGGGAGAACAGACCTTTGTGCCTTGAGCGAATGCAGCCCGCCATGCTCGGCGCCGTGCCATTGAATGATGCCACGTGAGCTCTCCTTTGTAGGTGGTGCCGGTCCGTGGTGAGGAGGAACACAGGGTCTCCCTAGAGCAATGGCTAGAACACTGGGTTTGTCCAGCACTCCAGTTGTGATTGCAGCATGAGCAGCAGACATATTAAGGGGAGAGGAGAGAACAAATTGTCCCACCTTCCCTGTACCGCAGCTCTGGATGTGCCACTCAGAGCTCTGCCAGGCCCCCAGGGGTTCCTTCAGACTCATCTCCCTTTCATCTCCCTGGATTTGAAGTAGGGGCGAGTCCTGGGTGTGACCCAGGAGCGAGCCTTCTCCCTTGTGATGCCCACAAGTCCCTTGCAGAATGTTCTACTCTGCTTCCTCCCTCCTCCCCCAAGGAGAGCTCAGGGCAGGTTCTGTGTCGGGGGACTTGGTGACAGCACTGCTGGTTAATAGGTTATTCAGCAGTCATCTTCATAGCCCTGCCTTCCCCCACTTTCCTAGAGCTTCTTATTCTGGAATTCCTCGGGAAACTCAATTACCTCTCCTTCATTATGCAGAGCAATTTAGCTCCCAAACATCCTCAGGCTCTGGGCACACCTCTGCAAATTCCGAAGCTCATTAATGTTTCAGCAGAACTAGCCAGAGTTGAGATTTCTGCCTCGGCTTTCCCTCTCCCTAGCAATCTGAGCGAGAGGAGCCACGGAGCTATTTATTGCCTACCACACACATTTTCACATCCCCAGCTGCAGCCGCAGGAGAAGGTTCCTTCGGTTTCCATTTTATAATTTTCTTTTTCCTTCCTATACCTGTTAGGTGGGAAAAGAGACAGGCACATGACAGTCTATCTATGACTTTGAAAGAAACGAACTATTAGGACATGTAAGGAAGTGCTTCTCCGAGGTGTGAGTGAGTAGAACAGTAGGTAATAAAGGATTCTTGGGCAGTGGTTGTCTGTGTTCTCTACAGCCACAAAGGCCAAGTCTTTTGTGACATCCGGGACTTTGTACTAGCCACTGGCCTGCCTGGGATTCTTCTGCAGATGCTATCCATCCAGTATCCGTGCCTGCTTTCTTCCTAGTACAGAGTTTATTTTTCTTTTTAAAGACCTGTGTTCATTCAAACCACGAACTTTTCTGCTATAGTTTAGATTTAAAATGTCTCCCAAAGGCCCATGTGTTAACATCTTGACCCTTGCCGGCAGGTGGTAGGGCTGTTAGTGGGGGGGGGGGACTAGTGGAGGTCTTTAGATTAATTTGAACCATGCCTTTGAGGGATTGTGGGGTCCCATTCTGTAGTAGCCTTGTTCCAGCGTATACTCCTGTTGCGATGTCAACAGTCCCAAAATAGGACCAACCGATCACAGACTAAAACTTCTGAAACCATGAGCCAAATAAGCCTTTTCCCTTTATAACTTGACCATTTCAGGTGTTTATTACAGAAAGAATAAGCTGAGTAATGTACTTCCCAGCCTTTACCATAGCTGGAGGAAGTGTTCCGAGGAGACATAGGTGAAGGTTTATGATAAGGAAGGCATCCAGGGAAGCTGTTTGTTCATGATTGCGAGGGACTGGTTTGGCCAGACGGGCCCTTCTCCCTTTGTTCTCGTTCTCCAGAATACCCACGTTCTCCTCAGTAACTGGGCAGGTCTCTGCACAGCTGAAGGAGACAGTCACACCCCAGGATGTCAAAGAGAAAATACTAAGGCATCTATGTCCCTACCGAGATTGTAGAGAGCCTGTGAGGGAAAGAACCCAATCTTAGAAACAAATCATTTCATTTGGCATTCTGTTGTAAGCAGTGGAATTTAATACTGTTTTTACAGGCTTTTCTCAACTCCACCAGTAGTTTGGTTTGAGTTGGTGTCCGCCATAAACTCATGTCTTGTGAATGCTTGTCCCCAGCTAGAGGCAACTTGGGAGGTGGAGCCTTGTGAGAAGAAGCCTGTCGCTGGGGGTAAACCTTCAGGTTTATTAGCTTGCCAGTTTTAGTTTGGCTCACTCTCCAACTGCTGTTGTCCACCTGCTGTGGCAAGGAAGTGATGTCCAGCCTCTGCTCATGCCATGGTTTTCCCTGCCCTCGAGGCTGTAAGTTAAAGTAAATCCTTTCCTCCCATCATCTGCTTTTGGTCAGGTGTTTTGTCCCAGCAACAAGAATGGAACTACAACAGCCAGTTGTCTTTTTTTTTTTTTTTTCCTAGAAGTCCACTGTGCTATTCCTTGCACTATAGAGCTACCTCCACCCTTAAAAAAAAAATTATTGAGGGCTGGAGAGATGGCTTAGCGGTTAAGGCATTTGCCTACAAAGCCAATGGACCCTGGTTCAGTTCCCCAGGACCCACGTAAGCCAGCTGCACAAGGGGGCGCATGCGTCTGGAGTTTATTTGCAGTGGCTGGAAGCCCTGGTGCGCCCATTCTCTCTCTGCCTCTTTCTCTCAAGTAAGTAGATAAAAATAATTATTGGAAGTTTCATATATGAACGTACTGTAAATTGGTCATATTCCCATCAGGTGATCCTCTTCTGTCTCCGCTCCCTCATGCCCTTTGCACTGTGGGCGTTCCTCAGTAGGAGCATCAGAATCACTGTGGGGTCAAGTATGCACCAGTTTGTTCATGCTGGGAGGATAGTACCCCACCCTGTGGCTCTTATATTATTTTGGCTTCCTTTTCCACAATGTTCCCAGGAGGCTTTAATTCTCAAATTGCCATCAGCTGGGGACCTAGCATTCAGAACACCTAAGTTTATGGGAGACACCTGAATCAAATAACATAGTCCACTCATGGCCCCCATAAACTGATAACCATACATGATGTAAAATCCAATGCATTAAAAGTCCCCATAGTTTTTGTCAATCCCAGTGCTGTTCAAGCATCCCCATAGTCCAAGGTCTTTTAACCGAGCTGTAATATCCCCCCTCAAAGCCCCCTCAAAACCCATAATGGCACAGAATAAACATTCACACTGCAAAAGATGGCACTGGGCAGAGCAAAGAAATATTCAACAAATACAAGATTTAAATGGGGCAACCATCAAACTCTATAGCTCCAAGTCCAAGAACTCTAACCAGTGATTAGTCTCTGGAGTTCCAATTCCACCCGTCCAGCTAGGAACTCACAGTCTTGGAAAACTTCATCTGGTGCTGGCAGCTTTCCTTGGCAGTCTTCCCATAGTCCTGGTATGTCCATTAGGTCTGAAACTGCAACCCACAGTTCATCCTCATGGCTCCACAGGGCCTTCACACAGGTGATCCAGCAAGCCTGCATCATGTTGCCATGGCCATTTCCAAAATATAAAACTGTGTTGCAAATTTAATGACCCTCATTTTGTGCATTTCTTATACTCCATAATACCAGTTGGGCTGCCAATTTGTTAATCCAGGAGGGAATAAAGCCGACTTTGAAGAACAGGACACGTTCAGCATTCAGGCCCCTTCAAAAGAGTCTGCATTCTTCCTGTTGTCCCAATGTAGGTCAGGTGGCCTAATTTCAATGGTTGTAATCTCTCAAACAATTGAAGCTGAATGGGAAGCAGTTTTGCCCCAAAGATTTCTCTCTTTTTTTTTTCTGTGCTATATCCCTCTGGTCACACCAGTCCATTTCTTTGTTTTTAAAAATTTTATTTATTTATTTAAGAGGTATATACAGAAATAGGCAGGTAAACAGAGAGAATGGGCACGCCAGGGCTTCCAGCCACTGCAAACAAACTCCAGACGCGTACGCCCCCTTGTGCATCTGGCTAACGTGGGTCCTGGGGAATTGAGCCTCGAACAGGGGTCCTTAGGCTTCACAGGCAAGCGCTTAACCGCTAAACCATCTCTCCAGCCCACACCAGTCCATTTCTAGGCAATGCAACCCTGCACAAGTTCTCAGGACATGGGCATGACAGCAAGCCTCTCACACAAACTGCTTCTATCCCAGTCTAGGCAAAGCTCTTTCTCACCTTCCCCCAAACTTACACAGTCCATAGTTCTTCCTGTTTTAAGGTCTTTGAACTCTGACCAGAATGGTCCATCAAACTGCACTTACGGCACTGCAAGGCGACTCTTAGACCAAGATTGCAAATTCGTCTGCATTCCTCCTCCAAAGCAGTTCCAAGAGGCCAAAGCCACAGAACCAGGTTTCTTACAGTAATAATCCCACTTCTTGGTACTAATATTAGTGATGCAGTAAGGTTCAGATTGCTGGCAGAAAATGCCCAACCAAGAGCAGGTTGTAGGATAAAAAGTGGTTTATTTTGGCTTCCAGACTTGAGGGGAAGCTCCATGGTGGTAGGGAAAATGATGGCATGAGCAGAGGGTAGACATCACCTCCTGGCCAACATCAGATGGACAACAGCAACAGGAGAGTATGCCAAACATTGACAAGAGGAAGCTGGCTATAACGCCCATAAGCCCACCTCCAACAATACATTGCCTCCAGGAGGCTTTAATTCCCAAGTTGCCATCTGCTGGGGACCTAGCATTCAGAACACCTAAGTTTATGGGGGACACCTGAATTAAACCACCACAGAGGATGTGTTAGAAATCTTCTTTAGTGCTGAGCCCTGGCTACCCCTTGTTTTCTGCTTTGATGCCTTCTCAGTGTCTATTGCCATCTCTTTAGAGAAGGTTCTCTGGCTACCAGTGAGAGCAGCACTCATATTCAGTCTGCCAGTTCTGCAATTGAGCACTTATTATACACTAAAAATTCTAAGCTCTTTCTTTCACATTTTTCAGTGAATTGTATTTTTAAAAAAGTTATAAGGACCCAGGTGTGGTGGTGCACGCCTTTAATCCCAGCACTTGGGAGGCAGAGGTAGGAGGATCGCCAAGAGTTTGAGGCCCCCCTGAGACTACATAGTGAATTCCAGGTCAGCCTGGGCCAGAGTGAGACCTACCTCAAAAAACAAAACAAAACAAAACAAAAAAAAGTTATAAGGGCTGGGGTGTAGGCCATGTATTTAGCATGCACAAAATGCTGAATTCAATCCCCACTACTACAAAAACAAAAAATAAAACACAAAAGTCTATTCCCTACTCTATTTTTACTGGGTAGTTCTAAATAAGCGAAAATAAAGTCTGGGAGCTAGCTCAGTAATAAAGCACTTGCCATGCATGCTTGAGTACTGGAGGTTATATCCCTTGTCAAAGCTGGAAGCTTCTGGAATCCAGCACTCTAATGGGTGGCCAGAGAATTTCCCAGGAACACGTGGACCAGTACAAACAGTGAACAATGATAACCACAGAGCCTGCTACAAACGAGGCGCTGGGTGAGGGAGATTCAGCAAGAGGCTGCTGGAAAGCTGTCCCTGACCTCCACATGCGTGCTGTGACACACGTACGCCCGTCCTCACACATGAACACACACAAGTGTACACAACACCAAAAAATAGAAACATGTAGTCTTTTTGTTGTTATTTAAAAATTTTTTTGTTTATTTTTATTTATTTATTTGAGAGCGACAGAGAAAGAAAGAGGCAGATAGAGAGAGGGAGACGGAGAGGGAGAGAGAGAATAGGTGCGCCAAGGCCTCCAGCCACTGCAAACGAACTCCAGATGCGTGCGCCCCCTTGTGCATCTGGCTAACGTGGGTTCTGGGGAATTGAGTCTCCAACCGGGGTCCTTAGGCTTCACAGGCAAGCACTTAACTGCTAAGCCATCTCTCCAGCCCTGTTGTTATTTTTGATAGGATCTCATGTAGTTCAGGCCAGCCTGGAACTCCGTGTGGAGCTGAGGATGACCTTGAACCCCTGGTCCTCCTGCCCCGCCTCCCAAATGCTAGAATCACAGGAGTGAGTCACTGTGTCTGGTTGCTTAGATTTCTTAAGGTGCTTGTTCAAAGAGAAACTTAAAATGTGCGGTCAACTTTCAAAGAGACCTACATTTTGTCCCAGTGGAGATGGTCTGTCACACATCTCCATGGCTTCCTGTCAAAATGTGTAATTTTGCAGCTCAAGATGGTTTTCTTTGCTTGCTGGGCATTTCCACGGACAGCGGGTCCTGGATGAAATTTAGCGTCAGACACGTCAGTTACAAACCTACAGAGCTGTTTCATTTTCACCAACAACGGAGAAATGGAGTCCGGGAGAATAGCAAATCTATTTTTACCTGAAAGTGGCAGCATTCAGGATGAGAGTCTTCAGTTTGAAGTCAGCCATTCCCCTACTCTAGACCGTGGCTGGCTTTAATAACTCGTACTGGAACCCGGGCTCCGTGGCCGTGCTCCTGAGTCGTTACTCATTTGGAGGTCTGCTTCTCCCTTGGTTTGCACCTGCACCTGTCCCTTCCGTCTGAGGGCAGAGCCGGGGGGAAGAACCCATCAGCTAGAGTCATTTAAGGCCCTCAGCTTCCTGCAGTCTCCAGTCTGTTGGAATCTCGCTAGCAACAAACAAGTTCTTTGTAAATCTCATCTTTCATCTGAACCATGGGTCTGGATCCTTAAAGGCGGTAATCAGAAGCTAGTGGGTCTGTGATGCTTGAGATTTCAAAGCCTCCCAGTATATCGCCTGGCTTGCAGAGTCTCAGCTCTGCAAGGAGTCGATAGGGCTGTAGTAGTCCGCTGTGTGATTCATCAGAACCACGGATACCAAAAAAGGAAGCGGACCTATGAAAAGGCAAGAGCTGCTTCTCGTGTCAGGAGTGCTGGGTGTGGGAGTGACTCCATCTCTTAGGACACATTACCCAGTGATCCTGTCATAGTTTTAGAGGACCCGGTATTAAGAAGGGCCTTTTGCATCTCCCGGAGAACATGATTAAAGGGAACAAACTGAGAAGAAATGTATGTTAGGATCTGTTTCTTTCATCTACACATGATGTCTGACTGAATGAAAGCCTGACTTTGAAAGCATAAGTTCATAAGAAAAATAATTGCCATAGTTTCTTATCCAGGTGGAACATATTGTGGTGAAGACCACACTGTGGCTCTTGCCCCTTGTCTGCTCTTGGATGTGTTATTTACTTCCCTGCCTTGGTTTCCTTCTCCACACACTGTAGGGTAGTCAGAGCTTCCGGGAGGACACTTTGCCAGCAAGGCCAAAACATAACCTGCAAACAGGCAAAACCATGCATATGGGGGACGGACACTATGAGGAGGACAGGGAGCACGCAGTGGGGCCTGGGCAGCTCTTGTCCTTTGTCGTGGCCATGTTGCTCCTCCGGCTTACTCATATAAGGCCTGAATAGGAAGCGCCTGTTACTCTGAACAGATGTGAAGCAAACATGATTTTTGTTGTTATTTTGAGACAAGGTCTTACTCTGGTAGCTCTCAGTGTGATTCAGGGCCCCCCTTGGCTCCAACCAAAGTAGGTTTGGTAAAGTCAATCTTGGGTCATAACCATGTCACTAGGTGGATCCGAGGGTCCAGCCCTGAGGACCTGGAATTCCGGTCTAAGATATGCAAAGTGTTGAGCTTTGCCTGGGTCCCTGGAGTGTGCTTGCTTGTGCTGGTATGGTTGTTTTCAGCTTTTTTTCTCTCTTTGCTTGGTCCTGCGAAAGGGGGGCAGCTTCTGCCATTGCGGAACTTCCTCTGGGTCTGTAAGCTTTAATGAATCCCTTCTTCCTCCTGTGTCTGGTCTGGAGGTTCATCCCAGCAACTGAGGCTGTCTGCTACAGTGGGTACTTGACCCCTAATGACAGGAGGCTTAATTACCAAGTTGCTTATTCACACGACTTTTGTATTGATTCATCCAAATGTGTCCATGGTCCATGCTGAGTTTATGTGGTACTGTGTGCTCTCTTGGTTGCGTGGAGAACACTTTGTTAGATTGATGCTCTCTATTGGACAGTGGATATTTTTTTTAAATTGTTTATTTTTATTTATTTATTTGAGAGCGACAGACAGACACGGAAGAAAGAGGCAGGTAGGGTGAGAATGGGAGCACCAGGGCCTCCAGCCACTGCAAATGAACTCCAGACACATGCGTCCCCTTGTGCATCTGGCTTATGTGGGTCCTGGGGAATCGAGCCTCCAACCGAGGTCCTTAGGCTTCACAGGCAAGCCCTTAACCGCTAAGCCATCTCTCCAGCCCAACAGTGGATTTCTTTAGTTTGCTTTTTTTGGGGTTGTTGAACATGGTAAAATCATTTCATGATGGCTGGGCAAGATTTTTTTAAAATATTTTTTTGTTTATTTTATTTATTTGAGAGCAACAGACAGAGAGAGAAAGAGGCAGATAGAGAGAGAGAGGGAGAATGGCGTGCCAGGGCCTCCAGCCACTGCAAACGAACTCCAGACACGTGAGCCCCCTTGTGCATCTGGCTAACGTGGGTCCTGGGGAATCGAGCCTCGAACCAGGGTCCTTAGGCTTCACAGGCAAGCGCTTAACCTCTAAGTCATCTCTCCAGCCCTGGGACAAGATTTTGAAATGATTTAGAATGAGTGGTTTTAATCACAAATGTGCAGAGAGATGAATTCTTTCCCTCCAAATTTAATTATAGCCATTTACTGTGCTCTTGCTGAAATTAAAGATGAACCTAAGATTGGTGATTTATATTTTTTTGTTGAATAAGAGGGTGTTGTACAGTTGAACAATAGTAGAGAAAGAAAGGGAAAGAAAGAAGCCTTCAAAATGAGTGAAGTGTAATTATTAGCTTCTATCAGTCATTGCGCCCCTAGGTTACCTGAAAATGATGTGTCAAGCTTGGGGCACAGTGGTGACAAGCTAATTGCCAGGAAATGTGATATGTTTTGAGAAAGGACGAACCATTATTGCATATGTTGTCCTTTTGGGAGTGATATTTGTTTCTTTGGATGTTAGATTTTCTGGTAAAGAAAAGCCTGATGTTTTCTTTCAAGACAGCAGAATATAAGCTCATGTAGAACATTTGTGTTAATGTCATGCTACTGTGTTCTCCACTAGAATCAGACCCAGTGAGATGAGTCAGAAACTGAGTTCCTGTATAGTTGCAAATGCAAAACAGTTTTCTTATGCATATTGCAGTAAATGCTTGATTCAGATGAGGAATGTGTAGAATCATAGTCTTCATAGGATGTGGGTTACCTGACTGAAGAATCTTTGTTAGGTTATAGATAGCAATTGCACTTTTTTTTACTTATAATAAACTTGATGTCTTCTAAGGTGTTTCAGTAGTTAAGATTTAAGAGTGCTTGTTGAGGCCTGGAGAAATGGCTTAGTGGCTAAGGTGCTTGCCTGCAGAGCCTAAGAACCCAGGTTCGATTCCCCAGAACCTATGTAAGCCAGATGCACATGGTGGCGCATGCATCTGCAGTTTGTTTGCAGTGGCTAGAAGCCCTCGTGTACCCATTCTCTCCTTCCTTCTCTCTAATAAATAAATAAAAATTTAAAAAAGAAAAAAATCTGAAAAAAGCCGGGCGTGGTGGCGCACGCCTTTAATCCCAGCACTCAGGAGGCAGAGGTAGGAGGATCGCTGTGAGTTCAGGGCCACCCTGAGACTACATAGTGAAATCCAGGTTAGTCTGAGGTAGAGTGAGACCTTACCTCAAAAAACAAAACAAAAACAAAACAAAACAAAACAAACAAACAAAAAAAGAATGCTTGCTGCTTAAATGTGAAGGCCTGGCAATTGCCCAAGTTCAATCCCCCCCAATAACCCACATAAAAAAGTGGGTGTGGCCACGTACATCTGTAACCTCAGTCCTCAAAGCAGAGACTGGAGAGTCCTCGGGACTTGATGACCGAAAGTGACAGCTCTGGGTTAAGGGAGCCGTAGTATGGTACCTCAACTTCTCCTGTGTCCTTCCCAGCGTGTACCAGCATATGGATATGTGAGTGCACACATGCACAAACGCACATATGCACAAACGCACACACACAAATTAGAATGTGATCTCTATTTGAAGTCATTAAGATTTGAAGTTAATTTTAATATTCTCTTTAAACTTTTTTTTTTTTTTCAAACTAAGGTTTCACTCTTGCCCAGGCAGGCCTGGGATTAGTCTCAGGGTGGCCTCGAACTCACAGCTATGCTCCTACCTCTGCCTCCCAAGTGCTGGGATTAAAGGTGTATGCCACCACGCCCGGCTCTATTTAAACGTTTTTAAAAATATATTTTATTTATTTACTTATTTTGAGAGAGAGAGAAGCAGATAGAGAGAGAGAGGGAGAGAAAGATAGATAGATAGATAGAGAGAGAGAGATTGAGTGTGCCAGGGCCTCCAGACACTGCAAATGAACTTCAGACACATGCAACACCTTGTGCATCTGGCTTATGTGGGTACTAGGGAATTGAACCTGGGTCCTTAGGCTTTGCAGGCAAGCACCTTAACCACTAAGCCATCTCTCCAGCCCATTTTTAATTTTCTATGTACTTAGCATACCTTGGAGTTTTTTTGTTTTTTTTCTTCTTCACATTTTGAGGCATAGTCTCTCATAACTCAGACTGGCATTGAACTCATTATGTAGTTGAGTATGGTCTTGAACTCCTCCTAATTCTTCTCCCTCTCCCTCCAAAGTGTTGGGATTACAGGTGTGAGCTACCGTACCTGGCTATAAATTGGATTCCTGTCTGATGTAGCAGAAATATTCCTAAACTGTACTTTTTACGGCATGATTATATTGGATTAGAGTAACTGGCATATTGCTGATCTCAATAATGCTTCCAGCTTTTGAATTCATTAAAGTAATAAAAGCTTTTCTTTGTCTGTCTCATTATTTTTAATGCAATTTGCTTGCAGAGCAGAGTTAATCCTTTTGTTAGTGAAATTTCCCTTTTGAAAGGAAAAAAAAAATTACTTCTGTGGAACTAATACCTTCCTCTGAAACACCTTAGGGAGAACCATACAAAACTAACCCAGACATCATGAAGCAAGAGGCGTGGCACCACCTGAGGGTGGACGGGGGAAGGCCCCGGTGGCTGAGCTGAGTTTAGCAATGCCACTTCGTTGACCAGTTCAGCCATGTTTGTCCAGCACCAGCCTGAGGTCTGGTGTTTCTCTGCCGCTATCTTGAGAAGACCTCACATGCTCCGGGCTGGGTTAGTTCTCGAGGAGCCCTGCCCTGTCTTGGGCCCAATTCCATGTTTTCAGCAGATGATTGTCCCTTTCCAACATGAAAAGGATCCACCCTCAGAAGTTGGAGGCGGGGAGACTAGAATAGGAATTAGGCTTTTCATTTTAAGTATCACTCTATCACATTTTGTTCAAAATGCCCGGTGCAGTGCACTTGGCTCAATGCTTATCGAATAGCAGGCCTCTGTGACTGTTGTTTTCCTCCATCTTCTTCCTTCCATTCTTCCTCCGCCCGGCGGTCTTTGCCTGTAAAGAGAAGCTTGGAATTCACATGTAATAAAGGCATGTCTTCGTGGACCCTTGCCTGGCTTCTCTCTCCCATCTCACTCTAAATGACAGCCGCTCCCCTGAATGAACCTGCGGCTCGTGACAGGGACCCTGTGAGGTGTGGCCTTTCTCCAGCAGTAAATCATCAGAACCGCTGCTCCCCAAGGCGAGCCTTTCCTCTACCTGGGAAGTGAAGGGAGCCGGAGCCTGTCCCTTCTCCCAGGGTTTGCCCAGCCAGAGTTTGCTGCTTGCATTGAGAAATGCGCCAGGCAGCTCCAGCTTTAACCTGAGCAGCAAACAGGGATTCAGGTGGCAGCAAATTGAGATATTGTGAGCATACTGGGTGCTTCTGCCAGCAGAGCAGAGAAACATGTGGGGTGAGGGGCTAATATTTCTTTTCTTTTTTTTTTTTTTTTTTGAATGTGTGTGTGCATGTTTGTATGTGCGTGGATGTTCGTGTGTGTGTGTGTGTGTTATTGTGGTGGGGGTGCATGTATATATACGTGCATGTGGAGGGCAAAGATCAACATCAGGAGTCCTGCCCAGTTGCTCTCCACCTTATATATATTTTTTAATTTTAATTTTATTTTTGAGAGAGAAAGAGAGAGGGAGAAAGATACTGGGGAGGGGGAGAAAATGGGCATGCCAGGACCTTTCAGCCACTGTGAACGAACTCCAGAGGCATGCACCCCCTTGTGCGTATGTGTGACATTGCACACTTGCGTCACTTTTTTGCATCTGGCTGTATGTGGGACCTGGAGATTTGAACAAGCATTCTTAGGCTTCGCAGGCAAGCTCCTTAACTGACAAGGCATCTCTCCAGCCCTCCACCTTATTTTTTAAAATTTATTTGTTTATTAGAGACAGACAGAGAGAGAGAGAGAGAGAGAGAAAATGGGCATCCCAGGGCTTCTAGCCCCTGCAAACGAACTCCAGATACATGCACCCCCTTGTGCATGTGGCTTACGTGAGACCTGGAGAACTGAACCTGATCCTTAGGCTTTGCAGGCAAGCGCCTTAACCACTAAGCCATCTCTCCAGCCCCACCTTATTTTTTGATGTAGGTTCTCACACTTATGAACTCATCAGTTCAGCTGGACTAGCTTGCCAGCAAGCCCTAGACTTCCTCGTATGTCTCCCCAGTGCTGGGATTACGGTTGCAGGCTGCCCTGCAAGTTTCACGTGTGCCCTGGCGATCCAAAGTCAGGTTCCCAGGATGGCACAGTAATCATTTCACTCACTGATCCATCTCCTGAGCCTTCTGCCGTTTGTTGAGCAGGTTGTCCTCTGCCAGGTGCTCTCATGCTTGGTACTGGTTAACAAAAACTCAGCCCAGGTCTCACTACAGTAGCCACACAGAGTGGTCTTTGGGCCCCTTTGACATTTTGCTTCAGGGATTAGAAGGACAACACTGTTAGCTTTCACGGAAATAGGAGCAGCTTGAAGGGGTCTAGAACCCTCTCTCCCATGGTCACCCATCCTCCTTTCAGATTGCACTGTGGCCCCTGCCTGTGAGTTACATGTCTGTGGCTCTGATGGCTGGTTGTGGGGGGGCCACTGCTCCCCTTCCTCTGGGGGTCTGCTTCATTTCCATTCCCAGAGCAGCAGGCCTCTAGGACAGCATTGTGTTCATCAGTGTGATATGCCTCACCATGCCTGGATCCCACCTGTCCTTCCTGAGAGCCATTGTCATTCATTTCTTCTTCTCTGGGTGCTAAGGGAAGATTTTCCCCCTCGTTAAAAAGATCATCATTTGGGCTGGAGAGATGGCCCAGTGGTTAAGGCACTTGCCTGCAAAGCCAAAGGACCTCGGTTCAATTACCCAGGACCCACGTAAGCCAGATGCACAAGGTGGCGCATGCATCTGGAGTCAGTTTGCAGTGGCTGGAAGCCCTGGCGTGCCCATTCTCTCTCTCTCTCTGTCGCTCTCGCTCTCACTCTCATTCTGTCTCTCAAATAAATAAATAAAAATAAATTAAAAAAATAAAAAAAATCATCATTTGGTGGGGAAAGAGATGTGATGGCAGGGAGGGTCTTTATCTCATACCTTTGACCTTCCTCAGCAGGCGTGGTTACTTGCCGTCTTGATCTCAGGCTAAACACATATTCCTTTTCTTTCTTTTTTTTCTAGCTCAGGCTGACCTGGAATTCACTGTGTAGTCTCAGGGTGGCCCCGAACTCATGGTGATCCTCCTACCTCTGCCTCCCGAGTACTGGGATTAGGGACATGCGCCACCACGCCTGACTTACATATTCCTTCTTTTTGATCTGTCTGTATTGGAACTTGAATCTTTCATACTCGAGTGTCTTGAGCTGATAGATGTCTTTGGAAGTTTTGGTGTTCTTTCTTAAAGTCTTTTCTAGATTATAATGGAGGCAAATGTAAGCAGTTTTACTACTAGGATTCTTCTTGAAAGTTCTGCACATATTAGCTTCCCTGTGCCACCTGAGTGGTGTTCCCTGAACACTGTGTGCAATAGGCTTCCCTCACTCATGACTTCAGTGTCCACAGTTTTAGTTACCTAGGTTCATTTGTGGCCTAACAATACTATGTTGATGATTTCAAAAATAAATTCTTCATACAATTGAAATTACATGCCATTCTGAGTGGCACGATGCCATCTTTCGCAGTCCCACATCTGTCTTGACTGGGACATGGGTCAACCTTGCCTAGCATATCCATCTTTTACATAGTTTCTGCCACATAGTCATTGAGTAACCATATTGTTTATCATATCAACTGCTGTGGTATCACAAGGTGCTGCATTATGTAACCTTTATTTCACACAGCAGTTGTCCCAAAGTAGAAGAGTAGTGATGCTGGCAGGGATATTGCAGTATCTTGCTATAATTGTTCTGCTTTATTACCAATGTTAACTTCTTACTGTACCTGATTTGTAAGCCACTCTTTGTCATAGGTGTGTGCATACAGGAAAAAAAAAGAGGTAGGGAGCCGGGTGTGGTGGCGCATGCCTTTAATCCCAGCACTCAGGAGGCAGAGGTAGGAGGATCGCCATGAGTTCGAGGCCACCCTGAGACTACATAGTGAATTCCAGGTCAGCCTGGGCCAGAGTGAGACCCTACCTCGAAAAACCAAAAATCAGAGAGGTAGGGCTCGTGTATACCTGTTAGTGCAGGCAGACTCGCATGGGGGTCTTGGGACATATGTCCTTTGGATAAGAGATGACTGCTGCCCTGTCTTTGTCAAGGTACGTGTCCTGTTATATTGTGATGACCTTTCTGTCTCCTGTTTCTCCCAGATTTGTTAACTCCCTGAGGCCAGGGAGGTCTGCTTTGTTCATGATTGTGTTCCTAACACCCAACACACTATGAATATTTAGTAAATACATGTTAGCAAACTATGATCGCAATCTCTCTGCTCCTATCTGCCCTAACATGAACTGTCTCCTCTACCACCGTGACCTTCTGTTTTAAATGAGTGCAAAAACATAACCATGGACTGAACTCTCTTACACCAGATGGAGGCTGAGAGACTGGATTTCCTAGAAGGATATAGTTGATTTTGCTGTCTTCCTGTTGTGTACTAAAGATTGCACATGTGAGAGAAAACATGCAACATTTGTCTGAGTCTGGCTCATTTCACTTCCCATGATGATTGGTCCATTTTCCTACACATGGCATGGTCTGTTGTCTTAATGACTAAATAGTACACTGCGCATACAGACCACCAGTTGAGAGGCACGTAGGCTGATTCCGTCACTTGGCTATTGTGAATGGTGCTGCGATAAAAGTGATGTGTAAGTGAAAAAAAAATTAAGCCTGGTTTAAGAGTGATTTCAGCCACAGGGCTGAAAATGAGCTTTGAAATTGGCAGACCTAGAATAAAATTCCTGCCGATATTTTAATCTTTCTAAGTCTCTGTAACTCATCTGGTTTTTTGTTTTGTTTTGTTTTTTTTTTTTTTTGGTTTTTTGAGGTAGGGTCTCACTCTGGCCCAGGCTGACCTGGAATTCACTATGGAGTCTCAGGGTGGCCTCAAACTCACAGCGATCCTCCTACCTCTGCCTCCCAAGTGCTGGGATTAAAGGCGTGCACCACCATGCCCGGCTTCTGTAACTCATCTGTATCAGATTTTGTCTTCTATTGTCACCAATTGGGTAATAGCCACGAACATCTATTGACCTTTTGGCATAAGTGCCAAGAATACACATAGTTTGCATGGCCTGGTTCATCTTCATGATGTCTCACATGGACTCTGTTGTTGTCATTTCTGTTTTTCTAATCACAGAGTCATTAAGAATCTTAAGCTAGGCTGGAGAGATGGCTTAGTGGTTAAGGTACTTGCCTTTGAAGCCTAAGGACCTAGGTTCTATTTCCCCAGAACCCATGTAAGCTAGATGCACAAGGTGGCCTATGCATATGAGTTTGTATGCAGTGACTAGAGGCCCTGGCATGCCCATTTCTCTCTCTCACTCTTTCTCTATTTCTCAAATAAATAAATAAATACATAAGCTTAAAAACAAAAAAGAATCATAAGCTACTTGCTGAAAGATACACGGCCAGAAATCCACTGAGTTAACAATGGATCATCTGGCTCTGCAGCTGGGCTGTGTGCACTGCGTTTCCCTCATCAGGACCATTTGACGGACAGCTCATCAGTAACCGTGCATTGGCAATAAATTCAGATGCAGGGCAGGAACTGCACTGTGAAGCTTGCCTTTGATTCAGTGATGTTCAGGTGCGGATAAAAGCTGTGCTTTTAAGTCTCCAAACACTGGCACAGAATTACTTAATTTGGTCTCAACAACCCATATTAACCAATTTAATGTGTATTAATTGTGAGGAAAAAAAGCTGCATTTATTGAGCAGCTACTCACTGCTAAACACTTTACATACACGACTAATTTTCCTGACAACTTTGCAAATTAGCCGTCAGTATCACTGCTTTCATTTCATAAATGAAAAGCTGAAGCTCAGAATAGTTAATGAACTTGGTCACTGTCATGTCGTAGCTGCAGTAGAAGAGCTGAGAGTGAGATTTATGTCTGACTTCCAGGCTCACACCCTCTCTCCTGTACACAAGGAACACAACAGCACTGTGGCCAGGGAACCCAGGACAATGTGATGCTTCGTAGTGAAACCTCTATGATATCGGGATCCTTTAAAGAAAAGAGAAGCAGTGCTGGGCGTGGTGGCGCACGCCTTTAATTCCAGCACTTGGGAGGCAGGGGAAGGAAGATCGCCGTGAGTTCGAGGCCACTGTGAGACTACATAGTAAATTCCAGGTCAGTCTGAGCTAGAGTGAGACCCTGCCTCTAAAAAAACAAAAAACAGAAAGGAAGAAAGAAAGAAAGAAAGAAAGAAAAAGAAAGGAGAAGAGAGGAGAAGCAGATGCCAGGGCAGCTAGTCCATTTCCTAAAATGCTATGTGTAGGCAATGATGTTATGGATTGAAAATGTAATCATGTTTAAGTGAGTATTTTTTCATATTTCTGTTAACCTTTTTGATGTGTGTACATGTGGTGTATGCACATGTGTGTGCACGTGGATGTGGCCTGTGGGCAGGGTGTGGAGCCAGATGAAGATGTCATGTATCCTCCTCCATTGCTGTGCTGGCTTACTTCAAAGAGATGCCCTCACTTGACCTGGAGCGCTCTCTCTCTCTCTCTCTCTCTTTGAGGCAAGCCCAACAGACTGGCCTTTTCATATGCAAGAGAATGGGAGAGAGAGAGAGAATCAGTTGGCATGCCAGGGCCTCCAGCTACTACAGTTGAACTCCAGATGCCTGTGGCCCCTTTGTGTGCATGTTTGACCTCACGTTCATGTCAGTGTGCATCTGGCTTACATGGGACCGGGACAGTTGAACATGAGCCCTTAGGCCTCACAGGCATGTGCCTTAACTGTTAAGCCTTCTCGCCATCCCCTCTTTGTCTTTTGGTTCGATTGGCTGATGTGGAAACTCCAATGATTCTCCTGCCTCCTGTCTCATTACTGGGGGTGTAGGCATGCATGGCCATGCTTTATGTGTGGGCTCTGAACTCGGGTCCTCATGCTTACACAGCAAGTGCTCTTAGCCACTGAGACATCTTCCCAGCCCCTTGTGTTTCTATTTTAAAAATATACTTGGGCTGGAGAGATGGCTTAGTGGTTAAACGCTTGCCTATGAAGCCTAAGGACCCCGGTTTGAGGCTCGATTCCCCCAGGACTCACGTTAGCCAGATGCACAAAGGGGTGCACGCATCTGGAGTTCGTTTGCAGTGGCTGGAGGCACTGGCACACTCATTCTCTCTCTCTCTATCTGCCTCTTTCTCTCTGTGTTGCTCTCAAATAAATAAATAAAAATAAACAATACAAAGAGGGCATGATGGCACACATCTTTAATCCCGGCACACTGGTGGCAGAGGTAGGAGGATTGCCGTGAGTTCAAGGCCAGCCTGAGACTACATAGTGAATTCCAGGTCACCCTGAGCTAGAGTGAGACCCTACCTCAAAATAAATAAATAAATAAATAAATAAATAAATAAATAAATAAATAAAAATAGACTATATATATATATATATACATACACACACTTTTTTGTTTGTTTGTTTTTTCAAGGTAGGGTCTCACTCTAGCTCAGGCTGACCTGGAATTCACTATGTAGTCTCAAGGTCGCCTTGAACTCACGGCAATCCTCCTACCTCTGCCTCCCGTGTGCTGGGATTAAAGGCGTGCGCCACCACATTCGGCTAAAAATATACTTTTAGGAAGCTTAGCATTCTATAAAAGGAAGGAGCCTGACTAAAAATTACTTTGTGTCTTGTTGTTGTTGTTGCCATGGGTATTGTTTTGTAAATGAGAATGCTTGCACACTTTTTAGGAGTTACCATCTGCTTAGTCTACATGCACACACACGTGCACATGCGTGCTATCTTGAGTCCAGTTCCTGGAATCACCATTGTGTTCTAGAGATGGAGTGCAAACCATTTGCAGGTAGGTTAAGGCAATGAAAATGGCTTTTTGTTACTATTACATTTCTCATCATATTTGTTTGCAAAGGGGTCTCGCTGTTTCACAGGCTGACCTTGAACCCCGAGGTTCAAAGGCGCCTCTCTTTCGCCTCCTTTGGAGCATGGATGTATCAGTTCCGTTGGGCTTCTCATCACGTGCTCAAAGCGTAGCTGCTGCTCCTTCAGATCAGCTCGCCGAGCCGTTCCACAGCCTGACGCGATGCGTTGGAGGTGGTGGCGAGTTGACTGCGGGCACTTTTGTGCTATCCCTGTAGCTGTTTCAAGCTTCTAGAATCAGCCATACTTGTAACTTTGCAGAGAACATTCTCGTGTTCCCGAGTCTTCAGTTAAGCGGGACACAGTGACTATATCCAAATGTTTTGTGTATTTCTGTGAAAGTCAGCAGTTTTCCAGAGGTCTTGTTTATGAAGGTTATTAGTTATGCAAAATGGGCCTTTATGGATAGTTCTGTGAGACGATTCCAATTAAAAAGAAGTGGGTAGATTGCCAGTCAGTGTCAGCTAATTAAATTACGATATGCTCCTGTCATTAACGAGGACTGACTGGAGGGGGGAAAAGGATAAAGGAAGATTCTTGGAATTTGCTGATAGGGAGGGTATATTACTTTGTCCCTTCTCATATAATTGGAAGTGTAAAACAGCAGCTTCCCATTATGTATTTGAAATGGGGAAGTCTGCTATTACTTTGTTCTAGGGTATAATTAATCAATTCCAGCTGCAGTATTTTAGATGTTACAGTGAAATGGAGTTTCATTAAAAACTGTAGTTTAATAATAATGGGTCAATCATGCTGACACTATTAGAAACATAAAAATGAGCTTCAAATACCAAAAACACATCCTTTCTTCAGTGTTGTCCTGAGAAGAAATGGAAATGAGAAGGGGCTGCATTAGGTTTGCAGGGCTGCTTTCGTCTCAGCAGTTTCCCGGGGAAGAGAGGAGAGATTTTAGTCCATGGGCCTGCTCTGAGACGTGCCAAGGACCCGATGGGGCCATCCGCAGCATCTCCGCTCTTCAGTGAGAGCACTGGGTGTGTCTCCGTCACCTACCGTCCGCTCTACGGGGAGGCTGTCCATCAAGGCGAGGGCAGCCTTGCTGGGCTACAGTAAGTAGTTTTGGGGAAGTCAGGGGCTGGAAGGGAGTCTCCAGCTCAACTGTTAAGTCTTTACAGCAGCTTCTGGAAGCAGTTTGTTAACTATGCTGCTGAAAGTGCAAGGCTTTCGGAAAGTTATCTTTTTTGCATGAAATCAGATGTTCAGTACCACGATCCAGCTGCCTTCTGTGGGGTGTGTAGCTGGGCGCTCCTTCACACATGTAGGTAAATGATGTTGACCTAGCAGATGTGAGGCTCCGGAAGCAGTGGGGGTTGCGGGGAGTGCTTTGGGCGGGTCTCAGGATAAACAAAATCTTGAGAATTTAGACATCTAATTTGACATGTATGATGATTCCTATAGGCCTACTTTGTTTGACTTTGTTGTTTTCAAAGTATAGAATACAGAGAACTTGGGATGTCACTGTATACCTCTGTCTACAAGAAAACTGTTAAAACTAAGAAAGGCACCTACCTACCAATTTTCAAACCTTTTGGAAAATTTATTTCATGCAATGATAAATGACTTAAGAGTTGTCCCTATTCTTTTTAAGCAGGTTTCCTGATCCTCTGTCCTGTTGTGTGATTGGAGGATGCATGCAGCATGTATGTATTACATCTTCTATGATGTCATTTCCTTTAAGAGTGTATGGTAGGGTCTGGAGAGTTAAGGCGCTTGCCTGCAAAACCACAGTACCTCGGTTCAATTCCCCAGGACCCATGTGAGCCGGATGCACAATGTGGTGCATGTGTCCGGAGTTTGTTTGCAGTGGCTGAAGGCCCTGGCACACCCATTCTTTCTCTATGACTCTCTCTCTTGCTCAAATAAATAAATTAAATTAAATTTAAAAAACACACAAAAATGAGCGTATTGTAACCCAGGCTAGCTCTTTTCATTTTGCTCATGATCCGTATTAGTGAGTCTGGTAACTTTATGGTGGCCGTTTATTTTTATTTTTATTTTTATTTATTTGAGAGCTACAGACAGAGAGAGAAAGAGGCAGAGAGAGAGAGAGAGAATGGGCGTGCCAGGGCTTCCAGCCACTGCAAACAAACTCCAGATGTGTGTGCCCCCTTGTGCATCTGGCTAACGTGAGTCCTGGGGGAATCAAGCCTCAAACCGGGGTCCTTAGGCTTCATAGGAAAGCGCTTAACTACTAAGCCATCTCTCCAGCCCTTGTTTTGTTATCATGTAATGATTCCAGGATGTCCTTAACACAGTTAACACGGTACAGGTTTGCATAGAACTTCATTTTCTTCTGTTTACCTCCAGCAAATAGCAGAATGCTTAAAGAAGCCTCCAGGGATAGTAGGTTTCTGTTGAGGACTATTTGTCCCAGGGGTACTGACAGAAGATTGAGTGGACTCGGTGTAGAGGATGAGCGGGTTCTGCGGCTGGAAGGAAAGACAGGGAAGTGAATATGTTGTTGCTTAGACTTCAGGCCAGCGGTACCTGCTTACTCACTATTTCTTTTTAATGAGCATTTCTTTTTCTTTCTTTCTTTCTTTTTTTTTTTTTTTTTTTTTTTTTTAGTTTTGCGAAGTAGGGTTTCACTCTGGTCCAGACTGACCTGGAATTCACTGTGTATGCTCAAGGTGGTCCTGAACTCACGGCGATCCAATCCTCCTAGATCTGCCTCCTGAGTGCTGGGATTAAAGGCATATGCCACCACGCCTGGCTTTTTCTGAGCATTTCTTCACCTAAGACTGAAGGAGGAGGGGTACTTTTAAAAAGTGCAAGTGCTGGGGCTGGAGAGATGGCTTAGCAGTTAAGCGCTTGCCTGTGAAGCCTAAGGACCCTGGTTCGAGGCTCGATTCCCCAGGACTCACGTTAGCCAGATGCACAAGGGGGCGCACGCGTCTGGAGTTCGTTTGCAGTGGCTGGAATCCCTGGCGCGCCCATTCTCTCTCTGTGTCTCTATCTGCCTCTTCCTCTCTCTGTCTGTCACTCTCAAATAAATACATTTAAAAAAAAAAAAACAAAAAAAAATTAGAAAAAAAGTACAAGTGCTGCCGGGCATGGTGGCGCACACGTTTAATCCCAGCACTCGGGAGGCGGAGGTAGGAGGATCGCTGTGAGTTCGAGGACAGTCTGAGACTCTGTAGTGAATTCCAGGTCAACCTGGGCTAGAGTGAAACCCTACCTTGAAAAAAAAAAAAAAACCAAAACCAAACAAACCAAAAAAAAGCGCAAGTGTACACCCAAGTATAGCTTCTTTATAGAAAATTTATCCCTGTGCCAAAATAAGACCATTGCTTCAGGCTCCACTAGGCCTCCCTTGTGTGTGCAACTCAGTAACCAGGTGTAATTAAGAGCTGCTGTTGCTTCCTGGTGCAAAACCCATGATGTATACTTACTACATGTAAATTTTGAATATTTTAATTTAAGCAGCATGTGTTTTGAAGACTATCATATGCTAGCATTGGCATACTAGCCATTTATTGTAAATTCTGAGTACATTCGGGGGGGGGTTCTGTTACTGTGTATAGGACTTGCCATAATCTCTAGAAAATAGGCATTTTTTTAAATAGGCCTGGGCTGTTGTTGCTTCTGTCAGCTCCCACAGTGGGAAAGAGAGACCTGAGAATTGTACAGAATAGAAAGTGGTTACAAAAGTACCCCACTGGGTAGCTTCCCTCTGTTGTATGACACATTTCCAGAATGTTTCCACCATCAAGGCTAAGAAGTTAAAAAGTCCTTAGAGTATCAGCACAAACAAGACCAGGCTGCATGATGGGAGAAAGAACTATTTGTCTTTGTCCTGCCATTCAGCTTGTATTTTTATTTTTATGTTTTGGACCAGATCACATGTTCCCCAGCTGGCCTTGAATGGTGGGTCCTCCTGCCTCAGCCCACCGTGTGCTTGGGATTTCAGATGTGCACCCCCCTTTCTGTAGCTGTGGTCTGTCACCTTGCTAAATAATTGATCATCTAAAATTCAGATTCTGATAAGTCTCAGAGTATGTTGAACAAAAGGGAGAACATTGATTTCTGAGTCAGATTTGGTGAGATTCAAGATGTTGCTTCTTTGAGGATTAGGTCCACGTGGTCTTGGGACAGTTAATGTCCTGTAAGCCTCTCTGAGATTTCAATTTCCTGAAAGTCACCAGCTTCAAGAAAAACATGGGAATTGGATGCATCTGAAGCCTTCCCATCTCGACAGCCTCTCACACTTCTGGGCATTTCACAAGTGATATACCATAGTTAACTATTGACTTCTATGATGGTTCTGTGTTGCCAAGGAAGGTTATTGTCCATCCTTACAAACTTGACATCAGGATGTGCTTTGACAGAGCATCTCCTCCAAATGGATTGAATAAAGAGATCTGGTGCTTTAAAGTGTTAAAAAAAGATAGTCTGTGGAGGTCACTCACTGAGGGTTGGGGTAGGCTTAGTGATACGATAGTATTAATTGCAACAGTTGACATTTGTCATGCTTATCTCATTTGCTAGAAAGTTTGCTGTTCTTCGTGGGAGTTATTTTCTTTCATAATAATACAGAACAACTACATTAGTACTGCAACGGGTACTCGGGGTCCAGGAAAGTCCTTGAACCCCAAACTCTAGGTTCATTTCTAATTTTAATCAAATAGTTGAATAAAAAAGACTGAGAAGGATAATCATTAAATGATTACATTTATTGTGGAAAGTACGGAGCCAACGAAAGGCACCCAGTGGCTAGAGATCCCATGTGGAGGGCCTGGGAAAACCATGGAAAGAAAAGAGGGAACAATAAGTTCAAGGAGCTCCTGCCATGTGGGGAGCTGGAGGGGATAAAGAACCCAAGCCAGCCCAGACCCAGCCAAAGGAAAAACTCACACACAGCTGGAAGTTCCCAAGTGGTCAGAGAGCCTGCCCTCCCCTTGTAAAGGCATTTATAAGCTTAGGGTGGTGGGCTGTCTTTTGGCTCAGGTGATTCTGAGGGAGAGCTGATTGGTTAGGGCTAGGGGCTGCCTTAGGAAGAGGCTAGCTCTGACATCAAGTTCTGGGGGCTGAACTTAACCAGTCGCAATGTTTAAATCCTGTGAAAGACCTCCCTCTCAGGAGAGATTCTGGTTGTGGAAAAGCAGGTCTAGGAACTAGGCAAGAGATAAGAAGTCAGATCATCTTTGATTTTTTTTTCTTCTCCTCCTTCTCTTCCCCTTCCTCTTCCTTCCCTTCCACCTTCCCCTTCTCCTCCTCCTCCTTCTTTTTTTCCTGGTTTTTCAAGGTAGGGTCTCACTCTAGTCCAGGCTGACCTGGAATTCACTATGTAGTCTCAGGGTAGCCTCAAACTCACGGTGATCCTCCTACCTCTGCCTCCTGAGTGCTGGGATTAAAGGCATGCGCCGCCACGCTTGGCTCATCTTTGATTTCTAGCAAGTGCAGACTTTCTTGAGCCTTTTTTGCTTTCAGGGGTCCAGTCACCCTAACCATACTCCCTCTCAGTATCGTTAATAATTTTTCAGGTGATGAAACTGAGGCTCCTGCCCAAGATAATAACTGTCCAAGCCATGGATCTGAAATGAAGAGTCAGAGGCTCTAATCCCCACAGCCATCCTCTTTCCTGCTTGATCAAGCATTTTAGCAAGAACTTGTATCTCTTTGGCCACTACTGGCAGATCTTTTTTCATATGTGTGTGTGTTCTTCATTTAGCCTCTTTAAGAGAGATCTTCGCTTTAGGAACAATATCCTTGAGCCCGCCCTGCAGTCTCTACCTCGTTAGAGGTCAGAGAAAGATCTGGCTTTGAGTTCCCCCTATCTGTGTTTCTCCTTAAACTCAACCTTAGTCCTTCCCTAGAATGGAGTTCCTCTTTTCCGGAGGATTAGAATTCCTGAAAGGATTAAACCTGATCTCTTAAGTATAAACTTAGTTCTGAAGCTGGTTAGGTCAGCCCTCACTCAAAATCTAGAAAAGACCCCAGTCTGGGTCTCTGGGTGGACTTTTCTTTTTCAGAAACACCCTTTTGCGTCCTTGGGCAAGAACTCTTGTCTTCCTTCTCTTAAGTTCCATCGATAATCTAATAAAAGCTCTAAACTTTACAAAAGCAAGAGTGATCTTGGCCTTAGTTACTATTCTTATGTAACGAAATAATGATTTCCCATTATGATTTATCTACTGATCAGCCAATGACTAGTGAAAGAGATATTAAGGTTTCAGTCACTAGCAAATATAGAAAATTCTTCCATATCTTTGAAAAGAGGATCTTTAAAAGCCTGGATAGCTGCCCTTTAGTTTGCAACAATATCCTCAATTGACTGTCCCCTGAGAAGGTGCTGGGAAATTCAAATTCTTTTGAATTTTAAACAAAATTAAAATAATTTCAAACCAACTTAAAACATGGAAAGATAAACTTATGTATAACTGCTCTTACAATCCACTATTGTTGGCCACTTTTTTTTTTTTTTTTTTTTTGGAACTACCCGCACATATCAAGAACTTTGAATTTAAATGCAAAGATGAATGATCATAAAATAAGAGTTCGTCAGTTTTGTTTAACGAACATTTCAGAATCCTGGGCCGGGGAGATGACTCAATACTTAAGAGCACTTCTGCTGTGAACCTGGGGGTCTGAGGCAGACAGAGAGCACTGATGTTTGGTCCCCAAGGACCCTATAAACGGCTGGGTGTGGTCATGCTTCTCTGGTGTGTAAAGCCAGTCCTGTAGGATGAGCCACTGACCAGAGACTCTCTGGGGCTTGTGGAAAACTGGCAAGCTCTGGCGTCAGTAAGAGACTTGGGCTCAGGAGGAATGGACAGAAGTGCGATGGACTACGACACCCAATGCTCCCTGTGGCCACTGCAGGCGCACTCATGGGGCACGGCGTGTGTCCATACACGTGATCACACCACTCGTGTACCCACTGCACACATGGCACACCACACATGACACATTGAAAAAGAATACAGAGACCATTTCAGAATCGGCTTATGCCCTACAGTTTGAATGTTCTGCTCTGAGTGGACAGGGGAGGTTACCGGAGGAGAAGAGTCCTCTCCTGAACTGTCGGGAGCTGGCACCGACATATGAAAGTGCGTGTTGAATCCTCTATGACGTATTGGAAGGGTCATTAAATATTAGACCAATAGTCTTGTGATGCCCAGTTCTCGGCACCCCCTGTGACCACCAAGGAGAACCAAACACGTATGCAAAGGCAAGGAGCTTTATTTCGTTATTTTTTGTTGTTGTTGTTGTTGTTTTTGAGGCAGGGTCGAACTCACAGCAATCCTCCTACCTCTGCCTCCCAAGTGCTGGGATTAAAGGCATGCGCCACCATGCCTGGCTAAGGAGCTTTATTTCAGGCTTAAGCTTGGACTCTCAACTTCACCAACTTCACCAAGGCAGTGGATCTGTACAAGAGCCCCGAGTAGTGTGGGAGGGCAGGGTTTTTATAGGGATTTGAACAAAGAAGGAGGGGGCGGTTACATGATTGGTTGGTTTAAACAGTAACTGTACTTGTATTCTTTTGATTGGCTGGGGCAGAGAGGCAGAAGGGACAAGTCCTGGGCATGCCTGGACACGTCTAGGGGCTGACGCAGGTCCTCTGCCTAAGCGGGAATTTGAAACTTAGGCCTAGCCGGAGCGGCACCTTACTGAAGCCTGTCATGGCGCCAGTCTGGTTTCCGGGTCTTTCAGTCTCATTTAGGTGGTTTTTTTTTTTTTTTTTGCTTTTTCAAGGTAGGGTCTCACTCTAGCCCAGGCTGACCTGGAATTCACTATGGAGTCTCAGGGTGGCCTCGAACTCACGGCAATTCTCCTACCTCTGCCTCCCGAGTGCTGGGATTAAAGGCGTGCGCCACCACACCCGGCTCATTTACGTGTGTTTTAGGAACAACAGTAGGTAAGCTGAATTCTGTTTTTTTCATCCATGATCTTCAGCCATTCTTCATATGTAGTACAATACTCATTTTAGCTGCTTACCTTCATTAGCTACATTTTTAAAGCATTTTTTTTTTTTGATCCCCTGGGAAAGACTTTTTTGTAAATATAAGGTTAAAGGGTTAATTTTAGATCTTGGGACTATAAGAAATGATGTCCTCTCCGGAAGCCTGATCAGATATTAATGCAGCACACCGCCAGGCCTCCGGAGCCTGGCGAGAGCCGTGCCCTCGCTCCTTATTGATTAGAGCCTGTGCTTTCTGCTGCTGAATTATTTATGGAGGATCCCTTCGGGGAACTCGGGCATCGTGAAGGAAGGAGATGAAATCCCGCAGTCTGAATGGCTCAGGCATTGTGGCTGCAGTGACCGACCCTCAAGGCTGTGTCCCGTGGGTCCCTGTTGTTGAAGCTACCCTGCAGACCTATAGAAGAGATACAAAAGGGATTAGATTTGTAACCAGCAAAATTGAGGTACCTGAGCATTTCATGAAATATTTTACACATAACTTGGCCAGAGAGTGGTTCAAAGAAATAGTAGTCCAAAGTAAGTATTCCAGGAGGCATTTAAACTTAACGTAAATTGTTTTGATGAATTAGTAGGAAAAGATGAACTGACCAAGACACATTTTTTCTTTCTTTTTTTAATCCAAGGACCTAAATATCATGAGAACAACTGTGTTGCCAATAATATCTTTCATAAATGGTGTATGAATATGAGTGTGGGGTGTGTGAATATGGGTGTGGGGTGTTGTTCTGAGAGTGACACACTTGGGGGACAAAAGTGGAAGGGACAGATGATTGTGTATAACATCTGTGATTTTTATAGATTGAGTCTCTTGGGCAGCTCCATTGTATGAGGAAGCTTAATAAGGACTCCTGTTTTATTTAGTTAAGTTTCATTGTCTGGAGAAATATCTTTTTTTTTTTTTAAATGAAGTTATGCAGTTCCCAGAATAAATTAGAAAAGAACATGTTTGTGGGTGTTTGGTGGGAGAGGGGCATATAAATCCTAATAGGATTTCTTCTGAAACTCAGTGTCACAGTAATATGAAAGGAATTTGAAGGTGTTTTTTGTTATTGATTTCAACATGTGCTATCACATATTAAGGAGCCATCTTGAAACAGCAGTAGAAATATACATACATATATATATATATACACATATAATGTATATAAATTTAGTGGAAGTGCTTTCCTAGTTCACCCACTGCTTCCATTTATAAACTTGCAGAGAAATACCTGTGCATTTCTAAACAAAACTCTTGTCACTCTGGCTTGTAGGAAAAAATCAATTATGATCTCAGGCTGTGAAGTGGGTGATTAGTTTTGCACACCATCTACTTACGCCTTCTTTTGATCTGGCTGATATTTGTCATTGTGGTATCTAAAGGGGAGAGAAACAAAAACTTTTGCAGTTGGGAAGCTAATTGATACTTTTAAAAAATTTAAGGAGAAGCCGGGCGTGGTGGCGCACGCCTTTAATCCCAGCACTCGGGAGGCAGAGGTAGGAGGACTGCCGTGAGTTCGAGGCCACCTTGAGACTCCATAGTGAATTCCAGGTCAGCCTGATATAGAGTGAGACCCTACCTCGAAAAACCAAAAAAAGAAAAACAAAACTTAAGGATCCTCGAACATTGCTACCCGTGAGGGAGAGTGCACATGTCCCATCAAGTAGGCTGCGAAAGAAAACTGTCTTGGATATACCTGCCTGGCACTGCTTCTTTGGCAGATAATCATTCATCTTCTGCCGAGGATTTGCTGCATGCAGATATTCGCTTTGGGGGAGATCTATTGTAAAGGAAAAATTCTTATTAAGATCGAAGCATGTTAATCCCTTGGACGATTTGGAGGGGAAATGGGAAGTGACTGCTAATGATAAGTTCAAGGTTTCTTTGTGGAGGAAATATGTGTTTTGGAATTAGATAATAGAGATAGTTATATAGGGTCATGGATATACAAAAACCCACTCAATGGGACACCTTAACACACAAATTATATCTCAATTTTTAATAAGTTCATTAACTTACAATGATGCACATGTCACATGTTGGTCTTCTTTAGGCAAAAGCTTAGCCGTTGTTAGGCTTCTATTTATTTTTCTTCCTGACAGATCTTCCTCAATCACTTATTTCATAGCAATGAACATATATATATATATATTTCAAGGTAGGGTCTCATTCTAGCTCAGGCTGACCTGGAATTCACTATGTAGTCTAAAGGTGGCCTCTAACTCAAACTCACAGTGATCCTCCTATCACTGCCTCCCGAGTGCTGGGATTAAAGGCGTGTGTCACCACGCCCAGCGTAATGAACATTTTTAGTAAACTTTCCTCTGCTTTTAGGTGATCTATGCATATAGTTTATAGAATGTACAGTGCACCACTCTAAAAAGAATATGAGTTATTTTTGTTTATTTCCTTTTTGAGACAGACTCTTACGTCGTCCATGGTGGCCTCAAATTTGTGATCGTCTGGCCTCTGTCACTTGACTGCTGGGTTTACAGGTCTATACCACCACAGCCTGTTGATGTCTTCTCATCTGGCTTTTCTTGATGGATTCAGACTCACTGATTAACATTTAAGACTATCTACACCTTAGTTCCAGCCTACCATTCATCCACTTCTTCCGTTTATTGGCTCATCTATTCACTGGTTTACATATGTGTTCATGGGTTCCTTGGCTGGCTCATTCATTCATTTCCCTCTTCATTTAACAAACTGTATTCTTTATATGAAAGTTGTTGATTGGTTGGTTATTTTTGTTATATGCAGTCTGCAGCTGCCATGTTGTTCATCCTCCTAGCATTCTCCCAGTCTTCTTCATTCAGGCTCTGCTTGCATCTTACCTCTTCTTTGTAACCTCTTTCTACTCTTATAAAGACAACATTTTTAAGCCGGGCGTGGTGGTGCACGCCTTTAATCCCAGCACTCGGGAGGCAGAGGTGGGAGGATCGCTGTGAGTTTGAGGCCACCCTGAGACTACATAGTGAATTCCAGGTCAGCCTGGATGAGAGTGAGACCCTACCTTGAAAAACCAAAAAATAAAAATATATAAAAAATAAAAACAGCATTTTCTCTCTATACTTGCCCGGTGCAGAGTAAAGCAAGATTCTATCCAAGAGCAGGGGTGGAGGGCAAGAGGAGGTTCTTTCTTCCCACCTGTCTCTGGGCCCTTCCATCGTGTCTGCAAAGCTTTCAGCTATTAACTCTGACTTTGACGGACATGTACTTTTGGAATTGTTCGTGGAGAGCACACTGAAACACGCAGTACTTCTCATCTACTTTTTATGTGACTATAGCATCATGAGTGCAAATGAAAATATTTGTCAATTTGGGCTTGAACTTCAATTCTGTGTAATAGCTGTATGCAGCAGCTCACTCAAGTCTGGGCATGGCATTGAGACGGTGGGTTGAGAGTATGTGCCATTCCTGACCTATCTGAGAAGATGTCGAGGCACCAGTGACAGAGAGCCAGTACTGGGACATGCTACTGTCAGAGCGCACTGCCAGATTTGAGAACCCTGCTCTCTTCTCATCCAGTTTTCTTTCTGGTTAACATAAGTGAACAAAGAATGGTATCGGGAGACTTTACACTACTGCACATCGTGTCATCTGAGGGACTTTTAAAAATAGAACTGACTGGTAAAGGGCCAGATTTGAGTTAGAATTAGGTGGGTCCTGGTGGACCCTTCTACTAACTGATTTTAAATTTATTTATTTATTTATTTACAAGAGAGAGCATGCTTAAGTTATACAAATTAGGACCACTTCCCAAAGCTCATATGATTGGATTTAATTAGGTAATATATTAATTAATCAATCAAAATACTTTGCATTTCCTTGTGTCATCAGGCACTATGTCAGATGCCAGAGACATAAGGACAACTGAGACTAAGATCTCATAGCAGTTCATGGAGAGTGGTGGAGACAGACACGTTTTTTTTTTGTTGTTTGTTTGTTTTTGATTTTTCGAGGTAGGGTCTCACTCTAGCCCAGGCTGACCTGGAATTCACTATGGAGCCTCAGGGTGGCCTCAAACTCATGGCGATCCTCCTACCTCTGCCTCCTGAGTGCTGGGATTAAAGGCGTGCGCCACCATGCCTGGCTGACAGACACGTTTTAAATAGAAGGTTTTCAGGTAGATAACTGAGCCTTTGTAATTACTTTGTCAGTGTATTATAACGGAAAATAGACCTTGAATTTTTGTGGGCATATTTTAAATAACAGTAGTTTTATTGAACTTAAAAGTCAATTTGGCTCTAAGTCAAAGAAGCTCTTTGGCATTACACAGCAGCCTCTCCAGCACGTGCTACATTTTCTTTGCAGTTAGTTTGACTGTGAATATTTTCTAAGGGGTATAAGTTTTAGAATGGTATAATATACAAACTACTACTCTTTGTTTCATAAACTGTGGTGCCCCTGTGTTTGGGGCATATATATTTCTGATTGTGATGTGTTCATGTTGGATCATTCCCTTGATGAGTAAGAAGTGGCCTTCTTTGTCCTTTTTGATTACTTTCGGTTTGAAGTCTATTTTATGAGATATTAATATAGCAATACCCACTTGGTTTTTATTTCCATTTGCTTGGAATATCATTTTCCAACCTTGTACCCTGAGGTGTCTATCTTTAGTGGTGAGGTGGGTTTCTTGAAGACAGAAGATAGAAGGGTCCAGTTTTTTGATCCATCCTGATAGCCCAGTGTCTTTTGATGGGTGAGTTAAGACCATTAATATTTAAGGTTACTACTGTGAGGTTTGAATTAATCCTTGTCACAATGAGTTGTTTTGTGGGGTTGGGTGCTTACTTGTGTTATGTACTGTTTTGAGCCTGGTTTATTTTGGTTATTGACAAACTACTACTCTTTACAAATATCGATTGTTTAGTTCTTACATGGTGTGGTAGTTTGAATAGATGGCCCCCAATATATTCAGTGTTTTATTACTTGGTAGTTTGCATCTACCTGGCTGGAGGTGGTGTCACTGGGCAGATCTTAAGGTGTGGTGGTGAGTTTGAGATTTCAATCTAAAGATATGCAAAATGTGCTAGCTCAGGTTCCTGAAGTATGCTGTGCTGTGTGGCTTTTGGCTTTAGGCTTGTGTTTCTCTCTCTCTGCTTGGTCCTGGGAAAGCAGGCCAGCTTCTTCTGCCATTATAGAACTCCCCCTGGATCTGTAAGCTTCAATAAATCCCTTCCTTCGTAACTGTGCCTGGTCTAGAAGTTCATCTCAGCGAACCTGAAGCTGTCTGCTACACGTGGAAATTAAAATGACTCATTAAAAGGGAATATGAGGGGAATCGAACCTGGGTCCTTTGGCTTTGCAGACAAATGCCTTAACTGCTAAGCCATCCCTCCAACCTAGGAATTTAAATTATATAAGGTGTAGAAATCAATGGTAAGATACTTGGTTACGGAGCCCTCAAAAATCGGGGGGGGGGGCTGGAGAGATGGCTTAGCGATTAAGTGCTTGCCTGTGAAGCCCAAGAACCACAGTTCGAGGCTTGATTCCCCAGGACCCACGTAAGCCAGATGCACAAGGGGGCACGTGTATCTAGAGTTCATTTGCAGTGGCTGGAGGCCCTGGTGAGCCCATTCTCTCTCTCTCTCTGTCGCTGTCAAATAAATAAAAATAAACAAAATATTAAAAAAAATCAGAGGGTTTTATGTATCTTGCTCAAAGATGCTACTTATATTTAAATAATGTGTTGCTCCTTTCAGAATAATCCATTAGCTCCTTAAATGTCTTTCAGTTGGCAAATACTTTTGAGAAATTGTTAAAAACTAAGCATATCTTTATGCACTTGCAACTTTTTCTTTTTGTTGTTGTTTTTCGAGGTAGGGTCTCACTCTAGCCCAGGCTGACCTGGAATTCACTATGGAGTCTCAGGGTGGCCTCGAACTCATAGCAATCCTCCTACCTCTGCCTCCTGAGTGCTGGGATTAAAAGCGTGCACCACCACGCCCGGCTGCACTTGCAACTTTTGCATATTATTTCAAAGCAGTCATAGATCCTGATGTTTGTCATTGGTCCTGCTAGGGACAAACATATAGTGTTAACTTGTCTTATGAAAATTGTAGGTATAGGGGCTAGAGAGATGGCTTAGCAGTTAAGTGCTTGCCTATGAAGCCTAAGGACCCCGGTTTGAGGCTCAATTCCCAAGGACCCACGTTAGCCAGATGCACAAGGGGGCGCACGCGTCTGGAGTTCGTTTGCAGTGGCTGGAGGCCCTGGCGCGCCCATTCTCTCTCTCTCTCCCATCCTCCTCTCTGTCTGTCACTCTCAAATAAATAAATAAAAATAAACAGAAATAATTGTAGGTATAGGGGATGGAAAGAATGTGACAGCCAGAGGATGGGGATGAGTGCTGTGGATATGGTGTTGGCTTCATGACCTCATAGAGACTGTCGTTACCTGTCAAGACCTGCACACTGTTGCGCCCATCAACATTCTGTCATGGATGTTGAAGAAGGGCATGAGGCCCGCATCCCTCCCTCAGTTAATGCTGTTAATGGCTGTTGGTGGAGTGAGAAATGCGCCCCCCACCACCACCAAGGTAGGGTCTTGCTCCAGCCCTGGCTGACCTGGAATTCACTATGTAGTCTCTGGGTGGCCTTGAACTCACGGCAGTCCTCCTACCTCTGTCTCCCAAGTGCTGGGATTAAAAGGCATGTGCCACCACGCCTGGCAAGGGAAACATTTTTTTTCAGTGGTATAGCCACTGGTAAATTGTATATTTTTTGGTAAACAATCCTGCCCCCCGCCCCCCCCCCCTCCCGTCCATGCTATTGTGAGCAACCCTAATTAAATTCATTGGATCTCTCACACACCCACTGAGAGAAGAAAAAAGAAGACATCAAGCCGGGCGTGGTGGCACATGCCTTTAATCCTAGCACTTAGGAGGCAGAGGTAGGAGGATCACCATGAGTTTGAGGACACCCTGAGAATCCAGGTCAGCCTGGGCTAGAGTGAGACCCTATCTCAGAAGAAAAAAAAAAAAGGAGACATCAAAGTAGAAGAGGGGAAGTTGGGAAGCAGAAGGGGTTCAGTGGGAGAGGGTGGCATGGGGACAATAGAAAGCAATGAGAGGGAATTTTTTTTTTTCTCAATTTTTATTAACATTTACCATGATTATAAAAAATATCCCATGGTAATATCCTCCGTCCCCCCCACTTTGCCCTTTGAAATTCCATTCTCCATCATATCCCCTCCCCATCTCAATCAGTCTCTTTTTTATTTTGATGTCATGGTCTTTGCCTCCTCTTACGATGGTCTTGTGTAGGTAGTGTCAGGCACTGTGAGGTCATGGATATCTAGGCCATTTTATGTCTGGAGGGAGCATGTTGTAAGGAGTCCTGCCCTTCCTTTGGCTCTTACATTCTTTCTGCCACCTCTTCCGCATTAGACCCTGATCCTTGGAAGGTGTGATCAAGATGTTACTCAGTACTCCAGTCCTATGATACCTTCTGAGTCATCCCAAGGTCACTGCCACCTGAAAGAAAAGATTCTCTACCCATAGTGAGAGTAGCGTTAATATAAGGGTATAAATATTAAGAGAAGTGCTGACTGGGCAGTTTGAGAGAGGGACTTTTGATAAAAATACACTATATCCATGTATAAAATTGTTAAATAAAATTAAAGCTGCAGATATATAATTTAACTTTTGTCAATAAAAGTTGAGATATCTAGATTATGTATAACTTGCAGAAATGAGCTGGTTCATTACAGTTTTATATAATGAGTCCCTTGTTGAATTACACCTCCGTGGAGGGAGGGCTGGGTTAGGCTTCTGGAGTACTGTTTCTGAAAGAGGGTATTCCCAAAGAGAGGCTGTCCTCTCTGAAACATCAATCACACGCCACTTCTAGAAGGGAAGGTGAGAAATACAAACATGTCTCTTAAAGTAATATAGCAAGTGACAAGGTGAGCTGACATGCTTATGAAGGTAGGTAGGGGATGCGCTTTGTAGGGAAGATTAAAATGTCATTTTATCTGAAGGTTCACCCGTCATTCTCCAGTACTGTCCTTGCCTGTGCATGGAAATGGGCTCTTCTGGCCTGAATATAAAGCATTTTTAATTAGTTGATAAAGTTTTATTTTAAGTACTTCTAACCAATGGATAGCAGTGGTTTAATTATAGGTTTAAAATGAAAACTTAAGTTAAAGTCTGATTTTAAGGATAATAGCCACAATAGTGCCAGCTGCTAGTTTAACTGTGGCTATTATTAAAATAGTGACATGTTTTTAAGCATTATTTTGATATCAGTGACTTTATTCCTCCTTCCAATCTCTCCTCCCTCCCTCTCTTTAAAAATAAACTCATGAGGGCTAGAGAGATGGCTTAGCAGTTAAGCGCTTGCCTGTGAAGCCTTAAGGACCCTGGTTTGAGGCTTGAATCCCCAGGACCCACAAAAGCCAGATGCACATGGTCACAAGGTGGCGCATGTGTCTGGAGTTAGTTTGCGGTGGCTGGAGGCTCTAATGTGCCCATTCTCTCTCTGTCTCTCTCTCTCTGCTTCTTTCTCTCTCTACCGCTCTCAACATTATTTAGTTATTTAGTTATTTGTTAATTTTATTTATTTATAAACTCACAAGTGATAGTTTCCATTTCTTTGAGAAGATGCTTCTCTGGGTGCTACTCACAAAAGCCACCCCCTGCCTCCGTCAGCTGGCCCTGGTGATGTGAATCAGAAATCTCTATGACCATTGTTGATCACTGCGTGTTTCTCGTTTGCTTTTTGTCAGTCTGGCCAGATGTTTGGATTGCGGAGTGTGTATGCCAAAAGCACTAGGGCCATGTAGCATTGAATTTCTTCATTGTTTTTCTGTTCACATTTTCCTTTCTTCCTCTTGATATTATTTATTTATTTAGAGAGGTGGGGAGGGAGAGAGAAGAGGCGCACCAGGGCATGTAGTCACTGCAAATGAACTCCAGATGCATGTGTCACTGTGCTTCTGCCTTTAAGTGGGTACTGGGGAGTCGAACTCAGGTCATTAGGCTTTGCAGGCAAGCACTTTAACTGCTGAGCCATCTCTCCAGCCCCGTTCTCATTTTCATCAATTTCTGTTGCTGTTTTTTATGGTTTCCTTCCTTCTGCTTGCTTTAGGGTTATTTTGTTCTTTTCCTTGGTTTTTGAGGTGAGATCTTAGATTGTTGATTTGGATGGAGTCCTTTCTCTTTATATTGTAAACATTTAGGTCTTTGAATTTCTCCCTCAGCACTACCTGTGCTGTGTTTTGATATATTTTCATTTCCATTTACTTTGAAGTTTTTTTTTTTTTTTTTTTTTTTTTTTTTGTCTTTTAAGTTAGGGTCTCACTCTAGCCCAGGCTGACCTGGAATTCACTGTGTAGTCTCAGGATGGCCTTGAACTCACGGTGATCCTCCTGCCTCTGCCTCCCAAGTGCTGGGATTAAAGGGGTGTGCCACCACACCTGGCTACTTTTTTTTTTGTTGTTGTTGTTGTTGTTGTTGTTTGTTTGCTTGTTTTTTATATTCCCTGAGACTTCCTTTGTGACACACGGGTTATTCAGAAGGCCGATGATGCATTTCTAGGAGTTTAGAGAGCCTTCTGTCAGCTTTCTATTCTGAGTTTCTAGCTTGACTTCCCTGTGGTCGGAGAAGACACTTGATCTGAGTTCGGACCTTTCAGGCTTTGCTGTGTGGTACAGACATCAGCCGGTCTTGTCTGTAACCAAGGCCACCTGAACACGACATGTTTTCTGCCATTAACAGACGAATTGTTCTGTAACTGTTGATGAGGTCCTGTTGCTTAGTGGAGACCAATAAGAATTGTGAATTTGGGATTTCCTGCTTGGAACCCCTCCCAGCTTGGGAGCTTTTCTGCTTTACTTTATTTTCCTAAGACACATCTTTCATGATTTAAAAAAACATTGTGAATTTACCTCTTTTTGAGTTCTAGCTTCGTCTGCTTCACATATTTTATAGAGTTGGGTTTGGTACTTGCCTTCTTTGTAAATTGCTCCTTTTTTCATATGGTGTCACTCTGTTTCTCGTAATTTGTCTATTTCATCTGATTATCATAGCCTCTCCTGCTTTCTTTTGAATAATATTTATATACGTATATATACACGTATATCATGATCTAGCACTCATTTCTCCCTTCGTTTGACAAATATTTTTGTATTTGAAGTAAGTTACTTTAAACAGTTTATAGTGGGGCCAGGTTTTTAAATCCACTTTGCCCATCTCACATTAAAACATTTTTTGATTTCTGCCTCAACATTCTTGTCAGAGGTCAGCATTTGATCCATCTCAGGTTGAATTGCTTTGGTTGTCCTTGTTGAAGCTGTCGTTCTTTGGTTTTTGTCACTAGGGGTTCTCAGCTGTATCCTGGACAGGGGTTTGTGAGATGCGGGGCCTTAGCTAAATGCACTGTCTTAGCGGGCTCCCTCTGACACTGGGCCAGCAGGGAAAAGGGGGAGCCATGACATGTGGGTGCATGGCCAGGCTGCTCACTTGGCTTCTGTTCTGGTTGGGGGGGAGGGGTCACTCAACCAAGGCCAAGTGGGTGTAAGAATTCAGGCTCCCCTTTAGCTCTGCTGATGTGCCCCAGGCCAGGAGATAAGAAGTTCTAGTAATGACTCCCCACGGCCTCCAGGGAAACCATGTGGGACTTTCTGGTAGAGCTACTGGTAGTCGGTGGTGGTCTCGCCTCTCCTGTAGGCTGTCTCTGAGCAGGAGGGGGGAGCCCCCGTCTTGTTGCAGGGAGTCTGGCTTCCCCACGTGGCCCTCACAGTTCCCTGGGAGGAGGAAGGGGTTCTCACCTGGCCTCACCTCCCTGCTTGAGCTTTCCTTACGCAGCTCCTTACAGGAGGCCTGGCAAGGGCGTGTGTCCAGACCCCTCTTCAGCCTCTGCCAGCCTGTAGGCTTTTTCACTGTGGAACTTGGTTGGAGCAGGGCAGTTACTATCTAGAAGCTTTCTGTCTTTCTAGGTTGCTTCTTGTCTGGTGCTTTGGTTAGAGTGAGCAGGGCTGTTGGGTTTTCTTTTCTCTTCTCTTCTCTTCTCTTCTCTTCTCTTCTCTTCTCTTCTCTTCTTCTCTTCTCTTCTCTTCTCTTCTCTTCTCTTCTCTTCTCTGCTGGTGGTCGGGGGAATGGGCATGCCGGGGCCTCCAGCCACTGCAGACAAACTCCAGACGCATGTGCCACCTTGTGCATCTGGCTTATGTGCGTCCTGGGGAATTGAACCTGGGTCCTTTGGCTTTACAAACCTTAATCACTAAGCCGTCTTTTCAGCCCCGAGTTGTTTGTCTTTACGAGTTGTCAGTAATATACTTTTTATTAATGTAGCTTTGTCATAAGTTTAAAAATTTTTTTGTTTTATATATTTTTTGAGAGAGAAAGAGAGAGAGAATTGGCACACCAGGCCTCAGTTACAGCAATGGAACTGCAGAAGCTTGCGCCACCTAGTGGTCATGTGTAACCTTGCGCTTGCTTCACCTTTGTGTGTCTGGCAAAGGTGGGATCTGGAAAGTCAAACATGGGTCCTTAGGCTTTGCAGGTGAGCGCCTTAACCGCTAAGCCACCTCTCCAGCCCTTAAAATTTTTTAAAAATTTTATTGTAATGTTTTTAAAAATTATTTAATTAATTTATTTGAGAGAGAGAGAGAGAACATGGCCATGCCAGGGCCTCTACCCACTGCAAACAAACTCCAAATGTATATGCCACCTTATGCATCTGGCTTTATGTGGGTAGTGAGGAATTGAACCTGGTCCTTTGGCTTTGCAGGCAAGCACCTTAACCACTAAGTCATCTCTATAACCCTGTCATAACTTTTGAGTCAGGAAGTGTGGTATCTTTAACTTTCTCTGTTTTCAAGATTGTTTTGGCTGCTTTTGTCTTTAGCTACAAGCTCTAAGTCTTTAGCTGGGATTTTAGGATGGATTTTTTTTTTTTTTTTAATGTCACAAAATGCTACCGTGATTTTGCTAGTGATTTGATTGAACATGTACATTGCTTTGGGTTGTTAACATCTTAACAATTATTATAAGTTTTGTAATCCATGTTCATAGGTTATCATTCTGTGGATCAATGATTGTTTTTAAAAAAATTTAATTAAGAACTTGGAATTTAAACTGCTGAGTGTGATCTTGTGTGTTGAAGCTCATCTTCTAATCCGAGGACTTTGTTAAAAGTCTTTTAAATTTATAAATCCTACATTCACTGCTCTGTCAATTTTATATCATCTCTAAATAGCCTGGTAAATCATCCAAGTTACTGGTTGACATATATAATTGAAGGACTGAGGAACCAGAGGGACGCCATGACAGGCTTCAGAGTCACCAGTAGGCCTAAGTTTCTGTTTCCTGGCAAGGTTTAAATAAGAATTTAACAGTTACTGAAAAAAGATCACAAACTGCTTATGCCATACATTTCTATAGTCATAAGACAAGTTGCTTAAGTTCCTCAAACACACATAGCCAATCACAATAAAGGTTATCTAATCTGCTTGAAATTCCCCTAGGCCCCTGCCCCCCAGCTCTGCCCCCCAGCATCCTAAGCCTATCAGAAATACATAAGTGCAGTTACTACTTAAATCTACCAATCATGTCACCATTCCCCTACTTCTTTGTTCAAATCCCTATAAAAACCTGCCTCCATGCTGCTCAGGGCTCTTGTATGGATCCATTGCGTTGGTGAAGTCAAGAGTCCAAGCTTAAGCCCGAAATAAAGCTCCTTGCCTTTTTGCATACGTGTTTGGTTCTCCTTGGTGGTCACTGGGGGCGCCGGGAACTGGGCATAACAATAATGGGATTTTCTCAATTCTAGGAAATCGTAGAAATCCATTGAAAGTAGTGATAAAATTGAATTAGAACCTTTATCTGTCAATATATACTCTTTTACTCACACAGCTGATATCACTCTTTTATGGTACTTTAAAAACTTTTTAAATTTATTTGGGAGATATAGAGAAAGGGTGGGGGGAGAGAGAATGGGCACACTAAGGCCTTTAGCCACTGCAAATGAGCTTTCATGGGTCCTGGGGAAATTGAACCTGGGTCATTTGCCTTTGTAGTCAAGCACCTTAATCACTAAGCCATTTCTCCAGCCCTCTTTTATGGCTGTTTAAAGTACATCATGATGGTTGAATACCATAGCCTTCTTCTGGCTTAGCTTTATGTACCTGTATAAAAAGGGGAATTATCTTAGTTTTATATAAAGTATTTTTTTTTTCAAGGTAGGGTCTCACTCTAGCTCAGGCTGACCTGGAATTCACTATGTAGTGTCAGGGTGGCCTTGAACTCTCGGTGATCTCCTACCTCTGCCTCCCAAGTGCTGGGATGAAAGGTGTGTGCACCACACCTGGTTTATATAAAATATTTTAATGAAATAGTTTTGTCTACAGTTGCCAGTTGTCTTCTTGTATGTACACGGTAGCTTAAGAACCAGTTTGCAAGTTTATGTGGAGGTTATGTCAAACTTAATCCTTTTCCTTACAAAATTTATGAGATTACAGTTCAAACTCACCTTCTATAAGAAATACTTTATATAGTTAAGAAGGAACCATTTTGGTATAAAACAATCAATAAGAGCTATAGCTGAAGTTTTCTTTCTGTCTTTCTCTGTGCCTAACCCAGCTGATTGTTGATTGACCGAAAAGTCATTGAAGTATAAATTCTTTCCTTGTTGTCTTCATGGCAGAGCAGGCATGGTCAGCCTTAGGCTGATATAGGAAACACAGCCCTGTTTTGACCGGAAGCTTCTCCTTTTCTCTTTTTCCTGATTGAGCAATTGGAAGTTCACATGTGCAGAGTTCACACCTGCGCTTTGCTGAGGCAGTGGAGTGGTTTGCCCAAAGTCCCAGCATGATCTCCATGCTGACTTGTGAGACAAAGTTTGTTAAAGGTTACTGACAGAAGAAAGTTGGCTGAGCAAGTAGAGTTCTAATGGTGCTTCACTAGAAAATGTAGTTGGTCTCTCTCTCTTTCTCTTTTTCTCTCTCCCTTTCCTGTTCTTCCAAAGGGCCAACCACCACTACCTCAGTGTTGCTGAGTTCCAGTCGCAGGGGACTGGTTAGGCCTCAGCCCTCCCAGTAACACCCACCCTCTCCACAGTGCTACTCTGGAGGTTCAGTGGCTGTCTGAAGCCCGGAGCTCTTGTCCTGTCCATAGTGATCCTTTACCCGGTCACCCTCAGCTTTGCTTATTCTGTCCACAGAAGATCCGTTTGAGGAACAGCTGACTTCTCGTACGTGCAGAAGCAGGTTCTCTTTCAGATAGCGCTCCTTTGGCCCCCGTTCCCAAGATGAGTGAGAGAAGGTAGTGGCTCCTCGGGTAGCTCTGTCCCAGTTTTCTGTTCTCAGCCTGCTTTTATTGTCCCCTGGACTTCACAATCAGAGAAAGTAGGCTGTATCCAAAACAAAGCTAATGGGCTGGAGAGATGGCTTAGCGGTTAAGCGCTTGCCTGTGAAGCCTAAGGACCCCGGTTCGAAGCTCGATTCCCCAGGACCCACGTTAGCCAGATGCACAAGGGGGCGCACGCGTCTGGAGTTCGTTTGCAGTGGCTGGAGGCCCTGGTGCACCCATTCTCTCTCTCTCTCTCTGTCTCTCTGCCTCTTTCTCTCTCTGTGACTGTCACTCTCAAATAAATAAATAAATAAGTAATGAACAGAAAAACCCCCACAAACAAAGCTGATTTCATAGTCCAAAGATAGATAGTTGGAGGCACTGAGGAAGCCAGTGGAAGAAAATTCCCCCTGCCCATTGAAAGGGCTCAGTTTATTCCCAGTCCTTGGAGCAAAGGGTGTGTTGAGTTGTTCTTGGGGTACAGGAGATAAGAAAGGTGAGCTAGGTTTGATTGGAGGTTTCTTGAATGCTCTGGTATGAAGTTGGACTTAACTCTGTAATAAACAGAATGCTGCTACAGTTTCTAAGTAGGAGAATAAATGATTATGATGATTTAGAAAGATAACTCTGGTAATAACATGAGCGATGAGTCAGAGTCACGGGAATGGAGGGAAGGCGCCCCGCTGTCAAGCCGGTGCATTTGCTCAGACAGGAGGAATGAAATGCAAAATTGGTCTCTTACAAAAAGGTCAAAACCATCTGTAGAGCAGTTAGTGGCACGTAACTACTTCTTTTAGTCCAAAGAGCATTTTCTTCTTGTGTTTAGGAAGACATTAAAATGCTCTATTACGCATAATTCTCTGTTTTAAGGGGAATAAAAATTGGATTTTTAAAACAAAAAATGCTCCATTTTAACTGAAGGTTTCTAACCTCTTCTGAAATAATAAATATAGATTGTAATTTTATTTGAGTGATATGGTTTTTCAATTTTAAAAGGGCAAAAACTCTTTAAGAATCAGTACACTTACTATAAATCAATGCTCTTTTTGAGGGAGGCAGCACTTGAAATTATGTGTCTGTATTTTAAACTTACAGTTGGGGAGTGTAAAGTGGATTTGGGATGTATAAGCTAGGAGCCCCACAGAGAAAATATTCATAATAAAGAAAATGTTAATGTTAAAAACATGGAAGGCTGGGGACTTCGTGGAAGGTCAGACAACCCTGAGTATTTTTGCTGACAGTTGTATTTGAAACATTAAACCTTTAGTCCTACATTGGAGCTTCTCAGATAAATGGACTGTGTCCATTCATGTCCGTGATCAATTCTGTAGTTCTTGAAGATGTCATTCATAAGCCACTTGGCTAATGACTTCCTGAGGCCACTTGTCAATGAAGGACCTATTTTCTGGGAATTCTCCTTGTGGAATTACGCATCACTTCATGTTCTTAGTTTTCTCTCCTCTCTGCTTTTAAATAGTAGACGGCGTTCATTTGACTTGCTGCAACTTGCGAAGCTACTTTCTATGAAGGCTGTCTGAGTACTTCAGTAAAGGAATGCTTCCTTCCTCAGGATACCTCGTCAGGACGTTCGTTAGTGCGGTCTGCTAAAATGACCTAGTGGGTTCTGTGCAATTGTTATCTCTGCTTTCAGCCTTCAAAATAAGGAGAAAGAAGTGTGTGCAGCACTTTCCTAGCTCTGATGAGGAAATGATCTGTGTGATGTGAAGGGATGAGTGTGTTCTCCCTGGTAGCCTCGTTCATGCAGCCTCCAGTGATTGGCTGTACACACTTTCCCTGCCTTATGTGCATAGCTACAATATCCAGGTGTGATTAAACGGCAAAATAGTAACTACAGATTTTGTTTCCTTTGGTCTACTTTGAATACTGAGCATGCAGTAGAAGATACTATGAACTGAAAAGCAATAGCACTTAAGGTCAAAAGGTTAGTCCCTTATAGTTTGACCATAAGAGCAACTATAAAATGTCACTTTTGAAACTTGCGATTAACCATACTCTATACATAAATTTTTTATTTTGACTGTATTTGATGGAGACATTTCTTTTTTATTTCATAGAATGAATGTTTAGGTGCATGTCTTTATTTTATAGGTGTCAAATCAATGATTAACTATTTAACTTTTTTTGTTTATTTATTTATTTGAGAGCAACAGAGAGAAGGAGGGAGAGAGAGAGAGAGAGAGAGAGAGAATGGGCACGCCAGAGCTTCCAGCCTCTGTAAACAAACTCCAGGTGCGTGTGCCCCCTTGTGCATCTGGCTAACATGGGTCCTGGGGAATTGAGCCTTGAACCGGGGTCCTTAGGCTTCACAGGCAAGCTCTTAACTGCTAAGCCATCTCTCCAGCCCTTTTAAAAATTTTTTTTTGTTTATTTATTTACTTGAGAGCGACAGAGAGAAGGAGAGAGAGAGAGGGGGGGGGGGAGACACAGAGAGAGAGACACAGAGAGAGAGAAACTATTTAACTTTTTATGATCCTAGCTGGAGATATCCAGAAATACAGATATTTGAAGACTCAAGGCTTAATTTTTTTTAATAGAAGTTATAGGTTCACAGCAAAATTAGGAGGAAGACAGACTTTCCATACGTGCCCTGCCCCATAATATTGTAGTGCACACCATCTTGTGTATTTTGTTGAGGATCCCAGTGAACAGGAAGCGGGCCAACAAGAGGGGGGTCGAGTGGCCTGGAGCCTTTTTATCCCCTACAGGGAGACAAATAATGTACGATCTCCAGCTTGGTTCTAGGCAGGGGTTATGGAATGGTTTTTTTCCATCAGACCTCCAGGGTGTGGGAGCCAGATCCACTGCACGTTAGAGGCACTGTATCACACAGCTTTCTTAACCTCCTTCTTCATCTGTAGAATGTGGACTCAGGGTTATTTACCTTGCAGGCTTCTATCGTAAGCATTGAGATCTTCTATGTTCATCCTTACAGTGTGCTGGGGCCCATAGGAAGCATTGTAAATGGTATATGTTTCTTACTCTTGCACAGTTGTGTACTGGCCACCAAACATATACTGTACACCAAATAGTTTCAGGCATTTTTGGGACTGCTTGGGTATACAGTGAATGAAGTAGGTGACTGTTGCCTTTTCATATAGATTACACCATAGTGATGGGAGGCAGTAGCCATAATAGATAAGTAAATTGTGTAGTGTGTGGGAAAGTTATTGGGCTGTGGGGCCATACTGAGTGTCATAACTGGGGTTAGGAGTAAGAATGTAGGAATCAGTCAATTTAAATTTTAAGTTGGGAGTGGAATGACTTTAGGATTCACTAACAAGATACTTAACCAGTGAGTTGGAAATATTTGACGTGAATTCTACCGTATTGTTTTGTGCCCACATTTCTACCCTTACCACATGTAGCAAAGCTGATGATGATAATAAATGAGCACTTAATACCAATAACAGAAATTATGAAAAACTATGGGCCTATCCATTTTAACTGCATCATCTCCTCCCCCTTTATACTCCTTACTCTTACTCTGCAGAGTTTAAAGACTATACCAGTTTAAAAAAAAAATAGTTCTTGCCAGGCATGGTGACGCACGCCTTTAATCCCAGCACTTGGGAAGCAGAGGTAGGAGGATCGCTGTGAGTTTGAGGCCACCCTGAGACTCCATAGTAAATTCCAGGTCAGTCTGGGCTACAGCGAGTCCCTACCTTGAAAAAACAAAAAACAAAAAACAAAAAACAAAAGTTCTTTATGAGCAGGATGAAGCAAAATACAAATTTCTTCTGTCTTTGGTCAGGCTTCTTCCCCATCCGTCACAGGCACCATGCAGAAGCACCACTTCTGAGACGGGCTCATCTCAGCTGAAGGTGTTGATGGAAAGCTCTAGTCTTATCTGTGAATGAGAATCAGCCAGGTACCACAGGCAGACTGTGGTTCATTCAGTTGCAGTGACTGAGCATCTGTGAAAAGTAAGAAAAGCTTCCGTTTTAGAGCTCAGTGATGTGATAATCTGTTTGTATTTCCATTTTATCACCATGAGCAAAGAATATTTTCTTTTTCTTGTTTTTTTTTTTTTTGTTTGTTTTTTCGAGGTAGGGTCTCACTCTAGCCCATAGAATTCATTATGGAGTCTCAGGGTGGCCTCGAACTCATGGTGATCCTCCTACCTCTGCTTCCCAAGTGCTGGGATTAAAGGCGTGCACCACCACACCCGGCTATTTTCTTTTTTTTAAATGCTAATATCACTTTTTAAATTCTTGGTTTTTTTTGTTCGTTATTTCTTTATTTATTTGAAAGCGACAGACAGAGTGAGAAAGGCAGATAGATAGACAGATAGAGAGAATGGGTGCACCAGGGCCTCCAGCCACTGCAAACAAACTCCAGGCGTGTGTGCCCCCTTGTGCATCTGGCTAACATGTGTCCTGGGGAATCAAGCCTCAAACCCTGGTCCTTAGGCTTCATAGGCAAGCACTCAACTGCTAAGCCATCTCTCCAGCCCGCTAATATCACTTTTTTGGGACACTTTTACCACTTGTCTGTCTAGAAACATAGGAATCTACTCTGCAGGTTTTCTCTGGTGCTTGTGAAGTAGTGGTCACCAAGTCTTTTAGGTTCAGTGCCCTCTCTTTGTCATAGATTTTGAAGTGTCCCATTTATTTCTGAAATGAAATGTGATAGGTAATGTAACAACTCTACAATTTTGAAAGTTGAAATAGTGCTATAATTATGACAACAAAATGTCTTTTATCTGAGCTTGTTTGTGTTTTTGTTTAAACTTGTTTTTGACAGTTTACATAAAAATACATAATATATTTTGATGATAATTTCCTCCTATTATTTTCTTTTGTTCCACGTCCCCCTTCCACCAAACCCCTTCTTTCCAACTAGTCCCTCTTTTGTTTTGATTTTATTTTTGGGGGGGGATTTTTGGCCCTTCTGCATTATTCAGGACAACATGTTGATGGGGCCAATATTGTGTAGGTCTTGTGCATGTGTATCAGCTACTGTGATGTCATGAATGCAATGGCCTGTCATGTCCAGAAGACAGCGTTTCAAAGCACCATTTTCCATCCCTTAGGTCTTACATTGTTTCATCAACTGTTCCACAATGTCCCCAGAGTCTTGGAGAGTGTGATAGAGATAAATACTCAACTGTTACTTCTCAGCATTTTTCAGTACCAGGTATGACTTCTCTCCTGTGGAGTGGGCCTCAGATCCAGTCAGAGAGCAGACGATCACCACCATGGCAGACATGTCACTCTTGCACCACTGGGCACATCTTTCCTGGCTGGCCAGCTGTGTCACGAGCTGATTGAGACTCTTGATTATTCTTCGCCAACACCCTGCAGAGCACTTTCCAGCACCGTGACAGCCAGCCAGCAGGGAGGAGGCTTCCTGCTTAGCTGTGGCTTGATTCCTCAGTGTCCTGGAACCAAAGCATGTGGTCTCTTCAATAGTAGGGTCTTCTCAAAAACATATTTTAATAGCCAGGCCTGGTGGTGCACACCTTTAATCCCAGCACTTGGGAGGCAGAGGTAGGAGGATTGCTGTGAGTTCAAGGCCACCCTGAGAATACAGAGTGAATTCCAGGTCAGTTTGAGCTGGAGTAAAACCCTCCCTCGAAAAGAAAAATCTTTTAATGTATTTTATTACATACAACTTTGCCTATGACTATTCCAGAACACAGCATGATATTCAGAATCCCTCAGGTGTTTGAAATTACTTGTAATGAATGAGTTTGGGTTAGTGGGAAATAACATATTGGCACAAGTTTTTCTTAGAACTTGACACCCTGACATAAGGGCTAAATAAGCGTACACATGAATACACAGACTGGCCAGAAATGTGACGTCCACGAACGTACATGGGGCAGGTGTGTTGTGTTAGCAGCTAAACACCCTGGATTGTTGACATGATCTTCCGTAGTGGTGTGTTACTCTTGGCCCAGTTCCCAGCAAAACAAAATATATCTCTTCCTCAGTTTACAGTTAAAGAAGTTACAGTCTTTGAAACTTCCGTGTCTTTCAAACTGCATAAAAGGTACATGTGCCTGCCTATAAGTAAAATTGAGACAGGCAATAGGTTTAGAGAATTATAAATAGTTGCTTTTTGGTCACCTACCAGAGAGTCTGGGAGGACATTTGAAAGATGCATCATAGATCTTTCTTATCCAAGACTGCCCTGCCTCCAGGCCTGACCCCAGACTGCCCGGAGCTATTGTGACAATTTAAAACATTCCAGTGGCCCCTATTGCCATGTTTCCCCACCCCACTGTGAACCACTGGTTAAACGTTCTTTTGCAGAGTCGTTGCCAGTGTGTGGTCCTGTCCACACTGCAGTCTCTCTTACTGTGCGGCACCATGCTTTGTAGAAGGGACACCTTCAGTGCTCTGGAAATGTTCTGCTTCCTTGAAACAAGATCAGGATGGTGACTGATTGCTTAGTCTTCCTCAAAGGCTATTGGGCATGAAAGGGATACGTGCTTGTCCTTTTTCCTTACAACTGCTCTGATTACAGAAGGTGTGTTGTTGATGGGTAGGTTCGGTTGACTGGTGAGCAGCTCTCTCTGTTGTAATCTAAACGTCGTTGCCATGTACTGGCGTTTCTCTGTCACCGCTTCTGATACTATATCACTGCTGTTCTTTCCACGGTTGCTTCTCTTTCACTCCCCTTAGCTTTATTAACGTGCCTCTTTATGACATGTCACCACCCTATCAAAGAATGTCTTCCCTCCAAACTCATCAATCAGTCATGGTGCTTAGCTATATTTTTTTAATTGTTGTCCATCCAGAAAGTTATACATAATATTTAATAGCTGAGAATTAAAAAAAATCTGGGCTGGAGAGATTGCTTAGCAGTTAAGGCACTTGCCTGCAAAGCCTAAGGACCCAGGTTTAATTCTTCAGATCCATGTAAGCCAGGTGTACATCATGGCACATGCATCTGGAATTCATTTGCAGTGGCTAGAGGCCCTGGCGTGCCCATTCTCTTTCTCTCCACCCCTCTCTGTCTCTGTCCCTTTGTCTCTTAATAAATAAATTAAAAGATAAAAAATTAAATCTTTGATTCCTCTTAGGTCTCTCTAGGTTAGAATCTTAGACTTACTTTCTGTGGATTGCCCAAGCGTAAAATTGCCCTGCACAATGTTTTACTCATAATAGGTGATTGATCAGTGCATGTTAGGAAAATGGCTATATGAAAACTTCACCTTCTTATTATTGGATAACACCTTTGGATTTTGTGTGATTTCTTCAATTACCTTCAAAAAGTAATAGATACTGGGCTGGAGAGATGGCTTCACAGTTGAGGCTCTTGTGTGCAAAGTCTGGGGACACAGGTTCAGTTTCCCAGTGTACCCACATAAGCCAGGTGCACAAGGTAGCTTATGCATCTGGATGTAATTTGCAGTGGCTGGGGGCTCTGGTGTACCCATTCTCTCTCTTTCTCTCTCAAATAAATAAATAAATATTTTTTAAAAATAGTAGACACTAATTCAGTTGATATAGTCTTTCTTCATGTGTGTGTGTCTGTGTGTGTGTATAGAGTATGTGTGCTGTGGTGTGTTTCATATGCATATGTATGTGTGTGGAGTATGTGTGGTGTGGTGTGTTTTCTATGCATATGTGTGTGGGGGAGATTATGTGGTATGGTGTGTTTTGAATGCATGTGTGTGTGTGTGTAGAGTATGTGTTGTGTGTTTTGTAAGCAGGAAACCGTTGGGTGCTCTATTATTCTATCATTCATCCACATATTTCCTTTAGATAGGGTCTTTCCCTCAGCTCAGAGCTGACAGTTTTGGTCTCTGGTCTCTGCCCACCCCATGGACTAGGGTTACAGATATGTGTGGCCACTCCTAGCTTTTTTTAAAAAATTATTTTTATTTATTTATTTGAGAGGGAGAGAGAGATACAGAAATAGGCAGGAAGAGAGAGAGAGAATGGGCATGCCAGGGCTTCCAGTCACTGCAAATGAACTTCAGATGCATGTGCCTTCTTGTGCATCTGGCTTACGTGGGTCCTGGGGAGTCAAACCTGGGTCCTTTGGCTTTTCAGGCAAGCGCCTTAACTGCTAAGCCATCCCTCCAGCCCCACTCCCAGCTTTTCACCTGGGTTCCTAGGACTTGAACTCAAGCAGTCTCAGGTGCAGGGAGCCACATCTAGTCCCCACCACTAGATGGCGCTGGCACTGCAGGAAACCACATCTAATCCACCATTACAAGATGGCGCTAACCTCGTGGCGTTCAGCTTCTTTACGACAGTGCTTTCGCGCCAGCTGTATTCAAGGTACGCGCATGCGCTTGACGCAACCTGTCCTGAGCCTATCCCGTGGCGCCTGGTGGTGACAAGCGGGTAAGCAGCCAATCAGTAGGTGCCTCATTGCCCATCCCCCTATAAAAGTAGCTGCACATCCCACCCCCGAGTCCTTCTCCATCCGCTCTCTCCTGTTAACCAAGAAGCTCTCCAATAAAGTGTGATCAAGAAGGATCCTCGTGTGGTGATTGTTCTTTTCCCGCTGGTCGGGGGGGCTCGCCGCACTCAGGCCTTTGTGCTCAAGAAGCAAGTACTCTTAACCACTGAGATATCTTCCCAGCTCTCCTTCGTATTTATAAACTCATTGAATCACAGCCTGTCTTTGAGGGAAGCTGATTTTTTATATGTCACTTCAACCTAAGGTACAATTACTCAGCCAAGAAACCATCCTAAAAACTCAAGTGGCTTGCCTCAGATTTTTTTTTTCAAGGTAGGGTCCTACTCTATCTCAGGCTGACCTAGAATTCACTATGTAGTCTCAGGGTGGTCATGGCAATCCTCCTACCTCTGCCTTCCAAGTGCTGGGCTTAAAGGTGTGCACCACCACTCCCGGATTGCCTCAGATTAATTAGTGCTAGTGATGAAGACAGGAAATATGTTAAGGTACTTTTGAAAGAGATTATCACTTTCAAAAATTTAACTGTTGCTTCACAGTGATCATAATGGAGTAATTCCTCATATGTTAAAGTATTTATTAGATATGTACAAAGTACAATAACCCCTCTCATCCAGGTATACGTAACAGTAAACAAATAAATATTCTGAAATAATCTTAAGTAGAGAGATTTTTTTTTTTTTTTGAGGTAGAGTCTCACTCTAGCCCAGGCTGACCTGGAATTCACTACGTAGTCTCAGGTGGCCTCGAACTCACAGCAATCCTCCTACCTCTGCCTCCCGAGTGCTGGGATTAAAGGCATGCACTACCACGCCTGGCTGCAATGTATTTTTTGAGAACTCACTGATTTGGCCAGATTATCCAATTAAAAAGTCCCAGGGTTCCCCTCTCTCCTGCTCCCCTGTACTGGGGTCATAAGCGGGTGCTGGAGATCCAAACACAGGTTCTTATGCTTGTATGACTAGCACTTTACCAACTGAGCATCTCCCCAGGCACTAAAACTGCACCTTTCTTTCTTTCTTTTTGGTTTTCCGAGGTAGGGTCTCACTGTAGCTCAGGCTGACCTGGAATTCACTATGTAGTCTCAGGGTGGCCTCGAACTCACAGTGATCCTCCTACCTCTGCCTCCCAAGTGCTGGGATTAAAGGCGTGCACCACCATGCCCGGTTGTTTCTTAAGAAAAGAAAACAAACAAACAAACAAAAAAAAACCCTGAGAAATTTCGGTTCCTTTGTAATGGTTTAATTATGCTTTTGGACTCAGTATACTGTATGCAGAACAATACAAGCATGTAATTCAATCTTAGTAGCTTTAGTTTTATTAAGAACAAATTATAGGGGGCTGGAGAGATGGCTTAGTGGTTAACGCACTTGCCTGTGAAGTCTACGGACCCAGGTTCAATTCTCCATTATCAATGTAAGCCAGATATACAAGGTGGTGCATGTGTCTGGAGTTTGTTGGCAGTGGCTGGAGGCCCTGGCACTCCCATATTCTCTCTCTCCAATTATATATATATATATATATATATATATATATATATATATATATATGAATGAACAAATTATAATGGTGCATCATTGGACAGTATAGAATGACTTTGGCTATTGTATAAGATTGTCCTTCTGTTTAGGTCATCAACTTCCTGCATCATGAAATTCTCTTTAATTTTGGGGTGCTCTGAGTATATTCAGCTCCAGTTATGTGAGAGGTGTTCTCATTCAGAGTTTCAGATTTCTGTCTCGTTGGACTTTATAGTTGATAAAACTTATTTCTGTTTTCTCACTGTGAGAAAACATCGTTACAAAGTGGTAGAGTTCCACATAAAGGACAGTTGTCCACCTGCCTTGAGTCTTTCCTTTATGCTCCACTTATTAGATAGATTTTTTGGTGGCAATCAAAATAAAATCCCTAAGTCTCAAAGTATGTTTTCCTAGATAGAAACTTATGTTTCCTGGATAGAAACTTCCTGTGAATAAAGCCTCTGATCCATAGATCACAGTGAGCCTGCTTTGGAAACCTTGGGACTTGCCTAAGGTTGATTATTACTACACCAATTATTTTCTATTTCAGGGCAGAAATAATGATAATTGAGGACAGTTTTCTTTCCTGGTATAGGACATCAGCTAAGTTTGGTCACTGGATAGGCTGCCATCTTGCCGTGGATCGCTGAGATCTTGCTGTGTCCTAAAGTTGACAAATCCCAATAACAACTTTGAGTTAGGTCAACTAAGGGTTAAATAAAACATGTTCCTTTGTCCAATATTTCATCTGGTCTTTAAGCAGTTGCTTATTTTTGTTGTTCGTTGCTGCTGTTTTTTTTGTTGTTTGTTTGTTTGTTTGTTTCAAGCTAGGGTTTCGCTGTAGCCCAGGCACTCATTCTGTAGTCCCACACTGGCCTTGAACTCACAGCCTCTGCCTTCTAAGTGCTGGGATTAAAGGCATGTACCACCACATCTGGCCAGTTGTTATACTTTTGGATATTATTTAGCAACTGGGGATATCTCATCCACATGCAATAGAATTCGTATTTAGTGAATTATTTTGGTATGCATGACAGAGGTTTGTAACCCTAGCCATTTACCCTTTGACAGGAGGGTGTGGTTTCAGGATTCCTTTAGTCCTGTCATATCTGAATCCACGTCCCCGACGGTACTTGCAAGTATGTGCTTCACCAAGAGAACATCGGAAGCTCTTCTTCTTCAGTCTCTCCCTCCTTTCTGTGGTTCTCCTCTTTCCTTCATATTAATTCTGCAAAGCATGCTAGTTTTAGACAGGGATTTCACCCCCCCACACACACCTTGCAAATGGAAATAGTTTTTCAGTACTGCTTTAGCTCATTGGAAGCTGTAGACATTATTACAAAAGAGGATGTTAGGCATTGTTTTAGCAAGAGTTTTCTTCTGAACATGGACAATTTTAATTAGCTTGTGTTACTGTGTTTGGCTCCCAGTCTTGTAGCAATCTCCTCACCACACTGTAATGCTTCTGTCACAGGTGATGTTCCCAGATGCCGTCACTGACACTGTGCTCTTACCTTGAACGGCATTACTGATCACTTGTGTTACTGCCAGCTTACGAAACATGTCCGTTTTACTTCCTATAACATCTATTTTGTAGTTACTTCACTGTAGGGCAAACCTTTATTCTTTTATAAAAAGGATCTGGTATTAACTGCCATTGATTTGTAGGACATGATGGAAAAGTAGTCAACAATGTCACCTGTCTGAAAATGCACTGAAAAATAAATGTATAGGCCAACAAAAGGTGCCTAGGTCTCAAGTCAACCCCTGTTCATGTTAATAGATATATTTGGATTAACTTAGGTCTCTTTCATTCTTTAAAATATTTTTTCATTTATTCATTTACTTGAGAGAAAGAGAGAATGGGTGAGCCAGGGCCTCAAGCCACTGCAAATGAACTCCAGACAGCATGCGCCCCCTTGTGCATCTGGTTTATGTGGGTCCTGGGGAATCGAACTGGGGTCCGTAGGCTTCGCAGGCAAACGCCTTAACCTCTAAGCCATTTCACCAGCCCTCATTTTTTAAAAAATATTTTAGTTGTTTGTTTGCAAGCAGAGAGATATAGGCAGAGAGAGATACAGAGAGAGAGAGAATGGGCACTCCAGGGCCTCTAGTCACTGCAAACGAACTCCAGATGCTTGTACCCCTTTTACGTATCTGGCTTTATGTGGGTGCTGGGGAATCAAACTCAGGTCATTAGGTTTTGCAGGAAAACACTGTAACCACTGAGCCATCTCTCCAGCCCCTCTTTCATTTTTTCCTCAAGAGTATAATTAAAATGAACAGTAGTTATTAAGCAATTTTTTTTGTTTGCTTTTTCAAGGTAGGATTTTGCTCCAGCTCAGGCTGACTTGGAATTCACTATGTAGTCTCAGGGTGGCCTCGAACTCACAGCAATCCTCCTACCTCTGCCTCTCGAGTGCTGGGATTAAAGGCATGTGCTACCATGCCCAGCATAAAGCAATTTTTTTCTTGCTAAAATTGGAAGAATTTCAAAATTTGCTGTAACACGGACTGGTTAAAAACAAGTCCCCAAACAAAACAGTACAAAAAGCATAAGGAAGAAATATCAGACTGCATTTACAAGACATTGAATAGCTCCCAAATAGTTCATTTAACTATATCCATGGAACAACAACAAAAAATCATGTATTAGGATCACGGTTTTTAGTATTACAAAATACTGAAAGAGCAGCACTTATTAGGGACTAGAGGTTGCTAACACAACATGATATTGTCTTCAAAGCTGGTCTCATCTTTTCCAGTTGTTACTAGAATGTCCCTTCTCCAAACAGGCCCAGGCCTTTCTTCCTTTTGAACCCTCTGCAGCAGCATGTGATGAAAATACGATTAAAGAGAGCCATTCTTCATTTCGCTGATTTTCGTCAACACTGAGTCAATATTTGTTGAGCGGGTATTGTAAGCGAGGCGCCGCACTCAGAGGTGGGGGTGCTGACTTGATGGTCCTGCCCTTCTAGACCTCCTCACAGCGTAGCAGGAGAAGCCAACGGTGCAGGTCGTCAGCTCCAGCACATTCCTCAGTGGCTGTGATGTACAGAATGTTCTGGAGGTACATGGGAAATAGGTGTTAGGCTAGGAATGGTGAATTCGTCGTCAAGTTTGGCCTGCCCAATGACTTACTATCTACTAACCAAATTAGTGACCATCTAGCCAAGGTCATGAGCCTGGAACTATACCAAGTGTAAAGGCTACAGAGAGGAACTTGACACGCTCCCTGCACTGAAGAACCCACTATTTTGTAGAAGATGGACACACGTAAGAGAGATGAAGGATCCATTGTGTGGAGCAGTTTGTGGGCTGCTGTGGAAGGAGACGGATAAGGAAAGCCTCCGTGGGGCCCTAAGCGGAGCTGCTGCAAGGCCCAAGCAGGGAGGGGCCCTTGAGTCCAGAAAGGGGGCTGGGAAGTTAGGCCAGTAGTGGGTGGGCCGGAGACTGGTGTCAGGCAGTGGAACCTGATGTACGAAAACATTGGGCATTGTAGATGATGAGGGTGTGGGATCTTGGCATTTGGACAGACAGCGGTAGCAGGAAAGACACTTTCATGTTCCTGCCGTTTTGTCCGGAAGCATATGATGAAGTGTTCAATCCCGAGGTACCCTCATTAACCCTATGGGAAAGACGCCTTCTTACTGTTGAAGCTAGAGGGGTACCAAGACAGATGTCAGCAAACAAGCCTTGCTAAGATCCCCTCAGTTTACTACCAGTATAGCATACCCCTTTTGCCTGATCAATCACTTTTCCCCAGCATCGCACACCCTTTATCAACCCCTAAGTGTGAAGGCTGGTGTCTAAGTGTAAAATTAAAAACCTTGTGTCTTTCGGTCTTTGCTTCTGAGGTTCTTGTATCATGCAAAATGAACGTTAAATGAATTTCTATGCTTTTCTCTTGTTAATCTGTCTTTTTTTTTTTTTTGAAGTCGGGTTTCACGCTAGCTCAGGCTGACCTGGAATTCACTCTGTAGTCTCAGGGTGGCCTCGAACCCATGGCGATCCTCCTACCTCTGCCTCCCAAGTGCTGGGATTAAAGGCGTGCGCCACCATGCCCGGCTTAATCTGTCTTTTACTAGGGTTTTCAGCCATAGGATTAGCAGCGAGTATGAAAGAAGTATTTTCCTCCCACATATGGAGAATAAGGTTCTTAGGGGAATCATGTAGCATGTGGCTGGAGATGACACTGAGAAGGCAGAAGGGGGCTTGGACTTTCTGATGCTGCTGGAGACATGGCCATGATAGTCATGACTTGTACCCAGCGGAAGGAAACGGACGCAGTCACAGTGGCATAGAGCTGTAAGACTTTTTACTCTCATACAAAATAAACTGGAGTAAAAAGTGCTACAGGACTGGTTGGATCGTTCAAACGTCCTTAGAAAGCTACATGTGGTGACCGTGCTTATAATTTCCCAGGTACCAAAGAGGCTGAGGCAGGAGGCTTCTGAATTCAAGGCCAGCTGTCCCGATTGGTGATGATGATGGTGGTGGTGGTGGTGGCTGAGGTACAGCCCAGTGGTAGAACTGCCGTCTGTCTAGCATGTGCAGCTGCCTGAGTTTGACCACCAGCCCTGTGGAAAGGGGCGGTCAGAATTCAGAGTGAGCCCATCTCTGCATTCGCTGCCCCTGTATCTGAATTTTGTCTCCCAGTTCCTGCACGGGTTTTGGGGTCGTGGGAGAAGCCGCCATTGACATTGTTGTGAGGAAAAATAAAGACCGAGGAGACGTAGAGGGCACGCCTGGTATGTTTTAGGTTCTCAGGAAGTTCCATACATTTTTCTTTACCATATGTTATAAACGTTCAAAAGCTAGGGTCGAGGAAGAAGAAAAGATTACTTGAGAGTGATTAGCATTCCCTGTCACCTGGAAGAAACATCAGATTTGAATTTAAAAGCATTTTCTTTCTTTTTTTTTTTTTTCAATGCAGGAGATGGAGACTTTGTTGAGGGGTGTGAAACTGACTAAAACAGACACTGAGGTTTTTGTTGCTTTGTTTTACTGGGGCTGAGGTTGGAACCCAGGAACTCACCTGTGGGAGGCAAATGCAGTGCCACTGAGACATATTCTCACAGGCCTTCCTCACTCTCTCTCTCTCCCTCCCTCCCTCTTTCTCTGTCAAATAAATAAATAAGTAAAAATAAAATATTTTTTAAAAGGGCTGGAGTGGAGGGATGGCTTAGCGGTTAAGGCGTTTGTCTGCAAAGCCAAAAGGGCCCAGGTTCGATTCCCCAGGACCCACGTTAGCCAGATGCACAAGGAGGCACACACATCTGGAGTTCGTTTGCAGTGGCTGGAGGCCCTGACATGCCTAGTCTCTCTCTGTCTACCTGCCTCTTTCTCTCTCTCAACTAAAATAAATTAAAATAAAGAAATGAAATTATCAAGCCTAACTAACTGCCTGTCTGGATTTTACCTTCTGTTCTAGCTACCTGGCTTGGAGAATTTTTTTTCCCCAACAAAGTTATTTATATATTCATTTATTTATTTAAGTTTGCCGTCCTGTATACATTGCATATTGAACACATTGCCTCCATGCCTTCATACCCTCACTTCTGTCACCTCTTCACTTCCCATTAGTCCTCTTTGTCCCCCTAGACATTTCTACTTCTATTTAGATGTCTTATTTACATTCTTGAGCTTATGCATCTACATAACATTTCTAGAAGCCTCAAATGAGAGAAAAGATATGATATTTGCCTTTCTGAGACTGGCTTAATTTGCTTAGTTTGATTATTCCCAGTTGCATCCATTTTCTTGCGAATGACACGACTTCATTCTTTATAGCTTAAACAGTTCCATTGTGCATATACGGTTTTTCTTGCTGATCCCTCTGTTGTTGGACACCCAGGTTGCTTCCATATTAGTCATCGTGCAGGGTGCTGCAATAAACATTGATGTATCTGTGTGGCACGTTGACTTAAGAGTCAGTTGTGTAAATACTCAGAACGGTGTAGCTGGGTGGTACAGCAAATCTACTTTTAGTGTTTTGAGAAACCTTCAAGCTGACTGGCCATCGGTAGTCTGCCTTCTGTGTCCCGTTTAAGCAGAAGAGGGCAGCAGAGATGCCAATTAGAACACTTCCTTCTTACAACATGTGTGCTCTAAATACTGTGTGCTGCTAGGAAGTGAAAACTGAAATTCCACTTATTCAGCCTTAAAGCGATTAGAGAAAAGTTCAAACTCACATGATCTAGAGTTCCTGTCAGGGTTAGCTAAGTCACATAGATGCCGCCAAGGGGGCGCCACGGGTTTTGTGGGTTTTCATGTTGCTCTTAGATCTGACAGTCAGATGTGGGGCGGATTATTTAATGCCGTGAACTTCTGATGGGCTTGTTTTTCGCTAGACAGTCTGTGTGTTTATGGAGAAGCAGATGCTCGTGTGTTTCTGTGGTCTATTCCAACATGTTTATCCACTGGAGGTTGCGTTCCTAAGGAAAGGCATTTCGTTTCTTAGTAAAACAGAGAGACGTTAATCCCTTTCGACTGAATTTTGGTTTGGGGTTGGTTTTATTTTTAAAATATTGCCTGTATAAAGCCCCGCCCCCTATTTGTTGAAAGAAACAATGTCTAAGCCCACTGATTGGTTTCATGCCCTTGACCTTTCAAATATGTCGGTTAATTAAATCAGTATTACTTTTCTGTGGAGGAGGACTGAAGTCATGTCCATGCACTGAACTAGTTCTGTTAACTACACATGAAATCTATTCTGCTTCTCATTAATATTCTCTATTTCTTTTTCCATGATTAAACACAATGAAATAGTGTAGCCGAGGCCTTCTTTCTGAAAGCCCGTCTGGTATTTAGTACCTCCTAGGCTTAAGATCAAGAACCCAGTTTAGAGACTTAGCAGGTAAGCCCTGCCTGTTGGGAAATCCTTGGACACCTTGATACAGGTGTTTTCCTCCGTGAGGGAAATAATGATTGAGTCCAGCCCAGTCCAGCATGCACATGCACACGTGTGTGTGTGTGTGTGTGTGTGTGTATTTACAGTGTGGTAAGCTTAATCTATTATATTTTGTTACAGCCCAAATTTATAAGATAAACTATGAATTAAATGGCTTCAATGTAAACTACCAAGTAAGAAGTGTTATATAGTTCAATGGAAAGGGTGTATGACATGGCCTAATCATTTAGTAAAAAGTACGTGTGCATGGATATGTATGTGGATATGCTTAGGGTGTAGTATTGTAATTCATCATTGTATTGAAAACATTCAGTGGTTCATTTTACACATCTCCTATTGACCCCAGCCTGTCTGTATACGGTAGGTGTTATTTTTTTTAAATATTTTTATTTATTTATTTATTTGACAGAGAAAGGGATGGGGGTGGAGAGAATGGGCGTGCCACTGCAAACAAACTCCAGAAATGTGCGCCCCCTTGTGCATCTGGCTAATGTGGGTCCTGGGGAATCGAACCTGGGTCCTTTGGCTTTGCAGACAAACGCCTTAACCGCTAAGCCATCCCTCCAGCCTGGTAGGTGTTATTTTAAATAATAGTGCTTGTATAGGAGTCATGGACCCAGTTTCATTTAAAAAGTAAAAAAGCTGCCCTTGCTGTTTAGTCTCAGATCTTCTCTGTCCGCGTTTTGGGACAGCCGTCTGTGGGAGTGTGCTGCTCCTCAGCGCCACCACCCTGCTTTCCCTGCATCACTGCGGTCGTCGTTTTGGAGTTACATTGTGGCTTTCTGGTGTTATTACCACTTGTAAAATTCTTTTTTTTTAATCTCTGTTTTATTTTGCATATTTTCCATTGTTTTGTCTTCAAGTCTGGTAACCGTTTTTTCCCTCTGTACCATCTTACATGCCATTTATCCCAGTTTGTTTTTTACCTTCACCATAAATGAGATTTCATCTCTAGAAGTTTATGTCTCATTTGTTGCTTCCATCTCTCTGCCAGCTTGTTGAACATACAGAATACATTTGTGTACTAAGTGATTCAATACTTACCTGCTCATTCTAAGATCTATGTCCATTTTGATTGTCATTTCTCTTCTTGGATTATGTTTTCTTTTTTAAAATCTTTTTTGTTTATTTATTTTTATTTATTTGTTTGAGAGTGACAGAGAGAGAAAGAGGCAGAGAGAGAGAGAATGGGCGTGCCAGGGCCTCCAGCCACTGCAAACGAACTCCAGACGCATGCGCCCCCTTGTGCCTCTGGCTTACGTGGGTCCTGGGGAATCGAGCCTCCAACCGGGGTCCTTAGGCTTCACAGGCAAGCGCTTAACCGCTAAGCCATCTCTCCAGCCCTTTCCTGCTTTTCTTTATACCTAGTAAACTTTGATTAAATGCCTAACATTGTTATTTTGTCTTTGGGGGTCCTAGTTGTTTTTTGTATTTCCTAAATTTTTTCTTGATTTCTTTTCTTTTACTTCCCTTTGTCTTAGAGCACAGTTGTTATTTGGAATGCTGTATTTTGAGAGGTCTTAGTTTTCAGATTTTTTTCCTTTTGTTTTGGTTTTTCGAGGTAGGGTCTCACTCTAGTCCAGGCTGACCTGGAATTCACTATGGAATCTCAGGGTGGCCTCGAACTCATGGCGATCCTCCTACCTCTGCCTCCCAAGTGCTGGGATTAAAGACGTGTGCCACCACGCCTGGCACAGTTTTCAGATTTTTAAAAATATTTAAATTTTTTTTGTTTGTTTATTTTTATTTATTTGAGAGCGACAGAGAGAGAGAGAGAGAGAGAGAGAGAGAAAGAAAGAGGCACAGAGAAAGGGATAGAATGGGCGCGCCAGGGCCTCCAGCCACTGCAAATGAACTCCAGACGCATGTGCCCCCTTGTGCATCTGGCTAATGTGGGTCCTGGGGAATTGAGCCTCGAACTGGAGTCCTTAGGCTTCACAGGCAAGTGCTTAACCGCTAAGCCATCTCTCCAGCCCTTAAAAATATTTTTGTTTTATTGACTCGAAAAAGAACAAAGCAGAGAGAGAGAGACAGAGAGAGAGAGAGAGAGTGAGTGAGTATGGGTTCTCCAGGGCCTCCTGCTACTGAAAATAAACTCCAGATGCATGTGACACTTTGTGTATCTGGCTTTACATGGGTACTGGGGAATTGAATCTGGGTCTTCAAGTGTTGCAAGTAAGCAACTTTTAACTGCTGAGCCATGACTCCAACCCAGTTTTCAGTTTCTTAAGAGTGCATTACTGCGGCAAGGTTGTCTTGATCTTCAAATACATCATGAGTCTTGAGGTTTTCTTCTCTGGGTACAGGATCAGGAACCGTTCCTGGCCGTGGTAGAATACCTGGCACTGTCACCAACAAGCCTTCCAGCTCATTCTGGCCCCAGCCTCTGCTGACGTTGGGTTTCTTTCCCTGAGCATTTCTTACCTCTCTGGTCTTCTGACCTCTGAACTTCTGCCTTCGCAGTCACCTTATTCTTTCAGCTTTATTGTCTTGCATCAGCGAGTCCACCAGGCTTCACCTGGCTTCACGTCCTCCTTCTGAGGTCCAGAAATGCTTGTGGCCCCTGAGCTTGGGAGAAGTTTTGTTTCTCAGTGATCACTTTTCTTGCACAGTGTCATGAAAACAATTAGTCTGGGGTTGTTTCACGTGCAAGGGTGGGTTCAAATTTTGTCACTCATATTGGCTTATAACTAAAGGGTCTGCGTAAATTCTTACTACTGCCTGTCAGAACCCACCTGAACTTTGCTTTTCTCACCTCTGGGGCACAACCTTGTTTGTGTTATAAGGGCAAGTTGTCAGCTCCTCCTGAAGAACTGCTAAGCACCCCAAGAAATACTGTCGTAGTTCTGTCTGAGGGACTTGGCTCCCTTCTGGGACTCCTGAAGGAACAGTGAGGGAGGGTAGGGGACGGTCACTTCTGCGTCTGCCGGCAGTGAATCTGCTCAGGCAGAACAGTCTAGACACAAGCAGAATACAGTGCTATTTATGAGCACATTTTTTTTGTTACCCACGCATCTTTTCAAAAATTAAAGAATGAGACTATACAACGCCATGTTTTTGAAGTATCTCTTTCCAGGTACCTCCAGGTGTTAAACCATGGGGACAGGAAGTAGATGTTTCCACCCTCAGGAAGCTCACTGTCCGTTGAAGAACCGCATGTACAAGAAGAGAATTATCAGACAGTTTAACAAAGTGTGGTTCTCCTGGGTTGGGGTACAGCTCAGTAGTCCTGGGGTTACCCAGCATGTTGGAGGCCCACTCCACACACACACACACACACACACACACACACACGCACGCACACGCACACACACACGCATGCACACACTCCCAAACCCAAACAAAAAGTACGGCTTTTCTATTTAAAGACTTTAAGGAGCCAGTAGCAATCTCTTTCTTTGTCTCCTTTCAGCAATCTAGAACATACTGTGCTTTTTGTGCTTCACAGTTTTTGGTAAAAGTGAAGCTCTGTGTTTTCTCTAAAAGCAAACCACTGAAGTGCAGACAAAAAGTAATACCCAAATGAAAAATTATTTCAAGTATTCCTTCTATGAATGACTTTTTCTTCATGTGACATTTTTTAATAATTTATTTCGTTTTCGCCAGCTCACAGGAGCTTGCTGCTTATTTCTGTACTTTTTCAGGTTGCTGATGGGTTTCATTGTGTTTAACAAGTGGAAAGCAATTCCAAGCCTTGATCCCTAAGCTATGTATTCCCTGTGGTGGCAATTCTGGTGTAAGAAATAGGATCATTTCTTGTTACTCAGCTTATTCTATTGTTTTTATAAAACATCTATGAAAAGTTTTGTTTTCAGTTGTTTTTCTACATGCTTCAAGATGTTCAATTATTTCTGCAAAAATGCCTCATTGCATTATTCCTATCTCTAAGATAGCTTTCAGTGCTAATCTCCTCCTCTCCTCTCCTCTCCTCTCCTCTCCTCTCCTCTCCTCTCCTCTCCTCTCCTCTCCTCTTTCCCCCTCCTCTCACCTCTCCTCCCCTCCCCTCTCCTCTTCTCTCTCTTCCTCTTTGTCTTCCCCTCCCCTCCCCTCCCCTCCCCTCTCCTCTCTTCCCCCTCCCTTCCCTCCTTTCCCTTTTCTCCCCCTCTCCTTCCCTCCCCTCCCCTCTCCTCTTCTCTCCTCCCTTCTCCTCCCCTCCCCTTCTCTCCCTCTCCTTCCTTCCTCTCCCTTCTCTCCTCCTCTCCTCTCCCTCTGCTCCTTTCTCCTCCTCTTTCTCTTTTCCTCCCCTCTACTCTCCTCTCCTCTCTTTTCCCCTCTCTTCCTTCCTCTCTCTTCTCTCCCCCTCCCCTCCCCTTCCTTCTTTTCTCTTCCCCTCTCCTCTCCTCTCCTCTCCTCTCCTCTCCTCTCCTCTCCTCTCCTCTCCTCTCTCTTTCCCTCCCCTCCACTCCCTTCCTCTCCTTTTATACTTTTAATACAGATGTAAGAATATCTGGCCATTTTTCAATATCTTCCAAAATTGGCAAATAACTTTTTCTCCCTCTCAGCGGGATTCCTAGGGGAAAGCATTCGTATTTGACAGCTCTGGGAAAATGGAGGTTGGCTCCTCCGGCAGTTTATGTTTTGAAGAATCCTTTCATTGGTGTTGATTTCAGGACAGTTATAAAAATGCAGTAGCGTCTTAATCAATTCGATAATTCTGTGGCTGAGGCACTCCCACGATAAGAAGATTGCTTTAGAGGTCCAAGTATATCCTAAGCTCATGTGCTGCCGACTTTAGCTTGGTGCACTTGGCAAGCCTATATAGCAAATAGGACAATTTTTGTTCTGGTTGTTTCTAAGGCAGGGTCTCACTAGACCCAGATGACCCAGTACTCACCCTTGTAGCCCAGGCTGTCCTTGAATTCACAACAGTCCTTCTACCTCAGCCTCCCAAGTGCTGGGATTAAAGATATGAGCCACCATCCCCAGCTCAAATTTAATAGTTTTATGTGTGTAAATATATCTCCTGGGCGGGGGAGGATTCTTTTTAAGATTTAGCACAATGTAATACAAATGATGATTCCTTTGAAGTAGTTTCTGTACATTTTGTATAAATTAACAGCTGGTTAATAACTAGTTCTTTTAAAAAATATTTTATTTATTCATTTTATTTATTTGAGAGAGAGAGAGAGAAAGAGAGAGAGAGAGAGAGAGAGAGAGAGAGAGAGAGAGAGAGAGAGAATGGGCACACCAGGGCTTCCAGCCACTTCAAACGAATTCCAGATGCGTGAGCCCCCTTGTACATCTGGCTTATGTGGGTCCTGAGGAATCGAACCTGGGTCCTTTGGCTTTGGAGGTCAATGCCTTAACTGCTAAGCCATCTCTCCAGCCCAGCAACTAGTTCTTGAAGGTCAGTTGTAGGCAAGGTTTATGTATTAGCCACAGAGAACAGGCATTCTTCACTTCTACTGACCATGCCATGTGCTGAAGTCATCTCAGGAAAGCCATCTCGGTGATTGGTCCAGACAGAGGGCTGTGGTGGCGGGCTTGCATCAAGAGGCCGACTGCCATCAGAGGCAAAGAGGCTCTCCATCATCGTGGTAAGTGGCAGACATTTGACTGTCTTCTGCATCCAGAAAAGCCTAGGAGTAAGGTGCACATGGTTCTGTCATTAGCTATGTGGAGACATTTTCAGACATGTAAAACCAGTTCTCCTGATGTGGAAGAACTTGTACAGAGGAGTAAAAAAGGACTTTTTGAGCAAAGATAACTGGATGAGGAAGGAATCTTAAAGCAAAGCCAAAGCTTCTTTAGGCTGGACTTGAGCCTGTTGCTATTAAAGTTTTGTTTGTATAGCACAGAAAGGACCAATGTTTGTTTAGAGTGATCATCAAGATCCTTTGTTTCTGTAGAAAAATAAATGACATTAAATTTCATAAATCATAACTTATGTTAACACTGGTGCACTGGTTACCGTGGTTAGGATCTCTTGGAAAACATCTATTATTAAAAATCCTCTAATTTCATTTAGAAATACTTTCTTTTTTTTTTTTCTTACTGAGCTACTACAGAGGCATGAAAGCCCAGGGCCAGTTTTTGTCACATGAAAACCACACTGTGCTCAGACATTATGCCTGGGTCAGGGCCTTTGGTAAAACTAAATTGCCATTTCTTATGCATTTTATATTTGTTTCTGTCTCTGCAAGGTTTTGATGGAAGAGAAATATCCTACTAAGATTATTTCATCTGGTTTTATGTCTGAGAAATATCTAAAAGATCTGAAATTCTAATTTATTCCAATGTTCATGGTTTAACGGCTTACATGGAATTACTGTACTTTTGAATTGGAAGACACCTACAGGATCATCTGATTGGACGCTGACCTTGCAGATGAAAAGACAGAGCCCAAAAGGTTAACTGACCTGTTAACTGACCACATATCCAGTTAGAGACTGTGCCAAGATGGAGCTTCATTTCTCTTCAGACCTATGACCCTTGCTCAGTGACGGGCATGCAATTCAAAGTTTCTGTTCACTCGCCGCCAAGGTCTGCTGCTCCCGGGAGCTGGGCTCTGTTGGAGTAGTTATATATTGCTGAATGAAAAACAGCTTGGAAGCCAGGCATGGTGGCACATGCCTTTATATCCAGCACTCAGGAGGCTGAGATAGGAGGATTGTTGTGCGTTCAAGGCCACTCTGAGAATTCCAGGTCAGCCTGGGCTACAGCGAGACCCTACCTCAGAACTCCTAGCCGCCCCCTCCCCAAAATAAAATAAGATAGCTTGGATTTTCAACTAAAGAGATATTAGCTATTGTGGCTGCTGCTGAAGTGACAGCTCTCTCTCTCTCTCTCTCTCTCTCGTGTGTATGTAGTTCATGATGTGTGCATGCATGTACCAGTGTGGTGTGTACATATGTGTGTATGTGTGTGAAGATTTGCACACATAAGCAGAAAGCAAAGGAAGATTTAGAGTGTTCTCTTCCACTTTATTTCCATGAGGCAGTCTCTCTCCCTGAACCCGGAGCTCCCTGTGTTTTGGTTAGACTGGCTGACCATGAAGTCCTCACTATCTCCCTGTCTTTGCCTATAGGCCCATGGCACTGGGATTAAAGGCATGAGAAGTCATGCCTTACTTCTTTTTTTTTTAACTTATTTATTCATTTATTTGAGACAGAGAGAGGGAGACAGAGAGTGAGAATGGGCGCACCAGGGCCTCTAGCCACTGCAAACTAACTCCAGACGCATGCGCCACCTCGTGTACCTGGCTTACATGGGACCTGGAGAATTGAACCTGGGTCCTTAGGCTTCGCAGGCATGCACCTTAACCACTAAGCCATCTCTCCAGCCCATGCCTGGCTTCTTACTTCGGTTGTGGGGTTCTGACTGGCTGTGGCATGAGATGGGATCCCTATAGCCTTCGAGAGCAGCTCCACCCCTCCAGCCTTGCCTAGGGCTGCGCTTCTTCCCCCATATTCCTGGAGCGTGACCAGACATTCTCCCTGGCTTGTACTTACAACCCTAGCAGGAATGAATTGTAGTGACGCAAACTTGGAGACCAGGTGATGGCTAACTGGTAGCTTGGTGTAGGCAAGGATGAGGTCAGTCAGGGCTTCTCTTCATCTATTGGTGAAGTTGTGTGTGAGGTTGCTGATGGACCATGGATTTTTTTTTCATCAAAGTTTTCTTAACAACTTCCATGATTATAAAAAATATCCCATGGTAATACCCACCTCCCCCCACTTTCCCCTTTGAAACTCCACTCTCCATCATAGCCCCTCCCCATCTCAATCAGTCTCTCTTTTATTTTGATGTCATGATCTTTTCCTCCTCTTGTGATGGTCCTGTGTGGGTAGTATCAGGCACTGTGAGGTCACGGATATCCAAGCCATTTTGTGTCTGGAGGAAGCACGTTGTAAGGAGTCCTACCCTTCCTTTGGCTCTTACATTCTTTCTGCCACCTCTTCTGCATTGGACCCTGAGCCTTGGAAGGTGTGATAGACATATTACAGTACTGAGCACTCAGTCACTTCTTCCCAGCACCATGATACCTTCTGAGTCGTCCCAAGGTCACTGCCATCTGAAAAGAGAAGATTCTCCACCAAAAGTGAGAGTAGCATTAATATAAGGGTATGAACATTAAGAGAAGTGCTTACTGGGCAGTTTGATGAGCATAGTATATACATTTAGGCAGACAGCAGCAGACATTACACCCCTAGGGCTCATGACTACCCCTGTTTTAAGTTTTCAGTCTCAGGGATGTATTCCCTCCCATGGAGCAGGCCTCCAGTCCAATTAGAGGGCAGTTGGCTTCTACCATGACAGACGTACCCCTATTGTACCCGTTGGCTCATTTGGCCTGGCTGGCCAATTATAAGGCTTGCAGTGTCCACTGTTGAGTATCTCCACTGGTGATTTCTCTCTCCCATTCAACTGCATGCAGAATGGCTTCTTCCAGCTTTCTGCCGGCCGACCGTGGGTTTCTAAGTGCAGGCTGTGGTTTTCCTTCACTGCCATGGACAGTGCAGGTTTTCTTGTCCATGAAGAGATTTCAGCTGCAGAGGAGGATTTGTTTTCTAATCCTTCAGACTCTTATGAAACTTTTTGCTATTTTGTTCTAATCAAATCTGACTTTAAGCTTAAAAGTCAGTTTGTCAGATACCAATCTTGCTTTCTCTTGAACTAGCTTCAAATCTCAAATGGATTTCAAATTGCAAAATGACTGCTCTAGGGCCACTGTTCAGTGGCTGCTGCAATTCAGTGGTAAAGGATTCATTTATCTAAAAAGTAGCATACACAAGTTCTTGCCAAAATATAGAATTATTTCTTTACTGGGTCTAGTATATGTTTATCTTTGTATTATATATACTGCCCGCCTAATAAGCAATAATTTCCTTTATTAGAGTGGCAGCTTGAATGAATTAATAATTCTCTTAGTTCATTCATTGGATTTTTATCAGATATATATATATATATATATATATATATATATATATAAATTATTATTTATTTATTTATTTATTTGAGAGCAACAGAGAGAGAAAGAGGCAGACAGATAGAGAATGGGTGTGCCAGGGCCTCCAGCCACTGCAAACAAACTCCAGATGCATGTACCACCTTGTACATCTGGCTTAGTGGGTCCTGGGGAATTGAGCCTCGAACTGGGGTCCTTAGGCTTCACAGGCAAGTGCTTAACCGCTAAGCCATTTCTCCTGCCCTCAGTTTTATTCTTTGTGCCATACATTTTGCTAGATTCGGAGAGATAATAAATGGCCTGAACTCAAGGAGCACATAGTCTAGGAAGAAAAAAGAAAAGAAATGAAATCACACCAGTATACCAAGGAAGGTTTATGGCATAGGCATTGAGAGAGGCTTAGAACAAAGAAGTACCCTTCTAGCTGCGAGACCACACAGGAGATAGTGCAGAAAAAACACAGGATTCAGGGCAGACTGGAGCAAGGGCCTTCTAAGAGGCAATAAAGCGGTGGAAGCTGAGAGAGAACAGTGGTCTGCTAACACCCGCTTCAGTGTAAGTCTCTTAACTTGAAGGATTGAAGCTAGTTTTTGCTTTGCTGACTGAAATGAACTGTGCAAACTACTGAATCAGCTTCCTGTGATTAACACGGCCTACTGGAGTTGTTTCTTTTTTCTTTTTTTTTTTTTTTTGTTCTTCCAGAAAGGGAGTACATCAGCTCCATGTTTGTGAAAATATTTTAGCAATTATGCAGACTAGAGGGAAGACTATGAACACTGGAGTTAGAGACTGTGACCGGGAAGCGATAGGATGGAAGGTGCAGAGCGGTAGGCAGTAGCAGCGACTGTGATGTCAGAATCCATTCTTATATTCCAGAAGTAGATCTGAACCCCAGTAAAGCAAGAGTGTTTCAGAGACGGTGAGCTTGAGAGACTGGGCAAATACTGACAGTATTAATCACGGGAAGGCATGACCTCTTTGTTGAGATTATAATTCAAGTAATTTTCTGTGATACCTAAATTCATAGCATGATTTGTAATCCTATCTTTTTTTTCTAATCAACAGAGTAGTTAGGCCTGTGTATTTGTCAGTTACTTCTCTGGACTATAAGCTCCTTGAGGTCAGGGACAAGACATTAGTTGTTGTTCCACAACACTTGGCACAGACTTTGTATGTAGTAGATGCTCAGCAGATATTTAAATATTTGCATGGATATGCCAACCATTGAAGGACTCAGGACTAGATGGACGCCATGACAGGCTTCAGAGTCCTCAGTAGGCCTAAGTTTCTGTTTCCTGGAAAGGTCTAAGTTTTTATCTTCCAGTAAGGGTGGGTTTAACACTTACTGGAAACTGACTACGACATACATTCCTGTAGTCATAGATAAGTTCAATTCCCCTAGCCCCAGCCCGCCACTTTGCCCGCCAAAGTCCTAAGCCAACCAGAAGAGTACACTGTTTAAATCAACCAATCATGTACCCATCCCCTTCTTCTATGTTCAAATCCCTATAAAATCCCCTACCCTCCCACTATTCGGGGCTCTGGTATGGATCCACTGTGTTGGTGAAGTCAAGAGACCGAGCTTAAGCCTGAAATAAAGCTCCTTGCCCTTGCATACGTGCTTGGTTCTCCTTGGTGGTCACTGGGGGTGCCCAGAACTGGGCATAACACCATCAGTGTGAGGAATTCTTCTGCTTATCGAAAGAGTTTTATATTTTGCCAGAAACAGGACTAGCTCTAAAGTCAGTTATAATTTCAAGAAACAGTTAGGTTTCTTTGGCCTTTCATCTTCCAGAAACTGCTTAGACTTAGATGTGACTATTACCTTGGAGACAATTCACTAAATTTCTTATTGTTTAGAAAGAACTTGGTGAAAGACACACACACATGCACCCACACCATCTGGGTTGTGGGGAACGTATGTATGCATGTGTGTATGTGTGTGTATATGTATGTATGTTTTTCTTTAACTTTGGCTGTTTGAACCTTTAGCTCTGTGATAGAAATAACAATCCATTTTGAGATTGATTTATTTGAAAGATTTTTTTTTAAAAAAACTCCTGTGTTTGTGGTCTTGCATTAAATTCACTTTCAATTGCCATGGTGTTCCCATGGCATCGGCACAGCTGCAGGCCTGGTGTGCTTTTGCGAATGCATTTGGAAGAATGATCAGTTTGCCAAAGCATTTGCAATCTTTTGTATTGTTTTCAGCTGCTTTTTGTCCGAAGACAAGTGTTCGAATTTTATTTATTTTCTAGCCTTTGTTTGAATTAGCGATTCACAAACTCTACAATTACTAAGGGATGATGACATGAGCACTTAACTAGCCCTGGCAGTCACTTGTACTCACCAACCACCTGATAGCCTAAGCTCTTCTGTTAGAAAAGAACCTCTTTGTAAACTTGCCTGGAGTTGATAAAAGGCTGCATTTTTAACAAACAACCCACAGTGAGATATTTGGTCTCCATGTTGTGTTTGTTTTCCAAATGGAAAACAGGAATATTAACAGCTGAAAAGTTTCCTTTTTTTATTGAGAAGCTGTTTAGTGACCAACTCTTACGTTGTTATATTGTGTTTCTCATTCATCCAGTCTGCTTAAGAGTTACCGGTATCCTCATTGCACTGTTACAGTGTTTGTGTGGTTCAGTGCAGTTCAGAGGGTATTTTAAGACCCATGCTAGCAGCAGGAAGAAGCTTGTCTGTCTCCATTGCCCCTTGGCTGTATGGGCTAGTAGTTTCCAGACACTGAGAAAGTTGAGGAAAAATGAAGGTAAAAGACTTGGTTGCATTTGGAACAAGTGACAGGACGGGTATGCTGTGAAGCTTCTTCCTTTGTAGCAGTGGGCACTGTTAAGTACATCAGGCCTCTAGCTATGTTAGACCTTCTCATAGCAGAAAGCTTGTGGTCCTTGGCCCCCACTCTCTCAGCATGAGATGTGTAACTGCGGACTAGCTGAGTCACTTGGTGCAGATGGCACATGGAGGGTTTCTTTGCTTTATTTAAAAATCAATGTTTTTTTTTTTTTTTTTTTTTTTTTTTTTTGCCTTCTCATTGTGAAATGGATGAGCTCTGGATTCAGTTTGGAGAATATCTGTATAAAACCAACGCTTAAGCAATTTCACCTTGGGTAAATGAAATTCCTAGCTTTAGCTTCTGACCATAGTTATCTTAAAGATAACTTGCTAATAACCTCAGGGAGTTTATCTGAGGCTGTTGTCTCTCGAGCAGAGTTCTCCCACTGCAAAGGATAACTACAACACGGTGAGTGGCAGGAAGTATCAGGAGTGTTTCCGAGTGCTTAAGCTCGTCTGAGGTTTATTAATTTTCCGGATATGGGTTAACATGGTTCCATGAATAGGCACCAGGCCTAGGGAGCAGGATTAGGAAGGTTTCCAGGGGCTCTGAACTCCTGTCAAGCAAAACTGCCAGGCTAGGTGGCTAAGTCCGCTGAGTAGGGAAAAAGACTGCAGTTGCTTTATCTCACCACATAATGTTTGTAAATTTTATTCAATTAATTTACAGCTGCAGGGCTCATGAGGCCGAAATGAAAGTTTTGTCAAGTTTCAATAAGGAGGCAGCCAACTCTGACTTGCAGTGGCTGCATTGGAAATGTGCTGGCAAAAATGTGAAAATAGGAGGTTTGAGTTTTAGGAGACAGTGGCTGTGCAAAGCCCATCTTTACTTAATAGTGGGAAGTCTGGACTGGTCACCTGTCATCCTGGCTGTTTCTCTCTCCTATCTTCCCAAGCTCAGTCCAACATTGACATGAGCAGTGTTTACATTTAACACTCCATCAGTGGAAATCTATTATTTATTTTTTTAAATTTATTTGAGAGTGAGAAATAGGCAGGGAGAGGGAGGGAGGGAGGGAGGGAGAGAGAGAGAATGAGAATGGATACACCGGGACCTCCAGCTGCTGCAAACGAACTCCAGATGCATGTGCCCCCTTGTGCATCTGGCTTATGTGGGTCCTGGGAATCAAACCTGGGTCCTTTAGCTTTGCAGGCAAGTGCCTTAACCTGCTAAGCCATCCCTCCAGCCCGGAAGTCTATTATTGATGGTGTTCCTTACTTCTTACACCCTTCCTGTACGCCCTGACGGCGGCCACTTCAGCTGTTTTTCTCTTGAACATTGTGCTTCTCTTGGTGGCCAGACTTGTGTAGAGGGACGAATCGGGGCTCAGGACAGACCTTCAAATTATGTTAAATAGACTAAGGCTTCAAAAATTATCATTACTTGCAAAATTTTAGGTTTTTTTTTTCTTGAGCGATGCAGGGTGAATAGCAACATTGCCCTAAACCAGCAGGAAAAATTCATGCTTTTATAAAGATTTAGTGGTGGCAAAGATTATTTTCTTCATCAGTCTTTGAACCCTCTCTTTTATAAGAACCATCTGTTCATTTCCTTATAGAATGTGGATTTGTTGTTGTTGTTGTCTGTTTTCTTTTAAATAGGGTCTTGCTGTGTAGCTCAGGATTGCATCAAACACATGACCCTCCCGCCCCAGCTTCAGAGTGCTAGGATTATAGGCATGTACCATCCATGGCAGCCGTGTTAAAATCCAGTTTTCACCAGAATACTTCTCAGTCAGGCTAGCCAGAACCTCCCTTGCCCATCCTCCATGTTCGATCACCCTTGGTGTCTGGTCAGTTCCTCATCCTCAGCCATCCTGCCGCACGGTGTCTGTCACCTAGCCTGATCCCAGCTGTAATCCTGCTGGGTCGGCTTAGTCAGAATTCCCCTTCACTCAGATATTTCCTCTTAATTACTTTCCCTACAGGGACCCTACCTTGCTCCTTAGCTGTAATGCCCCTTACCTATACTGTTTCAGAACCAAGCCCAGTTCTGTATTGAGGTTTGTTCGCACATTACAATACTGCTGAATCAAATCCGGTGAACTACCTTGACTACCACCCAGCCATGGTTTGTCTTTGACAGTAATCTACTTCGAAGAGTCAGTCATATTAAGGAGCTATTGTACAGTTGTAGAAACATAAAGATTAGTAAGGGTCTAAGCGGGGCGTGGTGGCGCACGCCTTTAATCCCATCACTCGGGAGGCAGAGGTAGGAGAATTACCATGAGCTTGAGGCCACCCTGAGACTACATAGTGGTCAGCCTGAGCCAGAGTGAGACCCTACCTCGAAAAACCAAGCAAACAAACAACAACAACAACAAAAGATTAGTAAGGGTCTAAACGTGGCTTCCAACTGTAACTTTTGTTCTTTTTGTCACGAAAATATGTGAGGTTAATGTGAAGAAATAGATTGTGGAACATGGATTTGCCATATCGCTCTTGGCTAAGTGCTTTTCCAGCTTGTCTGTAGTCACTGTATGAAAGGCCCTTTTCGCTTCCAATGGACAGTGGACAGATGCGTGGTCCTCGTGGACCACGTGCTTAACGTGCCGCTTGTGCCCCACGTGCCGCTTGAGTTGACAAGACTCAAACCAGCTATCACCCTCTGCCACGGGACAAATCTATCCATCACAGTGCAGTTGGCTATTTCAGCTGTGGCAGTCCACTACAAAAGTTTCTAAGCCCTTATTAATTGTGGTTCTTATTTCAGAAGGATCTGCATACAGCAGAGTTCCTAGCCAGTGACATGATCTGCATAGCCCCGCTGTAATCTTTGTGCACCAGAAATAGATCATAATGCAAGTGTTCAAATCATTTGGATATACTTATATTTTCAAAGCATTTCATTCCAACTTTACCTATTCATATATTTGTCTCAAAACTGAGCCATTATTATTATCATTATTATTATATTTTATTATTATTATTGTTTTTTGGTGTTTGTGTGGCTTTTTGAGGTAGGGTCTCACTCTAGTCCAGGCTGATCTGGAATTCACTTTTACTATGTAGTCTCAGGGTGGCCTCAAATTCAGGGTGATCTTCCTACCTCTGCCTCCCAAGCGCTGGCATTAAAGGTGTATGCCATTACATCCTGCTCTGAGCCATTCTTTTTTTGTTGTTGTTGTTCAGTTTTTATTTATTTATTTGAGAGTGACAGAGAGAGGAAGAGGCAGATAGAGAGAAAGAGAGAGAATGGGTGCATCAGGGCCTCCAGCCACTGCAAACAAACTCCAGATGCATTCGCCCCCTTGTGCATCTGGCTAACGTGGGTCCTGGAGAATCAAGCCTCGAACCGGGGCCCTTAGGCTTCACAGGCAAGCACTTAACTGCTAAGCCATCTCTCCAGCCCCGAGCCATTCTTTTTTTAAATTTATTTTTATTTATTTATTTGACAGGGAAAGAGGGAGAGAGAGTGAGAGAATGGGTGCACCAGAGCCTCCAGCCACTGCAAACAAACTCCAGATGCGTGTGCTCCTTGTGCATCTGGCTAATGTGGGTCCTGGGGAATCGAACCTGGGTCCTTTGGCCTTGCAGGCAAATGCCTTAACCACTAAGCCATCCCTCTAGCCCTGAGCCATTCTTTTATTTCACCAATGCTCCTTTGTTACATAGCAAAGACAGCTTTACATATCAAACATTTTAGAGTACTTCTTTTTGCTACAGGCTTTATCTCAGGCAGTAAGTATTCAAGGACATGTGATTAATTGCCTTTGCTTCCCAAGAAGTTTCCATCGGTAGTGAAGACAGAACTAATGTGTTTGTGCTCCGTGCCTCATGTACACATTGCATGCCATGGAAACCCTGGAAATAGCCATGGTTTGTAACTGGGCGGACGGAAAGCCTTTGGGCTGGGTGCCCCGTGAGGATGAATGGTTTTTCAAGTTGGTTAGGTAGTAAGTGCAAGCAACAGCATGAGCCAAATTGGGAGAGATGATTCAGCATGCCTCAGCTGAGGTGAAGTGATGGGCAGGTTGGTGAGGCTGGAGTATGCAACAGGGGAGGCCAGGGTGGCACAAAGCAGTGCAGAGCCTTGAATTTCAGACTAGGAAGTTCGAACTTTTAATCATATGAGATTTTTCTTTGTTGTTGTTCTTCTCCTCTCATTCTCCCCCACCACCACCACCACATACACCACCACTTTTCTTTGTTTTTGAGACAAGGTCTTCCTATGAAGTCCAGCTGGCCTGGAATTTACTGTGTATTCCGGCTCACCTTAGCCTTCAGATACTGGAATAATAGAGGTGTTCCACCACTTTTGGCTTATGTGAGGAGATTGTAAGGCATGTTTTAGTTAGGTCTCAGCCACTGTGAAGAGTGTATGTTTAAGAAAAGAGATATGTTTAAGAAAAGAGACAAGAAGAGAGACTAGTTAGGAGGTTGTTAAAATAGTCTGAGTATCTTAAAAAAAAATTTTTTTTAAAGGGGCTGGAAAGATGGCTTAGCACTTAAGGCACATGTCTGTGAAGCCTAAGGAGCCAGGTTCGATTCTCCAGGTTTCATGTAAGCCAGATGCACATAGTGGCGTATGCGTTTGGAATTTGTTTGCAGTGGCTAGAAGCCCTGGCACACCCATTCTCACTCTCTCCCTCTGACTGTAATAAATAAAAATAAAATCTTTAAGAAAATTAAAATAGTCTGTGTCGTAGACTCAGATGGAATGTATGCTATAGCAATGTCTTTGAGACCTTAGAGGAGGAAATCAGTCAAAGGACTGTTTCCGAGGTGGTGAGGAGAGAGAGACTGATTGATTGATCCAAGTTTATTTAAATGGATGCACTGAATCACTGAACCCCCAGAAAGAAACACTTTTTCCTTGCAAGAAAATACAGATAATTTCTGCATCTAAGATTATAAAGTGTACAAATGTTACTTTTAGTAGCCTTGCTATTCCTGATTTATGCTCTTTCAGAAAAGCAAAAATTAGTATAAAAATTGAAGTTGGGCTGGAGAGCTGGCTTAGTGGTTAAGGTGTTTGCCTGCTAAAGCCTAAGGACCCAGGTTTGATTCCCCAGTACCCACGTAAGTCAGATAAGTCAGATGCACGTGGTGGCGCATGTGTCTGAGTTCATTTACAGTGGCTGGAGGCCCTAATGCACCTATTCTCTATCTGTCCCCCACCCTCCTTCTTGCTCTCTCTCAATCAAATAAATAAAAAAATATTTTTTTTGATTTATTTTTTTGAGGTAGGGTCTCACCTTTGCCCAGGCTGACCTGGAATTCACTATGTCATCTCAGGGTGGCCTCAAACTCATGGTGATCCTACCTCTGCTTCCCAAGTGCAGGGATTAAAGGCATGCATCACCATGCCTGGCTAAAAAAAATTTTTTTTTAAATTGAAGTGGAAGCCTAAGGAAAGATGTAAATTATTAGCCTAGGGGAATGTAGCATATTATTTATACATATGTATATACCTACATGTAACATATTATTTAGTAATGGAGCGAGGTCTCTGGAATAGACCTTCGAATTTCACTGTTGCACCTCACACCTTTGCACAAACTTCTTCATTTCTTGAACCCTTGCTATGAGAAAGGTAGTGGGTTATGAGCTTGGGTTATGTTATGGTTTGAATCTCAAAATTCCCTCCAGAGGCTTTTTTTTTCTTTTTTTTCAAGGTAGGGTCTCATTCTGGTCCAGGCTGACCCGGAATTCACTATGTAGTCTCAGGGTGGCCTCGAACTCATGGTGATCCTCCTACCTCTGCCTCCCAAGTGCCGAGATTAAAGGCATGCACCACCATACCCAGCTAAGGTTAATTTTTTTCCCCTCTGGAGCTAGTGGTTCTAAGTCCTTCAAAATTTGGGATTTACACTGCTGGGGTTTCTCTTCCCCAGTTTTCAGGCCTTTGGCCTTTGACTGAAAGTTGTCCTCAGCTGCCCTGGCTTGTCTGGTGTGGAGGCTCAGACCGCATTGTCCTGTCAGCTGCCCTCTTTACCCAGCTTGCTGATGAACTGTTGCGGGGCGTTTCACCCTCTAGTCATGTGAACCAAATCACATGATAGATATCCTCTCAAACACACACACACACACACACACACACACACACACACACCCTTCTAATGATTCTGTTTTTCTGAGAACACTGACTTATAAAAGTTTCGAGAATAGTCTTACGAGACGAGCACCTATTGCTGAAAGCAGGTAGAGGAGTTGCCCAAGAAGAAAGGAGAAGAGAGGATTGAGGAAGAGATGGCAGGGACTAGATTCTCAAGTCTCGGTGTCCTCATGAGCATTTCTTGTTGAGTTAGGAATACAGAGTGAGTTTTCAGTACTGGCTTACGTGGTGGACTCAGAGCCTGTAGCAGCCGTGCCAGGGAGAAGGTTGACGTATCAGTTACCATCTGAGATACCTGGAGATGTGTAGTAGAGACGTAAAATATTCATGTGCCAGTATCTTTAGAGAAGATAAGGCTGAGAGCATTTTGAAAGTCACTGACTTGGAGGAGCCATGCTTAAAATAATGGAGGTGTTGCCAAAGGCTAAGCTAAGCATTTCAGGCGTCTGCGCTCTGCTTTATTCCTCAGTTAAAATTTACCAACAAGTACAGACAAGTAGCAGGCAGAGCTGCTTTCAGGGCACTGAGTTCAAAGACAGAGCAAGCAGCTTATGTGTAACTGGTTGGTGTTTATTCTGTGCTTCTCTAACAACAAGAGTACAAAGATGATGCAGAAAGAACTTGCTTCTCTGGGATGGAGAAGATGGCTTAGTAGTTAAGCCCTTGCCTGTGAAGCCCAAGGACCCCAGTTCGAGGCTCGATTCCCCAGGACCCACGTTAGCCAGATGCACAAGGCGGCGCATGCGTCTGGAATTCGTTTGCAGTGGCTGGAAGCCCTGGCACGCCCATTTTCTCTCTCTCTCTCTGTCTGTCTCTCTCCCCCTCCCTCTTTCTCTGTCTGTCACTCTCAAATAAATAAATAATAAACAAAAAATTTTTAAAAAAGCACTTCTCCCTCTCTTGAACTGTTAAAGTCATGTAATTTGAGAACACTGATGTTTTTATTCTCATGTTAATATAACTTGTATACCATAATATACCTTTTATTTTATTTATTTTATTTTATTTTTTGTTTTTTCGAGGTAGGGTCTCACTCTAGCCCAGACTGACCTGGAATTCACTATGGAGTCTCAGGGTGGCCTCAAACTCACGCCCGATCCTCCTACCTCTGCCTCCCGAGTGCTGGGATTAAAGGCGTGCGCCACCATGCCCAGCTTAATATATCTTTTAAAATGTACAATTAAATGTGTTTTCTAAGGCAGGATCTGGCCATACTGCCCAGGCTATCCAGGAACCCCTGGCTCAGCTTCCTGAGTAGCTGGGACTATAGGTGTGTGACACTACACCCACCTTAGTCAAATGAGATTTTATGAATTTTATATGAGACATAGGTTTTTCAAGTATGAAAACATACAGTTATAAACTATGCCTCTATGTACTGGGATAACTGAGAACAGGTGGCAGTTAATGCGGCAGAGTCCCTGCGAGGTGGGAGATGTGGCTGGGGGTTGGTGGGGATTTAAAGATTACCTGCTCTGTGTTGACATTGGGCTAGAAGAGGTGGGGAGAATGGGTAGGGCAAGGCTTGAAAGGCAAATGTCCCATGTTCACTAAGCATAGATATAAGTGTGATTCTGTCATGTTTGTTTCTGTTGGCTGATTTAGTCTCTGATTAGAAGATACAAGGTCGTACATGCATTATAGTTATTTTTGTTTTACAAATATTATATTTGGTTGCCTCTAATTAGTATAATTGAATGCAGAACCTACATGACCATCTTGGGAAGTTGTGGGTAGAATGTCATATAGGCTTTATTGATTGATTGATTGATTGATTGATTGATTTGAGATAGACAGAAAGAGACAGACAGAGAGGAGAGAATGGGCACACCAGAGCCTCCCACCACTGCAAATGAACTCCATCCAGATGTTTGTACCACTTGGTGCATCTGGTTCTTTGTGGGTACTGGGTAGTCAAACCCAAACTTTTCGGCTTTGCAGGGAAGCGTCTTAACTGCTCAGCCATCTCTCCAGCGCCTTATAAGCTTCTTAATCCAGAAAAGCTATCAGCAGGTTACTAGATAGAATCACAGAAAGGGTTTTAGTGGATTTCTGAGTTTTGGAAGAAACTGAAGCTTGGTGCTTGGTTTTTTTTTTTTTTTTTGTCTTCTTCTTATCCTAGTGACCTAACATGGCATTTTTAGTTGATCCTGTTTTATTTCATTTTGGTCTTCACCCTCAAGGCCTGTCCAAACCCATAGTAATATCCATAAGACTGAATGAACAGTGCAGCTGCTTAGACAATAGAATGTTCTCAGGAGCTCCTAAGTAGCTTCTGTGTGATGTAGGTGCGGGGCTTACTGTGCACCTTTGGGGAAGCATGCTCATTTCTATTGAGGGGCACTGTCCAAGGGACTCACGGATGTAAGGAAATAGAATGTGATGGAATGGACTTTTTTTTTTTTTTTTTCAGCGCAGTAGGTGAGTTATACTCTGTCTTTGGAGGGTGGGCTCAACCTTGAACTTTGCAGGAGACCCCTGGTCTCTGGAGCCAGGTTTGTCTTGTGTTGAGTGACAGCATGCAGCCTAGGAGGTTGGGAGGCAAAGATCGCAGGCAGCTCTTTGAAAACAGTGAGCGCTGGTGTGGAGTTGAGCAGGTGTGTGGTGTGGATGGAGACCTCCCCAGAAGGGCCCCCGCAGACCTTTGGCTCCTGAGCAGGGATGGAGCACATCACACTGACAGGCTGTCAGCGGCCGTCTGAGCTTTAGCACCTAAAATCCGCATAAACGAACTCTCTTAATCAACACTTCTGCACTGTCTGTTGAGGGTCTATGAAAAGGTTATGCTAATCTAAATATTAACCCCCAGTAAAACAATTAAGAAGGCAAAAATGTGTTCTGTAAATGCAACCTCGTATATCTCAGAGGTAAATTAAATTTATTATTATTTTTAATTACCCGCTCCAGTCTTTCTTCTCTCTTGGCATGGAGAATTGAGAGGTGCTTTATCTGGGCCGGACCGTCCATAACTACTTACTAGGCATTGTGCTGTTAACGGTTATTTAATGATTTAATCAGAAAGGGCTGGCTTTGGATTTCTGATGAGGTAATGAGATCTGGCATTTAACAAGTTAATTGGAATTGGAAAGAGCTATTAAAAGGCCATGAGAAGGTCTTCCATGAAACTCTTGAATATGCTTCAGTCCGAAGATCTTATTAAATTATGTTAAGGGTGTATTTTCCTTTCATTTTAAATCACCCATTAGGACATCTAATCAGCTTCCTGAATGTTGCTGCAGATGAAATTATTATTAGCATCAGAATGTTAAAATTTTTATTTTGTCTGCTCTATTGTTACTGAATCAGGGTTGATCAGGAAGTTTTTTTTTTTTCCTTCATCCCCACTGGGAGCAAATCAGAATCGGTTGTTACATTTCTCTTTTAAAATATTTTATTTTCTTATTTATTTATTTGAGAGAGATAGAGAAAGGGGGGGGGAGAGAGAGGAAAGAGAGAAAGAGGATGGTTATACCAGATCCTGAGTCACTGCAAATGAACTTCAGATGCAGGTGCCACCTTGTGCATCTGGCATTACATGGGTACTAGGAAATCGAACCTGGGTCTTTTGGCTTTGCAGGCAAACGCCTCAACCACTCAGCTATTTCTCCAGCCCTTTTACATTTCTTTATGTATTTCTATGTTTAAACCATACTTATTCTGGACGTTGGTGACAGCCCTTAGTTCTCAGTTTCCACAAGTGCTCCACTGCTGTGGGGACATGGCTGTATTTCTTCTGAACAGACAGCTCTGCTGTGTCCATGTGTGGCTTGGAAGTGCATCTTACCACAGGGAAGCAGATGGAAATGGTTAAATTCCATTGTCCTTTTGCTAATAACTTGGAGGACTATTCATTTCGTAGCCAAATGCGGGGCACCCTCATTGTTTCAGTATAAATTCAATGTGGAAGGTTATTCTTAGGAAATAGTTTGCTGTTGAGTCCCAGACAAGTGTTTTACTACTCCCCAACCCCGTAAAACAAAGTAGATTAAGTCTTTTACTTGGAAACTGTTGTATGTCTCCAGGGTTATTCAAAGATTTAGACTGACTAAAGAAGTTGGCTGAACATAAAATGAGGGCAAAGAAAATTAAGAAACCTTTGTTTTTTGAAAGTACCATTTTTAAAAATGATCTGAATTTCTATTTTTCTTTGCTCGGTTACAGTTCATAGTTGTTTGGCAAATGGCATTTCAGCTACTTTTGAAATTTGTTGCTAATATGTTAGCATGTGTGTATATATAAGGTTCAAGAGGTTAACCGTATGTGTGCATGTAGCTAGGCATACTTAACGTATGATAATGATGCTTTTGAAAAAGTTGAGGGTAATAAAATTTTATAATTTCAATACTACTTTCTTCAGACAAGGCACAAAGTCCAAAGTAATGGAGTGTCATACTCGGACATAAATGTAAAGTTCAGAACAAGATAAAATATATCCCAACTCTCTTCTTTTTTGTAGTACTGGGAATTGAGCCCAAGGCGAGCACTCTACTACTAAGCTGCATGCTCAGCCCCTTTAATTTTTTTTTTTTTTTTTATTAAGAGACAAGGTCTAAGGAAGTTGTCTAGGTTGACCTTGGATTTGTAATCTGCCAGGCCTCAGCCTTTCCAGTAACTGGGGTAATAGGCCTGAGCCATCTACCCATGCCAGTATTTTGTTATCTAATCATCCATTCATTTTTAGGTGACCTAACATATTATAGGGAAATGTGATATATTGTTTTAAAAGATATTTATTTGCAAGGAGAAAGACGGGGGGTGGGGGGGAGGGAGAACAAAGACAGGGCCTCTTACACTGCAAATGAACTCCAGATGCATGCTGCCACTCTGTAGCTCTGGCTTTGTGTGGGCACTGGGGAATTGAATCTGGCCTGTCAGGCTTTGTAAGCACATATTCTTAACTATGGAGCCATCTCTCTAGCCCTAAGACATTTTTAAAGAAAAAAAAAGCCCTCTATTTATTGGCTTTAAATGTGTGAATATCCCAACACTGAGTTCTTTCAAAATGCACAAAATGTAAAATAATTTTTTAATTTAATTAATTTATTTGTTTGGAGAGAGAGAGAGAGAGAGAGAGAGAGGAATGGCCATGCCAGGGCCTCTAGCCACTGCACATGAACTCTAGATGCATATGCCCCTTGTGCACCTGGCTTATTGGGTCCTACGGAATTGAACCTGTGTCCTTTGGCTTCGCAGGCAAATGCCTTAACTGCTAAGCCATTTCTCCAGTCTAAATAATTTTTTTAAAAATTACATGACTACTCCTTTTTGACTTTCATAAATTCTCCAGCAAAGTGAGTTCTTTTTAGTTTTCACTTTTTGCCTGTGTATATGTGGGCACCATGTACATGCATGCTTGTTGAGGCCAGAGGCTGATACCAGGTTTCTTCCTGGGCAGTTTGGTGAGCATAAAATATACATTTAGCCAGATGCCAGTAGATGTTACACCCCTAGGGCTCATGACTACCCCTGTTGTAGGTTTTCAGTATCAGGGATGTATTCCCTCTCATGGAGTAGGCCTCCAGTCCAATTACAGGGTGGTTGGTTTTCCCCATAAACAGATATGCCATTATTGCACCTGTTGGCTCATTTGGCCTGGCTGGCCAAATATAAGGCTTGCAGTGTCCACTGTTGAGTATCTCCACTGGTGATTTCTCTCTTTCCCATTGAACTGCATGCAGTGTGGCTTTTTCCAGCTTTCTGTCAGCTGGTCTACATGGACGAGGTTTTCAGTTCAGCTCCAGCAGGATTTCTCAGTGGCCTTGCAGCCCAAGTATGTGGAGTCTTCAGCAATAGGGTCTTACCATCTATTCCTGGTGGGAAACCAAGGGTCTCGGCAATGGTCTGTAATGTTTTGGGGGCATCAGGGACCTTCCTGGCCAACAACTCACTGGAAGGTATCCCATCCCTGGCACTGAAAGTTTTCTAGTAACAATCTATGGCTTCTGGATGTTCCATTGTCCAGAAAAGTAGGTTTCCATATGACTTATTTATATCCTCTTAGATATTGATTACCCTCCCTCTATCTTTCCTTTACTCAGTCTCTTCCCCTGACCTCACTTAGGCCTTTTCACCTCCATTAATCTGTTCTTCTACTTGCGTATATGCAATACCATCCTATTAAGTCCCCCTTCCCTCCCTTTCTAGTCAGTGAATTTTCTTAGTGTTTAAAAACTCAAAGAAGGGAATACGTCAAAATGAAGGAATATTTATAGGCCTCTGGATGGAGGTGACTGTAAACGGGATGTCAGTACTTAGTACTTGTGAATCTCCTTGGAATTCTGGATTATGTATGAGAAAATGAATCAAACAAAGTGAAGACTTGGGTGACAAGTATCCATGCCTTAGCAGAGACCATCCTTTTTGCTGTTGAAAAGATGGACAGATTATCGGGCAGTTGTCACAAGTGTCTCTTCTGATAAACCGTACTTGTTGCCATGGAATTAAAATGATAAACATTTTCATGAACCGTAAATCCCTTTGTTAAATAAAAGCCAATTTTGGTATCTTTCATATATATTGTTGGCTTAGTTCGGTGCTCTTCATAATTCAATGCAGACTAAGGATCAGACTTATGATGCATTTTCCTTGGGCTTTGTGGGCTGACTCCCAAGTACTGACATGAATCAGGATGTTCAAAGGCATGGCGCTAAGTAGCACGGGGGAGATCTCCAGATGTCTGCTGTGGAACAGAGCTGATTACTGCTGAAGGGGTTTCGATCTCAGACCTTCATTCTTCCCACTGTCAGGATTTTCTGAGTGCCTTGCAGATCTTGCCCTTCTCTTTATGCAATAGCCTTCTTTTTTTTTTTTTTTTTTTTCCAGCAGAGGCCTGAAGAGGAGGGCAAGTAAGGAAAGACTGTGTATATGGAGCTTTAGCTGAGCTACCACTGCTCACTGGCAAGGTCAACCAGGGTTTAGTAGTTCAGATTGTCTATTTGCTCAATGGCCCCAGCTCAGTTTGTGTCTGGCAAGCCCTATGCACAACGTGAGCTCTAGACACTTGAGCAATAGGAGTCAGCGTGACTACATCTCAGTATGAAGCTAGTCTGCTTCTTCTTACTAAACGGAAGACCCTAGTGCTTATGTTTCAACTATAGAAAAGGTGCTCTCTGATCTACATGCCAGATGTATTTACTTCGTCCCCACAGAATTGCATTTCCAGTATCCATATGAGGAAATATTTGGTAGCATTTCCCATAAGTATTAAACATCGTACTGCTGTAACTGTGGCCAGATAGAAGCTTTCTCTGCATGACTAGCTTTTTAAAAGGGAGTTTTAATAATGACCCCATTGTATAAAAATAATAATCGAATCAAAGTTGGGGTTTTAGGGCATTTCTCCTTTAAAGGGAAGCAGCTGGGCCACATAGCTCTGCTTGGGCCTGATTGATTGGACTGGTGGCTTTGATGTCAAGGGCAGCATTTCCCAGGGGTCTCTTGCGGGTTAAGTCTTGCTGATGTTTCACTCTCCAGCATATGTCCAGGCTTTCGCACAGTCTTCTTCACATTCTTCAGGCATGATATGGCCTTCTAATGTGTGTTCCTAATCTCTCCTCGACTTCTCATTGTATCATTGTTTTTGTATGCTGAATCCTCTACCACATAACATGCCTTGGTGTCTGACTCACTTCTGTAGTTTCATGTCTTGCTGAGTATCTTCCATACAGTGTAAGAATATGTTAAGTGAATTAAGAGGTTAAGGGCCACAATAGCTAAGAGGAGCTGGAGAGATTGCTCAGTGGTTAAAGGCACTTGCTTGAAAATCTGATGGCCAGGGGTTCCACTCCCCAGGGCCACGTAAAGCCAGATGCACAAAGGGGTGCATGCGTCTGGAGTCCGTTTGCAGTGGCAGGAGGCCCTGGCACTCCCATACTCTGTGTGTGTATCTGCTTTGTTCTCTTTCTTAAGTCAGTAAATAAAGATATTGTTTAAAAAAAAAAAAAAGCTAAGAGGTACTTGTAGTCAGTGTTAATTCTATGCTATTTTTTTTCCTTCTAGTAAGGAAAGACATGTGAGATTTTATTTGTACTAGCTGCACGCAAGCCCATAATGTGAGAGGAGACAGACTAGGAAAGTTCCAGTTCTGTGTATGTGCTGATGATGTGTGTAGGGACTTTGTAAGCCCAGGGAAGCATCCAGTGCAGCCTAGGGGCCTAGAGAAGTCTGTGTGGAGTAGGTGGTGTCGGGTGGAGGAGAATCACTGGCTGTGCCTGGAAAGCTGTTGTGAGAGAAGGCAGGGGCCATACCAGGGATGTCATGGAAGACTACACATCCCACGGCCAAAGAAAGGAAGACAGGAAGGAGCATATGGCAAGGATGAACCAGTGGAGAGAGGCTCTGAGATAATAGCCGGCAGCTTGTAGGACACTTTGATATGAACAGTGAGGCCACTTATGGGTATTGATCTGTTATTGTCCCCATTTCTGATACTCAGGAGGGATATGGGGAAAAAGGAAAAACAGCTTCATTTGATAATACGGCTTTACAGTCTGGAGGAATAAGCAAAAGGAACCTTCTAAGTTTTGTTCTGGAAAAGAAAACACCACGGCTCTTGAACCTTTTGTGTGTCTATACGGGCATTGAAGGTTAATCCTTTGACTTTGTACTATCCCAAAGGTCTTATAAAGATCTCCTAAGAAGCCAGGCATGGTGGTGCACACCTTTAATCCCAGCACTCGGGAGGCAGAGGTAGGAGGATTTCTGTGAGTTCAAGGCCACCCTGAGACTACATAGTGAATTCCAGGTCAGTCTGCACTAGAAACCCTACCTCCAAAAAAAAAAAAAAAAAGTTTCATAAGCTAGGAATGTAGAGTAGAAAACGTTCTTTGGAATTAGTCTAAAAAGGCCCCAAGTGGCCGCATATCCACCCCACATTTAAGTCTCATAGTCTTGCACAGAGGGCCTGTTGGGAGGACGTGGGCCTCTCCTGGAGTTACTTGGCTTGTGGATGGCTGCACAGGGCAGGGTGCCATGTCTCTCTTGCTGAGCTGGTGGGGGGTTAAATGATTCTGTGATGGAAAACTCCCACCCCGGGTGCTGGCATCCTTCTTCCTTGGGTGCAGTAGAAGATTGTCCATGACCTTCATGGCAGTGTGCAGTGATGTGAATGCTGCCAGCCCTGCATGATCCCAGAGCCTCTCTCAGGCCATTGCCCCGTGAGTCGGCTTCCTGTCCCCGGCATGACTGGGGATGTCAGAGCCCTTATCTCAAAGATTTTAAGCCAGGGATTGGCATAAGTTCTTCTTCTTCCCCTTCCCTCCTCTTACACACACACACACACACACACACACACACACACACACACACACACGGCGAGGGAGAGAACATGACAATAGATGCAATTGTTTCTATAGTTTCTGTATACTCACCTAAGTGCACAGGACCCTCTGATAACATTTTAGAACTCATGCTAATTTCTGTAGGAATTACAAAATAAAGTAGAAAATTAGTTGTAGAAGTTTAAATTTGTTTTCATTATGCACGTTGTTGTTTGCTTTTCTCAGCAATAGAAATGGGTTTGGTACTAGTTTTCCTGCAGTTTGTTCTGTCTCTCTCTCTCTCTTTGTTTTTCAAGCTAGGGTCTCACCTGGCCTGGAATTCACTATGTAGTCCCAGGCTGGCCTTGAACTCACAGCTATCCTTCTACCTTTGCCTACTGAGTGCTGGGATTAAAAGCATGTGCCACCACACCTGTTTTTTTTTTTTTTGTTTATTTGTTGTTTTTTGAGGTAGGGTCTCACTGTGGTCCAGGCTGACCTGGAATTAACTTTGTAGTCTCAGGGTGGCCTCAAACTCTCAGCAATCCTCCTACCTCTGCCTTCCAAGTGCTGGGATTAAAGGCATGCTCCACCATGCCCGGCCCTGTTTTGTTTTTGTTTCTTTTTTTTTTTTTTTCTTTCTTTTTTTTTTTTTTTGATAGGTCTTAGGCAATTTTACAGTTTCTGCTGTGCCATATGAGAATTTTAAAGCCATTTTAACATTTTCTCTCCCTCCTTTGAAAAAAGTTAAGCACTTAAAATAACTAACCCTGAAAATGTAACATTATTCACTTTAATTGGTCAAATTTTATCGTATGTAAATCTACCACTATACATACTGCCTGTAGTCTCAATTGACTTTTTACTTGGGGTAAGATTTGAATGGCTAACATACATAATTAGGGCAAAACCTTGTATAATATAGTTGAGTAGAAACTACATTTGCTCCTAAAGAAAGACTTGCTCTAAATGATCAGAGGATGTGCCCAGATTTTTTCTGTGCTGGGATTATTGCCAGCTTTGCTGTAGATGAATGGTCACAGCCTGGTTTAGACACCTATTGCCTGTTGGCCTCCATATCCAACAGCAAAGTGACCGTCATCTTGGAGATGTTTGTGTATTTAACGATCCTTTGAGGTCAACTGCGACCGTAGCATGGGAAGCACATGCTTAGCCTGGCAGGAGTTAGCGCGTGATTACCACTGTTGATGTGGACTTAGTACCAAGCTGATCATCCCTCCCTGTTGGCACTGTATTTAACTCTATGAGCTCATACTTTTCCAAGAACTATTAGGATTTCTAGTGAAGCATCAGTCTTACACAGAACGCTGTCTAATCACTCAAGTGTGTGTAGAAAGAACTGCTTGTCAGTGCGAGGTGGAAATGCCAGAGCACAAATCAATAGCATGTTCTCCTTGACCATCGAGCAGCAGCCACAGCCAGATTTGAAGCACATGTTCCCAGTGCGAGCTCAGAACTGCCTGTAGTTCTTGGCCGTTAGCAGGGTTTATTCACAAAGGAGATGCCATCCTCTCTTGCTCCCACAGACATTTGATGGCTGGCCCTTAGCTAGGTCTGAGAGACGAGGAGGACAAGTCTGGCCTGTGCATACGTGGCTGCTCCTTCCCGAAACTGACTTCTCTTTCTAGGACCTGCGCAGGGCTCATGCAAGGATCCTGCTAACGGCCATTCTTGCTATTTGTATACATCGTCTTAGAATTTTTCTGCGTCCTTTCTATTGTACCTTAGTGATTTTTTTTTTTTTTGTCTCTTTGCAGTCTAAATCTGGTGTTGAGACAGTTTTACCTTTACCTTACTAATTTCTTCTTCAGTAACTCACAGGCAGTCCTTAAGGTCCCAAGGAAATAGGGGGGGAAAAGAATAGGGAGGGAATGGGACTGGATTTCCCTAGTTTCTGCCACAGAGAAACAAAAGCAGTTTTCTCCTGATGCACTGTTTCCCATCTGTCCTGTTTAAATGCCACTACTGCCAGACGTAGGCCTCAATACAGCGTCATGGGAATCAGGGCAACCTGGAGGGTGAGGGCATTTGGAGTGGGACCAGTCCAGGTCGTGTCTCCTTGTCTCTTGTGTTCAAACCACTCTGCTGATGTAGTCAGAAACCTGTTTTCATGAACTCACAAAAGGAGTGTACGTGAAAGTCAAGAACAGGTAAAATGGAAATGTTTTTAGAAACTGAAATCTTCAACAAGCTCCTTTTGGGGAAGATTTATAGGAATACTTTAAATGCACTGTGATTTTTGTCTGGCAGTATATAGATGGATTGTAAATACGTATTTTCCAAAATTTTCTGAATCCAAAATTTATAATTAAATATAAGGAAATAGTATAAAGTAGTTTTTATAAAACTGAGGCTATAACTTCATGTTCATAATGCTTTTATGTGTAGGAGAAAGAATATACTAGGGAAATGTGAGTGATATTTATATATTGAAAGTTCAGATAGGAAGGTCAAATAATGATGCAATGGTTAAGTAGTAAAAACTAAAATTGTAGTTAAAACCCTTCTGTATTCGTGAACATAGACACATAGTTTTGACTGATAAGAATTATAAGCTGAATTCAATAAAACAAAGCTAATTTTCCAAACATTTTACTTTTTTTTTATTTAAAATTATTTATTTATTTGAGAGAGAGAGAGAGAGAGAGAGAGAGAGGGAGGGAGAGAATGGGTGTGCCAAGGCTTCTAGCCAATGCAAATGAACTCCAGCTGCATGTGTCCATTTGTGCATCTGGGTTACGTGGGTCCTGGGAATCGAACCGGTATCCTTAGGCTTCGCAGGCAGACGCCTTAACCGCTAAGCCATCTCTCCAGCCCAACATTTTACTTTTTTAAAAAAAATTATTTATTTGAGAGGGGGGGGGGGACAAGGAAGGGGAGAGAGAGAATGGGCATGCCAGGGCCTCCAGCCACTGCAAACGGACTCCAGACACATGCGCCCCCTTGTGCATGTGGCTTACGTGAGTCCTGGGGAATCGAACCGAGGTCCTTTGGCTTTGCAGGCAAACACCTTAACCGTTAAGCCATCTCACCAGCCCCCTTTCCAAACATTTTAGAATATTGTACCGAAAATAAAAATAACAATAATCAAACTCCTGGTCATTACTTTGAAGATAAAATGAAATTTAGACACTTTGTGTGATTTCTCTTATTCCTCTTAACTTTTGTCCAAGAAGTAGTAAGAAATTGGGAACTGCAGAAGAGAGAGCTGGGAAAGTAAGTGAGTCTCTGTCTTTATAGGCCTTTGTTTCTGTTACATGCTGGGGCAGTTGAGGGCTTTGTCTGGTGGGTGTTTCCTGCTGAAAAGTGCATGGTCTTTGCCTTAGTTAGGGACAGTCTGCACTGCATGCTTCAAAAATCCTCAACTCATGCGTTCAGGTGTCTATGGAGGAACAAGATCATAGTATTATTCAAAATCTGTGTTGTTTCTAACTTTTTTCTATCAGTGAGGTCTATTTCAATCAGAAAAGCCCATGTATAAACAAATGCAAGTGATACTTTTAAGTTTTAAGTTTGCAGGTGAACATAAATTATTTTCTGTAAGTTGCTGGTGATTAAGTTGCTCTCTTGATTACCAGACAGAGAGGTGCTGAGGAATTGGCTTTGGCCCCTTCGAGGAATTGGCTTTGGTCCCTTCACGCTTTCATGTTGCATACAGAAAGGACCTTATTAGTGTACTGTATCTCAACTTATAATCTTGCCAGCTTTAGAACTTACTTTGCATTTTTTAAAATGTGCTTTACTTGTTAAAAATCAAAACAAAGCTGGGCATGGTGGCACACACGCCTTTAATCCCAGCACTTGGGAGGCAGAGGTAGGAGGATCACAATGAGTTCAAGGCCACCCTAAGACTAGATAGTGAATTCCGGGTCAGCCTGAGTTAGAGCGAGACCCTGCCTCAAAAAACAAAGAGGCACAAGCAGGTTCTGTCATGTGCTATTTCCAAGTAAAGTTGCTGTGGTGGCAAATAAATGTTTTTTCAAGTAAAACACGCTTATTATAGATTGTTTTCTGTTGTTATAACAAAACACTTGAAGCTGGATACTTTGTATAGTTCTAGAGGTTCAAGAAATATCTATGTGGGCTCTGCTGAAGGCTACATGGTGGATAACTCCACAATGGTGGGATTGTGTATAATAGTGGTGAGTGATATGTGCCAAATTAGAGATATCACATGGAAAAATAAGAAAGAAGAGACCACAGAGGGGCTTGTGTAACAGTCTCCTGGGATCTAATCTATTCCTCAGAGATGCAGCCTACTCCACAGGCTCCACATTAATGCTCGAATGGTTGAACTCCCATGAGCTCATCAGCTGCATCAGAATCTCTTAAGATTCAGTGGTGTCACCACCACTAAGTTGGAGACACACTTTCAACATGCGATCCTGTGAAGAACAGACCAGATCTGACACGGGCCAACGTTCTTGTATGTCTGTTTTGATGGTTGGTATTGGACTCAGGCTTTTGACTTGCTAGTGAGTACTAGCAAGTAAAGCAAGTGTAGTGTAGGCAGCAAGACCTACATTCCAAGCCCCACAACACTTCATTTAAAGTGTCACAGATACCATGGAAGATATTGTGGTCAGCTCCATGTGACTGGGACAAACATCCAACCAGACACAATTTATGGGAGGAGGGGATTTATTTCAGGTTTATGGATCTAGGGACAGATCCATCAGCAAGTTGTTTATGGGCTCAGCAGTTAAGGTGCTTACCTGCTAAAGCGTAAGGACCCAGGCTCAATTCCACAGTACTCACGTAAAGCCAGATGCACAAAGTGGCGCATGCATCTAGAGTTTGTTTGCATTGGCTAGAGTCCCTGGCATGCCCATTCTTATCCCCACCCCTTTGGCAAATAAATATTTTTATTTTCAGTTTTTTGGTCTTTCGAGGTAGGGTCTCACTGTAGCTCAGGCTGACCTGGAATTCCCTATGTAGCCTCAGGGTGGCCTTGAACTCGTGGTGATCCTCCTACCTCTGCCTCCCGAGTGCTGGGATTAAAGGCGTGCACCACCACGCCCAGCTTGGACCAATGATTTTAAAAAGTAGCAAGGAGGGCTGGAGAGATGGTTTGGCTGCTAAGGCACATGCCTGCAAAGCCTAATGACCCAGGTTCAACTCCCCAGAACCCACATAAGCCAGACGTACAAGTCGATGCATGCACACAAGGTCATGCATGTGCACAAGGTAGTGCATGCATCTGGAGTTCATTGCAGCGCTCCAATTCTCTCTCTCTCTCATACAAAATAAAATCAAATAAAAAGCATCAAGAAGTGCTTATTCCCATGTAACATAAGTGACAGGCTGGATCTTGACATAGTCTCACATTTTGTAGATTTGGTGGAAGTTGAGGGCACTCCTGGCCACATGTTCTGTTTGCTGTAAATAATGGAAGGAGCATTTATGTGCTGGAAATTGCCGGAGGAGGAGAGAATTTAGGTTTATGAAATCAGAAAGGCCACATGTGGTCCTCTGAGATTGAGAAGGCTAGCCTAAGACACAGTTTAGGACCAGTGGAAAGTGGTGTGCCCAAGTAAACAGTGGTGTGGAGCCTCTCGTCTGTGGACCTCCCCTAGCTTCACTCAGCTGTCTGGCTACAGGCAAGAGGACATTCTGAGAAATGCTTACTGTGCAGTCTTTTGGGAGAACACATGTTGAGAGTCTATGGTCAGTCAGTTATTATATTTAGCCTGGAAGTATGTAGGAAATTTGTTCCTTTGCTAAAAGCATTTGACCGGCAAGAAATTATCAGTGGTTTATTTGATCAGGTAATTGGCACCGTTGGTTAAAATCGATGTTGTGTACGGCATAGAAAGGTGTAATTTAAAGGAAAGTGGGAGACTTGTTTTTAGAGAGTGCTGGCTCATGAGCTCTTCCTTGGGAACTGGGGGCTGGGGGATGCTTTTGGTTCCACGAAAGTTTTTGTTTTCGCCTTGATGCACCTAGAACCATTGTCCCAGGGGGTGATGATTTCAGAAGTGGGGGCTGGTGAGCTTCTCTAGTGTACTTTCTGTGAAGCCTTAACCAGAAAGCTTGTCACAGTTTCTTAGAACTTGGCTTCTTTGCCTAAGTTCATTACGAACAATTAGAAAGTTCACATTTAGAGCTTGTTATGTTGAGAGGAACTTTAGTTATTCAGTTATTCAGTTATTGTCACAGGTTGAAAACAACCGCAATGATTCTTAGGCTGTATGGATGATATATTTCTTTTTTATAAATAATGTTTTGATTTATTTTCAAGGAAAGAGAGAGAGGGAGAATATGAGCACACCAGAGCCTCTTGCTGCTATAAATGAACTTCAGATGCATGTACCACTTTGAGCACCTGTCTTTACATGAGTACTGGGGAATCAGGCTTTGCAAGCTAGTGCCTTTAACTACTGAGCAATCTCACCAGCCCACATATGTTGTATTTCTTTAAAAGCAAGTTGCATGCATGTTGTTTTTCTGTGTTCTGCAGTGCCCTTATTGACTTTATGAGGCACATACATTAGACTTTGCACCCATACACAAATTTTTAAAAAATATATTTATTTATTTGAGAGAGAGAGAGAGAGAGAGCGTCAGGGCCTCCAGCCACTGCAAATGAACTCCAGATGCTTGTGCCCCCTTGTGCCTTTTTTGTGGGTCCTGGAGAGTCGAACCAGGATCCTTTGGCTTTGCAGGCAAACGCCTTAACCGCTAAGCCATCTCTCCAGTCTCCCTCCCCCCTCACAAATTTAACTTACTGCCATAATAATAATTCACACTTGATGAATCTGAAGACTCTTGGTGCATTTGGGTTCTCTGTGTGTTGCTGTGAAGATGCAAAGTATGATCTGTGTTTTAAAAACACTCACATGAGCTTCTGTGTCCTCGGACAAGAGCAGAGCGATGCAAGCAAGCAGGGCTGTGTGCATTTTCTCCAGCCTCCGGAGAACCTCCGGTGTTCATGGTGTGAAGCCACATGTCCTTCTCTGAGCTTGATGATGGTCTCAGTGACTCGGCATTATTTCAGTTGCGCTCTCTTGGAGTCTTATTATTCCATCATTACAAGATTTTCAACCCAGATGTTGATTTAGTTCCCAGAGGTGGAGGTTTTTGTTTTTTTTTTAAGCATTTTATTCTTTCTTGTGTCTTTGTCTTGGGGGCTGAAGTTTTTCATCATCTTCCTCTCAGTACTATTCTGTGAATGTCCAGTCCCCTCGTGTCACTGTTTTGCCATTGTGCTCTGTCTTCATGGCTTTCCCATGTATCTGTATCGCGACAGACTTCACCATCTCCTCAAGGTGTGGATTTGCTGCAAACTGACCTCAGCGAGTCTCTTTGTTACTTTCTACTTGGAAATGTATCTGCACCCTCCACTTATTGGCCGTGAATGAGAGCTGACAGGGTTCTCCCTGCGTGCACGGCTCCAGGCAGTGAAGCAGGAGGAAAGCCTGTCTTGAGCTGTCTCTCACAAATAATCCAAAAAAAAAAAAAAAATCTTGCCACAACGATGGTTCTGTGAGCTTACCCAAACCCCTAAGGTCCTTGTTGTTTTAGGTACTCTAGCATGTACCCAAGTGGACCGATTCACTTGAAGCAGATGCAGGCACATCTTAGCTTCTGCGTTAAGCTCACCTAGATGCAGTTGGCCGACAACAATCTTTACAAGTTCCACTATAAGTAAGCCTAGGTATGTTTAAACAATGTGTGCTGTTGGAGGGTGTCCATGTAATATGTTTTCCAGACTAGAATACCTTGAGGAAAATAAAAGGGGGAACTCGTAATACTTGTGCTTGGATAAGTGATGAAAATTGGCCTGTCCCGTTTCCGATCTGAGCCATTTCTCCCCTCCTTAGGCAACCTGGTGGTCCCCTGCTCCCAGGAGGTGACCGTATTAATGCCAAGCTTAGTGTGGACACCTGATCAACATAGCGCACTGCATCCTCGAACTCTTGGGCTCAAGTGATCCTTCTGCCTCAGCTTCTCGTGTCACTGGGACTACCGGTGTTCACCACCCTGCCTGGCTAGTGGTGTAAATTGGGACTAAATTGGGCAAGTTAGAACCTATGGTCCTCATAGCCACAGGGCATTTCTAGGTTTGCATACCTCGTTCGTGAAAAGGCAGACTGTTGATAGCCATCTGCACAATGTTTCATCAAGGAAAAAATCATTCCCATCATCGGTAGTACAAATTAGCAAAACATTTAAGTTGGCCAGAGACAAGATATCTGAAACCTTTCATAGCGTGGGGGAGGAAAACATCTTTCCTTCTGTCTATGTTGACGTCATGGCTGGGGCTGCTCTAGCAGACAGCTTAACAAGAGAGGGCATGCAGAGTTACTGGTTTTATGAGACTCAGGAGCCTCTGCAAGGAAATGAAATCCTGCAGAGTGATCCTTAGACGTGAGTGGTTTTTGTAGTAGGGTTCATAGTGAGTGGACAGTCACAGAGCAATCTGGCAGGACAAAGGGGGGTGAGGTTGATGTAGTGACCCAGTCCCCCCCCCCCCCACCAGCAGCTCCTGTTGGCTGCCATTCTCTTGCATGCTGTGTGTTTGGAGACAAAGATGTGCCTTCTGTACATGTGGATGGGAGGATGCTTCTCCTATGAGGTTTTTTTTTGACCAGTTTCAGAGGAAGGTCAGAACATCCGTCCCATGTTGTAAGCCTTGTTTCAGGGAGAAGGGTGAAGCAAGGGATGCTGGGAAGGGTCAGAATGACTTTCCTGCTTCTGTCATTTTCTCAGGTTTCTTCATCTTGGAATATCCAGTGTGCTGGGTTGCCATATGTTGGAGCAGCATGTCCTGAGCTCTATCAATAGCTGTTTCTAGCTTCATGGGATGATTAATAACCACAGGAACAGTTCTTCTTTAGGGTACCTCTGCTCTTAGGATGTGAAGTAGCCAAGTAGTAGGAGCCCCACTGGAAATACTTGTATGGCGAAGTATTTAAATTTTATTATAGGCAGTGTAACAGTGCCTATGTTGGACATAAAATCCATCTTTTTTTTTTTTTAGAGAAAATGCAGCATTCGTTAGCATCTATAGGTTTAAAGCTATTAAGAGGAAAACACAGGTAGATGCAGCATGTAGCAGCAGTTTGTGCTCTTTTTAGGTATTCTTGTGAGAAGTCTACCCATAAAATATTAATGTGCATCTGTATGGTTAAAATAGTGTGCTCTCAGGAATGTGGAGAGCCGCTGATAATTTGCCATTATTTACTAGACTTTTTAAACTAAATAATTCACTCACGGTGGCACTAGAGGATCAATATCCAGCCTCCTGAAGAATGAATAATACAATCGATTTGCATTTCTTTTGTTGCCTGTGATGGAGCAACAACAGTTTAACTTTCCCATAGTATGCAGGCAGCTAAAAAGACACTATACGAAAACATTAAGGTTATGAAATTACATTCTCCAAGAGGATAAAATGTAATACTCATATAAATATGTAAGTTTTTAATCATAAATTTAGCTTAATGAATAAGGTAATCAGTAGGATGATAAAGCTCATTCCCAGAAAGTCCCAGAGATTGTGTATTTATAGACACTAAGAGAATTCTGGAATAAGGTTGTAAGATTGGTAAATTGGTTAATGTCTCAGGGCAATGAGACTAATCTTTAGACTTGTTAATCATACAAGAATCATTTATAGCCTATTGACATAAATCTACAATTAACATGTAATTTAACAGTCCTGACCCTGATAGATAATACATAGCAAACCATACATTGATCCGTTATTTTAAAGCTTTAAGGGGCCCTTTCATGGGCTCACTGAGACATTGGTCCAATGTGATACTGAAAGGATATGAAGGTATTTTTTTTTCCTATTCCCAAATTTTACAAAATGAAAACAAAGTTTCGGGTTGCTTTGGGGTCATATTAAATCATGTTATTGTTAAGCAAATACTAAACTGAGACCTTTATGGCCATGCTGTGTGTTTTTGTTTATGTCTTAATTTGTGTGGACCAGAGTGGATCTTGGGATCCAGTAAGAGAAGGGGTTCACAGCTTTGATTGCCTGAGCAAGACCAGCTGTGGTTTTGATTGGACATTTTATCTAAATAGTAAATATTGAGGAACTCAGTTCCGTCTTTAGGCCACCTTGAGAGAAGTCCATCTATCTGACATTTTCTTTCTAGCAAAGAAAAAAGATATGTTCAAGTTTTGAGTTGGTGCATTAGTAATGAAAAGATGGAAACTAGAACAGAAAGAAAGTAGTCCTGTGTTTAAGTGTACTCACACTTTTCAAAACTTGTGCCTTTGTCTTGCAGCTGAAAAGAAAAGAAAGGTGTCTGCTGAAGAGCAGAGCCATCTTTCAGCTCAGTTTTAGGTTTTGGCTTCGGCTTCCAAGGGTGTCTAAGGCCTTCCTTGGCATTTCTCCTTCATCAAAGCCAAGGTCATGGGAATTAAGCTCACATTTTCCTTGCAGTGGGTTGCATTGTTTGATAGTTTGCACTAATCAAACAAATTGGTAACTTATTTGCATTGGTGATGGATTTCTTCCGAAAGATTTTGTATCTGATTGACACACACTAATTATCCGATTGAAGTAGACATGTGATCCAAAAGTAGGTTGTGGAAAGTCTGAGCCTTGATTCTCCCATCCATTCAGCAACTACTTTTGACCATGTCTTGAAAGGTTTGTCAGGTATTTGGGTCCAAAGTGAGGAGACAACAAGGGAGAGCACAGCGTCCCCAGAGACTGGTGCTCTGGAGCGGGAGATAGACAGCAGATTGAGCTCAGTCAAATGCTGGGCCAGTCGGCGCTGGTGTAGCAAAAGAGCACAGTCAACTTGAACAGCAAATTCAAGGACCCTGTTTTCTTTTTCTTTTCTAATTTTTTATTGCTTATTTCTTTGAGAGAGAGAAGGGGGGGGGGCGGATAATGAATATGGGTATGCCAGGGCCTGCAGCCACGGCAAACAAACTCCAGACTCATGTGCCACCATGTGCATCTGGCTGACGTGGGTCCTGGGGAATAGAACCTGGGTCCTTTGGCTTTGCAGGCAAGCTCCACTAGGTCATCTCTCTAGCCCCACACTGATTTTTTTTTAATGCTTTATCTTTACTTTACCACACTTATTTAGTCATAGTTAGCACTTTAAGCTGCTCTTGGTGAGTATTATAGCTCACATTCTGTGGCCCACAAAGTGTGTGGCAAAGGTCATTTAGAATTAATATTAACAGGGCATCTAGGCACATTTAAGAAACAAAACTTCAACAACTAAAGGTCCATTTGGCTCTTGCTAGTAATCCTCATGACTTGAGTCGCTAGCATCTGTCCTAAATGTGTAGCAGAGGCGTCTATGACAGAGCAGAGGAGGAGGGTCTGTAGACTCAAGGGGCACAAAAAAAGTAGGAAGGAGACAAAAGACAGATTGGCCATTTCAGCTACTGTCCTTATAGGGTTAAACTAGAGTGGTTGTCTGTCATCTCTTCCTGGATTTCTCAGGTCAGACACCTGACTTCATTTCTCCTGAAAATGAAGCAGTTTTTTTTTTTTTTTCTTAATTCTTCCAAGGTAAAATTAGAACAACAGCAGCCCAATAAAGTGTGCTTAGGGAGGGAAAATATTTGAATGGCTCAGATAAAAGTTAATCCACCTAGCCGGGCGTGGTGGCACACGCCTTTAATCCCAGCACTTGGGAGGCAGAGGTAGGAGGATTGCTGTGAGTTCGAGGCCACCCTGAGACTACATAGTGAATTCCAGGTCAGTCTGGGCTAGAGCGAGACCCTACCTCAAAAAAACTAAAAGCTATTAAAATAAAGTTTACTCCACCTGCTTTTTTTTGTTGTTGTTGCATGTGGTGTGTGTGTGTAGAGTATATGTGAGGTGTATGCGCATGCACATATGGATACATATGGCCCAACATGCATGCAAGGGCAAAGAAGAACTTCCGGTGTCCTATCTGTGTATTTCCTCGAGACAGGATCTCTCGCTTCTCCTGGACCTGGTGGGTCCATCAGTAAGCCCCAGTGATCTTCCTCCAGCCCCTGACTGAAGTTACGGATGTGAGGGGCCATTCCAGGTTTTAAATATATATGTACATATTCTGAGGAGTCAAAGTTGGCACTCTGGCCCCAAAAGCTCTCATGCTTAAGTGGCAAGTGCTCTTAACTACTGAGCCACCTCCCCAGACTTTACCTCACCTGTTTTACTGCGAGGAACATTTTGTTATTTCAAATACAAAAACAAACAAAACTCCTCTCTCTCTCTCTCTCTCTTTCTGTGTGTGTGCATGTGTCTTTCTTTTACTTTGAAAGAAGTTGCCTAGATACTTTACTGAACACTAGCTATGACAGATTTTATTTGAACTAATCTTGGGACTTTAAAGAGGGGAAGATAATAGTTCTGTTTTCATTTGAAAAGCTGATTTTTTTTTTTTTTCTGTTTGCTTGTTTAAATGAGACTGTCACCAGAAAGGAAGAGGAACAGTGGAAGATTTGCCAAAGATATTATGCATTGATTTTTTTGCTGCACAGAAGTTTTTCTTCTTTCAGGCCACTGACGTTATTGTGTGGGTCGTGCGACCTTCTCTTAGGTGGCGGGTGTTCTGATTACAGCAAAGAATAGATTCATTTCTCTACTCTGCCCTCTTCATTTTGAATTATTCCTTCACTCACATGTCATATGCAAGTAGTCAGTCGATGCCAGGCTTTTCCTGCTGGGCTGTGTAGCAGCAGTTGCCTCTCGTTGTGGGGACAAAACACCCAACCACAAGCAGTTCCTGGGAGGAAAGGATTTATCTCAGGCTTACTGTTTTGAGGGGAAGCTTCATCATGGTGGAGCTAGCTGGCTCACTGCCTCACACGTCCACAGCAGAGAGAGGGAGGAGTTGAGTCAGCTCAGTGATGAACAACACAGTGGTTCATGAACCCCAAGGTCCACCCCTAGGGACACACCACCTTCAGCAAGGCTCCGCCTCCTAAAAGCGGGGCGCCACGTAGGAAGCTTAATCATAAACACCTGAGGTTACGGGGGACATTCTACATTTACACCACCACAGGCCAGGAGACCTGTCGTGCCTGCTCCTCAGCTGCTTTGGAAATTGCTGCTCTCTGTGCACACTGAGCTCTCCCAGTGGACAGCAGTTGTCTTGTGGTGGGACTTTTGTGGGGTTCATTTATGCACCCCTGCTCATTCTGGCAGGTGTTCTCAGGGGTACTTAGTGGTAAATGATGAAGTGTTTACTCCATCGTTCCAGGAATCTTCAGTGAAGGCCACCCCCTACCACTCAAAGTCCAAGGTGTTTACCTAGAAAGCAGGTGCCACCACAACCAGGTGCCCGTCTGCGTGTTCACGGCTCTCTCAGCTCTACCTGGGTAGCCTTGTGCTGCAGCCATGCCAGAGTGTTCCCTTTTCCCTGGAATGCCCTACACGCCCATGGTTTCCTCTTTCTACTTTCCATCCTTTCTTTTGTTTGTTTCTTTGTTTTTTCAAGGTAGGTTTTTGCTCTAGTCCAGGCTGACCTGGAATTCACTATGTAGTCTCACCGTGGCCTCAAACTCATGACAGTTCTCTTACCTCTGTCTCCCAAGTGCTGGGATTAAAGGTGTGCGCCACCACGCCCTGCTCTGCTTTTCATTCTTTATCTTTTATAGACCAGTTCTTCATTCTTTTTTTTTGTTTGTTTGTTTATTTTTATTTATTTATTTGAGAATGACAAACAGAGAGAGGAAGAGGCAGATAGAGACACAGAGAGAGAATGGGCACGCCAGGGCCTCCAGCCACTGCAAACGAACTCCAGACGCATGCGCCCCCCTGTGCATCTGGCTAATGTGGGTCCTGGGGAATCGAGCCTCGAACTGGGGTCCTTAGGCTTCACAGGCAAGCGCTTAACCACTAAGCCATGTCTCCAGCCCAGTTCTTCATTCTTTAACTTGGAAAATAAAAAATTAAAACAACAACCAAAAAGCACCAGTTTTTTTTTCTACCTCAATACATACCTTTTTACGCACATGTAGGTCTTCCCGTGTGTGTGTGTGTGTGTGTGTGTGTGTGTGTGTACACATGCTGTGTGAGGAGGTCACAGGACAGTTTTTCATTCCTGGCCTTTCTATCTGATTTTGACACAAGGCTGCTGTCTCCGGACTGCACCCTGCCGATGTAATCCTCCTACCTGGTTCTTGGTTGCCACTACCAGCTTCCCAGGAATTCTCTGTCCCTGCTTCCCATCTTGCCATCAGATTCCTGGGGTAACAGAAGCACCGCAACTTCTGACTTTTCAAGTGGGATCTGGGGAGGATCAAACTTGGGGCGTCAGGTTTGAGCAGTGAGTGCTTTGTCCTCTGAGACATCTCTCTGGCCCCCCCATTGTGTATGTATCTTATTTTATTTTATTTTTATTACTATTTATTTTGTTACTATTTACTATTAATTAAGTTTTTTTGAGAGAGAAAGAGACAGATAGAGAAAATGGGCATGCCAGGGCCTCTAGCCACTGCAAATGAGCTACAGACACATGCACCATTTGTTGTATCTGGGGAATTGAACCTGGGACCTTAGGCCATGCAGGCAAGTGCCTTAACCACTGAGCCATCTCCCAGCCCCCATTGTGTCTATATCTTCTATATTCTACTTAAGTCTTAGACAACAGAGGCTATCGTATTATATTTTTTTCGTTTTAATTTTTTGAGATGGGTCCTCGCTGTGTTGCATAGTCTGCTGCCTCAAAGTCCTGGGCTCAAGCATTCCTCTTGCTTCAGCCCCTCCATATAACTGTAACTGTTATAGTCAGCAGGCCTGGGTCCTTTTGCTCTGTCCAGAAAGAAATTATGGGTGGAGGAGGAAAAGCTCTTTCAGAGCTGTGCATCCATCCCTGTGATTGTTCAAGGCCCAAGGGCTCTGCTCACTCGCTTTGCAGGCCTATCGTTCTGGGCTTTAATCACCAGCAACCCTGGCACTTGGCATGTTTTGCAGTCATTCGTTTCTGGCACCAGTGGATGGTAGCAGCAGCAGGAGAAAGCGTAGTCAGTGGCACCTCCTAGTCAACTCTCATGTAGGCCTCCGGGCGGGAACCCAGCAGCCCCATAGCAGCAGGTATCACAGCTCCCAGGCCTAGGGTGTTGAGATCTTTAGCCCTTCATGTAACCTTTTATTTTATTTTATTTTATTTTATTTATTAGTCAGTTTTGTATTCAGCAAATACAGTCAGTTTGGTACCATTATTAGGCTCATCCGTGACCTACCCCCTCCCCTTGGCCCCTCCTTGTTGAGGTATACGGGTCATGCATTGTGGAGTTAGCCCACAGTTATGGGTAAGCTAAATGTCTCTGCATATCATGACCCAACATGTGGCTCTGACATTCTTTCCGCCCCCTCTTTCACAAAATTTCCCTGAGCCATGTTGGGTTCATTTTCGGTCTGCTTCAGTGATGAGGTGTTTGGGGCCTCTGAGGCTCTGGCTCTCTGATTTGGTAGGAGTTGATTTTTCTCTGTGTTGATCTCCTTCCCCCTTGTGCTGGTATCCGGTTCACCAGGAAAACAGCACCCTTGCTTGTTTCTCCAATTTTTCTTAGTTTCAGCCGGGGCCCTTTGGAAGTATGATGGGGTGGCTCTCTCCTTAGGATCTACATCTATCTGAAAAAGAGAAGCAGATTCTCCAACGGAGAGTAAGTTAGCACCAGGACAAAAGAGATAAGGCTTACTTTTTTATAGAGAATTTAATAGGTGTAGGCCCTCTTGTAGCCCATGATTGATGGTAGCTTGATATTGGCGAGTGGGCTTATGTTTGGATATGGTTCTGACTTGTTTCCCAGCTCCAGCTATGGGTCCTGTACCACTGAGGAGATCAGTTAGCCAAATTAAGAGCAGTTGGTTCCCCACCATGGCTGTGTGCCACTATTGCACTTGTGTGGGCATCACAACAAGCTATTTGCTGCTAAGTAGGTTAGACCATGAGTTGCTTGGACAGATATTGGTCATTTTCCCCCAGTCGCCCATGTAGCACCTTCTGGCACTAGACACGCTGACTGTCTGGGGACTGACCTTTTAAAGCGCTGTGTACTTCCAAGCATAGTTCAATCTGCAGATGGAACCCGTGCTCCTTCTTATGCAGATGGACGTGTTTTGAAGGAAGGGGTCAGATATTTGCAGGCTTGAGGGATTGTGAGAACATGGGCAAAGCGTTTGCCATGAAAAGCCAATCCTACGTGAGGTCGTCAGAGCGAGGGGCTTGAGAACCGGTGTGGAGGATGATCCTTGGAGAGTCACAATGCACATTTCAATTAATGTGTTAGAAATGTAAATTCATGTTTATTCCCTTGTTTCTCAAGTTTATATGTTTACAGAATATTTTCTTGAAATAGTGTTTTTGAGGAAATGCTGTCTTATTTTACTGTAGTTACTGTAATTTGGGGGGGGCTACCATTTCGGTTGCCCCATCTCTTTTTGTTATTTTTCCTGTTTCCTCTTTCTTGTTTAAGTTAATTGAAAAAATATGTATTTCACTCTTACTATACCTCTGTGTATGTATTTTTTAGTGGTTTCTCTAGGAATTATAATATACATACTTAAATCTTCACAGCTCATTTAGAGTCAATAGTATGCTATTTCATGTACAGTTTAGACCTCTCTACCCTTACAGATGTCATGTATATTAAATCCTCACAGTATAAAATTTCCTTTCTAATTTAAATACTAGATGCAGTTTGAAGGAATCCAGCTTGAGAGTATTTTGCGTTTAACCACACATTTATCATTTCCAGGACTCTTCATTCTTTCAATGGAATTCCAAGTTGCCATCTTGAATCATTTTTCTGTAGCCTAGAGAACTGCCTTAGCACTTCCTGTCATGCTTGCCTGCTGGCAATGGATCATTTACTTTTCTTTTACATGAAAATGTGTTTCTTTAGCCTTCATTCTTGCACAGGATTGTCGCTGGCTATAGAATTCTGGGTTGACAGTTTTAATTGCCTCTCTTCCGGGACATGTGTGAGCTTCCTATTTCGGTAGTGAGACTGACTGCAGTCTTGGTTCAGGAGACAGCATGCAGTTTTATCTTATGGTTCAAGAAGTCAGAAGTCCAGAATGGGTTTCACTGATAAAATTGAGGTGCATTAAAAAAATTTTTAAAAAAATACACGAAAAATGGGCTGGAGAGATGGCTTAGTGGTTAAGCACTTGCCTGTAAGGCCTAAGGACCCCGGTTCGAGGCTCGATTCCCCAGTACCCACGTTAGCCAGATGCACAAGGGGGCGCACGCATCTGGAGTTTGTTTGCAGTGGCTGGAAGCCCTGGCGTGCCCATTCTCTCTCACTCTCTGCCTCTTCCCCCCCCCCCCCCTTTCTCTCTCTCTCTCTCTATCCAAGTTTTACTTGCCCAACTAGCCCAGCTACAAAGCCATTGGGTTCAGCCTAAAAGATTTTAAAAACAAGCAACCTGTAAGGTTTGGGAGTGACCAAGCCACGCAAGCCACTCTGAGGCAAAGATGAAAGTTTTTATTTGGGAAAAGCATGAGCTGCCAGGGCTGACTCTCAAGAGAGGAGCACAGCCAACCTGAGTTTTCAGATAATGGGCTTTATAGGGCTTCTTCAGTTAGGGGAAGGTGAGGAAGGGAAAAGTTGAATAAAAAAGGTTCCTTTAGGGGAGATCTAAGATAGCCAGGGTGTGAGACAAGAACACTGACCAGGCAACTTACAAGATAAGGGGCCAGGAAGCCGTGACCTGGGGGCATTGTTAGGTAAGGAAGGGATAATGGCTGGGCAGTTTCTTGAGGGATGCGAATAATCCATTTCCTTATGCCTCTGTCACCATCCTGTTGTCCTTGGTGACTCCATCTTGGGAGCCTGTCCCTACCTAACATTCCAGCCTTTTGCTAATGATAAGAGATGAAGCTTAACTTCTTCATGCTGACTGTAGGGGCGATGCAGACAATGGGGCTCCCTTCAGGGCAGGTGATGAGGAGGCAGTTCCATGGTGGCACAAGGTGGCAGAGTGGTGAGATCAATAGTGAGCACCCTCCGTCAGTACCAGTGGAGTACCCTGTTATGACTTGGTCCTGAGCGAGGCAGAGACTTCTCTCTTATCATCTCTGTATTGAGCTGGCTTCAGGGCAGTCACTGGTGACATCTATTATAGAGAAGGCGAAGGAGATGGGCTCTGCACACCCCGTGAAAGGACCGAAGGAAGAATTAAGGAGCTTGTTACCCTTGTCAACAGCTACGACTTCAAAATGTCAGGCATAAGGGGAGGATGGGCACTCAGGGGCAAGGGCTAGAGGACTTGGGGCATGAGAGAAGAGGTCAGAGGAGCATCAGTGTATTTAAGAGGATCATTTTGGGATAAGGGGAAGAATAGGAACATGAGAGATTTTAAGTTTGAGAGAGGTGGCAGTGTATTTACCCCTGGATGAGGTAGGGTAAGGGCTAAGGAAGGAGGTGGCCCAAGGAATAGTTCTGATTCTGGTAAGGAAAGTGGGAGGAGTTGGGCCAAGGTAGGTGAAGTTCAGAAGTAATCAGGGCCGGGCACAGGCAGAAGGCATGAGTTAATGCTAGAGTTTAGTATTATAAGCCAGCATCAGACGGGGAGCCTGTCAGTCTGAATATTTGTTTCTATTGTAGTAATATTTTATAATTATATTTTTCTTACTGGGTGATTAAGACCATGTAGGCTACCAGAATTAACTGTATATTTTGGAGGTCAATAATGGTGCTGTAGGAGAGACTTTTAGGGACCTGTGAGGAGTTCTATGACTCTCAGCATAGTCATCTGCTAGGATAAGTCGAGGCCATGTTGACCAAGTAGCCCTCCCTCTTTTGGGAAGCCTGGAGGACTGATGTTCCTCTGATGTGACTCTCCTGTTGCAGATACACTGACTTGGAATTCATTTATGGGTCTCTATATCCTTTCTGATCAAGAGGACAGGTAATTTGAACTGGGTGTGGTGGCGCAAGCCTTCAATCCCAGCACTCGGGAGGCAGAGGTAGGAGGATCACTGTGAATTTGAGGCTATCTAGAGTGAGACCCAACCTCAAAAAAGAAGAAGAAGAAGAAGAATGGGCTGGAGAGATGGTTTAGCGGTTAAGCACTTGCCTGTGAAGCCTAAGGACCCTGGTTCGAGGCTCGACTCCCCAGGACCCACGTTAGCCAGATGCACAAGGGGGCGCACGCGTCTGGAGTTCGTTTGCAGTGGCTGGAGGCCCTGGAGTGCCCATTCTCTTTCTGTCTCTCTGTCTCTTTCTCTCTCTGTCTGTCTGTCATTCTCAAATAAATAAATAATTTTAAAAAATTAAAAAATTAAAAAAAAAAGAAGAAGACAGGTAATTTACCAGAGGCTAGAAGTTAGTAAGTGTCCTGTCATCTCCTGTGGCCTTTTGAGCTGGGATCAGGAACCAATGTTTAACTCCAATGTTTCCAGTTGGTTTTGGTGTTTACATGCGGTTATTAATCACTCAGAGAGACTGTACGTATCTCATTAGCAAAACAGATTAGTTAAAATGGCTGCGGAACATATCTGGTTAGCAAAGCAGATCTGGTCAGAGAATGACACAGTAGTTCAAAACCGTTTCTATTAATATTTCAGTTTACAACATAGAAATCATACACATTCTATCTTTTTAAAAATTTTTGTTTATTTTATTTATTTATTTGAGAGCGACAGACAGAGAGAAGGAGGGAGGGAGGGAGAGAGAGAGAGAGAGAGGGAGGGAGGGAGGGAGGATGTGCATGCCAGGGACTCCAGCCACTGCAAACGAACTCCAGATGCGTGCACCCCCTTGTGCATCTGGCTAATATGGGTCCTGGGGAATCGAGCCTCGAACCGGGGTCCTTAGGCTTCACAGGCAAGCGCTTAACCGCTAAGCCATCTCTCCAGCCCCACATTCTATCTTTTAAGTATCTGTCAGTTGTAAGTACAGGCAGAACATTTTAGTAGCCCCCAAAACAATATTTTACCAATTATTTAATCAGTAACTTTAAGGCAGTTGATTTAATCTAGACATTGTATGCCAGGCAAAAGACAAGACAGTATAAAAACCTGGCATCTGAGGAGGAGGGGATATGAGGGAGAGTGGAGTTTCAAAGGGGAAAGTGTGGGGTGAGGGAGGGCATTACCATCGGATATTGCTTACAATCATGGAAGTTTTAATAAAAAAATTAAATAAATAAACAAAACCTGGAATCTGTGTTTGAAAACAACTGGAAGCAGAACAGCAATTTAAGATTATTTTTATAGGGCATGAAACATGTCTTAAGTATCAATATCTCTATAAGCAATAAACTTAAGATACCAGAAATGAGACAATTAATTAAGTGAAACCTTGACTTGACTTGAAACCTGATTATGCATAGCTCAAGAATAAAATAAAACCTTGTCATTGTTGAGTTAAGCAAGCCTGATTTTAACATGCATTAGAGACAATACGACAGACACAAAGTAATTTCTTAAATAAGTACCTTTTACCGTTGAACAATTTTAAGGCTTAACTAAAGAAATATTTATGACTGTTACATGAAGTTTAGACAAACTATATTAACATTGTTTGTATACAGTGGATTTTCCTAAGACATGGGGAGCTTTTTATTATTTTTACATTCATTTATTTATTTATTTGGGGAAGGGGAGAGAGAGAGAGTGACAGAGGGAGAGAGAGAGAGAGAGAGAGAGAGAGAGAGAGAGAGAGAGAATGGACATGCCAGGGTATCCTGTCACTGCAAACACATTCCAGACTCATATGCCATCTTGTGTGTGTCTGGCTGTACATGGGTTCTGGGGAATCAAACCTGGGTCCTCAGGCTTCGCAGGCAAGCACCTTAACTGCCGAGCCAGCCCCTTTTCAGTTTTTTTAAAATACGAAATCACAATAAGTCACTTTGTATAAGACTTAGATTATAATTTCAGTGATAATCACCCAGCAAAACCAGCATGAACAAGACAAGAACCATCTTAAAATTACAGAGTTTTAGCCAGGCATGGTGATGTTTTCTTATTGATAGACAAACCTCATGGACTTTGTACAAATCAAATTACACTATTCTGATATCTGGAAAAGTCTGATATTAACAAAAAGTAGAGTTTACATATTTAAGGCACATGAGACTACAGAGAGTAAAAAGTATGAACAAAAGATCTGCTAACAGAATTTAAAATAAGCAGATCTATTTTATATAGTAACATATTTGGCTTAAATATAAAGACATGACAAATTTTATAATTATTAAAGCTCATCAGAATTGGAATCCCTTTATATAATGTAATTATATATATATATATATATATATATATATATATATATATATAGAGAGAGAGAGAGAGAGAGAGAGAGAGAGAGAGAGAGACTTAGCACTTTTAAATACCAAATAAGATGTCCATCCAATCTATAAGTCAGTTTCTGAAATTAATTCAGCTCTATCTAACATACCCAAAGAATAGAGGAACTGGATTAAACTGTCATGATCTAATGAAAAAGGACACAAGTCTCATGGAAAAGAGAGGGAATGGGCATGCCAGGGCCACTTGCCACTGCAAACAGCCTCTAAATGTATGCCCCACTATGTGCATATGACTTTGTAAACAAGCACATTTAACTGTCGAGCCAGAAAGAAATATTTTCAAATCTCCAAATCATACATAAATCATTCACAACATTTCATGACACAATCTATAACTATTCAAACCTTAACCAACTATAATTTTGCCAGTGGCACTCTGGTAAACTTGCTCAAAAATGATGGCAGTTAAATCTAAAGTAATTAAGATTGTGATTGTTGGAGGAATTGGGGAATTACATCTTAAATCACAATATAACTTTGGTTAGAATTTTTTTTCTGCTCACCATGAAGTAAATAGTTTCCAAATGTATGACAGATAAATACTAGTCAGTGTTTCCAAATGTGGTCTATTTACCTTATAAAATAAAAAAAAGAGTAAATAATTCTTTGTGAAATTTTTTTGAGGCAGAGTTTTAGATATAATAACCATATGAGAATTAAATATTAATGAGTCAATTTCAACTTTAAGATTTAGTTAAAAGGTTGACAAATAGAGGAACCATGCTAACTTGGTTGGGTACTCTAAACTCAAGTCTTTCTTAACCATTATCCTGACCACATTAACATCAATGAGTTAAACTTTTTTAAAAAATATTTTTATTTATTTATTTATTTATTTATTTGAGAGAGAGAGATACAGAAATAGGCAGGTAGAGACAGAGAGAGAATGGGCACACCAGCGCATCCAGTCACTGCAAACAAACTCCAGATGCATGTGCCCCCTTGTGCATCTGGCTTACGTGGGTCCTGGGGAGTCGAACTTAGGTCCTTTGGCTTTGCAGACAAGTGCCTTAACTGCTAAGCCATCTCTCCAGACCAATAAGTTAAAGTTTTAAGTTTACAACCTGAATACCATAGCAACCTGCTACCAGCCAGGGCCTTCCTTTGTTAGTCTGATGTAAGTCCTAGGCTAATAGTCATTGTATATTTTAAGAAGTCTGTGATCTGATCAAGTACTTTGTCTTTAATCTTCCGTTTAAGCTTACTCATAACCTTCATCTACATACTTTTATTCTACAATGTATGTAACCACTCTGTAACAGTCTTTTTCAGCAAACATTTAACATCCAACATTTAAAGGTTTTTCTCCAGTTTATCTTATAACTATCAACAAAAACTTTCACTGTCCTTACCATAAGACATTTAATAAAAAGGCCTTTTGAAACAACTTTTTAATAAAGGAATATCTCAGATTTGACTTCTACTATTTATCTAGAATAAACATATAGATTTTATCATTTGAGCATTATTAGAAATTTTCTTACAAACTCAGTATCGAGCACTTCTAAATTTAAACATAAATCACAAGATTGTTTTTCTGTTAGTAGTCCCGCAGGAGCATAGAGAGATAACATAAACTTAGAACAGTTGCAGATTTCTTATAGAAAGTGCCCTACTTTTGTTCTTGCTCTAGAGAGCTGCCGCGGCAGCAGCAGTTTTCCCAGGTTCTAGCGTCCTGCCCCCGGGGAACACAGTGGGACAGCATAACCTCCTTGTTTCTTCCCTCAGGGCTGCAAGGCATCTTTCTGATACTTCCATTTTACAACTCTTTAAGAGTAGGAGAATCTCGGGCTGGAGAGATGGCTTAGCGGTTAAGTGCTTGCCCGTGAAGCCTAAGGACCACGGTTCGAGGCTCAGTTCTCCAGGACCCACGTTAGCCAGATGCACAAAGGGGTCCAAGTATCTGGAGTTTGTTTGCAGTGGCTGGAGGCCCTGGTGCACCTATTCTCACTCTCTCTATCTGCCTCTTTCTCTCTCTGTCTGTTGCTCTCAAATAAGTTAAAAAAAAAAAAAAAGTAGGAGAATCGTGTGTTTTTTCTTGCCTGTGATTACTTTCAGTGTTCCTTCTGAGGGATACTCAACAGTAAAAGTTGGCCATGTCGTCTAGTATAGGGGGCTTGGTGAGAACATCCCCCACAATGAAGTGGCACTGCTCATAACAGAAATCATTCTGTAGCCTTAGGGCTGTAAGCCACATACATACTCATTCACACACATTCATTTGAAGTGCACTTTTTTTTTTTTTTTTTTTTAGGTAGGGTCTCACTGTAGCTCAGGCTGACCTGGAATTCACTCTCTAGTCTCAGGGTGGCCTTGAACTCATGGTGTTCCTCCTACCTCTGCCTCCCAAGTGCTGGGATTAAAGGCATGTGCCACCACACCCGGCTCTCAAGTATACTTTTCATATAGACTCCAGACAACCATTTCCCCTTAACACATTCATTCATTCATTCATTCATTCATTCAGAAGCTATGCATTTCCATTTGAAATTTTTATTCTATTTACAACTCCGGAGATCAAAACCAAACCTTGTTACTAGGCAGGGGGTCAGGAGAGGCTAAGAGAGCTGGAGGAGCTGTTGGGGCCAGGTCATCTATGGTGTCCGGGTCAACAACAGAGGGTAAGGACAAGTATGGGGGACGGGTTGAATGAGAGTACGTTCCTGAGACCTTGGCTAGAAAGACCTGGTGAGAAGAGATAGAGCAGAGAAGGCCATGCACACAGAGTGAAAAATGTTTGAATATAGGGTATTTTGGACCATCTACCTTTTCGTTGGCAGAAGTTTTTTAAACCAGTGAGAATTTGGAAATTAAAAGTACCATTCTCAGGCCATTTGGACCTATTGTCCAGCTTATATTGTGGCCAGTCAGAGTTGCAGAGAAATATCAGACAACGATGTTTGATGTCATCCAAGAGTCGTAGAGGCTTTTAAGTTCTTTTTTTTTTTAATTTTTATTTATAAGTGACAGAGAAAGAGGTAGATAGAGAGAGAGAGAGGGGGAGAGAATGGGAGCTCCAGGGCCTCCAGCCACTGCAAACGAACTCCATACGCGTGTGCCCCCTTGTGCATCTGGCTAACGTGGGTCCTGGGGAATCGAACCTGGGTCCTTTTGCTTCACAGGCAAACGCCTTAACCGCTAAGCCATTCCCTCCAGCCCCTGGTTGCTTATATTTTGCCAGACTGTGTAGTCATGTGAGGGAGGAGCTTCCTCACCTTTACCAGAGCTTCTTTATAGCTGTTAGTGACTTTGCTTGTATGTGTTTCCAGTTTTGGGCCCCTCTCCCCTTGGGCAAGCTAATAAAAAGAAGAGAACTTTTTTTTTATATTTGCAGAAAATATTTTACCCAGAATTCTTAGAAGTACTGGTCCAAGTAAGTGTTTCTAGGATGCAGATTGCCTCTTAATTTAGTGTGATCTGATTTAGATATCTCTCTTGTGCTTGGCCAACATTAATTTGCCGTTGATTGTACATTATGTCTTCTTGGGAAATTTTTCCTGGTTCATATATGTAAAAGAATCAAGCCATATGTTTTAGGTATTTTTAGGTGTTTATGTATAAATAATATAACTTTTAAAAATTATTTTAATAACAAACATGCTGTTTAAATACAATCCTTTATTGAAAACAGGGAGCACTTCATACAAAGCTAAAAAGTCCTTTCATCTCCTTTTGTTGTTTTCATTTATTTGTTTGCTTGCTTGCCTGCTTTTTGAGATCAGCTTTTATGTAGCAGGCTAGTCTTGAACTTTTTAAAAATATATTTTATTTATTTATTTGAGAGAGAGAAAGAGGGAGTGGGGGGAGGGCACACCATGGCCTTCCGCCACTGCAAAGGAACTCCAGATGCATATGCCTCCTGTGCATCTGGCTTATGTGAGTCCTGGAGAATAGAACCAGAATCCTTTAGCTTTGCAGGCAAATGCCTTAACTGCTAAGCCATCTCTCCAGCCCTAGTCTTGAACTTTTTATCCTCCATTCTCCACCTCCCAAGTGCTATGCTTATAGGTGTATACCACAATGTGCTGCCCTGTCCTCCTTCTAGAGGTAACTGTTGCTTACATGTTAGTATGTGCCCTTCAGGGTTACATAAGCATACATGATATGCACACATATATACAGAAGAAAACTTGAGAATTATTTTGATAAGTAGCATCTTACAATGTATGTATCTGTAACATCTCTATATTTACTTAATAATATATTTTAATAAGGTATCTTTCCATGTTAACTACATTCAGTTCTATTACATTGGTTATTCTCTACGTCAATGTTCCTGCTGCTAAGAGTTAAATTTATCTTGTTGTAATCCCCTTTGGAAATCCTTCAACTGGTATTCCTAATTGAACAAGTAAAGCTGCATTGTTTTGGAGCCTACTTATTTGAAATTTGTGATAATTAGGCCAAGAATGGAATTAAAATTTATGGTTGCCAATTAATGACTTTAAAGAATATTTTTTCTAACTAAGAGATAAATAGCTTTTAAGCACCCGTTTAAAATGTAGCAATTACACATAAATTTTTATCTGTGCTTCATTATCTAAGGAAGTAGTAGCTTGTTCTACTCACTGTGAGCAATAAAAGCAATAAAAGGTACATGTCATTAAAATAATTTTACAATCAGTTTTGTCACTAATTAGGACTCTGCTTATGTGGATTTAAACACAACATTCCCTTCTCACTTTATCCCTCCCCCAGCCCCCCAACACCACCTTCCTTTGTACTGTTGCTTTTCCATTAGGGTTGCTGCAGCTTATTAACTAGGGAGGAGTACTCCCCTGAGTGCTGATTTCTGGGTGCTTTAGGGAAAGGAATCCATCTAGGGGCCTCGTGTTTTGGTGTTGCATTAGCTGACAGCTTTTTATCATTTTGGATGTCACTTTTCCAACATCACGATGGGAATGAATGAAGGGTGTGTCATAGAGCTAATAACTAAAAGCCTATTATTCTAAATGGATGCATTTAGAAAGTCTCTTACAGATCACCATGTGCCCAGATGTATTGCTGGCTAACCACTAAGAGAGCATAATCGGACCTGATCAATATTAGGTATTGCTTTCCATTTCTATTTCTATGAGAATTAAACTCACTTGCACCATCTTTCCTAGCCTTTTATAAGGAAGCCATGGAAATGTCATCAGTTCAGCCCTCAGGATGAGTAGGGCAGAGAACGGGAGATGACCCGACAGCGTGCCATTGCGATAAGTTGGAAATCTCTAGCTGCCTAGGCGCCGGCCAGTGTTCTCTGTGTCTGTCTGGGATTCTTTGTGACTCTGTCAGTCCTCATGGATCTCAGCCTTCAAGGCAGTCTAGCAGGGGAGGGTGAGTGTCTGTCACAGCTGTGAAACAGCCTGCGGATGTGGCAGGTGAGGGTTAGGAAAGCAGGCTCTCCTCGTTCACTTCAATGCCCGGTGGGTGTGGGGAGGGGCGATGGCACCTGAGGCTGTGCTGGAGCTGGTGCCCGCGCATTCCTGGGAGGACTCAGAACCCCCCTGTCGGCGAGGACCCTTTAGTGTGTGGCTGGAGCAGGGAGAGACTCCTGCTGCCCTTGCCTCAGTCAGCCACGAGCCTGTGGGCAGCGAGGGACCCTCGTTCAGAGGAGACACAAAGGGTAGCCACGTGTTGGAAAGCAGCAGGATGATCCGGGGTTGGAGCCCAATGGGAGTGTGCTTGCCAAAGAACCTTTCTTTGATGCCCAGCACAGCAAAAACTCAAACTACCTTTTCCTTTAAGTCGTCTGTGTTTTCCGGTTTGGGCTCCTGTCCCTTAAGTTTGGTTTATTCTTATTAAATAATTACAAAAACATTGCTCCTTTTGGGAACTTTGCTGTGTCTAACTCCTGATGACTAGCTGGCCAAAACAAACCAGTGCCTTTGGAGTTAGCGACTGACCTGTGCAGCAGGCCGGCAGTCAAGGCGGAATTCCGGTCTCATTTAGGAACGCCGTGATTGCGCAAGCCTCCCCGTCTTTCATGTGCAACCTGTTGCCTCTGAAGGTGAAGTTGAAGGGATATGGAAAGAATGGTTTTTGGCAAATTCTCAGTTTCTTTTCTTTTTATCATCAAAGATAACATTTTGATTTGGGCTTTGCTGTTTGAAAATTTTCTTTTCACAACAGAGCTCTTAGGATAAGGCAGTTGTGGTATCTTGATGAAGAATGAAGTGTGCACGTCACCTGATCCTTGGGCCTCAGTTGTGACAGCTAAAAACGGAGCTACCAGTCCGAACAGCATTCTGTGTAATTTGTTTTGGGCCAGGAGCTAATCAGTCCTCAAGGCATATAGGTCCTAGGCAGTCATTCTTCTTCCTGCCGTGTTAGTCTTTGGTGGTTTCACTTTTTGAAGGGAAATTCATCTTTCTCTTCCCTTTTCCAACAGACACACAAGACCAGACACTGACTTCTTCCTTACTAAGGATGTGAATGGTTAATTCTGGATTGCTAACTTGGCAAATGCCCAGCTGTCATCCCTCTAGAACTGGTACTCCATCAGAACGCCTGTTTCCATATAAAGGAGAACGGTGGTTGGTCCCAGTGAGAGGAACTTATTATTATTTTGGTTTTCCATGGTGTTGGGATGGGACCTAGAGCCTTGCATATGCACTGTGCTAGTAAGCCTCACTCGTAGCCCCTTTATTACAGGGTTAGTGTAGCAACAAATGCGAGTGTGGTTCATCATAGCTGACATTATACTCTGTCCATCATGTGCTTTGTGTAGAGATGAGGTCACTGGCCAGGGCGTTGCCTGACATCAGGGTGATGGGACGCTGCGCTCTAACGTGATGTCCTCGTTTCCCTCAGCTTTTCTGTTCCTTCCTTTTATCCACCTCCTGGACATTACATTACTGGGCAGACATGCTAAGCTTAAACATTAAGTTCTGTATTGTTTGCTAAGTCTACTTTTTCCTTTCCGAAGTATATCAGAGATTTTTGTTAGAAAGCTAAAGGATATAGATTTGAGGAGATCATCTTGTACCCCCCCTTTTTTTTTTGTTTTTTCGAGGTAGGGTCTCACTCTGGTCCAGGCTGACCTGGAATTCACTCTGTAGTCTCATGGTGGCCTTGAACTCATGGTGATCCTCCTACCTCTGCCTCCGAGTGCTGGGATTAAAGGCATGCACCACCATGCCCGGCTCATTTTGTACCCTTTTAATCTGAGGTGACAGCCTCTAACTATTCGGGTGCTCTCTTTTTGCTGACCTGTAGTTTAATTTTTAGTGTCTAGACTTCGTAGTCTGCATTTAAACACAAGACATATAAGCAGAATCATCTGGAACTGATTTTTTCCCCTCACACTAGACACTGATCCTAGTTTCCAGAATTCTCCTTCCTCCAGCCACACCTCAGAATGAAAATCACTTAATTAATTGAGAAAGATTTAACTAAACTTGATTGCTTCTCTAAACAATGCCATGTACTGGATTCACATAGGCTGAGAAGCGACCAGCCAGTCGCAAAGCACACGTTAAGTGCCTGGACTCACTGCAGGGTCCCTTGCCCCACCCCAGTGGGGTTTTGCTGGGACCCAGGTGCTCCTCTCTGAGCAGGGCGGGTGCCACTGTTGCTGGGCGCGTGGTCTTTGTGTCTGCTTGTGGTTGTCCTGCCTGGTGACGCTTCTGGTCTCTGGGGCTCGTGGCACAGATGGCACTCTGTGTCCCAGAGCTCAGGTGTCTCTTCAGGTAGCGGCTCGGCTCCCGCTTTGCACTCCGATCAAGTAACTGTAAGTTTCAGTCAAGCCCTTTACACAGTTATGGGTTTAATGCAAATCAGCTCCCTTTTTAGATTCCTGTCCAGGAGCAAGTGGTCCTTCCTTTCCATTTGGAGGTCTGTTTTCCTTGGATAGTCCAAGGGATTGGGGGTGGAGCAGCCCCAGTTATTCGTACCAGGAGGCACAAGTCTGTGGAGTACCTTTAAGACCTAGAGTTGGAAAAAGCTGAAAATCTTGGCACCGAGCAGGTGATAAAACCCAGATGTCCATCCCAACCCATACCTTTTCCCCACACTGCATACGGTGACTGGACGCTTTATCTTTTTTTCCCAGGGGTTAGGGATAAAAGGGATTAAGAGTGGATGAGCAAATGCTTGGCTTGTTTGCCTATCAGATAGTTCCACCTCAATATAGTGTTCTCATTATGAACAAGATAAAACCACTCTCCCCCGCTGGGTGTCTGCACATAGACAGATATAGGCATATGTAAAACCAGATGCTGGGTTAGAATCTCATGCATTTTAGCACGAAACAGAGTTCTCTTTCTTTTTATCACTGAGAATAATTGTGACATCCACGAGCGTCTCTTGCTTTTCTGAGTCAAACTATGTTATCTTCATATGGCTGTTACAGTATCTTCATAAATGATTCTACCAGTTCTTAATTCACCAGAACTTTTACTGACTCCCAAAGTTTACTAGTTAAAAGAAAAATCTGTTTATATCAAATTAAAGAACTGAATTTTTCAGTTCTCTCCTCCCATCCCAGACTTTAATTATAAAACCACAATCACACCAGATAGCAAACCTTAAATATTTTAACATTTTTTCCCAGCAGGAGACAGCAGCACATAAAACAGCATGCAATTATACGGAAAGATTTATTTGTGACTGACCCAGGAAGCTATGCCCCAGTGCTTTTGGAAGAAGCCTGCCCTTCCCTCCCTGAGGGAGCTAATGAATGAGCGCAAATACCTGTGAGTGGCTTAAGTACACTTAATGGGACAGATGACAGAAGGGCAAAAGCTTTAAACCGTTCACAAGGACTTTAAGCAGGGCTCTGTCAGGTGTTCTGGAAGTGTTTGCTTATAAATTTAGACTTCAGCTCTGGAGTTTTATTGAGCAGCTTGTGTATAGCACTGTCTGCTCTTCCTTGAGGTCATTGTCAGAATTCACTTGGGAGAGATCTGGTGGAAGGGAGCCAGACACAGGAGAATTTCCCAGAAGCTCATGCCAGCCTGGTGGGTAGAGCAGTGAGCCACTGGAAAGACCCAGAGGTAGAAGTCGGGGACCACACACACTAAATAAGCAAACAGAAATTTTAATTCCCTTTTTTTTTTTTGAGGTAGGGTCTCCCTCTAGTCCAGATTGACCTGGATCTTACACTGTAGTCCCAGGCTGGCCTCGAACTCACAGCTATTCTTCTACCTCTGTCTCCTGAGTGCTGGGATTAATGGCATATGCCACCATACTAGACCAGAAATTTTAATTTTTTATATTTTATTTTTTACTTATTTGTGTGTGTGTGTGAGAGAGAGAGAGAGAGAGAGAATGGGCATGCCAAGGCCTCCAGCCACTGCAAATGAACTCCAGACACATGCACCACCTTGTGCATCTGGCTTACGTAGGTCCTGGGGAATCAAACCTGGGTCCTTTGGCTTTGCAGGCAAATACCTTAACTGCTAAGCCATCTCTCCAGCCCCAGAAATTTTAATTCTTAACCTGCGTGAAAGAACAGTCTTTAGGTGCTTTCTAAAGTGTTTTGTTTATATCACTTGTCAAGAAACGAATTATAAACCTGCTGTTTCTTAAAGTTAAGCCTCTTAGGATATCCATATGTACCTTTTTCAATTTAAAAAATTAAAATAAAAATACGATGCTAGATAATACAACTTACCTTTTAATAGTCCTGTTTAAAAACCTCTTACACTTGAGTTAAATTGCACTGAGTTGTCTTTAGAAATTGCAGGGTGTAATGAATTCATAAGGGGCTTTTATTCAGGAGTCCACTTGAGTGGTGTTAGTTCCTTTTCTAAATCACCTGACATGGAGGAGTTATTTATCTGACGTGCAAGTTTCAGAGGATTCAGGGCATCCTGTGGGGGAGGGTGTGGCAGAGCAGAGCACTTGGCATCACTGTGGGCCAGGCGGCAGAGAGAAGGGGCATGCGGGCACGTGACTGGCTTTCTTCCTTTCCCCTTTGATTTCACCTGAGCCCAAGCCCAAAGGATGGAGCTCCCCACATTCAGGGTTCCTGTTTCCCTATCAGTAGTCCTTCCTGTACATGCCCTCATAGACACACTTGGAGATATGCCTCACCATATTCTAGATGTTTCTAAATGCAGTCACACTGACAATGATGATTAGCCATCACACCTAGTATTAAATAGAGACATTTATAGAGCGAGGAGTTTAAAATCTTACAAAGCAAAAATCTAACAAAGCCTGCTGAGGAGTTACAGTTTTAAAGGAATTCTGGGGATACAAACCCCAGTTGTTAGTTGCATGAGCCATCTTCCTTTTTCTCAGTCCAGATTGTGTGTGTGTGTGAGTGTGTGTGTCTCTGTGTGTGTGTGTGTATGCTTGATATGTGGTGCCCAGAACCCTGAACATGATAGGCAAGTGCTTTACCACTGAGCTATATAAACAGACCATATTCTTTTTGTTTTGTTTTGTTTTGTTTTTCAAGGTAGGGTCTCACTCTAGCTCAGGCTGACCTGGAATTCACTATGTAGTCTCAGGGTGGCCTCGAACTCATGGCGATCCTCCTACCTCTGCCTTCCAAATGCTGGGATTAAAGGTGTGTGCCACCACGTCTGGCTCATATTCTTGTGATCATGGAAAAAGGAAGAAAGTAACAAAGAGTTTGCTCTTTCAGGAAGTGTAAATTCTTGCAAGCAAGAAGTTTGCCTTAATTACTGAGTCTGCATTAGCACCTGGGGAAGTCATGTTTCTCTTTAGACTGTCAGGGGAACGTTTGCCCGGCAAGAGTGAAGGGGAGGAACTCACGGGGCTTTGGGAACATTCTCACATCTGAAGTGCTAATAATTTCTGGTGCGAATTTGGTGGTAACATTATTTCAATACTTAATTAGATTTTTCCAGCTGGTGATGAACTTTACATTTAGAGGTGATAAGACATATGAAGAGGATTGAATGATTATGCACTGTAGAAACAGGCTTTCTAAAGGCACATTTTAAAATTGCCTCAGCATCTACATTTGGGACCATAACAAAGTATAAACATTTAAGGAGGATATTTCTTTTGCCACGAAATTACTCTTCACTGGTCTGTTGTGTCAGGCACAGGTAAGGGCCCCAGGCCACTGTAGGTTAAAACAGGCCTGGGCAGTCAGGCACGGCTCAGGGCCCCAGGCTACAGGAGGTCACAGCAGGCCTAGACCCCCATAACCTCCGGCCCCCCAAGACTGGCAGGAGTGAGGCGCTCCCTCCCCCTAGCCCAGAGCACCTGGATGTCCTGATAAGACTTAGGTTTCACTTTCCCCAGAGCCTTGTGACCTCTTGCCACTTGCCCACATGTCCCTAGATGTTAATGAAGTATCAGCCAGCAGCCTTAGCCCAGCCAGTCCCCCTACGGCCCATACCCCATACCTTTCCCCAACACTACTTAAACCCTGTGACCCTTTTCTGCTCACGTGTGATGTTACTACATGCTAATTAGGCATCAGCAGGACCTTTGAACCAACCAGTCCTCTTATGACCCATACCTACCTGTACCTCTAACCGCTCTTTCACAAAGAGAAACACCACACATTTGGCCATTAACTTTTTTTTTTTTTTATTTGAGAGAGAGAGAAAAAGAGGCAGAGAGACAGAGAAGGAATGGTTGCACTAGGGCCTTCAGCTACTGCAAATGAGCTCCAGATGAGTGTGCCCCTTTGCATGTGTGTACAACATTGCGCGCTTACGCTACTGTGCGTCTGGCTTATGTGGGTCCTGGAGATTCAAACATGAGTTCTTAGGCTTCACAGGCAAAAGTGCCTTAACTGCTAAGCCATCTCTTCAGCCCTGGCTGTTAACTTTAAAACAAAGTCAATGCAAACAGCACAACAAAACCAGAGTTTTTCAGTTACCATGCTAGACACTGAGGGCAGTCAGTGCACACCTTTAAGAATATAATGAGACTAGAGTAGCCACTTCTGCAGAGTATGTTTGCTTTTGGGGGGTGCAGGGGGAGAGTCACCCCCCAACACCCAGTAGAGTAAAAGGATCCTGAGTCATTGATCATGCCTGTATGGCAGGGAAATATTCTCTGGATGAACTTTCAAAGCAGCAAGCATCTTTCCTGATGCTTAGTCCTGCTTCATTTTGTCACACTGAAAATTGAAGAGCTTTGACTTGTGGTTACTAAGGTCCTAAAGAAATGTCAGCTAAGGAGATCAGTTTATTAAGTAAAAAAAAAAAAAAATCAGCTTACTTCCTCATTCATATTTTTAGATGTAGTGCTATGGCCTGTTTTCCCCTCCATCCAGAAAAGTAGAAATGCAGCCTTCAGTTGAAGCACTATGACCAGCAATAGCTGTGTGCCCTGCTCGGGTGGTACACTTGTTCATGGTAGAGCTCCCTGGCCAAGTCAGTTCTCATCTCACGCCAAATGAATCAAAGGGTCCATTTGAAATGATAGTTTCTTGTGTGTGTGTGTGTGTTTTACAATTTCAAAAAATTTGTGCATATTGTATTAAACTTAACATTTTCAAAAATTTATTTTATTTTATTTATTTATTTATTTGAGAGCAATAGAGAGAGAGAGAAAGAGGCAGATAGGTAGAGAGAGAATGGGTGCTCCAGGGCCTCCAGCCACTGCAAACAAACTCCAGATGCATGTGCCATCTTGTACAACTGGCTTACGTGGGTCCTGGGGAAATCGAGCCTCGAACCGAGGTCCTTAGACTTCACAGGCAAGCGCTTAACCGCTAAGCCATCTCTCCAGCCCAAACTTAACATTTTTTACCACCTTATTGGACTTGATGGGAATTACCATGTACAAACTTGATCCCAAATGCATATGTGAACACATTTTTTTTAAGATTTTACTTTTATTTATTTATTAATTAGAGACAGAGAGTGGGAGAGAAATAGAGAGAGAATGAGAATGGACGCGCCAGGGACTCTAGCCACTGCAAACAAACTCCAGACACATGCGCCCCCTTGTGCCTCTGGCTAAGATGGGTCCTGGGGAATCGAACTGGGGTCCCTAGGCTTCGCAGGCATGTGCCTTAACTGCTAAGCCATCTCTCCAGCCCGAACACATTTTTCTTTTTTCCAAATGATATTAGTCAGGATTCGGGTGAGAAGGAAAGAGAAGGGATGGATACTGAGCAGGCAGGCAGCAAGTGACACTCGCTAAGTGGTTGGCCTTCTCAGCAGCAGTAAGAGGGACCTTCTTTCTGGATTTTGCCTGCTGATTTAGCAAAATGACAGTGGGTGCAGATGTCTGTATTCGTGGGAGCTATGTTATTGTGTGAAGACTGTACGTCTGAGATTCAATGGGTGGGGGGAAGACAACAAAAAATTGTCTATGAAAATGATGACTAAAGAGAAATCATCCTGTACTGCAATGTAGTAATCCCTGAGGGATCATGAAAGCTTACTAAAAATGGACCAAGGGCCTTTGTATCCTTTCTGATTTTCTTCAGTTCTTTATTTCCAAAGAGAAAGATATTCTGCTTCTTTAGCAATGCCATGCCATTTTTACTGGTAAATAAAAATATTCCTAGTTAAGACATGATTAGGGGAGGGTAAAACTTTGTGAAAATTCTCTCGTCAACATTATAGAACTGGGCTGGATAGGTGGCTTGCTGGTTAAGGCATTTGCCTGTGAAGCCAAAGGACCCGGGTTCAGTTCCCCAGGACCCACGTAAGGCAAATGCACAAGGGGCACATGTGTCTGTAGTTTGTTTACAGTGGCTAGAGGCCCTGGCATGCCCATTCTATCTCTGTCTGCCTGTCTTCTCTTTATTTCTCTCTGCTTGCAAATAAATAAATAAATTTTATTACAAAAAATTGCAGAACTCTGGCTGAAGAGATGCTTAGCGGTTAAGCACTTGCCTGTGAAGCCTAAGGACCCCAGTTTGAGGCTCGATTCCCCAGGACCCATGTTAGCCACATGCACAAGGGGGCACATACGTCTGGAGTTCGTTTGCAGTGGCTGGAGGCCCTGGCACGGCCATTGTCTCTCTCTACCTGCCTTTTTCTCTCTCTCTGTCTGTCACTCTCAAATAAATAAATAAATAAATAAATAATTGCAGAACTCTTAAAGCACAGTGAATAGGGAAGGTGTTCCAACTGAGATGCTTCTGTCATGTGAAATACAACTTTTCTTAAAGTTTAAAACAATATACTTAGTGATCTCTCCAGTAGTTCTATTTGTTAACATTGCCAGATTTGAAATTACTAAGGAGTTGTTACTGCCTCTTCTATTTTAATTTTCATATTAGTGTTTAAATGCCTTCTGTTCCAACATAAATGGATTTTACTTAACAAATATTGCTAGTAATTAGGATCATACCAGTTTAAGCTGGCTTCTGCAAACATGCAACATATTTCTTCCTCATTAGTTTTCCTAATTGAGTTCCAGAAGATGAAATATTATTATACCACAAAATAATTCTATCTCATTTGCTTTTTCCTTGAAGCTTTTCAGAAGAGTTTAAGACCTTTTAAAAAGATAGGAACTTTTCTTACATCTATGCATCCCTCTGCCTCAAATCTAAGATTACTTATGGAAATTCCCAAGATGTATCTACTTGTATAGAATATTTATAATCATTTAAATTTGATTAGTTCTTTATTTTTTTCCTAAGTACTATGTTTTATTTTCCCTTTGCCTACTGGTTTGAAAAGCTTATCAAAAGTATTCCCCTGGCTGAAACATCCTACTCAGAAGATCCAAAGCTTTTCTCTTTCCTTTAGCAGTAGTAAATTTCAAGCTCATTACTGATGTGAATCTGAGCAGGTAAATACAGGCAGCTTTGTTAACTGTAAGAAATCTTATCTATGCATTATATTCATTATTCATAAAAGCTGTTCTTTGCATTATGTACTTTTGAAAATTTCCAATAACTTTTATAATTTCTTTTTTTTTTTTTTTTTTTTTTTTTGGTTTTTCAAGGTAGGGTCTCACTCTAACTCAGGCTGACCTGGAATTCACTCTGCATTCTCAGGGTGGCCTCGAACTCACGGCGATCCTCCTACCTCTGCCTCCCGAGTGCTGGGATTAAAGGCGTGCGCCACCACTCCCGGCAATTTCTTTAATTATAGTGATTTGACTGTTTTGAGCTCTGACATGTTAAGGTCTACAGAATAGCAAAGTGTTTTTGTACAACCCCCTATGCTGTTGGCTGTTATATTTCGCTGTCAGAGGTCTTCCTCAGGCTTCTCATTCTAACCTTTCAGAGGAAATCTTACAAGTGTTGAAAAAAGTGTAAAAACACATTGGGGAAAAAGATCCAGTTCTGCCAAAGTTGAATGGTTCATTTATTATTTCATCAAGTGACATATTGTTTACGTTACTGACTGGGTTTGGCTTCCATTCAACATAGTTTCTATCATATGTGATTTCTTTAAAAGACAATTTTTTTAGAGAGATTAGAAAAATTTTTTTATTGTTTTTATTTACTTGAGAGCGACAGACAGAGAGAGAAAGAGGCAGTTAGAGAGAGAGAATGGGCGCACCAGGGCTTCCAGCCACTGCAAACGAACTCCAGATGCATGTGTCCCCTTGTGCATCTGGCTTACTTGAGTCCTGGGGAATCGAGCCTCGAACCCGGGTCCTTAGGCTTCACAGGCAAGCGCTTAACCACTAAGCCATCTCTCCAGCCCTTAGAGAGATTTTAGGTTCACAGCAGAATTGAAAGAAAGGCAGTGAGGTTTGTCATATATCTCCTGCCCCATACATGCATACCACCTCCATCAACACCATCCCGTACCCACAGTGCCACATTTGGTATGGGTGGAGAAGAAGTGTTGACACACCACCACCACTCAGTCAAAAGTCTGCCTTAGGATTCACTCTTCATGTCATATGTGTCCTGTTGGACCGATGTATTGACAGACATCCTCCATGACTGCGTCACATGGAGTAGTTTGATGACACTATCAATCCTTTGTATCATCTGTCCATTTCTCTTTCCTCTATAGTCCCTGGCAACCATTCATCTTTTTTCCTGTCTCCATGCTTACCTTTTTAAAAAAAATATTTAAAAATTTTTATTTATTAATTTGAGAGAGAGAAAAAAAATAGGCGTGCGAGGGCCTCCAGCCACTGCAAACGAACTCTAGACGCATGTGTCCCCTTGTGCATCTGGCTTATGTAGGTCTTGGAGAGTCGAATTGGGATCCTTTGGCTTTTCAGGCAAATGCCTTAACCGCTAAGCCATCTCTCCGGCCCCATGCTTACCTTTTCATATTGCGTGTTTTCTTTTCAGGATGACTTCTTTCACTTAGCAGTTTGGGCCTCAAGTTTCTTTGTATTTTTTCATGGCTTGATAATACAGCTCTCTTTAGTGCTAATACTGCCTTGAAGGATATACCATGGTTTGTTTATCCATTCCCTTGCTGAAGGGCGTCTTAGTTGCTTCACAGCTTGGGGAAATTAAGGACAATGCTACTGTCAATATTTACTTGCAAGATTTTGTGTAGAAATTAGTCTGTAGCCCAATTTATGTAAGTATCACCCAGTGAGGTTGCTGAGTGTATTATAAGAGGACATTCAGTTTTCAAGAGACCTAACGTATTCTTCCCTTGCCCCATTGCTACTTGGTGCTGTCAGTGTTCATGATTGTGGCCATTCTAATAGCTATGTACTAGAATCTCACTGTTCTTTTAATTTTCATTTTGCTGGTAACATATGACATAAAATTTCTTTTCATATCCTTATTTGCTACCTACATCCAGTATACATTTTAATGCAAAAATTTTAAGAAAGAGAGAGGGAGTAAAGAAAAAGGAAGTCCCCCACGAGATTAAACCACCTCCTAAGAAGCTGCCTTTTCTTGTCATGGCTTTTTAAAATATTTTATTTTTATTTATTTAACAGAGAAGGTGAGAGAGAGAGAGAGAGAGAGAGAGAGAGAGAGAGAGCAAGAGCACACCAGGGCTTCCAGCCACTGTAAACGAAATCCAGACGCATACACCCCCTTGTGCATCTGGCTGACGTGGGTCCTGTGGAATCAAACCTGGGTTCTTTGGCTTTGCAGGCAAACACTGTAACTGCTAAGCCATCCTTCCAGCCCTTTATCATGTTTTGTTTGTTTGTGTTTTTTTTTTTTCAAAGTAGGGTCTCACTCTAGCCCAGGCCGACCTGAAATTCACAATGTAGTCTCAGGGTGGCCTCTAGCTCATGGTGATCCTCCTACCTCTGTCCCCCACATGCTGGGATTAAAGGTGTGCACCACGATGCCCGGCACCTCTGTCATGTTTCGTATGTAACACTGCATATGCTTCTGCACCTAGCTGTTATAGGTGGAGTTTGTGGAAGAACGAGGAGGCTGGTGGTTATTGAGAATTTCTTATGCTCAGTATTGTGCTAAATGCTTCATTTTTTAATCATAAAATTTCTCTGAAGTATATGGCTTTATGATCTCTATTTAGCAGTTGAGAAAACGGAGGTAACAGGAGATCATATTAGGTCACTAACAGGGGTTGAGAACTGGGAATTGTGAGCCTATGATCGCTCTCTCTCTTTCTCTCTCTCCCCTTTTCTCCTTCCCTGTCTCCCTCCCTCTTTGATGTCTGTATGTGTATGTACTATGTGGTGTGTGCATGTTAGACGTGTGCACTGCGCACATACATGTGCAGAGGCTGGAGAAGGACATCGGCTGTCTTCCTCTATCACTCTTTCATTTCCATAATCTTCACACTCTACTGAAGAATCAAATAAGAAGAAATGTATGAAGGCAAACGTTTTGGGAATCCTTTGAAGAAGTTCTTAACTATGAATGGAAACTGTGTTTTTTCTGAGCATGCCCAATTCACCTGACTTTGCCTGTCATTGTTTTCCCTTGTGTTGTAGTCTGGCGAAATCACGCTTAGGCAGAACGTTTTTGCCGTGCATGTCTGTGAGGATTCCATCCCAGAAAGTGGCTGCAAACTGAGCTTTTTCATTGATTCTCTGTGGCCTAGGTAAACTGCTTTCTATGCCACGCCTTCGCTCTCTCATCCATAAGGCCGTAAAATTCACTGTTACTGGAGTAATGATGAAATGGATGTTCTATAAATATTTATCGAATGGATGGAATTTTCATCTTTTAACTCCCTTTCCCTCCTGTTTCCCAGGGAAAAGATAGCTAGTTCACTTGGCAGGATGGAATGGGGAAAGTAATGGGAAGAGGGTTATAAATTGTATTCCTGCTAATTTGCTGGTGTCTTTTTTTTTGCTCCTCATCAACTTTATTGAGCAATAATTTTATACAATTAAATGAATCTGTTTGATTGGATGAGTTTTGATAGTTTTATATCCCTGTGAAGCCACAGCCACACTCAAGACAGACCATTTCCATTACTCTCAGCTTTCCCGTTCTACTTCTTTCCTTCTTGAAAATGAGGTCTTGTTATGTTACCTGTAGTCTGACCCTGAGTTCTTGGCTCAAGTGATCTTCCTTCCTCATCCTCCTTAGAGTTGGACCTATAGACACACACTATGCACTTTGCTTTCTATTGTTTTTTTTTTTTAAATTTTAAATGTTGATTTTGTTTATGACAGAGCAAGAGAGAGAGAGAGAGCAGATTGGCACATCAGAGCCTCCAGCCATGGTGACCGAACTCCAGACACATATGCTACCTTGTGCACATGTGCAACCTTGCGTACTTGCATCACCTTGTGCATCTGGTTTATGTGGGACCTGGAGAATCAAACATGGTCCTTAGGCTTCGCAGGCAAGTGCCTAAACCGCTAATCCATCTCTCTAGCCCCTTTGCTGGGTTTTAATTGTGGTAAAATAGACATGACATATTATTTATATATATAATATATATTGATATTTATTACTAATTCACAACATATCAGTACCTAATATAGTAATACAAGAACTTGTTTTTTGTTGTTGTTGTTGTTTTGTTTTTGAGGTAGTGTCTTGCTCTTAGTCCAGGCTAGCCTGGAACCCACTATGTAGTCTCAGGGCCTTGAACTCACAGAGCTCCTCCTATCTCTGCCTCCCGAGAGTGCTGGAATTAAAGACAAGTGCCACCACATCTGGCCTTTTTTTTTTTTTTTCCCCCACCTCTAGAACTTTTGTAACATTTGAAACTAAAATTCTAAACCCATTAAACAGTAATTTTCCATTTTTCCTCCCCACAGGTTCGGAAACCACTTTTAGTTTTTTTTCTTTTTTCATTTTGTTTATTTATTTGAGAGAGAAAGAGGCAGATAGATAGACAGAAAGAAAGAAAGAAAGAAAGAAAGAAAGAAAGAAAGAAAGAAAGAAAGAAAGAAAGGAAGAAAGAAGGAAAGAGGACTGGAGGGATGGCTTAGCGGTTAAGGCATTTGCCTGCAAAGCCAAAGGACCCTGGTTTGATTCCCCAGGAACCACATAAGCCAGATGCACAAGAGGAGTGCACGCATCTGGAGTTCCTTTACGGTGGCTGGAGGCCCTGGTGTGTCCATTCTCTCTCCTTCTCTCTCTGCCTCTCTCTATCTCTCTTTCTCTCAAATAAATTAATTAATTAATTAATTAAAAAAAGAAAAGAGAGAGGAGAGAGAGAATGGGAGTGCCAGGGCCTCCAGCCACCACAAACAAATTCCAGACACATGCACTACCTTGTGAATCTGGCTAACATGGGTACTGGGTAATTGAACCTGGGTCCTTAGGCTTTGCAGGCAAGCGCCTTAACCACTACGCTATCTCTCCAGCTCCCCATGACTTGACTACTGTAGGCCCTCATATTGGCTGAGTCATGTATTTGGTGTCTGGCTTCTTTCACCCAGCATAATGGCCTCACAAGGTTCTTCATCAGTTGCACCTTGGAACAGGGATTGCCTTTGCCAATTCCAGTGTCCTGCAGGTGCCCAATTTCTGGGGCGCGCTCTCTGTACTTTTGCAAGGACTCAATGATGACCCGTGTGTGGGTTAGGCGACCTCTTTCATGCCACTGCTATGGCAAATGCCAACGTCAATGTGCAGCAGCTTCTGGTGGTGCCAGAGCAGTTCTCGCGTGGCCATGAAGATATCTATGTAGCCGAAGGCAGACGCCTCAGGCTTCTCTGCACAGCGAAGCTGCAGCTTCGGCTCACGGGGATGTTCATCTGCTGCTTAGCAAGTTTCACCACACTTGCCACAGAGCCACCAATCAGCAACTGTCAGACGTCAAAAGGTCATACCTGAGCAGTAAACCTTTAAGTCTTGCAGAATTAGAGAGACTTCTTTAGGTAGTCTTTTCCATTGCAATAATTCTCTAATATCGCCATCATAGTAGTGACAGGCTCTCCTCTAGGTGTCCCGAATCACCTTGCATCTCACTGGCTTCCTTCTCCACTCAACCTGTCCCTCCTGTCAGTCCATCTGTCTGCCCTCCTTGTGTTTTGATTGTTTAAGAAATATTTTATTGGGTAAAGTTACAAAGATTTTCCTCTTTTTTTTTATAAGTTTATCTTTTATCTATAGGTTTATAATGTACTTTCAGTTAACATTTTTTTGGGGGGGGTGTTGCGGTAGGGTTTCACTCTAGCCCAGGCTGACCTGGAATTCACTGTGTAGTCTCAGAGTAGGCCCAAACTCACAGCAATTCTCCTACCTCTGCCTGGTAAGTGCTGGAATTAAAGGTGTGTACCATCATGCCCGGCTCAGTTAACTTTTTTAAAAAATATATATTTTATTTGTTTATTTGAGAAAGACAGAGAGAAAGAGAATGGCCATGTCAGGGCCTCTAGCCACTGCAAATGAACTCCAGATACATGTGCCCCTCTGTGCATCTGGCTTAAGTGGGTCCTGGAGAATTGAACCTGGGTCCTTTGGCTTTGTAGGCAAGTGCCTTAACTGCTAAGCTGTCCCTCTAGCCCTCAGCCAGCTTTTGAATGTGGTATGCAATAGGGTTTAAACTCATGTACCGTGCACCTCTCTTGATGTTCTTGTATCAGCAGTTGAAGAGCCTTTTCTCTCCCCCACTGAATTGCCTTCGCATTGTTGTCGAAAATTAATCAAATTGTGTCGATATCAATTCTGAATTCTGTCCTTTCTCCAATACCATGCCATCTTGGTATAGCTTACTAGTAAGTCTTTAAGTCAAGTACTGAGTGCCCTTTAATTCACTCACTTTTTCTTCTCTCCGTTCCCTCTGTTTAAAATGATTTGTCTCTTTTGTTTCATAAAAGTTTTAGAACCAGATCTATCTATTTATTTATTTATTTTTTTTTTTGGTTTTTCGAGGTAGGGTCTCACTCTAGTCCAGGCTGACCTGGAATTCACTATGTAGTCTCAGGGTGGCCTTGAACTCACGGAGATCCTCCTACCTCTGCCGAGTGCTGGGATTAAAGGTGTGCGCCACCACGCCCGCCAGAACCAGATTTATTTTTAATCTTGCTGTCATTTTGGTTTAAATGATATTGAATATAGGTCACTTTGGGGGAGATTTGACATCTTAATATTGAATCTTACCATTTGTGAACATGGTATAGAGATTTTTTAAATTTCTCTGTAGTCTCATAATTGTGATTTTCTTTGGCTCCCTACTGTAGAGCAGCCAAAATCCAGAGTGCTTTGCATTAATCTCACGCTTGCCCTAGGAACATGTATCATGTTCTCCATGTTCAGACAGGGCAACTGAGAAAGCCATGTGGTTGATACATATTTCAGCTGGGGTTCAGAAGAGGTCTGGTCACTCTAGAAGTAGACTTCCACAGTCTGTGGTAGCTAATACATGTAGAAATTCTATACTTACATATCTGAAGAGATTATTAGCGATTACTGAATGCTCATTTTTTACATCCTATCTCCCACAGCCAAAATTAAATATATGAACAAAGTGATCTGACAGATATATCCATGGGTGAATAGACTGCCCTTTTAGTTCACCAGCTCAAACTCACAGTGGACTTGCTCATTATTAGAAAATCATGTTAAGGATATCTCTGTAAAGCATGTTAATTAGCCTTGATATTTTTCTCTCCCATTTATTTTAACTGGATTCCATGAAGCATAAAATGTATCTTGTGCTGTCAGCATCACCTAGGAAATCACTAGGCGTCTCCAGAGCTTGGAATTACTTGCTGTCCAAATGGTGTGTTGCTCACCTGCCGCCACCAGGCTGCCCAGCGGAGCTCTCTGTACAGCAGACTCGCATTTCACTAGTAAAAGTTGGCTGGTGCTTTGGTTTGGCTTAATGGTTCTTTCCTCCTCCTTTTAAAAGACAAGAAAAATGAACGGGCTGTTTTAAAACCTCTTTTCCATCCTCTGATCTTCAGAGGGGAAAACGTTAAAAGGCAGGGTGCAGCTGTTTTATGTTGCAGTTTATAATCTAATTAAATGTATTTTATCCAGATCATTATGGACTTCATTAAAGCTGGACTTTTTATAAGAAATATGATGAGGTAGATGCATGCAGAATCATCAGGGTCTTTTAAAGTTTGTAATCATGCCAGAAGTGCCCCGATCGGGGGGGGGGGGGGCGGGGAAGAAAGTCCAAATCTGACCTTGTGATTTAGTTGGGCATTTATTTAATTTTGGAAACTTCTTGCTTCTTGTTTTGTTCGTGTGTGTGTGTGTGTGTGTGTGTGTGTGCATGCACGCATGTGCGCAGACAGTGTTCAGAAGGATTTATAGAGAAGTTTGTTGTTTGGAGAGAGTGCAGTTGGGAATGATCCGTACTCTTCTTGGAAGCCTCCATCATTTGAGCATCCTAATACACGTAAGGAACAAAATGTCTAAAGTAATTGGCATCATCTAGGGCAAACAGAACGGAGGAGGAATTATGTTTTTATTTTTTTGTTGTTGTTTTTGCTGCTTTATTTTTTCTGTGTGTCATAGAAGCATTCAGTTCTATGGCCTTCAGTGTGGCCGCTAGTTATTTCTAGTGTCGGAGAAGGCCTCTAGTGTGATACTTGAAAAGGGGCACTGACTCATGTTTGTCTTCGTTGTATAAGTTGAATGTCAGAACTTGAGAGCATTTTGAACTGTTTTGGATGACCACCAGTCTCTATGTGACTTTCTCACCTGACATATTGCAAGAGGAAATTGATATTTGGCCATAGTTAACAAAATTCTTGTCATGAGTGCAAAAATGGGATGTCTTCTTCCTCATAATTATGTATTTTTCTGAATGGAATTGTGTCTGTGACCTTGAATTTGCCCAACCTGTAAGCTCTGATCATAAATCCTAGCGGTATATATAACGTACCCTCACTTGAAGTATTTAATCTGGCAGTTTCACAGTTGGTCTCAAGCAATTCTGAGTTGCTTTGCAGTAAGGAGTAGTATGAACACATAATTGGATGTGCACCTCTGGTGCTGGAACACTGAACAAATGGCTAAGTTCTGTAAGCCCTGATATCTGCAGCTCACGGTTTGTTGATATACATGTATGTACCTGCAAAATCACATGAACACATCTTGCAGATGGCATAGTGGGCCTCAGATCCCACCACAATTTCTCTGTGCCCACAGTTTCACTGTAAGAATCCCAGTTGCTTCCCATGACTCTCTGTGCTGTGGACTGTGGACTCAGCACTCAGAACCACTGCTCCCTCCTCAGGCCTTGGCTTCCTTCCTCAGTGGTAATAAAAGATTGGACTAACTACCTGACATTATTCTAGGTGAGCAGCCATCCAATCAGCTCTAGCTTTGAGACGCTCATCTTTTTTTTTTTAATTCTCCTGAGGCAACATATATTTAAAAAATATTTTAAATTTTTATTTATTTTGAGAGAGAGAGAGAGACTGAGTGAGAGAAGGAGAATGGGTGTGCTAGGGCCCCCAGCAAGCAAACTCCAAATGCACTGGCCACCTTGTATATCTGGCTGTATGTGGGTACTGGGGAATTGAACCTGGGTCCTTAGGCTTTACAGACAAAAGCCTTAACCAGTAAGCCATCTCTCCAGCCCCAAGAAACATATGCTATTACTGTTTAGTAAATGAGAAGAGGCTGGGAAGATGTTTCAGTGTGTAACGCATGGGGATTTGAAGTCAGATCCCCAGGACCTGTGGAAAATGCTGGGCATAAGTAGCGTGCGCCTGATGTCACAGTGTTGGGGAGGCAGAGATAGGCAGATCCTTGCAAATTGAGGGCTAGTTTGTCTAGCCAAAATTGTATCCATTAATTTGACTTATTAGGGTCCATTATTAGGACCCTATTCATAAAGTCATATCCAATACCCATGTCTTGAAGTATTTTACCTGTATTTTCTCTCATATGTTCAAAGTGTCAAGTCTTACATTGAGGCCTTTGCATTATTTTGAATTAATTTTTGTATAAGGTGAGGCAAGGTTCTGGATTCATTCTTTTACAGTGGATATCCAAGTTCCCAACACCGTTTGTTGAAGAGTCTTTTTTTCTAGCTTAATGTTTTTATTACTTAAAATATATATATATATATATATATATATATATATATATATATATATTTGAGAGAGACAGAAGCAGGGAAAGAGGGACAGAGAGAATGGGCACACCAGGGCCTCCAGCCACTGCAAACAAACTCCAGATGCATGTACCACCTTATACATCTGGCTTACATGGGTCCTGAGGAATCAAACCTGGGTCCTTTAGCTTTGCAGGTAAGCACCTTAACTGCTAAGCCATCCCTCCAGCCCATGTTTTTGTTACTTTTGTTGAGAATCAGAAGGCTGTAGCTGTGTGGATTTACTTTCTCTATTTTATATCTGTACTGGTTTAAATGAAACCCTCATCTTCTACTGAATTTTCTGTGCACAGTACTTTTAACTTAATCTGTCTGGTGATGGTAAACTGAACCTCTTTGAAATAGTAATTAACTAGAATTTATTCTGTGAAGTTGTGTTTGGTGAGTGGGAACTTGGAAAGCATGGTAGGGTTGTATAGATCTTAGGGCTTTAGGTGGTCCTTTTAATTAGGAAAATAAAGACTTTAGATGTCATTATGGGTCTAAGGAAGGTCTATTGTGAGCCTCTCTGATCTTTATTTCAGAGTGAGAAGAATTCTGTCTTATAGTTTATGGATCCATTCTCTATATTTTGTGAAAGACTGTGTGTTGATATCAAGACATTTATTACTTCCCTCTAATATTAAATTGTTTTCCTTATCTTTGTCTAGTTCCTTGATTTTATCTGAAAATGTGTATTTATTTATTTATTTATTTATTTATTTGAGAGAGAGAAAGAGATACAGAAATAGTCAGGGAGAGAGAGAGAAAGAGGGCGCACCAGAGCCTCCAGCCACTGCAAATGAACTCCAGATGCGTGCGCCCCCTTGTGCATCTGTTTTACATGGGTCCTGTCAAACTGGGTCCTTTGGTTTTGCAGGCAGGTGCCTTGACCACTAAGCCATCTCTCCAGCCATGGAAATGTGTATATTTTTATCTTGACATAGGCCAGTATTCATTGGTGAGATATTTAAGTGACAGATATTGACATGTTTACATGGTTCTTGTAGTCTATGTCCTGCCATAGTTTTGTGAGCCATTGAGTAGATGTGAAAGGAATTTCATAATTGACTTACACATTGGAAAATAGTCATTTGAACTGGGCTTGGGTGTACATGCCTGAAATCCTACCACTTGTGAGGCTGAAGCAGGAGGATTGCAGGTCAGCCTGGGCTTCCATGCACAACAATCAATTCTAAATGGATCAAAGACCTCAATATAAGACCAGAAACTCGGTTACTACTGGAAGAAAATATAGGAGGAACTTTCCATGATACAGGAATGGCAAAAGACTTCCTGAACAAAACCCCAGTAGCACAGGATCTTAAACAATCACTCAACCAATGGGATCACATGAAACTGAAAACTTTTTTCACAGACAGACATACTATAAGCAGAGCCTATAGATTACCCACAGAATGGGAGAAAATATTTGCTGAATATCCAACAGACAGAGGCCTAATGTCTACAAATATCTATAAATAACTCAAAAACCTAAACAGTAAAAAGTCAAACAACCCACTCAGAAAATGGGACAAAGAACTGGACAGGCAGTTCTCAGAGGAAGAAATACAAATGGCAAACACACACTTAAGAAAATGTTCAACATCCCTAATCATCAGGGCAATGCAAATTAAAACAACTATGAGTTTCCTACTTACCCCAGTAAAGATAGCAAACATCAAATGAAAATAAATGCTGGTGAGGATGTGGAGAAATAGGAACCCTCATCCACTGTTGGTGGGAATACAGGATGGTACAACCACTTTGGAAAGCAATATGGAGACTCCTAAAAAAGTTGACTATAGAGTTACCAACAGACCCAGTTATTCCCTTACTAGGCATGTACCATAAAAGCTCCATGCCTCAGTTCAGAGAAATTTGCTCAACCATGTTTATAGCTGCTCAATTCGTAATAGCTAAGAGCTGGAATCAACAATATTTTAAATTTTTTAAAATTAATTTAATTTTATATAAACTATAACAGGTTTTATACTCTCTTTTATCCCCTCATCTCAGCTCCCATTACCCTGGTGACCCTCCTTAGTGGGTCTTATGGTATTCACTGTGGGGTCATAAAGGCCTCAGTCAGTCCCTGTAGGGTAGCAGGGGACCTTGCCTCAGGAGATTCCTGCCCACTCCGTGGCTTTTACAATCTTCCTGCCCCCTCTTCTGCAATGTTCCCTGAGCCATGGCAGGCCTGTTGGCAGTCTGGTTTAGTGTTGAGTTCTTTGTAGCCTCTGGATTTCTGCTTTGATAGATTTTGATTGATAACCATGTCTGTCACCATCACCCTGGAGTTGGTTGTCAGGCTAGCAGCAAGAGCAGTATTCATGTCACTGTGTCCTCTGCAATTTCTCCTGTACCCTGGCAGATGTGTTAGAGGTGGCTAGTCTCATGCTGGGCAATCAGTTATATTCTTGACTTATCAATGGATTTTTGTTTTCCATTTTCTCTGCCATCTGTAAAATAAAGAGTGAGAGCAACTTGCGTTAAAGAGAGGTATGCAAAGAGGTTTTTTGTTTTTGTTTTTGTTTTTATTTTGTGTGTGTGTGTGCAAACCCACTCTTCTCCAAAGACCAATGAGGGCTTCTATCTCAAGTCTCAGTTTCCAAACCATGGGATTGTGACTTGGTTTCCAGCACCAGATATGAGTTCTCTGCACTGAGTCGGTCTCATGTCCAATCAGAGAACAGTTGGTTACCTGCATAGGCTGCGTGTCACTGTTGCACAAGTGTGTGCTTCTTGATTGGCTGAGGGATTTTATAGTCTGCATGTTCCCCTGCATATTCGTGCTGTTGATGACCATTTTTCTCCAGCAGCTTCCATAGGGTTTTCCAGCACTATGAGGGTTAGCCAGGTGGGAGCTAGTTTCCCTTTTTAGTTCCAGCATGATATCCCAATGTCCTGTATCTGCAGCCTATGATGCCTTCAGCAGTGGGGTCTTACGTCTTATCTCTGGCAGGTAATCAAGTGCAAAAACCATATTTTAAAAGGGTAGTCATCTGTGGTAATTTGAATGTATGCCATTGTGGTGGTTTGATGCAGGTGTCCTCCTGCCATCATGGAGCTTCCCCTTGAGGTCTGTAAGCCAAAATAAACCTTTTTTCTCACAAGCTGCTCTTGGTCGGGTGATTTCTGCCAGCAATGCAAACCTGACTGCAACAGTAAAGTTGATACCAGAAGAGTGGGGTTTTTGCTGCTACACACCTGACTGTGTGGCTTTTGGAGCTGATTTTCAAGAGGAATGTAGATGGATTTGAACCTTTGGCCTAAGAGACGCCTTGCAACGCTGAAAGTACAACTTGATGGACTATTCTGGTCAGAGTTGAAAGACCTGAATGCAGTAAGAACTATGGACTGTGAGATTTGGCTTATGAAGGTGAGAGGTATCTTTTCTTGGACTGGGCTAGAAGTAGTTTGTGTGAGAGGCTTGCTGTTATGCCCTTGTCCTGAAAATTTGTGAAGGTTTGCTTTGTGTAGAAATGGACTGATGTGAGCAGAAGGATATGGCACAGAAATGAAATTTTTGGGGTGAAACTTCTGCCCATTCACCTGTAATTATATGAGAGATTACACCTTTGAGATTGCATCAGCTAACCTGCATTGGGGCAACAGGAAGAATGTAGACTCTTTGAAGGGACCTGAGTGCTCAAGGAGTGTCCTGTTCTTCAAAGTCTGCTTTATAACAAATTGTCACCCTACCTGGTATTGTGGAGTATGAGAAGTGCAGGAAAGAGAGGGTCTTGTGTTTTGGAAATGGTCATAGGCAGTGTGAAGCAGGTTTGCTGGATGCCTACATAGAGACCTGATGGAACCGTGAGGATGGACCGTGGGTTGCAGTGGAGACCCAGTGGAGATACTGAGACCATGAGACTGCTGCTAAGGAGAGCTACTGGCCCCAGATTTAGTTTTCCAGGACCGTGAGTAGCCTAGCTGGATGGGGTGGAATTGGAACTCCAGGAATCATTCCCAGTGATACCTCCTCTAGCCAGGAGGTTGGAGACCCAAGTTCCCAGCTTAATAATACACCTGAGTCTGTGGGGGACATAGGTTCACATTCAAACCACCACAGTGTATAAGGATGTAAAGTTATTTATTGTAAATTGACCTATGAGTTTATAGTTCACACTACAAAGTAAATCCAAGTAATGTTTTTATTGTCAAATATATTCCCCTTAATTTAGAAAAATACACTATGAATCAGTTCAAATTAAATTTATGTTTAATTATTTATGACACTATTGAATTAGAAATGAATTGGAATATTTGTTCATTTTGGGCATGTTTTCTTTTTCTTTTTTTACCCCCTTCGTTTTTTCAAGGTAGGGTCTCACTCTAGTCCAGGCTGGCCTGGAATTCACTATGTAGTCTCAGGGTGGCCTTGAACTCATGACGATCCCCCTACTTCTGCCTCCCGAGTGCTCAGATTAAAGACGTGTGCCACCATGCCTGGCTGATTTCTATTTTTAAAAGAGACATTTTAAACTGTACAGGTTACAAGAGAGCCTCACTGGGGTCCAAGAGAAAGACAAAGCCCACCAAGAAGATGTGCCCCTGCCCTCAGGATTCATGCAGGCCTGCAGCAGCGGCAGTGTGTTCTGACTGCATCTAACAGAGGGCAGGTTCGGGCTTGCCTTCACCTGGGCTTGCCTTGGCAGCTGTTGGTGGGAATCATGCTGTAGTCCACTCTGCACGCAGGCTTTTGCCTCTGGCAGAGTTCTAAGTCCAGTTTTCATCAGAAAGGGAAATACACACTGCAATGGCTTTGGGCAGTTGCCAGGGAAAAGCTAGTCCCTTAGACAATCACTTTCTGTTATCCTCTCCTACACATATGACACATTACTCACCATTTCCCAACTATGTTCATTACGAATGCTGTAATATCACATTTTAAAGGTAAACAGCATTTATCAAATTATTATACACCATCTTGCTTTCAGTCATCCCCTGTTCTTTACCACAAGTCTGTGCCCTGCAGGAAAACACATGTGCTTATTTCTTGTCCCATCATCTGTCCAAAAGCTGAGTGCCACTTATGTCCCATTGAGTTGTTCCCTTTTTTTAGCCTGCCTACCATACTAAAATAATCATGTTGCTTTGGTAGTGTTGGTCCTATCCCAAGATATAGTCTAAATATACATACTGCCTCATTTTTCTTTAGTGGACCTGCTGGAATAGCTACAGTAGTATTCAAGCATTTTGTGTTTAGAATATGTAAATGTCTCAATTTTTTATGAGAGAGAGAGAGAGAGAGAGGGAAAAAGAGAGAGCGAATTGGCACGCCATGGCCTCTAGACACTGCAGTCAAACTCCAGATGTGTGTGCTACCTTGTGTTCATGTGTCACCTTGTACATCTGGCTTATTTGGGTTCCGGGCTGTGGAACCTGGGTCCTTAATCTTCATAGGCAAGCTCCTTAACCACTAAGCCATCTCTCTGGCACTTAATTGATTTTTACATAGTGTGTGTTCAGGCTATATTTGTTTAATTGGATGGCAGCAGTGCACAGGGAGACTTTGGTAGGTTATGGAATTTTTGTGTGGATTATCATAGTGTTAATTTTTTTTTGCTTATGTTTATTTATTTATTTGAGAGTGACAGACACAGAGAGAAAGAGGCAGATAGGGAGAGAGAGAATGGGCACACCAGGGCCTCCATCCACTGCCAACGAACTCCAGACGCGTGTGCCCCCTTGTACATCTGGCTAACGTGGGTCCTGGGGAATCGAGCCACGAACTGGGGTCCTTAGGCTTCATGGGCAAGTGCTTAACCACTAAGCCATCTCTCCAGCCCAGTGTTAACTTTTTTAAAATCCTCATTGCCTAGTTTTTACACTGAGGGTAGCAAATACAGCATAGTTAATACATGGATGGAATACATGTATGTGTGGCTTCTATGTATATGTTGGCATGTACTTAACTGTACATAGTTGAATATGGAAAAAGAAATAAAATAGATGAAAAAGGATGAAAAGTTATCTAGTATGCTTTGGAAATTGTGTTGGATCATTCGGGTTTTATTTTTTACTTATAAGAATACATTTATTAAACAGCTACTATGAAGCAGTTACTGTTCAGAGAACTGGAAGTAGCCTCAAAGAACATAGCCCAAGCTGGGCGAAGTGGCGCACGCCTTTAATAACAGCACTCGGGAGGCAGAGGTAGGAGGATCGCTGTGAGTTCGAGGCCACCCTGAGACTCCATAGTGAATTCCAGGTCAGCCTGGTCTAGAGCGAGATCCTACCTTGAAAAAAAAAAAATGAAAAAAAGTAAAAGAAAAAGAGAGAGAGGAAAAAAAAAAAAAAACAAAAACATAGCCCAGTAATGTCAATCCAAGGGAATATGGAGTCAAAACTTTGATAAATAGGCAAATATAATGGTCCTGGAGACGGGAGGAAAAGAGGACTAGCACGTAGAGTTCAGGAAGGTTTATAAAAATTGGACCTTGCCTTAATCTTGAAGATTAAGAAGAAAACAATTGACTAAAAGAGCGAAGAGAATGATTTGATGCAAAGGAGACAGTATAAGAGAATGATACATGAATATAGTTTCAGTTTCTTCTTGTGGGCACAAGGAAGAAGCATTTTTAACTTAAGATGTCATATAAGGTGTCTATTTTAGAAGTGGCCCATTAGTAATGTTAAATCCTTTTATATATATAGTTGAACACTGCGCACATGAGCAAAAATTCAATTACTATTGAATATTTTATGATTTAAAGTGCACATTGCATGATGCTATTGTACCCCTCATTGCTTAATTTATAGCTAGAAATTTATAGATGGATTATATATGATTTCCTATTTATATTACATTTAATCAATTATTAATTTGTGATACTGGGGATTGATCTTGGGGTCTTGCATATTCTAGGCAAGTGCTGTACCACTGAGTTACATCCTATGACTAAATTAAATTTATTTTTAACAGATACATAAAAACATAAAAGATTATTCATGTTAACAGGCTGACATGATGTTTGTTTATATGTATTCACTGTGTGATATTTCGTTTTTTCTTTTTCCTAGGTAAGGTCTTGCTCTAGCCCAGGCTGACCTGGAATTCACTATGTAGTCTCAGGGTGGCCTCAAACTCATGGCAATCCTCCTACCTCTGCTTCCCGAGTGCTGGGATTAAAGGCGTGGGCCACCACGCCTGGCTCACACTATGTGATATTTCAATCAGATTAACCATATCTACTCAAGCATCAAATTTTTTTTATAATTGAAACTTTTAGTATGCTTTTTGTAGCATTTTGAGATGTATACTTCATTCTTATTTTCTGAGTTTACCCTCCTGTGTTATAGCCCACTAGAACTTCTTGTTTCTATATAACTGCAAAGAGAGGGAACATTTCATGGATTTGTATGGCATTCATAGACATGAGATATGCCAATCTTCTCTGTGTCTTTCTAGTTTTAGTATTTCTCACTGAAGTGAACAGGGTATGGGTTCTGAAGTGTGATTATATTTTGTATATTTCCTGTTGATTTCTCTCTATTTCTACTCTTTCCTTTCCCCAATTCTCATCTTATTTACTATGCATCTGCGAATTTTAAGGAGCATGCTATAACATTAGCTAGTCCTGGAGAAGACGAGAAATGCAAAGCTTGGCCTGTACAAGGATTAAGTGTGGAGAGAAATGGTTGGCTGTCCATTTTCTTTCCAGCTGTGCATTCTGCAATATCCAGACAGCTTGCCTCCCCTCTTTCTCTAGTGAGAACACGTGCTCTGCGCTCTGGTGGCCTGAGGTCGTACCCTCAATGTCACTCATTCATCATAGTCCTACAACAGATTCTTAAGCTTTCCAATCCTCTTTCTTCCACTGCGAAGTGCACACAATTGAATCAGTCAACCTGTGGTGGTGGAGAGTATTCTCTAATGTGTCACGTAAGTCTCAGAAGGCAAGAGCTGTTCTTGTGTAATTTTGTCTACGTATGCAAATAATGGCTAGAGCCCATCTATTTGGTCATCACTTTCTTCTGATAAAGATGCCATAACATCTGTTTTTTTTTCTTTAAATATATTATTTATTTATTTGAGAGAGAGAAAGAGACAGAGACAGAGAGAGAGAGAGAGAGAATGGGCATGCTACACTGCAAACGAACTCCAGATACATGTGCCCCCTTGTGCATCTGGCTTACGTGGGTCCTAGAGACTCGAACCGTGATCCTTTGACTTTGCAAGCAAACACCTTAACCGCTGAGTGATCTCTGCAGCCCATGCCATGACATCTGGATTGAGCTGGTTATAACTCCATCTGAAATCATTGTGAAGGAGGGCATAATTTCGACTTCTCTTCCAGAGTCAGCAAACACAGTTTTCATGATGCCCAGTGACTCTGGCTGGGAATGACTTGCCTTCTCATCTTTTAGGTCTCCTTGCTGAGAGAGCTTATTCATTGCTGAAAGACCTTTGGGGAAGTTTTCTGCTTATCTTATGCGGGCATGTGTGCACACGTGGGCATGCACCCCTTACACATTTTCCGCACCACCAAAAGCTTAAATGTATTTTATTTTTATTTATTTATGTGACAGAGAGCAAGGGAGAGAGAGAGAAGAGAGAGAGAGAGAGAGAGAGAGAGAATGGGCACACCAGGACCTCCAGCCACTGCAAACAAACTCCATACGCGTGCACCACCTTGTCCTTCTGGCTAACTTGGGTCTTGGAGAATCGAACCTGGGTCCTTTGGCTTTGCAAGCAAATGCCTTAACTGCTAAGCCATCCCTCCAGCCCTTAAATGTTTTTTTTTTTTCCACAGAAAAATTCAACCTAATTAGAAATATACTCTTCAGAACTGGAAAAATGTTAATTTCAACATATGTGAAATTTTGTCTGGTTATGTTTAGTATTGTCTTCTATTTTGAAAAGTACCTTAGGGGAAGAGAGAACAGAACAGCCAATTTTGTCACCTTGTGGGATTCTCAGTTATTTAATCCCATTTCAGAGTGTGTGTTTGCTCCACCATGGAGTTCTTCAAACACTGTATATCAGAGATAGCAAAACCACATTTATCTATCATCCAGTTGTTTGCCACTTGTGCAATATTTTACATTATTTTCCAACACAGGTATAAGCAGCAAATATTGATATATAATAGAATCAATGTAGTAGAAATCACAAAATTTTAGATGGGTGAATAGAACTTAAGTATCAACAAGTATGTGTACTTTCAAAATTTGTGAATATACAACTTCCTTTTCTAAGATAAGAAATTTTGGAAATGGTGTGTAGATGCTTGTTTGGTGTTCTGAAAGGAAAGGGGGCTCCAGGAACCTGGCTTCTCGTCCTCTGTGCTCCCACACCAGCCCATCTCAGGAGGTCCTGGGGAGAGAGGCTCTAACTACTGGATTAATATAAGCCCCAGCTAAGAAAATTTGTCCTATTGCATCCCAACACAGACCATGGTTCTCTTTGGTGAGTTTTGCATTAGCTTGGAAATTTCTGCCTGAAAACAGTGTTGAGAGGGAGTCTGGAAAAGTTAAACACTAGGTCAGTGTCGTTCCAGTATCAAATTGGTATGTGTGTATAAAATAAGAGCCACAACAATCCTTGTATCTATGGTCACGAAATGCAAGGAGGCGATTTGTGAATAAGCTCTGTAGGTGGGTGTCAATGCTAGAAAGGTTTTATTTCCAATAGTTTCTCTCTTTCTTTAACTCCTCTGCTTGGAACTAATTAAATCTGTGTGTCCAATAAATCCACTTTAATCTTTGTATGTTAATAATATTCTGATAGTGTATGTAATGCAGGAAACATCTCAAAGAGCCCCCAATTAATGTAAACCAAACACTAGAATGCATCTATTTTGAAAAGCGAATGCTCTTTCTTTTTCATGATATGATTTTATAAGGTTGAATGGATAAATTCAGTTTAATATTACCCAGGAGAAATGTCTTGCTTAATTTTACATGGTTGCAGATCATGTTAACCTTAGCTGTAACTTAGACAATGGTACTGATCCACTCTGAATTAATGCTAAATGGCTTTGCCAGTGCTTGGAATAAATTTTGGCTCAACTACTCTTTTTTCCTTTATCCCTTTTGATGTGGTAGCAGGGCTGGTGTATGCCTATGAAATATAATGAAAGTAGTTGACGAAAAGAACTGAACTTATGACCTTGCCTTCTTTACAACCTGATCCAATCGATGAAGCAAACTCCTATCTACTGTTTTGCTTCTGATGGTTCTCCTCTCTGCTAGTATATGCTTGTCACCTTGTGCCTCCACTGAACTGTCACCAGTTACTCCTGCTCATTTCCTCTCACACAGGTATTCTTGTGCATTAGGTGCTTTGAGGAATTTATTGAACCAGTAAGTAAGTGGAGACATAAAGACCCTGACCAGTTCGAAGTATCAGTCAGAGAAATACAGACATAGAAATAACGTGGTCCACATTTCAGAGGCTACCTCCGATCATCCTAGACGTTGTACCTATTCCTGGGGTGCCTTTCTTTTTCCTTAAACCCTATCGTTACCTTCACTAGTGTTAGCTTGGATTTGCAGTTGTAAGGATTGCTTAGTAACTCAAGTGGGAAACTTCAAATTGCTACCTCTTTTGGCTATTTGTATTCCTTTAAATTTTTTAATCTATCTATCTATCTATCTATCTATCTATCTATCTATCTATCTATCTATCAATCATCTGTGTGTGTGTGTGTGTGTGTGTGTGTGTAGTGTAGTGTATACCAGTGTCTTTTGCTACTGCAAATGAACACCAAACTCATGTGCCACTTCGGGTTTGGTTTTACAGGTGTACTGGGGAATTAACCAGGGCCAGCAGGCTTTGCAAGCAAGTGCCTTTAGCTGTTGAGCCAACTCTCCAGCTACTCTTTGTGTCCTTTAGGATGCAGACTCCAGATTTCTGTGGTCTGCGTTGTGTTCCTCAGCTGCTAACTGTGCCTGCTTCTCCATGGCAGCAGAAAGTAAGCAAGACTTATTATAACCTTAAAACACAAAGTACCAGAGGAGACTTGCATTTCAGATCGTTCTGAGAGTCTTCACCTAGTGTTCATACATAATAGGTATTTAAAGTGATAATATTTTACTTCCCATCTGTTTCTACTTAACAGAATTTCCATAAACATACTTGTGTTTAGCTTGTAGGACACAAAAACAAAATGCATTATAAACTAAGGCTAAGGCCCGTGCCTGGAGCAGACGCTTACAGAAACCAGAGTAGGTCTGAAGGTGAAACTCTGAGCAACCCCTTCATTACATGCCACCTCGTTAGCCACGATGGGAGGATGTTGGCAATGGGATGATAGAATGGAAGACTCCTAGAATTTTGACATGGCAACGATTCAGAAAATCTAGTAATAACCTCCAGTCAGTACTCATGTGAGAAGTGGTTCTTAATGTCTAGCATCAGCCGCCGGGCGGGCACCTGAGATCCCGTGGGAGTAAGACTCCCACTCCATCCACCAGGGTACTTGTTCAACTTTATGTTTTAGCCTTCCATGCAAGATTTGGTTGAGAAATAAGTCCTAGAACGCTGAGTAGTGATCTCATTAAAAAGACCCACACCTATAGACTCAGATTACAGTGTATCTTTCTTCCTTAAGTTTCTTGTGGTTTTGCAAATTCTTTGCTCTCTATCTAATGTAATGTGAAAAGCAAAAGCCATGTGGTAAGTAAGTTCCACTGTATTAAAATGATAATATTAATATTGCCTGGCACAACCTACTATAACATTACAGCTCTATAATTTTTATTGATTGATGAATTGATGTATATGGAGGGTACATATTATATGGCACTTGTGTGGACGTCACAGGACAACTATGAGGTGTCTGTTTGACCTTCTTTGAGACAGGGTCTCTTGCTACTATAAATAAACTGCAAGACTGTGAATGAAAGTCAGGCTAGCTGAGCTGCTGGCTTTGGGTTTCTCTTGCTCCCCTCTCATTGCCTTAGGAGCATTAGACATCACAGATGCGTCTCACTTTACATGTCCTACCCAACACTGCAACTCTTGCTCTAATGTATAACGAACTTCTCCATCTATAAAACAACAATGGAAAGTTCAACAACCCCACAGAAAAGTAGACAAGAGATAGGGCATATTTGTGTCCCTGCAAAACAAAACAAGAGCAAACCTTCTCCCCCGATGGTTCAAATGCAGAGATGACGCGAAGGAAGAGGTGGACACAGAGCAGAGTTAGTGAGGCAGGCAAGAGCTGGAAGCCATTCTAGTCCCTGGGACTGAAGCCACAAGGAGAGAAATGGCACTACTGGACTGGGTGAATGCTGGAGCAGGGAAGTGGGGTTTGTGATCCCAGAACTGTGGAAAACACATGGACACAGCAGGAGTGCGGAAGAAACACGCTGGGCTCTTCCCTGCTCTCATCTTTCTGTTCTGCTGGTGACTCTCAGAAAGTAAGTGACACGCTCCCTAGGGGTCAGCCTCCTCCTACAAAAGAAAAAAAAAAAAAGAAGGATCCTCCACTCAATTCATAATAAAAATGGTACACATTGAAAACTGTACTAAAATCTCATGTATTGGGCTGGAGAGATGACTTAGTGGTTAAGGCACTTGCCTGCGAAGCCTAAGGACCCAGGTTTGATTCCCTAGTACCCAATGTAAGGCAGATGCACAAGATGGCACATGCATCTGGAGTCCGTTTGCAGTGGCTGGAGGCCCTGGCCTGCCCATTCTCTCTCTGTGTCTCTCTCAAATAAATAAAATAAAATATTTTTTAAAAACTCAGGTATTACTGATAAACTTGGCAGAGAGCAAAATGTTTTATGGCATCCAGTGTAAGTAAGGGCCCAGGGAAATGGGTATTATTCAGATAAAGGTGTGTGTGTGTGTGTGTGTGTGTGTGTAAGAAAGAGGCAGACAGACACAGAACACCTCTCAGAATTATAGAGGCACATACCCTTCATCTTAACTATTACACTTAAAGAAATTTATCTTACAAATCCTTTAGCAAATGCACAAGGTAACAGATGTATAAGGCTTTTATACAATTGCAATAGGAGAGGAAATAAAGGCAGCATAAATATCCATCGATAGTAATGCTGTTGCAGTTAGTGAAATACTATGAAGCCATGCAAAAAGAATGTGAAAGCTGTTTGTGACTTCATGTGAAAGGAACATTTAAGTGGTATTGTTAGAGTGCAGAGCAAATGAAATACAGTGTGTGGCACATGGCTGTTTGTGTAACAAAATGTTAAAGTAATGGAATACATAAACATTTTCTTGTAGATGCAGAAAATAATAACCCAAGGGGTAAAATTGATGTCTTTTGATGTAGAGACCATTAGAAGAGGGCCATCTTTTTGAACTGTTTGGATTTTTATTGATAGTAACAGAAATCATATGGACCAGTTGGTTGCGGTCTGACAACAGCTTTCATCTGAAAATCTAATTGAGAGAAATCTCCAAATTCCAGTCCATAACTTGAGGCTTTAAATAATTTCTCAAGTGAGCTCCGAGGAGGTCGCTGGCAGAGCCAGCATGAACGATGTCTCCAGTGGCTTCACTGAAAAAGTGGGTGCCGTCTGCGTCCCAGCGCTAGCCCCACCCTACTGCTGTTAGTCCCAGCCCCTGCTTCTTAAATCCTTGTTTTTCTCAGAATTCTTGAAGTCAGTAATGCTGCATGGTTTTTAAATTCTCTTCCAACACATGCTCAGCTAATTACGGCTCCTCCCATGTATGGTCCTGATGCAATGGAACTTCTATTTCACTTAAAATAAATATATGCTATAGTTGTCTGGAGCTGTGTCTTTTGAATATTTATTTTGATATAGAGAACATTGTATATTATCAACAAGCAAACATTTGGACAATCAGAGGATCAAAATATAGGAACAAATGCACATTCTTCAAATCTGTCTTGTTTTATTATTTTTTTTTTCTGGGCAAGATTTGCCTGAAGTGGAAAAAAATCTGAATATGGATGAGCGCATGTTGCACACTGATTTGCAGCCATAATTGCTTGCAGTAGTAAAATAGGCAAAGAATGTAGATTGGGAATATAGACAATCAGAGAAAAGATCTCACACCTGCCAGATTCCATGCGTTAGCACACAGGCATCCACAGAGAAATTGAAATGCTGCTATCCTGCGACAAGAGCTTCCAATTAATGTGGCTCAGATGTGTCTGCCTGCCAATAGCTCACCTCATGAAATGACAGCCTGTCCTGCTGCTGGAGTCAGTGAAAGGGCTCCGTTGGTGCGTGCTCCGGGAGGCATCCTGGGACCTGTGCTGGGTGGCTGTGACCCTGCCTCCCTCCCATTTACCTCGGCTCTGGAGTAGCCGCCGACAGAGACCGCGCCTGCCCGGGAAGGCTTATAACAAGGTGGCCTTTGTGTAGCCACTGTGCTCTGAGAACATACGCTCCTCGGATACATGGCTCTGGGCAGATTAACACAGCAACTGGCCAGGCTTTGATCACTGAAATACAGTATGTTTACCCTGTTGGTTTTGGCATGAAATTTGAACAGTGTGTGACTCCTTTCAAGTCCCGATTTTGAATTAAAGAGTTAAAACAGGGCCAACTGCTAATTGTAGATCCTGGGCAGTGACTTGGTAGGGTCAGGAAGGTTGCTTGGAGTTTCATTTCTGGGGTCTGTGTGTGTGTGTGTGTGTGTGTGTGTGTGTATACGCACAGGGATTTTGTTCATTCTTGCTGCATGGAGCAGGCTACAGGGGATGTATGTGGCTCTCTGGGAAAGTTGGGGTTCCTCCGCAGCATCAGCCAAGTCTGAAAATTGTCACAGTCCTGTCCGTGTCATGCTCCAGGGACAGTTGTCCACATCCCACTTAGAAGTGCCCCTCTCCTCCTCACTCCTGCCAGCTCTAGTCATATACCCAGGCCCCAGGTCCCAGGTCCCTTGCTTTCTGACTCTCTTCTTCTTCTTCTTTTTGAGGTAGGGTCTCACTCTAACTCAGGCTGACCTGGAACTCATTGTGTAGTCTCAGGGTGGCCTTGAACTCACGGTGATCCTTCTACCTCTGCCTCCCAAATGCTGGGATTAAAGGCGTGTGCCACCATACCCGGCTCTAATTATTTTTTAATTTTTCTGAGTTAGGGTCTCACTCTAGCTCAGGCTGACCTGGAATTCACTATGGAGTCTCAGGGTGGCCTTGAACTCACAGTGATCCTTCTACCTCTGCCTCCCAAGTGCTGGGATTAAAGGCGTGTGCCACCATGCCCTGCTTCTCTGACTCTCTTATGTGACACTTCCTTTTTCAACTAGTTGTGTGCGTTTGCAGCACAGGAGGCCTGCTGTTACCCATTCTATCTCCTTTCTTCATTGTCCACAAAAGAAAGTACTAATTAAGTATTGGCCTTGACTTTCCCTTAACTATAGCTCTCGGCCAACTGGATCACAGTCCCCCGGCAGCCGATTCAACCTTGTGGAGTCATTTGTGCACTGTGAAATTGTACACATTTATTGCCCCCAACTCCAGATTTTCAGAGAAGTCATATGTATCAAGAAATGTGTGTGTTGAAATAAGACCCTTTTTGTGAAGTTAGGGTTTCATTTGCTCTGTTAACAAAAATCTAAAGGAGCATGTGCTATGTACAGCTTCTTAAAGGGGATGGTGGACACTTAGTGAATCACACAACTGCCAAGAAAGAACTAGTTCGACTAGACAGTTTTCCATGTATTTAATAATTACTTAAATATTGTTCAATTCCATTTAATCCTTGCAGTGATCTTCTGAAATACATACTTTTTATGTCCTTGAGTTAGACCTTTTATTTTGAGATATGTACAGATTCAAACCTATTTTAATCTGTCTTGGAGTAATATCCTCTCTATTCTCTACATAGGTTCCTACAGTGGTAACGTTTTCTTATGTCATCCTAGGGATGGAATCTAGGGCTTTACAGATGCTCTAAGCACAGGGCCTTACACATGCTAGGCAACATCTTATAAAATTTGTACTGTACTATTAAACTTGTACAGTATCACAACAAAAACCCTGACAATGAGGCATTTCCCTTAACTCAATGAGGCATTTCCCTTCACTCAAAAATCCTTCTTGTTGCCCTTTTTTTGTTTGCATCATGTTTTCTGCTATATTGGCCTCTCTTTGGCCTTTGAAACCATGAATCCATGTTGCATTTCTCTAATTCTGTCTTCTAAAGAATGTTGTATAAATTAAACTATAACATGTAGCCTTCGGAGATAGCTTTTTCCCTTTGCATAGTTCTGTGAACAAGTATCCCGTCTGTTTTTCTTCCGTATTGCTAAATATAAGTTTAGATGGACCGTAGTTTAGCATTTCTCCCTGTAGCAGAGGTCTTCTGGGCTGCTTCCACTTTGGGCTATTACCAATAAAGCTGCCATAAACATCCGTGTAGGGCTGAGAGATGGCTTAGCGGTTAGGGCGCTTGCCTGCGAAGCCCGAAGACCCACGTTCTATCTCTTTCCAGATCCCACGTGTTGCAGTCAGGTTCGCATCGATGGCAGGAATCACCCGGCCAAGAGCAGCTTTGGGGACAAAAGGATTTATTTTGGTTTACAGACTCACGGGGAGGCTCCATGATGGCAGGGGAAAACGATGGCACGAGCAGAAGGTGGACATCACCCCCCACCCCCAGCTGACATCAGATGGACACAGGAACAGGAGAGTGTGCCAAACACTGGCGAGGGGACACAGCACTGGGTGAATGCTGGGGCAGGGGAGTGGGGTTTGTGATCACAGAACTGTGAAAAACACACGGAAACAGCAGGAGTGCGGAAGAAACACACTGGGCTCTTCCCTCCTCTCATCTATCTGTCCTGCTGATGACTCCCAGAAACACCCGTAAGCCTGCCCACAACGATACTCTGCCTCCAGGAGCCGTTAATTCCCAAATCTCCCATCAGCTGGAAACCTAGCATTCAGAATACCTAAGTTTATGGAGGACGCCTGAATCAAACCACCACACCACATTCACCAGATGCACAAACTTGACACAAGAGCAAGGTCGCACATGCCCAGTAGGTGGTGCAAGGCGTCTGGAGTTCAGTTGCAGTGGCTGAGCCCTGATATGCCAATTCTCTCTCTTTCTCTCAAAAATAAATAAATAAATAAATAAAATAGGCATCATGTAGAGGCTTAATGAGGATGTAAGTTTTCATGTTTCTGAGGTACGTGCTCAGGACTTGATGGGTTATATAGCAATTTCTTATTTAAGGTGTGCTCTGGTTTTGTTTTTTTTTTATTTTTTTTGTTTATTCTTATTTATTTGAGAGCGACAGACAGAGAGAGAAAGAAGCAGAGGGAGAGAGAGAGAGAGAGAGAGAGAATGGACGTGCCAGGGCCTCCAGCCACTGCAAACGAACTCCAGACTTGTGTGGCCCCTTGTGCATCTGGCTAACATGGGTCCTGGGGAATCGAGCCTCAAACCGGGGTCCTTAGGCTTCACAGGCAAGCGCTTAACCACTAAGCCATCTCTCCAGCCTTCTGGTTTGCTTTTCAGGTGTCCTATTCGGAGCTCCGTCCCCAGTTGGGCAGTGTGGGGCCTAGTGGGATGGGAAGTTTTTGGGTCATTGGAGTGTGCGCTCCAAAGGGACACAGGGGCCTCTGTGGGAAGCCTCCATGGCTTCCTGGGTTGTACTGTTATCTTTCTTCCTACACATGTTGCGACCACTGATAACTGCCATGAGGGGATAAGGCCAAAGAGCCCCTCGCCAGGACCTGTGCCTTGCTGTGAGCTAAATAAAGCTCTTGTCTGTATAGTTACCCTGCTTCAAATATTTCCTTGAAACACAAAATAAAATAATATGCAACTTGCATTGATCCTCTAAATGCTAAAGTTTGTACTATCATCTTTATTATTGTTGCAGTTTAAAGAAGAGAAAACTGAAGCCCAGAGTAGTTATGTTGTTCAAGATTGGAAAGTTTGGTATATACTCAGCTTGAATTGATCTCAGATCTGTCTGACCCTCCCTTAACTTTTCTTGTCAAGTACTTGGATCCAGTAAGTGGCCTTTCATGCACAGTGGTGTTTGGGATGGAAAGTGAAGGTTCTGTTTGCACCTGACCTTGCATCACTGGAAATGCGGAGATGGTTTTGTGGGAGTACTATGCCATTTGTTTCTCTCAAGTCAGAGGCAAGTATCAGTATGAAGATGCCAGAGCTACTGACAGGCCCGGCCAGTCAAGAGTCCTGGCATTTCAGTGCAAAGGCAGGGGACCTTTTGGATCCTGTCTGCTGAGAGGCGGAGTGGTAGAAGCTGGTTGGCCAGTTCATCAAAGGAAGAGGCAGGAAGTGGGTCTGAGCTCTCTGCCTTGTTCTTGTTCAGGCCCCCTCTTCCATGTGGACAGCCATCGGTGCTGGCTTAGGCAGCCTCATGGCTGGGGAGCCCCCCAGTAAGTAAGGCAGAGATGATCAATCCCTGTCTTGCTTGCGGACCGATGAGGATGGGGCAGAAACAGGGAGAGAGAAGTCCCCAGGTGCCGGCTGCTGTGATCGCCGCGGGTACTGTAATCTGCAGGTAGCTCTGGTTCTAAGATGCGCCGTGAGGACCGTAGTCACCGCCTGTCATCCAGAAGGACATTTCTGGGCAGCACCTGACAGGAAGACATCCTGTGGGAGACGAGTGCTCAGTCGGTGGCTGACCGGCAGTTAATTATTTACACTTGGTGAATAGAGTGTCACCTGGACATTTGTTATGGCGTGATTGGCTTTTTGTTGACCTCCCCCCTTTTCCAATAAGAGGAAGAGTTTTATTTAGCAGTTTGAGGAAATTACAGCCGACACATTGCACACGGCTGCAAGAGTGAAAGGGTTTGTTCAACGTAACTGTAGAGGTTGTGTAATTTATGCTGTTATGGGAAACTCCCTTCTGTTCCAAAGCCTTTAAACAAAGGCAGGTGGTTTACCCCGTGCTTTCTGCGGCCTAAAGCTGGCGGCGGGATGGAAATGGCTGATTTCAGTGTAGTCTCTGCAGACTGCGATAAAGCTAGAATGAAAATGGCCTAATTTCACGTTTATGGCTGTAAAGGCTTTCAAAATCAGCCTTTTCTACAACATCACTTCTTTGTAATGCAAAGTAATGAGCCTACCCAAAGGTCAGGGTTGTTTCTACTGTAATAATGGGTTTTTTCTGGTTGACTCTTCACTCACTTCCGGATCTCAATATTTAATATTTAGTACACACATCAGTAAGATTCCAGAGGTTGCTTTTTCTAAGCTACCCTCCTCCTACTCTTCTTCTCAGCAGACAGATAATTTGCTAGCATGACTATTCAGTGTGTTCTCTCACAGTAATTGTCATATCAGTGATATTTGTTTATGTGGTTTCTCATGAGGGCCCTACATAATAGAACTATCAAACATTGCTAGAAGCATATAGAGGAAAAGTCTAGTCTAAGCCTCTTGTTTTATGTCTAAGAAATTTCCTTACTTGACAGGTGATCCCATTTTTAGTTCGGTTTGGGAATAAGATGCTTATGATGCACCACAATATTCTGAGGAATCAGTCCCACTCACACCCACAGACACAGGCTTGCTCGTGCACCTCGGCAGACACTCCCCCACACACCCCCACACTCCCCCACACCCCACACATACACACTCACACATACACCCCAACACCCCCACATACACACACCCCATACCTCCACACACACCCCCACGCCCACACACATACACACTCACACACCCACCCACACACACACACACACACACCCAATACCTCCACACACACACCCATGCCCACACACACCCACCACACACATCCACGCACCCACACTCAACCCCCTCACACACCCCCACACACCACACACATCCACACACCCACATCCACCCCCCCCCACACACCCCCACACACACCCACACACCAGTTTTTCTTCTTTGACATCATATCGCTTTCTTCTGTTTGGTGACACCACATTTTTGGCATGCGTGTTGTATGACACGTGTACAAGTGTGCATGCCCATGCACCCATGTGAGGACGGAGCATGTTGAGTACCCTCCTCTGTCATTTTCTTGACATAAAGTCTCTCTCTGCACCCAGAGCTGCTGTTTTAAAAAACCCCAGCGATTCTGTTTCTTCTGCACTTCAGGACCAGCGTTTCGGGCAGTTGTGACTGTGGCCAGCTTTTTTACATGGTTCATGGGGATTGAACTCGGCCGTCTTAGCTTTCATTCATGTGCAGCAAGTGCTCTTAACCCTCTAAGCCATTTCCACCACTCTAGATTCCACATTTTTTTGCCTTATGTAACATTTTAAAAAATATTTTTATTTTTATTTATTTATTTGACAGAAAGAGGGAGGGAGGAAGAGAGAGAGAGAGAGAGAGGGCAAGAGCATGCCAGGGCCTCCAGCCACTGCAAACGAACTCCACACACGTGTGCCCCCTTGTGCATCTGACTAACATGGGACCTGGGGAATCGAACTTGGGTACTTTGGCTTTCCAGGCAAATGCCTTAACCGCTAAGCCATTTCTCTAGCCTGTAACATTATTTTTTGATACAGGGTCTCACTCTAGCCCAGGCTGGCCTTGAACTCATGACGATTCTCCTACCTTAGTCTTCTGAGTGTTGGGATTAAAGGCATATACCACCACACGGAGCGTACTGTTTGATACAAGGGTCCACTGTGAAAAATTTTTGAAAACTACACTCATGATATCATTCTCGTGTGCCACAACAAACACACACACACATTTACACACATGCACGCGCACACACACATACACATACACACGCACACACACACAGTCAGTCTTGCTTCTTCTATAGATCTCTTCTGTTGTGCAATTCTACATTTTTGAACTTATGTAACAGTGTTTGATATAAGGTTTTTTGTTTTTGTTTTTTTTTGCCAAAAAAGCATTGAAAACTGTATTCCAAGTACTTAGTAAGGTTTCTTAGGACTCCCTCATTGAGGACACAAGCAGGTAAGGCCTGCTTTTGTGCTGGCATGCATTTATGATGTTGGCAACGGGTTTGGCAACAGTGGAATTTGAAGACGCTGCTTATGTAAGATTCCTTTAGACTGCTTCCGTGGATTGGCCTGGAATATGATGGTAGAGGTCCAAGTAGCTGCTTGATTCTGCATGCCCTGCAGGATTTATGATTTATTTATGCGATCAATTGGGAGATATACTTAAGAAAAAAAACTATCTTCTTCCAAAGACACACACAAAAAAACTATATGTAGAAAAACTATAGTTTAGATGAGTGTGTTTGAAGGCTTCTTTTTGGAGTGTGTGTGTGTGTGTGTGTGTGTGTGTGTGTATAGGCATGTCTATGCCTTGGCATGTGTAGAGGTCAAAGGACAACTTTGGGGTATTGATCCTCACTTTCTGCCTCCTTTGAGGCCGAGTCTCACATTGTTCCCTGTTGCCTTGTCACCAGGCTACCTAGCCCCCAAGTTTTTGCGGGTTCTCCTAGCTCCACCTCCCTTCTCACCTGTAGACAAGGCTGAGATAAGGAATGCCTGCCCCCGCATCCGGCTCTTTACGTGGGTTCTGGCCGTCCAGACTTCAGTCCTCATGCTTGCATGCCAAGCCTTTATGCACTGAGCCATCTCGCCAGCCCTGACCTGTGTCTTCTGTAGATGGACTGGTACTTACATGAATAAATCAATAAGGCAAATAAGATAGCTCAGTCTTAAAAGACTTCATGTACTCGTCTCGGGCCCTAGAGGGCCATGTGCTTTTTAGAGAAAAGGGAATCTCCTTTCCGGGATGGGGCTCCCTGGAGAGCCCTTGGGATGATTCAGAGGCCTGCTTAGGGCGTTGGAACTCCTGCTGCTTCCTCTCAGCCACATCACCATGTCATTCTCTGTCCAGTTTCATCATAAATCCATTCCCATTACAAAAGGGAGTGGTGTTGTTATCAAGGCGATATGTTCCTAAGTTCAAGGTCTACATTGTTCTTGGAACGCAAGTGTCTCTTTTGTGCTGTAGGTGGCCTCAATGTTCAGGACACTAGACTGGCATTTCCTCTCTTAGAAGTTCTGATGCTCTCCGTGACTCAGATGGTTGGTTGGAGAACTGAGTCTCACGGTCGCTGTTGTCTCTTGTCTGTCTATAGGGGAACGTTGTGTGTCTCTGTTTGGATGGAAGAACAGTCCTTTGAGTGGCACATCTATATTCGGGGTGGTCTGTTTCTTCTCTTCTATCTCCTGGATTAGATTTGCCAGAACTTCCTTTCTACATGTTGTCCGTGAATGTCTTTTTTTTGTTTTTGGTGTTCAGGCAGAGAGTATACTGAGTTTTCTTTTTCAAAAAAGATGGGTGTGCAAACTATGTTAGCTATCTTTGGCAGAATCCTAGAATAATTTCTTTCTTTCTCTTTCCTTCCTCCCTCCCTCCCTCCCTCCCTCCCTCCTCCTCCCTCCCTCCTCCTTCCTTCCTTCCTTCCTTCTTTCCTTCCTTCCTTCTTAAAATTGGGACACCAGGGTCTTTAGCCACTGCTAACAAACTCCAGACAAATGCACCACCTTGTGCATCTTGCTTACGTGGATACTGGGGAGTCGAACCCGAGTCTTTAAGCTTCCCAGGAAAGCACCTTAACCTCTAAGCCATCTCTCCAGCCCTAGAATAATTTCTATGTTTTTTCTTGTCATGTGGCAGAAAGCAGAATGTGCTGTGGCTGGCTGAAAAAAACTGATCAGTGATATGAGACCTCTAGTTAACCCCATGATAAGCTGGCTAAGACTCTTGCTGTTATCTTGGGGATCTCTGTATTTCCTTATTTTCTTCCCTCCCACCTGATAGTGGCAGTCGTACCAGACTTTTGAATTAGGTAGTTTGTCTGTCATGTATTTCCTTTCCTTTTGCTAAATGGCCAATATTGCCATCCCCAGAATTCTCTCTGAAACTGCTTAGCAGCTACTAGGTGCATGCTGAGTACCAGACAATATTTTAAAGGGAACATCTTATATGTATTAGTGTGTATTCTTCTTAGAGTAGTCCCTTGAAGGGGATTCTGAAGTTAAATAACTTGCCTAACACGAAGAGCTAAAAGTAGAGAGTTATATCTTATCTCTCCAGTGTGCCTGTGTGTGTGTGTGTGTGTGTGTGTGTGTGTGTGTCTGTCTGTCTGTCCCTCTTCATTTCAGAGTTAAAAGTCATGGATAGCTTCATTTTCCAAGGAAGCCGAGTCCCTAGAGCAGAACACTTCATTCTTAACATAATCCCTAGAAAAGATGCGCAAAGGACAGCATATGTACCTTCTTTCCTCGACAGACTTAAAATGGTAATGACTTTGGAAAATGACAAAGGAGGCCATGTTTCTAGAGAAACTATGACGGGAAGGAAGGCGATTCCGGCACTTTCATTTGCTTATGTTCAGACATTCAATGGTCTCTATCATATCTTTGAATTTTTAATTTAACAAGGCACATTGAATTCATTAGCTAGAACTTGCTTTATTATGTAGCCTTGGGGTGTATGACTGCTAATTTTTAAAGAACTGCAGTTACTCACAGACACACCTTCTAACAAAGCTGGCCATCAGTGTCCTCGGCATGTCGTTTCTTGAGACTCTTTTCACTGACGGGCGAGATTTTTGCCCCTTTCGTTCCCAGTACTTGTGTCTTGGTCTGTTCTCCTTCACCATGGAAACTGAATGCAAGACAGTTATTCAGAGTGTCCGTGAGGACACTGCCAAAGACTGCCAAGTCGCCTAATGGAGGGGTACGTGTGATTGGGAACTTACAGAAGGTACTGGTAGAGAAATTAGAATAGTATGCCTTATCGCTGCTTTCAGAATTCACAGGCCAAGTGACTTCACTCTTCCTAAATTATAACCTACAGTCATTATAAGCAAAAGGGCAGTAGATAGTTCTTTACAGAAGTAATATTTGGACGAGAACATGTAGAGTTAAGATTGTTGGCACTGCTGTTTCCTGTTGTGGGACATGGGTGGGCTTACATACAAGAGCACTCTACCCCTCCACCATGCTTCTTTTCCAAGGATATCTGCTGTCACAATTTAACATGTGCCCCTGTGCACTTCCCATGTGCGCACGCACACACGTGCACATGGACAGTTATGTTACTTATACCCATTTATAATTTGTAACTTGATTTTTTTTTTTCCGAGGTAGGGTCTCACTCTAACCCAGGCTGACCTGGAATTCACTATGTAGTCTCTGGGTGTCTCGAACTCACGGCAATCCTCCTACCTCTGCCTCCCGAGTGCTGGGATTAAAGGCGTGCGCCACCACGCCCAGCTTGTAACTTAATTTTTAAGATATTTTATTTTTACTTATTTATTTGAGTAAGAGATAAAGAGGCAGAGAGAGAAGTAACTTAATTTTTAAAAATACTTAATGTATTTGCAAGTAGAGAGGGAGACAGAGAGAAGAGAGACAGACAGAGAGAATGTCTGTGCTAGGGCCTCCAGCTGCTGCAAATACACTCCAGACACATACACTACTTTCTCCATCTGCCTTTATGAGGTTATTCAGGAATCGAACCTAGGTTGTTAGGCTTTGCAGGCAAGCACTTTAACCGCTGAACCATCTCTTCAGCCCCCAAACTTAAATTTTTTATTCAAAATGGTTCAAGGGCTGGGGATATAGTTCTGCAGGTAGAGTGTTTATCTTGCATGGCTCTGGGTTTGATGCCCAGCACCCCACATTAACTGGACATGGTAGTACATTCCTGAAATCCATCATTCAAGGTTGCTTGTTGGCTACATAACAAGTCTGAGACCAGCCTAGGTTACATGAGTGCCTATTTCAAAAATGAAAAATTCAAGGCTGTGTCTAGCGTTATACTAGACCCTCCATGTACACGTGATAAATCTAAGACCCAAGGATATAACTTCTCCAAGGTGGTGTAGTTGGCATGGGGAAGAGCCAGAATTTAGCCCACGGCTGTGTGGCTCCTGAGCTTGTATTCTGACCCCTTTCCTTACACTGCCATTCAGGGAACTGGTCCCCAGCACAGAGGCTTTAACCTCTCATTTTTCACAGTAACAAACATTTCTATAATGAACATCTCCATTCACTAACTCTTAGAAAAGCGTGAAACGTGCATGCTTTCATTCAAGATAGGGTCTCACTCTAGCCCAGGCTGACCTGGCCCTCACTGTATAGTCCCAGGCTGGCTTTGAACTGTCAGAGATCCTCCTACCTCTGCCTCTCTAGTGCTGGGATTAAAGATGTGTGCCACTATGCCCAGCTGATGTGTCCAGTTGAATGCATGAGTCCAGTCTGATTCAAAAATGTTTTAAGCCTGTATTGCCTTGAGGTCACAGGCTGACTATGCAGGAAACAATGCCATAAGCCTAGCATTGGGTCATCTTGATAAGGACAATGCATGTTAATACTCTTGTTATTTGTAAGACTGGTATTTAAATTTTTTATAAGACCCAATATTAAGGCTGGAGAGATAGCTTAGAGGTTAAGGCACTTGCCTCAAAGCCAAAGGACCCAGGTTCAGTTCTCTAGGACTCACATAAGCCACATGCACAAGGTGATGCATACATTGGAGTTTGTTTGCAGTGGCTAGAGGCTGTGGCGTGCCCATTCTCTCTCTCTCTCTCATAAATAAAAATAATTTTGCCAGATGTGGTGGTGCACGCCTTTAATCCCAGCACTTGGGAGGCAGAGGTAGGAGGATCACCATGAGTTCGAGGCCACCTGAGACTACATAGTGAATTCCAGGTCAGCCTGGGCTACAGCAAAACCCTACATCAAGAAACCAGACCAGGGCTGGAGAGATGGCTTAGCGGTTAAGCGCTTGCCTGTGAAGCCTAAGGACCCCAGTTCGAGGCTTGATTCCCCAGGACTCACATCAGCCAGATGCACAAGGGGGCGCACACATCTGGAGTTCATTTGCAGTGGCTGGAGGCCCTGGCGCACCCATTCTCTCTCTCTCTCTCTCTCTCTGTCTCTCTCTCTCTGTCTTTGTCTGTCGCTCTCAAATAAATAAACAAAAAATTTTAAAAATATATTAAAAAAAGAAACCAAACCAAACTAAACAAAACAGAAATCTTTTTGTTTTGTTTTGTTTCCAATACTTCCTGCTCTCAGTTGCTCCTGGAATCCACGTCTTAACTCTCAGTGTCTTTCAAGACCAAGGGGAAGAAAACCTGATTACGTCACAATTAGAGGTACCCTCAGAAGTCAAGGCTTATAAAAGGTTGTAGGCACATGACCAGATAATAATGGCATTTGTAAAGTGATGCACTTCCCTGTTGCTCTGAGTATCACATTGAAATGCACACTGTCATTTTTCCATTTTCCATTTGAATGGGTTTTGATTTGCTGAAAAACAAATTAAAAGTATACAAACAAAAAATTTGATCTGTGGAAAGTTTGCTATATTGCCAGGAGAGCAGTAGTGTAAAACAGGTGGCTTTTCATCAATGGAGTGATTAATTACTATACCAGAGAGTGCAGAGGTTGATCAATAACATGATGATGGGTAAATGAATTTCTTGTCTCCCCAAAAGCACCTATCTTGGGTTTCCTCAAGTCTTCATAATTGATCTCTATACTAGATAGGGTGCCTCATTTTCCAGGCAGACTTTTAGTTTTATTTTTTGGTTAGTATAGGAACTTAAGCCTATGGGCTGTGGGTACAGATCAGTCTTCCATTACTTGACCACAGACAGCCATGAGGCAGAGTCTGGGCGGGGGATCAGGATTCAGAATAGACCATCCCCGTCTACCCACCACAGATCTGCTAGACGCTTGCTTGTTGCTGATGCTGTGCCAGGGATTGAGACCCCAGACAGAGCCTCACACGTGCTGAGCCATACTCTACCACTGGCCTACACCTCTGAGCCTGAGGACTTCTAAGCATGTTATAGTTTATATCAAAATGGAAGTGTGCACTTGAAGTTTGTACCCATGCCACGGCTACACATTTCTTCTGTACTCCCTAAGCTCTGCAGATGGCAGTAAAGGTGGCACATGTGTTCTGTTGACCTTAGCTTAAGGCAAAGAGAGGTGACAGAATGAGCCGCCATGCGAGGTTGGTGATTTCCTTTATTTTTCTCAAGTGTGTAGGTGACTACCTTCTGACGGTCACATGCTGCTGCCAATAGCATGGAGAACAGCGACTCGTTACTTTCACAAAGCAAGCGTTGCTCTCCATAGCTTTTGTTTGCTGTCAATTGTATCGTAGACTTTGGTGAACTTAGGAAGATGGGTGCTAGGAGCTATGTAAGAGCTCAGCCAGGGACACGCTTACGTACACAGGCCTTACAAAAAAGGGGCTGCGGGTTTGATGCTGAAATCAACACTTTCAGATTCTGTCAAGTCATATACAGGCTGACACAAATTTCCCTTCTCCATTAAAAGGAGCAGTTCTTTTTTTCTAAAGTTTTTATTTATTTGCAAAGCAGAGAGAGAGAGAGAGAAGAGAGACAGAGAGAGAGAGAGAGAGACAATGGGCACTCTAGGGCCTCCAGGCACTGCAAACGAACTCCAGATGCATGTGCCCCCTTGTGAATCTGGGTTATGTGGGTCCTGGGAATTGAACCTGGGTCCTTTAGCTTCTCAGGCAAATGCCTTAACCACTAAGCCATCTCTCCAGCCCCCAAAGCAGCAGTTATTAAGGGTAAAGTGTGTAGCTCGGCAGTAGAGCACTTGTATAACATTGCACAAGGCTTTCAATTTGATCCCAAGCACCACCATGACACCCAAACCAACCGACCAAACAACACCCCAAAGCAAAAGGAAAGTCAGGGTCAGAAGCTGGGTGTGATGGCACACACTTGTAATCCCAGATTTGGGAGGTGCAGACAGGAGGATCAGGAGTTCAAGGCTAGCCTTTGCTACCTAGAAAGTTAGAGGTTATCATGGGCTACATAAACCCTGTTTCCACTAAAATAGGATGGGAGAATAAGAGTTTTTAAGTATAAAACATAGTTCCCAATCATAATGTTTTGAAAAGGGTGGGTATCAGAGAGGCAGGATAGTGGTTAAGACCATGAGGCCATGGGCTTAAATCAGGCTTTTTTATTTTTTTTTATTTTTTTAGGGAGGGTTTTGCTCAAGCCCAGGCTGACCTGGAATTCACTATATAGTCTCAGGGTGGCCTTGAACTCATGGCAGTCCTCCTACCTCTGCCTCCTGAGTGCTGGGGTTAAAGGCGTGCACTATCATGCCCGGCTTTTAAATCAGGCTCTCTAATTTCACTTTACTTGTCTATAAAATGGAACTGATAAGAGTATCTGTGTTGTAGTTTGCCATGGATTACATGCAGTGGCACATGGAAGGTCTGCATGGATTACATGAGGAAGCACATGGAAAGCATTTAATACCATGTGGCACATATGAAGCCCTCAGTAAACATTAGCTACTCTTGTGATTAATTTTTGTGATTTGTTAACTACTATCATTTTGTCTTTCTAACAAACTCCTTTCTTGTAGCAAATTGGGAAGGGGACTAAAGCATTTAAAATAGAAGCATTAATTTTTTTATTAACAACTTCCATGATTATTAACATATCCATGGTAATGCCCTTCCTCCCCCCCCCCCACTTTCCCCTTTGAAACTCCACTCGCCATCATACCCTTTCCCTCTCAATCAGTCTCTCTTTTCTTTTGATGTCATGATCTTTTCCTCCTATTATGATGGTCTTGTGTAGGTAGTGTTGGGCACTGTGAGGTCATGGATATCCAGGCCATTTTGTGTCTGGAGGAGCACGTTGTAAGGAGTCCTACCCTTCCTTTGGCTCTTACATTCTTTCCGCCACCTCTTCTGCAATGGACCCTGAGCCTTGGCAGGTGTGATAGAGATATTGCAGTGCTGAGCACTCTGGTTACTTCTTCCCAGAAGGATTGATATTTTGAACACCAAACCAAGTTCAGAGCTTGTGGTGCTGGAAGGAAAGGAAATGGAATACCCAGAATGCATCCACTTTTGAAACCTGAGTAGATCAAGAGGAGTTGAGTTCCCTGGGTGAGGTTCAGCAGCTTGTCAGAGGATACATGCCACGGGAAGCCTCCCCAAAGGGCTTCCATGTTTCAGGACCAACAATGCTGGTTTGCCCATGCTGTTTATTAAAAGGTGTGGTGTAGAAGAGGAAACCTGTGTCGATTTCATTTGTCTGTTAGCTTGCAGGTCTTTCTTACTGGGTGGCTTCAGTGCTTGGCTATGTGTCTGTACAGCAGTGGTAGAAAGCAGATGTCACAGCCGTCAGTAGAACAAGATTATGTTCAGATGAAGCTAGGACCATGTTGCCGTGAGGCCCTGCTCTGATTGGGGAAGACAAGCTGGTGAAGTCCCCTGGTTCTAAGAACCGAATATTTGTGAAAATGACAGTGAACTGTTCTGGCAGACCAATATCAATCCTCTAAGCACCAAGACATATACCGGGTGTCAAGAGAAAAATGTTCTGAAATCGCCTTTCTTTCATAGATGAACTCATTAAGTTTCTTTATTATTCTGCTAGACATTTCTTTCCAAAAATCCCTATTCCAAAAAAAGAATTTAATTTTCAATGCTGTCCTTTATTGCTTAAAAATATTTATTTGTAAAGTATATTTATGTGTTTTAAATACTTACAAATACCCTTTTTTAACCTGGCACCACTCTTAAAAGGATTGGACAGAATTATTCATTGCCTGCCTTTCTCAGTGGCATTTACGTTGTACAAATGTACCTTGATAATCTAGGTCTGAATTCTTGACAACATGACAAACACAGGGGATCAGAGGAGTCTCTTGGTTCTTAGAACCTGGCTGAGAGAGTCCCTTGTGGGAATGATAATGATAGTGTTTTTCATTTGTCCTTTTGCCATGGCTGAATTATACAAGGTTCTGTGACCGGTATTTGTAAATCACACCTCACGTTTAGAGGAGGCTATTGCCTATGTTAAAGGTTTTTCACATTTTAGGCTGTTTTTCTCTGGTCTCTTGTTTTGGAAGAAGTTGGAAAAGCGATGAGGAGTCGAGAGCAGGCTTTATTTGGCAATTCCGGCAGTTTGGACCCGACTGTCCCATACAGGATGTTCACCAGCATCCCTGGCCTCTGTCAGCAAAGTGCTGATCACACTTCCCTATCCCCTTGCCACAGCCGAAAATACTTCCAGACATTGTCAGACAGGAGTAGTGGGACTGGAGAAAAATCATCCTGCATTGGGGGTCTCTGCAGGAGAGAGTCATGGAGAAATGTAGAAAGCTCAGGAAAAGACAGTGGGGCTCCAAGGCAGTAGAAAAGCCACAAAGGGTATAATCTAAACCAACAAAATAAAGTTTTCCATTAAAAGATAAATTAAGAACCAAAGATGGCAGAAAATTATTTTAAGCACTTAAGACAAAGAATTGGCGCCTTTTCCACGTAGACAGCACATAGTAATCAGTAAGAAATGGACACATGCAGTGGAGGTAAGTAGGCCAAAGCTGTGAATGACAAATATATAAAATATTCCAAGTCGTATATAAAATTAATGTCTTCTTTCCTTCTTTCTCTGTTTCTTCCTTCCTTCCCTTCTCCTTTCTTCCTTCTCTCTCTCTCTGTCTCTCTCTCTTTCTTTCTTTCCTTCACTCTTTCCTTTGGTTTGGTTTGTTTGAGGTAAGGTCTCACTGTATAGCTAAGGCTGGCTTAGAAGTCACAGTCCTCCTTCAGTCTCCTAGTACTGGATTGCAGACATGTGCTCCCATGCTCAGCTGTGTTTCTTCTTGTTGTTTTTATATGGTATATACATCATTGGAAAAGTTAAAGCAATTAGGAGTCTGGGTTGGGAGTTAGTGGGAGGAATGGAACCCTTGAAGGAGCTACAGTGGCTCAGAGCTGGCTGCCAGAACTTGGGGAGAGTGACTACATTCCCACGTTCACTTTGGAGCTGAACAGGAGAGAGCCACAGGCAGGGATTGTTGTTTTGGGAAGGCTGGATGCAACAGTGAACCCAGTTTGTTGGAAACACTGGTGTTCAGAAGGAGAGGTGTTTAGACATGAGTATAGTTGCAAATCTGCATATGTGTGTGTGTTTCCAGGCTGGTGTGAACTCAGCATGTTCGGAAGGAGAGAGATGTTTAGACATGAGTAGACGCGCAAATCTTCATATGTGTGTGTGTTTCCTTCCTCTGACCTCTGAGAGACCTGGAGTCAGTGACCCAGCGTGTGCACCTAGTTTGAGACTTTGACGTCTAGATATCATTCTCCACTTAAAAGCACTCCTTGTGGAAATGATTCTAGAGCTGGAACAAAGAAAAGCAATCGTTAAACCTGGGATCTATTGTCCTGTAAAGCATGGGACTACTTAAAGATGAGAATAGATCCAAAGGGCATGGGAGTCAGCTTAAAGAGGTTTCTGCTCATCAAATCTGGGTGATTTGAGTATCAAAATAATGATAGTAATGGATTGTAACTCACTGATTAAAATAGGAATTCATGACTCTACTGATCTGAATAATTCAGTTATCAAAGCCTAAATTTGCATAATCTCAAAGTAGCTCCCCACCCCCAAATGCTTATTAATTTCAGAGAGAAAATGAGTAGCTTCACAGTAGAGAAGTCTGGTGGGGAGCACCTTAACCAAGAGGCTTCAGGAGCAAGACTGACTAGAATCGTGTGCTGCCTGATAGGATAGGGTGAGAATGAGCTTCATTATGTGAGGCTCCTGAAACTAATCACGAGGAAACACCAAGCAAACCCCAGTGGAGGAGCATTGTGACAAAAATAACTGGCTTCTTGTCTTTGAAAGTGTCCTTGGTGAAAGTCAAGGAGACATAGGCTCTGATTGTGATCTGGGTGCTTTTTCTAGGAAAAAAGGTCACTGGGGAATGATCAATAAACCTTGAAGAGTGTCTAAAGATTAGATTGAAGTAATATATTGTTAACTTTCTGATTTTCATGGTTGTATTATAGGGCACTGCTATTGGGTCTAGAAATACAGTTTGTAGATCTGGAATGGGCCTCAATGTTAGAGTACTTGCCTAGCATGCACAGGGCCCAGGATTGGATCCCTGGCACTTAAAAAGATAGACGATGATAGATAGAATAGATAGATAGATAGATAGACAGACAGATAGATACGTACATACATACATACATATATAGATGATAGATAAATGAGACAGAAAATTAGAGGAGAACTAGAAATATACTTTCTTTTTTTTTTTTTTGGTTTTTCGAGGTAGGGTCTCACTCTAGCCCAGGCTGACCTGGAATTCACTATGGAGTCTCAGGGTGGCCTCGAACTCACGGCAATCCTCCTACCTCTGCCTCCCGAGTGCTGGGATTAAAGGCGTGCGCCACCACGCCCGGCTAGAAATATACTTTCAAAGTGATGGACCACTCTATTGGTAACTAATTTTAAGTGGTTCATGAAAAGTAAGTTGTAACGAGATAGTTTCAAAATTAAATTAATGGTAGCAATCTAGATAATCATTTCATACCTTGCTGATATCTTTTACATAACACATTAGCCGTATGTGTCAAAAGCCTTAACATAGTCATATTCTGACATCTGCTCCAAATGAACAAAAAGCTTTGGAATGGCCCTTGTATTAAAGTTACACTGATGGCTATCTATACAGTGGGTTCGAACTATGAACAAAAGTTCAGAAAGAAGATTAAGAAGACAAGAATAGAAGCCCTCTGTCCTGCTCGCCCTTCTCATTGCTAGAGCCTTGAGGCAGAATGGCTTGGAGTGTCCACGCATCTGCTGCCCTCTTGACCTTTGCTTCTCTCCACTATCTGTCCCTCTTAATGTAATTGAAGTTTATTTCCTTTTTAAAAAATATATTTTTTCTTTATTTATTTTAGAGAGAGAGAGTGAAAGAGGCAGAGAGTGAGAAAATGGGTGCACCAGGGCCTCTAGCCACTGCAGACGAGCTGCAGACGCATGCCCCACCTCGTGCATCTGGCTAACATGGTCACTACGGAATCGAACGTGGCTCTGTAGGTTTCACGGGCAAGCACTTTAACCACTAAGCCATCTCTCCAGCCGCTGGTGTTTGTTTTCTTTTCTCTCCTTCCTTTGAACCATCCATCCTTTCTCATCCGATCCACTGTGCTCCTTCTCCACCTTCGTTCAGCTGTCTCTGTCTCCTGATGGCCGCGGACAAGATTTCTTCCATTTCCTGTCCTGAAACAGTTGCAGCTGTATGCTGTGACCTGTGATTTGAGCGCACTGCTTCCTTCTGCTCTGTTCATAGGCATCACCTCATGTCTCTCTGTTCCTAGTGTGCGCCTGCCACAGGCAGGATCCACTCAGAAGCCCGGACTCCAGCTGTCCTGTCAGTTGCCGTGCTTCCTTGGGGCTGTCCATTTCCTCAGAAAGTTAAAAATGGGCCCGCATGATCCAGCAATCCTGCTTCTCGGTATGTACCCCAAGACCTGAAGCAGATTCAAATGTACATGTACTCTATTCATAGTAGCATCGGTCCAAGAGCCAAGTGGTAGGGACCACCTTGCATGTCCATCAGCTGGTAATGTAATGTATATATAAACTGGAATTCAGCCTTCTAAAAGGAAAGTCAGACACCCTCCACCCCCGCCCCCGGCACCATACAATGTGGGTGAATCTGAAGGCATTATACCGCATGAAATAAGCCAATCACAAAGGACAAGTATTACGTGAAGTACCTGTAACAGTCAAGTCTATGAACATGGGAAGGTGAGTGGCGGTTGCAGGGTCTGAGGTGGGGGAATAAGGACAGGGAATTACTGGTTAATGCGTGCAGAGTTTTACTTTTACAAGATGAGAAGTTTCTAGAGATAGATGCTGTGATAGTTAGCTGCACTGTAAATGTACTTACTGTCACTGAACTGTACACTTAAAAGCATTAAAGTGTCAGATCTTATGTCATATATTTAACCACAGATAAATTAAAAAATACTACTACCCAGTTGTTAAAGGGAAGAAAATATTATTATTATTATTATTATTATTATTTTGGTTTTGGTTTTTTGAGGTAGAGTCTCACCCTAGCTCAGGCTGACCTGGAATTCACTATGTAGTCTCAGGGTGGTCTTGAACTCATGGCAATCCTCCTACCTCTGCCTCCCGAGAGCTGGGATTAAAGGCGTGGGCCATCATGCCTGGTTTTAGGGAAGAAAAGTATTATCAGGGCTATAAAGGAACTTCCCTGAGATTGTTGGCTTTGGATGTTTTCTTGTGCTTATAATATTGTAACTCCGTTCTATACCTTCATGATTAGCTTAGTAGGACATTAAAAGAAGTTATCTACTAAAATCTACGTGGCCTGCAGCTTTTGTTAAACACTCACAACAAATAAGTAATCTTTTACAGAGGACTTACTTTTATCATTTATCATATTAGGAAGCTGGGGTTTAGACAGGCTGGTTTGGTGACTGGCTTAACCAGCCACAACTCTTAATTCAAAGTCCATACTCCTTTATTCAATCCCATTTCCTCCAGAGAGCATGAAGCTGTGTGACCTGCTCTTCAGTTAATCCCTGGCCTGTGCTCTGGTATTTGTTGCTGAAGATAGGATGCTCAACCATCATCAAAGACTTTTCTCAAGGACTTTTGAATTCTAGGACATATTTTGAGTCTATCTTTTATTTAAAATAATTAAATAACTTCATTGAGAACTTTAACATGTGAACATATTAAAAATTGATCACATTCTTATCATGTTACCCTTTTTGTTCCCCTTGCCCCGACCCCCAGATTCTATCTTTATTTTACATTTATAAACTTAATGTTCATAAGAGAGTGCAGTCTGTATTCCAGGAAAGGCATCATGTGTGAAATTGTCCAAACCTTGGTGATATGTTATCCAAAAGCAAGGTCAGGCTAGAGAGATGACTTAGTGGTTAAGGCATTTGCCTGCGAAGTCTAAGGACCCAGGTTCAAATCTGCAGGTCCCACGTAGCCAGACGCAAAGTGACACAAGCATGCAATGTCGTTCACAGCGGCTGAAAGGCCCTGGCACACCCATTCTCTCTCTTTCTCTCAAAAATAAAATAAAAGCAAGACACACTTGCTGCTCTGTAACAAGGACACAGGAAAAGCACGTGTCTCTTTGTGGCATGGCCTATGACTTTCTCATCCCTTTCATCTGCTTTTTTTGTTTGTTTGTTTGTTTATCTGCTTTTATGCAGGTACATCTCTGAGCAGTTCCCCAGCTCCATATGCTAGAAGGCCTCACACCTGGTGTGTCCCTTTAGGCTTGTGATTTGCCCATCATTTGGTTTGATCTTACCCTTGCTGCACAGGCAGAATTTGCATTGTTAAATTGCCTTAATTAAAAAAAAAAAAACCAACAACTGACAAATTCAAAATTTAATAAATGTAGTATATCAAACCAATATGATTACACTATGGTCTAGAAATAATCTAGTCCCTGCTGCTGCATAATACAGTTATGTATGGGGATGAAAGAAGAAATGAGCTCTAAGTGGTGAACGAGAGGTTCTTTCTTAACACGGCAGCTTTCTGGTATTTGAGGCACACACAGAAAGCCTATGGAATGCAATCTGTCTTCTTGGCACATTTGAGAACCAGTCTTGAGCTCTCTGTTTTCCTTGTGCAAATGTAGTGCCTGTGCCTATTCATTCCTCTCAAATACTGAGCATGCTCTTTTCGGGTGGAAGAATGAAAATAGTTCCCGCTGCAAATGGACAGTAGAGTGTGTTTTTCTTGATGTGCATTGAAAACACAGAGCCTTTCCAAATTTTCTGTCCCGGTGCCTAAAGTGCACCCCGGAACCTAGTGCGGTACACATACACCACGTACACGCACCCCGCGAGTGGGCGGGTGGTGGACATGCGTGATAGCAGAGGGCCACAGCCTATCGATGGAGTCTCTTTCCCTTCTGTGTTTTGCCTGTTGTGCTGATTCCTGAAGGGAAACCGCTTCCGCCTGTGTATAGACATTTATGGGAGGCGGGGTATGGGGGACCAGGAGGGTAGCCGTTGGTAAGACTTCATTTATACAAGTCCTAACATTTACCTGCGTGCATTTGACTTGTTACATAGGAACATGCGAACAGGCTGTTGATAGAGGTGATGGCAAAAGCTGTTAATGTCTCCTGGCAGGTGAAGCCACAAACCGCAAAGGCTTCTTGCCAGGGAAAATGTGGAATTGATGGTGCCACCTGTTGTTTAAACCAGAGAATTGCTTCGGATCCTGTTACACAAATGTAGAGACGGACTCTGGGAGTCAATTGCTCTTCTTCCCTAACACGGAAACTCCTACCTGCTTGTTTATAATTCTGTGAATTTACTATAAGCACATCAAGTACAGGTTTTCACAGCACATAGGGAGATAATTTGTTGAAGACGTATACTGGGCTCTTGTCAGCTCTGTGTGGGGGTTCCAGCATATTCTTACATGTACTAGGGCTTATGATCTCCATGGAGTATGCCTTTCCTTCAAGAAATAAAAGATACATTTCTTCATGGCTGCTAATTACAGATGAAAAATTAGGGAAGTGAGACTACTATTAATGGCTTATCTTGGTCATCAGGCAAGCAATTGATTGCCAATGTTCATTGATGATGATACCGATACCAATCACATTAATTGCTGCCTATACTGGTTTGTGTTACTGGAAAGTTAATACTTCTGCTAGGAGAAAAAATAGCTACGGGGACCTAAGAGTTGGTGTTAAATTTATGTAGTGAACAAATGTGAGCTTAGCAGGAGGAACACGAGACCAAGGAAAGGGCATAGTCACATTGGAATCTGGGCTCTGATGTCTCAACATCCTGATGCTTAGGAAGCTGGTGCTGGGCCTTGCTGAGTAGGGATTCCTACTTCAGCCTTGTCAGGGGCTTCCCTGCCTCTTTGAGTTTTCCCCTCCATACATTCCTTTATAATTTTCACACGCGTGGGCCAACACTGCAGCTTACTTTCTGCTCCTACTAAACCACTACCAGGTTTCCCTATTTGGATTTTCTCTCCTGCACTATTCATTCTATGAGTAGGCAGAGATAATTAAGTAACTGCTTGCCAAAAACACACTTGGTTTCTCTCATAAGCACTTATTTCTTAGGTAAACCAAAGTAGTAATAAATGAAGAGCAGAGAGCTTATGGGATTATGTTTAGGCTCTCTGTATGGCATCACTGGGCACAAGGGACATGTGGATGCGGCTGCTGGCTTTCAAGGCTGTATTTGCCTGGGTAGGAATACGGCTCAGGTCTCCTCTTACTGCCAGCGTGTTGTGATAGAGCTGAGGTCCCTCTCCGTGGGAGACGCTTCTCCTCTACTACGAGCCTTGCTAGTGAGCTGAGGAAGAAAGGAAGAGGAGGAGGGAAGGAGAAGACAGAGAGAAGGAGAGCAGGGCCAGGTTTTTAAAGTCAGTTTTTTCCTACTATACTCAAATTGCCCTCAGATAGGAAAGGTGATTCTGTGTTCTAGTTCTCAGAAATCTAGGAAAAAGGAGTGAAACATCTTAGAATATGCATATACATCATTTCCACTGTTAATGTTTTAAGTTATTGTTTTTTTCAAATTTTTCTTAGTGAGGTCATATAGATTTACAGTGTGCATAATTTTATGAGACACCAATGACCTCTTAGTCCTATTAATCCTGCATGGGTTCACAGCAATACTATGAGGGCAGTTTGAAGTTTCTCTCTTTGTGACTCAAGAGAATACTGAGGCCTAATCTGAGACACTGAGAGTCACCTTAAGTCTTTTGCCACCTTAAGTTTTGAAAGTGGGCAGTCTAACTTGAAATCTAAAATTCCTTCTAATAAATTTCATATGCAAACAAGGACTTTTTTTGTTCCTCTGAAATTGTGCATGTCTCTGTAATATATATGTCTGTGTATATATATTTATATATGTGCATGTTTTAGGATAACTATGGTTTCAATTAAAAACATGCATTTATAAATATTTCCATGACTTCTAAAAGAGGTGGAACATCTTAGTTTACTTCCAAATGAGTTAACATTAGGATTGTATATTCTTCCAAGAACTGGAAAGTGTACTTTAGGTATAGTAGATTAATTAAGATAGTTTCAGGATGGAGAGATGGCTTAGCAGTTAAGGCACTTGCCTGTAAAGCCTAAGGACCCATGTTTGACTCTCCAGATCCCACGTAAGCCAGACACACAAGCGGGCGCACATGTCTGGAGTTGTTTTGCAGTGGCTGGAGGCCACACCCATTCTCTCTCTCTCCTCTGTCAAATAAATAAATAAATAAATATAAAATATTTTAAAAAATAATTAAATAAATAAAAGATCTCTAGTTTTAGTCCATTCTACATCAAAAGCAGCCCAGACAAACACCTAAGCCATTATAATATCCTACTGCTTCCCTGTTAAAAAAGCCTGTAGGGTATTTATAGATTAGTGAATATAGCCCAATGCGTTGTCAGCATCATAAGGGTTAAGTACTTGGAGAACATGGTTTCACCTCAAAATTCTCCACTCCTATAAACTTTATTAGTTATACAAATAGACAATAACTGTGTGTTGTGTGGGTGGGGTGGGGGGCAGGCGTTGGTCAGCAATTCTGTTTTCCTTGCTTTCAGCCATGTGTAGGAAACACAGACTTAATGACTAGTCCAGAGTCACAGTGCTAGTAAGTGACATGGTTGGAACTTGAACCTGCGTCTCTCTGACCCAAGAGCCATAGTCTGTAGTCCTATAGAGCATGTGGCTCGTGGGAAGGTTCTGTGGCATCCCCGGGGACTTGCCCTGGCTCTGCAGGCCTAACCAGAGTTAATCCTGTGGTTTGCTGTCTCAGCCGGGATGCTGTGGGCAAAGGAGAGGCTCTTGTTTTGAAAACAAACGACTTTGGCATTCATAAAAATGTGAAACCCAGAGTGTGTGAACAGGCCTGTGTTTCCCAGAAACTGTCCTCCCCGTGCTACTTGAGGAAGGGAGGGGAAGCTGTCGAGGCACCCCTATTCCCCAAGCCCCGACTGCCAGAACCCTAGCATTCACCTTTCAACATTTGTAAAACAGTGGTGACGTTCATAAAGTGCTGCTGCTGCCCGCCGCTTCCAGGAACCTGGCTCCCTCTGGGAAAACAGAGAAGCTGATGGCGGAGCCAGCGGCCCCTCCCAGAAACCCAGACTGCGCCTGGCTTTCCTGAGGCCGAGGGCCGTCTGCCTGTCTCACTCCCGTGCAGCTAGAGAAAGGGTAAGGGTCAGACATGGCACTGGCATGTGGTAGCTGATGTTTTCTCCTTACTGGCACTAGAGGCATGTGGGTGAAAAGACCAGTGTTGGGCTGGAGAAATGGCTTAACGATTAAGGCGCTTGTCTGCAAAGCCAAAGGACCCAGGTTCAGTTCCCCAGGACCCACATAAGCCAGATGCACAAGGTGTCACATGCATCTAAAGTTTTTTTTCTTTTTCTTTTTTTTTTTTTGCAGCGAGGAGGCCCTGGTGTGCCCATTCTCTCTCTCTCAAACAAATAAATAAATATATATTAAAGGCCAGTGTTTCTTCAAGGCTCTTGAAATACTAAGTGTGGCTTATTCTTCCATTTTCCACACAGTTTGAATCCTAGGGGCACCTCCTCTACACAGCTGCCATCTTCTGCTGTGTTTTTCCTGTGGCAACATTTTTTTTAAAGACTTTTTAAAAATTTTTATTTATTTATTTATTTGAGAGCGACAGACAGAAAGAGGCAGAGAGAGAGGGAGAGAGAATGGGCACGCCAGGGCTTCCAGCCACTGCAAATGAACTCCAGACGCATGCGCCCCCTTGTGCATCTGGCTAACGTGGGTCCTGGGGAGTCCAGCCTCGAACCGGTGTCCTTAGGCTTCACAGGCAAACACTTAACCACTAAGCCATCTCTCCAGCCCCTGCGGCAACATTTTGTTAAACCTTCTGATGGGCAGGGGCTGGCTTAGCCATTCTAATTAATTTGTTTTTAAGTAAAATGACCTCCTTCTGTACGGGGCGTAGTTGATTAACTGAGAACAGTTACTTTTAAATATTTCGATCTGAGATTTTTCTAAACTAGACAACTGTCCCATTGCGTATTTCTTTTCACTGCCCTTCTGCCTTCCCTGTAGTTCTGATTTCTTTTTCATTCTTTCTCTGTGCCTTACTTTTCTCTAGGGTATTTTGAGGGATGGGTATTTACTCCCTGTATTTTGGACCTTGGTGAAATTTTTGGCAACTATCATGACTCCCCCATTGGTTTGGCTATTAAAAATTGGTCCAGTTTAGTTCTGAAGGCCAGTCTTGCTGTCACACACTCATAGCCTATATACTTTATACCCTAGGAGTTCTGTAGAAGGGCCCTGGGGTTGGCCTACCTGCCATGATCCTTGAGCTTAGCATCTGTGCTCTGGGGAGTTAGTAGGCAATACCACACAGAACAAATGGGATTTCCTTTTATGATGCAGGTGCCGCTTGGTCGTCATGCTCCAACACCCTGTGATAGGTAACAAAATGCTGGTTCAGACATGAATGACCCAGGGGCCCCTATCCCGTCCTCTTCCCTTCCCTGCTGACCACTGTGCAGTGGCAGGGGATGGAAGTGTTGGCACTGCTCCCGTGGCCGCCTTTGTGGGAAGTCTACAGCAAGATGGCTCAAATCTTCTGTGTCACCCATTTGTTCCATGGAACCCACATGCACTTGTCACAAAACAAATGGTGAGTGCTGGAGAGACGGCTTAGCAGTTAAGCCTAAGGACCCCGGTTCGAGGCTCGATTCCCCAGGACCCACGTTAGCCAGATGCACAAGGGGGCGCACTGCGTCTGGAGTTCATTTGCAGTGGCTGGAGGCCCTGGCGTGCCCATTCTCTCTCTCTGCCTCTTTCTGTCTCTGTCTGTCACTCTCAAATAAATAAATAAAAATAAACAGAATAAAAAATAAGGGCCGGAGAGATGGCTTAGCAGTTAAGGCGCATGCCTGTGAGACCTAAGAACCCAGGTTCATTTCTCCAGGTCCCACATAAGCCAGATGCACATGGTGGCACATGCATCTGGAGTTCGTTTGTAGTGGCTAAAGGCCCTGGTGTGCCTGTTCTCTCTTTCTCTCTCTCTCTGCCTCTTTCTCTTTCACTCTCAAATAAATAACTAAAAAATGAACAAAAATAATTTTTAAAAAATGGTGACACGCAGCCCCTGCCACGTGTTGCCTATCCTATCTGCTCTTAGTTCTCTCATTACTTGTTTAGGAGGGGAGGGAGAACACTTCACTCCATCTTGTTTTTATTTTGTTTTGTTTTGGTAATGCTGGGGATTGAACCTGGGACCTTGCACATGCCAGGCAAGTGCTCTAACACTGATCTACAGCCCTGGTCCTTTTCAAATTTCTATTACAGGGTCTCCATAAATGTCTCGGGCTGGCCTTAAACTCCCTTGGCAGCCCAGGCAGGCCTTGGCCTCCTGCTCCTTCTCCTTGGCCTCCCACATAGTCGGGATAATAGGGCCTGCACCTTGAGCCCCTGTGTCTGCAGCCCATCTTGAACAGACACGTCCCCAAAAGGCCCAAAACAAACACATCCTTCAAATTCTTGCTTTCTATAGGTGGAGCAGTACCACGGTGGTTCTTGGGCATGGTGGCAGCCTCACCCTCGGGCACCTCAGCAAAGGAGCACTGGCCTCTATTGCTTGGCAGCTTCTCCAAGCCTCCTCTTAGTAGGCACGGGCTATGATCTCTTTCTCGGCCCCTCTCAGGACAGCACAGCCGTGTAAGCAAGAAGGAAGGGCAGAAGGATCAGAAAAGGATCACGTTTGTGACCTCTGGTGGACTTCCCCTGGTTCTGGTTGTTTCTGCTCTTGGATTTCGTAGTGTTACTCGCTTTTATGTTCCAGGGACTCCTCCTTCCTTGTTCTTGCTCACTGCCGGGTCACCGATAGCCCTGGCCTTGCATGTTCTTTGTGGTTGCGGTGTTAAGTGCACTTAGCATAGAGAGCTGTGGGCTCTGCGTGGAGGCTCCTCCCGAGACAGCGCATGCTCAGTTGTGTGTGCCTCGCCCATGCGCTCAGTGGGCTGATGCCTATGCCGCACCTTTTGCCTGTTGAAATGTTGGCTGATTCCCACGTCAGGAAGGCTGCTGCTGCCTTGGGCAGGCTAGTCAAGTGATCTGTCAATGAGCCATCCCCTCGGCCCTGATTTTCTTTTTTAAAGCTATCTTGGAAGTAATCAGCATGACATGAGGCTCGTGTGTCACGTCAGTTTCCCCACACGCTTTCTGATTTACAGGGAAAAGCTTCTTACACTCCTACCCAGCATCTCCATCTGGGAACGCGGAACAGGCTTTAACTACATCTTGATGGAAAGAGACACTTAAGTGGGTACAGCCTGAGCTTTCTGAGCTGTCCCTCACACAGATGTGTATCCCTCTGCCCAGGCTGTCCAGTACTGTGACCCAACATGCACACACACACGCACTCCAGTTATAAAGCAGAATGGCAAAGCTTGCTTTCCCAACAATTGTAATTTCTTCAGGGTGTGTTGCATATAGTTAGATTTCTTTGAGCAACTTGGGTATGTAAGAGCTTTTTTTAAAAAATATTTTTCTTTATTTGAGAGCGACAGAAAGAGGTAGAGAGAGACTGAGAGAGAATGGGCGTGCCAGGGCCTCCAGCCACTGCAAATAAACTCCAGATGCGTGTGTCCCCTTGTGCATCTGGCTAACGTGGGTCCTGGGGAATCGAACCAGGTCCTTTGGCTTTGTAGGCAAACACCTTAACCACTAAGCCATCTTCTCCAGCCCATATGTCAGTGGTTTTTAAACAAGACATCAGCAGTACAGCTGTCACTCAGTGACACTAAGTGACAACTGACTCGAGCTGTCTGTGAAGGGCTTGGCATCTACCACATGTCCTTGTCATTTTGCAGCTTTCATAGGGTCTGTTTCAGAGAGGATTAAGTAGTAAGCGGATACCCATGTTTATCTTGTCAAATCATTTTGAATATGTGTCTTTATGCCCTCCAACCTGGCCTGGGTAACAAGCTGCAGAACGCAGGCCCTGCTGCTAAAATCACGCTCTACCCCAGTGACAAGAAACGGAACCCCGGTGCTGTTCGGATCTCCTTCCCTCACTCTGCCCGGCTCTCTCTTCATGGCAGCCCCGCGTAGAGATTAGTGACTCTCGCATTTTAGATGAGCCGGCCAGAGGTGAGGGGAGTTGTCTCAAGTTAGACAAGTGTTGAGAAACCAGGATTGAAAACTGAGTCCGCATTCCAGTACAGCGGCTGTGCCGCCACATGAGATTGCTTCCCAGCTAAGAGATTTTCCTTTTGCTCCCATGAGGAAGAGGTACGCTTCGTCTTCTGAGTCTTGGGGCAGTAAGAATATTTTAGGCTTATCCTACCAGACTAGGGAATGGCAAAAAGAAAGAAAAGTTCACGTTTGTATAACCTTTTTCTTAATTGATAGTTTTGAGTTTTTTTTTTGTTTTGTTTTGTTTTTGAGATAGGGTTTTGCTTTGTAACCCAGACTGCCTCAAACTCTCAATTCTCCTGTCTCAGTCTCCTGAATGTTGGGATTGTAGATGTCCTGCACCATACCTGACCTTTAATTACATATACTTTCTCTCACTTTTCTCTCTTTAAAACCTTTAGTTACTGTCTCCTATTGTCTTATTTCCGGCAGCGCCTGCGTCACGTGGGTCTCCTTGGGTTGTCCCCAATACTCCTGCCACCACCTCACCAAGGCTTCAACCTTGTATGACCTTGTGTGCACACACCTATTCTCTGGGCTCCCGGGGGTAGGGGCTCCTGCATGAGGAAGCCTGAAAGCCCAGAGAGGTTATTTTGTTTGAATTCTTTCCTTGAAGTTCCTTGGGTGAAGGAGCCAGACTGCAAATCATACAGAACAGTCGTGTTCCATAGCTGCAATGTAATGAGGAGCCTGTAAGTCATGGCCATTAAATTGCTTCCTTTGAAGTATTAGAAAAACCAGAACGACACTTTTGGCCCTTTAACCCACAGGATTATAGTGCACATGAATTAAAGTCAAATCTGTTATGAACTCTCCCAGGTTGGACGGCTGGAAGAATTCCTATCTTCACCCGTCACTTCGTAATTGGTGGACTTGCAAGTGAAAACTGGGTTGGGGGGGGGCAGGGAGTATCAATCCCAGAAGGCTCCTCTTCTTGGCCATTTTTGCATTTTTATAAAAACAAATCACAGGTGAGAAGTCTTAACCATGGCAGCTTGACTAATAATGAGAATGGTTATTTCTCTTCTGGATCTCATCAGGAAAGGGCAGCAGAAATAGAACTGAAATATACTCAGCACCTTCCTGAAGTTTGCCCCATGCTGGAAATTTTGTATATCTGTTTTCATACACTCCTCCCAGAGTCCTGTGATGTTAATATTATTGCTCCCATCTTACAGATGGGAAGGGGGCAGGATGGAGTCATTAAATAACAAGCTCATGGTGTCTCACCAATTGGTGCCTGAACTCCAGTGAGATCTTAAGTCAGAGTGTGTGCTTTTATTCCTATTTTGTGTTGCTTCTTAGAACTTGTACCTGAGGGCTGGAGAGATTGCTCAGTGCTTAAGTCAGTGCCTGCAAAGGCTAACAATCTGGGTTTGATTCCCCAGTGCCCACGTAAAGCCAGATGCACAAAGCAGCACATGTATCTGGAGTTCATTTGCAGTGGCTAGAAGCCCTGGTGTGCCCATTCTCTCTATCTTCCTCTTTCTTTCCCTCTCAAATACATAACTAAAAAGTATATTTTTTAAAAAGGCAGCACAAGGTATGTTAGTATTTAATGGGATATGTGTGGTATTTATGAAATATATGAAATAACCCTGTACTGGTATTTCATGAGTGTTCATTTTACAGATGCTCCAAATAGATGCCTCTAGAAAAAAATAAGGAAGGTACTTTATGCTACTTCAAAAGGTACATTTTTTAAAAGGCAGTGTATTTTTTCATTCAATGATCTTGATGAAAATGGGCATGGGGAGGGAATCTTGCAGAGTATAGACTGTAAAGTTATGCTCTAAATGTTTTGAGAGGAAGTAACCCACAGGACATAAGAAAATCTGTGAACCTCGGTTGTGCATATTTATTGATAACACACATTCCGTCGCCTGAACTTATTGCCTGGAATACTTACAATAATGGAATTGTTCCTCCATGGGTCTGGCTAGGTCATAGTAAGTCCCACCACTCCACTAGATGGCGGTGTGGTAGCATAGATACACCTGATGCCCCACGGGGTGTGAGACGGAGATAGGAACTTTCTATTGGGATACCCCTGAGAGCCTAATGGCGTAATAATTCTAGCCCCAAAATATAACAGAAAATCCTTCTCAGTTCTGGTCCCAGCTCTTCTGTATGTCTGCACCTCTTTATTCAGTCTTTCTTTACCCCTTTTCCTAACTTACCTCTTCTACAGTCTTTTCTAGGGCCTGTTTACCGAATCCTCTACCAGTGATTTCTTCTCCCCCCTCCTCTTCACATCTCCCTGTTCTGTGAGGGAATGTAGGCTACACTTACATCGTACAGTGGTGATCTGAGATGTGTACATGTGTGCCCTGCAGTGGGACCAGGTGAGGAAGACTATAGTGAAATGGTCTTTCCTCATATCTGCTCTGGTCTCCTCAGCAAGCTCACCTGTCTGCTTGTCTTAGTGGTGAACTCTCCAAAATGACAGAGCTGTTTTTAGAAATGCAATCGTAAAAGAGGAGCGACTCTGAGAGGAAAGATGGATACAAAGTGATTTTCCCAGGATCTCTACACTCAGCAGAAAGGGAGCTGTCTACCAGAGAGTTCTAGGGGGAATCCCAGACTCCCAGCACCCCAGTGCCAGCTCCCCAGAGGGCAAGAACCATCTGGGAATATTAGTGATTGGAAAAGTCTGCAGTGCAGAGGAGTATCAGTTAGTGGTGTGACCTCTGTGTGACTCCCATTTGTAATTCAAAAAGATTATGGAAAACATTTAAGGAATTGTCAGTCTTCCTCGTAATGTGTTAGTCACTGCTGTCTGGGGTTTTCGCTCCCATCTTCAAACCACAGCTTGATCCGAAGATGCCTGCTTCTTAGATTTGGGGTAGGGCAGCTAATATAAATCCTTCCCATGCCATTTCTATCAGTAAGCTAGACATGGTCTCCTTGATAGCACCTAAAGCAGGGAGAAAGTTTCAGAGCACCTACACCCCTTGAGATTGAAGGTGGATTGCAGGGAGAAGAGGTGCTTATGGGAACCAGAGTTGTGGGTAGACAGGCATGTTTCCACTTGCCTGGCATATTTTTCTTCTTGGTGCAATCTGTCTTTTATTGACATGAAATTTCCTCACTAGTCAGTAGCAACACTTTCTGGGATGCCATTTAATTCACACTAACAAGTTTCAAGAAGTTTAGAGGAACAAGTTGGAATAAATACAGTGTTGGGATTGGCCTGATATGACCCAAATATAGTTGTCTGATGACCTTAGGGGCATCATTTGTAGCAACTGTATTTCCCTCCTCTGCCAGCCATGTAGGGCACAGGAACTCTTTCCTGACACTTGTTTGAAGTTGTGGACATTTTTCTGCCATCACAGGACTCTAAAAAATTACCACTTAAGCCGAGCGTGGTGGTGCACACCTTTTATCCCAGCACTCAGGAAGACAGAGACAGGAGGATCACTGTGAGTTCGAGGCCACCCTGAGAATACAGAGTGAATTCCAGGGTCAGCCTGGGCTTGAGCGTGACCCTACCTCGAAAAACCAAAGAACAAAAATAAACGAACAAAAATGACCACTTAATTCAGGTGAAGTAAGGCAAAGTCTAAGTTGCCGAGACATTTAGTCTATGTGGAATAAAGAATGTGATACTTTTAGCTTCCAACTCTGTATATATATCACAAGCACAAGATAAGCATTTAATAACTACTCACCCATAGTGGGTTATGTTAGACATGTCCTTACTTTCAGAATCACTCAGTTTACAAACCACATGAATTTAGTGAGTAACCAGTCATCAATGTAAAACCTACAGGCCTTATATTTGAGATCTCTGCTATCTTAATTAGTGAATACCCTGGAAATTAAATTCCTTAATAACTGTTTTGGCTGTGTTGCAAAACAAAAGATCCATCATTTAAACGTGTGTGTGTGTGTGTGTGTGTGTGTGTGTGTGTTAGGGGAGAAGATGAAATGGAAAAGACCCCTTTGTTCTCCAAGGAGGGTTTTTAGGGTTTGGAGAATGCTCATGTCACCTTTGGTTTTGCAGGCAAGGGTGATACAATGGGAAATTGTAGAGGAGAATGGAAGGCTGTCTCTCTCATAGACACCCCCTACTACTTCTCCACTGGGAAAGAATAATAATGTCCCATCTCTGTCTTCATATCCACTTTCCATTCCGTCCTCCATGTTTCTTTTTTCTCTCTCTTTTCTTTCTCTCTTTTTCTACCACACCTTTTCTGGGAAGATTAGGGAAAAAATCTGGCTTATCAGTGTCCTGCCATGTGTCACCGTCTGCCTGGCTTGAAGGTAGGAAACCGGGTGGGGCACAAGGAACAAGGCAGTTGTTTGTGTATGTCTGTCTATGGCCTGGCAGTCATAATGGCTCCATTGACAAACAGACATGGAGATTTATGTATCTTAATCATTATCAAGAAGACTTATTCTGATGAATTAGGCAAGAGAAAATGTCTTTAATCAACTATCATTAAGTGCAGAGTCACACCTTCTTCTGTAACTTTCATACCAACCCTATGAGGTAGGTATGGAATATTTCTTATTCCTTTTTTATAGAGACGTTTAAGTGAGCTGGTCAGTGCATTGTCTGGTGCCTTGCAGAGTCCACAAATGCTTGTTAAATGAAGAAGTAAGCAAAATAAGTCATGCAGGCAGGATTTAAAACCAGATTTTATAACCTGAAATCCAGCATGCTCTAACTTACTGCCTTTAAAAGATCAGTGCTATTCTGTCCTGCTTATTTAACAGTTTGTGTTTGAAATAAGAAGACCTTGGCTTCACCAGCCTCCATCACTCTCTTTTCTTTAGCCTGTCACGATTTATACACCCCTCGCCTTAACCTCCTATTATTCTGCTAGTGGCAGCTTCATTGTCAGATACACAGTTTCTGGGTACAGACTCCCTGTTGTGAACCCAGGTTTTGTCACATCCTGACTGTGTGACCTAAGACAACTTATTTAACCTCTGTGTGTCTCAGGATTGCTAACTAAAATGAGGATCGTGATAAAGAAAATCTATCAGAAGGGTTTAGGGAAGATTGCATTGGCTAATATGTATTTGGCACTCACAATAACTGCTGGCGCAGATAATAATGTGATCAGTGTGGCACTATCGTTAATACTTCATTGTTCTGTATGGTCTTTCTATTTTTTTTTTTCCTTTTGCAGTTCTGGTGATGAAACACCAGTTAAGCAAATGCCCAAGCCCCACCCCGTACAACAATGAGGTATTATCTTCATGCTATAGTCACTCTTTTTCATAATTCCTTAGAGTAAGCTCATGATCTTTTCAACTTCTACTTGGTTCCTCCCTGTTGTTTTTTTGTATGTGTATGTTGTGTGTGTATGTGTGTAGGTGTAGGGGTGTGTGTGTGTGTGTGTGTGTGTGTGTGTGTGGTGTACATGTGTGTGGGTGTACATGTGTGTGAAGCCAAAGGTTTTGTGGTGTTTAGGTGTTGGAGATCATGTTATGCATTTGCTCTGCCACCGAATCCCTTCCAGCCTCCATTTGAACCATTAAAAAAAATTATTCGTAAGTAGAGAGAGAGAGAGAGAGAGAGAGAGAGAGAGAATGAGAATGGGCATGCCAGGACATCCAGCCACTGCAAACAAATTCTAGATGCATGCACTACTTTGTACATCTGGCTTTATGTGGGTACTGGGGAATCGAACCTGGGTCGACAGGCTCTGTGGGAAAATGCCCTAACCACTGAGTCATCTTCCCAGCACCATTGCAACCATTTTTAAGTGGGTGGTCCATTGGCATTGGTCACACCCACAATGCTGTGTGGCCACTGCCAATATTTCCAAAACATTTTAGTCATCCTATGTTATATATTTGACCACTCAAGGACACCTCATATAAGTGGAATCATGCAGTATCTGTCCCTTTGTGTCTGGCTTCATTCACTTAGCATGACACCTTCAAGGGCTATCCACAGTGACTAGATAAAACTGTGTCTGGCTTCATTCCTTCTTACAGCTAAATAATTTCCCATTGTATGTCTATACCATATTTTGTTCATTCATGTATCTGACCTTAGGCATTTGAGTAGTTCCTATTTGGTAGAGAATTTGAGGATTGGATAATGATTTTGCGACCATTGGTGTATAAGTATTTATTCAATCTGTTGTTTTTCAGTTCCTTTGGGCATCATAGAGTTCAAGATAATTTTATGTTTAATTTAGTGATGAACCTCCAACTGTTTTCTTTTTATTTATTTATTTGAGAGAGCGAGAGATAAAGAGGGAGAGAGAGAGAGAGAGAGAATGGGCACACCAGGGCCTCCAGCCACTGCAAACAAACTCCAGACACATGTGCCACCTTGTGCATCTGGCTTACGTGGGTCCTGGGGAATTGAACCAGTTTTGCAGGCAAACACCTGAACCACTAAGCCATCTCTCCAGCCCTCCAACTGTTTTCTATAGCAGCTTCACCATTTTACATTCTCCCAGCAATACATAAGGGTCCCAATTTCTCCACTTCTTCGCCAACTTTGATTTTTCATTCTTCAAATAATGGCCAACCTAGTGTTTCTGTTGTGCATATCATTGTGGTTGTCTCATAGTCTCTTAATAAGATTTAAAAAAAAAATGTCCCTATAAATGTCAGTTTCATTGTACTTTTGACTAGGGGCTAGTAATCACCATGCCCTTCTAAAGATAGGTGAGAGATGAATGGGGTGTAGTCACTTAAGCGGAGGCTGTTAGCAGGAAGGTGCCTCCTTATCTTCGTTTCTCTTGATGGAACCCAGTGAGGTGAGCTGAGCCTTGGAGGAGCCAGCTCATGACGGTACATTCTGGAATCCACTTGCTCACAGGTGTTGCCGCCTTGGCCCCAGCCCAGCATAACATTTTCCCTGGAGGGATGCCATGCTGTGGATTTCCTCGTCCGCAGACTCTCGTCAGCCCTTACAGACAGGCTCAGAGCGCGCTTGGTTTGTCTGGACTTTGCCAGCAGAATGCCCATGCACGGCCTCTTGCTAGGGCACCTGCCAGAGAAAGCTGTTCACTCTGCTGGGTGCTTTGGCGCTTGCTGCACCCTAGGGAATGGCTGGCCCCTTCCCAGCTGCCCCAATCACTCCCCCAGGGCGAGGCCTCACCTTTGTGCTGCCTCGAGTCCTGGCCTGGCTTCCAGTGTTGGAGGTGCTGAGCTTCTGGGGAAGGGTGGGGATCATGAATGTAGGCTGAGGCTCATGTGCACATTTGCAAAGCTGAGTGGCCTGGAGGAAGTCACTCACTGCGTGCATAGCCAGCCACCCCCCCCCCCCCCGCCATCTTGGTTTTCCTGCAGACCCTGCTGCTGTTGATTCACCGCTAACATGAAATGTGATCACGCGAGGTGAGAGTGTGTTGCTCTCCCGAGATGCCAGTTGCCAGCGGTCTCCATCAGAAGCTGCTCCAGCAGGAGGCGCCCTCCTGTCTCACAGCTCTAAAAGTGCTCCGAGGAGGAGCTCAGTGAGTCCTCGTATGGACAAAGAGGCTCACACCCCTCAGGTTAGCATGATGTGCAGGGATAGGGCCCCCCGGCAAGATCTCCACTGACTTTGATTGGCACTCAGGTGGCTCGGTGCTAGAAGACAAAACTTGGGTCTCCTTTAGGAGCTGTGAGCTTTTCTGTCTTCCTCTTTCTGTTGCATTTGGTTCTCCATTTAAAGGGAGTGCCCTATTTTGGCATCATTTACTCAGTGCATTCAGTGCCCCTGCATTTAAGGCCAGTGTGCCATTCGTTGATTAAAATCCTTGCCCTGAATCTTCGTTCAGAGGTCCTGAGAGTCAGAGCCAACTGAGACGAACCTGTGGGAGATGCTTCCTGCACACGTCCCTGGAAACACGCCACGCATCGCAGTTCCGATTCATCAGTCACAACTTTCCCTGGGACACAGGTCATATTAGGGTTTCAGAATCTACATAAGACTGCTTTCAACAGAGCACAGAGGCATCTTGCTATAGGAGAAGGAGCTGGAGAAAGCTTAAACCTAAGCCTGGTAAATAGGTCTCTTTGCTCCTCCATTGGCTCCCTCCCTCTGACTTAGAGCTTTGTGTTTCCTTGGGAGTTTCTGCACTTGGAAAACTTTGTATTTTATATGTAAAGGCTTCATGTCTCCTGTCAGTCAGCATTTGTCAGTAAACAGATAAGGCTGTGGTCTCATGAGTACCTGTATCTGTACCATCTTAAATTGGTTAGAGCCCACTTTTTAAAGAAACCCCTATACCGTGATTGCATTCCACGTAAACATATTAGTATTGCATGGAGAAGAGATCCATGCACCATAACATGCCGTGCCCCCTAATCGTGGACAGCTGGCTGGCAGCTGTGTGCCCTTGATTGCAAAGGCCTAGAGAAGTTGTGATCAGCTCTTGGTGGTTGGTCACCAGTCAATCGATAGTGTATTGAAAGTCGGTTCAGAATGTGTGACTTGGCAATGGTTCTTTACATTAGAGCAACACTGTGTGTGCACACTCTTTTTAGGCTTTGTGCGTATTTATAAAGTAAAACCAGAAAATGATCTGCTGCCCGAAAGGTGCTATGTACTGAGGAAGTTAGACATTGCAGTGGTTATAAATCTTAGTTCAGGACTCCACTGTGCAAGAATATCATTTGAATACTTTTTTTTGTAATGCTGCTCAGTTTCTGGGTCTCATCTCACTTCCCTCTGGTGTGATAGACAACTGAACTTTCTCTCTTGAGGGACTGAGTTTGTTAGGGCAATAGGTCTTTCATGCAGGTTTTGTGGCTCTGAAGTGCTCCCTTGTTACACATAGGATCCAAGAGCTCTGTGTGCCTCTGTCTACCCAGAACCTCCACTGGAGGAAGTCATGCTGTCAGGGCTACAGCACTACCAAGAATGGGGCCAAGGTCCTGCTTTGTCAGACCACTGGGCCTCATTAGCCCCTTCCTGTCTCTCCCTGTTACAGTCAGGTTCACGTTGCTGGTAGAAATCAGCCAACCAAGAGCAGCTTCAGGGAAAAAAAAAAAGGTTTATTTTTGCTTACAGACTCAAGGGTAAAATGATGGAATGAGGTGGACACCACCTCCTGGCCAACATCAGGTGGACAACAGGAACAGGAGAGTGTGCCATACACTGGCAAGAGGAAACTGGCTGCAATACCCATAAGCCTGCCCCCCAAAATACATTGCCTCCAAGAGGCATTAATCTCCATCGGCTAGGAACCTAGCATTCAGAACACCTAAGTTTATGGGGGCACACCTGAATTAAACTACCACATTCCATCCCTGGCCCCTTAAACTGATATCAATACATGATATGAAATACAATGCATTCCGTCCAACTTTAAAAAAATCCCCATAATAATCCCCATCAATCCTAATAATGTTCAAATATCCCCATAATCCATAATCTAAAGTCTTTTTTTTGTTTTGTTTTGTTTGTTGAGGTAGGGTCTCACTCTAGCTCAGGCTGACCTGTAGTCTCAAGGTGGCCTCAAACTCATGGCAATCCTCCTATCTCTGCCTCCCAAGTGTTGGGATTAAAGGCATGTGTCACCATGCCTGGCTCAAAGTCTTTTAACTGAGCTGTAATACCAAAAAAAAAAAAAAAAAAAAAAAAAATACACATAATGGCACAGAATAAACATTCACACTGCAAAGAAATGGCATTGGGCATAGTAAAGAAATATTCAACCAATATAAGATTTAAAACAGGGCAAATGTCAAACTCTGTACCTCCAAGTCCAACAACTCTAGTCAGTGACAAATCTCCAAGTCTGATAATTCTGACCAGCAGCAAATCTCTGGAGTTCCCATTCTGCCCTTCCAGCTAGGCTACTCATAGTCCTGGAAAACTTCATCTGGGGCCAGCAGCTCTCCTAAGCAGCCATCTTATGGTCCTGGCATCTCCACTGGGTCTCCATGCCGGCATCCAGCAAACCTACTTCACACTAACCATGGCCATTTCCAAAACACAAGACCATGTTGCAAACTCAATGATCCTCTCTTTCCTGCATTTCTCATTCTGCACAATACCAGATGGGGTGCCAATTTGTTACTGTGGATGGGCGGGGGGGGGGGGGGATAAAGCAGACTTTGAAGAACAGGACACTCCTTGAGCACTGAGGCCCCTTCAAAAGAGTCTACATTCTTCCTGTTGTCCCAATGCAGGTCAACTGGCCCAATCTCAAAGATTGTAATCTCTCATATAATTGCAGCTGAACAGGCAGCAGTTTAAGCCTAAAGATTTCATTTTTTCTGTGCCATATCCCTCTGCTCACACCAGTCCATTTCTATGCAATGTAGCCCTGCACAACTTCTTAAGACATGGCCATAACAGCAAGTCTCTCACACAAACTGCTTCTAGCCCAGTCCAGGCAAAGCTCTTTCTCACCCTCACAAGCCAAACCTCACAGTCCATAGTTCTTACTGCATTCAGGTCTTTCAACTCTGACCATATAGTCCATCAAGCTGTACTTACAGCACTGCAAGGCATCTTTTAGGCCAAGGTTTCAAATCCTTCACATTCCTCTTGAAAATCAGCTCCAAAAGGTCAGAGCTACACAATCAGGTGTCTAGCAGCAAGTGACACCATTCCTTGGTACCAACTTTACTGTTACAGTCAAATTTGCATTGCTGGCAGAAATCATCCAACCAAGAACAGCTTGTGGGGGAAAAAGTGTTTATTTTGGCTTAATAGACTCAAAGGGAAGCTCCAAGATGGCAGGGGGAAAACGATGGCATGAACAGAGGGTGGACACCACCTCCTGGCCAACATCAGGTGGACAATAGGAACAGGGTAGTGTGCTGAACACTGGCAAGGGGAAACTGGCTATAATACCCATAAGTCTGCCCCCAACAATACATTCCCTCCAGGAGGTGTTCATTTCCAAATCTCCATCAGCTGGGAACTTAGCATTGAAAACACCTAAATTTATGGGGGACACCTGAATCAAACCGCCACACCCACTGTATGTCATATCTTGGAGAGAGTTTCTGCTTCCTACCCTGCCACATATTGCCCTGCGACAGTGAACAGAGTTTGCTCCATGGGAGTAGAGGAAAGAGGCAGTGCAAAGACAAGAGTACAAATTGACATCTCATGGTAGTGTTCATCCCCATAGGTCCTATTTGTGTGATTCATGAAGATTCACCAAATGCGTTAGCATGAGTTACCTATTCAATCCTCTTAGCAGCCTTATGGGCTTATTCCTATTCTGTTTTCCATGTGCACACATTAGGTTAAATACAGACAAGTGAAGTCACACCAGCTTCAGTTTGGGCCTGCTTGTTTCAGCTTCGTCCTGGAGCACATACTGTTTCTCAGGCTGTCCCAAAGCGTGCAGAGCCACTTCTGGTATGTGGCACCGCCAGACTGATGTTTGTTTAGTTGCCATTAGAAGCATCTAAGTAAATGGTTTGTTATATTTACATTTGTAATAGTTCAGTTTTTTATATATTTTATTTTTATTTATTTATTTGAGAAAGAGAGAGATACAGAAATAGGCAGGGAGAGAGAGAGAGAGAGAGAGAGAGAATGGGCATGCCAGGGCCTCTAGTCACTGCAAATGAACTCCAGATGCATGCGCCCCTTTGTGCATCTGGTTTACGTGGGTCCTGGGGAATTAAACCTAGGTCCTTTGGCTTAACCACTAAGCCATTTCTCCAGCCCAATAGTTCAGATTTTAAGGTTAGATTTTACCTGTGTCCTTTTTACAGTATCATTTTTGTTATTTATTTATTCATTTTGGTTTTCAAGGTAGGGTCTAACTGTAGTCCAGGCTGACCTGGAATTTACTATGTAGTCTCAGGGAACCTCAAACTCACAGTGATCCTCCTATTTCAGCCTTGGGAATTCTCAGGTTAAAGGTGTGCACCACCACTCCCAGTACACAAAATCATTTTTAAAGTGTCTTTTTGTTGATCTGTGTCAGTCGTACCTTTTATAGGCTGACCTGAAACTCACTATGTAGCATGTGCTAGCCTTGAAACTCATAGCATTCCTCCTGCCTCAGCCTCCCAAGAGCTGGATTACAGCCATGAGCCACAATTCCAGGCTTGCTTAAAGTTGTTTCACCTTCTCAAACTGCCGTTGTACACCTGTTTTCCCTTGCCCAGCTTCTGGCATCTGTTGGGTCTCACTCTATCCCAGGCTGATCTGGAATTCACTATGTAATCTCAGGGTGGCCTCAAACCACCACGCCCAGCTTTTTTTTTTTTTATGGAGAATATTCATAGGACAAACACCTGGTAAAAAGCAGCCAATGGGAGGAAAGGATTGGCTTTTGGCTTTTAAAAATATATTTATTTATTTATTTATTTATTTATTTATTTATTTATTTATTTGACAGATAAAGAGGGAGGGAGGGAGAGAGAAAGAGAGAATGGGGGCACCAGGGCCTCTAGCCACTGTAAATGAGTTCCAGACTCATGTGCCCCCTTATGTAGCTGGCTAATGTGGGTCCTGGGGAATCGAACCTGGGTCCTTTGGCTTTGTAGGCAAACACCTTAACTGCTAAGCCATCTCTCCAGCCCCTCTTTTGGCTTATAGTGTCAAGGGGAAGCTTCATGATGGCAGGGAAAGGATGGTAGAGCAGAGGCTGGACATCACTTCTTGCCACAGAAGGTGGAAGATAGCAGTTACAGAAGATGAAAGAAAGGAGAGAGAGAGAGAGAGAGAGAGAGGCCTGAGCTCTGGTAAGGAAGAGCTGGCTATAATAATGCTCGTCTCCAGAAACAAACCTCCTCCAGCAGGGTTCTACCTCCCCAGTTGCCACCAGTTGGGGACCAAGCATTCAAAACACAAAAGTTGATGGGGAACACCTGATTCAAACCACCACACTGGCTGACCAGGGAGCCCCAGTGAGTCTCCTGTCCCTTCTTCCCATAGGACGGGGCTGCAGGGACATGTGGCCGTGCCCAACTTTGTATGTGGGTGCCAGGGATTGAACTCAGGCAACCTCAGACCCCCATGTGCTTACCTGCTGAGCCATCTCCCTAGCCCCTCATAGTGTTTTTGAGCCCAAATTTGACATTTCCTCTTTAAAATTGTAGTCTTACATTAGCTCCATACTCCGTTCGAGAGCTGATAGGGCACAGTGGCTGAGAACACAGGTCCAGATATGAGCCATCAGAGTTTCCAGTCCTGACTGTGACACGGTGGATGAGCCGGTCTGTGTTTCATTCTTCTCAGCTGTCACGCAGGGCTGAGGGTTGTCCCCATCTGGAGAGTGTCGTGAGAAATAACCAAGTGTGCTCCAACAGTGCCCACCATGTGATAAACACTCTATGTTACCTATGTACACAGTAGCTCCGCCACCCCCAATGTTATGGGTAATTAGGCCTCATTCTCATTCTGCACTTAGAGAAACTGAGGCCATGGTAGTTCCTACAGGCTAAGGAGCACGGGCTCTGTGACCGCTCCCCAGCTGGTGGCCACCTTCCCCCAGCTGTGCTGTGATGCGCCGTGACTCTATCACTGAAATGTATTATAAGAACATGGAGCCAGTCAGCCTCCATTGTGGCCCCTAAGGACCCTGTCTCCAAGACACTCACACCCCAAGTCGGTTTGTGCGACCAAAACAATACGACAGGCACGGTGGCCGGTCATTTTCAGGATCAAGGTGTAAAATCATAAGCTTCTGTTTGGGTTTCTGCCTCTTTGATCACTTACTTCCCCTAGCCGCCCCGTGGAGATGCCACGTGGCAGATACCTGGACCCTGTGGCAAACAGGAGTGTGTGACCGACATCTGCCAATGACCACCCCGGCGAGCACAAACCCTGTGGTGTCTTCTGTCGCTCGGTTCACTATGTCTCCCATCGACAGCTTGTCTGCATCCTCAAGGGACCACCGGGGCCTGACATTCAGCTAACACACTCCTAGGTTCCTGACCTTCATAGCCATGTGAAATCATGCTTACCAAAATAGATAGCAAATCCACTTGACTCAACTCGTGACTCTGTAATGACGTAACTTGAAAGCTGTGGCTGCATTCCAGCCCTTAGCACTGAAGGACTGACATGTGAAGGGCATACTCCTGAGCTTGCTATTGCTTATAGGTGGTAGGCATCATGACGGTAAGGATGCTCAGGCCCTTCTTGTAATGCCAATTTGTGCAGTTTTCTTAAGCCTTTCTACCCCTCACTAGGCTCTTAAGGACACCACCATCCAGTCCTTGGCATTACTCTTTTTTTTAAAATTGTGTATTTATTAGAAAGGCAGAGGAGTAAGAGAGAGAGAGAGAGAGAGAGAGAGAGAGAGAATGGGTGCACCAGGGCTCTAGCCACTGCAAGTGAACTCCAGATGCATGTGCCATGTGGGACCTGGAGAATCGAACCTGGGTCCTTAGGCTTTGCATGCAAGCGCCTTAACCACTAAGCCATTTCTCCAGCCCAGCATTACTCTTTATAGGCATATCGTGCAGCAGAGTTCTACAGACCCAGCTTCTCGTGCATGCCCAATGTCTAATGCGGGGCCAGACATGAAACAGGCTTGAAATAAACCTTAAACACTACATTAGTGGTTAGTTGGACACACAGTAAGCAAATGCAAAGGCTTCTGCCTTAGCCCCCTGGGTGTCTTACATGTACTCTGAGGGTTAAAAAGAAACACACTCCACCTTGTACTGATGATTTCCGCTGACAAAAGTTTTGTTTTCGTCTTTGTTTTTCTCTCCTGAAGCTCATAGATCTGTTGTGGAGTGGTGGGGTTTGGAGGGTGAAGGTGGTTTATGCGCATTTCTCATCCCTCTAAATTTATTCAGAGCTTATTGTAGATACAAGAAAGAAAATTCAAGTCTTATGATATTCTTCCATAAAATATAAAAGCTTAATTAAAAAATTATGCTCACCAAACCAGGTGTGGTAGTACATGTCTATAATCCCAGCACTCGGGAGGCACAGGTAGGCGGGTCGCTGTGAGTTCAAGACAAGCCTGAGACGACATAGTGAGTTCCAGGTCAGCCCAGGCAAAAATAACCAAAAAAAAAAAAGGAAGCTGGATGTGGTGGTGCATGCCTTTAATCCCAGTACTTGGGAGGCAGAGGTAGGAGGATCGCTGTGAGTTCAATGCCACCCTGAGACTATATATTGAATTCCAGGCCAGCCTGGGCTACAGCAAGACCTGACCTCAAAAAACAACAAAAAAATTATTCATACCAAATACATCTATGAGTTCTATATCTCACAGATTTTAACTTCATCTTAGGTTCCCTGGAGGTGGTGTTCCTCCCAAACCTTTTTTTTTTTTTTTTTTTTTGGTTCTTTTGAGGTAGGGTCTCGCCCTAGAAAAGGCTGACCTACAAATCACTATGTAGTCTCAGGCTGGCCTTGAATTTATGGTGATCCTCTTACCTCTGCCTCCCAAATACTGGGATTAAAGGCATGCACCACCACACTCAGTCCTTCGAAACTTTTTGAATTTAAGTGTCTTGTTTTCAAATGAGAGAATTGGGGCTGGGGACATTGCTCAATGGTTGAAGGCGCTTGCAAAGCCTGCTGACCTGGGTTTGATTCCCCAGTACACATATACAGCCAGATGCACAAAGCGACACATACATTTGTACTTTGTCTGCAGTGGCAAGAGACTCTGGCATGCCCAATCTCTCTTTACTGCTTGCAAATAAATAAATAAGGTATTTTTAAAAGGAAAACTAAGAGAGATAGCTATCTTCCCTAGTCTGCTTAAACAGTTATTTGGACCTTGAATGCAATTTCCTGATCTGACAAGGTTTCTGATGGCTGTGGTTAGAAAGGAAATGTGCGACCCAAGCAAAGGATGAATAATTTGTGACTCGCATTCCAATGCACAACCGCATTCTGTGCAGTCCAGATTCCTCACTGAGATGAATCACCTTGTTCTGGAGGAAGGAGCCCTGAACAAGAACAGGCTTCTAGGAGCTGGAAAAGACCACGAAGCAGATATCAGTAGAACCTCTCAACCATACCTTGACGTTTAATCCAGTGGGTCATGTGTTAAGACTTCTTGCTCAAAGAACTATCATATGATAAATTCAGGGGTTTTACAGTCACTGGGTTTGTGAAAATTTATTGTGACAGCATCCAAAAACTTATGACCTTCTCATACAGGTAGCTGCTAACTCTTTGATATTTATAACACTCCCTTTGCAAACTAGATAGTGTTGATTAAGAGAAATTGCTAAGTTAATCAAGCACAAAGCTAGATAATAAGGTATGGCCATGAGTTGCAGACAAGTTAGAAAAAGAAAACATTCCTAAAATTCATCAAAGATCCAGAAGAAAACCCAGAGAACTATTCAGACGAGAGGACCAAACATGCCTCTTACTCACGTAACAACCAGAGTCGATGCTTCAACTAAAAAGTGCTTTCTTTGTATCTGTTGATAAAATGCATTAAACATATGACTGACAGAGCCCTTCTAAGTTCCAGATCCGTGAGAAGGCCCGAGCATGCCTCACCTTCATGATGCTTATCACCTGGTGCCATGTCTCCCATGGGTGCTTGCTGTCACAGGTTCTGACACGTCTGGGAGCTGGGCTTAAGATCAGAAAGACCAGGTTCAAATTCTCTCTCCACCCAGTACCCACATGATGTTTGATACACAAAGTAGCACATGCATCTGGACTTTGCAGTGCTAAGAGGCCCTGACTGCCCATTCTCATTCTCTCTCTCTCTCTCTCTCTCTGTCTGTCTCTTCCCTTGCATATGAATATAAAAGGTAAAAAACAAAATTCTCTCTCCATTATTTTTGGTCACACAGCACCTTGGGTATTTTTCTTAGCACTTCTTAGTTCTCTTATTTGAAACCTCATGCAACTTGTGTAAAAAATGTTGTGCAGTATGTTAGGAAGACATGCAAAATCCTCACTGAGAAGCTTTGCCCACAGGAAGGTTTCCGTGGATTCTCCATGTTATAGTAATTGTCCAACTCCTCTGGTTTCTTCAGATCTTTGTTTAATAATGTGTTTTCAGTCCTCCAGTTTTATATCTTATCTTTGTTGTGTTCTGGGTAAGCCCTCTACCACTGAGCTCTGTCTCGGGCTCTCACTTTTGGTATTTTCTAATTTTTCTTTGGAAATAGGACTCTCTTCTACGTTCTAGAAGGGCAGTGATGGGTGGGGAGGGGAAAGCAAAACTCCAGATGTCTCACCGCAGCGGCGAACAGTAGGGTTGTCAGGTCCTGCGGCCGGAGGGTGACGTTTTTCTGCATGCAGATATTTGGATATTAAACATCTGGGAATTTCCCATGTTTCACTTCTTTTCTCTTGAGAAGTTTTCAGTGGCTGATCACAGGAACATCTGCATTCTTCAAGGTTTGGGGGTATCTTGCAGCTTGCTCTCAGCCTGTGCTGTGTTTGGAGCCATGTCCAGGACTCTGTTTCATCAGAAAAGCATGCTGGTTCCTAGACCGCCGTGATCCACTTTATCTAGTGCAGATCTGTCAGCGTTTCCCTACTCAGAGACAGGTGATGACTAACTTGAAGTGAGGTACACTGTCCTATGGAAAGGCAGCCTGCCCCACACCATGTGCCTGGACATTTATGTAAAATGAAAATGCTCTAGTTCTCTTTATTTATTTCTCTCTTTTAATTCTCACATATACATTCACTTGCTGTCTCTCCCCGAGGCCAGTTTTCTGTAAGGTTCCCATCAGGGTCGTGTGCCTCCTGCTATGACACAGTCAGCATGTCCTCCCAGTGCTGACACATCATCGCCAGCCAAGCTGCCCGTGTGCTGAGTCACCTTCAGCCTGGCAGGACCAGGAGTGGAGCAATGAGGGCCTTTGTCTTTGATGTTGTATAGGGAGGGCTTTCTAAGGTAGAAAAGCCTCCCCTGAAAACCAGAGAGGTGCTCCAACACTACTTGTTTCAGTGAGCCAATGAGGGCGTTGACCTAGAGTTTTGCACACTTTTGTTTATGATAGCATCATAGTGTATGAAAGCAGTTGGACCCACGAGGGGGCTCTGGTAGCAATCTGTAAAACTTGGACCAACGTCAGGAACGCAGCACAGTTACATATGGCAGAAATGTCTTTCAGGGTCTTTGACCAGAATGTCAGAAAACAAGTGCAGAGCCTCATAGAAAATGGAAAATTTCCCAAAACTTCCAGTGTCCCTCAGCTCCCTTCTTTTTTTTAAAAAAAAAATTTATTTTAATTTATTTTATTTATTTGAGAGAGAGAGAGGCAGATTGAGAGAGAAAGAATGGGTGTGCCAGGGCCTTTAGCCTCTGCAAGAGAACTCCAGATGCACGCATTACCTTGTGCATCTGGCTCACTTGGATCCTGGGGAATTGAACCTGGGCCTTTGGCTTTGCAGGCAAGTGCCTTAACCGCTAAGCCATCTCTCTAGCCCAAGCTTCCCTCTTTCTTTGAATGATAGAAAAGAAAAAGTGTTATAAGAAAATTTCTCAAAAACAGAATATCTTCCAGAGAATTCATAACCATCCCCAAATCCAATTTCAACGTCTCCTCCCCAAGTTCCTTGATGAATTGATCCAGAGATTCAGCATGTTCCATTTGGGGTGAAATAAACACATGATGTTACTAAATCTGAAATTTATGTTTGAATTAAAAAAAACCAGATCGATACTGAAATGTTTGTGACATCCTCCCCTAACACACTGACAGAAGAATGTGTTCCATTATTGAGAATATTTGATATATATTACTTAGAGGTAACTTTAGAGGGTTCTTATGTTGGACTAGGTATAATTCGCAACCCTGAGGAGTCAGGGTTTTGTCTTTGAAGAGCTGGAAAACAGGCGTGGATGAGGATTTTCAGGCAGCCTTTGTAGGGTGAGAGTAAGAGCCAATGACGGCGGGTAAGGAATGACCAGTACTTTAGGAGATGCGAACTACAACCTTCCCAACAGAGCGGACCCCCCAAGGTATGGTCAGAGAAGCACGTGGAGCCCCGGGAACAGAGCCACTGTAGACCCCAAGGGAGGAGGGGGCGCTGTGTGGGCTGGAGAACAGTGCCACTGTCGTGGAGGAACTGGAAACTGAAGTCTTTGGAAGTGTCCGTTGGCCTGGAAATCATGAGCCCTCAGGAATAGCATATTCTGGTGTTCAGCCACTTGATAAGGCAGATGTCCAGTTGCATAGACACGAGGGCTGTGTGGAAAGGAAGTGGTATATGAAAAACATTCTCTTAAGGAGTTGGGTTTGTACAGAAGGAAAGAGAAATAGACTCCATCCATTCCCAACAAAGTCAAGGGAGAGTTTGCTGGTATTCAGATGATAGACAATGATGTGTGTGTGTGCCTGGAGAGGCTCAAGGATGACACAGGAGTGGAGCTCAAAGTTTGTCTGGGCCTGGCAGTGTCAGGTGTACCTGGCAGTCAGTTGGAAAAGTAGATGAGAGAGCCGTTGACTTAGAGGAGGAAGAGCAGGGCTTGGGGGCCAACGTGCAGGTGAGTACCAAGGCCTTGCATGGCGACCTGGAGGAAGGAGCAACTCTGCAGGGGACAGGCAGGAATAGATTGCTGGGAGATGGCCGTGAAGCCGATGAGGTTTGGTCATGAGTGACTGGGAGTAACTGGGACTGAGCTCTGTCCGCTGAAATGCCCTGGTGTCACAGTTGGGTGGATTGAGTTTATTCAGATGTCACACACATTTTGGGTTTGGAACTATCACCTTCCAGGCTCCTAGCTGAACTGGAATGATGAGTCTCAAGCTGAAACCTTCATGTCCTCTGTCCTTTACCCCATTCTTGTCCTAGACCATTTCACCAGGAACGAATTATTTTCCATATTGGCAACTGATTCCTTCTAGCCCAGGTAATTCCCTTAAGTCATGGACACCTGGTTTGCAGGACTTTGGGGCCTTTTATGGCTTCTGATTCCAGTGGGGTTTCTCCTTTTTCTTAAATATTTTTTTAAAATATTTTATTTTTATTTATTCAAGAGAGGGAAAGAGGGAGAGAGAGAGAGAGAGAGAGAGAGAGAGAGAGAGAATGGGCGCTCCAGGGCTTCCAGCCACTGCAGACAAACTCCAGACGCATGTGCCACCTTGTGCATCTGGCTTACGTGGATCCTGGGGAATTGAACCAAGGTCCTTTTGGCTTTGCAGGCAAGCACCTTAACCACTAAGCCATCTCTCCAGCCCTTAAATATTTTATTATTATTATTTGATAGAGGAAGCGGGAGAGAGAGAGAGAGTGAGAGAATGGGTGCACCAGGGCCTCCAACCACTGCAAGCGAACTCCAGATGTGTGTGCTCCCTTGTGCATCTGGCTAACATGGGTCCTGGGGAATCAAACCTATGTCCTTTGGCCTTGCAGGCAAGCACTTTAACTGCTAAGCCATCCGCCCAGCCCTCAGTGGGGCTTCTTGCTCACTGGATTCTTACAGGAGATTGCTGAGAGCGTATCATTCAGAACCAGAATAAACAAGAGCCTTTGAGCAGGCATCACACCACGTGAGAGATTCACAGATGTGAGATTTTGTTAACACTCCTACCCAGAAGGTTTGAAGCAAGTAAGAGAAAAACACTACGTAGTTTTTTAATGAGAAAAGTCAAACAACTTAAAATTCTGCTGTGGGCATCTGGTCCCAGGTCACTGTGGGCCATATGCTGGACTTTTGATCTCCTCAGACATGTTTCTTAGCTGGCCACGAAAACGTATTCATGTCAGACTTCGTGTTTACAGTATTGTGAAGGACTTTGATGAGGAAACATCACTTTGGCCTGTCTAGTTCCTATGGAAAATGAGGAATCTTCTATAATTAGCCATTAATTTTCTTTTCACATCTTGATTCCTTTTGATGAAAGTGCATTTAACAGTGTAGATTCATTCTAATACAGATACACAAGCTCCCAGGGTAAGAAACTCTGAAAGTCACCGTGTTCTGAAAGCAAAGTAAAATGAAGCCAGACAGACAGGCCATCTTGTCCCTGTGAGACCTTGTGTGTCAGCCCTTCTCAGGCTGTGGCTCGGGGGCAGAGGTCACACAGCAAGTCATCTGCCGTCATCAGAGCCCCTGTTCTCCAGAATATTTGTGCAGATGCTCAGCCACGTCACTAAAGGCAGCTTCGGAAGATTGGAAGATAGGAAGGTAGGAAGGCCTCCTACTCTGAATGTGCTGTGACCCGTCTCACACAGAACCGCCTCTGAGTATGAGGTTTCACTCATGCAATAAGTAGTTTTCCTTAATATTGTGAAAACAATTTAATGATCCATGTGCATTTTTTTCTGCAGTACCTGGATTTTGTTATGGAGAACATGAATTAAATGTAAATTAGGTAGGTTGAGAAGAGAGCTGATTTTTTAAAAATACACGAAAATACTCGTTATTGTATGTATTTCTTTGGTACAAGTGTTTAATTTACAAAGGGTCCTTGATTATTGTCATATTATGTCAGCTCTCTGGTAGACATTTTTGCCAGTTTCTCGTTTAATTAGAAATGGAGACAAAATGCCACTTATTTAAGTCCAAATGTATTATTTTAACTGTAAAATTAAACCTTCTACTTGTAAAGATGAAATTCAGCATTATCTAAGGTATTTGGGGGAAGGGATGTGCCCAGATTATGGAACAGAGATACAGGCACAAAAGCCCCTAAAAGAAGAGACTGTGATGCCCAAGGTCCTGGTGCCTCTGGGGTGTGTGTGTGTGTGTGTGTGTGTGCAGAGCCAGGCTGGAGGGGAGAAGGGCTGAGAGTCCCCTGCCCGGTCCTGCCTGAGGATACGGGCATGCGAGTCGTGGCTTTTTGAGGGTGAGAGCAAAAAATAGAATGAGACAAATAGCAGTGCATTCTTTATGCCACAAGTTCTATGTGATCATTCTCCAAGTTAAAAGACCCCTTCTTACTTTGAATCTAACCATAAACAACTTTATTGGAGCCAGAACTTGCACATGCTTTTAATATGAATACTAAAGGATCCTTCTCAGAAACGCCTGGCTTTTTTTCTTGTTGTTGTTTCTTTTGTTATGGCAGAGTGGCTTGGCCTTTTTTTTTTTTTTTTTTTTTAAGGTCTGGAAATACTTTTTTCACTCAGTACCTTGAGCATTTGTGTTTATAAATGTTTGGCTTCTCACAGCTGTTTTGGGTTCGGCTGTGTGAGGGAGCCCTTCAATGTGAACTGTTTTGCAAGTGTTTATTCCCCTAAAACATTTCTAATGTAAATGTATATGCGGGGATGGAGAGTTTTGAAAGGCTCTTAGTTAGGTTTGATCTGTCCTGACAGCTCAGTATTATTGAATTCTTGCAATGATTATGCCATGATTATTTGTCCAGTCTGGTTTTCGCAGAGGGCTCCCAGGCAGGTAGGTGGCCAGGAGACATCCAAGAGCCTTGTGCATTGGCCTCTCAGAGCAAAGCTGCAGGACACTGGCCAGCCCAGAGGTACCCTGCCTGCCCTGCACACTGATGGCTCTCTGATAATAGGTAGGGTCTCAATACTTATTTGACTACATATTCAGACTTTATCTAGAGTTTATTGAGTACCTGCTAACAGAAAGAGAGAGAGAGAGAGAGAAAGAGAGAGAGGGAGAGAGAGAGAGAATTGGCCCACCAGGGCCTCAGCCACTGCAATCAAACGCCAGATGCTTGCGCCACCTAGTGGGCATGTAGGACCTTGCACTTGCCTCACCTTTGTGTGTCTGGATGGAGATGGAACATGTGTCCTCTCGCAGGCAAGTGCCTTAACTGCTAAGCTGTCTCTCCAGCCCCCACGCAGTCTTTGTTACAACTGTTCTACTCTGCCCTGTCACACAAGAACAGCCCCAGACAGGAAGTAACGGAATGGGCAGAGCTAAGTAACAGAAAAACTGTTATTTACGGAACAGGTGACCGACATACTCCGGCCAGTGGTTTTTCAGCTCTGGTCCAGACAACACTGGTAGTGGGGCAGCATGCATGTCACATGGCCTATTTCCCAGACTGGGAAGTCCCTCTCCAGTCAGTGTGGGGCAGCCGGGGAGAGTCTGTGCATTTCTCAGCATTTGCTGCCTATTGCAAAATTACTGACCACTGCAGTTGTCATTTGTTGTCTTCTTGAATTATTTTCTTTGCCTTGTGTTTAATACATTTTCCCATAATCCTTAGTGAGGAAGCCTCAGCCTGATTTGTTCTCCATGCCATGTGTTTGTGTTAAAAAGACAGGAAACAGGGAAACCCACATCTTGAATTTGGAGTGATGTCTTTTAGCTCTGTTCCCATCAGCTTGGGAGCGGGGTAATGTCTGGAGTGACGTCCCTCCACAGAAAGACTTCCGTTTTTTCTTAGCGTGGCCCCGGACCTGATGCTGGGCATTACAGAGAGCACGGAACCTTCCTGTCCTCATGAGTCCCACACCCACTGGACTCAAAAGCTGAGGAAAATCCCTGCCCTGGGTCCTTGATTACCTATCACACACACACACACACACACACACACACACACATGCAAGGGCAATAAGAATGAGCAAGACTTGGGCTGGAGAGATGGCTTAGCGGTTAAGCACTTGCCTGTGAAGCCTAAGGACCCCAGTTCAAGACTCCATGTTAGCCAGATGCACAAGGGGGCGCACACATCTGGAGTTTGTTTGCTGGAGGCCCTGGCTCGCCTATTCTCTCTTTCTCTCTCTCTGCCTCTTTCTCTGTCACCGTCAAATAAATAAATAAAAATAAACAAAAAAATTTAAAAAAAAAGAATGAGCAAGACTGAGGTCTATAAAATGGTTCTGTAGTATATCGCATAGTCACATGCTCTTAAAAACACATATGCAGTAAGAATGGGCCACACTTCCAAGTAGGCTATCCTCTTTTAAATCCTTGGTCCCTTTCCCATAAAAGGAATTCTTTGTGAGTGATGTGGAAAGGGCTTTCAGCATCGAGTCCCCTAATTTGATTCCAAAGTATGGCAGGGAATACACAAGAGCAGAAGTGAGAAGAGGGAGGCGAGAGGGCAGCAGGGGGCAGCGCTGTGAGAGACAAGAAGGCCTCGCGGAAGGGGCTGTGGCGTCTTTTGTCACAAGGGCTACTGCTGAACCAGCAAACTCCAAATTGATGCTGGTGCTCCCCGCTTGCTCTGAAGGATTTAGGGTAGACTGTGAGGAAGCTTTTGAAAGAGCTCTCCTCCCCCTCTCCTCCTCCAAAAAAGATGAACTCTCCTCACTGCATCCACTGAAAGGCTCTTTTTACTCTGGAAACACAGAGAATGCCTCTAGAAACAAAGCCGTCTACAAGGGACTCCACTGTCAAATAGCAACTGGTATGCTTATTGTTTGTAGCAACACCTAGTTACATTTTGGTTCATTGTGACTGTGGTCAACTTTTACTTATTGTTCATGGCCTGCACACACCAGGCAAGCTTTTCTGAGCGCCTTCTGTTGTGCTGGATTCCACGAGAGTCCTAAGATTGGGGAGGGAGGTGGCTCATGGTCTTTACCTAAAGAGAGTGGCGCTTATAAACCAGAAGGACAGATAAGATGCAAGTGACAGGATTGGGTCAGGAACCTCAGATAGTGCTAAATCTGTCTGAAAGCTCAGACCTGAGTTTCCATCCTTACTGTGGTCTTTGGGTGAGCCAGGCACCGTGCTGTATAGATTACAAACGATGTGGTGAGAACAGGAGGAGCCCTAGGCAAGGCTGCCTGGTCTTGCACCTGGCTCTGCACCCCGACTGTGTGACCTGAGCGACGCACTTCACCCCTCAGTGTCTCCTATCTTCACTCGTATAACGGGGATAATGTTACATCTCTGTCACACACATGGACACAGAGAGGCCTCGTATGCCGTAAAAGCAACATGTCCCCTGCCTTCCTGGCGCTGACCACCAGAGAGATTAGTAGGTTAACAGAGAAACAAGTATTGCTGCAAAATATAAGCGGAGGGCAAATAAAAGATACTGCAATGGAGGGAAAGTGTAAGACGGACAGAGTCTAGTTTAGGTTTTCAGTTCAGGGTGGCATCCAAGCTATGCTACGAGGCAGCAATCCTGGAGAAGAGGAGAAAGCCTGAGGCGGTGGTTGGACAATAGAGGCACTATAGAGCCGACTCCCACAGTCCACTTGAAACAGTTTACCTTGCTTTTCAAAGCAGCGGGAAGCCTTCAAAAGGTGGGATATGGGCATAACTGTATCTAAGTCATGTCATTCTGGTGGTATGCAGAGAATCGATGGGTGGAGTAGGAGGAGCCTCTGAGCCTGTTACGAGCCGCGTGGGCTTTCAGCAGGAAGTACAGTAGTTGGAATCGGGTGTCCTCCATAAACATGTGGTTTGAATGCTTGCTCCCCACCTGGTGGCGATTTGGGAGGTGGAGCCTTGCTGGAGGAGGTGCTGAGGGTGGACCTAACCTGCCCGTGTGAGTTGGCTCACTGTCCTGCTGCTGTTTTCCACGGGCTGTGGCAGAGGGGATGTCCAGCCTCTGCTCTAGCATCTTCCCCTGCCATCGCGAAGCTTCCACTCGAGACTGTAAGCCAGAGTAAACGCCTTTCCTCCCACCAACTGCGTTTGGTTGGCTGCTTTGTCCCAGCGACAAGAAGGGAACTGCGGCGGAAGTCTGGCCATGTGGATGAAAGAATGGAATTGATTACAGCCACACCTGTAGTCTCAGCCACTCAGGAGGCCGGAGGGAGATAATGGCTGGAACCCTGGGTTTTAAGGCCAGCCTGGACAACACTGTGAGACCTGGTCAAAAACAAGCAAAACAAAAAAAAACCTGATTAGCTTCAATATGTAATCTGAGGGTAGAATCATCACAACTTTCATAGACTAGATGTTGAAGAGAAAAAGAGGACGTCTAGAAATCTCTCAGGTTTACTTCCTGAGTATTTGAGTGGATTAGCCCGGATGGGTAAGGCAGGAATAGGTTTACGGTGGAACTTAGTCACGTTGAGTTTGGAGAGACATGCTCACTGAATGATGGTCGCGGGTGAATAGCATCTGAGCCGGGACGCTCAAATGTACCAGAGGTAGCTTTGAAAGATGTGGCAAGAGAAGAAGCTGGCTGTGGCTCTATGAGCCAAAGTGGAGACAGGGCGTGGTCCTGGTTTTGGGACTTGACTGAAACTTTGTCAACCTAAATGTCAGGTAATAATGAAGACAGCTTTGTGAATGCATTCTTACAGAATGACTCTCAACTGAGAAGATATTCTCAAGTTGAGTGAATTTGACAACCTTGTGGGGGCTCAAACTTTATGTTTCTGGACATTTGCATTTCAGAATGATTTAGTAAGAAATGGTTGGTGGATAAGTCCGTGTTTGCATTTCAGAATGATTTAGTAAGAAATGGTTGGTGGATAACAAACAAAGGGAAGGAGCCGGGCGTGGTGGCGCACGCCTTTAATCCCACCACTCGGAAGGCAGAGGTAGGAGGATTACCGTGAGTTCAAGGCCACCCTGAGAATAGAGTGAATTCCAGGTCAGCCTGGGCAAGAGTGAGACCCTACCTTGATAAAAACAAGACAAAACAAACAAACAAACAAACAAAAACACAGGAAAGGTGGCTCATTTAGGTAGAGTTTTTTATGTGGTTCAAAGGATGTCACGGAGGGACGTGTTCCTCAGCCACGACTAGTTGTCACTGTTTTCTGGTGGTTCCGTGACGTCTGGATGGTGTCTGGTTACTGGAGCTGCTGATGGGTCAACTGCAAGTCTTTTCACCGAAAAACTGCACAAGAGGGCTGGAGAGATGGCTTAGCGGTTAAGGCATTTGCCTGCAAAGCCAAAGGGCCTAGGTTCGATTCCCCAGGACCCACATGAACCAAATGCACAAAGGGCACATACGTTTGGAGTTTGTTTGCAGTGACTACAGGCCCTGGTCTTCTCTTCTCTTCTCTTCTCTTCTCTTCTCTTCTCTTCTCTTCTCTTCTCTTCTCTTCTCTTCTCTTCTCTCTTTCCTTGCAAATAAATAAATAAAATGAAATAAAATAAAAAAGAAAATGCACAAGAGCCTTTGGTGTGTTCTCTGTCTCTCTGTTTCCCCTGTCTTTATTTCTCTCTGACTCTTTTCCTGTTTCTCTCTCTCACACACACATACACAAAGTGAGTAACTAGTGTTCTCATCTTTCCCTCCTTTCCCATATGCACAATTGCATAATAAACTGCTTATTTTTCCCAGTTGTATTTGGATAAGACTTGTGAGCTTAAGGAAAGGCTAAGAGCTATACCTGTACTATTCGGCAGACATCTGGTACCTAGTTCATGTTGTTAAAGTACCCGCAGATTGATTTCCCTGTGTTCAACATGGATACCCCTAATTACATGACATCCCAACTTCCTTCTGGAGGTGAATCTACAAGCTTCCCTGCGGTGACCTCAGAAACACATCCAGCCAAAGCAACAAAATGATGGCTGTCCTGCCCAAGTGCTGTGTCTTCAGTAGGGCGTATGCCAGTTTAAGCCATTTCTGCTACAGCCGTCATTGTTTTTTCTCCAGAGCCATCCTCACTTCATTAATCTTCCTTCCTATAAGTAAAGGCAGCCAGGTGGCCTGTGGCTATAGGACCGTTTTAACATTAGATTCTGTGCATGGTGGGTGTGGCAGTAGTGGTCATGGCAGCAGAAATGGCACCATAATTTATTTATTGAGTGCCTGTGTTGTTCCAGGCATTGCCATACCCTCTGTGGTACAGGTAAGACCAGGCTCCTGTAACAAAGGGGCACAGTAAGCTCAGCAGCTCAGAGGAGACTGGCATTTAAGTTCCTCACCAGTGGCTCCGTGTGCCGTTCTGGTTCGTGGATGCCTTTGCCCCGTGCTTTGCCTCCGGGCCCAGGTCTTTTCTGTAGTATTTCTGCTCCATCGTTTAGGGTCTCGTCTTCAAAGACTCTGTCCACAGAGCAGAGAGCGTGGAGGGACCAGGCAGGCGCAGAGCACAGGCCCAGGAGCAGCTCTCTGTGCTCTCACTTAGAGTTCAAAACCTCACTCAGTCTGGGTCTGGGTCTGATTCCAGGGCGGCAGCTGCCTGGGCATGTGATTTGTGCCTGGGATCAGGACAGTCCAGTTGCTGATGAACAGCTAGCCATTGCCACCGCAGCTTGCAATGTCAGTGCGTTTCTGCACATTTTGCACGTGGGGAGTTTGAACTGAGAGGTTCAATAGCTCACAGAGCCGTTGAACACTGCATTATTGTGAGATCCTTGTGGGGTTTCTGGTGGGACTTCATTACATCATCTTGCTTCTGGCTTCTGGAGCAGCAAGGCTTCCACCAGAAGACAGACCTTCCTAGCCAGCTGTGGCGTTTTCTGACCTAGTATGGGGAATGAAAACAGAGCACATTCCTAATGGGACCACATTTGATTTCCTTTCCTGCTGGTTCATAGACAGAGGTAAGAACAAGAAACCAATCTAAGTCTGAGACTTAGGAAAACATACCAGTGCATGGCCTAGAGTCAGATACATTTAGATCAGTGCCCTCCTGCACACTTGGTATAATTATAGACAGAGGTTACCAGTGGCCAAGGCATTGCAAGATGAGCACTTAGCCAGGGGAAAGAGGTACAATGTTTGCTGGTGACCATACTTGGAAAGAATTCAGTGTTGGGCTGGAGAGATGGCTTAGCAGTTAAGGCACTTGCCTGCGAAGCCTAAGGACCCAGGTTCAACTGTCCAGATCCCTCGTTAGCCAGATGCACAAAGGTGAGGCAAGAGCAAGGTCGCACATTCCCACTAGGTGGCGCAAGCAACTGGAGTTCTATTGCAGTGGCTGAGGTCCTGGCGGGTCAATTCTCTAGCTCTCCTCTGTCTCTCTCTTGCTCTAAAATAAAAAAAGAAAAATGAATACAGTGTTAACTGCTTCAGGGGGCTTTGGAATCTGAATCCTAGTTTATTGCCAAGCATGTGACCGTGGAAAAGAGTCTTAGTCTTCCTAAGTCCGAGTCCCTCTGTGAAGTGGGGTCAATTTAAACCAACCTCTCAACATTGTGTCAAGTATTCTTTTTTTTCCCCCTCAATTTTTATTAACATCTGCCATGATTATAAAAAATATCCCATGGTAATACCCTCTCTCCCCCCACTTTCCCCTTTGAAATTCCATTCTCCATCATATCCCCTTCCCATCAAATCAATCTCTCTTTTATTTTGATGTCATGATCTTTTCCTCCTCTTATGATAGCCTTGTGTAGGTAGTGTCAGGCACTGTGAGGTCATGGATATCCAGGCCATTTTATGTCTGGAGGGAACACGTTGTAAGGAGTCCTACTCTTCCTTTGGCTCTTACATTCTTTCCGCCACCTCTTCCTCATTAGACCCTGAGCCTTGGAAGGCGTGATCGAGATGTTACTCAGTACTCCAGTCACTTCTTTCCAGCACTATGATACCTTCTGAGTCGTCCCAAGGTCACTGCCATCTGAAAAGAGAAGATTCTTTACCCAAAGTGAGAGTAGCATTAATATAAGGGTATGAATATTAAGAGAAGTGCTTACTGGGTAGTTTGATAAGCATAGTATGTACATTTATCCAGACATCAGCAGATGTTACACGCCTAGGGCTCATGTGTGTCAAGTATTCTTGATCAGGTAATCCTAGGGCCTATCAACAGAACAGCATCTGGTTAAATGATAGCTGTCATTAAAAGACAAAACAACCTGGTAACCGTGAACTGAGTGCCTACTATGTGCTGGGTACTCCAGTAGGCTCCGGAGACTCAGATGAAAGACTGTCCTTGCAAGCTTCAGGGATGTTTTTAGAATAACAACCTATGCTCAGGTGTTCCTTGGGAATAATAATATAGTCTAACCAGACAAGAGTGTGTGGTCTCTTTAGATTGTGTAAAGTGGAATTGTACAGAGACAGTTGGGCACAAGAAGGTATTCAAATGAAGCACTGATGTTTTTATACATTGTTTTAATAGTCCTTAGGATAAATGTCAGCCAAATAATACTTTTTAGAGACACTTGGTTTTTATACATGCTTTGAGTGGTAATAAAATCTCCCATTAATGCTAACAGCATACTGCCAGGGTGAAGACAGTGGTGTGACAAAGAGTGAGGTACCCCGCTCTTCTGTTAATGTACTCTGAATTTCAAAACAACACAAAGGAATGCTTTTGGTATTTATTCAGGGATTTGTGTGCACATTTAATAGATAGCATTTATCTTGAGTGAGGAAAGCCATATTCCTGGTGCCTTTTTTTTTTTCCTTCCCCACTCGTTTGGATTTCCTCAAACCCCTTTGCCCTGGGAAGAGCTGTTTGCTATTAAGTACAGTTCGGAGTTTGTGTTGACTGATTTATGGCAGGATAGAGAGTTCAGTACAGATAATGGGGTCAGAGAAAAGCCCCAGCCCCGAGCCTCTGCTGACTCGGAACAGGCGATAGCTGGCTTGGGTCTTCCCCTTCCAGGACATGGTTCTTGCCCGGAGCCTCCAAAGCATGTTCCCTGTGAGATGACACATCATCGCCGTCACTGTGGTTGTTAGTCCAAGTTGTGGGACTGTAGCATCGCTAATGAAGATCATATTCCTACTGCTGTGTTTTATCACGTTCTGTCCACTGAGCACCCATTAATTATTGCAGTTAACCCTCACAGCAATCCTATGTTAATTTCCACTCATACCAAGGCTCTCTATTCCTTGGATTAAGTGAGAAACCTAGCAGTTATTTAGTCTTCCTTTGGCTTCAAGAGAATTCATAAGTATTCATTTATATATTCATTCACTCACTGATTTAATTTATTTATTTGTGTATGAGAGAGAGAGAGAGAGCATGCAAAGTTCCCTTGCCACTGCAAATGGAATGCCAGATGCTTGCATCACTTTTTTGTTTTGTTTTACAAGGTAGGGTGTCACTCTAGCCTAGGCTGACCTGGAATTCACTGTGTAGTCTCAGGGTGGCCTCGAACTCACAGCAGTCCTCCTACCTCTGCCTCCCAAGTGCTGAGATAAAAGGCTGTGTGCCATGCCCACCTTTTTTTTTTTTTTTTTTTTTTTTGAGGCAGGTTCTCACTGTAGCCCAGGCTGACCTGGAACTCACTCTGTAACCCAGGATGGCCTCAAACTCACAGTGATCCTTTTACCTCAGCCTCCTGAGTGCTGAGATTAAAGGTATGAGACACTATAGCTGGATTATACCACTTTTCACATCAGGTTTTACATGGGTGGCTAGCGAATTAAACTTGGGCCATCAGGCTTTGCAAGCAAACACCTTTGACTACTGAGCCATCTCCCCAGCCCTGTTCTTATGATTTTGGAAAAAAAGGAAATTAGTCTAAATAGTATTGCTGTTATACTACATTATTAACTAGAAAAGGAAGGATTGCGTACTCTTACATTTGCTTTCATGGGACACTATAGCCGACCCTGAAGGCTGGAAGTCTCACCGTCTCATGGCGGCGGAGAGTGCGGAGTGGGAAAGTTGGTGGTCACCTCTTACTAATGCTTACAACTAGGCCTCCATTGGTGAATAGCGGCAGGGAAAGAGTCAGATGTGAGCAGGCTGAAATTTACCACTTAGGAACGCTGTGCACAGTGTGCGATTGTCAAAGGAGTATGCCAAGAATGTGCGCCTGGGATGCAGATATTGTTAGAGTCACTCCACAAGGAGGAAACTTAGCTTCAGAAGGGCTGGATGACCCATCCAAGGTCAGAATATGAACAGGCCACAGCCAGGATATAGCTCACCCATTTGTCTGACTTCGACCAGAGTCTCAGAGCTCTACCCAGTGCCCCTTCTCATAGAACACACCACCCAAGTTTCCTCCCCTCCATAGGACAAGTCGCCGTGCCTCGAGGGCACAGGTATAAAAGCCCCAGATGCCATTTATTCTCTCTTTCTTTCTTTGGCCCTCTTTCCTGAAGTAAGGTGCATGTCTCTCCATCTGACCATCTCTCTCACTGTATCTGTCTGCCTCTTCCCACACACGTCCCTCTCTCTCTCTCTCTCTCCTTGCTTCCAGCTCGGATCTGGCCTCCCACACCTGTCTTTTGGCATGTCAGACGCACATTCTCCTGACTCCCATTTCCTAAAACTCCTGCTCTGAGCTGCTAATCAATAACCCCCCTCTTCCCACTGAAAAGCTGTGCTCACAGTCCTCTAATTCATACCCTCACCTCTGTCCGTTCCAAATCTCACCCTCACCTCACCGTGGCTTACCAAAGCAGCATGAAGAACAGCGCTTATTTCGCCCTGAACTGCTTTGAACGGTATCCTCTCCAATGCCATGTCAGCTGTGCTTCGCTTTGTGTGACTGGAAGGTTCTAATGATCCCTTCTTTCATAAAGGAGGAGCTCGGGTTTGAAGGCCACGGTCCCGTCAGGGCTCTGGCAAAGGCCCTGTCTCGTGGAGGACACAGCACAGAGGGGAGGAAGTTGCACTTAGCAGAGGAGCAGAGTGTTCAGAGCTGAGGCCTGGGGTTGTCCTCACAGCTGTGCATCCATTGGAACGGAGAGTAGCTGAGGGAAAAGTAACCTTATTCATACAGGCTCTGGGAGGGAGGGGGTGAAGAAATCCGGATTCACAGCTACAAGCCAAGTGCATTGTGACTGGTATTTATTTCCCAGGGCTATGAATCTAGGCTATACTGGTGAGGGATGTAAGATTTGGGGGGATCGCCTTCCCCACAAGGTGGGTGCTCCACGGCTTCTCATGCACTAGAGGTGGCGGGTGGGTATGAAAACACTACTTGGGGCCATTCTGCCTTGCCTCGGGCCAGCCGTTCCGCAGACACCTCACTTCTTCTGTGGCTCGCTGGGCAAATGAATCATGAATGGAGCTGTTTGGGGGATTAATGTATTTATTTGGGATCTCATGCAAAACACAACGTTACCCTTCTATTCAGGTTTGGATCTCTTCTACTTTAATTAAGAAGTAATTCTTGGGCTATGCCCCCCACCCCTGATCTGATCATTCAGCTAGCAGCCCATTAGCTATGTCTGGCCCAGCACGTTCAATACCCAGATGAGCTCACAGCTTGCTTAGCTTCTCAGACTGGAACAATTCACAGCATAGTATATTTTTAGGGACAATCTGATGCTTCTTTAATTGCCACTGTTTTTTATTTTGGCTTGTCCCTGATGGTTTCTCATAATCACTCCACAGGTATTAGCCACCAGCTGTATACCTAACGTTGACTTAGGAGCTGGTAGAGGAAGTTGTACATGTGAAAATTTTTTTGGAATATTGAACTTCTTTTCCCTTTTTTTTTTTTTCCTGGTTATTTGTTCATACCAAGTTACCAGAGACAAAATAAACCACTGGTTCATGTCAGTCAAGTTATTTTTTATTTTTTACAATTTTTTTTTTCTGAGGTAGGGTTTCACTCTAGCTCAGGCTGACCTGGAATTCACTATGTAGTATCAGGGTGGCCTCAAACTCATGGTGATCCTCCTACCTCTGCCTCCCCAGTGCTGGGATTAAAGGCATGTGCCACCACGCCCAGCATATTTTTTACAATTTTTTTAGAGAGAGAGAGGAGAGAGAGAGAATTGGCACACCAGGGCCTCAGCCATTGTAATTGAACTCTGGATGCTTACACCACCTAGTGTGCACTTGTGACATTGAGCTTGCCCCACCTTTGTGTGTCTGGCTAATGTGGGATCTGGGGAGTCGAGCCTGGGTCCTTAGGCTTTGCAGGGAAGCGCCTTAACCACTAAGACATCTCTCTAGCCCCATGTCCGTCAAATCTGAAATGGCTATGACCCTACCAGAGAGTGAAATACGTTTTATTAGTGAAGATAACAGCACTAGAAGACCACATATGAAGAAGAATTATGGTGGAATAAAAATTTGTAAATTTCTTTCTTCTCTCGAAAACTGTCTGTCACCCTTGAGTAGTCACAAGGAGATTGAGAAGTAGAAGCACAACTTCCATGTCTGAGGAGAACAAGAGGCATCTATAACATTAATAGGCAACAGTCAAGGCACAAAGCAATCGGAGGTAGGAATGAACAGGGCAGATATGACTGACGCCTGGTACCTACGGAGGTGGGGATCCTCAAGAAGCAAGCTCTTTCCTACATAAATCTTGAAAGGCTCAGAAGGTAATGAAACCAGGTGCTGATGAAGGAGTGTTGATATGAGTGGAACATTGGATACAGTGGTTAAATATTCACTGCTTGCATCGGGGGCTCACCCTTGGAGTCGTCACTCCCGTGGGTTTGGACAGCTGTAGAATTATGTGCATCCAACCATTCTAATGTACAGAGCACAGTCACTGTCTGCGAAGTCCTCTGTGCTCTGCTTCCACATTTTAATAATTATGGGTAAAGCTGACTCTTATGTGATTTTATGTTCCTTTATTTCTCAGCATGTCTGTCAACACTTTATTTAAGTATTTTTCTTTCAGTTTACAACACACATTAATAACTGATCTATTTTTAAATTTCTTTTCAAGCAGAGAGAGAGAGAGAGAAAGAAAGAATGGGTGCACCAGGATCTCCAGCCACTACAAATGAACTCCAGATGCATGTGCCACTTTATGCATCTGGCTTTATGTGGGCCCTGGAGAATCAAATCCAGGTCGTTAGGCTTTGCAGGAAAACACCCTAACCACTGAGCAATCTCTGCAGCCCCTAATCTGCTTTTTTAAAAAAAAATTTATTTATTTGAGAGTGACACTGAGAGAGAGAGAGGCAGAGAGAGAGACAGAAAGAGAGAGAGAGAATGGGCACGCAAGGGCTTCCAGCTACTGCAAACGAACTCCAGACATGTGTGCCCCCTTGTGCATCTGGCTTATGTGGGTCCTGGGGAATCGAGCCTCGAACCGGGGTCCTTAGGCTTTACAGGCAAGTGCTTAACTGCTAAGCCATCTCTCCAGCGCCCCCCCCAATCTACTTTCAAATCTCACTAAACTTTATGGATAGTGTGAGTGCCATAGAATAACAGAATATTCCCTCCTATCCCTTATGTCATTGCCATCATTAATTTACTTACATAAGCATAAATATATATGTATAAGTCTTCTTATATACACAGTTTCACTATTACATTGAACGGACTATTTTGTGTTAGATGGATTAAGATTAAGAAAATTGAGAAAATTTTCTCTGCTTATTCCTTCTCTAGTGCTCTTTCTTTATTTTTAAAATATTTTTATTTATTTATTTGAGAGAGGCAAATTAGAGAGAGAGAGAGAGAGAGAGAGAGAATGGGCACACCAGGGCCTCTGGCCACTGGAAACAAATTCCAGACACATGTACCACTTTGTGCATCTGGCTTTACGTGGGTACTGGGAAATTGATCCTGAGCCATCAGGCTTTGCAAGTATCTTTAACCACTGAGCCATCTCTCCAGTCCCTTTATTTTTATAAACCTAATTTTCTGACCTATATGATTTTCTTTCTCTCTGAAGAACTTGTTACATTTATTGAATGGCATTTGTACTGACCTAAAATTCTCTCACTTTTTTTTTTTGTCCAGAAACTTTTACATTTTTCCTTTACTTCTGTTGAATAATTGTGTACAAAATTAGATAGAAAATTCTAGGTTGCTATGTGTTTTCTCTATAAAAGTTATTTTTTCATTCTCTTTTCTTCTTGCTTATCTAAGGATAAGCTAGATATAATTCTTACCTTTGTTTCTCTGTAATTAAAGTTTTTTCCCCCTTATCTCTAGATTTCTTTGGGGGCTGAATTTTTCATTTTAATTTTCTGAATTTTAAATATGCTGTGCCCAAGTGAACTTTTTATGACATCCTTGGTCTTCTCTAGAAGCTTTGTGCATCAATGATTTAGTGTCTGATATTAATTAGACCATGATTATTTGTATATTTCTCTTTTCTCTTTGCTTCTACTTCTGGTATTCACATTGCTTGTATGATACACCTTCTATAGTCATCTTAGACTTGCTGCTCTGTTTATTTCAGTCTTTGCTCTCTATGTTTTTTCCATTCTGGAAGTTTCTCTTGTCATATGTTCAAGCTCCAAGATTCTTTCCTCAGTTCTATCCCGTCAGCTCATTAGCCCATGAAAAGCATTCTTCATTTCTGTTACGGTGTTTTTGATCTCTAGCATTTCTTTTTGGTTCCTTCTTAGAATGTCCATCTCTCTGCTTTCATTACATTTGTTCTTGCATATATATTTTTTATAGTCCTTACTAAATATATATATATATATATATATATATTTAATTTTTTATTTTAGAGAGAGAAAGAAAGAGAGGGAGAAAGATAGAGAATGGATGTGCCAGGGCCTCAGCCACTGCACTTGAACTCCAGATGCTTGTGCCACCTAGTGGGCATGTGTGACCTTGCACTTGCCTCACCTTTGTGCCTCTGGCTTACGTGGGATCTTGAGAGAGATCAAACATAGGTCCTTAGGCTTTGTAGGCAAGTGCCTTAACTGCTAAGCCATCTCTCCAGATATATATATATGTATTCCTAGTCTGATAATTCAAATATTTCTGCATATCAGATATATAGATATATGTATACACACACACACACACACATATATATATATGTATTTATTCCTAGTCAGATAATTCAAATATTTCTGCATATCTGACCCTGGTTCTGGTTCTGATGCTTGCTCAGTTTCTTCAAAACTGGTTTTTTTTTTTTTTTTTTTTTTTTTGGTTTTTCGATTTTCGAGGTAGGGTCTCACTCTATCTCAGGCCGGCCTGAAATTCACAATGTTGTCTCAGGGTAGCCTCAAATTCATGGTGCTCCTCCTACCTCTGCCTCCAAGTGCTGGGATTAAAGGTGTGCACCACCACACCTGGTGGGTTTTGCTTTTTTGTTGCTCTGCAATGTTTTGTGGAAACGTGAACATCATGATACTGGGTAGAACAAAGTTCCATGAACAGGCCTCTAATGGCTTCCTCGTGGTCATGTGTGGGATGAGGGGAAGCCTTGTGTAGTGCTTTGCTTAGGACTCGGGTTTTCAGTGAGCCTGTATCGTCGGTAGACCACAGTGTTTCTCCCTTAGGTGGGAGGATGGCCCAGAGGGTGCTGAATTGGGTATTTCCCTTCCTCTAGGAAGTTTGTTTCTCATAGAACCCTAGCAGTTTAGGCTCTGGGTGCATAGTTTTCCCAGGGGCAGGCCTTGTTAAGAAGAGAATGCCCTGGTGTTTTCAAGAGACTTTTCTCCATTATTTTTGTGAGAACCTGGAGTTAAAACTCAACATGTGTCCTCCTGCCTCCAAGACTGGGGTCCCCTGGAGTTTTAAGTCAGAGCCTTTCTTATCACGGTTCAGGTTTTCCTACCTCAGGACTGTGCCCCGTGGAGGCCTCTGCTCCCCCAGACTGGGACTCTCTGTATCCATCTCTCTTGTTTTGGGAGGCAGCAGTTTGTCTTGTGACCCCATGTCTCCTGACAGGTCTAAGAATTTACTGATTTTTCAGTTTGCTTATCCATTTACATATTTTTAGGATACACTGGTGACTTCTAAGTTCCTTATATCAGAGGCCAGATACCAGAAATCTCATCCTGTTTTGAAAACAGGGCTTTGAACGTTTTCGTTTTCCTTACACAGTGCTGGCAGCCGCATCTACGTGGCGATCTGGGGTCTCTAGCCTCATTAGAGCTTATAAAGAAGGGCTTCATGTCTTACTGATGAAACTCCCTTGACTCTTGCTGTTTATATAAAATCACAATTTCTAGAAAAATCAGAAAATGTTGATATTTTGAGTTTTTTTAAAAAAAATTATTTTTCCAGGTGTGGTGGCACACACCTTTAATCACAGCACTCGGGAGGCAGAAGTAGGAGGATCACCACGAGTTCAAGGCCACCCTGAGACTACATAGTGAATTCCAGGCCAGCCTGCGCAAGAGTGAAACCCCACCTCAAAAAAAAAAAGAAAAAGAAACAAAACTATATATATATATATATATATATATATATATATATATATATAATTTTTATTTATTTATTTGAAAGAGACAGAGAGAAAAAGAGAGGGAATAAGTGCACCAGGGCCTCCAGCCACTGCAAATGAACTCTAGACGCATGCACCACCTTGTGCATCTGGCTAATGTGGATCCTGGGGAATTGAACCTGGGTCTTTAGGCTTTGTAGGTAAGCGCCTTAACCGCTAATCCATCTCTGATGTTTTGCGGTTTTTGTCACCTGTTTTAAATATCATGCCAGAAGTAAGCCACGAGAGGCATTCTCGGGGCACTGTGGTTTTTCCTCTATGACGATTCCAGGACCGCAGTGATGCTCAGAGGTGACTGATTTTGCAGCTACTTAAGTCAAGCCTTATGCAGGACTTCATATCCCTGTTTTCTTTTTGCTCTTCACATGGCCAGCATTCAGGCTCTGTTTCTCCCTTCCACCTCATCTGGAAGATGTGTTGATAGGAACCTGTCCAGGCTTCCTGTGACTGACTGAAACCAAAGCCGTGCGGCTTGTTCAGTTGGAAAAGATGTTTAGGGATAAAATAATGATGGGGACAACACTGTGAGCGACCATCAGTGACAGAGGAATTGAGCTTGAGGAGGAGTTTAGTGATCACCTTGAGTGGACCTTATCCTTATTTCATAGTTCTGGAGTCAGCACTAGCAAAACGATATTTGTGTCAACTCAGAATTCTCTAATCATTTCATATATAATAACTTTGCAAGACTAGTGACAGCACAAAATGATGAACCTGATGCAATGAGAAATGAAGCCACCTGCTTAAAGTCCCAAGGACAGTGGGAAAAACAAAAAGCATCTTTTGTCTTTTTCTCTTTCTAATATCAGCCCTTTCTTCAGTCAGATGGGGGGACAGTAGCTGTGAAATGTTGCTGACCCACGTGGGAGGCTGTGTCATGTAGCGTCGTGGTGGACAAGTCAGGAGTGGGCGTGTGAAGCCCAAGAGCCTCCTTAGCTGTCAGGGCCTCCTCTCCCCATCTGACACTGAGGATAGCCACGGCATCTGCGGTCTGAATACGGTTTGGATCGCACAAAGATCCACTATGACTTGAGGCCAGCTTCCCAGGTGACACTGTAGGAGGTACTGGAACATTTGGAAGGTGGAGCCTAGTGGGAGGTCCTTAGGTCATTGAGGGGTTGTCTCTGAAAATATTCCTTTGAGGACCCATTGGAAGGACTTGAGAGTGTTTTGGAAGCCTGAGTTTGACCCTACCTGGTTGTCACAGAGTCTTGGAGTCACTGCGTGATCCCTGTTCCACACAAATGCTACCACCATCCACCATCTGCCATGGGGCCCCCACCAGAGCCAGAGCGTGTGTCATGCCATGCTAAATAAACCTCCCATCTTCATCAATAGCCTGTGTTGGGATTTGTGCTCTAGTAACAAAAATCGCATGTCCTCAGGGCTGGTCAGAAAAGCAAATAGAATACCAAGCTATAGTAAACAAAATTTATTCATCTGTTCATTAATTCACTAATTATTTACCAAGAAACTTACTATTCTCTAGGCCTTATTTTAAACACAGGGTTATACCAGTCAACAAAACAGATCTCAGCCGTCATGGAGCCTGCGTCCTCGTAATAGACACTAATTACAGTAAATGTGTTTTTGCGCACATGGAGTCAGTCCTGTTGCTACTGTCTCTCTCTTTGGCTCTGAGAGTTCCTGAGAGTAGGAGTGTGAAAATCACTACACAAGGCCAAGGCACTTAAACATTTTTCAGAACACACACACACACACACACACCTATTAAACGAGAGTGCTTGCAGTTTCCTTTACTAGCCTAAACTCTGTCAGAAACAACAGGTAGGAGAGAAGGATGATTCCTGTGTTTGGGGTCCAGTTTGGAGAGCTAATTAGTGACCTGACTGCATTTTTCTTCCTCAGCCATCTTGAACCTTTGCCGCTGTGCCTTGTAATGCATCCTGCACATGCTCACATTTAGGGTCAGAAAGTGAGAAGAAAATTAGGATCTAAAGTACTGACAAGGTAGAGTGTGTCCGGGCTGGTGAAATGGCTTAGCGGTTAAGGCGTTTGCCTGCGAAGCCTAAGGACCCCGGTTCGATTCCCCAGGACCCACGTAAGCCAGATGCACAAGGGGGCGCACGTGTCTAGAGTTCGTTTGCAGTGGCTGGAGGCCCTGGCGCGCCCATTCTCTCTCTCTCTGCCTCTCTCAAATAAGTAAATAACTAAATAAAAGATGTGTGTTCTTTAAATACTCATTCTCCTAAAAAAAATATGAAGTTATGGCCTAAATCTCGTTTCTTAGAAGGCTGATATGAGGAAGGTGGAAAACTCGAGAAAGCTGTTGGTCAGAAATCACGTTCACAGGAGTCAGGGTCAAGTCGGCTTCATCAGAAGTGTGCATGCCCAGCTCTGCTGTGAGGGGAGTGAGGGAAACGTCTTTGTTGTGGTGTCTGAGGATTAAGATGGGTAAGGAGCTCTGTTGACTGGTGTGTGTGTGTGTGTGTGTCTCGCGGGAGGGGGTGTTGGGGATGTGGAACCTCTAGTTGTGCCCACTGTTCTGTTTTGTGTCTGCCTTTACTTCTTCAAATACCCACAAGCACGTTAGCCTTGCCTAACTCCGCCTCCCCTCTGTAATTTTCAGAGACATAACGTCAAATGTCAGCAAAGTGAGTTGATTTTGAGGGGGGAGGTGGTTAGATTCTTAGTTGCTGCCATTTTAAGGGGTCCATACTGCATTGACAACCTCTGTCATTCCTATGGTACAAGTCCCAAGAGAGGCACAGATTTACAAATGGACAAACGTCTTTATACGTCTTCCATTTTTTTTTCTCACTGAAAAAGACCAAGTGTAGGTGGGAAAGTATATTCCTCCAGTTATGTAATCACTATAAATTAGGGCGAACCCAGTTTACAAAGCTAATCCCTGCCATTTTTCAAATTAGCTCACTTCTGTCACTAGTTCTATCAGTTCGTTTTCATATCAGGGTCATTTTCAGGCAGAAAATATTTTTGTCACTTCAGTCAAGTTTCTGCTTTCATAACAGAGCCAAGAATTACAGAGCCGTGTGAAGCAGTAATAAGCTAATAGACTTGTTCCTGTGGACAGCGACCTTACATCAAGGAGAATTCAAATAAAATAGGAAATGACGATATTACTGTGGACCTTTGTTCCCAAGGCAAATCAAATATATTTTTCAAACTCTGTGAATACTAAGTGGATGCTGCAGTTCTGTTGATCAAATTTTGTAAGCAAGTGCCACTTTCTCTTTACTCTCAGCTTTTGCCTATATCATTGTGTTTTATTAATATCTTTTTCAAAAGCTCTCCTGTGTAATAGACACATACAAAATACATGCGGTAGTTTGATTCAGGTGTCCCCCCCCCCAATAAACTGAAGTGTTCTGAATGCTAGGTCCCCAGCTGGTGGCAATTTGGGAATTGGATCCTCCTGGAGGCAGTGTATTGTGGGGCTGGGCTTGTGGGCATATAGCCAGCTTCCACTTGCCAGTGCTTGGCACACTCTCCTGCTGCTGCTGTCCACCTGAAGTTGGCCAGGAGGTGACGTTCACCCTCTGCTTGTGCCATCCTTTCCCCCTGCCATCATGGAGCTTCCCTTCCAGTCTGTGAACCAAAATAAACCCTTTCCTCTCACAAGCTGGTCTTCTTGGTCAAGAGTTTTCTGCCAGCACCGTGAAGCTGGCTCAAAGAGAAAGGAGCCATCCGACAGGGAAGCCTGTTGGTAAAGATGTACGGAGAGAGCATTTGGGCATCAGTGTGCCCTGTGAGAACACAGTGTGTCATGGGCAACAAACGAGCTATTTTCTTAGAATTGGTGTTTACGTTTTGGAGATCATCTAGTGGGTTTCCTCTCACCCTTTGTGTTAAAAACAGAGAAACTGGGATGAGATGAGCTGAGTTCGAAGCCACTCTCCTGCCTGCTATCTCTGTAATTATTGTCCGATCACACACTACTCGTCTTCCGAAGACGCTGATCTGATCTGGAACCATCTGATGCCCAGCGTGCAGGGCTGGGCTGCTGGGTGGGTCCTGTGGCAGCATCTGTAACTTGCCTTCTTCACACTTCCGATGGGTTATTTTCTAGCCTCTGCTTGACCATCACCTTGTGAGATGGTCCACTCTGGCTCCCAGACTTCAGCATGGTGATTCCAGATCTACTGCCCTGTGATGTTTGTTGCCTTCTCTCAGTTCTTTTCTTTGGAGCCACCGAGCACCACTGATGTTCCCCTCACTATACTGGGTGCTGGAGACACAAAGCAAACCAAGCGTGGTCGCCCTCATCCTGGAGTAATCTTTGTTAGTAGGAGAAACAGCCAGGTCAGCTATCATGGCTCAGCGGATAAATGTTATGGGATAGGTCTGTCCTTTCCCAGGGAGGTGAATCTGCATCAGCCTAGGGGGTGAAGAAACGCTTCCTGATGGAAGCGACCCCTGAGCTAAATTCTGGGCTAAGAGATGGATAGAGGAAACAAGGCCACCAAGGGCATTTCACAGAGGAGAAAGTCTGTACGGAGGCAGAGCGTGATCTATCATCAGGCGCTTTAGAGAGCAGTAGAGTGTTCTGTAGGGTTACACTGAGAGATTTATGGCAGGTGATAAGAGGAGGGCTGACACAGCGTGCGGGAGCCCGAGTTGATAAGCAGCCTGCATCATGCGTGTTAGCGCTGTCAGAATATTAATTCCTAGGCCTCTGCCCTCTCATGCTGCTTCATTTGTGCTTTCAACACAGAGATCAGACAGACTGAGACTCAGTTTCTGACACTACTGTGAAGCCTCTCTAAGCCTTAGTGCTCTGGTCTATCAAAAGAAGAGGACGGGGCTGGAGAGATGGCTTAGCGACTAAGGTGCTTGCCTGCGGAGCCCAAGGACCCAGATTCAATTCCCCAGGACCCACGTAAAACAGATGCACAAGGTGGCGCACGCATCTGGAGTTCGTTTGCAGTGGTTAGAGGCCCTGGTGCGCCCATTCTGTCTCGCTATCTGCCTCCTTCTCTCTCTCTCTAATAAATAAATAAAATATGTACATATACCCTTCCCAACCTTTGTGGTGATGAAGGGGTATATACAAGCACCTCAAGCAGTGCCTGGCCCCACATTGATGCCATAAAATATTTGTTTCCACTCTTTGCCCAATGTTTCTATATATTTCCATCCAGTCATACTACCTTGGCTTTGTGAACTGCAACATCCAACAGAGATTTTCTAGCAATGACTATGCCATTTAAAAAAAAGAAATTTTTTTGAGGCAAGCCCAACAGGCTGGAGAGGGAGAGAGAGAGAGAGAGAGGGAGAGGGAGAGAGAGAGAGAGAGAGAATTTGTGCACTAGAGCCTCCAGCCACTGTAATCAAACTCCAGACACGTGCACCACCTTGTGTGCATGTGCAACCTTACACAATTGTGTCACCCTGTACATCTGACTTACGTGGAACCTGAAGAGCCAAACACTGGTCCTTTTTTGTTTTTTTCAAGGTAGGGTCTCACTCTAGCCCAGGCTGACCTGGAATTCACTAAGGAGTCTCAGGGTGGCCTCGAACTCACGGCAATCCTCCTACCTCTGCCTCCCGAGTGCTGGGATTAAAGGCGTGCACCACCACGCCCGGCGAATGCATGCCATTTTTAACTTGACCTCACAGTTGTACATTTTGGAGTGAAAAGTAAAGGTTTCTCTCATTAGTTCCTAAAGCCCAAGAGAAAAGGTAATTAGGTAGTTATGACTTTCCAGATATCCTGCTTTTAGCAGGTGAACTAAGGCAGTTGATGAGGATTACTCTAAGAGAAGGCGAGGAGACAGAAAGTCAAGGAAGTTGTTGGGTTTGATTGACATATATGGAGGAGACAGTATTGCTATGACGGATTCCTTTTGTTTGAAAAGGGGTTTTGAGCCTGCTCAAGGAGAGAACTGTATCTGGAACAGAGGGTGCGCCTTTGTCAAAACAGATGTAAGAGGTAGAGAAATCCTGGGAAGGATCCAGGGTGCACAAGAAGGGCGAGTCATTTGCAGTGAGTGACACGGAAGCTCAAACGAGGAAGGAAGAGGCGTGCCAGGAGAGAAGCTGAGAGTGGGCGTTTCCTCTGCGTGTGGCAGTGGGGCACACGTTCAGTGACAGGTGGGAAAGCGAAAGGAAGGAGGTGAGGCAGGAGTGAAGGAAAAGTCTGCACGCACGCTTTACTTGTACATCTATTGTGTCACAGTAACCCCCCCTTTTTTTTTCTAAATAGACAGATCCAAATTACAATCATGGGAAAATGGAACAGTCAGAGAGAGATGAACTTCTGTGAATAATACTCAGCTTTATAGAAAAACTTGTCTTTAGTTGACAGTCTTCTGTTTACCTTTGGATTTAATTCCTTTTTGTAATTTTCCATGTCAGTTCTTTGGAAAGGAATTGGCTAGTCCTGCAGATGAATACAGCCTTTTGGCTTGGCATAATTTGTCTTCTCTGCATCTTCCTGGGATGGGTTACCCTGAGGGTTGGTTTCTATCTCAGTCAGATGAGAAATAGTCTAATAACATGCTGGGTGGGGATTATTTTTCTAAGGGGGTTATGCTGCCGAAGAGTTAGCATGAAGCATGCTAAAAAGACAAGACAACTAGCTTCACTGCTTTCTGATGGGTGTGCTGCGTTTGACCAAATGATGGCATAGTGAGGGACAATTTCTTTCAAACAATGTATTATCACAGGATAAAGTCAGAGCATAAGATGGGTACAGAAGTCAAAAAGGTAGTTAGGGGCTGGAGAGATAGCTTAAAGGTCAAGACACTTGCCTGCAGAGCCAAAGGACCCGGGTTCAATTCTCCAGGACCCCACATAAGCCAGAGGCACAAGGTGGTACATGCGTCTGGAGTTCATTTGTAGTGGCTGGAGGCCTTGGCATGCCCATTCTCTTTCTCTCTCTAATAAATAAAAATAAAATATTAAAAAGGTAGTTAGTTCACAGATGGTAAGGCCTTGTTGCTGCAGATACCGCATGTTTTGGTTAGCGTGAGAAATCATGCTAGAACAGAGCTAGAGACTTCCCCCTGCTCTTGCTGTTTTAGTGCGAGAAGGTGCCGTGTTGGAGGAGAACAGTCACCAGTGGTCTTACCCAGCAATGGACCCTCTAAGACATACAGCAGGCAGGGTGTGCCCACCAGTATAAAGATGGCATGATTGTTATATTCTCTGACCCACTCCATGAGAGAGAGTCATGTCTAGTTCTGAATACCTAGTAGTATAAAAAGTAAATAAATAAAAGTACTTTAGGGTCAGGCGTAGTAGCACACACCTTTACTCCCAGCACTCAGAAGGTAGAGGTGGGAGGATCACTGAGTTCGAGGCCAGCCTGGGACTACATAATAAGTTCCAGGTCGGCCTGGGCTAGAGCGAGAGCCTATCTCAAAACAAACAAACAAATAGCTTACATCATTATCCATACATCCTTCCTAGAGCACCATAGCTGGTCCATACCAGGTGAGGGGAGCTGTGGAGGAGAAGGAAGAAGAGGACACACAGGGAGAGGGCGTGAAGTTAGGGTTTTAGGGAATGACATTTACAGGAAAGAAAGTCACACTTATGAACCTTAGTGGTTTATCGGGCATGTAGAATTACCCCTATAAGAATGATGCTGTAGAACTGGGGAGATGGCTCAGAGGTTAAAGTCACTTGCTTATGAACAAGCAGAGGTTCAATTCCCCAGTACCCACATAAAGTCAGAGATACAGAGTAGTGAATGTGTCTGGAGTATGTTTGTAGAGACACCCGTTCTCCCACCCCCCATCTCTCTCCATGAATAAACAGAAACATTTTTAAAAAATAACGTTCTGCTCCCTTAGGTCTGGGCAGATCACTGTATCATGGTTTCTGTTGATTTCCTTGTCTCAGCTCAGAGCTGCCTGTTCACTTACAGCCTTGGGGCTGATGTGATCTCGTAGGTAAATATCTCAGGTCTTAACTAAAACGTATTTACAGTAAACTATCTTTACTGAGCATGGCAGGTTCTAAAAAGGAGGTGACCATAGAGAACCAGTCATACTTTTTCTCAAATTTTTTTCCATTTTTTTAAAAAAGTATTATTTGTAGAGACATACCATATGACAGAAACATTTGTAGGTGCTAGCATAAAAATGTAATATATCCTCCTGATAAGTAACATTTGGGTGTTGTCATGTTTGTGTTTCGCATTCATAATTTCACGTGGACATTCTTTTCCTTGAATGTTTCACAGACAGCGCGTTTACAAGAGGTTCTCTCGGTGAAAATGAATAAACTATAATGACGTGCAGCAACATACATGAACCTTAGGTGCCTAATTACTGAGTCAGAAAAAAGAAAGTTGTAAAACTAATAGATGTGGTAGAATTTCACTTACAAGAAGCCAAAAACATGCAATGCTAAACACATAGTTGTTTATAGATGAATGTATATGGAATAAAATAGAAATGGAGGCCAGGCGTGGTGGCGCACACCTTTAATCCCAGCACTCGGGAGGCAGAGGTAGGAGGATCACCATGAGTTTGAGGCCACCCTGGGACTACTTAGTGAATTCCGGGTTGGCCTGGACTAGAGTGAGACCCTACCTTGAAAAACAAAAACAAACAAACAAGCAAAACAAAAAGCAAATTTAGCCAGGAGTGGTGGCACATGCCTTTAATCCCAGCACTGGGAGGCAGAGTTAGGAGGATTGCTGTGCATTCAAGGCCAGGGTGAGACTACATAGGTGAATTCCAGGTCAGCCTGAGCTAAAGCAAGACCCTATCTCAAAAAAGAAAAATAACAAATTTAGAATAGCAGTTGCTTCTGGAATATGGAAAAGGACACGAGATAAGCACAGAGGATACTGTGCTGTTGTATAAATACATGGGGATAAGAGAGGCTTTGTTTTCGTTGTCAGGGGGATGGCAGGTAAATGGAACCTTGATATAATACAAACATCATGAAATATAGTATCACAATATGACTATAATAAACATTATATGTATTCATATTTAATTTTCATTTTAACCATTCACTCAAAGGAGGTAAGGATCATGACCTCAAGGAATTTACAAATAGGAAAAGATATTTATTTAAACAAATGTCACAAAACATTCTTAAGAGTCAAGTTTTAGACACTGAGTGTGCAGTGGCGGAGAGTGGCGTTTTCTTTTTTCTTTTTTCTTTTTTTTAAATTTTTATTTATTTATTTGATAGTGACAGAGAGAGAGAGAGGCAGATAGGGAGAGAAGAGAGAGAATGGGCATGCCAGGGCCTCCAGCTACTGCAAACGAACTCCAGACGTGTGTGCCCCCCTTGTGCATCTGGCTAACGTGGGTCCTGGGGAATTGAGCCTTGAACCGGGGTCCTTAGGCTTCACAGGCAAGCGCTTAACCGCTAAGCCATCTCTCCAGCCCTGGCGTTTTCATAATTAGCTTTCATTCAAAGCGGTCTGTGGGATGTGGTAACGTTAATGTGTGAATGAAGTGTTATGTGGATACGTAGCACACATTTAATGGAATGCAGAACAATTTCTTGAAAGAGTTGACTTTTGCGCTTGATCTTAAAGGATGAGTAAAATTACAAGAGATGGTTGGTGAGAAAGAGGGAATGCGATGGAAAGGGACATAGCCTGAAACGAGGGCCGGACGTGGCTGGCGCATGCTGACCGACGAATCCAGATCACTGAAATGTGCAGTGATGGTCGGATGTCACGGAAAGACAGACGAGCAGAGGTCGCAGTGGGTCTTCTACGTCATGCCACTGCGTAGATCTCATACTTCTGTCTGGAAAAATCGGATCTCTTCCTAAGAAAGATTTAGCCGGTCACTACTTAAAGATCGGATTGGGAAGAAGCCGAGCCAGGGGGACTGCCAAATTATAAGCCAAGGATGAGGACATGTGGCAGCTGTAGAGATGGAAAGAAAGGGATGGCTGAGAGAGCGACAGGGAGTGGTGGGCATGCGGGTGGCTGAGTTTGGCGTGAAGTCTTTCCCTCTCTTACCTTTTTGCTTTGGCTGACTCTCACCGCCTCCCCCATCTTCTCTTGGCCTACACCCTCAATCCATGGACTCATTAAGAGAAAGAGACCCCGGCTGCAATTAGGTAGCATGGCTAACCCACTTGTCTGGGAAAGGCGAGCAGTGTTTTGACTATCACAGACACTTACAACCTGGCAAGTGGTGTAGGGCTCACCAGGGAGCATACTGTCCCTGATTATGATGTTGACCTATCAGGGCAACAAGCATTCATTAGTTATTTAGTTAATCATGAGTAGAACTGACAAAGTAGTGATGAACTACAGGTTAAGTCCTTTTTGCTTAAGAGATAACATGCTGTTATCTCTTTTTTTTTTTTTTTTTCCAAGGTAGGGTCTCACTCTAGCCCACCCAAGCTGACCTGGAATTCACTATGTAGTCTCAGGGGGCCCCTCAAACTCATGGTGATCCTGCTACCTCTGCCTTCCAAGTGCTGGGATTAAAGGTGTGCGTCGCCATGCCCGGCTTTGTTTTTTAATAATTAAAATAAAGAGAATCACTGGGTTCAGAAGTTTTTTAAAAAATTAATTTAAATAGGAATTATGGGAAACCTTTAGAAAGTTCTGTTATGCTTTGGGTACAGTTTACCAACCACATTTTAATCTCACTCATTGTTAAACTCCTGGGTTTCTCTTGAGAGGTATAGTGCTCTGTTTGAGGAGCAGGTGATAGGGTCATCACAGATCAGATTTGGACCATACTTATGGGCTTTTGTTGTTGCTACTTTTTTGTTGTTGTTTGTTTTGTTTTTCAAGGTAGAGCCTCACTCTAGCTCAGGCTGACCTGGTGTTAGTCTCAGGGTGGCCTCAAACTCAGGGCAATCTTCCTATCTCTGCCTCCCACGTGCTGGGATCAAAGGAGTGCATCACCACGCCCGGCTATTGTTGCTACTTTTTATTTTGTTTTTAACTGATAAAAGTCAACCCTTTGAGAGTTACTATCCATTATCCCCTTTCTTCACTGTTGAATCCTGAAGAAGAAAAAAAAACTTTATTAGTTTAAGGTTCAGTATTATTTAGAGCACACTATGTCAGTATGTGATGAAGTTTCCCACTGTGGCAAATTTTCAATATGAAATAAAAGCAATTTTTTCTCCTGATACACTGATAATAGTTTGTATTAAGGCCAAAGAACTCTAGCCATTTTGAGTTCCGCTTTGGGGGAGATAGGACTTGGACCAGTGGTGTTTATTTTGATCACTTCCTGGGATGTTTTGGGATTTGATGATCGCATGCCTTCTGGGTTTTTTTTTAATATTTTATTCATGTTTTATGTATTTATTTGAGAGCAACAGAGAAAGAAAGAGGCAGAGAGAGAGAGAGAGAGAATGGGCACACCAAGGCCTCCAGCCACTGCAAACAAACTCCAGACGCGTGCGCCCCCTTGTGCATCTGGCTTACTTGAGTCCTGGGGAATCGAGCCTTGAACCGGGGTCCTTAGGCTTCATAGGCAAGTGCTTAACCGCTAAGCCATCTCTCCAGCCCCTCCGGTTTCTTTTTAATGCTCTTAGAGCATCCTACTCAGCCTCTAGTTGCTACCTACACTGATACCTACCTTTGTGCATGGATCTAGTTTCTTACTAAACCTGAGGATATTTAGTCTTCCCCTTGATACAGCTACGCTCCTTCGCCGTGTATACCACCACCTGTGTAAAGAAGGGCAGTTGGTTGGTTCAAAGGCTTTTGCTGGTGCTCCCATTAAGCACTTGAGGGCATTTGGGAAGTTAGGGCTTATCATTTTAGGAAGAGTTTTGCCAGTTCTCTGAGTAGCGCATACCCTCTGCCCTGTCTGCTCCCTCTTAGAAGAAGCCCGTCTATCTGTATGACCCTGTAAAACACGCTTAGTGCATTTGAGCACTGGTCATTAGCCGGGGCATTTGGGGGCTGGCATCATAGTCTTCTGAAGTTAGTTCAGGTAGCACAGAAGAGACAATGGGACATCGGTTGGCACTCTCAACAGTTACCCATAGGCAGGCGCCTCATTCACTTGCTTCTGAGAATTAGCTTTTTTGTTTTCCTCCACTTAGGTTGACAATGAACTAACACTTCTCAAAGCCATGTAAATCATTCTATTTCTTGTATTTTTTCTATTCTTGTCAGTCTTCTTTTTTCTTTGTGACTACACAGATGTATACAGTGCAATGCGGATTAGTTCTCCTCCCGGCTTTATCATGCTTTTGTTGTCTCTTAACCCCCTCCTCTCAATGCATCATTTCTCTCTCATTTTTGCTCAGTTTCCCTGTGATCCGTATATTTTAGGTTTTTAGACTTATCTTTTATTGATAATACTTTGGTTTACTTCCCTTCTAATAGGCTTTTCAATTATTTTTCTAAGCTTTATTAAGGTATAACTGGCATCAAAAAGAATCTTTGCTAGGGAATAACTCTGTTGTATTTTCTGTAAAGAAACATTTCTTTTCCCCATCACTGAAAACTTTTTATTTCAGAAACCAAAGACTCATTTGCATTTGAACTACTATGCTGTCCGTTGTCTTTGAATTCAAAGTTGGAGACATCACTTCTGCAAACTCAATTATGTTTACTATAATTATCAAACCTTGCTCCCTTCACTGAGTATGTTCTGTTTTACATTTAGCCGTTTGGGGAAAATGAGGAGAGAGCTTGTGCAAAATATAGCTGGAGGAAGAGAAAGGATCATTTCCAGGTTTTTAAAATTAAAAATCATTAAATATGTATAGCTCAAGAAAAGGAGACTTTGAGCTGGAGAGATGGCTTAGCAGTTAAGCACTTGCCTGTGAAGCCTAGGACCCCGGTTCGAGGCTCGACTCCCCAGAACCCACATTAGCCAGATGCACAAGGGGGCGCACACGTCTGGAGTTCGTTTGCAGTGGCTGGAGGCCCTGGCGTGCCCATTCTCTCTCTCTCTCTCTCTCTCTCTCTCTCTTTCTCTCTCTCTGCCTCTTTCTCTCTGTCTGTCACTCTCAAATAAATAAATAAATAAAAATTATAAAAAATTTTTTAAAAAGGAGACTTTGCCTGTGACATTGAGCAGAAGGACACCTGGCTGAACCGCCGATTTAGAAAAGTTGCCTGTGGCTCTCTGTGGTCTGGCTCGGGTCACAGCGACGTGGCCAACCACACCAAGTTTGGCATCAGCAGTAGGTACGGGACCGGCTGTGGTGCCTCCCTCTGGAAAATGGTGAAGAAAATTGAAATAAGCCAGCACGCCAAGTACACGTGCTCCTTCTGTGGCAAAACCAAGATGAAGCGACGGGCTGTGGGCATCTGGCACTGCGGCTCCTGCATGGAAACGGTGGCCGGCGGGGCCTGGACCTGCAACACGACTTCTGCTGTCACAGTCGCGTCTGCCACCAGAAGACCGAAGGGACTGAAGGACCAGCAGAAGCCCCATCATTTGAGACGTCCCTGGCCTGCAATAAATGGGTTAATTTATGTAACAACAAAAAAAATAGTTGTCTGTCTCTTCAAAGTTCTGGGGAGCTGGCCCCCGTGGGTCAAGTGCTTGCCACACACACACACGAGTTTGAATCCCAAGTTTCCATGTAAAATACTGGGGATGGAGGCATGTCCCTGTAATCTCAGTGCTGGAGAAGCAGAGGCTGGGAACCTCTGCGGTTCATTGCTTAACTTGTCTATTCTGCTGAGCTCTAGGTTTACAGAGAGATCCTGTCCCAAAAAAATAAGGTGTAGAGCAATTGAGGAAGACATCCGATGTTAAGTTCTAGTCTCCATGTGCATGTGTACACACAGACCTGCACAAATAGCAGTTCATCTGTACACATACTAATTCACATATGCACATACCCATGTATACCACATGGACTGACTGACTGAATGAATGAGTGAGTGAATGAACAAGATTTTTACAAAGGCAATCCAAAGGAACAATATAGAGCTTGAATGGCCAGACCGTAGGCAGCATATTCTGACTTCCAATAGCTAAGAATTGTGTATAGCTATTAAAAAAATTTTCTAAGTATCTGAAAGGCACACATGCATTAGGAGAAAGTGATCATTGCATAGATAATTCCCTCAGATTTTTGAATAACCAACAAGCGCTGGTGTTTTAATTACTTATTCCCTAGTTTTGCAGGTTGCAAGAATGATGCAGAAACAATGTATTTTCCTGTATTTTTTCTGTTCCTGTATAGTTTTTTAAAACATCTTTATTATTATTATTATGTTTTTGAGACACTGGTTATTGAGCCCAAGGCCTCCCACCGGCTAGGCTCTACCACGGAGCTGCAGGCAGGTTCTAGTAAAAGTCTGTGCATGTCCTTCAGTTTTCTTGTGTGGATGGCCAGATCCCCATAAAGATAGCTCCCTACTATTCCAACGTTAGGCTAATGAATGACTGTGAAATCCATCCCCCGCTTCTTTACCCAGTCTACCCCCAAAATGCTTTCGCTTGATTATTTTAAAGAGCCATGTAATAGTTAGAAAAGCAATGAGAATTTGAGTGGTAAAATAACTCATTTAAATTCAGTTCCAAGGCAAATTGCATGGCTTAATTCTATATGGAAGGCCGCTGTCGGGAACGCATGTGTATTAAGTCACCTCCAGAGTATAGCCATATTTGGCAAGCCTGTTGACTTGGCACAAGCCCTGTAACTTTATACCAGGGTCATATTTTGGGGTTTGACTGACTAGACAGTGGTAGAAAAAAAAAAAAAAACAGCAAAACTGTGAAACTAAAAGTGGTGGTCAACACCCTTGTGTGATGCTGAAGAAAGTCTAGGGAGAGGACCAGTGTAAACTAGCTGCTTCGTGAGATTCTGGGAGACAGAAAGATGGTCAGAAACACAGGACCTGGGGTACCTAGAGTGACATAAATGTTGTGTGCTTAGATAACATTTATATAGAGTATGATTTTCTTCTTCTAGGAACTTAAGAGTATGGCGATTATGTATTTCATTAATCCAGGATCTTGGAAATTAAAATCTGTTTTACAACTGATAGCCTATCAGAGTTCAGTGATTTTTCTTAGTGTCCTTAACACAAGGCGCCTTACTATGTTGCCTTACAGTTGGTGAACTTTTGTTATAGTTACGTTCTTGTTACCAGTTACTCTGCTTCCCGTGGGCCAGGAGCCATTCCAAGGCCTCCGTGGAGTTTTTTTCAGTTAATTCTCACAACACCTCTGGTTTATAGTTTTCTGGTTAGTTCTGGCCTTTTATGTCTAGGCTCTTCCTATTCCAAACAAATTGGCCAGTGGTTTAGAAATGTAGGTTATGCACAGTTTAGCATATTTCACCCCACGTGAAGTGACATATTCCCTGGTCATTGTGCATGGGCTGTGGAAGGCAGAGGGGATTCTGGAAACAAGAGCAAGTGACTTGCTTTTATTTAGGGGGAGATGGGAGGAGAGCTGAGCTGGGAGGACTGGTTCTTTTTTTCTATCTGATCGTTCCACATGTGAATGGCTACAAAAACCAGAGACACTCAACAAGACAAAGTGTCAGGGCTTCATTTTCTCTTTCTTCCTCCAGCCAGTTGCTCTCTTGTAATTGATTAATCCTTTCCGCCCTGTCGCAAAGAGCATATTCCTCCCTTTGTGGCGCTAATTCAGGAATCCTGGTGGCTGCAGTTAGGCAGCGGGAGAGTGAATTCAGAAGCCATCCATTTGACGCCATGCCTCCCAGCTGGCGTCCATACGCCCCAGCAATCCTTTATGTGCAGGATCGGAGACTGTGTGGAGACTTGCAGTCCTCCCAGGGCCACTGAAGAGCAGCGGGCTCTGGTTTCTAAATGATAGGATAGAGTAGGATGCTGCCCTGCATCATTACAATTTGTATTTTGACAGAGTGACTTATGAAGAAGTATGGCCAACAGTCAGGCAAATCATCTTTGGGTGAGGAAAGCTAACATTCGTCAAAATCAGACAGAAAGGTGACATATTTTACTATCTTATTGGACTTACTTGGAGAAGGAAATAAAGCAAAATGGTTTAAAAGGCAGTTTCTCTCCTTCCTTCTTAGTGCCTACGACTGCCTCTGGCACATGGTGAACCTTTAATAAATGGGTAAACAAGCCCCTGTTTCTGATGGCTGCAGGGTCCTTGACCTGGCCTCTGCCTAGTCCTCTCCCCAGACTGTTGTGTGTAATTCCTTTTGAACTGAGTTTTCGCAGTCGATGCCTGAGAGCGTGTAGCAGCATTGAGTTCTTGGCCTTCCGTTCATGGAGACACTGGCTGGCACCTCCCACGTGAGGGGGACCAAGCATGGCAGGAGAACAGGACACAGTGTGGAGGTTTGTGAGTCTTTAAAAAAAAAAGTAACATATTTATTTATAAGCAGAGAGACAGAGAGAGAATGAGAACGGGCACTCACTATGCATCTGGCTTTGTGTGGGTACTAGGAAATAGAACCCGGGACATCAGGCTTTGCAAACAAGTGTCTTTAACCACTGGGCCATCTCTCCAGTCCACTGTGTGTCTTTTTTTAACCACAGGTGTAAGCATGGGAGTATTTCACTTACTTGCTATGGCAAGACGTCATGCCCATGTTCCGTTTATTTTGTTTATTTCTATTTATTTGAGAGCGACAGACAGTGAAAGAGGCAGATAGAGAGAAATAGAGATAATGGGCGCGCCAGGGCCTCTAGCCACTGCAAATGAACTCCAGACGCTGTGCGCCCTCTTGTGCATCTGGCTAACGTGGGTTCTGGGGAATCGAGTCTCCAACCTGGGGTCCGTAGGCTTCACAGGCAAGCGCTGAACCTGCTAAGCCATCTCTGCAGCCCCCCTGTTCCATTTACTTCTTCATGTGGTGTCTGGTATTATCAGATGTTATCACCTTCAAGTTTTGAAAATCAAAGTGCTCTGTCCAAGTATTGAGTTTATGCCAATTCTCTTCTCTTTAGCTGAAGAGAAAATGAGAGAGCTTTAGAATTTATTATTGCATTGGTGTTTTCTCATTGTTCTCCAACAGGAATAAGAAGTTTAAGTTGCACTTTTAAAATTATTTATTTATTTGAAAGAGAGAGAGAGAGGAAGAGAGAGAGAAGCAGGGGGTGGGAGAGAATGGGCATGCCAGGGCCTCTCCTGCAAACAAACTCCAGATGCTTGTGCCACTATGTGTATCTGGCTTACTTGGGTACTGAGGAATTGAACCTGGGTCCTTAGATGTCACAGGCAAGCATCTTAATCACTAAGCCATCTCTCCAGCCCTAAGTAGACCTGATTCTAGGTTTTAGACACCTCTTTTAGCATCTCTTCTCTAGGGAGCCTTCTCTGACCTTCCTTGCTCACTGTGGCCTGGGCCTAGTCTGCAGGTCACCAGTAAGGGTGGCATGGAGTTTGTCTTTAAATATTTTTACTTATTTATTTTCAAGGAAAGAGAGGGGGGGAATGGGTGTGCCGGGGCCTCTAGCCACTGTAAACACACTCCAGATGCATGTGCCACTTTGTGCATCTGACTTTACATGGGTACTGGGGGATCCTGGTCGCTAGGCTTTGTAGACAAGTGCCTCAACTACTGAGCCATCTCTCCAAGCCTCACGTGGAATTGTTTCAACTCATAGGTCTGTTCCCTGCTGATTTCAGAGTTGCAGGTTATAGGGTTCTTATACCTTTGTGTTGCTTCCGAAGCTTGCCTCTGCAGGTTGCTGTTCAGGCATTATTGTAGCAAGGAATAGAGCAGGAAAGAAAAGGGAAGGAAGGAGAGAGGACAGTAAGTGCTTGTTTTACAGTGCTGAGGACTGAATCCAGGGCTTCATGTCTTCGAAGCAGTGCTGTGCCACTGAGCCACATCCCCAGTTCTTTTCCTTGATTTTTAAAATTTTTTTTGAATATTTTTATTTTTATTTATTTATTTGAGAGAGAGAGAGAGAGGGAGAATGGGTGCACCAGGGCCTCCTCGCCCTGCAAACGAACTCCAGATGCCTGCGCCCCCTTGTGCATGTGGCTTATGTGGGTTCTGGCGAATCAAACCGAGGTCTTTTGGTTTTACAGGCAAGTGCCCCAACCACCAAGCCACCTCTCCAGCCCCGATTTTTAAAATTTTGATTCAGGATTTTGCTGAATTGCCAAGGTTGCCCTCACACTCGTCATCCTCCTGTTTCAGCTCGCCAAGTAGCATTACGGGCAGGTACCACCCTACCTGGCCAGCTCTGTTGCTGTTCTCTAATGATCATTGCCTTGGCCGATTAACAGATTGCAAAAAAAAAAAAAAAAAAAAAAAAAAAAAAAAAGAAAGTCCCAGAAGCCAACAAAGGCACTGAAAGTGAATGTGCTCTGTCCACAGTCACTCAGCATGCATGTTTTAGTGCTCAGTGTGAGACTGGGCTATTCTTATCCCTTCCCCATAAGAATAGAATAGAATTTCTACCCTTTCAGAGTTCAGACATAAAGAGATTGCTATGCTGCAGTGCACCCAATGTGGGGGTGGACATGGGGGCACGTTTTGTGGTGCACAAGCCAAGAAGTCTCCCTCTTCCAGCTGGGCACGTCTGATGGCCTGTCCCAAGAAGGGACCACAAACCCGAGTGTCAAACGTCAGTGGCAGTTCAGGGATGGACAAGGGAGGGGACTGTCCTATGGAGAGAGACCGGCCAACTTCATAGAGCTTGAAGGCATGGAGAATGGAAAACTCAGTGAACAGTATGAGTGACAAGGTCCAGAGACGAGACTGAGAGGAGGGTGGGGATCCTGTATAAACTCAGCAGCGGTGGCCGCGGTTTACTATCTTTTAAACCCCCTGTTGGAGCAGCTACGGTCTTGCTGCTGGGACAAGACACCCACACAGGAGCAGCTTATGGGAGGAAAGGATTTATTTCAGGCTTCTAGGTGTGAGGGGATGCTTCTTCGTGGTGGAGAAACCATGACCAGCTCCCATCACCTATCGACAACACAGAGAGAAAATGGCAAGAGCGAGCTAGCTCTGGAAGTCCGGTGTGCAAGACCTGTCAATCTCAAAGTCCACCCCCAGCGGCACGCCTCCTGCAGCAAGGTCCCACCTCCCAAAGGCTCCACCGGTGAGGGTTAAGTAGGAGGCTTAACAACAAACACTTGAGGCCATGGGGAACATTTCATATGAACCCAAGGCTTGTTTTTTTATATTTCTTATGATATATTATTATTCTTATTTTTTTGTTTATTTTTATTTATTTATTAGCAACAGAGAGAGAGAGAGAATGGGCACTCCAGGGCCTCCAGCCACTCACTGCAAATGAACTCCAGATGCATGCGCCACCTTGTGCATCTGGCTTACGTGGGTACTGGGGAATCAAGCCTTGAACCGGGGTCCTTAGGCCTCATGGGCAAGTGCTTAACCACTAAGCCATCTCTCCAGCCCATTATCCTTATTTTTTAAAAATGCTTTAAATTACTTATTTGCAAACTGAGGGAAGAAGGGAAAAAGAGAGTGAGTATGAGCATGCCAGGGCCTCTTGTCACTGCCCACAAACTCAGATGTATGCGTGACTTTGTGCATCTGGCTTTATGTGGGTACTGGAGAATCACACCTAGGCCATCAGGCTTTGCCAACAAGCGCCTTTAACCACCGAGCCATCTCTCCAGCCCTATTGTATATTATTTCTACAAACACGCACGTTTTGAGATGTCACAAGAAGGACGTCTGGACCCAGAGCCTCGGTTCTGGTAGCATTTGCAGCGCCTCGTTGAGGTTGTGAATCTTTGGTCTGACCTATGGCCTCTCTTCCCTGGCTCCTGCCCACCGAGTCACTGGGCAGATTCCAGGGCATCGGATGTGTGTGCAGTCACAGAAGGATTGCTGCCACTGCCTGGAACATCCCTAGATACTGGTCCCCAAAGCACCTTTATGTGGGTCTACACAGATTGTGGCTAAGTTGTGAGCATGTCACATGCTGTAATGGGAACTGCGTGCTTCTGGGTTTCCCTCCTTGTGACGCTGGACACGATCTGCATGGGAAGCCCCACGCTGCCTGCGTTTCTCCTGCAGAGAGTGAACGCCGTTCTCTCTGCATCCAGACAGTAACCTCAGCACACCCGGGCATTGACCTCGCATTTGGGGGTTACAATAGGCAGTTGGTGAGTGTTCGGTATTAACTTTCACATGGAACTTTTTTTTCTGTAGTTTTCTTTTCTCCATTAGCTTGATGGAAAAATACAGATGGAGTGAGCTATGCTCTGCTATATTCAATCCAGCCTCAATCAGGTGATATATAGCACCCAGCCCACCTCATTTAGGAACTTAGGACCACGACCAAGACAGACTACAGTGAGGAGTCCTGACGCCACCTGGAGTGGATTGCTGCACCCGTTACATGAAAACGGAATGTGAAACTAGGCTATCAGGAAGAGAACAATTTTTGGATTGAAGCTACATGAAAGATTTTTTTTTAAGTGGGCTCTGTGGGAGAAAGTTAAATTTATTGTGATAAACTTTCAGATATGAGCATGTCTAAGTGAAATTTGTAAAACTCTATGGCAGAGCTATAGAAACCTGTGACAATATCTTATAATAAATTATTTAAGAGCATCATAACAGCTCTGAGCCTCAGGATGTAGGAGGCAGATTACATGTTGGGAATGGTATTACAGAGCTTTCTGCACTTACTCATATTGGCCAGACATCCATAGTAAGTGCTTTTCCCATAAGGTGATTTTAACAAGCTACATGCCAGGTAATAGCCTCAGAGAAAGAACAACACATGAGCTTGTGACTATCATTCCTGCTTTGCTTTCTGTCATCAAGGATGGTAAATAAAAATGTAAGTAGGTTTCACCAAGTAAATGTGGTATCTAAAGGGGCTTCATTTGCTTAAATTTGGCACTCTGACCTGGGAGAGAGGTAAGGTACCAAGTACAATTGTATGACCAGTGTCCCACATGTAGGATATTGGCCTTGATATTGATTCAGCCTTGGCATGTCTTTGTTAACTGTATGTCCTGTATACATTAGATGCTTTGTTGTGGGGCAGAGCTTGAAATGTGACAGACGCACTGCAGATGGTGAAATAGTTGAGCGTCTACCTGTCCAAATGTATTACATGGGTGAGATAAGGAAGTTGTCTTAAGGTTATTTTATCTTATAGTCTACTTGGATTGTTTTAGGCAATTAAATAATCTTTTTAAAAGTCTTTTTAATATATTTTTCATTATTTATTTGCAAGCAGAGAGAGAGAGAGAGAGAGAGAGAGAGAGAGCGAGCATGGGTGCAACAGGTCCTCCAGCCACTGCAAGAAAACTCCAGATGCATGCATCACTCTGAGCCTCTGGCTTATGTGGGTCTTGGGGTGCTAAACTTGGAACATTAGGCTTTGGCAGGCAAGTGCCTTAACCCCTGACCCATCTCTCCAGCCTAAGGCAACTAAATAATCTTTCATAGTACTTATAATACATAAAAAAATAATTTTCCTGTTTAAAAAATGATTCATATGGTTTGATGGGTTTGCATTAGTAGTTACAAAAAACCATTATCAACAGTATGTGTATGAGCATGTTCATGTGTGAGGGTGTACAATATGTGTGTGCCCTGTTGTGTGTGTGTGTGTGTGTGTGTGTGTGTGTGTGTAGGACAGGGGGCAATCTCTAGTGTTGTTCCTCAGGTGCGTCTACGTTTTCTGTGAGACAAGGTCTCTTACTGGCCTGAAACTAACCCATACGTAGGCCAGACTGGATGGCCAGCAAGCCTCGAGTATCCACCTGTTGTTGCCTCCCCAGCACTGGGATTATAAGTGCATACTGCCATGCCCTGCTTTTCTTATGTGTTTTCTGGGGATCGGGCCTGCATGCTTGCAAGTCAAGTACTTTACATGCATGTTGTTTCCCCAGAACTTATCACAGATATTTAAATGAACTTTTATTTCTGTGGGCTTAGAAGTCTTCTTTCATTCATGATTTGATGTTCAATATTGTTAACAATTTGCACTTTAAGAAACTAGCTAGGCCAGAGTATGGGGACAGACACCTATAATCCTAGCACTCAGGAGATAGAGAGAGGCAGATCACAAGTTCAAGACCAGCCTTGATTGCATAGTAAGACCCTTTCTTAAAAAAGGGGGGTGGGGGAGAAGCTAGATAAATTATATTCTATAATTTTTGTGGGCTTTTCCTAAATCATGAGATAGATAAAAGAGAGCTTTTAGGTGATAAAAGCAAGTACATTTCCATTAACACACTGGAGACTTTAATATCTTCATGCCATCTGTTAATAATAGAATTGTGTGTTCATTATATGTCTCTTTCTCATGTTTTAAATACCAGAGAGATCTAGAGTTGCTTTGTAAGAATTGCAACTAGATAAAGATTATTATGCAAAACATCTCGAGACAAGTCTATGAAGTTATCTTTTTTGTTTCCCCTTGTTTGCCAACATCCTTGCTTCCTCCGTTTAAATTTTAAATGTTGAGTTGCTAAATAATAATTGTGGATCTTTATGGAGTACAATGTGATATTTGATATAGGTATACATTTATAGTATGATTCAATCAAGCTAATTAGCATACTTATTGCCTCATATTATTTTGTGAGATGAGACATTGAAATGGACTCTGGGAAACTTATAGAATAAGCAGTGTGTTATTGTTTTCAGCAAATGTCCCCTGTGTGTACCAGAGCTCAGAAGTTTATGAGGAGTAAGTTTAACTGAAGCTGTGTCCCCACTGGTCAGCCCAGTTCGCTTCCCCCTCTGGTCATTTGACTATACTCTAGTTCCATGCGTCCAACCGTTTGGTTTACACGTGAAAGTGAGATCGTGTAGAATCTGTCTTTCTGTGCCTGCTGTCTTTCACCTCACATAACCCTCCACGTTCATTCCATGTTGCTGCAAATCACAGAATTTCATTTTGTTTCAAGGCCAGATAGTATTCATGGTGTATGTGCGCACATTTTCTTTATCCACTCATTTATTGGCAGACATGGGGGTTTATGCATGTCATGACTACCGTGGATAATGGTGCAGTAGGCGTGGGCTGCAGATGTCTCCTTCCACTTTCTTTAAATGCATACCCACGATTAGAATGGAAGCATCATTGGTTAGTTCTAGTTTTGCCATTTCCCATGGAAGCTGTACTAATCTGCAGTCTCCCCAGTCATATGCCAAGGTCCCTTTTCTTCACATCTTTGTTAGCATATCTCTGTCCTCTTTTTGATACTTGCTGTTCGGTAGGTCTGAGGTGACAACTCATATTGGCTTTAATTTGTATTTGTTTAATTATGGTGATGCCGAGCTTTGTTCCCATGAATTTTTTAGGTCATTTTATGTGTCTTCTTTTGAGAAGGTCTATTGAAGTCCTTTGCTCATGTTTAATGAGGCTGTTTCCTTGCTATTGAGCCGAGTTCCTTCTATATTTTAGGAGGTGAGCCCTTATCAAAAGCATGGTTTGCGGGCATTTTCTCTCTGAGCCGTTGCCTCGCTCGTTTGTTTCCTTTGCTGTGCAATTTAATTGGCATCGTTCTTCTTGTCTGGTTTCACTTCTGTTTCCTGTACGTTCCGAGTCTATCAGCTTGCCTTTTGTTTTTAACTAGTGGTCTGTTAGCTTTGCAGATGAAAGCACGTGTGATTAAGAAACAGTGAGAACTGTGTGACGTCGGGCTACAGAGAAGAGGCTCAGTGACTGAGTCGTGAACACAGGTCCTGTGTCCCCCACGTACACACGTGTCCACGGATACAGAATCAAGGCTGTGCAGCACCTTCCTCATAAAGGGACAGTAGAATGATTTTAGTTACTGTTTCTTAAAAATTGAAACAGGAGCCGGGCACTTGGGAGGTAGAGGTAGGAGGATCACCGTGAGTTCGAGGCCACCCTGAGACTACATAGTGAATTCCAGGTCAGCCTGAGCCAGAGTGAGACCCTGCCTCAAAAAACCAAAAAAAAAAAAAAAAAAAAAAAAAAAAAAAAAAATTGAAACAGGGAAAGTTGCCACAATTATCCTTACCCTTGTAAGCAAGCCTTCTAGAAACACATATGTTAATCCTGGGACTGGCGAGCTGGCATTTGGGTAATGTTCCCCCTTCTATCCTGCGCTGGCCTTCCTCACCAGCCCTCTCCTCTGCCGTTGTTATTGTCACAGGGAACTGCAGTGAGCTCCTTCGAAAGTTCCCCTGAAGTCCCGCTGACTAGCAAACTCAGTGCTAAGGCCTGTGTGCCACGCACTCTGCTCAGGCATGAAACGGAGAAATTAGAAAAGCACTGCCGAGGGTCTTTGAGGAAACCATTTTATGTTTATGTTTGGAAACCAAGCTTCCTCTTATTGAAATGTTCTAGATTTTATTTCATTATTTGAAAATGGGACCTTTATTTGAAGTGGGCTACATAGATGTCAGTCATTGGAGGAAGCAGCTATGACGTAGGGTTAACCACTAAGCCACCACTCCCTTTCTCTTTCTTTCTTTCTTTCTTTCTTTCCTTCTTTCTTTCTTTCTTTCTTTCTTTCTTTAAAATTATTTGTACTGTGTATGTGGAGGGGGTGGGTGGGTGGGTGTAGGCATGCCAGGGTCTCTTGCTGCTGGAAATGAACGCCTGTCAGGCTTTACTTGGGCGCTGGGGAATTGAACCCTGGGCCAGCAGACTTAGCAAGCAAGCACTTTTAATCTGCAAGCCATTACTCCAATCCCTCTGCCATCATTTACCTTTTGATAGAAAGAACTTGCTTTCAAATTACTGCCTGAGCACACCCAGGCATAAACTATCTACTCCACCTAGCCTTCCATCTAAAAGAGGAAGAACCCAAGAGCTGTCCATCGTGGCTGCCAGTGGCCTGTGTCAGAAATATTTCTGACTCTACATCTTGAGAATGGACCCGCACTTTTAATAAAAGTGCAAGTTGGCAAACAACTGTGCTTTTTTTATTCACTGGCTCAAGAGGACGAGCGTAGGACTCTCAGAATAATACATAGGAGGACTTGTCTGGATTCTGTTAAATAAAATTTAAAAACACCCTACTTATATTGTACAATGTAACTGGATTGAGAGTTGAGAATGACAGGTTGATAATAATGGAAATAAGAAAAAAGAAAAGAGGTAAGAAAGTAAAGGAAAAAAGGAGAAGGTACAAGAGAAGCTTATGAAAAAGAAGGAAGCATGGAGAGTCTCATCATTTAGCAAATTTTTACTTATGCCCAGTATATCAGCCCCTCCTCCTTGTCTGTGGTACTGGAGATTGAACCCAGGGCCTTACTCATGCTAGATAAGTACTCTACCACTGAGCTACACTGCAGTCTAGCCTCTTGGTTTTAAGCAGAAAATCAAACATGTCCTGTGCTCTTCCGGTGAATGAGATTGTGTGCCCATCTCTTGGGCTAACAGCAAAAACCATGAAATAAAACATGAGCTAGACTGGAGAGAAAGACTAGACAGAAGGATGTTAGCAGTGATATACAAAGATTAAGCGATGGCAGGCTAACTGCTGTCTTCCCTTGTCCATGGACATGAACTCTGCCTCTCCCTTAGCATACTCAGAGAGTTCCTGTGATTTATTTCTGGCATCTTCCTTGACCCTGTGCTTGATAATGACCCCTCCAAGAATCCTGAGGATGTGTATGCAACCAGCCCTGTATTTGAAATACCCCCACTAGTGGCTTCTGTGTACCAGGCATTGTGCCAGGTGAGAAATACAGAAATAAATGACCACTCCCTCTGGTGTGGTTCTGTCTGGTGCCGAGTAAATGGGCAAACCGTGGTTCAGTGTGCGCTGCTCAAGGGGTCAGAATGGTCACCCAAGCCCAGGAATGAGGAAGCCTCTCCCAGAGCAAAACCGCCGGTCTAACATTTCTCTTGCTAGTATTTCCTCTTTACAAATTCTATCAGAACAAACACTTTAAAAACCTCTAATCTTCAAAATTCAGGTAAATTTTAATTTTGATCAAATGTTAACAAATTGATCTGTTCAATCTCACTTTTTGCTGGTGAGTGATTTTTTCCTAATGCTCTGGTGGTACTTTGAAGGGCACATTAGGATGCATATTCCCATCTTTCAGATTCATAGCCATTTAATAATGTTTACGATTTCAAAGACAGCCACAGTATCTTTTGTCCTGCATTTTTATCATCCATTGCACATGCATTTATGCTCAGGTAGTATGCCTGCATCTTAATGCAAAACAGACACCTATAAACCAGACATGATGGCACACGCCTTTAATCCCAGCACTCTGGAGGCAGAGATAGGAGGAGGAAAGCTGTGAGTTCGAGGCCAGCCTGTGACTACCTAGTGAATTCTCAACCTAGAGGAAGTCCTTACCTTACTCAAAACAAAAACAAAAACAAAAAAAAAACACAAAAAAAAACAAAAGCAAAACCAAAACAAACAAACGAAATCAGACACCTATAAAACCATTTAGTTGGTGTTTGTTTAACATGTGTGTTCGTGTGCCAGTTTATTTCCCAGTTTGACGCTGTGTTTTCATCAGGCTCAGAGAGACCCTTTCCTCCAGTTTGCACGCCGGAGCTGCTGGTAGCAGGGAAGGAGTCTCAGAGGACCGAGCACCTCTGCAGCCCTTGTGTTTCTTCCTTCCCTTCCAGAGCAGCTGGCTAACCCGGCAGTGCCCATTGACAGCTGTGGTCGAGCTCAAGCACGGCTGCTGCATCTTCCTGCTGATGGACTCCGGTGCGTTTCGTAAATCTGTATCTCTGGCCCTACTGGCTCCTTGAAATCCGTTTGCTCATTCTTAGTCTTGGCGTGGATATCACCGGGGCCATTTCAAATCCAACATAACAGAGCAGAACCACCGGGCCTCCTCTGAGCCCCAGGCAGCTGAATCTGTTCCTCTTACATCCCTCCTGGTGCCCCTCAGTGGCAGCCGCTGCCTGGTACTTGTACAGCCCAAGCCTCAAGCTTTCCCATCAGCTCGCCCCCTCCCCTGGCGCGGCCTGCTCCTCTCCCTCCTGCTGCTACCAGCAGTCAAGCCATCGTCTCTTCCGGGGCTGCCGCAATGACCTCTGGACCTGTGTTCTTACTTCTGTCCCTGCCTTTAGCAGTCCATTCTGCACACAGCTGTCAGAGGGATCCTTTCCAAACAGAAGGCAGACCCCTTCAGTCCCTGCCTCAGAGCGTCCTGCAGAATCAAATTCCTGCCACAGCGGTTAGCCTCTGGGATCTAGCTGCTTCTCTGAGCTCCCTCTCTCACCTGCTTTGCTTTGGCTGCAACAGCATACCTAAGGACAGTCTTATCAGAGGGTCTTTGTGCTTGCTCCTTCCCCAGACACGTACCTACAGTGCCTGTGTATACCTGCCTTTGTTTCCACAGGCCCTTCAGCATGCTGCTGAAGTGCCACCTTATCTCAATTCTAGACCTTTTTCTTTGTATCCCTTACCCTGTTTCTCACCTTGGCACTTATCCACATGTGATTCATTTTTATCTTTGGGATTTCTTTTCTTTTTTTCGAGGTAGGGTCTCACTCTGGCCCAGGCTGACCTGGAATTAACTATGTAGTATCAGGGTGGCCTCGAACTCACGGCAATCCTCCTAACTCTGCTTCCTGAGTGCTGGGATTAAAGGTGCGCGCCACCACACCCGCTTATCTTTGGGATTTCTTAAAAACAAACCGACAAAAAAAAAAAAAAAAAAAAAAAAACAAATGGGCTTGGGGAAATGTCTCAGCGGTTAAGGCGCTTGCCTGGCAAAGCCTAAGGACCAGGGTTCGACTCCCCAGGACCCATGCAAAGCCAGATGCACAAAGTGGTGCATGCGTCTGGAGTTTGTTTATAGTGACTAGAGGCCCTGGCGCCCATTCTCTATCCGCATCTCTCTCTCTCTTCCTTCTCAAGTAAATTAATTAATAAATAAAAAGTCATCTTGAAGAGCTTTGAGCTTGCCGAGGGCAGACACTTGATTGTCTTTGCTGCTGTCCCTGGTGGCTGTCTGGGTGCTGGTGTGGAGCCAGCGTCTACATGCTGTGACTCAAGCTCTTTGCACATCCTTTGTAGGCCGACACATTCATCCTACTGCACAAACCTCATGTGTGCATTTGAGTGCAGTGACTGCATTTTTTTTTTATTTCTTGCCTTGCCTTATCATCCCAAAGGACATGGGAAATACCATACGCCCAGCGAGGGCCTCTCTGTGTCCAGTAATGCTGCGGCGTGACCGAACGGCTTCCTGTGGTCTGCGACCGACCCAACTCGCATACCCATTCAGGGCGGACTTCACTCTGCAGAAACACAAACAAGCAGGCTGTTGTATTCCTCGGATAAAGTAGCATTTGAAATGTGCAGGCGGTTCGGAAACACGGACAGGACAGGGGTCTCATTTTCTATGAGTAGCTCACTTGTATTTTGAATTTTGAACATTACATGGATTGTGTAACTCTGAGTTGGGGAAGGTTAGACTACACATTAATAGTGCCTGTGCTCTGCCTGTGTGTTTTCCTAGGATGGTGCTATTTCTGCCCCTTAAATGCCTGGCACCCCTTGGGGTTGGGCGGGAGTGTGCCCTAGAGAAGTTCTTTTGTAAATCACATAGCGTCCATTTTGTGGATAGATCCTTCCAGGCCAGCTACTGTCAGGCTCATGCGTTTCATCCTGGAAATGTCTGCGCCCTTGTGGGGGGAGCGTCTTAAGGGGCTGTTGTAACCACGGCTGTCTCCCTGTTTCCACAGGTGATCTGCAACTCGTTCACCATCTGTAACGCAGAGATGCAGGAGGTTGGCGTTGGCCTGTACCCCAGGTATGACAGAGGGTGTTTCATTAACTAATTCCCACCCTGCTCCCCAGCCTTTTAGAGGTACTTAGAAAGTCCATGGCAGCAGCTAGCACAACAGCTAAGCTCAAAACAGCAATAAATTACAAGAAGTTGTAAAACTGTTCAGTTTTACAGCCCCACATTATATGCTATGGTATTAACAAAGAGGTAGACCTCAGACCTAAAAGCTTGTTCTCAGCAGACTTCGGAGCAGTTTGAGGCTTGTGGGTGCTAATTAATCATCAGCCAGAGGGTTGGTTGCCCCTCCACGTCTACCCTGAGCTCATTCCCCAGACGTTGGGCTAAGGCGTGCGATTATTCCACAAGCTGAGTTTCTCTGTTGCACTAGCGTGCTCTGTGGAAAAGATGGGAGAGCTGTCAGGACAGGCCTGCTTGCGTGCTTTCTCCAGCCTTCCCATCGACAGCCTTTATTCCCGAGCTGCTAGATGGCACTCACCCCAGTGGTAGAACCTCTCCTGCTTTCATTCTGTCTCTATGCCCCTGGAAGCCTCACATAAATACAGCCTGTAAGTAACTGCGTCTTTCTTATTTCTCAGTAGTGCCATTAGCTAGAAGTCAGGTCAGTACATAACCTGGGTTTCAAAAAGCAGAGACTGAGTTCTGGGCTCAGGCCTCCAGGTTCAAGTTCAGGCCCCGGCAGTGAATCGAGTATCCTTGAAAAAGTTGCTTCATTCTGACTGACTTTGATAAGCCTGCTCCAGAACTGCAGAGGTCCTTTCTACGTAGTATATGCCCATCCTAATTATAATCAAGTCATGGCGGCAGTTTAAAGTCATTCCGTGTCCCAGATGGGAAGAAATGCAAGTCCAGGGAAATAAAATGAGGAGGCTTCAGGCCAGAAAGCATGTGGCTCTAGTTCGCAGGACCACCTCAGCTTTGTGCCGAGGATATGCCCCTCTCCGTCTTCAGTGCGGATCTCTAGCAGAGGCAGAGCTCTCCCCCTCCAGGCAAGCTCAGCGGTGAGCCCCTGAGCCCCGCTGGGGGAAGGTCAGTGGAACCCTGGGAGACCCCCACGATGGCTGCTGCATTCTCACAGATGATGTCATTGCCAGCCCATTTCCCCCATCTTCATGTTGGGTTATCTTATTGGCTGGTATTTCATGAGACCACTTCCCCACTGCAGTAAGGGCACAAGAGTGCTTTTATTATCAAACTTCCCTGATTTTCTTCTATTTTGAAAATCATTCTATTTCCTATGAAGCAGGTTCGGGTCATTTCTGTGAATGTTGAGTCCTCGGACCCCCTGTGCCCTGTCCACCATACCCATCACTGCCCCATCCCAACCCAACTGAAAGTGTGTTAAAATCGTGGCTGTTTAACATGACTGAGCGCCCATGACGCCCCTCTTCTTTGTTCCCCTTTCTTTCAGTGTGTCTTTGCTCAATCACAGCTGTGACCCCAACTGTTCCATTGTGTTCAATGGCCCCCACCTCTTACTGCGCGCTGTCCGAGAAATTGAGGCGGGAGACGAGGTAAGGAATCTTGTGCTCTCCACCGTCTCCCCCACCGCACACATCAAAGTGTCTCTCCTGGTGGCCCAGTGGCCCATTCCTGAAACCAATGGAGCTCCAGGGATAGCTCCTCACCCCAACATAGGATACAGACACCTCTGTCTGTTAAACGGTCAGATCCCAATCTGTAGATGGACCTACCAATGTTGTTTGGTTTGGTCATCGGGTTTCTGGACAAGATAGTTCTCTGGCATATATATGAGAGGTGTTCATGTGTCCAGAGGGTGCATGTTTTATGCACATGCATGGGAGTCATTCAGTCTCTTCGTTGGCAATAGCTCAGTGACCTTCACATCCCAGCAAGTGGCCATGTTTCTAAGGGCAGAGAGGCAGCTAGTTAATAGCATCCCCAGGGCTTACGCTCAAGGCCACTAACCACATTTTAAAGATGACTATACATCTTTAATTCTGTGTTAAGAAAGCAAATGGGCTTCACTCTTTCAGGCTCTTGACATTTGGCTTTTACAAACCCATCATAATTTCTGAGTAGTTCTTTCAGCGAACATGCAAGGGTGTCCCAGGACCGGTAGTGTGACCTGGTCCTTCCAGGTGTGTGGATAGGACAAGCCAGCCTCTCAGGGGAGGGACCTGCATCGAAGCCCAGAGCCTCACAAACAGCAGCAGGTGGGCTGTTGGTGTTTGCAGCTACTGCCTCTATTGAGCTCCTGGTTATAGATATTTACACCTTCTAGAACCCAGTTTCCTTCTGCCTTCCAATCTGCTAAAGTGGATATTTATCACAAGGAAAACGGAGAATCATAAGCCTTTATTGCACTTACGCAGCACTCGGCCAGTAAAGCCTAAAGTCCGAGGGTCCACGTTCTGTGTAGACAGGAATTTGGCCTTGACAAGACTCCCTCCAAACCAAGGTTCATCGGAGTAAGTTGCCTCTTACGCAGCAAATTTGCTAAATTTCCAGCTTTCAGGACCAGTGCACTCTGAGAGATCTGTTGATGTTATGGTGAATTTGGACTATGGGGTCATATACGACCTCCAAGTGGGTAAGAAAGGGAGCTACTACGTATTTTCAGCAATATTAGCGTGGAAGTCACTTTTGCATTGCTGTGATGAATTACTTGACCTAACTTAAGAGGAGGAGGGACGACTTATCTCTCAGTTGCTAAAAAATACAAGAGGTAGAATGGGATCCTGAGGCAGTTTTAAGCTTTAGGCGTATCTCACGGCTCCAGGGGGAAAGAAACATTAAAACTGTCCCATTGTCAGTTTGAGATGGGGACATTTTAGTCCTCAGATAAGGAAAACTAGAAAATTATAGAAGGTTCTTGTTCTGGACAATTCCTACTTTTTGTTTTTCTCCACATGAAACCATCCTCTGGACCACCTGCGGACCATTTCACTTCAAACCAGCACCATTTATAGCACTTTGTGACTAAAGCATTTTTATGGTCACAGAAGTTGTTAATTGTCTTTGTTTGGGCTTTGGTGGTTTTATCTTCTTTTTTTTAAATTTAATTTTTATTTGTTTATTAGAGAAAGAGAGAGAGACAGAAAGCGAGAACGGGCATGCCAGAGCCTCTAGCCACTGCAACTGAACTCCAGATGCATGCACCACCATGTGCATCTGGCTTACATGGGACCTGGAGAATTGAACCTGGCTTCTTAGGCTTTGCAGGCATGCGCCTTAACTGCTAAGCCATCTCTCCAGTCCAGGTTTTTTCTTCTTATCCAGCTACTTCCTAGAGATGTCTGTGATATGGTCCTGTGATTCCCCTGCTCACGTGTCACACCTCATATGCTGGCTTGCTGAAGGCTATCCCTTCAGAAGGAACATGGATCAGGGAAGAAAGCGGGACAGTCTCGGCAGTACAGGAGAAGCCCTGGTTAAAAGGACATGCAGCTGCCGCAGCCATTGCCACTGGGCGTGCTGTCCCCATTCTCTGGAGCTCCATCACTTGGGGGAATTATGATCTGCATGAATTAGATATCAATGTCCCTAACGTCATTTTGCTCTCAAGAGTTTCTGGATTGATATGGTCTGGTTCTTCAGCAATCTTTACTTGCTTGTTGAAGCATGTTCCAAATTCACTGCGGGCTCATTGGGAGATGAGAGCTGGGTGGCATTTCCAGGAACTTTGAGGAATAAAGATGAGGAGGACCTTCAGGAGGAAGGTGACAGGGAACAGGAAGCAATAATGGAACATGAGAAACGCAGCTGACAGAGTTTTATAGAAACTCCAAGCAGAGCACATGACAGGAGTTAGGGGTCAAGAGTTGGGAGCAAGAGCCAGGCGTGGTGGCGCACACCTTTAATCCCAGCACTTGGAAGGCAGAGGTAGGAGGATCGCCATAAGTTCAAGGCCACCTAGAGACCACATAATGAATTCCAGGTCAGCTTGGGCTAGAGTGAAACAAACAAACAAAAAGACTTGGGAGCAGTTAAGGAAAACTTCCAGAGAAGGGACGTTTAAATCTGCAAGAATCCAGAAAAGTGAAGTTGGTGAGGCGGGGGAATGAGTCACAGACCATGAGATAGAGGCCGGAGGCAAGATGGCGAATTCACAGAATAAGAAGCACTTCACATCAGCAGTACCCCAATGTGACCAGTGCTGGGAGGTATTAGGCTCCAGACCAGTGGTCCCCTTTTGAGCATTTGTTACAGAACTGTGTGCAGCTGAAGATTCCCTAACAGTGTCTGGTATATGGGAGGCACGCAACAAGTGTTCGCAGAAGGCGAGGGACAGACAGCGGGACACCCAATTGCATGATAACATTTGTTGTGTATATACGAATTGTGATCAGGTGTCTCTCATCGGGCAAGAGGTGACAGTGGCGGCATCCTGAAGTGGGGGGGGGGGGCAAGCAGTGCCTCAGGATGTGGGGTGGATGACTAGAGTAGTCAGAAGCTAAAACTAAGAGAATGTCTTAGACAAAGAGACAAAACTGACACTCAGGTTTGACTTTTAAAAGAAGTAAAAAAAAAAATTCTAATGTCTTTCTTTTTTTTTTTCCGGCTCAGAACCAGTATTAGAAAAAATTGTGACTCTGACAATATTAATTCCAGCAATGAGACTAAGATCTAATCTTGATTTGGCTCTACAATCTCTCAGTTGTTGATGGGAAAGATAGTTGCAGTGAAAAGGGGTTCATTTTACTTGATATTTGAACAAAAGCAACTTATTCAAGATCCAGAAGATTTCTCTGCTGATACTAAGCTAGCGCTGGAAATGACTGGACTGCGTTTTCCATCAGAGTTATGCTTACATAGCAAAGTAATGATCAGTGGCCTGAATATTTTAATGCAGTTTTGTTCGTTGTCATTAAAGCATCACTTGATCAATGGCTGAGTTTTGGATGTATGTTCCCATTAAATGAGCCTTACAGGTAGTGAGAAGCTTACTTCATTAAAGCCTATGACTCTATGAGTCTATAAGTAAAGGCTTTTATCTTCAACTAATGAAAGGATTTCGCTGGGTTGGGGAGATGGCTCAGTGGTCAAAGGTGCTTTGCTAACAAAGCCTGCTGACCCAAGTTCAGTTCCCCAGTACTCATGTAGATCCAGATGCAAAACGTGATGCCTGTCTCTGGCATTTATTTGCAATGGCAAGAGACCCTGCTGTGCCCCCCTCCACGTACACACGCACACCTGCAAATGAATGAAATTGTTTTCTAAATGATTTAACAAACCAAGCATAATGGCACACAGTCTAATCCCAGTGCTTGGGAGGTACAGGAAGGAAGGAGGTTTGCCATGAGCTCAAGGCCGCCATGTGACTACAGGTCAGCCTGGACTAGATTGAGACCCAGCCTCAAAAAAAAAAAAAAAAAAAAACAAAGAAAGAAAGAAAGAAAAGAAAAGCAAAAGAAAGAGCTGCTACTATCTGTAATCTGGCTATGTTTCCAGAATTTTTTTTAAACATCGAGCCACTCAGCTTTGATACAGTGTAGTTTGTAAACTTTAGTGGCAAAAGAGAAAAACAGTCCCTTCCCACCGAAGAGGCAGCTTTTTCATTGGAAGGGGTATAATTAAGCCAGCCTTGAAAGATGGGGTGGAGAAAGGGCACTGGGCAGCTAAGGCAGCCATGTGCAAGCACGTCCCAGAGGCATACTGGCACACATTTGGCACGGGCTCTAGGGGAAGACGTTGAGGCTGCAGTGAGCGGGGGCAAACCTTGTTGCCACTTCGTCCCATAGACCACGAGAACCTTCAGGACTCTTCATGTGGAGAAATGACATGATGAGATGTGAGTGTTAGGGAGAGAGCAGTTTGGAAGATGAAAGGTAGACAGAAGGCAGCAGGAGGCCAGTTAGAAAGCCATTGCGCAGCTGAGGTAAAGGCCGCAGGCATTCACAGGCTGCTGAAAGAGGCTGAGTGAGTCTGTTTATTGGGGTTAAATGAAATAACTAGTCTCCTGTTTCCCATTCTGAGTCTTGGCCCTTGTAATATGCAGTCTTGGGTTCGTCAGGTACCGTGGAGTTGATGGCTTCACACTGGGCATGTTGTAATTACCCAAGACTCCTGCCATTGGCCTGGTCTGATCGCAGAGCCCGTGACTGTCTCTGTTTGGGCTGGAATGAGAACCAAGGTCCTAGAACGTGCGCGGCAGGGAGCATAGACGTCAGCACGTGTATCGTGTCACCTCATGTAGGGAGCCTGGACCAGAGACCCGGGGGCTTGAGAACGAGAGTCTGTGTGCTGTTTCAGAACACGTGCTTAGAAACTGACCATTGGTAGCCGGGCGTGGTGGCGCACGCCTTTAATCCCAGCACTCGGGAGGCACAGGTAGGAGGATCGTCGTGAGTTCGAGGCCTACATTCACTACATAGTGAATTCCAGGTCAGCCTGGACGAGAGTGAAACCCTACCTCGAAAACAAAACAAAACAAAAACAAAAACAAAAACACAACAACAACAACAAAAAGAAAAAGAGAGAGAGAGAGAGAAAGAAACTGACCATTGGACCATGGAACCTGGCATTGTCTGGAAGTAAGAACTGGCCTCATAGTGTGGCACTTTGACCCCAGAGGCATCAAAACACAGAGAGTGATGGAGGGAACTAAAAAGTGGCCACGGTATTGGCTAAAGGAGGGAACAACCTCATACTGGCTTGTACTCTGCAGGTTAAGTCAGATTTGGTGCAAATCCCAGTCCTTTGCTGGTTTTCACTGTTCCCCTGATAGAACGTGCTCTCCCACACTGAATCCACACACGCAGGCACTGTTGTTGCTGAATTCGAGGCAGCATGCTGTGACTCCATGACCTGCAGAGATCTCATAGCTGCCCACCAGGTCAGGCTGTGGCGTCTGTCACCCTGGTGACCACAGTGTGGGTCTGACAGATCTGGGTGGCCAGGCATCCTTCTCCTCTTGCATCTTTAGTAAGGCCTTCCCAAAGCTGTTTTCTGTGGAAAGAAAGAAGGGAAGGAAGGGAGGGAGGGGGGAGGGAGGGAGGAAGGAAGGAAAGAAGAAGCAAGAACGAGGGAGGGAAGGAAGGAGAAAGAAAGAAAGAAAGAAAGAAAGAAAGAAAGAAAGAAAGAAAGAAAGAAAAGGTGGCCTTCTCTGCTTCTCTTCCCTACTGTGACTTCAAACGAGTACAATCCTGTTTTCTAGAATGAGATACTTTCTTTTCAGTATAAGAAAACCACATGGAGTGTTTGCTGTAGGGAACTTGTCAGCTCTTCGGAAGATAGTCCTGCTTTCTTCCTCTCCTACAGCATCCCTTTCTTCCTCTACCACACATACCCCCATAATTGCTCTCTCTTTCTCTCTCTCTCCTTTTCAAAGCAGATAAATGATTTATGTAAAATGACATCAAAGCTGAGGTACTCAACTTTAGAGGACTAGAGCAAAATCAGACCAGGATAAGGGACGTAGGAACGCTGCGTGTGGCGGGAACCTGGTTGTCATTTTAAATCAGTGGCAGGTTAGGCCTCCCTGAGAAAGTGACATTTGACTGAAATGGAAGATGAGAGAGGTCACCATGATGCATCTGAAAGCAGAGCAGGGAAAACCACCAGGGACAGGGTTGAGGCGGGAATGTGCAGAGACAGCAAGAAAGCCAGGCGGCCCGGAGCAGGGACACCCAGGAGACAGGGGAATGTGTCTTCAGGGAGGCAGTGGGGCAGCTTGCATAAGGGCTGATGGTTTCCCTGGTTTACTGCAGACCAATATTCAATATTCAAATGATTGAAAACGAATTACTGGGAAGATGGAAACAAAAAGTAAAAGCCCAGTGTTTTGTTCTTAGAGTCATATGAAATTATTCTTGACAGATTAGTAGAGCGTTTCTAAATGTAGGCTTTACATGACTACTTCATTCATTTGGGGGTTGTATTAGCAGCGGTTGAACCACTCTGTTTTAAGGTCTTCGTCCTGCTCAGGCAAAAGGGGGCGCTGTTGCAGCATCTCACACAGGAGAAAGCTCTGGTCTTGCATTTCCGTTACCACCTAGATGAAGTGCAGGGGGCTTGGGGAAAGAAGCGGGGAGACCTGCCTGAGACTTGCATCTCATAGGCCAGTGGCAAAGGTGGGTCAGATCAGAAGGTAGCATTGGAAAAGGTCAAATAGTGGTGGGTTATGGATATATGTGTACCTCTATTTGAGGTAGCGCCAACAGAATTTCCTGGTGGGTTTGATGGCAGAGTCAAGAGACACTCTGAGGGTTCAGCGTGGATCGCATGAAAAGGGAGTTGCTGCCACCCTAGACTAGGAAGGCTCTAAGTGAGGCGGGGCAGGCGGGCAACCATGAGTTCTGGTTTAGAAACTGTGAATTAGATTTCAGTGTATTGGAGATTTGGCCAAGCGAAAATGTTTTTATGCTTAAAGAACCCTGTGGAGTGCCTTAAAAAGGTCACCTCACCTTGACCTTGTGCCCTCTGAGACAGGGCCGAGTTACTGTGATTGAAAGGGGCCAAAGAAGTCGGCCTGAGAGCCTCACGAGCGATTGCGCTCTAACATCAACCTCGCCCTTCTTTGAAAATTATTCCACATTTTTTTACTTAGCAGCAAGAGAAGTATCTCCCAATTTCAAAGCTACCGAATTTGGATGGCCCTAAATTCCACGAGGCAGCTATACAATCGATCAGTGTTTAAGAGCAATCTGGCTGCATCATCTGCCACCCTTTTGATTGCCAGACTGAATTGGCTTCTCTGACTGTCAGTGGTTATAGGATTTATGGCCAAGCCTTAGCAATACCAAGCATGCAACAGCTCTTGGTACTTTATTGTTTAGTGAAAGTGGGGGTGGGGGTGGGGAAAGGCAAGGTAGAAAAATGTTTAAAGGTCATGAGGCTAATTCCAGTAGATACATAACATGTACGTGCCTCACGCTGAACAAAGACTAGAAAAAAATACATTAAGATTTGGCATGTGCTTAGGTGAGAGACTGTGAGTGGTGCATTCTGTCTTATCAAGTTAGTGCATAATAAGGCCAAGGTTTAGTCTAATAGTTACCAGTGGTGATAGCCGTTGAAGGCAGTGAGCACGACACATTTCCTGTTGGTTTCCCCAGCTCACCATCTGCTACCTGGACATGCTGATGACCAGTGATGAACGCCAGAAACAGCTGAAGGACCAGTACTGCTTTGAGTGCGACTGCCTGCGCTGCCAAACCCAAGACAAGGTATGTTGTGTACAACCAGGCGGGACTGCCAGAGAAAACTGCTATTTAATCCTAAGTAAAGGCCCCTCCGTGCATGGAAGGAAGCGAGGGTGAGGAGAGCACCACTGAGCTGCTCACATTTTAGTTCCTGGACCTTTGTCACCTGCCAAGGTGAGATTTAACCACAGGTGCAGATCTATGGGGCTTAGAGTGCCATGGGGATATAGAAATTATACATGTGAAATTAAACATATAATTAAAAGGATATGGAAGGCCAGAGGGCAGTGGGTGCATAGATTCACAAGTTTGAATTATGTTATGATTAGTAACAGTTAGTGTTCAGTAATAACCGTACTAGGTTTATCTAATATGTCTTAATTCTTTTAAATTTCTTCCATAAGGCTTTCTTCTGGAGCATTTTATCAGATATAGATCATTTATTTAGCAACTCTTACTCTCCGAGGAAGGAAGACTAGCCAAAGTCAATGCTGTAAAGATAATAAATGGGCTGCTCTCATGTTACTCATATACTGTCCTCTTTTTGAACCTATTTACTTTTGTTTTGCATGCAGTCAGGTTATCCGATGTAATCTTACTTTTGTTGGGTGTTTACATTGCTAGATGCCTTCTGTGATCATTATCTCATCTCATGTCAATACATATAAATAAATTAGGAACCAGAACTCAGAAGTTCAGAGACAGGCATCTGGCACGAGATGAGGGGGGAAAAAAGTGGCAGAACCAAGTGTCACATTCACTTTTGACTAGACCAAATGCTTCCTGCATGGTCCCATGGCCACCTGTGATTTCTGGTGTCAAACCCAGGACAAGGCGGTACGTTGTATGGAACCAGATTGGAACACTGCCCAGGCAGTATCTGAAAGGGCCCTCGGGAAACTCTGCTGCTATTTCATTAATCCAAAGTAAAGATTTCTTGGTGCGGTGGAGAGAGGTGATTGTTCTTACTGCACGAGAAAGGACCATGAGCTCACGGAGCCAGCAAGCATCATTGTTTTCACGTTATAAAGAACTACAAGCAGGAAAAACTGGACCTCTGCTGATAGCTCCCAAGATCCAATGCCCCTTAGTGTGAGCGGTCTACGACTGGTATGCATGTCAGAAATCACAGAGGGGTCCCTTGGGATGCCAGAAGTCCAGTTTCCCACCAGCATCCTTGTTTGTGAACGGCAAGGCTCTTGGCTTTGGTGCTTCGTAGGCGCCGTGAGCATGGCAGACCTCCCTAACATTTTTGCGTGCCAGGCAAGCTCTCCGCCACTCTGCTACTCCCGTAGCCGTGTTTGTTTGTTTGTCTTGCTTTTCATTCTGAGCCAGGGTCTCACCGAGTTACCAAGGCCTCAGCCTCCTGAGTAGCTGCCATTTCAGGCCTGGGCCACCAGGCTGGGTTCCCAAGTCACTTGTCCCTCCTTCGCTCTCCCTGGGCTGTGACATTTGTTCTCATGGCCCAAGATGACTTCTGTCCCCTCCCTCCAGTTAGTGTCCAAACTCTGGACAGGGAAAAGAATGGGTAGGAAAGGCAAGCCCTCTCGGGAGTGTGATCTTGTAGGCATTGTGCACACTTAGCACGCCGTCTACTGCAAAAGAAGCCAGGAAAGCTTTTCACACTTGGAGAAGGAGGGTGGGAATGGCTTTTGGGGCTATCCCATTGAGACCATTGTTGCTCTCTTTTGTTGAACTAACAATTTATGTAATATTGTACTAGAGTTCCCTTGCAGGATATACGTGTGTGTGTGTGTGTGTGTGTGTGTGTGTGTGTGTAATCTTCTGTCCCTTTATAGTGGGATGCATTCTAAAGAATGTGCCATGAGGCGATTTTGTCATTGTGTACGCAGTAACACAGCATGCCATTTTACAGCAAGCCTATTATTTTGTCAATAAAAGTATACTCTGATATCATGAAGTTCAGCCTCGTAAGTATATCAACTAATAATAGCTGTTCATTATCATTAGGCGTTATGAACTGTACATAATTGGATGTGCTTTATTCCCCTGCCAGCGCTCGTAGATCTCTTTGCCCAAGTCAGGCACGCAGTAAGACTTTTCCAGCCCCATTCTAATATGTCGTACAGAGTATGTTGTTGCCAAAAGCACGATGATGCGGCTCATAACACCGCGTGTGCGTTGGCGGGGATGTGATTAATTCTAAGTATAAGCTCATAAGATTATAGAGGTCGGCCAGTCCTAAGATCTGCACTGAGCCAGTTGGAGACCCAAGAGAGCCAAGACGAGGAAGAGCAGATTTGTCAGCATGAGAGCAGGGCGAGCGTTTGAGCAGTGAGTGGGGAGAGCTCCCTGTTACTGGGGGGCTGGGCCAGACTTCTTGTTCCGGTCAGTCTGTGGATGTGGTGTTGCTATTGGGTGTCCTGTGACCCGTCAAGCTGATATACACCACTTGCCATCACTAATGCTGTGTTAGAGATGGGCTAGATGTGGACTCTCAAAAGCGCTTGGTTCTTTTGCTGGATTCAGTATGTAACAAAGTTAACGGTGTTGGGCGGGCTGTTCATCCTCTCTGGGTTTGTTCTGCCGGTAACGTAAAGCACTTTGACTAGATGGGCTTAGGGCTCCCTTTTCCTCTCTTATCTCACATTTCTATAAAATGTTTCCAAGTGGAAGTGAGTAGGGCATGTACTTAGGCAAGCATTTAAGCTTGATTATAGTTTCATGTTTCCATTTATCTGGGAAATGTGTTTGTTTAGTGATATATAATACCCCTTCTGAAATTTCCATACTGCTAGTTTGCTTAGAAAAAAAAAATCTGGCTGGGAGATAATTCATTCAATAAAGTACTTGCCTTGCAAGCGTAGGGTCTGGGTTGACCCCCCCCCCCCCGCCAGTACCCATGTAAAACGCTGAGTGTGGTGGCACACGCCTGTTACCCATCACAGGGAGGCGGAGACGAGCAGATCCCTGTAGCTCACTGGCCTAATAGTGCCCTCCAGGCCAATCCTGTCTCGAAAAGAAGTGAGCAATATGCCTGTGTGATGAGGTTTTCTTCTGGCCTCATGCACATGCACACACACACACACACAATCATGTATACGCACATGCAAAATAAACAGAAATTTCATAGGTATATTCACTTTAGTACATTCCCCAAAGATTGCAAACTCAAAATTATAGTGCATTCCAAATTAGTTGCTCTTCAGTTCCCAGATTTGTGTTCAAATGTATTTTTCTTTTTTCTGGAACCTAAACAGTTCATCTTACCAGCTGTGTATATGCAGCAGTATTTAGTACGCACCTATCTCTGCACATCGCCGGGTTTGAATGATTTCAGGTTGGGGAAGGTAGGAAGCCTTTGAATAGGATGCAGAATTTCCACGTATGCAGTCGCCATTTGTAATCAGCAGCAGCTTAATTTCTGGAAGAAATAAAACTTACCACCTAAGGGAGAGTTTGAAATCGTCTGGGTTTTCTAATGGCTGGCCAAGGTCAGAATCCAAGGCAACATGAGCAGAACAGACCAAATGGAATTGATTATTTCCCTAAGTTTGTGACTAGTACGTAGCGTGCTCACTTGAATGTCACATGCTTTATTTCAAAAACAAATCTGTATTTACTGGCACATCACTTTTCTTCCTTTAAGGCCTGCTCTCTCTTTAATTCTCCTATTAAAACACTGGGTCCATCAATCTCCTCAAAGTTCTATTATCTCACTGTGAAGATTCTTGAAGTAGCTACTAATGGTTTCCCTGGCTCTTTCTCTTCCTACATTCCACACAGTCTCAGAGTAAGCCTTCTTTTAAAAAACTATTTATTTATTTGAGAGAGATAGAGAGAGAAAGAGAGAGAGAGAGGGAGAGGCAGATAGTGAGAAAGAGAATGGGCACGCCAGGGCCTCTAGCCACTGTAAACAAACTTGAGATGTAAGGGGCCCCTTGTGCATCTGGCTTGCGTGGGTTCTTGGGAATCGAACCAGGGTCCTTAGGCTTTGCAGGCAAATGCCTTAACCACTAAGCCATTTCCCCAGCCTTCTGAGTAAACTTTCTTAATACCTCTGTTTCCTTGCCATTGCTTTGCTCAGCATTAAATATTAGCTTTAGCACTCAGGATAAAGTCTAAACTCTTAGCGTGGTATTCAGTGTTCTACAAAGTCTTGACCCCAAGAGCCAGATCTCTGTTTCATCACTTTCCTTCTTCAAAATTACCAACTTTTTTATCTAACTGGATCTTTTCTCCACCTACTAGATTCTGAAGTTGTGTACACAAACATGTGCATTTGCATACACAAGCACATATACATACACACATCCGTATGTATGTATACTTACATACGTAATGACATTTTATATTTACATGGAAGATAAGTGTGGCAAGGTAGAAGATGAAACAGGTTAGCACTTGGAATTCATGCCAGGCTGACCTCATTCACAATGGCCTAGATAAGTCACGGATTCACTCTGAATTTCTTTCTTTCTTTCTTTCTTTCTTTCTTCCTTCCTTTCTTTCTTTCTTTCTTTCTTTCTTTCTTTCTTTTTTTTTGAAGAAACACTTTTTTTTTTTAAATTTTTTAACTTTTTATTAACAACTTCCATGATTATAAAAAATACCCCATGGTAATACCCTCCCTCCCCCCACTTACCCCTTTGAAACTCCACTCTCCATCATACCCCCTCCCCATCTCAGTCAGTCTCTCTTTTACTTTTTGATGTCTTGATCTTTTCCTCCTCTTATGATGGTCTTGTGTAGGTAGTGTCAGGCACTGTGAGGCCATGGATATCCAGGCCATTTTGTGTCAGGAGGGAGCATGTTGTATGGAGTCCTGCCCTTCCTTTGGCTCTTACATTCTTTCCGCCACCTCTTCCACATTAGACCCTGAGCCTTGGAAGGTGTGATACAGATATTGCAGTACTGAGCACTGTGGTCATTTCTTTCCATCACCATGATATCTTCTGAATCGTCCCAAGGTCACTGTCATCTGAAAAGAGAAGATTCTCAACCAAAAGTGAGAGTAGCATTAATATAAGGGTGTGAACATTAACAGAAGTGCTTACTGGGCAGTTTGATAAGCATAATATATACATTTAGCCAGACACCAGCAGACGTTACACCCCTAGGGCTCATGACTACCCCTGTTTTAAGTTTTCAGTATCAGGGATGTATTCCCTCCCGTGGAGCGGGCCTCCAGTCCAATTAGAGGGCAGTTGGTTTCCCCCATAACAGACATGCCACTATTGGACCCATTAGCTCATTTGGCCTGGCTGGCCAATTATAAGGCTTGCAGTATCCACTGATGAGTATCTTCACTGGTGATTTCTCTTTCTCCCATTGAACTAATGCAGAATGGCTTCTTCCAGCTTTCTGTCAGCTGGTCTACACGGAAGAGGTTATCAGCTCAGTTCCAGCAGGATTTCTCAGTGGCCTTATAGCCCAAGTAAGTGGAGTCTTCAGCAATAGGGTCTTACCATCTATTCCTGGTGGGAAACCAAGGGCCTCAGCAATGGCCTATAATGTTTTGGGGGCATCAGGGATCTCCCTGGCCAACAACTCACTGGAAGATATCCCATCCCTGGCACTGAAAATTTTCTAGCAACAATCTATGGCTCCTGTCACTCTGAATTTCTTAACAGCCAAGACAGAAAGCATAATTTCAAAATTTACTGAAGCCATAGGATTGAACTCACATGTGTTCCTTAGCCAAGTCTCAGTTTTCCTCACAGAGGCCTGAAGTACCTACAAGAGTCTCGTCAGACTCCACAGTGTCTGAAGTTAGCTGAGTTTTATAATAGTCTTCAGTGTAGCTGATTGACATCATTTCAAATTATAACTTAATTAAAGAAATAAGTGAGATGTAGCTCTGATAGCATGTTTTATCCCAAGACTAAAAAAAACACTTCATCTCCACTGAAGAAAGCCAGGGCCACCTTTGCCTCCTGTGATCCTTCCTTGGTGTTACTGCAGAAAACTAGGGTCTGGCTGTGTTTTGTTTTCTTTCAAGGCAGGGTCTCACTCCAGCCCAGGATAACCCGGAATTCATTCTGTAGTCCCAGGCTAGCCTTGAACTCACAGTGATCCTCCTACCTCTGCCTCCCAAGTGCTGGGATTAAAGGTGTGCGCCACCACACCCGGCCAGTCTTGCAGTTTTTATATTGATATTTACTACAGTGATATGTGTGTAGTCTCACAAGGCAAAGGGTGGTTGTGCAGCGGAAATGTTAGGACCCTCCCTGCTCAAGTCCTGCTGCCAGAGGAAAGCTCCTGAAATCCAAGTGGTCGGGATGGTGTTTGCTGCTGCTTAGCTGGGTTAAAGAATTAAAGACTTTTTCTATTTCCAGGATTTCAAATTGTTTGTTTCTGGGGATGGAACCCAAGGCTTCACACAAACACACTAGGAAAACATTCTACCACTAACCCATAACCCCCATCTTCAAATTCACTGTTTTTCATATCTCCTGGTCTCTGCTTTGTTCCTATTTTGGTTCTGATAACCTCTCATTCCCCTCTGTGGATGCTCCTGCACTAGTTGAGCAACATAATCATGCTTCTTTGAAGTTTTTGCTCTATGAAGTTGGCTTTCATAGGGAACCCATGTTCTAGGGAGTTTCATTGGTTCTCTTCCTTTGCACTGAATTTCAGTTGCTTGGATTTTTGGGGGGGGGTTGGGTTTTGGGTTTTCAATGTAGGGTCTCACTGTAGCCCAGGCTGATCTGGAATTTACTATGTAGTCTCAGGGTGGCCTCGAACTCATGGCAGTCCTCCTACCTCTGCCTCTCAAGTGCTGGGATTAAAGGCGTGCGCCACCATGTCCGGCTGTTTGGAATTTTTTGTGGCAGACTCATTTTCAGTTGTGTTATTCCTTCTCTTTGTGCTTTCCCTAGATCTTGACTTTAGATCCCTTCAGCTGGAGTTCCAACCCAGGACTCAATAGCACTGGGGTCTCTTGCATCCTGTAATGTAAAGTAGCGTAATAAATAAATAAATGTATTTACCTCGATGGTGGGTTTCTTGGTTCTGTGTCTTCCAGCCTTTTCAGGCCCCCAGCTTCTTATCAATATTTATCCCAGGGGAGTAAATTCTTAAGTATAGGAGCCTCATCCCCTGGCTTTAAGCTTCCAGCCAGCTGTGCACGCCTTTCTCCTGTGAACCACCCACATGCCTGCTCACTGCTGGGAGAGTGGGTACACCAGGACCCCCAGCCACTGCAAACGAACTCCAGACACATGCGCCTCCTTATGCTCTGGCTAATGTGGGTCCTGGGGAATCGAACCGGGGGTCCTTTGGCTTTGCAGGCAAACGCCTTAACCACTAAGCCATCTCCTCCAGCCCTGCCGCCTTCTTCTAGACTTAAGGCCCCTAAGCTTCAGCTTTGCTTAAAACTTTGCATTTCTCTTCTCTTACTGGGTCCAGAGAGATGCGTACCAGTTTTTGAATGGGCAAGGCTAGGTTTGGTTTCTCTTTTTATGTTTTACCCAGCATTACTGTGGGTTTGGAGCAAAGGGAAGCGCTTCAAGGTTTGAGACTGGCATCTTGACTGGGTACACCTTCACCTGTTACACCTTCGGCTCACCTCCTGCCTGTCTGTGGAGCAGGGGATTGGGGGTCTCCTTTATCACAGGGCCTCCTGTAGGGAGAGAGTTTCATGGAGTCCTTCAGAAAATGCACCCATCTTGAGGGCATGTTAATAAATTGCTGGGGAGCGAGTTGGCTCATCAGCTTCTTACTCCCCCAGGCTATGATCCTAAGCCTACTTCCTCTTGCCTTCTTCTGAGGGATGTTAATTTTTGTCCTTGGTAATTGTTTCAGCTTCTTTCAGAAATCCTCTTTGGTTACAGGAAATGGCCTTTTGTGAGTCCCCTGTGAGGCCTTCCAGAGCACCTGTGAGTCAGTTAGGGAGCCCTGTGCAGGGAGCCCCGCATTCCTGTCCTGGCTCTGCTGAGAGGCCTTACTTCCTGTGCGCACTGTGCGTCAGCCCGACTGTAACTCCCAACTGTGGAACCTCGGCCAGGGGCAGGCAAGCCAGGGGAAGAGGCCAGGCTTGTCAGAAGCAAAGCAATGTTAGGGTTAAAATTGTATTCAAAAGGAAGATTTTTTTTTTTTTTTTTTTGCCCCAAGAAAGTACTTGTGGTAACTTGATCTATTTGAAATGTGAGCAGTTACCTAAAAGTCATAGTAAACCAAGGTTTCCTTTCCTGCCTTCCCCTATTTTGCTAAATTAATTATGAGCAGAACTGCCTTGTGGCAGGATGGTGTGGCCAACCGGTTCCGAGTTGTTTCATATTTCAAGTTTTAGCAGTCTAAGCAGAATGTGTTTCCTGCCTATGTTTTCATCATGGGCAAAGTATGTTATCTTCAGCAAGTTTAGGGAGATTTAGCAGGGGAGTAAAGAAGTGTGTGAGGGGTGTGTGTATGTGTGTGTGTCTGTCTGTCTGTCTGTCTCTCCAGACTGCAGCAGCTGCTCTCAGAATGCTCTCTGAGGAAGCGATGACACAACACTTTCTGCACACAACTGTGACAATGCACTGTTAAGTGCAGTGCTTAGGTCACAAGCACACGTATCACACCAGCTGAATCCGTCCCCTGGACTGGGCCATGCAGACCAAACGCCAGCGGAATAGATATTTGTGCCCAAACTGGAAAGACTGTAAGATGTCACTTGTGTCGCCACACATTGTGGAGAGACCCTCTTCTTAAATGTAAGGTGGTTTGGGGGGCTCAACTGAGCCACAAAAAGGCACCTGGGGCATGGGGGAGTGGGGGGCTCAGCTGCTTGCTCTCGGAGGATTGCGGCACCAGGCCATGCAGGCGAGGAGACAGCATATTCCAGAGCAGACTCGATAGTATAGCGTGGACTTCCAAGCAGGCGAGGGCCCACGAAACCGGCCCCCGGTCAGTGCTGACCACGGGACGCTGTGGTTGGCAGTCAAGAACTCCTTTCCTCCTTGTAACATGAGCACCAGCCAGCCCTGCCTGCATTTCCTCCCCGGAAACTCATTCTTCTGGTTATTTAGAGAAGCGAGATATAGATAACACAATGTCAGGTTGTTTTGACTCATTGAAAACGCATCCAAATGGGGAACACACACACATGCGTGCATATTACTTGTGAGACACTGTCTGAGCTCCTCATAAGCCTCGTCTCAGTAACCTCCGCAGCCTTGAGAAGGCTTCTACCGTCTTCTCACTTGGCAGATGAAATCACGGAGCTCTCAAGAGCATAGCCCTAACCACTCCACGGTACCGTTCCTATATGTATGTGAGTAACGGATACACCGAACTTATCTTTTCAAAAAATTGGAATGTAATTTACATTGAGTAAACTTTCCCATTTTTTAGTGTATAGTTTTATCAATGTTGACAGATTTCTGTGGCCACCAACCATTAAGATATACAGCAATTCCATCACATATTCCTCAAAATTCCCTCATCTCACTTTTTATAGTCAGTCTGTGTCTGATTCCAAACCCCTGCTAACCCCGACCTGCTTTCTGTCACTGTGGACTTACCTTTTCCAGAATGTCATGTAAATTGAGCCAAATAGCTGTTTGTTTCTGGTTTCTTTCATGTAGCATAATGCATTTGATATTTAGTCATGTTCTTTTTTAAAAAAATATTTTTATTTATTTGACAGAGAAAGAGGGAGAGAGAGAGAAGGAGAGAATGGGGGCACCAGGGCCTCCAGCCACGGCTAATGAACTTCAGACACATGCGCCCCCTTGTGCATCTGACTTATGTGGGTCCTGGAGAATCAAACCTGGGTCCTTTGGCTTTGCAGGCAAACACCTTAACCACTAAGCCATCCCTCCAGCCCTGACGCAGTTGTTGGTTCTTTTCGTATCAATAGTACTCCATTGCTCCATGGCCCTTCACAGTTTGTTTATCCATTCTCCAGTTGAATACATCTGGATTTTTCTCCAGCTTTGGGTGCCTATCAATAAAGCTGATATAAACATCCATATGCAGGTTAGACTGTGAATATAACTATCCTTTTTGTAGCATTTTTTATTTAATTTTTAAACTGATACATGAAGATACAAAACTTGTACATAGCAGTGAGGCCCCATGTGAGAACACAGAAACTAGCCGCTGTGAGGGAGCGTGTCAAAGTTCCTTGCTTTTGGCATCTTTGTAACCGGTTCCTACCTTCCAACCCTGCCCTACTCTTCCTCCTCCAGCTGTCCCCAGCCGTCCCACTCTCTACTTCTGCGAGATCACATCTTTTTAAAAAAGACTTGTTTTATTTTATTTATTTATTTGAGAATGACAGACAGAGAAAGAGGCAGAGTGAGAGTGAGAGAGAGAGAGAGAGAGAAACGGGTGCACCAGGGCCTCCAGCCATTGCAAATGACCTCCAGATGCATGCACCGCCTTGTGCAGCTGGCTTACGTGGGTCCTGGGGAATCGAGCCTTGAACCGGGGTCCTTAGGCTTCACAGGCAAGCATTTAATCGCTAAGCCATCTCTCTAGCCCCGAGATAGCATCTCTAGCTTCGACATGTGCATGAGGTCATGTGTGGATTGTCTGTCTGAACCAGGCTGATTTGACTCCCATTATGATTTCCATATCTACCCGTGTTGTCACAAATAAGATCTCATTATTTTTATAGCCACTCAGTACTCCATTGTGTATATGTGGCACATTTTCTTCACATGTTCATCAAGAGATGGGCACTGAGGTTGTCCCCACTCTGGGCTGTTGTGAACAGTGCTGCAGACAAGGGAGCATACATGACGCTTGGTGGGCTGATTTCATTTCTTTAGATATCACCTAGGAGTGGGATACCAAGATCCTATAGCAAATTTATTTATTTTTTCTTTTTTTTAATAATAAGGGGAGAAGTCACCTAATAAGCAGCATGATACAGAATGTATCTATAAAAATATGTTGTATTTTAAATGCTTAGAATTGACTAATTTCACATTGGTCTGGGGAAGAATGTTTTGGAAAAGCTATAAAAAAAACCAAAAATATAAACAAAAGGAAAATATCACACTGCTCTTACTATGGACTTTAACCACTTATTTTTCTTTTATAAGAAGTATCAGCAATAAAAATAAAAGTTTTATTTGTAGAATTTAAGAGAAAGTCATGTTGATCATTTTTCTAAACTACCTACCATTTTAGTAATTCCATTTTTTAAAATATATTTTGTTTATTTATTTGAGAAAGAGGAACAGAGAGAAAGGGAGGGAGAGAGAGAGAGAGAGAATGGGCATGCCAGGGCCTCCAGCCACTGCAAACGAACTTCAGACACGTGCGCCCCTTGTGCATCTGGCTAACATGGGTCCTGGAGAGTCGAACCAGGATCCTTTGGCTTTGCAGGCAAACGCCTTAACCATTAAGCTATCTCTCCATCCCTAGTAATTCTGTTTTTATCTTTTTGAGAAGCCTTCCATAATGGCTGTGCTGATTTACATTCTCACTAAAAGTGTAAGTGTCAATTTTTATTTTATCTGCATAAATATTTGGAATTGTAATTGCTGAGTTGGTTGGCAAATGTGTATTTAATTTGAAAAGAAATTACCCAGTTGTTTTCCTAAGCAGCTGCACATTTGGAATTCTCGCCAGCAGTGGTTGAGAATCCAGTTATCCCACATCTTTATCAGTTCTTAATTTTGTCTGATTTTTCTCTTATCTTTGTTTTTTTATTTATTTTATTTGAGAGCGACGAAGTGTGTGTGTGTGTGGGAGAGAGAGAGAGAGGGAGGGAGAATGGGTGCACCAGGGCTTCCAGCCACTGCAAACGAACTCCAGATGCGTGCACCCCCTTGTGCATCTGGCTTATGTGGGTCCTGGGGAATTGAGCCTCAAACCAGGGTCCTTAGGCTTCACAGGCAAGCACTTAACCATTAAGCCATCTCTCCAGCCCTCTTATCTTTGTTTTTAATGATTATAAGAGATTTGTGATGATGTTGCGCTATGGTTTTAATTTGCATCACCTTAATAGATTTGTTTTTTCAGGTATTTCTGTAAATCATATACACCTGAGTACATTTCCTATACATCTCTTACTTGCTCAGAACTTGAAATGTAGGATATTTTATTATCCTCTTACCAAATATGTGTTATATAAATGTATTTTTCATCTGTCTGTGACTTGCTTTTTTCAGACCATTAAGAGAGTCTTAAAACACACACACACTTTAAATTTTGATATCATTAAATATATCAGTATTTTTCTTTTGATTAGCCTTTTGATATTATTATCTAAGAAGTTTTTGCCTACTTCAACAAGAGAACAAAGATTTTTCTCCTGTGTTTTCTATCAGAAGTTTTATAGACTGGGGTTTTATATTTAAATCTTTGTTACAATTTGAATTAATTTATGTATATGGCCAAGGTTCATTTTTTTGGCATAAATGTCTTGTTATTCCAGTACTGTTTACATAAAGTATGCATGATGTGGTGTGTTATGTGAGATATGTATAGTTCATGCACATGTGGATGCAAATGAGTGGGTCTTATGTGCATGCATGTGGAGGCCCGAAGAGTACGTTGGGTGTCCCTGTTTTCCCACTCATCCACCTATTTCCTTGAGAGTCTCTCACCCAACGCAGAGGTGCCATCTTCACTACTTTTTTTCAGTCAGCAAGCCCCCGTGGTCCTCTGGTTTCCACCTGCTCCCTCCCCGCCTCCCACCACAGGACTGAACTTGCAGATGTGCATCGCCATGCCTAGACTGGCTGTTTGTGCGGGGCAGGGGAATTGAACTCAGGCCCCTCTCAAGCCCTCATGCTTGCTCAGCAAGTATTCCTAACCACTGAGCCATCTCTCGAGCCCCTGCGTCAATATACCTTCCGAAGCCCTGGAGTGACACAGAGCTCCGGTCTTGGAGCGTCAGCTTGTTATCACCAGTGATGCTAACCAGAGGGAACGCGAGGAGGGGGTAACTGGGCAGTGGGATATAGTGGGAAGAACATGTGCGTGAAGACTGGTATCCTCCATTCTCTTGGCTGCCAACCAGCTCACATTAGCAAGTTTCCTATGTTGGTCCTAGTTTTCTCTTTTGTAAGATGATACTGATCGTGCCTGGCAAAGCTGTTTTGCTTTCAACTAGATAAAGTGTGCAGCTTGGGAGATGGGAGATGCGAGATGCCCTGTAATCATAGCTATAATTGCTTTCAAATGATGTGGGGAAATGGTCTGTTTTTAAAGTTCCAGGAATTATAGCATCCTCAGTTCCCATCATCTGCCGATCAGTCTCTGAACTGCTCACATGAGCTTCTTGATAACTTTTTGTTGCGAGGGGCGGGGGGGGGGGCGGGTGAGGAAAGGGTTTATTTTAGTTTACAAACTCAAGGGGAAGCTCCAAGATGGCAAGGGAAAACGGTGGCATGAACAGAGGGTGGACATCACCTCCTGGCCAAATCAAATGGACAACAGCAACAGGAGAGTGTGCCAAACACTGGCAAGGGGAAGCTGGCTATAACACCCATAAGCCTGCCCCCAACAAGCGCTGCCTCCAGGAGACTTCAATTCCCAAATTGCCACCAGCTGGGGACCTAGCATTCAGAACACATAAGTTTATGGGCGACACCTGAATCAAACCACCACATTCTGCCCCTGGCCTCATAAACTGGTAACCATAATGATATAAAATGCAATGCATTTAGTCCTACTTTAAAAGTTTCCATAGTTTTTTTTTTATCAGTCCCAATGATGTTCAAACATCCCCATAATGTAAGGTCTTTTAATTGAGGTGTAATACAAAAACAAAAAAACAAAACAAAAAAAACAAACACCATACTTGCACAGAATAAACATTCACACTGCAAAAGTTGGCATTGGGCATAACAAAGCAATATTCAACCAACACAAGATTTAGCCAGGGCAAACATTAAACTCTGTAGCTCCAAGTCTAACAACTCTAACCATTGACAAGTCTCCAAGTCCAATAATTCTAACAGTGAAGAGTCTCTGAAGTTCCAATTCCACTCCTCCAGCTAGGCTACTCACTGTCCTGTGAAACTTCATCTGGTGCCGGCAGCTCTCCTTGGCAGAAAACCCACAGTCCTGGCATCTCCATTGGGTCTGTCCTGCAACCCGCAGTTCATCAACATGGCTCCATTGGGTCTTCATGCAGATAATCTTTCAAGACTGCTTCCCACTGCCCATGGCCATTTCCAAAATAAAAAACTGCTGCAAGTTTAATGACCCTCTCTTTCCTGTATTTGTTATACTCCATAATACCAGGTGGCTATCAACTTGTTAATCCAGGGTAGATTAAAGCAGACTTTGAAGAACAGGACACTCTTTCAGCATTCAGGCACCTTCCAGAGCCTGAATTCTTCCTGTTGTCCCAATGCAGATCAGCCGGCCCAATCTCAAAGGTCTTAATCTCTCAAACAATTACAGCTGAACGGTCTGCAGTTTCAGCCCAAAGATTTCATGTTTTTTTTTCTATGCTATGTCTCTGTGCTCACACCAGTCCATTTCTATGTAACGCAGCCCTGCACCAGTTCTCAGGATACGGGCATAACGCAAGCCTCTCACACAAATTACTTCTTGCCCAGTCCAAGCAAAGCTCTTTCTCACCCTCATAAGTACATAGTTCTTACTGCATTCAGGTCTTTCAGCTCTGACCAGAATAGTACATCAAGCTGTACTTACAGCACTGAAAGGTGTCTCTTAGGCCAAGGTTTCAAGTCCTTCCGCATTCCTCTCAAAAATCAGTTCTAAAATGCCACAGTCAGGTTTCTAGCAGTAATGACCCCACTTCCTTGAGCCAATTTTACTGTTGCAGTCAAGCTTGCATTGCTTCCAGAAAACACCCAACCAACAGCAACTTGTGGGAGAAAAAGAGTTTATTTTGGTTATACACTGGAGGGGAAGCTCCATAATGTCAGGGGAAATGATGGCATGAGCAGAGGGTGGACATCACCTTTTGGCCAACATCAGATGGACAACAGCCACAGGAGAGTATGCCAAACTATGGCAAAAAGAAGCTCAACTTTTTTTTTTTTTTCGAGGTAGGGTCTCACTCTGGCTCAGGTTGACCTGGAATTAACTATGTAGTCTCAGGGTGGCCTCAAACTCATGGTGATCCTCCTACCTCTGCCTCCTGAGGGCTGGGATTAAAGGCATGTGTCACCACGCCCAGATTTTTTTTTTTTTTTTAACAAGGTCTTGTGTATTCTAGGCTGGCCTCAAACTGGCTGTGTAGCTTGAACCTCCTACTCTGTCTCCCATGTGCTGGGGTCATAGGCATGTGCCAACACACCCAGACTGGTACTCTACTCACCGACCCATATTCCCATCCCTTAATAATTTGTTAAGTCATTCTGCTTCAGCTGTTAGTAATCTCTGTACTTCTTCCACATGAATTTCCACTAACATCTAACAGCTGGACTATGTGCAGAGGCAATATAGTGAATTTCATAACTACTTGGGGTTTGCTGGCACCTAGCCATTGGCAGCTCCTTTGGAGAAGAAATGATGGCATCAGTGAGCCTTCCCCCACCAGGACGATGCATAATGCCACTCTGTGAATTAGTGACACTGGTTATTAGGTGTGTTTCCTCTTTCTTTTAAAAAATATTTTATTTATTTGACAGAGAGAGGGAGAGAATGGGTGCGCCAGGGCCTCCAGCCACTGCAAACAAATTCTAGATGCATGCGCCATCTTGCACATCTGGCTAATGTGGGTCCTGGGGAATTGACCTAGGTCCTTTGGCTTTGCAGGCAAGTGCCTTAACCACTAAGCCATCCCCCAGCCCTGTTTCCACTTTCTTAATGGGCTCCAAGTAAGACCAGTGAAGTAAATGCAGTACTGCACTTTCTGTCTGACCTGTTGAAGTGACGATTCGACGGGGCTTTTGCTGCATGTTATTGCTTGCACTCCTAGAGTGTAGTTAGACCTGTAAACAGATGTCACAGACACTGGCTGGTATATCAAAGGGGGCAGTTAGATTGAACTAGCTGCAAGAGACATGAGGCATGTAGGTCAGAACCCTCATCTTACAGAAAGGAGAAATGATATAAACCACTCAGTAATTGAGTGGCTCTGTGGTTAGGCCCCACCAGTCCAGGCTTCCTAATTCTAGGATGGTTCTCCTGAGGAAACAGGGCGCTGCACCTAGGTGTGGAGACAGAGGTGAAAGGTAAAGGAAGGAATGGATCTAGATATCTCCTTGAGTGTTTTTCTTGAAAAATCTGTTTAATACTCATTTTAAAAGTGCTTAAAATAAAAAGCCGGGCGTGGTGGTGCACGCCTTTAATCCCAGCACTTGGGAGGCAGAGATAGGAGGATCGCAGTGAGTTCGAGGCCACCCTGAGACTCCATAGTGAATTCCAGGTCAGCCTGGGGTAGAGTGAGACCCTACCTTGAAAAACCAAAAAAAAAAAAAAAAAAAAAAAAGTGCTTAAAATATCCTGATACTCAAATTTTAATTTATTTATGTCTTTTGGATAGTAGAACTTTAGAAATAGAGAGGGACTTATATTTCTCTTAGGTAGGTTTTGCCACAGAATAATGGAGCGTATTTTAATTATCATGTTTGAAGCCGGGCATGGTGGCGCACGCCTTTAATCCCAGCACTCGGGAGGCAGAGGTAGGAGGATCGCAGTTCAAGGCCACCCTGAGACTACATAGTGAATTCCAGGTCAGCCTGAACTAGAGTGAAACCCTACCTCGAAAAAAAAAAATTATCATGTTTGTTCAAGACCTTGCACTAAAATTACCTGAGGCTCCCACCATGCAATGGGGAGGATGAGGAGGTCCAGGGTGTGAAGTATAGCGTACACTGTGATGTACTGAGGGAGTCCAAGAGCCTAATTCTCATGTCTCAACAAGGTCTGTGATTGGAATATGCTTGTTCTGCCCACGGCCCGAACATTACTTTTCTGGATACATGGTTTCATGTTTCTTGGAACATAGACATACATTAGTTACTCTTTATTTTTTTTATTTGCCTGTCACTCATTCATGGTAACATCTCTTCCTTCTTCCTTTTCTCCTTTTTCTTTCTTCCTGTAGTATTATGAAGGTAAGGCTTGCCGCATACTAAAGATGAAAATCCTTAGACGAGACTATCTTACCTTCCTGAGTCTTACATTCTAGTGTGGAGACACGGGCACAGACACCCAGTGTGGCAGCTATCTTGAGTGTCTCTCTGAACGGCAGTGGGAGCAGAAAAAAAAAAAAAAAAAAACAATTTGCCCAGTTAGCCAGAAAGGATGGCACACAGGCAGGAACACTTGGCCTGGGACATGAAGGCTGCATGTTCCCAGTGAGAAGGGCTCAAAGGGAGGATTGGGAGCCGGGTGTGGTGGCGCACAGCTTTAATCCCAGCACTCGTGAGCAGAGGTAGGAGGATCACCATGAGTTCAAGGCCACCCTGAGACTACAGAGTGAATTTCAGGTCAGCCTGGGCTAGAGTGAGACCCTACCTCGAAAAACCAAAAAAAAAAAAAAAAAAAAAAAAAAAAAAAAAAAAAAAAAAAAAAAAAAAAAAGGAGGATTGGATGCTGGGCTGTGTCCCTGTGAAATGCCCGTCCCTCAGAGGGTAATGTGTCTGGAAAGGGCACATGCTTAGTATTACTGGAGGGTAAAGCCTGGTCAGGCTAGGGGTTGGCAGTGGGGGGTGGCAAGGAGTGAGGCATGCTAGGCCGAGTTTGGATTTTCATCATGCTGCATAGGAAGCCATTGAAGAATGGGGGTAGATGTGGTGGCTTCTGGCAGCCATAGACAGAAAAATGTCACCGTGTAAAGCACCAAGAAGTCAGAAACAAATGCTCACAGGACGAGAGTCAAAAACGCTAAAACTTCAGCCTGAGAGATGGCTCAGCCGTTGAGGCACTTGCCTGCGAAGCCTAAGGACCCATGTTCAACTCTCCTGAGTCCCACGTAAGCCAGGCGCACACGGTGATGCAAGCGGGCAAGGTCTCACACTTGCACAAGGTGGCGCGCACGTCTGGACTTCAATTACAGTGGCTGGAGGCCCTGACACGCCAGTTCTCTCTCTTTCTCTCCCTCTCCTTCTCGCTCTCCCTCTTCCTCTCTTGCTGTCTCGCATTGAAAAAAAAAAAAAAAGTCAAAACCAAGGAAGGAACTCACAACATTACTTCCAGAAGAAAGGCTGCAGGAGAGCTGCTTTTGCATCTCTATGATGGCAGCTGTCCTTAAACACCGAATGTGATGAGATTGGGTCCACTTATGACCCAGGGGCATGGCAAACTCACCTGCTTCCAGGCTGCCTCTGTAGGTTTCCGTGTAGATTACGTCTCTTACCCATGGCACTGAGGACTAGCTGCTGGGTGAAGCTGGGATGTATGTCCAGGTGTCCAGGTGGCTGTGCCTCCCTGTAGTGAGGAGACTGTGTGGCCTCAGTGGCCAGGGTCAGCCTGTCTCAGTTCCTTTCCACCTTCATAGCCAGATCATGTGCAGAATCCGAGGACTGTAACAAGCAAGGAAGACAGGCTTCTTCTGTCTCCTGTTTAATAAGAACATCAGCGTCTTGAAATTATTAAAGCATGGAGCATGCTTTCCTGTCTAGAATGTTGAAATTTGAACTAAGAGCCCATAGAACAGTTATCTCCATATTTGTCACTAAACTCCTCTAGGCCATAAATATTCTTAACTTGCCACCATCTTGCTTTTCATAATTCAGTGTAGGCATTTTTCAATACCTTCTTAATGCTAATTTCTTAATTTATTGTGCCTTTTAAGATGGAACGCATAAAACAGCAACCAATTAATAAATTATGTTTCCTACAACTGAAATCAAAACACATTAATTATTTCTAAACAATTAGGCTGTATTCGACACAGGAGAGGGCTCCATCTCAGAAAATGAATAAAATGGCCTAAATTTGGCATCTTATAAATGATTATCTTTTCACAGCGGCTTCATTTATGAAGAACGTCAATTAAAATCATTTTACAAATGGTGTGAAGACTTTCTTTTTTTTATTTTTTTCTTCATTTTTTATTTATTTATTTGAGAGTGACAGACACAGAGAAAGAGGCAGATAGAGAGAGAGGGAATGGGCGCACCAGGGCTTCCAGCCACTGCAAACGGAACTCCAGATGTCTGTGTCCCCTTGTGCATCTGGCTAACGTGGGTCCTGGGGAATCGAGCCTCGAACTGGGGTCCTTAGGCTTCACAGGCAAGCGCTTAACCACTAAGCCATCACTCCAGCCCTGTGAAGACTTTCTTAATTTGATACCACTGCCTCTGAATGCCACCAAAGACCCAGCATAGTTTTCTCAGTGAGCTATTTCCGGCAGATGCACTATTACTATGTACAGTGGCCCTGAAACTTAAAATGGGCCAAAGAGAATCACATTTAGGAAGTAGGACTGAGGAAAACACAGGTGACTGGGAACTCTACTGCCTATGGGAGAAAGGGACCACCTGAGCTTCCTGTCTCCCTGAGCCCAGGGATATAGACTTAAACCACAGGTAATTGATCACATATAAGCACCTGTACTTTGATTGATGTGTGTATGTGCATGCGTGCATGCGTGCGTGTGTGTGTTTGCATATGTATACATATGGGTTTGGAGACCCGAGGACAACCTCAGTCAAAGAAAACTGCTAATCTGGTCATTCCTTAGTAATGCTAGCCACCTTTTTTGTGACAGGGTCTCTCCTTGACTTGGCCGTGCACGAGTAGGTTAGCCTGGCTTGCCAGTGAGCCCAGGGAGCCTCCTGTCTCTGCCTCCCAGGTGCTAGTGTTTTTGAATTATAAAGGGAAAATCAGCTACTCTCCTACCTAAAATAACAGCAGCAACAACCTTTACTGGTTTGGGACCATTTTCACATCATCTGTTACTTTCTATGGCAGACAGACAAGAATTTACTGTGTGCTTAAAGGCCTACAAGAAGCACCTTTTACCTAAAGCTCCCTGAAAAGCAAGTCACGGATAGACAGCAGTGAGATAAGGATTCACAGGAGATCTGTGTCTGCATTCTTCCATGTCACCCTACATGCTGTTCTGTGGCCCTGCATGGATAAAAGATAAGTTGTAGCCAGTGAAAATGAGCATAAAAAAGTAATATTATTCTCGGGTTCCTTAGCTTTGGCAGCCCAAAGAAACAAATTCTTACACGGAAAATAAACTTTTTGACTTCAGTCCTATGTTAGCTTTCCATTGCCCGAGACAAGACAATATCTTAGATAAGGCTCTTGGGAAATGGCTCAGTAGGTCAGAGTGCTTACCACGTCAGTACGAGGGCCTGAGACGGCCAGTGTTTGATCCCCAGTGTTCACATAAAAAGCTGGGCATGTTCACACATGTCTATAACCCCAGTCCTGTGCGGAGCAGAGACAGGAGAATCGCTGGGGCTCACTCATCAGCCAGTCTGACCGAAAATGGCAGCTCCAGGGCTGGAGAGATGGCTTAGCGGTTAAGCGCTTGCCTGTGAAGCGTAAGGACCCCGGGTTCGAGGCTCGATTCTCCAGGACCCACGTTAGCCAGATGCACAAGGGGGCGCACGCGTCTGGAGTTCGTTTGCAGTGGCTGGAGGCCCTGGCATGCCCATTCTCTCTCTCTCTCTCTCTCTCTCTCTCACTCTCAAATAAATACATAAAAGTGAACAAAAAAAATTTGAAAAAAGAAAAGAAAATGGCAGCTCCAGGCTTAGTAAGAGATGCTGTCTCAATGAAACAAATGGCAGAGTGATAGAGGGAGCAATGGGCACCTGGTGACATTCTCCTCTGGTCCATGTGCACACGTGCGCACAGTCACTCACACACACACACACACATACATACACATATAACACCACACATACTACACACACATGCAACAAATGCCTAAGGTAGTCATCGTCTAAAGAGGAAAGGTTCATTCTGATGCAGAGTTCTGCGGTCTCAGCCCATGATGGGTTAGCTCTTTACCTCGGGGCCCATCACAGCCCATGATGGCAGGAATGCTTGCTGGGGCAAACCACCCATCTCATGGGAGACCAGACGTGAAAGAGAAAGAAAAGGAAGGAATGAGGGGACTTGAATTCCAATATCTCCTTCAAGGGCTTACTCCCTGATCACCCAACTTCCTCCCACTCAGCCCCGCCGCCTAAAGGATTCACTATCTCCCACATCAGTACTAATGCCAGTCCAGCTTTTCAGCTAAGTACACTGTGCTATGAGATGCATCATTTAGATTTTTATTAGTTCATGCATTTTAGGCTGGGAGACCAAGCCTTCAACATACAGATCTGTAGGGGACATTCCAGATCCAAGCTATAGCAAGTCTCAGTGTGTTGTTTGTTTTGGGCTTTTATTCTCTTATGTTTTTAAGCAAGAAAGAGAGAAGTAAGAGAGGTTAAAAACACAAGAAAAGTGGGCTGGAGAGATTGCTTAGTGGTTAAGGTACTTTCCTACGAAGCCTAAGGACCCATGTTCAACTCTCCAGGTCCCACATAAGCCAGATGCACAAGGTGACCCAAGTGCATGCCCGCATGTGGAGTTCAGTTACAGTGGCTGGAGGCTCTGTTGTGCCAATTCTTTCTGTCTGTCTGTCTCTTGCTCTCTATCTTGCTCTCTCACATAAACAAAGGCCAGCCTGTTGGACTTGACTAAAAAAAAAAAATGCAGGCTGGAGAGATGGCTCAGCAGTTAAGCGCTTGCTTGTGAAGCCTGAGGACCCCAGTTCGAGCCTTGATTCCCCAGGACCCATGTCAGCCAGATGCACAAGGGGGCACACGCATCCGGAGTTCGTTTGCAGTGGCTGGAGGCCCCGGCGCGCCCATTCTCTCTCTCTCTCTCTCTGCCTCTTTCTCTCTCTCTGTCTGTCACTCTCAAATAAATAAATAAATAAATAAAAATGCAAGAAAGTGGTAGAGAATTTTATTCTTTTGTCCCAAATAAGTAGAAATAACACAAATGTGACAGGATGCCTTAGATTTCAGACTTGTCTTTGGTGCTTTTAGTACTTCAGCAAGACACTCTCTTGTTTATTTCAAGCACTTTTCCAATCTTGGGGCTGGAGCCTACTTCAAATGTTATCTCAGTTTTTTCCAAGGAAATCTAAAACCATGCTACAGTTGCCAATGGCTTCGTGTCTGGCTCTCAAGACCTCACTCACCAAGGGCAGAGCAGCTTTTAATATTAATAGCAGAATTTAAGGGATTATTTATATCCTTTCCTTATTTCTTTGCAGACCTTAAAGATTGAGCAGACAGGCTTAAGTGGAATGAAAATCACCAATATTGTCAATTGGAGGCAATTACTGGCTATTAGTCTCAGTTTCTCTGACAGTCTCAACCCTGCCACATTAGGAAGTGGAGAGACATCGCCCGCCCTCCCTAGACCATGAACTCTTCAAACAGCCTGCCCATGTGAGTCACTTCATTGTCCAAGATTTTCGTGCCGCCATAAGCTCATCCCAATAATTTTTACCCAGGAAAATTACCACTGCTGCCACCCAGCCTTTCAGTTAAGTATGCTGTGCTGTGAGGTCTATCATTTAGATTTTTATTAATTTAAACATTTTATGTCAACAGAAGGTAGATCATTATTAACTGGTGCAACGTGGTGTCTCGCAAAATCCATACATGTCATAGAAAAGTAATTAACTCCCTCATTCTGTTGCAGAACAGATGCGTAACTGAATAAGAACTGGGACCCAAGGGTGCGCTCAGGCACTGATTTATTTATTTATCTTTCAGTTTTTAGACTGTTGACTCAGAGACCTCATTGCAAGTTGCTTAAACTCTGTTCTCCTTTTTTCTCAGTACCCTGCATCCCCTCTTGACCACCTCTGACTGAAAATAGGGTTGGAGCTATTTCCCAGATTTATACATCCAGCTTTGGCTTATCATAGGAACATCAGGCCGTGGATGGACGGGCTCTCCATTTAGGTTGGCAGAAGGGCTGATGACTAGGAGAGCTGAGAACACTTGAGATACACAGGGTTTAGTTGTCAGAACCCTGGAGGAGGCGTAGCAGTGGCTGTATGGGGCAGCAAGCTTGGTTAAAACAGGACATGACTATTTCCCAAGCAGATAGCCGAAGTGAGGTCTCCTGGCTGACAACAGGCCATCTTCACTTCTTCCTGTCCTGTCCTCTCTCCCCTTCCAGAAACAGCTGCAATTCCTTGACCATTTCTTCAGCACCGGCCTCTTGCTTGGACACCTTGAGTGGTTTCAGCTTCCATTCTCCATCCCCGGTCCCTGCTGCTTCTCTTGCACCGAAACCCGAGAATGCTTCCCATTAGGCACCTCTTCAGCAGCTCCCCACACACCTGCAGGGAGCCCCGGCCCTCCTCGAGGGCAGAGGGAACCTGGGTGGTCTGGCTTTGGTATACCTTTCTAGGCTCAGCCCATGCCCACGTCTGCAACATGGCCGGTTCCTGCCCCAGGGCCTTAGCAGCTGGCTCTCCTCTGCCTGAAGCCGTCTTCTGTAGCTCCGGCCTTGCCTGGCCCTTCCCTACGCTTAGGCTTGCAGCTCTGCCTACGCCTCACCTGCTGGGGGAGACACCCTTGACCTCACGCTGAAACCCACCCGCCTCTCGCCTGCTCTTCTCTGCCGCATCGTTACTGCCACGTGCACAAACGTCATGTGTCATTGGTATTGGCTGACTGCCTGCTTACTTGTCAGGAGCGACTTCGTCAGCTCTGTCCTCAGTGGCCAGCACGGTACTTAAGAAAATCCGAGCACTTGGGAGGCAGAGATAGGAGGATCGCCGTGAGTTTGAGGCCACCCTGAGACTACATAGTGAATTCCAGGTCAGCCTGAGCTAGAGTGAGACTCTACCTCGAAAAAAAGAAAAGAAAAGAAACTTGGGTTGCCCAAGTGAGTAAACGAATCAATCCATAAGCGTAGCATTGAGGTAAGCTGTAATATAGTCATTCCAAGTATCTCTCTTACTTAATGCTTCACAATGGCTTTTACTCAAACAATGAAGGGATTGTTTTTATATTTCCTTCCAACAGTTCATAAGCATTGGAATGTTCTATCCCACTTCCCCACACCAAGACTGGTACACTTATATGTAAACCACGCGGTGGAAAGACAGAATGTATTTTTCCAGTTACCACCTTGCTTAGAGCCCTCTCTGTGTGCAGCTGTTGCTCTTCCCAGAAAGCACGCATCTCTAGGGTTGGAAAGCCATGCTTTCGTACCAGGCCTGGGTTAGTGGTGTGCATACAGATAATTCTAATCTGGAGAAGAACTTTTTTTTTTTTTTTCCCTTGAGACAGTGTCTCATGCAGCACAGGTCATCCTCAATACTTGCTGTGTAGCTGAGACTGGTCTTGAACTCCTGATCCTCCTGCCTCCACACCCCAAGTGCTGGGATTACAGGCGTGGACCACCACGCCCAGTTACACTCAGTGCAGTTTTATAGTTAGCAAAGTAAAAACGAGATGTTTCATAGAGGCCCAGAACCATGATGGGAGGGGACTGTGTAGGCCCACCGAGTCAGGGCAGAGTGCTCCTCTGCAGTGTCCCTGTTGGGTGGATGCTAGGCTCTGTGGGAAGATCTATGAGCTGAAAGCTGCCTTGCCTGACTTCCATCAGGGTGCCAGTTCTGCCCCATGGAGCAGTAATGGAGGAGCGTAAGTAGGTTCCTCACTCCTCCTCCCAATCCTCAAGTATGTGAATTCTTTTTTTTTTAATTTTTTGTTCATTATTTATTTATTTATTTGAGAGGAACATACACAGAGAGAAAGGGGGAGAGAGAGAGAGAGAGAATGGGCGCGCCAGGGCCTCCAGCCACTGCAAACAAACTCCAGATGCATGCGCCCCCTTGTGCACCTGGCTAACGTGGGTCCTGGGGAATCGAGCCTCGAACCAGGGTCTTTAGGCTTCACAGGCAAGCACTTAACCGCTAAGCTATCTCTCCAGCCCTAGTATGTGAATTCTTGAAGCACTGTGGCATAGCAAAGAGCACTCAGGCTTTTGAATTGTGCTGCTGCTAGCTTAACTCCATCTCCACCATTTTGTATTCTACTTGAAATTAAGTTACTTCCTCCTTCTCCACCGCAGGCTTGTCATCTGACTGAAGTAGTTTTTAACTTAATTGAGATAAAGCATTTGTAGCAATTAGCACAATGAACTTTAATACGTGTTGTTTTTCTTGTTATGATGTGATACGCAGCCAGCCGGCTCTCTGAAATTTAGCCTCTTCTGTGGAACAAGAGAAATGGTTCATACCAAGGACTGATCTGAGGCTGGCATCAGTCAATCCTGAGATACAGTTGAAATGTTCAACCAAGTGGAAATGCACACAATTGTCTTGCACACAGAATACCTTAAAATATTGTGTCAAATCCTTGTTGAAATTCAACAACAGGATCTCCGAAACATTCATCCAAGATACTTGAAGTCTACAAGAGATACTGTATTCAAACTGCTAGGCACACCATGCATTCTCCAGGGAATGCCATTGATTTCAAGTCACAGTAAGCATGAGTCAAAGGGGACCACAACATCTTTTTTTTTAAAGGTTTTATTGGCAATAACCATGGATATAGATAATATACCATGATCATAATCCCCTTCCTACACTCCCCTTCCCCCTTCTTAAATCCCCTCTGCCGAATTCCTTCTTTGCAAATAGTCTCTCTTCTATTTTTTAATATTTTATTTTATTAATTTATTAGAGAGAGAGAATGGACACACCAGGGCCTCTAGCCACTGCATATGAACTCCAGGTGCATGTGCCATCATGTGCATCTGGCTTAAATGGGTACTGGGGAATAGAATCTGGGTCCTTAAGTTTCACAGGGTAAATACCTTAACCACTAAGCCATCTCTCTAGCCCTCTCTTCTATTTTTATTCCATCATTTTTTTCATACTGTTATGCAGGACTTGTGTAAATAGTGTCAGCCATTGAGTGTGACACTGTAAGTAGTATCATCCACTGACTGGTTGACAGCATTGCAAGCACTCCTCCCCTTCCTGGCTCTTACATTCTTTACACCACCTCTTCCACAATGGACCCTGACCCTTGCAGGGTGGATAAAGATGTCTCACTTAGTGCTGAACACTACGGTCACCTTTTCCTAGCATTCTGGCCCTTTTTGAGTTACCCCAGTGGTCACTGCCATCCGAAAACAGAAGCTTCCCTAACAAAAAGTGATAGCAGCATTAATGTATAAGCATACACATACATGCTAAGAGGGCGTTTTAGTAATCATAATATATCCACTTAGCCAGTAGTAGTGACCCCCCCCCCCACCCCGGGGCTTATGACCTCCTCAGAAATAGGCTTTTGACTAGGTTTTCAGTACCAGACACGAATTCCCTCCTGTGGAGCAGGCGTCAGATCCAAACAAAGAGCAACCAAAACAAGCATGCCACCGTGGCACCAGCTGGTACATTGGGCCTGGCAGGCCAGCCATAAAGCTTGCAGGGTCCACTGCTGGTTATGATCACTGATGACTTCTCTTCTCCCAGAGGCTGTGTGCTGCATAGCTCTTTCCAGCATCCCGACAGCTAGTGTTGCAGTCAGGTTCACATTGCTGGCAGAAACCACCCGTCCAAGAGAAGCTTTTGGGGAAAAAAAAAGGTTTATTTTGGCTTACAGACTCAGGGGGAAGCTTCCATGATGGCAGAGGAAAATGATGGCATGAGCAGAGGGTGGACATCACCCCTTGGCCAACATCAGGTGGACAACAGGAACAGGAGAGTGTGCCATACACTGGCAAGGGGAAACTGGCTGTAACACACATAAGCCCACCCCCAACAATACACCGCCTCCAGGAGGCTTTAATTTCCAATTGCGATCAGCTGGGAGACTAGCATTCAGAATACCTAAGTTTATGGGAACACCTGAATCAAACCACCACATTCCGCCCCTGGCCCCCATAAACTGATAACCATCCATGATGTAAAATGCAATGCATTCAGTCCAACTTTAAAAGTCCCCATATTTTTTATCAATCCTAATGATGTTCAACCATCCCCATAATCCAAGATCTTTTAACTGAACCATAACACCAAAAAAAAAAAAAAAAAAAACCAAAAACCCAAACCTGTAACGGTACAGAATAAACCCTCATACTGCAAAAAATGGCACTGGGCATAGCAAAGAAATATTCAACCAATACAAAATTTAAACAGGGCAAATATCAAACTCTGTAGTTCTAAGTCCAACAACTCTAGCCAGTGACAAACCTCCCAAGTCCGATAATTCTAACCAGCAACAAGTCTCTAGAGTTCCAATTCCACCCCTCCAACTAGGCTACTCACAGTCCTAAAACACTTCATCCAGGGCTGACAGCTCTCCTAAGCAGCCATGGGGTCTCCACTGCAACTGCACGGTTCATCCTTACAACTCCATTGGGTCTCCATGCAGGCATCCAGCAAACCTGCTTCACACTGCCCATGGCCATTTCCAAAACACAAGACCGTGTTGCAAATTTAATGAACCTCTCTTTCCTGCATTTTTTTTTTTTTTTGGGGGGGGGGTTCGAGGTAGGGTCTCACTCTAGTCCAGGCTGACCTGGAATTCACGATGTATTCTCAGGGTGGCCTCGAACTCACGGCGATCCTCCTACCTCTGCCTCCCGAGTGCTGGGATTAAAGGCGTGCGCCACCACGCCCGGCTTCCTGCATTTCTTATACTCCATAATACCAGTTAAGGTGTGTGGTGGTTTGATTCAGGCATTCCCCATAAACTTAGGTGTTCTGAATGCTAGGTTCCCAGCTGATGGAGATTAGGAAATTAACGCCTCCTAGAGGGAGTGTATTGTTGGGGGCGGGCTTCTGGGTGTTATAACCAGTTTCCCCATTCCAGTGTTTGGCACACTCTCCTGTTGCTAGGGTCCACCTTATGTTGGCCAGGAGGTGATGTCCAGTCTCTGCTTGTGCCATCGTTTTCCCTGCCATCGTGGAGCTTCCCCTCAAAGCATGTAAGCCAAAATAAATCTCATTTTTTTCCCACAACCTGCTCTTGGTTATGTGGTTTCTATCAGCAATGTGAACCTGACTGCAGCAGGGTGCCAATTTATTAATCCAGGAGGGAATAAATCAGACTTTGAATAACAGGACACTCCTTGAGCACACTGAGGCACCTTCAAAAGAGTCTACATTCTTCCTGTTGTCCCAATGCAGGTCAGCTGGCCTAATCTCAAAGGTTGTAATCTCTCAAACAATTGCAGGTGAACAGGAAACAGTTTAGGCCCAAAGATTTTATTTTCTCTGGGCCATATCCCTCTGCTCACACTAGTCCATTTCTACATAATGCATCGTAGCACAAATTCTCAGGACATGGGCATAACAACAAGCCTCTCACACAAACTGCTTCTAGCCCAGTCCAGAAAAGCTCTTTCTCACCATCATAAGCCAAACTTCACAATCCATAGTTCTTACTGTATTCAGGTCTTTCAGCTCTGACCAGGACAGTCCACCAAGCTGTACTTCTAGCACTGCAAGGCATCTATTAGGCCAAGGTTTCAAATCCTTCCACATTCCTCGTGAAAATCAGTTCCAAAAGGCCAAAGCCACACAGTCAGGTGTCTAGCAGCAAATGGCATCACTCCTTGGTTCCAGCATTACTGTTGCAGTCAGGTTTGCATTGCTGGCAGAAATCTCCTAACCAAGAGCAGCTTTTGGGAAAAGGGGGTTTATTTTGGCTTAGAGACAGAGGGGGGAGCTCCATGATGGCAGGGGAAAACAGCATGAGCAGAGGGTGGACATCACCCCCTGGCCAACATCAGGTGGACAACAGGAACAGGAGAGTGTGCCCAACACTGGCACAGGGAAACTGGATGTAACACCCATAAGCCCACCCCCAACAATGCATTGCCTCCAGGAGGCATTAATTTCCAATTGCCATCAGCTGAGGAGGCTAGCATTCAGAATACCTAAGTTTATGGGGGACACCTGGATCAAATCACCATAGCTAGTTAGTAGGGAAGAGGCATCTTGCTCAGCTCCAGCTTGATTTCTCAGTAACCTGAAGCCTATATGTGTGGGGGCTTCAGCAATAGGTCCTACCATCTAGATCTGGTGGGCATCCAAGAGCCTTGGCAATCACCTGTAATGTTTTGGGAGCATCACAGACCTCCATGGCCAACAACTCATTGGGAGGTATCCCACCTGGGCACTGACATTTTTCTAATAACAATCTATGGTTTCTGGGTGTAACAGTATCCGCCTTCAGAGGATACTTCTGCTCAAGCTCTCTCTTTATTTGATGTATATACTACTAGCCAGCAAAAGAAGTCGGTTTTAACTTGCTATCTGCCTGTACCCTTTGTCTCCTCCTGCTGTTCCCTTGCTTCTCTGCTCTTGGTTGGTGCGTCCACACCCTTCACCACTAACCAGCCATGTGCCCTAAGCCTGGGTGACAAAGGCTTTGTCTCTTGGTTACTGCACACCATATTTAGCAGTAAGACGTTTATGTGGGGTTTCAGCCACTCATTCATAAGCCTCTCAAGGCCAAGGCCACTTCTCATCTAAATCTTGGTATTTGGGGGCTGGGAAGATTACTTAGTGGTTAAGGCGCTTACCTGTGAAGCCTAAGAACCTATGTTTGACTCTACAGATTGTACATAAGCCAGGTGCACAAAGGTGAGGCAAGCGCAAGGTTGCACATGCCCACTAGGTGGTGCAAGTGTCTAGAGTTCAATCGCAGTGGCTGAAGCCCTGACACACCAATTCTCTCTCTCTCTAAAAAAATAAAATAAAAATAAATAATCTTGGTACTTCCTATGTCTGGCCCTCAAGCACATTTACTGAACAGCTCAATATTAGCCATAGTGCTGTGTAGTTGATGACTTTTTATGTCTAATGTAATTTGTACACAAGTAGAGAACACGGGAGAAGAATTGCAAATTGAGTAGATAGAAAGATGCCTGAACCTAAGCAGTCATAGCCAATCTCAGTGGTCTTGTCACAAAGCCTCGCAGGGCTCTTATAACACTCTAACATCTGCCAATCCTGAAGATTCTGCTACTGTTTGCCTAGATGACCTGGGCTTGTGTTCTTGGTTCATCAGGAAAAACAGCCCCCTTGCTTGTTTCTCGAAGTTTTCTTAGTTTCAGCCGGAGCCCTTTTGAGGTATGATGGGGTGGCTCTCTCCTTAGGGTCTACATCTATCTGAAAAAGAGAAGCAGATTCTCCAACGGAGAGTAAGTTAGCACCAGGACAAATGAGATAACCCTTACTTTTTTTTTTTTTATAGAGAATTTAATATGTGTAGGCCCTCTTGTAGCCCACAATTGATAGTAGGTTGATACTGGAGAGTGGGCTTATGTTTGGATATGGTTCTGACTTGTTTCCCAGCTCCAGCTATGGGTCCCATACCAGTGAGGGGATCAGTTAGCCAAATTGAGAGCAGTTGGTTCCCCACCATGGCTGTGTGCCACCACTGCACTTGTGTGGGCATCACAATATGTTATTTGCTGCTAAGTAGGTTAGACCATGCGTTGCTTCGATAGATATTGGTCAATTTCCCCCAGTCGCCCATGTAGCACCTTCTGGCACTGTTCTTATGAGCTCCCAGGTGATTAGTCACCTGGAGTCCCCGGTGCTCTAGACCGCAAGGACAGGGAAGAGAACGCGCTAGATGAACGGTACAGTCTGCAATCCGAGGGGAAGTCAAAGAAGCTCTTAGTTACCTCGACGCGCCCTCCTGGGGTCTGTGTGCTGGTGAGCGTGTGTGCGTTTGTCTGTGCGTTTGTACACTATCAGCATAATGGAGAGGAACAAAGCCTGCTACAGCCTCTCAGGGTGGCTTAATGCCCCGATATATAAAAACAAGGAGATCCAGAACATTCCAGCTCTGGGGATGAAAAAACTGAGGCTTTCACATAAAAGGCTCTGAGTCCAGTTCTGTTTACTGAAATGTCTTTATATTTGTTTACTTCTTTAAAAGAAAAAGCTTATTCCAGTTATACTAACATTAAAGTCATACTTTGAAAGTCATCCGGAAAGTTAAATGGATAATAAAACCGTGATGACCAGGACTGTAAAAAGTGGACTCACATTGAGTGTGACCCAAAAAAGAGGATAAAACCTGATCAGGAGGTAATGATTTCATGATCCTCTGTGGCTGACATCATAGTTTTCCCTGTGCCTGGGAAGACTGGGGTAAGAAAAGAGAGCGTCGTGCCATCTTGAATACTCCAGACACCATTTATGGACATCCAAAGTTGGAAAAGGACCTGATCTGATGTCAGTGCACTTATGTTTATCTATAACTATACTGTTTGGAGCCAGGTGAAATTTAATGTTGCCAGCATACCAGGCTCCAATGAAAGAAGCCCAGGACGCAGTGCTTTGGGAACAGGAGTGTCCTGAGGATTCATCTGTGTCTATATTTCCAGTTCTCCCCACCATTCCCAGCAGGTCCTGAGTGAGATCACCTCCCCTCCCCCTTCTCTTCCAGTGTCGTGGGAACACCTCCGCTCACCCTCTATGCTGTGGGGACACCTCCACTCACTCTTTGGGAATGTTTATAGAGCTCCATTAGACCTCTGTCTGGAAGGCTCTGTTAACAGTCATGCACACTGGGTTTATAAGACGGTTATAAGAAAATGGAGGTGGGGGCATGGTGCCAAACATGGCCAAAGCTTTTATCTTTGACATTACAAAGAGGTCCCTGGCTGAGGGCCAAACTGGAGTTTACTGGAATATAAAATGCAGACATGTGCTTTCTGTTGGTGGGGCGCCAGGAGGAAGGCGCGCCACACAGCCAGCCAGTATTTCACTTCCATGGGATGCAGAGTCGCCAGGCAGAGCCACTGAGTCTTTGGGATTCTGTGCAAGAGCACTCATGGGTAGGAGGGTGGGTGAAGAGGTGTGCCATGCATCATGCCACCTCCTGTCTCCGCCCAGGCCTAAACAGGAATGGGTCAGTCAAGGCAGTCCTCTGTAGTGACACCCCCACTCAGCCTCCAGAAGTAGGTCTCTTTAAAGATTAATCTTCCCACTGAGAGACAAAATAGAATCCTGCCTTCCCCCTTTTACAGGTAAAGTTTTAAAAATTATTTTATTTTTATTTATTTATTTGCAAGTAGAGAGAGAGAGATGAAAGTAAAGTTTTGATACTATTTCCTTTAAACTGTGACATACTCCTTCTGAACTTTTTGCTCATTTGACACATGGTCTGAGGATTTCATTGCTGACTTACTAAGTCTTGGTAAATTCAAGGGAATTGGCCAATCCAACTTTTTTTTTTTTTAAAAGTAGGCTACAGGAAGCTGTCTTCAGCTGCTAAGGGATGGTTTCTAATGACAATGGGTTATAATAATTTCCACTGGTTGGAGTACCTGAGTTCAATCCCCAGACCCCACATAAAGAGGTGGAAGGAAGTAGGCCTCTGTAATCTCAACACACGGATGTTGACACGAGATGGGAAGAGAAAAAAAGGAGAATTTTCTGGAAGCTGAATGCAAGCAAGCAAAGAACAACATAACGAGAATCCAGGGTGAAAACCCTGCTTCAAATGAGGTAGTCAGGTGAAGACCAGCCCCAAGTCTATCCTCTGGCCTCTGGGTGCACCCTTCCCACAAAAAAATACATTTTTAATTTTTTATCTATATTTAAAAAATATTATTTATTTGGGGGGAGAGAAACAGACAGAGATAGATAGATACGGGGGTGGCCATGCCAGGGCCACTTGTCACTGCAAATGAACTCCAGACACGTGTCACTGTTCATCTAGCTTTTTGTGGGTACTGGGTAATCGAACCCAGGCCAGCAGTCTTTGCAAGCGAGTGCTTTTAGCCACTGAACCATCTCTCTAGCCCAAAATACTTTTTTTTTTTTTTAAGTATCTCTAGACGTGGGTCCCAGGACTGGTTATCTGAAATTGTGAGGACCCAACTGAACTCTTCACTTGGTTCGACATGCTTGTTCTAGGCAATGAGCAAACCCTCCAAGCTTGGCGGTACTGCTTATTCTGATCACTGTCCATGCAGGTGTCAGAAGGAATGTGTACAGAAGTAAGCAGCCATTGTCAAAGTCTTGGCAGACTACAGTAGTGAACTGAGTAGTCTTTGCTCTGTGCTGCAGGTTCTCAGCTCTGGCTGGGATAACCATAGATATGAAAAATAAACTCGACTTCAAATAGAGTAAAGGTGGGGAAAAGGAATGCAGGCGTTCGCAGTTTGTTTGCGCATCTCCAGATCCCATAGTGTCTTCCGTCAGGATTTCAAGTTTCTCCTCAGGCACAGCAGGCCTCCGCCTATATAGGTGACCAAGTAGCATGGAATGCTTAGTTTCCATCTCCATGGTAACCATACATCAAGCTCTCACCTGGGGAAGTGGCATCAGAAACCGCCGTGAGAGCTCTAGGTCTGACCAGCTGCAGAGCTTGGATTGGGGTCCAGCCCCTCAGTTCCCTCTGCATGGCGCCACCTGCCACACCATCCCGTATGCCCAGAGCATGGAACCCAACACACGCCGTTCTTCATCTTCCCCCCTCCCCACCCCATCCTAGCGATCAAACCCGGGGCCTCACACATGCTAAGCAAGGACTCTGCCACCGAGCCACACTGCCGGCCCTCGTGGGTTTTGAACTGTCTCGAGAGCAGCCACGTCTAGCCTGTCCTACCCTTTGCTTGTCAGGATGGTGTCCCTTAAAGCTAACTTGAATCTGCTCCGCTACAGTTTCAGGCAGTTTCCTGTCTGTGTGCAGAGGTGAGTGAAAGCAGCTGTTTCCCCGAGACAGACGTAAAAACAAAAAAGATTGAGGGGACGAGACTGTGGTTTCAGTCTCCATTAAAACAAAACCTGCCCTGAAACTCGGGGGTCTATTTTATCTTAATGTTTGCTGCCATTAGGACAATTTTTCCTGTAAAATCCTTGCATTCTTCCAGAGTCTTAAACCTCCCACCTTGCGGTGTTTACACAGCGGGACTGGCAGGACTCTGCCTAGAGTCATACGCGTCTCCAGCTGCACAAGCCGTCCGTGTGATAGTCTCTCCACAAATGTGAAAGGAATTCGCTTGAATGTGCTTTCGCAAGCTGAGCCGGTAGCCTTGTGCTTGGTACAAATCCCCATTGTATGTCTCGGGAGCATGTCTTTCCAGTGTGGTGGGAGGCTGCAAGAAGGTTCCCCCTTCCCCAGTGCCCTCATGCAGGGCTGAGCTGCCTTGGCCAGCCACGCCTGCTCCCGACGAGACCCTGCAGAGGAGGGCGGCTCTTCAGCAAGCACCCTCGGCCTCAGTGTGCGGGCACTCTTTCTTTTTGTAATCCAAGTTGACCGATTTTTTTTTCTTTGGTTTTTCAAGGTAGGGTCTCACTCTAGCCCAGGCTGATCTGGAATTCACTATGGAGTCTCAGGGTGGCCTCGAACTCACGGCAATCCTCCTACCTCTGCCTCCCGAGTGCTGGGATTAACGGCGTGCGCCACCACGCCCGGCATCAAGTTGACTGATTTTATAGAAGCAGATGAGCTTTCTCTGAGAAAGGAGCCTCATTCAGTGAGCTGGGGAACCCCAGCACACAGGGAGGGAAGGTGGAGGTTGGAGACGAGCAAAGCCTTCTGAAGCCCCGACTTTTCACACTCAAGGCCATTGTCTCTTTCAGAGAAGTTTTGAAGGGAGCATCTCCTCTCTTCTGGGAATTCTGTGGAACTGGAGAATTTAACCTTGAACCTGAGGTTGAGCAGAATGTGTAGCCTGGTTAAAAAAAAAAAAAAAAAGTGGGGCTGGAGAGATGGCTTAGCGGTTAAGCGCTTGCCTGTGAAGCCTAAGGACCCCGGTTCGAGGCTCAATTCCCCAGGACCCGCATTAGCCAGATGCACAAGGGGGTGTACGCATCTGGAGTTCGTTTACAGAGGCTGGAAGCTCTGGTGCGCCCATTCTCTCTCTCTCTCTCTCTGCCTCCTTCTCTCTGTCGCTGTCAAATAAATACATAAACAAAAAAAAAATTTTAAAAAAGTGTAGTTGCAGTGGAGCCCTGGGGAGAAAGCAAATGCTGAAACTCTAGGGGACATGGGTACCCAGGGTCCCCTCAGTTAGACCCATGACCATGATAGAGCTAGTCAAACGGAGGAAGGTTCTCCGGCCTGTAGAGTCAGCCAGCACAAGACAGAAGGGATGCGGAGCCGGGGGCCCTTGGGGGCTGGAATGAGTTCCTATAGCTGCTGGGGCCCAGAGTTCAGAGCTCGGCTATGTCCTTCTTGAGCACAGCTGTCGCAGGCACTGAGATCTCACAAGTTGAATGAAAGATGGAAAAGTGACCTTTGTGAACCAGTTTTATTGAACCTGTTAACTGACGCCATACCTGGGTGGCCCGCCTCTCACCTGCGGCACAGTTAGGCGCGCATTGCTTGGATGGGGGAGCGGAGAAGCAGGTGTTCTGGAAGCTGTTGGAGGTGTGCCGAGGGTGATGCTGGGAGATGTCAGAGGCTCTTTGGCCTAGTTCTTGGTGGATGAGAAGAGTTTGCTTGGATGACAGAGTTGAGGATTAGTCAGTCTTCCAGGCATAGAGACCGGGATGGGCACAGTTGGTTCTCCCCTCGGATAAGCCTGTCATCCTCCTTCCAAGGAACACAGCTGACTATTGTCAGCCCCAGTGGGCCCTTGACTATCTAGGGAGGGAATCGAGGACTCCCGCCATTGTGCCATTCATGACATTAATGGTTCCAAACAGGGTTTAGAGGAAGCAGTCAAAGGTTAATTGTCTGTTAAGACAATTATTATCACCAAAGAAACTGGGCAATGTGGATGTTTAACAACTTGCCCAGGCCTCCTAGCAGTGGTGCGGGAATTCAGTGCCACGTCATATTGCCCTGAACGCAGCTTTCCTTTCATTGAGTTATCCCGATTGTTGTGCACTTTTGCTCACTAATTGTTAATTAAAAATACAGTTTGATTGTGCTTCAGGTTGAGGACATTCTTCCCTTTCCTTCTTCCCCAGCCCTTATTGCCCATTATGTCCATTAACTGGGTTGTGGTTGATACAATAGTGAATGCTCTATTTTTAACCACTATTTTTCCATGTTATGAAAGAACCATTCCCCGTCCCCCCCCCTCCGCCCCATGTTAAATCTGAGCTGCTTTCAGTTGATTCTGCCAAAGGAAGTGGAAATTGGTTCCAGCGGAGATGTTTCCTGTTACTTGTAAAGGTTTTTGAGTGATGCTGTATATTAATCTATTAGGCTCAGCACATTACCCATGAACCGGAGTAGTGCCGTCAAAGACACTGCAAATTAAACTTTGTTTCCCTGCTGACTTTGATTTCAGGACTTTCCAATCTTTCTCCTGAGTACAGACATGATATTTGAACTTCTCTCCACTTACAAAAAAAAAAAAAAAAATCTAAAACCCTTCCTTTAAGACACCATAATTATTGAATTACTAGAAAAGTTTATAAATGTTCATTAATTTTTCCCCCATCTTAGTCTCATCTCTCTCCAATCAATCTAATTAGACTATGCATGAGGAATGGATAACAGGAAGTACCGGAGGGCAGGCTGTCTCTCTCTTTCTCCTTTTCTTTTTAATAAGAACCATCTGAGATTAGCCCAGGACCAGAGTTTTGAATATAACTCTTACACACCAAGTAAGCTCATCTGTTCATGCGTACCCCATTCGAGGTGAACCTGAATGGATGTCTCTGATACTTGACCCTGATGGAGCTGGTGGCCACTGTCGCGAGGGTACGCCGAGCCAGTCATGCCAGTGCCCTTCTGCCCGATTAAAAACAAACCGGGGGCTGGAGAGATGGCTTAGCGGTTAAGCACTCGCCTGTGAAGCCTAAGGACCTGGGTTCGAGGCTTGATTCCCCAGGACCCACGTTAGCCAGATGCACAAGGGGGCGCATGCATCTAGAGTTCGTTTGCAGTGGCTGGAGACCCTGGCGTGCCCATTCTTTCTCTCTCTCTCTCTCTCTCTCTCTCTGCCTCTTTCTCTCTCTGTCACTTTCAAATAAATAAATTAAATAAAAATAAAAAAATTAAATTAAACAATAAAAACAAACCGGGTTCTCTCATTCATGGTGATGACTAGCACCTGGGAAGTACAATACCAACTCCAATGCCAAAGGAAACATTTAACCAATTAAATACAATCCTGTTGCCTGGCATCATTTTAGGTGGAGGTGAGATTATCTAGTATCATATGTTACCTGTTTTTACAGTTCAAGAAACTGTCTCTAGAGTGTCCGTTTAACATCTATGTAGGAAGGAATGTGAATGCATCCAGAGAGATGGGACTGGGGTCTTCTTGGTCAAAAGAGGCATAAGAAACTTAATATAATGTTCAGGGAGAAGCGTAAACTGAGCCGTTCCCCAGCACCCCATGCTTCTGTTATCTGAGAGCATGGATCCTGAGCCGGTCTGGGATTTCTCATGCTCAATTGTCACAGTTAGATTCTAACTTATGACCAGTGGGTAGGGGTATGGAAAACACTCCTGCCTCAGTGGAAACATATCCTTTTCTAAATCACGATGCTATACTGTCAGAAATGAGTCAGGGTAGAAATGTGAGAAGAACGGTCTTTGGCTCCCGTGGTTGGGATTCTCATCATCACTGAATTATTATTTTATTCTCAGAATAATTTCACCCTGGATCGTGGAGGATTGCTCCTCTCTCCTCACTCATTCATTCTGCCGCCAAACACTCGACTGGCAGGTTGTTGTGCAGCACTGGGTTTACAGATCTGAGTGGGTCAGGGTCCCTCAGAGAGGCCTGGGCTACTTGCAGACTGTCAGGTATATGACAACTAATGGCTCAGTGCTACAGAGGCTGTGCAGACTCAAGACTTAGAGGCCAGTGGGCTCTCAGGGCACTCTAATGGAGTGCGTCAGAGGGTGAGGGCTTAAGGGATGGTGGAGAGAAATCCAGGGCACTGTGGTGGCTGAGGAAAGAGCAGTAGAGGCCATCCCACTCCTGAAGACCCATGGGGAGAGTGGGAGGGGCAGGCCTTGTGGGCATGCAGGGGATAGCTGTGAGGGGAAGGGATGGGTAATGAATTGGGAGGAGGGTCAAGAGCTTGGGTGGTAAGAGTGAAGGAAGAAGATCCATGTTTACCCCAGGACAGCTGGCACAGGCCAGCCTCCGCTGAGCAATTTCCACTTTTTTCGTTTTTGTTGTTCTTGTTGTTCATTGGCCGCTTACGGCTTGTTGAACTATATGGGAAAGTGGGCTCAGCTAGCTCTGTACTGCCTCAGTCTCTACAGTGGTCCTGTGGGAGACGTCCGTGGTCGCCAGACCAGGTCCCTACTGTGCAAGCAAGGAAGCTGGGCGTGATGGAAAGGACGGCTGCAGGGGACAGTTAGTGAGCCAGCCCGGTTTAACCTTCTTGATCTTCCTGCAGGAGAATGGACACTTTTTTTTAAATTGGGAATTCTTCAGCTTATATTCTGAATTATTTTTTTTTATTATTTGTAGACAACATAATAGTTTTCTTTGTTGTTGTTGTTAATGTTGTTGCTGTTTGCTTTCATAGTGCCAGGGACAGAATCCGGGGCCTGGCACATGTCAGGCAAGTTCACTACCACTGAGCTGTACCTCTATCCCATAATAATACACCCGATGTTTAAAAAATGGAAATATAAAATGGTGTCCACTTTCTGTAAACATGTAGTAGGATCCATCTGTTCCAGACCTTTCACATCAGTAAAGCTGAAATTCAAAGAGGATTTTTTCCCCCTAAATAATTTTGTCCTGAATGATAGAAAGTACCTTTGATGTCTTTGGATAAGAAATAATAGGAACAAAGACTTCCATTTACTAATTTCATACCTCAGGGTTTGTGAATAAAGAACATATTAATTTACTCTCATATTTGTGCACTGAAAAATAAATGGGCTTAAGTTATATTTCCCAAAGTAGTTTTTCTGTTTATCTCCACAAGTTCTACTTATGTACATGTAAAACTCACGTTCTTCTGTAGACTGGCATGGAGAGGGGCGGGACAGACCCACTGCGGGCAAAGAGCTGAGGAGCCACAGGAGCGAGACAAGAAGGATATTCAGGCGTTCACGACAGTGGGACACTCCAGGAAGTGCGAGTCAGCTCCGAGCTGGGATCCTGGCCTTCTCCAGCTCAAGTACAGTCAGCCCAATGGTTGAGATTACTTTCAAAGCTGCCTGCACTTCCATTAAGTAAATGAAGGCTTAGGGTCAGCCTCAAAGAAAGCTAATCAGATTATGTTCTCTGGTGGCAGATTCAGTTGTGAATATAATTCCTATATGAAATTGCTCCGTTCTGGGCCATGGTCTCACCCACCTAGCGCACAAATACTAGATAGGTTTGGACTCCGTGTCGAGGGATTTTACTTTGCTTTTTTTCGAATGCTAGCACTGAACCATGCCTGAAGACTTTTTGAATTTACCAGCTCGCAGATATAAGTTTCATCTTTGAAGCAAGCCCAGAAATAAAACCAAATTCAAATTGTATGAAGATAATTCAATGGAAAGAGAATGGGCTCAGAGCCAGGCAGAGATGGCTTTGAACCCTGCCTCAGGCAGTTAGAAGTAAAAGTCCTTTTGAATTTGTCCATCAAGCTTCAACACTGTCTTGTGCCTCACATGTAAGTTAAAGGCTTTGGTGTCCTACAAGAATGCTGGGAAGGGGCTGAAGAGGTTTCTCAGTGGTTAAGTCACTTGCCTAAAAACCCTAATGACCTGAGTCAGTTCCCCAGTACCCATGTAAAACCAGATGCTCAAAGTGGCGCATGCTTCTGGAATTCAGTTGCACTGCCTAGAGGCCCTGGATGGCTCATTCTCTCTCTCTCTCTTCTCTGTGTCTCTCTCTCTGCTTGGAAATCAAATAAAGTGAAAAAACAATTTTAAAAGAATGCTGGGAGGAATGATTAAGATTCATACAAGGGACATCCAGAACAATTTCCCCCCTCCAGATAACTCTATAGACATCCAGCGGAGCTCTGTTACCTCTGAGACTCCATGCCAAGTGTTTGGCAGAAGCAGGATCAAGGAAGACAAAGTCTGTATTTTGGTTAAGAGAGCTTACCCATTGGCCTCTGAGCGGCAAGCCCTGCTCCTGCCTCTCAGCACACTGGCCTTCCTGGCCTTCTTGTCTGTCACTCCTTAGCCTCTTGCAGCCCTCTATTCAAACATTATCTTCGTCGGGTCTTGCCTGGTGACTTTGTTTAAAATTTCCCTGGTACCAGTCCTCCCTATCTGTCTTCCCTGTGTTTCTTTTTCTTTTTTCTTTTTAATATTTTATTTATTGAGCTGGGCATGGTGGCGCATGCCTTTAATCCCAGCATTTGGGAGACTAAGGTAGGAGGATTGCTATGAGTTTGAGGCCACTACATAGTGAATTCCAGGCCAGCCTGGGCTAGAGGGAAACCCTACCTCAAAAAATAAAACAAAACAAATACTTTATTTATTTATTTGAGAGAGAGAAAGAGAGAGAGAGAGAGAGAGAGAGAGAGAGAGAGAATGGGCACACCAGGGCATCCAGCCAGTGCAAACGAGCTCCAGATGCATGTGCTTACGTGGGTTCTGGGGAACTGAACCTGGGTCCCCTGGCTTAGCAGGCAAGTGCCTTAACTGTCTCCAGCCCCGCTGTGTTTATTTTTCTACATCCCTCTTACCTCTTCAATGTACACATCATAGAGGGCAATTGTTTTTCTCCATCCTGCTGCCTACCACAGTCCCCCTCTGAGGCACTCATGTGTTAATGGAATGAATGAATGATCAAATTAATTAGCTTCAGGTGCAGGGAGAGCCATGTGCAAAATCCCAGTGGCTAGAGAGCAGAAGGCATGTTCCTTTGCTGCTGATCATCGGGCTGTAAGCAATGATCATAAACTTAGTGGCTAAAAACAATACAAACGTCTTGCCTTATCCTTCTTTACGTTTGAAACCTGACCCATCTCCTGGCTTAGAATCCAGGAGTCCATGGACCACTTTTCTTTCTTCTCCAAGGGCGGAGGTGTTTGCTTGCTTTTCCAGCGTCTAGGGTCACTCGCGGTCCTTGGCTTCATCTTTTCTCTGTCCTCAAAGCCAGCATAGCTGATTAAGTTCTTCTCATATCCCCTCGCTCTCACCTCCTGTTTGGCCTCCTTCTTCTACTTCTACAATATAACTATGGTTATAATTATAATCATAATTATATTGGGTCTACTTGTATGGCCCAGAATAGTTCCACCTCTCCAAGGTCACTCAATAAGCAATCTTAATCATCTACAACTCAGTCCCCTCTGCCATGTAATCTAGTTCCACAGGTTCTGGGCATCAGAGTGTGTCCACCATAGGGGACTGATGAGCAAGTTAGTCACCTCAGAGCCTCGAGCTTGAGCTGCCAGTAACCAAATATGAAATGGGAGACCACGAATGGCTGTGATGGTTGAAGTAGGGGGTGAGGTGCTCGAACTGACATCGGAGGAGATGACAGGAGCTTAGAACGAGAACGCGGAGGGAGACTGCTGTCCACCTGCTCAGAGCCTGTTTGTTTTCCTCCTCCTGTGGACCCAAAGCTAGAGTGTGCTTAGGGTTTCCCAAAAGAAGGAGGGTGCAGCTCTGGGATCTTTTCAAAAATCTTACTGTGTCACACATGTAGAGCTATAAAGCCCCGGTTCACAGACACCCTCTCACAGTGCTCACATCTGACATGCACACGCTCTGCCTCAGTTGTTCTTGGGCTCTCGTTTTCCTGATTCTCAAGTGGCCTCGTTTTATTTTCTGCCCTGGCACACCGGAGTGATAACACGCGTCCCGCCAGTGAGTAACACAGGCCGACTCTGAGCGTGGCTCTCACGAGGACGCTGTGTTCCTGGGGGTGCCACACTTGGCCCCTGCACAGAGATACGTGGAGATGGAACTTCATCGCTACCACCATCCCGCCATGGCTGTGCTCGGCTTCCTAGATGGCTGGCCGTCCCTGACGCCAGTGTCCTGGGCATGGGACACTGGATCCGCGCTGGGCTGTGCGCTATACAGTGTGTGGCCACAGCGACAGGGAATTGAGGGGCTCTTGAAAAATGCCCAGTGCAGCTGAGGAACGGGGCATTTTGTTATATTTAGTTTTAACCACTAATCCATTGCCCCAGCCCCCAATGTTGGCGTTTTTGTTTTCTTCCCAGTGTTCATGGGAGTCAGGAGGGGCTCGCTTGGGTACACTGTGCTCACCGTCATCCTTCTTCTTGCTTCAGTGTTCATGCCATACTCGGCCACTGGGTTTCCTCCCAACAAACAGCTGCTTTAAAACAAAATGGGCTGGAGAAATGGCTTAGTGGTTAAGGTACTTGCCTGCAAAGCCAAAGGACCCAGGTTTGATTCCCAGGACCCACGTAAGCCAGATGCACAAGGTGGCACATGTGTCTGGAGTTTGCTTGCAGTGGCTGGAGGTCCTGATGTGCCCATTCTCTCTCTCAAATAAAGAAAGAAAAATAAAATATATATATTTTAAAAAAACCTTTTCCTCTTATGTCTTCTGAGCAATAATTTTATTGAGTTATAATGCAGTGAGTTTAAAGCATACAAATCAATGATTTTAGTCCCTTTACAGAGTTGCCTAGCCAGCAGCACAGTCAATTTGAGAGCATTTTTACCATCCCCAAAGGAAGCCTAACCACTGGCAGTCACTGTCCAATTCCCTCTAATTGCCCTACCCCTAGGCAACCACTAATCTACTTTATGTGTCTACGGACTTACCCAGCCTGAGCTTTTTATATAAATGCAATCATATAATGTGTAATCTTTTATTATTGGCTTCTTCCACATGGGCTAATGTTGCAAATGTTCATCCATACTATAGCATGTACTGGTACTTTATTGACTGGCCCATTGTTTGCCTTTAAAAAATGTATCCACCCATTCATCACTTCAGGTGACATTTGTTTCCACATTGAGCTACTACGAACTACATATATTGTATATTATGAACTGTAAATATTTGTATACATATTTTTTGTTGAACATATTGTCATCTACTTTGGTCATATACCTAGGAGTGGAACTGGTATGGTGACTCTCTCTTTGTAACACCTTTTGAGAAACTGAAAAGCTTTTTTTGTTTTTTAATTTTAAGCCATACCACTGTGCATGGCACCAGCAGAGTATCAGCATTTCATTGCTCTCCATTCCTACCAGTACTTCCTGTCACCTGGCCTTTCACGGAGCTGCTGGCTATGAAGTAGCACTTCTTCGTTGTGGTTTTGAATCGTGTCACTGATGATTAATTATGTGGAACGTCTTCCCACGTGCTTGTAGACCATTTGCATCTCTTTCTTGGAGACATGTCTCTTCAGATCCTTTGCCCGTTGTTTGTTTGTTTGTTTTTTAATTGGGTTATTTGTCTTCTTTTCCTGTCTTTCGATTTGGTCTGAGCAGGATGCTGACATGCTAACCGGCGATGAGCGAGTATGGAAGGAGGTTCAAGAGTCGCTGAAAACAATCGAAGAGCTGAAGGCTCGCTGGAGTATCCTTTCGCCCGCGGGTCTCGCTGCGCCCACCGGGGTTGCCTCCGTCCTTGTTGTTGGGAACCTGATGCCGGTGAAGCCAAGGACTGGGCCTGACTTCTCCAAAAGATTCATGTGTTCCACAACCTCAGGCTGCCTCACTGAGCACAGCTAGCAGTGTGGGTCATGGCCAGGAGAGATTGGAGTAAGGTCATGAATCCCTCACCACCAGTGGATGATATGGCCCAGGAATAGTAGGATACTCTTTTTTTTTTTTTTTTTTTTCTAGGTAGGGTCTCACTCTAGCTCAGGCTGACCTGGAATTCACTATGGAGTCTCAGGGTGGCCTCGAACTCATGGCAATTCTCCTACCTCTGCCTCCCGAGTGCTGGGATTAAAGGCGTGTGCCACCACACCTGGCTCAGGATTCTCTTAAGGTTCATCTCTAGAAACGAGCGTATTAGAATCCTTATAAGTTAGTCCTTGAGACCTAGAAGCTTCACAGCAAATTAGCCATGAAGCAGTCACAGTGGGAGGGGGTTCCTGGCATAAATAGTAAGGAGCATGAGTGGGTCAAAGTTCAGGTCAAGGACATAGCATAAGTGGAAGTCATCTGGAACGCTCCACTGGTTTTACTGTGTAAAAGGGGACTTGGATCAGGGATAGGATTTGAACAGGCACAGTCTGAGTGATAAGTCACTGTCATGTAGATAAAACATGACAGGGAATCCACACTGGAGAATGAAAAAAGGTCACCAAAAGGCTACCAGATGCTTTGTGTTAATCATTTCTTGGACACTAACAAAATCTTCAAATAAGGTTTCCAATCTACATTATTTTTAAAGAATTGCAAAGTATGGGAAAGGTAGGTAGATGAGTGCCTTTACTTTTTAAAAAAATATTTTTTATTTTATTTGTCTATTTGAGAGAGAGGCAGACAGAGAGAAGGGTAGGGGGTAGAATGAATAGGCACACCAAGGCCTCCAGCCATTGCAAATGAACTCCCGATGCATGCGCCATCTTGTACATCTGGATTTACGTGGGTTCTGGGGAATTGAACCTGGGTCCTTAGGCATTTGTAGGCTAGCACCTTAACCGCTGAGCCATCTCTCCAGCCCAAGTGCTTTTACTTTTATTTTTATTTTTATTTTTATTTTTGTTTTATTTGAGAGCTACAGACAGAGAAAGAGGCAGAGAGAGAGGGGGAGAGAGAGAATGGGCACGCCAGGGCTTCCAGCCACTGCAAATGAACTCCAGACGCATGTGCCCCCTTGTGCATCTGGCTAACGTGGGTCCTGGGGAATCGAACCTCGAACCAGGGTCCTTAGGCTTCACAAGCAAGCGCTTAACCGCTAAGCCATCTCTCCAGCCCTGCTTTTACTTTTAAAGATGAGATCTCTCAGCCCCCTTCTGTTTCCTGGCTTGAAATCTGAGTGCTTGCTATGACACACACTCCATATTGACATCTGGTGTCTTTACTAGAGGCCAAACCACTGGGGTATCTAATCGTAGACTTGAGCCCCCAGAACCATTATCTAAAATAAACCTGTTTTTACTTCATCCGTAGTTTGCATCAGGTATTTCCTGTTAATGGAAATCTCCCCATTAAGCCCCACTTTCCATTGTGCCCCTACCTCTCAGAGGTCTGCAGCATCTTCCAGTAGTGCTGTCCTGGGGACCTGGCTAGTGAGTTTATTAGCAGTCTGATTAAAGAACCTATAGCTGCTTACTAAGGAATTGAAACGAAAGCTGCAGTTGCCAGGATACTACACTGATTCAGGAAGAACAAGTGCATCCATGGGATCAGGAAAATTTTGTTTGTGAAGTTTACATCTAGGTTTCATTAAGGGATTTGAAATGTAGTCAAGAAATATTAAGATACTAGCTGGGTGTGTGGCACATGTCTTCACTTGGGAGGCAGAGATAGGAGGATCGCCATGAGTTCAAGGCCACCATGAGACTACATAGTGAATTCCAGGTCAGCCTGAGCTAGAGTGAGACACCCTACCTCAAAAAACCAAAAAAAAAAAAAAAAAAAAAAAAAAAAGAAAGAAAGAAAGAAAGAAAGAAATGTTAGATACTCTCAGAACCAGGCATCTCAGTCAGTAATTGAATGGTATTCTCCCTGTTGGATGCCTTGTTCCCACCGACCTTCATTCATTACCTTGAATGAAGATACAAAGGACAGGCTTACCACTTCCAAATGTGTGTAAATGAGAAGGATAACAGAGGAGGGACAGTAGAATCAAGAGCAGTGGTCCCATGAAGTTTGAAGGGTTACAGTAGTAGTCAGCTTCATGTTGCTGGGATGAACCTCCAAACCAGGCACCGGTATGAGAGGGCCAGGATTTATTGAAGCCTACAGATCCAGGGCAAGTTCCGTAATGGCGGAAGAAGCTGGCCTGCTTTCATGGGTCCATGCAGAGAGAAACACCACCACCAGCACCGTAAGCAAGCACACTCGAGGAACCCCAGACAGTGCTCAAACACTCTGATGCTTTAGGCTGGAATTCAAATCTGCCACCAAACACACCTTAGGGCTGGACCCTAGGATCTGCCCCACAGTGACACCTCCTCCATCCAGGCAGTTGGAAATCTGATAAGTTACAAGCTTGAATAAACTCATGAGTCTATCTGGGGGCATCCATTCAAACTACCGTGAGTGTATATAAGATCTTTTATTTGGGTCAAAAGGTTCAAGTGTGTAAATATACATAAAGCTTAGCAACAGGACCTGTGAAAGGATTGTAGAGTTTCAGTAAACAGAAAAACTTAAGAAGCGTGTGCCATAACCCTCCCAAAGACAATTATGATATTATATTCATAGAATATAGAATAGAAAATATGAAGGACATGATCTTGGGATTATCCTGCATAGGATTTCATAATCACTTTGGGATAGGGCATATTAATAGACATGCAAAGATATCAAGTAAACTGTAGGGAATGGAACAAAAAAGTCAAGAAGGAGTTTGAAACCCCACCTATTGGTGGGATAGAAGATACTAGACAAACAGCCAGCTTTGGGAATATGAAGCCCACATTCATAGGCTTAAAGAGCCATTTTAAGAAGAATTTTCTGTGGCACCACGCAGCAGGATTAGGATCAGAAATGACCATGTCACGACTCTGTACTGGGTACCTTTCCTGTCCTACTCTACCTTATAAACAAGGCAGAAATTAGAAAACACAGAGGAGGTGACAGTTCTGCCATGTTTGGGAAGGTGGGTGGGAGTTCAGGCCAGCTATGGAGGAAGGACACACAGAAGGTGGCGGCATGGCACGCTGCTGTGAGCTGGCCAGTGTCAGCACATGAGGAAAGAATCTGCAAGTCTTTTTGTTTATTATATTTATTTCTTTATTTGACAGAGAGAGAGAGAGAGAATGGGCACTCCAGGGCCTCCAGCCACTGCAAATGATCTCCAGACGCACGTGCCACCTTGTGCATCTGGCTAACGTGGGTCCTGGGGAATCGAACCTGGGTCCTTTAGCTTTGCAGGCAAGCGCCTTAACCGCTGAGCCATCCCTCCATCCCAGAATCTGCAAGTCTTAAACGTCATGCATTAGAGCAGGAGAGTAGCATGGCTTAAGGACTCTGGTCTGACAGTCTTGAGTCCTGCAAAGTTAATTCCCAGGTGAATTGACTTCCCTCCCTTTCCTGTCTTCTCCAATCCACCTCTGGTCACTAAGATCCTTCAGAAGAAAGTCTCCTGCCCTGACCCCTAACCTCTGCACTATTTTCTTGGGTGACTCTGCAGTACTGTTTGGTCCAGAGCTCGCCACCTCACTTGAACAGTCGCTTGTAGTAAACACTTCACAGGTGCCAAGGACTAAATCCCTGAGAAAATACTTGTTGGCATTAGCTTAGGGAAAGAGCCTCTTAGTTAAAATTATTCCTTTTTTTTCTCTCTCTCTCTCACTGGGGTGTTTCACAGCAAAGGTTTTGCCTTGTTTGCCAGGAGAGAGCTTCCAGTGTTGTGGAGGGAGGTTGGCACACAGTCCTTTGCAGCTTGTGGGGGGGGGCAATGGTGGATGTGTTGTTATGAGCAGATGCATAATATCACATCTGGTTTTCACTTCCAAGGCTTGTTACCCCAAACTTCTTTTGAATGAGTTGGAGCACATAGAAATGAATAGACAAATAACAGGGCGGGGTGAACAATGCGATGTTAAACTGAGGCGCGGACCTTGCCACAGAAATGTCTGGCATTGTGTAAGAGAGACAGTCATTCCCCCCTGACAGTCCGTCAGATAGCTAATCCTAGAATGAAAAGCCACAGAGGTTAGCATGGCAATCTGTTACAAAATCAGTGCATTGCTGAAGAAACTGCTTCCCTAGCCTCTGGGGAATAGGTTCAGCAAACATGAAGCTTCCGTGTCAGATGAACATAAAAGAAAAGAAAAGAAAAAGCTAACTTCGGTATAACTGTTGAGAACTTCAAGCGACTGTCTTCAGCAGATGAAACTCTTCTGGGACCAGTCAGTTCCTCAGAGGCAGGGCTTGTCCTACGGTGATAGTGGTGTGACCCAGAGGACCCTCAGCCTGACTCTGTGGAGCTGGAAATTCTCACCCAGGAAGCTATTCTTTGAGTTCAAGTGTTCTGCCAGCTCTTACAGGAAATATATTTCCTGGAGGTCCATGAAGATAGTATTCCCCATGCACACGAGCAGCTTGGTTGGTAAAAGCATTTGCTCATATTCAGGAAAGTGGTGCCCTGAAGATACAGGCAATTGAAAGGGGGGTCCTGCTGGAGAGAGACTGGTTCTCGTGCTCGGGGAGGTGCTTGCTGTGCTGGGGCCCTGACGAGGAGAGGGGTACAGGGCACTGGGTTGTAGAGAGGTGCGTTTTGCTGGAGTGGAGGAGGAGGTGCATTCCATCCATCCCAGTCTATCACCCCCTTTCCTTTCGGCGTAGTCTAGCTCGGAGGCATGACAGAATGGAAGGAAGAAAGCACTCATCGCTATAGTACACTTTGTTCACACCAATAAATGTTTCCCACTGGACCCACGACACACAGAACTCTGTGTACCTCATGAGAGAACATAGAAGAATTTATTTTTGTTCATTTTTATTTCTTTGAGAGCGACAGACAGAGAGAGAAAAAGGCAAAGAGAGAGAGAGAGAATGGGTGCACCAGGGCCTCCAGCCACTGCGAACGAACTCCAGACGCGTGCACCCCCTTGTGCATCTGGCTAATGTGGGTCCTGGGGAATCGAGCCTCGAACCGGAGTCCTTAGGCTTCACAGGCAAGCGCTTAACCGCTAAGCCATCTGTCCAGCCCATAGAAGAATTTTTTCCAACACAAAATAATTTTCTTTGTAAATCTAGCATCTTATTTAATTTTACTGTGGCATTAGGCTTTTTTTAAAAAAAATTTCTGACCTATCTCATAGCACTCTGGCTCTCTCAGGAACCTCAAATCAGACATACGAGAACTAGCTTTGGTTTGAACCAGGCTTTATGTATGCCCAAAGGCTGTACCATTTCTGCTTAAATCTTCGAATGCCCCCCACCCCCCGCTCCCCAAACTGGAATTCTAACATATGAAAGCAGAAGACTCTAAAGCCAGAGTAATAAAAAGTGGGGGACGGGAGGGGAAGGCCAGCCTCCATCCAGTGTCCCCCAAGCCTCTGCCTGACAGAACCCAATAGCACAGCAGAGAAGCCGCGTGGTGTTCCCAGCTGGGTCCTGTGCACACACACTCCTTCAGCTGTGCTGCGGAGGAAACTCACTGCGGAGAGTCAGGCCGGCTCAGTGCACCGTTTCCTCCGCCCTCTGACCGCCTCTGTGAGAGGACAGGGATTTCAGCTTGGAAAAAGTGAGGTAAAAGCTGGACTGGGTGGCGTACACCTGAGGCAGAGGGAGAAGGATCGCTTGGACTGAATGGTTTTGAGCCTTAGTGAGACCCTGTACTGAGGGAAGTATGGGGGGAGGTCACACTGAGGCTCCATGAAATTTAAGTCATTGACCCATTCATTGTGGAGGTTAAGTCTTCTCATCCTTTTTAGCCATTTTTCCCCCCTTGCTACAATTCATAAGTAAAAGCCATGTTCTTACTATTTTCTTTTCAGTATTTGGGCGTAAGGTAAGAATACATGTCTTTGGTTAAGTACCAGCTTGGGTCACTTGTGTTCTATAATAAACACTCAATACAAGAATCAGTGGAGGACTAGAGAGATGGCTTAGTGGTTAAGTGCTTGCCTGTGAAGCCTAAGGACCCCGGTTCGAGGCTCAATTCACCATGACCCACGTTAGCCAGATGCACAAGGGGGCACACACATCTGGAGTTCATTTGCAGTGGCTGGAGGCCCTGGCGCGCCCATCCTCTCTCTCTCTATTTACCTCTTTCTCTCTCTCTCTCAAAAAAAAAAAAAAAAAAAAATCAGTGGAAATGAATCTCTTCGAATTGCAGCCCCTGCAGCGGGCTGTGTAAGGGGTTAGGTTTCGTGGGCAGGAAGGACTCAGAAGTCAGAAGCTAGCACGTGCTTCTCTGTTGGCAAAAAGGCTGTCTAAAGCTTCTTTCATCATAGATGAGGTTTTTTTTTAAACAGAAGCCAACAGAGTAAATCACTTTAAACTGAACTAAATCTTTGGTCCAGTTTAATAAACACTCATTCATTTCACGAGTAGGTTTAAGGAGAATGAATCCATGTAGGAGTGGGAAGAAAGAGTATTTCCTTGGAAGTTTTAATCTCCCAAGCACAGGCTGGCTTAGACGATGGTTTGTTGATGTAAACAGAATTTCCTTCACTGAGATGCCACTTACCCATGTTTTTGCTTCTCAAGCCTGTTTCCAGGCAGCGCATCTATGCAAAATAATGGGCGCGTCCTCCCCTCCTGTGACTGGAGCCCTTCAGCCTTTGAGTGGCTCTCCATCTACTTTTGTTTATTCTCCATAAAGACAATGCATCCTTAACTAAGGTTAATCGCAGAGTGGGAACAGGTCCTGGCCATGTGCCAGACCATCATCAACAGCAACTCTGAGCGGCTCCCGGATATCAACATCTACCAGCTGAAGGTGCTCGACTGCGCCATGGACGCCTGCATCAACCTGGGCCTGCTGGAGGAGGCCCTGTTCTACGGCGTGCGCACCATGGAGCCCTACCGGTGAGTCGGCCGGCCGCAGGGCTGGGGCTCAGGCTGGAATGTCCCCTGCGGTCATTCTGACTACACTGTTTCGTCTCCGGCGTTCTCATCTGCCTCTCAGTGTGTAAGGCCAAACCTTCCCTCACTCATTGCTTGGCCCCCTTCACGAACGCGTGCATCTGTCTTTTGCAAATCACTTCCCAGCGCTGGTCACCGTGCTTGTGCAGACGCGACTTAAACGCGGCCTCCACGCGGGGCGGGTGACTACGGTACGGTGCGGGGCTTGCAGTGGCGAAGACAGGCGCAGTGTGCCAGAGAGGAGCCCGTGGCTCAGACCTGGCTTGGGGCACTGCCTCCTTAGCCTGTCCTGGCTTAGGTGAGCGAGGCAGGTGTGGTGTGGTACCCTTGACTGCCTGACAGTAGTGACGGTCCTTTCCATTTGCCACACCCCGTGGTTGGCTGAGTACTTGAACTTGCACTGTTTGCCCTCAAAGCCACCTTATGAACCAAGCAGGAGAATGAGGACTGCTCTAATCACATGGCCCACTGGTCTAGTAAAGTAACTATCGGTAAACAGCATGTTGGTGATTCATGACTTTTTGTTTTGTTTGTTTTTGTTTTGTTTTAGAGACAGGGTTTAACTATGGTGGCTTAGACTGGCCTCAAACTTGTGATAACCCTGCCTTAGCCTCCTCCTCAGTAATGGAATTACAGGCACATGTTGTCATGTGTGGGAGAGAATCATTGCTTCTTGCCTGGGCTCAGCTCCTCCAGACGGATGGAAATTTTGCCTCAGATGCTCTTGTGACTTAGAGGATCTTTGAGGATAAGGGAGGGTGCTAAAAATCAAGGTCTGACACTGTTGGGTGCCCTGGGCTAAGAACAGAAGTTTTACAGCCCAGACAGAGATCAGGCCTAGGGAGATGGAACTATATGGACTATAATCTGAGGTGGGACCAACCCAGACTCCAGCATAGGACAAGGCTGCTGTTTAGAAGGTACCTGGAGGGGTTGGAGAGATGGCTTAGCTGTTAAGGTGCTAAACCTAAGGACCCAAGTTCAATTCCTCAGTACCCATGTAAGCCAAATGCAGAAGGTGGCGCATGCATTTGGAATTCGCTTGCAGTGGCTAGAGGCCCTGGAGGATCCATTCTCTCTCTCTCTCCCCCTCCCCCTCTAGTTGCCTTTCTCTCAACTAAATAAAATTTAAAAACAAACAAACAAAGAAGCCACCTGGACAGCCTTTGGGACATGGAGGGGCAGTATCTGCAGAACAGAGCCATCATCCTCAGGGGATGCTTCCTTTCTTGGCAGACCATGAAAACAGCCTCAGGGGCTGGAGGGATTGCTTAGTGGTTAAGGTGCTTGCCTGCAAAGCCAAAGGATCTATGTTTGATTCCCCAGGATCCGTGTAAGCCAGATGCACATGGAGGCGCATGTGTCTGGAGGCCCCAGTGCACCCATTCTCTCTCTCAATCTCTCTCTCTCCCTGCATCTTTCTTTTTTTTTTCTCTCTCTCTCTCATTTAAATAAATACTTTAAAAAAAAAAAAAGAAAGAAAGAAGACAAGAGCCGAGCGTGGTGGCGCATACCTTTAATCCCAGCTCTCGGGAGGCAGAGGTAGGAGGATCGCTGTGAGTTTGAGGCCACCCTGAGACTACATAGTGAATTCCAGGTCAGCCTGAGCTTGAGTGAGACCCTACCTCGAAAAACCAAAAAAAAAAAAAAACCAGCCTCAGCCAAAAGGGACTAAGCAGAGCAAGATCTAAGTCTAGACTTAAGGGACATGGGACAACGGGCCCAGGAAATGGTTCTAACTAAAGCAGGGGTTTTCCCTGTCCCCACTGGTGGAGAGCCTCAGGTGACAGCAGGAGGGGAAATGACGAGGATGTACGTGACCAGAGCAGAAGCAAGCTCAGGATCTAGGACGTCCATGAAGAGAGAGACAGAAAAGCCGGAGATGCAGCACTTGGTCAGGAGTCAGGCCTGCGCCAGAGCTCGGTGCAGGCAGAGAGGGACCCAAAGATGTCCAAGGCGCCACGGACCAGGCAGCCGGTGTAACCAGTGGGGCCCGAGGGTGCTTCCAGGCTTTGGCAGGTGTTAGCTTTCACTGCCTTGTGGTGAACAGCTTTGGAGTTGAATGTGAGTCAGCTTTAATCTAACATGCAAGAGATTGCCTGGAGCGCTGAGACCGGAGACTTTCCCATGAGCAGTGGAATGTCTGTTCAAGATGAGGAATCTTGTGGGCTCTCAGAAAGAATGAATTGAACACAGGGAGATAAGGCCGCGTTCTCAGAGTCTTGCTCAATGTTGCAACCAGAGGCAGGAGGGAATGGTTGGCTGGGGCCCGATCTCAGGGAACCCAGACCACAGGCAACTGGATGTGGAGATGGACTCCTGCCAGGAGCTACAGACAGAAAAAAAAAAAAAAAAAAAAAAAAAAATCCTCTTTCTTCCAGGGCTCCCTGGCAGGACTAGCACCCACTCCTGGCTGGTTTTTGCCACGAACTCCCCTTGCCCCACCTTCCTTTGCTGTCCAACTCAGTCTACCTCAAAACAAAGCTATTTAAACTGGTCCACCATTTACATCTAGAAGGTCTTACCAGCCCTGAACACACTGCTGAAGCTTCTTCTGGCACTGTCTTACCCCTGACTGACACTTGAGTCAGACAAAGGTCTTTCTTGCAAGTGAAGCCAAGTTCTCCACAGTGTACTCCATCTTTTTTGGTCTTTTTTGGCTTTTTGAGGAAGAGTCTCACTCTAGCTCAGGCTGACCTGGAATTCACTATGTATTCTCAGGGGGGCCTCCTCGAACTCTTGGCGATCCTCCTGCCTCTGCCTCCCGAGTGCTGGGATTAAAGGTGTGCCCCACCACGCCCGGCTCTACTCCATCCTTTTTGAGAAGCATTTGATTATATTTTTGTAAATGTTTGTTCTGTTCTCATACCCAGGGACCAACTTCCAAGCCTGCTTCAGTGGCTTATCCCTGGGGCTTGCTAATCAATTGCTCTGGAGTTTAATGCGCTGTCCCGCTTTCCAGTGAGCTAGATTTGAGCCTTTTGCCATCAAAGTCATTGTGGACGAAAAGGCTATGTGGCGGTTTGAATCAGACGTCCCCATAAAGCCATGTGTTCTGAATGCTTGGTGGCAGTGTTAGAGGTGGAGCCTTACTGTAGGAGGTGTGTGGCTGGGGGAAGATCTTGGGGTGTCACAGGCCAGCTTCCCCCTTGCCAGAGTCAGTTCACTCTCACTGCTGTTATTTTCCACCTGCTTCTATAAGGAGTGATGTCCAGCCTCTGCTGGTGCCATGGTTTCTCCTGCCATCATGAAGCTTCCCTCAAGACCATAAGCGGAAATAAACCCTTTCCTCCCATCAGCTGCTTTTTGTAGGATGTTTTGTGCCATCAATGAGAAGGTAACTATAGCAGGCTCTAAATAATCTAGAACCAAGGAAGTTAAAAAACAACACACAAGAACATAACTTAGCCCTTTTCGTTTTAGCTTAAGCAGAAGGGCGAATAAAAATTGCACCAGTGGGCTGGGTGTCCCTCAAACATTCTGACGACCTTGGGACATAAGGTAGGAATGCGGAAGCTGATGGTGGTGTTGAGTGCTGTCAGCCATCGGCATGGTGGCCTGCAGCTGGCCTGGGTGGGCTTTTGCTCCCATTTAGCCAAGGATATGGACAGATAGCTAAGAGTGCCTTACTGAAAGGTGACTGGCTGGCCATCTACAGGGACAATTTTACAATGTCAACCTCCTGCTTGTAATGCCTAGATTGAGGTCAAGTCTCTAGTGAGCATTTTGTCATTCCTGACCTTGGCTAATCTTTTAACTGCCGGCCTGAGAGGCTGCATTTTTATCTAACCCATGGCTTCCAGCTACTCAGTCATTTATTTTTACTCAATAGATTTTACTCAATTTTTATGACTCAATTTAATACAGATTTTTCATGTTCCACAAAGCAAATTGAAAATATACAACAGAATGTCTGACTTTAATATTAGCTTATAATATGTTCTGAGAGTATCTGCCTGTGTATCCATGATTTTATACTCATAATTCTGTCAGTATTTCATAAATTTTATTCAGAAGTCAGTCACATCTTAACTACAATGATGAGTTTTCAAAAGTTAGTTTTCCAGCTAGAAGTTGGAATGCATTATCCTCTTAAAGATGGTGTTACAGAGTATAAGGAGTTCCTAGAGTAACCCAGAAAAGTAAGTCTACTCAGCCTATAATGTCACATTTGTATGTGCGTGTGTGTGTGTGTGAGAGAGAGAGAGAGAGAGAGAATATGAAAGTAAGAGATTATTGAATATATTATTATTATTTTTTCGCTCCAGCCCAGGCTGACCTGGAACTCACTACATAGTCTCAGGCTGGCCTCAAACTCACAGCGATCTTCCTACCTTCACCTCCTGAGTGCTGGGATTCAAGGCGTCCACCACTATGCCTGGCTGAATACGTTATTTTAAAATTAAATCACAAATTATGTTGAATAGCAATTAAACCTAATTTTTTCTGTAGGAACTTGAGAGTGACAAGGACACACAGTCTCGGGGGACTTAAGGGAACTGTTAGTGCGCTTACACATGTTCTGTTTTTGTTGTAAGCAGTTTAGACTTCTAAGGAAAGGTATGTTCATAAAGATTTGTGTGTTACTCGATGTTCGGTTACTTTAACAAATACCCAAGTTAATCAGGTAGGAAAAGTTACTTGGGCTTATGGTTCAGGCAATTTCATTCTGGTTACTTTTGGACCTATGGCAAGGCAGCATATCATGACACATTTATGGCTGAGCAAAATGCTATTCACCTCATGGCCTGGAAGTTGAAAAAGGAAGAAAAGGCTGGCATCCCACAGCTGCCTTCAGTGATGCACTCAGAATGGTCGGAAGGCACCCCTGAGGACGAAGCCATTTAACTTGTGCCTCAGATCCAAACTCGTAAGCAGGTACAAAGCTAAAAATCACCCTCATCTCCCCAACTCTTGGCCCACTCCCTAACGACAGCCATGGCCAGAAGTTTGTTCCCTGCAAGTTCCCTTTAGTTGCCAGTGTGAATATATCGTGAAGCTCCCCATGACTCAGTCCTCTGGTGTCACAGAGAGCTGAGAGCAAGTGGCCGGACACTTGCTGGCATCTCCCAAAGAGCATTAGCGGTGGTGCCAGTCATGATTCACTGCAGCGTTGCCTTGATGCCCCATTCCCCTTGTTCTTTTTACCGTTTTCTCAGATTTTTCTCACACCCTCATAACTCTTTCCCCTGCAAAAGTCGTTGTGCGGGCAGTTCCACTTCCTCTTCCTTTCCTTTTCACTTCTCACCTTTCTTGAGAAAAGACTCTGTTCCAATCAGTTTGTGAAACTTGCCCAGTATGGCAACACACTGGAGAGCGGTGGTAAGAAGAGACAGCGAAAGGAAGGGCAAGCATTTCTGCCCAGCGGCACAAACGAGGGAGCGCCCACGCTCGGTGTTCAGCCTGAGACCCGTTCCTTGCTTTGTCTATTTGTCTACTTCCCAGTGGAACCTGTGGTCTGTCTAGATCAGTCTGAGGTGCCTTCCTCATTCCTTTAATGGGTTCATAGTTTGTCACCTCATGGTGTTCACTGTGGCAAACAATGCCTCGAGTCACACGGAATCGCTTGGTTCATTGTATACTGACATGATTGGGTCTGTGGGCCACATCCAGTAAGATAAATTCTGATATGCTGCCTACTACATTGTGAGTTATGCTCCTTTCAATTTGGAACATTGTCACCAAATTATGCCTCCCCTCCACCGAAATGTCACTACTTCCCCAAGAGAATGTGAGAAAGAATGGTATCTATTGATGTTTTAAAAAATATTTTATTTTTATTTATTAACTATATTATATTATTCATTAGAGAGAGAGAAAGAAGCAGAGAGAGTGAGGGAGAAAGAGAGAGAGAGAATGGGTGCACCAGGGCCTGCAGCCACTGCAAACAAACTCCAGATGCATGCACCACCTTGTGCATCTGGCTTACCTGGGCGTTTGCAGGCAAGAGCCTTAACTGTGAAGCCATCTCTCCAGCCCCATATCTATTGATTTTTATTATCCCTGCTCTCAATTCATTTCAGAGTGTGTGAGCATCCTCTTCTTTTCCTTGACCAATGTCTGTGGGGTGGTGAGATATTGATGTTGCCCGTAAATAGCACTTTCTTGGCAATGGGAATGACATTTGTGTGGGCCACTTGGGGAAAAGGCAGATGAGCAAGAACAATGAAGAGACTCACACGTGGTATGGGAGCAGATGTTCATGATACTGTGACCAGAGAACGTGCAGAAGAAAGCTGAAGGAGATAGGTTTCCATCCTTTGTTGTCAGAAGAAATGAAGGTGGGCAAGAAGGCAAAAATGAAAGGCAGCTGGTAGTTGGTGGACATGGCATGTTTATAAGTCAGTTACTTGTAAGTAGAGATTACTATAATTACATAGCAGCCCCATCAGTTCCCATTCTGCCAATTATTATTATTTAATTATTATTATTTTTTTAATTTTTAAAAATTTATTTATTTATTTGAGAGAGAGAGAGGCAGACAGATAGAAAGAGAGAATGGACACGCCAAGGCCTCCAGCCACTGCAAACGAACTCCAGACGCATGTGCCCCATTGTGCAGCTGGCTTACATGGGTTCTGGGGAATCGAACCCGGGTCCTTAGGCTTCACAGGCAAACGCCTTAATGGCTAAGCCATTTTCCCAGCCCCTGCCAATTATTTTTTAACCCCTTGGAAGCTTTAACAAGTTGATAGTTGCTAAAGTTTCATAATAGCAGAACCTCTTAGCCCTATTTTCCAGCCGGCCTTTCTTCCAAAAGCCTGTGGTAACCCTTTCACGGGTGTTTGTCATCGATCACTAGGATTTTAGGATAGAAGCCAGGTGCACAGCAAGGTGAAGAGACCTGGCTGGGGGATGGATACGCTCCTGTCCCTGTGTTCACATCCCTGTAGCTCCCTGGGTTGTGGGCTCAGATTAGTCTCTAAGGACACTTGGGACAGTGTCTGTCACTGAAACTGATTTCTGGGGTTTGGTGGGGCCCTTGGCTATTGAGCCTGGTTTAGATCCTTCTAATCCAGGTTCACTGGATGAGACTTAGTTCTCTCCCTAGAAGAGAAAATAGTACCTGAACCTCACTGGGCACTCGGTGCACTTTATCTGCTTGTCACTTATCTTCGATGATGAGCTTTATAGAATTATTCAATTCAGTACTGAACATACATTTTATTCTCTGCTTATTGATGTGGAGATTATCCTTTATCTGCTTAATCAAGTTGTCAATTGTAGTTGTCAATTAGTGTCATTGCTTGTAGAAGCTCTGTACCAAATTTTGAGTTTGTATTTCTCTATCTGTCATATATCCATCTATCCACCTGTCCATCCATCCATTATCTATCTATCTATCCATCCATCCATCCATCTATCATCTCTCTATATATCTATCTATGTCTATCCCTCTCATGTTAATACTGTGTTACTTGGCAAATCTAATCAGGTCTGTTGCTTGCTATCAGCTTTGGAAGATTTTAGCTATGGCCCTGGGCTTGACCCTGGGCCAGTGACCATCTGCTCATCAGTGCAGCAAAAGTCAAACATTTTGACTTTAATCTTCACTATCCAGTGTTCTGATTGAATTCTGAAGGGTAAGAGTTTCTTAACTCAGAATCTGGTAATGAAACAAAAGGAAACAGCAAAGGTGACAGCGAAAGAGGAAAGGAAGAGGAGGAAGGGAAGGGAGGTGACAACCGTGATCACTGCAATTCAGTTGCATAGGCGTTAGTAAACCACTAACTCCACCTCCAACCTTGTCACTTATGTTTTATGTGTGGGGATGACCTAAAGCTAACAGGAGCTTTGGGATAGGGCGAGGGAATATACCAAGTAGTTCTTTGGCTGTATTTTTCTTGGGGGATTAGAAAAGTGAAAGATTGCTCCTTCTGTGGCCCACTCTTTGAAAAGGACCCTACAGACATACTTACTTTGCTTGAGACACCACCTAGATGTTTGTGTAACTCTCTATCACGTCCTGACTATGCTGGGTGATCCAGGCCCCGAACTAGTTGCATGAGAACTGCCCAGCTTTTCAGTCTTAGCTCTGGATGAGCAATCAGTCTTTGCATGGTTAGCTAAAGCTCTGACCCTTCTAGAAAACACAGAAGCGGGTCACCATGGGCCCACCTGCTCCTATGAATGCACAAATATCCTCAAAGCCATATAACTTGCTTCTCAGCTCATGGCTGCCCTCTCAGGCCTCCTGCCGTTCAAAGCTGTGGGTGAGCGAAGACAGACGTACGTCATACACACAGCAGAGCACACCAAGCTTTGTCCCCAGTTGGCTGCTACCTGACCCAAGCGTGAAACAAAATGCCTGGAACTGCTGTCTGCCCAGCCCTGTAGCGATGGAAGGTAACAGTTGCAGTTACCTCTGTGTATCAGTGCACCATATTGCAAAATCCTCAGTGGACTTTGTCCCACTGACTCCCCTTGTTCTGGAGCACTGAGACCCGCCTTCATTCACAGCCGCTTTGCTCTCAGGCACCAAAGTGCTGTGTTCCTTCCCTGGGTCCATTATGGCTCAGCTGTGTAGACAACCCCCTGTCCAAATCTGTGTATGAGTTTCACATCAGTGCCAGGGCGTGTGGATCTTCAGGAAATCAGACTCCTGCAGGAACCTCATCCTCACACGTCCAAGAAGCCAGCCTTTTAGAGGTGCGTCAGCCAGCAGAAGGCGGACTGAGGTAGTACTTGTACCAGCAGGTGCTGACCTTGCTTCTGCGCCCACCATCTGGCTCCTCGTGGCGGACTTGAATGGGAGTATTTCAGGCTCCTGGGTTCAAGCACTTAGTCATTTTCTCAACAAAAATTATGTATTGAGACTTACAAGATGCACAGTGACAAAGTTATGAACCAAAGAGATAAAACCAAGTCCTAGTCCTAGTGAAGCTTAGAAGTAGCCAGCAGCTGGTTGAGTGTCACCATTGGGTCTTTCCAGAAAACCAGGCAAGAGAGAGAGAGAGAGAGAGAGAGAGAGAGAGAGAGAGAGAGGAGTGGGCCGAATCAGGCCTGACCAGTGATGGACGGGGTTCTCCCCACAGATCAAATGCTTTCGTCTCCTGGGATTCACCAGCTCATATCAAGGTTTCACTCACCGTTCTGCTGCCTTAAAGCCTCAAAAGTGGTGGTAGGGTGAGAATCTGTTTCTGAAGCACCCCAACACCCCAACACACAGCATTCTTGGCCCTAAAGTCCCCATTGAGCTCTACCCTACCATCCTCTGCTCCAATCTACTGTATTATTTCACTCAGGCTGCCTCAACAAAGTACCAGGGACTGGCTGGCTTAAACAATAGAAACTTATCTTTTCGTGATTCTGGAGGCTGGAAGGCCAAGGCCAAGGCCAAGGTGGAAGTGCACAGACCTTTCTCCTTGGCTTGCAGGTGGCATGTTCTCACTGTGTACAGATACCCTTGGTATCTGTGTGTCTTAATTTATAAGGACAGAGGTTGGATTAGGTCTACCCAGAGAGCTCCATTTTAATTACCTCATTAAAATTAAACCTCTTTAAAGGTTCTGTCTCCAAATGCCATCACATTCTGAGGTCATTTTGGCAGGATAGGGCTTCACTGTGAATTGAAGGAAGGGTACAGTTTGGCCCATACCCCTGGCTACATCCAGCTTTCTTACTGACTTCTGACTTCATTTCTGGAAAACACCAACCCCAAGGATTGCTCCTTCTAAGAGCACATAATTTTTTCATGAGTTTCAACTCAGTAGAAGTCAACTTTCCTACGAAAATAAACTTCTGTTTGCAGAGATTCCACCTGAGCTCAGAAGTTGCAGAAGTTTGTGGGAGTCTTTGCCACTCTGCTTGGGAAACCCTGCAGTGACCTGAAGACTTCCCTCCCATCAGCCATGTGGGTGCTAGCTGGCTGAAAAGAGCAGAAGAAACCCAGAATGTTCCATCTGCCCCACTCCCTTCCCTCCACGGATGCATGCTCAGCCTGGTTTCTGATCTCTGCTGCTCCCAGTATGAGCCCGCTGAGCTGTCTGCAGGATCCGTTCATTCTTGTCTGTCCTGTCCTCCTGGGCAGTCAGATTTTTCTTTGGCTTATGTGTTTTCTGTTTGCTCACTGTCTATGTTGTAGTTCCTCCTTTGCAGGGACAAGGACTTCAATTCCTCTTTGTCCCCAAATCCCATAGCCACGGACAAACTACATCCATTTCCAGCCTAGCTTGGCCCTTCAGGCACCATATTGGGCCAGGCCACAGGACATGCTCTTTCTTTGTTAAGTGTTCCTGACTCCCAGTAATTCGCCTCCCTGTGGAGCAATAAGTAAGGTGGCTTCTCTCCACATGGGGCTAGGTCACAGCACAGGAAGACTTTACTGTCTTAGTTCAGTGTAGAGCAACACATATGCTCTGAGAAGTCATTTCTAGGCTCCCTACTTAGAAAAAAACATTTCTGGAATAAAAACATTTTTCATCCCAGTTCACCTTTTCCTTTACACTTTCACAAGCCATCACGGAAGCACTCTGACTATCCTGACAGAAAATCTTCCCTTTCTTAGTACAACAAATTGTATTCTGAGCAGCAGGGTCTCAAAGTAGAGGGAATCTTTGGGGATGCATTGAATTTCTCCTGTTGAATCAATCTCTTGGATGGCTGCCCTTGCAGCTATAAAACTGCTATTTCTTTTCCTTTTCTAACCTCTTGGAAGAGAAAGCAGGAAAAAAAATCCCATTTCCCAATGTAGGAAGGAACAGAAAATTAGCCAGGCCTTGAGAAATGGGAAATGATGGGTATAATTTTGAAAGACTAAAAAATAATTGATTAAAGCCCAGTTAATTGCATATAAAGTACATGTTTTTTGATTGTTAAAAAAAAATTGCTCGGCACACTCACATGCTATTTATTTGTATATTTTGAGTGAAGACCATACTGGGTTTTCAGAGTTTCTTCAAAGGCAGATGAATGAATTTGCCATCAATTAAATTGCACAAATAAAACTGATTTCTCAGGCCTCATAAATTTGATCCATTATGGAGGATGGTGATAGCATTTGTCGAGCACGGTAAGAGGTCCTTCAAAGAAATGAAAAATAGGGAGCAAGTGCCCTTCAAAATTATAGTTCCTAGTTTTTGAGATAGCCAAGTTATTTTGAGCAAGAAAAATATCTTCTGAGCCGGTTAATATAAAGCTTTTCAGCTTGCAAAAGCATATTGGCTAGAAAAATGTGGAATGTTCTCATTGTTCGATATAGTGAAAGGAAGTGGAAGTGGCCTGGCAGCGGCTCCCAGGAAAGACAGTGGGCAAGGGCAGCTCTGAGCAGGAAAAGGGTCAGGCTCTGAGGGCGTGGGGGGGGGGGGGACTGAGGCAGTGCCCTCCTCCACAGAGTGAGATAGCTGATGGAAATGGGTCCTGCTACACAAAGGACACCAATCATACAGACCCTTCAGAATTAAAGAGGAACAAATCTGCTCTCACTTATCATGGGAGCCATCCCTGTAATGTCCACCCAAAGTGAGACAAACCGGGTTCCACAATTGTAAGAGCATCTGCCGACGTCAGCTTTCTCGAGCGGTGGGTCAAAGGACTGAGATGCTGTCCTCTGCCTTTCAGCTGGCCTAAGTTCAAAGGCAATTGCTGTTATTTATTAGCAGCCTGCTGTGGTCTAAGCAACTTGCCCATCCTAATCCTCACAGCCCCAGAGGGAAGGAAGGCAGCCTGACCTCTCTTCTACAGGAAGAGACTGAGGACTCGCATGACGCTGTCCACCTATAGTACAGCCATGACTCATTTATTTCATTTTGGTTATGATTCTCTCTCTCTCTCTCTTTTTTTTTTTTGAGGTAAGCCCAACAGACTGGCCTTTTTTAAATGCATGAGTGAGAAAGAGAGTGAGAGAGAGAAAGAATGGGCATGCCATTCTTTACAATCCATCCATTACAATCGAACTCCAGATGTTTGTGCTCCCTTGTGCACTTGGGTGACTTCACGTGCTTACATCATCTTGTCTGCCTGGCTTACATGGGATCTGGAGAGCCAAACATGGGTCCTTAGGCTTCACAGCAAGTGCTTTAACCACTAGGCCATCTCTCCAGCCTTGGTTATGATTCTTTTAGGAAAACATTGAAGTCAACTTGAATCTGGATGTCATGGTTTGGATTTTCAATGCCTCCAAGGCACATGTGTTGAAGGCTTGGTCCCACAGCGCCCAAAGGTGATGAGATCAGAGGGCTCTGACTTCACCCACGGATTGATCAGTTGATGAATTTGTAACCTAATGGACTGTTAGAAGATGGGGTCTAGCTGGAGGAAGTACGTCACTTCGGACGCGCCTTTGAAGGGTCTTTCTCATCCTCAGGCTTTCTCCCCACCCTCTTCCTGGCCCCACTGTGGAATAAGAAGCCTTGTTCCACCTCCTGCCTTTACCATAGTGTTCTCCCTCACCTTGGACCCAAATGCAGGCCACCCACAGACTGAAGCCTACACCCCTGTGAGCCCAAACTCACCCCTCCTCCTTTAGGCTGATCCCTGATTTTCTCAGGTATTTTTGTCAGTGAGGCAAAAGCGGACAGGCACCCCAGATTTGCCTGGTTGTAAAGGTCTCTAGTAGACAGTTACCACGCTGCAGAAAGCTGTGGTCTTTCCTCTTCACCACCCTGCCTTTCTACTACATGAATCCCTCATAGCTGTCTTCATCACAGGTGACAGAAATCTGCCCTGGAGTGTGCAGGTGCGCAGAAGGTCATCCGCTCACACGGGCACAGTCAGGCACAGATCTGGAATCCAGGTGTAGTCAGAGCCATCAGATGACCCTCCCTGCCCAGGTCTGCTCCACTCCACCCTGTCTTCTCTCTGTGTGTCCTCCTCTTTCCTCACTCACTGTCCTCCCCACAGTGTGGTAGGAGACAGCCTCCTGCAGCCCCCACCTCACGTCCTCCTACCTCTCCCTCGGAGGCAGCGTTCTGTGTGCTCTCTAAATCACATTTAAAAAGTATGTATTTTGAAGCCGGGCGTGGTGGCACACGCCTTTTTTTTTTTTAAATTTTAGAGTGACACACACACACACACACACACAGAGAGAGAGAGAGAGAGAGAGAGAGAGAGAATGGGTGCGCCAGGGCTTCCAGCCACTGCAAACGAACTCCAGACGCGTGCGCCCCCTTGTGCATCTGGCTAACGTGGGTCCTGGGGAATCAAGCCTCGAACTGGGGTCCTTAGGCTTCACAGGCAAGCGCTTAACCACTAAGCCATCTCTCCAGCCCATGGCACATGCCTTTAATCCCAACACTTGGGAGGCAGAGGTAGAAGGATCACTGTGAGTTCGAGGCCACCCTGAAACTACATAGTTAATTCCAGGTCAGCCTGGGCCAGAGTGAGACCCTACCTCGAAAAACAAAACAAAAAAAAAAAAGTATGGATTTTGAAAGGACCTCCTTGAGTCTTACAGTCCTTCCTGAACTGAGTGAGGCAGCTCCACCAGGAACACAGGTTTAGGATGGGACAAACAGCTCTGCAGGACCCTGGGGTGGGGGTAGATGGGTCCTGCACCAACCCAAGGAGCAGACAGTACTCTTCCACTCGGATAAAGAGCCTCGTGCAAATGTCTGATAGAAAAGGAGTGAGCGATCCGAAGGCTGATAAACTAGATTCTGATGGAGACAACAGCAGCTCTGCCCTTTCAGAGTTCTGGGATACAAACGAAGTTCTGTGAGAGCCAGTTCTAGAGTTTCAAAGGCAGAAACAACCACAAAACTCACAGGGACCTAGCTGGCTGTTTGGATGGATGGCTGAGCAGTGAGAAGAAAGGGTGCATCCAGAAGGCAGGCAAGCCCCCTACACACACACACACACACACACACACACACACACACACACCTGTGCACAGACGTCCCATAGAGGCCCATGTGCCCGGTCCCAGTATGTAAAGGTTCTGCAAAGGTTCTTGAATTCTGCCTGTGCCCTATTTTTGGCGGTGCCAGACTGTTCATATTAGAAATGCTTCCAGAAGAGCACACCTGGATGTCAGCAAGGCGTTTGAAAGCAATTTTACGTAAGTAGAAAAATGTGGACTAGTAAGATTTTCTTATGCATTGTAGATAGCTGTTTCTGAACCAGTCATTGGCAGATTGATAGACTTCTCTTGGAAAGTGTATAGGAGTTTGTCTCAAAAGTCTTTTTAAAAAATATTTTAATTTATTTGCTTGTAAGCATAGAGAGAGATAGAAGAGAAACAGACAGAAAGAATGGGTGCACCATGGCCTCCAGCCACCACAAACAAACTCCAGATGCATGCGCCACTTTGCACATCTGGCTTTACATGGGTACTGGGGAATAGAACTCGGGTCATTAGGCATTTCAGGCAAGTGCCTTAACCACTAAGCCATCTCTCCAGCCTTCAAAAGTCTTTTTTTAGTGGTCCTAGGTTATCCTTGTTTATCAAAGGCTAAATGGGATGAATAAATAGAGCTTATGTGTACCATATTTGCAAGGGCCTCAAACTTACAACAATACTACTTTAGGGCACACAAACAAGCTCAAAACCACCTTCTTAATGAGAAACATTTCTCATCAGCTACATGGTATACGTTTTTGAATTACAGTAGCTTCAGACTTTTAAAGGTTGGGATTTTTGTCTTAAAATCATCCAGACTTCTGACATTGCTGCAGAACTAGTCAGTGGCTAAACATCTCCAAAGCAGGGATTGTCACACAGGTCTTTTTAAACCTGACAGTGCTCTGGCTCTGCTTACCCATATCCATTGACCCCAGTGCACTTGTAAGCAGGTGTCCCCTGCACACTTCCTGTGAATGGAACCCTCTTTCCTTCCAGCGATGTGCAGCCGTTCTCACAGGGGCAAGTGAGTGGACAGTGGTCAGCAGAGGGGCTTCTGCTTCAGACCATCACAGACCGAGTGAACAGAAAAAGAAAGTAAGTGCCTCACTCTCACCCATGATTTTTTTTTTTAATGTAAATGCAATGTTTTTAACATAAAACTTACTAAAAATGTGGAGCTAATCCCTACTAAGATGGGTGACTAGAATGTAGAATCTATGAAGACTTACTAAAATACAACATCTGAGTAAAGGAATCTTTTCCCATTAGTCCTCCATTACCAGGTTGTAACCAGTCCTCAGTCCTCTGTCGCCTGCTCCCAGGGCCCACGGCACAAGCACCTGCCTCCATTCCTCTTACTTAATTAGTGTTTTCCAGAGTTTCATGGGGATAATGTTCCACTGAACTTATGAAAAGCTAGGTCAGACATAAATGGTTTCAGATCAGTTTGCTGAAACTTGATTACAAAATGCCAGTCCAGGGCTGGCAAGATTTCTTAGCGGTTAAGGTGCTTGCCTGAAAAACCAAAGGACCCAGGTTCCATTCCCCAGGACCACATAAGCCCGATTCAGAAGGTGGTGCATGTGTCTGGAGCTCATTCGCAGTGGCTGGAGAACCTGGTATGCCAATTCTCTCTCTCTCTCTTTCTCTGTCTCTGCTCTTTCTCTCTGTCTCTCTCAAATAAATTTAAATTTTAAATAGGGGCTGGAGAGATGGCTTAACAGTGAAGGCACTTGCCTGTGAAGCCTAAGGACCCATATTTGACCTTCCAGATCCCATAAGCCAGATGCACAAAGGTGAGGCGAGCGCAAGGTCACACATGCCCTCTAGGTAGCGCAAGCATCTGGAGTTCAGTTCCAGTGGCGGAGGCCCTGGCCCACCAATTCTCTCACTCCCTCTCTCATTTTTTTTTTAAGCTAGTCCATCCAAAGTCAGGTAACCACACACTTGTGCCATGAAGAACCTACTTGCTAAACTTACCAGTGATATCTTAGCAGTTTTGTCAGGTGTTTTCAGCCTAGTAGTCCAGAAGACAAAGGAAGAAGCTTTTCTGACCAATCACGGTGCATCTGGACTTGCCTCACTCTCTCTACTTTCTAGACTACTTTTTATTTTGAGTTTATTTATTTATTGACAATTTCATACTTGTAGGTAATATACTTTGATCATATTCAGTATGTTCTCTTATCTGCACTCCTGCAGAACCCCTTCTTCCTCCTACTAGTCCCCCTTCTACGTTCATAGTTTTTTGTGTGTTTGACCTGCCGAGTTCAATCAGGGCGGCTTACCTGTGAGTAGGGAGTACTTACCTGATCGTGGGCAACCTTACCACTGGCTACACCACGGAAGAAAACGTCTTAACTTTATTTTTAACAGCTTAACTTTATTTTTAAGACCATTTCTATTTTCAGCACTTCTGATAGTTACTTTTAGATATCAAAATACTAAATATTTTCAGATCTTTAGCAACTAATGAAATTATTTCAAGCTATAGAAGTAAACCAGGCATGGTGGTACATACATATAAACCCAGCACTTGAGAGATGAAGGCGGGAGAGTCACAAGTTCAAGGCCAGCCTGAGCTATATGAGATCCATCTCGGATAAATAAACAAACAAATACAATATTTGTCTGCCTTTTTATCTTTCATCTCCCTTTCCATTAAGAAATGATTATTCTTTTATTGGCCAGCTATTAAACTTCAAGTGATAGACTGAAATTTGTTTCTTGTTCTCTCAACTCTTGTTTTCTACTGTGGTAGATGGTGATTTGCTACTCTCATTCTTGATAGAGAACTTGAATATAAAGTTCTCAACTCAAAGTCATTTTCAATGACAGTCATAAAGACCTGTTGCCAGGCGAGGGAGATCCATTGTTTCTGGAGCTGGTTGGATTTCGGTTCCTTTGATCAGCCAGTTTATCTTTCTGTAAGCATTCAAGTTCGCTCTTTGATGTCCTCAGAGTTGACATTGGTGTGTTTGGGCTTTGGCATTTTTTTTTTTAAATTCATGTTAGGCTATTTCATTGTAAAGACTCTTGTCTTACAGCTCTGGGGAATTTTCTCCTTTTTTTTTTTTTTTTTTTTTTTTTTGCCTTTTCATTTCCATTTTCTTTGTTCTCTCATCCTGAAGTTCAGGTTTGTCATGTGTTAAACTGTGCTTCAAGTGTCTTGAACCTTTTGCTTTATGTCCTGAAAGTTGGCCTTAGCTTTATCTTGTAAACCATTAATTGAGGTTTTTTTTTTATTTCAGCAAATTTATTTATTTTAATTTTTAATTTTTTAATTTTTTTGGTTTTTTCGAGGTAGGGTCTCACTCTAGCCCAGGCTGACCTGGAATTCACTATGGGGTCTGAGGGTGGCCTCGAACTCACGGTGATCCTCCTACCTCTGCCTCCCGAGTGCTGGGATTAAAGGCGTGTGCCACCATGCCCGGCTAATTTTATTTTTTTGTATATGTATGTGTGTGCGTGTTTGTATGTGTGTGTGCTGTGCATGCGTGTATGTGTGCATATTCATGTGTGTGTGAATGTGTGTGGGGGTGCATGCACATGAGCATACGCGCATGGGGGCCAGAGGCTGATGTCAGGTGTCTTCCTCAGTCGTTCTCCATCTTATTTCCTTTCTTAAATCTTTTAAAATTTATTTTATTTATTTGAGAGAGAGAGAGAGAGATAATTGATGTGCCAGGGTCTTCAGCCGCTGCAAACGAACTCCAGATGCATGCGCCACATTGTGCATCTGGGTTACACTGGTCCTGGGGAATCGAACCTGGGTCCTTTGGCTTTGCAGGCAAATGCCTTAACCACTAAGAGGCCATCCCTCAAGTTCTGCATCTTATTTTTTTGAGACAGGGTTTCTTATGAACCCAGAGCTCACTGATTCAGCTCGACTGGCTCGCCAGCCGGCCCAAGGCTCTCCTGTCTCCACCTCCCCAGCGTTGGGGTTTCAAGAGTGTGCTCTCACACCTGGCTCTTATGTGGGTGCTAGATACAAACTCAGGTCCTCGTGCTTTCAAGCCAAGCACATTGCCACCCGAGCCATCTCCCCAGCCCAGCGACTTTATTGTAGGAGAAAGAGGGGACCTGAGGTAAAAGCTGAGCTAACCTGTTTTTTGCTAGGAGGAAAGGTATTTTATAAATCATAGAATTATTGATGAAACCACCACCTGTTCACCATTTTATTTTTAAACTATTTCTTAATTTAAACTAACCTCTTTTAAAAAATATTATTAATGTATATTAATAGTGCACATATAACAACAACAATAAAAAACAGTCAAAAAAATCCGCAAGAATTCAATCTTGTTCATGGATGTATAGCTTCCTTTTCTTATTTATTTATTTATTTTTGATTCAACATCTTGGAACATTAAGTATTTTTTTAAAAAATTCTCTTCCATTTCTCAAATGATCTCAATTTTCTTCCAGTTCAGTTTTTCTCTAGTTGCTTGTGTAAGCTTTTCTTAAATTTTAGGCATGCCTTGGTTATGTCCATTTATATTTATATTAAACAACTTTACTGAGTTATAAATCACATGCCACATAATTCCTCCACATAAAGAGCAGTTCAGTGCATTTGATGTCCTCACAGAGTTGTTCAACCCTCACCACAATCCATTTTATTATCTCACCCCAGGAAAAGCCAGTGTGTTCCTTAGCTGTCTCTTTAGTCTTCTCATACATGCTGCCCCCTTCCACAACCCTGGGCAATGGCTGTCCCTTCATTGTTTATTTATTTATTTATTATTATTATTATTATTATTATTATTTTTGTTGTTTTGTTTTGTTTTCTGAGGTAGGGTCTCACGCTAGCTCAGGCTGACCTGGAATTCACTACGTAGTCTCAGGGTGGCCTCGAACTCTCGGCGATCCTCCTACCTCTGCCTCCCAAGTGCTGGGATTAAAGGCGTGCGCCACCACTCCCGGCCTGTCCCTTCATATTTATAAATAAGAGGTTGGAACACCTGGCTCATGGCTCTGACCTTTCAGAGTGGAAGTCAGTAAGAAGACAGTGGTTGGGAAGGAGGGAGAGGTAGAGCTGGAGTAGCGTGTGTGTCCCCACAATCCAAGTGTGGGGATCAGGACTGCAGAGAGCCTGGAGACTTCCAGGGTAACAGGGAGTGGGCCTTGCCACTCTGCACTCACCCGGTTCACACTTGTGTTCAGGGCTCCTCAGACGTGTTTCCCTGTAGGTGACAACGTGGTGAGATCAAGGCTGCCCCATTCACAGCTCTGTCTCCTCCTGCATGGGATGGGCTAGCTCGCACTAGGTACTCCTAGATTTTCTTGGAATAAGCCAGTGCTGTACGCCGACACGTGCCTCCCACATTGAAGGCGCATTGTATTTCTAGGCCCATTGAGATAGGCAGCTGTGCAAAGTAGGTTCGCCAACCATATCAATGATGAGGCTGGAACCACAGAACCTTCCATGTGATGAGCAGGACCCTTCCCATTCCTTTCAATGTTGTGCTTCCTTTTTTTCCCCCTCTGCAATAAGGTCTCCAACATTACATTTTGCAGTGTGAGGAACCAGAAAGTTAGAACCTGGGTCCATCCTTCTAGATGCAATGGAAGTGATTAGTCCCAGCTTAGAGCAATAAAGCCTCCACTTAGAGAGCGGAATGGCTTACCCAAGGCCACACATCCAGTACGTGGCAGGACATTTCACACCTGAAGGATTCTTCCTATTACCCGTTCTGCCATGCGCCCAAGATGAAGGGACGGCTTCACATCGATGTCTGCTCAGGTCACCAGAATAGCGAAGGACCTGGGCTATCCCAAGGGCAGCCCTGGGTATATCATAGGTAGGAGAGACTGTCCCCTGAGCTCACAGGCCGTCTCCCTGCCCAAGGAGAACTGGAGACGTGGGCCTCCCCTGCCCTACCTACATGTTTCAGCGTTAGTTATGAATTAAATACCTTTGAATGCGTTTCCTCTGAGCGAGAGAGATGCCGAGTCCTCCTTTCCACTTCTGCTTCTCAGTGAGACTTTTCATCTCCTGTTGTTTTGTGGACTTAAAAATAAAATGTAAGCTCTACGGAGAATGAAAAACTTTGGAGATCATACTTTCAGCTCATGGCGAATTCAGTGGCGCTCCCAGGTGGGAAAATCAATGTCTGCCCTGCAGAGGTGAATCGTGTGTGCCACTGTGGCAAGCCGCTGACTTTCTTCTTCGAAAATTAACTCGCCCCCCACCCATGCTTTTCAGCTTTTCAGCGGAGTATACTTCATGCTTGTCTGTTCTCAGATATGGTGCTTTGAGTAGAAATCCGAGCTGGTGTGTCTGGCGGAGATGGTCCCGCTCTGTCAGAGGAGTGAGCCGAATTTCCCAGAGGCCCCAAATTGGAGGCACCCTGTGCTGATGGGCAAATGGGTTCTAAGAGTTTTATTCTTCCCAGGATCCTGTTGTTATCAGCGCAGTCTCACTGCAGGGAGATGATGCTAATACAATAAAAACATTCAGAGGCTGTCTCGGTGTAGGTGGTACATGCCTATAATCCCAGCATCCAGGAAGGGAGGTTGAGGCAGGAGGATTGCCATTCCCAGGACAGCCTGTGCTACATGAGCCCCCATGGCAGGTGGGGGCAGAGCAAAAAATCCTAAAATAATGAAGAATGTCTATTTATTTAATGCAGAGGTGACCAAGGCTTCCTTCCCCACCCCACCCCTGCTTGTCCATGTCCTCATGCGCCCCGAGATCATGGAAGCCCCGTGAGGAAGGACGTGAGCCCCCTGCAGCATTAGAATGCTTGCTTTTCTCTTGGTGAGCAGCCATTGCCCCAACCCTTCGGCAACAGCGACACAGATTTCCCCCAGTTCCAGAACCAAGTATGCAGTCTCCTTACACCACAAGGGGCTTCGTGTCCACGGCTATCCCGGCCGGTCAGTGAGTATACATTAATATTCTGCTGGATAAATCCTTGTAGGTATACACATGCCCAGTGCTGGGGACAGAACCCAGGGCCTCACACATGCCCTCTGCCATTGAGCTACGTCTCTAGCCTCTATGCTGTATTCATAACTAGATAATGATTCAAGTATTAAGTAATGGAATTTACTGAAATTAAAAAGAAATATAACCCCCATTCCTGACAAAGTCTGACTGCTTAGACCTATTGAAATGGACTGTGAGCTCCAGTTTAAAGTCCCAGCTCCTTGGAAGGATGCATTTAAACACTGAATCCTTTGGCTTGGTCAAGGCTTTTTCAACTCTGTTCAGAAGGAAAGACACAAATGAGATGCTGGAGCCACCCGAAGTCCTCACGAGCACAGTGCTAGTCCCCAGCTAGTGTAAGCAAGCCATCTGAACCCTGGTGTGCGTAGGACTGAGGACTCCGTACTGTCCAAGGCAGCACATCTTCCATCTGCCAGCTCCTCGGGAGGCTTGGGACAGTGCACGGTATAGTGAGGTGCCCAGCGGCAGATGGGATGTTGACTCGGTGTTTGGGCCCAAGGTGGCCTTTGGCTAAGCCTGAAATTGACCTTCTTAAATGCACTGCAGTCTCAGGCAGACGTAATGCAGGAAGAGTGCTCTGAACAGCCAGTCCTAACTCTGTAGCATCTCCATGACTGGTACAGGACCACCGAGGAATGCAATGTGTAAGAACCATGGGTGGGGAATACCAGGCGGCGGGGTCCAGTCTGGTTTAAACTCTCCCTCAGTTTCTCCCCCACTAGCTTTAAGTCAGGCTGTCTTAGACAGAATCAAAGCTTTGCCTTCCTCCTATGTTGACCTCCTACCTCTCTTGCCTCTGTATCTATCCCAGACAGGGCCGTCCTTCTTTCCTGGCTGCAGAAGTGTACAAAACTAGCCAAGATGCCACGATTTGTTTTGTCAAAGAGTAACTGGCAAAGCTAGTGGCATGGGAGACTCCCGGGAGCTCGCACACTCAGAGTGGCTAACGTTTGGCCGGTAGGGCTCTTGGTTCTGACAGGAAGGAGGCAGGGAGAATCAAACCATTGAAAATGAGGTTACCTGAGCCTGGCAGCCCACCTGTGGACATGGGCAGGAAGTGAGGCAGACAAGGCAGCACGAGGAACTCTGGTCTGTCACTGTCCCTAAGATTACTTGGTTCTGATGCTGGGAAAGTATGAGACACACTTGGTCAGAGATACCCCAACCCTCTTTTCCATCTGCTGTTGCTCTCCCTCCTCCCATGTCTTCTCGCCCCTGTGTGCCTAAGCCTTGCTCTTTTCTCCCCATAGCCCTTCCTAAAACATGCTCACAGGTCCATGTTGCACTGGGTCTCCTGGCTAGTGTTCCTTAAACTGCCTTTTCTAGGGCATCCATAGCGTAACAGAGGTAGTGCTTTAGGCCGTTGTTGAAGCGCTCACTATCTGTCTACTTAGCAAACGGCTGCAGGGCAGTGATCTGCCAGCATTCGGATTGCAAAGCCTCTGCCTAGCCATCTACTTGCTTGGGCTTGAACTCACCTGGTTTTTTTTTTTTAAACTTTATATTTATTTATTTATTTGAGAGAGAAAGAGAAAAAGAGGCAGAGAAAGAGAGAGAGAATGGGTGCACCAGGGCATCCAGCCACTGCAAACGAACTCCAGACACGTGTGCCACCTTGTGCATCTGGCTTATGTGGGTCCTGGGGAATTGAACCGAAGTCCTTTGGCTTTACAGGCAAATGCCTTAACCACCAAGCCATCTCTGCAGCTCCCACCTGGGTTTTTAACTCTGCTGCCTCTTCAGTCCTCTCAGAGCAAATGGGACAGGACTAGCAGAGAAAATTTTAGGTGCTCCCTTACTCCTACCTATGAACAGTATAAATGGAGTTGAACCCTAGTCTGCCCAAGTCTCCCAAGTATTTTATTTTAACTAGATAGGGCAATAGCTCACTGGCAGAGTGCTTGCCTAGCATGCAAGAGGCCCTGGGTTCTATCCTCAGCACAAGGAAAAAATAAAGTCTGCCATATTGGTCTTTGTTTTGTGCCAGATGACAGATGAATTGCTGCCCTCATTTATCTTTAAGCTCACCTTATCTTATCATTGAAAAGGCTCACACTCCTATAATGTGGGAGTTTCCCCCAGGGACTCCTCAAGTGAGTTGTTTATTTGATGGATGGCCCTATACACGTGTGTATATACATGCTGCATGCCTAATGTTGTCATTTACCAGGAAAAATGTAACCCTGTGTCCTAAAAGACCTTGTCAATAGCTGAGGCAGAGCCTGGCTCTGAATGGCACTGGGATTTCCTCTTTGGTCTGGTGCTAGTGGGCTGGAATGACAATTATTCAGTGTGCTGCTGTAATCTGAACAGGGCATTTGCTCCATCAGGACTACTCAAAACTGTGAAATGAAGTTGCCTTGGATATTCATCATAATTTGGTTCCTAAATTTCCAGCCCTGCAAGTCCAGTGTTTCTCAGAGGTGGTCAGAGACCCTGAAGGGCACTATCATTGCCAAGCACGAGTACTAACAGTTACAGGACAGAAAGGGTGGGAGGCTGGGGGGGGGGTGCCTGTTCTTATTCACTGTGCTGCTGTGAGCAGTTCAGATATGACCCTGGGAGAAGAAGGGGGTCACAGTTTCAGCCTACCTAGACTGGTTACTTCTCAGCAAGGGCCAAGGACCAGCCACTCCCAAAGGACGGTTAGCATCTTCATACTCAGCTCATAGAAGTACAAGAATGACCTTTCTCCTGGTGTACGAGAAGTCCAAGAAATCCATTTAAAGGCATCCGATCGTCAGAGGCTCTGAAGAGCACTTGTGTGAGGGAAACTTGGCTGCAATCAATATGAGACTCAAAGAAGTATTCAGCTGGCTTCATATATCCGATGCCTTCTCCTCAATTCTCCCACAGGAGCTTAATAAGTTTAGGTGAAGAAGGGGCTCTCCGGTGCAAAGGGCTTTGTAATAACTTAATTTGGGGAATGTTGCAGTCAGGTTTGCATTGCTGGTAGAAATCACCCAACCAAGAGCAGCTTGTGGGAAAAAGAGGTTTATCTTGGCTTACAGGCTCGAGGAGAAGCTCCACAATTGCAGGGAAAATGACAACATGAGCAGAGGGTGGACATCACCCCCTGGCCAACATCAGGTGAACAATAGCAACAGGAGAGTGTGCCAAACACTGGCATGGGGAAACTGGCTATACCACCCATAAGCCCACCCCCAACAACACACTGCCTCCAAGAGGCTTTAATTTCCAATTGCTATCAGCTGGGGAGACTAGCATTCAGAACACCTAAGTTTATGGAGAACACCTGAATCAAACCACCACATTCCACCCCTGGCCCCCATAAACTAACTGATAACCATATATGATTTAAAATGTAATGCATTCATCCAACTTTAAAAGTCACTATAGTTTTTAATCAATCCTAGTGATGTTCAAACATCCCCAATCCAAGGTCTTTTAACTGAGCCATAATACCCCAAAAATGCCCCCCAAAACCATAATGGCACAGAATAAACCTTCACACTGCAAAAAATGGCATTGGGCATAGCAAAGAAACATTCAGCCAATACAAGATTTGAAACAACCAGGGCAAATATCAAACTCTGTAGCTTCAAGTCCAACAACTGTAGTCAATGACAAGTCTCCAAGTCTAATAATTCTAACCAGGAACAAGTCTCTGGTACTCCAATTCTGCCCCTCCAGCTAGGCTACTCACAGTCCTGGAAAACTTCATCCAGGGCCAGCAGCTGTCCTTGGCAGCTATCTTGTGGTTCCAGCAGCTCCACTGGGTCTCCACTTCAATCCACAGTTCATCCTCAGGACCCCATGGGGTCTCCATGCAGGCATCCAGCAAACCTGCTTCACACTGCCCATGGCCATTTTCAAAACACAAGACTGTGTTGCAAACTCAATGACCCTCTCTTTCCTGCATTTCTTACACTCCACAATACCAGGTCTGCTGCCAATTTGTTAATCCAGGGGGGAATAAAGCAGACTTTGAAGAACAGGACACTCCTTGAGCACTCAGGCCCCTTCAAAAGAGTCTACATTCTGGCTGGAGAGCTGGCTAAGAAGTTAAATGCTTGCCTGTGAAGCCTAAGGACCCAGGTTCGAGGCTGTATTCCCCAGGACCCACATTAGCCAGATACATAAGGGGGCACATGCATTTGGAGTTCGTTTGCAGTGGCTGGAGGCCCTGGAGCACCCATTCTCTCCCTCTCTATCTGCCTCTTTCTCTCTGTCACTCTCAAATAAAAATAATTTTTTTAAAGAGTCTACATTTTTCCTGTTGTCCCAGTGCAGGTCATCTGGCCCAATCTCAAAGGTTGTAATCTCTCAATTGCAGCTGAACGGGCAGCAATTCACCCAAAGATTTTTCTTTCTGTGCCATATCCCTCTGCTCACACCAGTTCATTTCTACGCAAAGCAACCCTGAACAACTTCTCAGGACATGGGCATAAGAGCAAGCTTCTCATACAAACTGCCAGCCCAGTCCAAGCAAAGCTCATTCTCACTCTCATAAGCCAAACTTCACAGTCCATAGTTCTTACTGCATTCAGGTCTTTCCACTCTAACCAGAATAGTCCATCAAGCTGTACTTATAGCACTGCAAGGCATTTCTTAGTCCAAGGTTCAAAATCCTTCCACATTCCTCTTGAAAATCAGCTCCAGAAGGCCAAAGCCACACAGTCAGGTGTCTAGCAGCAACCCCACTCCTGGGACCACTTTACTGTTGCAGTCAGGTTCATATTGCTGGTAGAAATCACCCAACTAAGAGCAGCTTGTGGGAAAAAAAGAGGTTTATTTTGGCTTACAGGCTTGAGCAGGAAGCTTCACAATGGCAGGGAAAATAGCAGCATGAGCAGAGGGTGGACATCACCCCCTGGCCAACATCAGGTGGACAATAGCAACAGGAGAGTGTGCCAAACACTGGCATGGGGAAACTGGCTATAATACCCATAAGCCCGCCCCCAACAATACACTGCCTCCAGGAGGCTTTAATTTCCAATTGCTATCAGCTGGGGAGACTAACATTCAGAACACCTAAGTTTATGGGGGACACCTGAATCAAGCCACCACACAGAAGACTAAACAACTTGAAACTTTTGCGGTATGCTTTATTCTGGAATAAAGAGCATATGATTGTATACTAAACCCTTGCAGTAAACCTTCGCCTCATGTCAGACATGGGCGGAGAGCAGGCTGAGCCAGGTGAGGGGAGGTGCACAGAACATACGTTCAGGTGGCAGGTCCCTGGGAGTGACTGTCCCATGCCTTGCTTGCCTCACTTTCCGCTGGCTGTGGTCAGAATGAACCTGCCTGGCACCAGGCAGAGGGTTAGGTGTGAGGAGATGGTCATCTGCACATGAGAAAGACTTAGCCAGTCTTTGTACGTACCTATTCCTATGATGTCATCTTGGATATTTAAAAATTTTTTTTATTCCTATGATGTTATCTTGGGTGTTTAAATTTCTTTTTTAATTTTAATTTCTATGTATTTACTTGAGAGAAAGAGAGAGAGAATTGGCACACAGGGACCTCCAGCCACTGCAGACAAACTCCAGACATATGTGCCCCCTTGTGCATCTGGTTTACGTGGGTCCTGGGGAATCGAACTTGGGTTCCTTGGCTTTGCAGACAAGTGCCTTAATTGCTCAGCAATCTCTTCAGCCCCACCTTGGGTATTTAAAAAAAAAAATACAGCGTCTACTAAGTTGAATGTTAACTTATAGCAATCCTTTCATTATCTTTTGGAATATCTTTTAGAACATTATATTTTTTTTTCAAAAAGATAACTGCGAGCTGGGCATGGTGGCACATGCCTTTAATCCCAGCACTCGGGAGGCAGAGATAGGAGGATCACTGTGAGTTCGAGGCCACCCTGAGACGACATAGTGAACTCCAGGTCAGCCTGAGCTAGAGTGAGACCCTACCTCAAAAAACAAAAACAAAAAAAAAAAAAAAAAGATAACTGCACCTTGCAGAGGAAACTCTTGGTGAGCACTACCTTCCCCAGGTAGCCAGGCCAGCCTCAGCAGCAATGAGGTGGCTGCTGCATCCCTCCTTGGGGCTTCAGTCGATGGTTGCTTGACCCTGTTGCTTTAGGCCTGTGGTAACATAGTAGATCATGGTGGTAGCAAAGGCCTTTGCGCTTCTAGACTGCCATAGAGTAAGAAAGAAGCGGAGAGGAGAAGGGAGCAGAGGGAGGAAGGAGGAGAAGAGAAGAGAAAGGGCCATGGTTCAATATACCCTTCAAGGGAATGCCTCCCCCCTCCGATGACCTAACTTCCTCCTCATGTTAAATTGAATATCCCTAATATGGAATGATCTAAAATCTAAACCTTTGAGCCCAGGCATGATATTACTAGAAAATTTCATACTGTGAAACCTTGTTTCATATGCAATGTTAAAATATTGTGTAAATCACCTTCGGACTACAAAGTACATATGAAACCTAAATTGTGTATTTAGACTTTAATCCCAATCCCTATAGTCACTCATTATGTCTATGCAACAATACCAAGGTCTGAAAATATCCCAAATCCAGGACACCTCTGATCCCAAGCACTTGGGATAATGGATACTCAACCCACCCTTCTCTACTGCATGTTACTCAGTTAAAGGAGATGTGAACTATGAGCTTATCCAAAAGAAAAGACACATGGAGTTCTAATATGATTTTACAGGATACAAAATGCTGTTGTTTAAATCCTCAAGGTGCAAAAACAAGATCACAGAAAGTTCATACAACTTGATTACCGTGATAATTAATGAGATTTCTAATGGTCAAAAGTAACTCAGAAGCCAGGCATCCCAGCACTCGAGAGGCAGAGGTAGGAGGATCACCATGAGTTCGAGGCCACCCTGAGACTACATAGTGAATTCCTGGGCAGCCTGGGTCAGAGTGAAACCCTACCTTGAAAAACCAAAAAACAAACAAACAAACTCATTACAGCAGAAAATCAGAGCATGCAGAGAGCTCAACACCAAAGGAGACTTATAACAGGCCTGCCAGGGCTCAGGGAACATTGCAGAAGAGGGAGCAGAATGAATGTAAGAGCCACAGAGTAGGAAGGTGTATTATGGGTCATTGCCCCTCCACCCTACAGAGGTTGGTGCAATCATGACCCCATAGTAAATACTGATAAAGCCACTGAGGAGGGCCGTCAGTGAAATGAGCGCAGGGGAGAGGGAACGTAAGTGTTATAACCTAATGAGAATATGACTAACATGCAATATGTTCATACAATAAAGTTTCTCAATAAAAAAAAATACAGAGCTGGAGAGATGGCTTAGTGGTTAAGGCACTTGCCTATGAAGCCTAAGGACCCAATTCTCCAGATCCACGTTAGCCAGATGCATATCGTGGTGCATGCATCTGGAGTTTGTTTTCAGTGGCTAGAAGCCTTAGTGCGTTCATTCTCTCTCTCTTCCTCTCCCCTTCCTCCTCCCCCTCCATCCTTCTAGCTCTAATAAGTAAATAAAACAATAAAAAATACAATTAGGTACTTGTAGCCAGGTGCTCAACCCTGTCCCAACACCTGCACAACCCCAAAATTACCATTATTGCCTCAATGAGTCTACAGTTGAGATGGTCGAGAATCCCAGAAATGAGACAAGAATGCAGTGTGTTTTCTTATATTTAACTCCCCGTGAAACACACACTGGGAAAAGTGTGTCTCATTCTGTTTCCTGGGGGTGACTTCTCAGCCTACACGAGTGTAGCTGTTAAGCTTAGAAAGATGTGTGCTGCACACACACGTGTCAGGGAGAGTTTTGAACCTAGAGCTATGCCCATGTTCCCGAGGTCTGCAGAGTGTAATCTGACCTTCTGATTCCTGAGCCAGACAAGGGCTTAGAGGAGACAGATTCTGGTAAGACTAAATGTCATAAGGATCCCTGGACTTGCCTCAAACTCAGGAAATAAAACCTCTAGTCAACCACTGGGACCTCATTAGAAAGTGAGCCTGAAAAGCCAGGCGTTGTAGTGGGAGAAAAGCATTCCCTCCTCCTCCCCTCAGGACAGGGAGTCCTTCTAGGAAGCTGGCGCCCATCACTGAGGGCGAAAACAAAACCCTCCCTCTACACGGTCTACATAATATCTGACAAGGTTTCCAATTAAACTTCCTAATCGTGAGCCGTGACTCACCACACACAGCATGCCCATCATGCATGCATGCCGCCACACACTCACATCCTTCGGCCTCCTCCAGAATTGGCACCATTTTATTCAGGGCCAATTTAATGGTTGTTTGCCCACAAAGCCTTGCCTGGCAGTGTTTCCTGTTCTCTGGTCAGTGGTGGGTTAAAGTGTCATTTCAGCAGTTGTCCTCCAAAGGGCTTTATTAATACCATCTCCTGCTCCAGACTTGACCTTCAATCACTAAGAAACAAGAAAACATTGAAAACAACTTCAACTAAATGAAAAATATTCTAGTGGACTCGGTCCAAATGTCAGCAGCCTCTGCGTGAGTGATGCGGCAAAGTGGTCGGCATGGCAGGTGCATTTCTAGCTGATGAAACCTTCCCGTTGTTAATGGCTCTTCTGGGACAAAGCTATAAGGGCGAGTTGACTCCTGCAGTGGCAGAGTAACAGATGAGGGAGAAAATTACTCAGGTACATGCTTTGCTCCCAAATAGCCATGGATGGAAGGTCCAAGAGGACTCGCCGCACACACCTTGGCCCTTCCCTCTGCTAGCTCCTTTTTCTGGTGTAGACGAGGACTTACTTATTTCTTGCTAGCGCATATCAGTGCAAACAAAGCAACTACATTTTAGTCAACTCATCATTGAGGTCCTGAGTCTACTCCCACTGTAAGGGGCAGTCGATCACTTATTAGCGTCGGGAAGGCAGAGAACTGTCACTGTTGGGAAACAGTAACTGAAGGCGGGCCCCTGCCCAAGTGTGGTGGAGTGTGTCCTTCACGCAAACATATGGAACCATACTTCTGAAGTTCAAGTGCTGTGTACTTGGGATTAACTCAAGTTTGGTTAAGAGGGTGTGGGATTCGGATGAGACTGCTGATAGGCCAGCTTGTGGGGAGACAAACCAGGCGGACATGTGGGATCTAAAGACACAAGTAGGAGCGGGCGGGTGCTGAGAGGCCGCCCACCAAGAGCACACACCTCGCTCTAAATGTGACTTCTTAAATGGAATTCAGGCATTGCTGGAGAGGAAGAAGAAAACAGTATCTCTCTGCCTTAATTTGGATCTTGAATGTCACCAGGCCTGTGTGCCCATGTGTTAGCAGCATGTTCGCCAACTGTGGCCATCCTGGGAGGAGGTGGTGAAAACCTTTGGAGCTGGATCATGGCGGATGCCCTTGAAAAGCCTTTTCTGTTCTTCCTTCCTTCCTTCCTTCCTTCCTTCCTTCCTTCCTTCCTTCTTTCCTTCCTTCCTTCCTTCCTTCCTTCCCCCCCCCCCTCTCTCTCTCTCTCTCTCTCTCTTTCTTTCTTTCTTTCTTCTTGGCAGCCATGAGTTTCAAAGGCCTCCTCTATTACATGCTTTTGCCATCAGGCCCAGAAGCAATGGACCGGTGGACTGCAGTCTACGCCCTCCAAAACTGGGAGCTAAAATAAACCTGGCCTCCTCTTAAGTGGATTGTGTCAGGTGTTCTGTCACAGTGACAGAAAGCTGACTCACCCAATTGTTTTTTGTTTGTTTATATGTTTGTTTTCTGGTTTTGAAGAAGTATTCCTTTTCTCAAATGAGTTTTATTGAATCAATATATAGCTTGTGTCATTCTGGTGAGTTATATGTCTTATCAGATGGCTGGGTATTACCTGGAAAGTCTGAGCTTTTTAAAAAATATATATTTTATTTATTTATTTGAGAGAGAGAGTGGGTGGGGGGCAGATAGAGAGAGAGAGAGAATGGGTGCACCAGGGCCTCTAGCCACTGTGAACAAGCTCCAGACACATGCACCAAATTGTGCATCTGGCTTATGTGAGTACTGCAGAATCGAACCTGGGTCCTTAGGCTTCGCTGGCAAGTGCCTTACCCACTAAGCCATCTCTCCAGTCCTGAGCTTTGTGCTCGATACATGTACATAATGTGTTCGGATCACATTCACCTCCCCCCCCCCCATGACCTTCTCTTGTCCCCATTCTCTAAGCTTTCTACTTCCTACATGTTGATTATTCCCTGTGACAGATCTTTAGGTATAGATAGTGACCCAGAAGAGACTTCTGTAGGTGTGCAGAAAGTAAAGAAGTTGTGCCCAGTAGCTTACTCATATACATAGCTGGTAAAGAGTATTTCTTCCAGATCTCAGAATGTCTTCATTTCTCGGCTAGGTGCGTTATCTTCCTTTTGGCAGTTTTATTGAGGTGAACTTCATATATCACACAGTTTACTCTAAGTATAAAACTCAATAGGTTTTGGTATACTTAGAGAGTTCTACACCATCTCTACACCCAATTTTAGAATATTTTCATCACCCCCAAAGCAAGCCACACCCTATATCCCTAGTCACTAGGCAATCAAAAATCTACTTTCTATCTTCCTAGATTTTTTTTTTTTTGAGGTAGGGTCTCGTTGTAGCCCAGGCTGACCTGGAATTCACTATGTCGTCTCAGAGTGGCCTCGAACTCATAGTGATCCTCCTACCTTTGTCTCCTAAGCGCTTGGATTAAAGGCGTGCACCACCATGCCCAGCTTAGATTTTTCTCTTACAGACATTTTCTTTTGTGACTAGATTTTGTTAAGCATATTTTCAAAATTATCCATGTTGTAGTATTTATCAGCACTCTACGTCTTTGTATTGCCAAATAATATTCTATTTTATAGGTGTATCACCTTTTATTTATCCACTTATAAGTTGATGGTCATTTCAGCTATTTCTACTTTTTGGCAAAGAATAGTATGCCATGAACTATCGTGTACAAATTTATGTATGGAAATAGGTTTTTGTTTTTAATTTTATTTATCTATTTGAGAGAGAGAGAGAAAAAAAAAGAGGCAGAGACAGAGAGCAAGAGAGAGGGCACATCAGGGCCTTCAGCCACTGCAAATGAACTCCAGACACATGTGCCACCCTGTGCATCTGGCTTACATGGTATTGGGGAATAGAACCTGGATCCTTAGGCTTTGCAGGCAAGTGCTTTAACCGCTAATCCATCTCTCCAGCCTGGAAATGGGTTTTACTTTTACTTGGATATAGATCCAAGTGGGGGTAGAATGTTTTGATCATGTCATAACCATGTTTAATCTTTTGAAGAACTGCTAAACTGGATGTGCATAATATTACATTTGCATCAGTGACATGGGCTTCACAATTTCTGCATATCCTCACTGCTTCTCATTATCATCTTTCAGATGGTCCTGCTGGGCGTGCGCTGACACTGGTTTCCACTGAGTATACACCAGTGTCTTTTCATATGCTTATTGGCCATTTGTATTTGTGCTTCAGAGAAATGTCTGTTCTGATCCTTGGCCACTTGGGTGGATTGTCTTCACGTTATTGAATTGTGATCATTCTTTTTTGTTTTGTTTATTAATTTGTTGACTTGTGAGACAGGGTCTAGCTTTGTAGCTTAGGCCGGCAGCCTCCTGCCTCAGCATCCTGAAAGCTAGAATTTTAGGTATGTATCACCACGCCTGGCTTAGTAATTATGTATCCTATGGATAAGTCACTTACCATAGAGGATAGGCAAGTGTTTCTTCCATTCAGAGGTTATCATGCTGCTCTTTTGAAAACACAGAAGGGTTTTTGACTCTAATGATGTTACATTTATGTTTCAGTCGCTTGCACTTATGCTGTAGTTCGTAGGAAATCATTGGCTCACGTAAAACCGTGAAGATGTACTCTTCCTTTTGCCCTTACATTTGACCTATTTTGAAGTCATTTGTATCAGGTGAGGAAGTGACCAGCCCTGCTTCACGTGGAGGCTTCATTGCTGTACCTGTTTTTTTTTTTCTTTGTTTTGTTGGTGCATGTATGTGTGTTTGGGTGTGAGTGTGGGCACACACGTGGCGCAGTGTGCATGGGGTGGTCAGAGGACAACTTTTAGATAGCAGTCTTTGCCCGCCGCCTCATTTAAGGCAGTGTTTCTTGTCACAGTCGTATTTGTCTCTGTCTCCCTTCTAGCCCCAGACATGTTCACCACAAAGTTTGGTTTCATGTGGTGCTGGGGACCCGAACTCAGGCACTCATGCTTGCAGAGCAAGTGCTTTCTCCACTTAGCCACTGCCCCAGACTCTGGTCTACATCATTAAAAAAAAAAAAAAAAAAAAAATATATATATATATATATATATATATATATATATATATAATTTTTGTTTATTTATTTGACAGAGAAGGAGAGAGAGAGAGAGAGAATGGGCACACCAGGGCCTCCGGCCACTGCAAACCAACTCCAGATGTGTGTGCCCCCTTGTGCATCTGGCTAATGTGGGTCCTGGGGAATTGAACCTGGGTCCTTTGACCTTGCAGTCAAATGCCTTAACCTCTAAGCCATCCTTCCAGCCCTCTACATTGTTTTTTTTTTAAAAAATATTTAATTTATTTATTTGCCAGGAGAGAGAAAAAGAGAGAGAGAGAGAATGGGCACACCAGGGTGCCCAACCACTGCAAACAAACTCCAGATGCATGGGGCAACTTGTGCGTCTGGCTTTATGTGTATACTGGGAAATCAAACTGGGGTTGTTAAGCTTTGCTTGCAGGCAGCCTACATGCTGAGCCATCTCTCCAGCCCTACGTCACTTTTTAAAATATTTTATTTTTATTTATTTGACAGAGAAAGAGGGAGAGAGAGAGAGTGTGTGAGAGAATGGGCATGCCAGGGCCTCCAGCCGCAGCAGACGAACTCCAGACGCGTTGCCCCCTTGTGCATCTGGCTAACGTGGGTCCTTGGGGAATCGAACCTGGATCCTTTGGCTTTGCAGGCAAACGCCTGAACCACTAAGCCATTCCTCCAGCCCCCTACGTCACTTTTTAATTTTTTGTTTATTTTTATTTATTTATTTGAGAGTGACAGACAGAGAGAGAAAGAGGCAGAGAGAGAGAGAGAGAGAGAGAGAGAAAGAATGGGTGCACCAGGGCCTCCAGACGCGTGCGCTCCCTTGTGCATCTGGCAAACGTGGGTCCTGGGGAATCGAGCCTCGAACTGGGGCCTTAGGCTTCACAGGCAAGCGCTTAACTGCTAAGCCATCTCTCCAGCTCCCCCCCCCCACATCACTTTTCACAGAGAAAAGCAGGACCCTCTACTTTGTAGTCACCCTGGCTTGTTGGGTCCCCCTTTCTACTCAGCTGAGCTGTACAACTGAAGGACAGGCATCCTGAGGGGCAGAGACTCTTGTCACATCCGTCAGAGGAGTCAAGCTAAGAAGTCTAGAGCACCCTCCTCCATCCTATCAGGACATTTTGAGCACTGAGCTCCAACCTTCAGTGCCCAGCACATCTCAGCATGCACAGACTGACCTGCCACTAAGGACACGAAACCTTGCACCAGACAAGTCTGGGAGCCCCAGCCCCTCTGCTTACCCGCATAGCATCCTCACAGAGGTGCTCGACTTCTCCGGTGTTCATTTCTTCTCTAGGGAAATGGTGACAGTGACAAGTGCTTTTGGAGGTGGCCGTGGGCAGTGGCGAGAGCGTGAGTGCCACGCGCAGGGCCCTGCAGGAGCGCCACTGGGATCATCGTCACTGTTCAAAGCCCTCCCCGGCTTTGAGCTGCGCCCTGCTCCTCCTTGGACACGGGATACCTGGCGCACCAACTCCAGATGGGCCCCAGTGTCCCTGGATTAGTTTAATCCTGTGTCCCCAGGGACTGGAATAGTGCCCAACACACAGGAAAGCTCCCAATAAATATTTGTTGTCTATTACGTACATAAATACATCCATGACTTAATTCCTAGGATTATTGTAAGGATAAACACTTTTTTTTTTTTTTTTTTTGGTTTTTCGAGGTAGGGTCTCACTCTAGCCCAGGCTGACCTGGAATTCACTATGGAGTCTCAGGGTGGCCTCGAACTCACGGCGATCCTCCTACCTCTGCCTCCCGAGTGCTGGGGATAAATACTTTTTAACATAATGTATTCAAGTGTTGTCAGCTATGAAACCACGAAAGAAATGTATGGGGCTGGAGAGATGGCTTAGCGGTTAAGCACTTGCCTGTGAAACCTAAGGACCCCGGTTCGAGGCTCGATTCCCCAGGACCCACGTTAGCCAGATGCACAAGGGGGCGCATGCATCTGGAGTTCGAATTTGCAGTGGCTGGAGGCCCTGGCATGCCCATTCTCTCTCTCTCTTCTCTCTCTCCTCTGTCTGTCTGTCGCTCTCAAATAAATAAATAAAAATAAACAAAAAAAATTTAAAAAAGAAATGTATGATTTCCTTTGCTTTTAGTTGAAAGAAATATGTAACAAGACAGCAAACCTGAAAGTGAGAATATATTTTTTTCTAGAAGGCATAATTTCATTTTCAAGACACTAAAGAACCAGTGATCCTTTAATAAAGTTAATTTATTAAAGAATGTTGAGGTCATAAAAAGCTAATGCCTCTTTCCGTGTTTTCACACCTTCCCCGGGCGAGAACAACAGTCTCCGTGGCCCTTGTTCGAGGCAACAATATGACAGCTAGACTCTTGAAGGGAGAGAGAAGGACACAGAGACTGTCTGCCTATCAGCTACTTAATATCCAGATCAGGGCTGGGAATTTACACTACTGTCTATTCATTTCTTCCTGCTCAATATCCTTTTCATCTTTCATTTCATTTGTATCCCCTGTAGAAATGAAGAGGCAGTACTTTCATATCACCTTAAAATGACTGAATACAGACTTTAACCTCTTTCCTCCATCTGTCTGTTTAGGGCTTTAGATCACAATTCTGATGCTGATAAATTGTAAGGAATCCTGGGTAGGTTCCTTACACTCAGCAGCAGGAGAGGACCAACCAGGAGTCAGAAGCCCGGGCTATGGACTCAACTCTTTTTTTTTTTTTTCTTTTGTCTTATTTTTATTTATTTATTTGAGAGTGACAGACACAGAAAGAAAGAGGTAGAGAGAGAGAGAATGGGCATGCCAGGGCCTCTAGCCACTGCAAACGAACTCCAGATGCATGCGCCACCTTGTGCATCTGGTTTATGTGGGTCCTGGGGAATTGAGCCTTGAAACGGGGTCCTTAGGCTTCACAGACAAGCACTTAACCACTACGCCATCTCTCCAGCCCCTGGACCCAACTCTTCATTAGTTAGCTCTATAGCCAGACAAGGTACTTGGTGTCTTCTGGATCCCAGTTTCTTATCTAGAAGATACACAGATTCATCCAGATACTCCCCAGGGGCCCATTCTTCAGTTGTACAGTTCTGTGGTGCATCTGGTCCTAGAGTTTATTCAGTGCCAGTCACATCCTCAGGTGCTATTAGGTGGTGTGGTGGGGAGGAGAGCACAGGTCCCACTTTGGAGAGTCTCATGGTCATTTGTAGAGCTACCTGGGAGGGTGCTATGCAGCCGCACCCAGCCATACAGAGCCAAGAGAAGCAGCGTTGAAGAATGCCCATGGGGGGCATGTATAGATCTGAAGGAAGGAAGTGTGGAGCCGGGCATTCGGACTTGGTGAGAGCTCACGTCACAAGTCTCTTGCTGAGAACACAGGTGTCAGGAGGGGTTACCGGGGCAGATATTCATGGTCCAGAAGTGAAGAGTTCAGGACTGAGCCTCAGCCCGGTGGCTGATGGGTAGCATAGCATTGGGTCCCATCTTGTGTCTCAGCCTTGGTACCTGTCTGTGTATGTCAGTCATCCCCGAAGGCTCACTGGAAGGCAGTGGAGGCTAATGTGCTCAAGAGGGTGCCAAAAGGGCTGGCAGAGCCACAGAGTTCTATCCAGCTAGCTGCACTCTGAAACGCCATGATCTTGAACATGATTCGTAATCTCCCTGGGCCTCAGTCTTCTTATCTGTGGGTCACAGAAATGACCTTGAGGGGTTGCTGTGAACACTGTGTGAGAGGGTCAGTCAGCACAGCCTGGCTGTCGTGCCCCTCTGTGAATGAAGATGAGGGGAAGGCACAGCTATGTAGAAGCAGGCCGATGAAATCAGGCTCTAAAACCCTGGTGAACCTAGCAGTGGGCGCCACCCCAACTTTCACAGGAAGGAGTCCCGCCGCATACCATAGCATGACAATGGATGAGCCTTAAAGGTGAATCAGCTGGTCACAAGAAGATAAGCACCATGTGATTCCTCATGTGAGCACTTAAGCTCACAGAAGTACAAAGTGGACAAGGTGGCCGGCAGGAGCTGGGAAGGGAAGTGGAGAACTGTTCGCTGGGTGTAGAGTTTTAGCTTTGTAAGATGAGGACATTCTGGAGTTCAGACTTAAATTCAGAATATACTCAAAACCATTGGCACAGTGGACTTTAAACGATCTGATAGAGCAAACGTGTGGTGTATATCATTTCATTTGTATGTGGCAAATGTTTAAGTGAACACAATATGTATGCAGTATGCAAGATGCTAAATAAGGGCAGAGGGTGTCCTTGCCTGGTGGGAGCTGGGGAGGAGCAGCTAAGCGCGCCAGGCCTAAGTACATCCCTGCTGGAGTAGCAGTCCTGGACGACGGTCGTAGTTCCTCTGAACTGCACGTGTAAGATAGGAATAGTTGGAATCTGCCCTTCACTTTATCAAAGGAATAAAATGACAACGTACTGAGAATTGTGGGCTTATGTTCGGGGTGTTAGTCACGTTTCTCGTCACTGTGACCAAATACCTGACAAGAAGCAACTTAAGGGTAAAAGGATCTGTCTATTTTGGCTCATGGGCTTTTTTTTTTTTTTTTGCCACTTATGCCATTTTATGGACATATGACAATTTACAAGAGTCCCTGTTGCATTGAGCATACACTGAGAGAATCGTTTAGCCATCTACATTCATTCTTATTGGGTAGTATATTTTTTTTCTCAAATTGTAATTGAATTGCCAACACTGATTTTAACTATGACAAAAGGGAATAGCAGCAATTCCTTGAACTAGAGTGCACCTGGAAAAAATTGCTTTTATTAAAATTCCTAGGATGTTGAAGAGTATACATGCCTAACTGAGTCACAGCCTTCTTAGGCAGCTCTCTTTTTCTAGAAATATCCTTTGGCTCATTTCTGTTTCTTTCATCTGAGCAAAATGGGATTTATCAGAGTAATCTCCTGGCACCTGTAATCTAGTACCTTTAAGAGGAGGACCATTCAGATTTTCATTTGTTTGCTTTTTTGTTTGTTTGTTTGTTTTTCGAGGTACATTGTCACTAGCTCAGGCTGACCTGGAATTCACCATGTAGTCTCAGGGTGGCCTCGAACTCACTGAGATCCTCCTACCTCTGCCTCCCGAGTGCTGGGATTAAAGGCGTGCGCCACCACACCTGGTGTTATCATTCAGATTTTTAGACATTTCATATAGTGTGACATTAAATGATGGTTCCAAAACCACATGCAGATCACAGTCCATCCTGGTGGGAAAGCACAGCAGAAAGAACACAAATGGTTGGGCACACTGCGTCCACAGGCAGGAAGCAGAAGGAGACGGACACTGCGTCCACAGTCAGGAAGCAGAGGGAGACAGACACTGCATCCACAGTCAGGAAGCAGAGGGAGACGGACACTGCGTCCACAGTCAGGAAGCAGAGGGAGACGGACACTGCGTCCACAGTCAGGAAGCAGAGGGAGACGGACACTGCTTCCACAGTCAGGAAGCAGAGGGAGACGGACACTGCGTCCACAGTCAGGAAGCAGAGGGAGATGGACACTGCGTCCACAGTCAGGAAGCAGAGGGAGACGGACACTGCATCCACAGGCAGGAAGCAGAGAGAGATGGACACTGTTCTTTTTCTTCTTTCTTTCTTTTATTTTTATTTTTTATTTTGGTAGGTGTTGAGTGTTCTCTGTGTCTATCTCCTTCACCTTTGTGCTGGTACCAGGTTCACCAAGAAAACTGCACTCTTGTTCATTTCCCCAACTATTCTTGGTTTCAGCTGGGTCCCTGGTGAGATGTGATAGGCTGATTCTCTCCTCAGAATCTGTGTCCGTCTGAAAAACAGAAGCACATTCTCCAACAGAGAGTGAGGTCGGCACTGGATAACTAGGATGACCATTATTATTTTAGAGAGAAATTAATAGGTGTAAGCCCTCTTGTAGCCCACAATTAGTGGGAGCTTGATAATGGAGAGCGGACTTGTTTTTTGGATATGGTTCTGACTTGTTTCCCAGCTCCAGCTATGGGTCCATTCCACTGCGCAGATCAGTTAGCCAAATCAAGAGCAGTTGGTTTCCCACAATGTCTGTGTGCCACTATTGCACTTTTGTGAGCGTCACATCAGGTTGTTTGCTGCTGAGTAGATTAGACCACAAGTTGCTTGGACAGATGTTGGTCATTTTCCCCCAGTCACTCATGTAGAACCTTCTGGTACTAGACAAGCTAACTGTCTGGAGTCTGACTGTCTTTCAGATTCCAGCCAGGTCACTCCATGTTCCATATCAACAGCATATGGTATCTTCACAGTAGGATCTTACCTTTGGTGGGTCATCAAATACTCTGATAGAAATCTGTTTTCTTTTGGGAAACCTTGTAGGTCTCTCTAATCAACAGTTCATTGTGAAAATTAACCACATACTGATACTGGGACTTACAGGCCAGTGCCAAGGAAAAGAAGGATAAAAAGGTAGGTAATATAAAAGAGACAGATGAGAGGGAGGGAGAGAGAGAAACAGAGAGAGGGAGGGAGAGAGAGAAGATTAAGGTTAGTCTTCATCATACCCTCTCCAGGGCCCTGTGATTCAGGTGTCCCCTCTAAGGACTTGATGAAGGTTCAGCCATTTAAGAACACTGTGTTCTTACCTGGTTTCCTCCTTTTCCCTTTTACTCAGTCTGGAACCTCAGTCTGCGGTGCCACCCGCATTCAGAAGGGGTCTTCCCTCCTCAGTTAAACCTCCCTGGAAACATTCTCGCAGACATGCCCGAGTTGTGCCTTCTAGATGATTCTAGATGCAGTCAGGTTCATGACACTCAATAATGGTTTACTTCTTGCTCTCATGGTGAATCCTTCTCTTAGAGGGGTTCAGACTTCATGGAAGAGGCAGAGGGAAGATGTGTTCACGACAAAACCCACAAAAGCATAAGAAAAGGTAGACTGAGGGAGGGACAAGGTGTTCATGGAGTGTCAAGTCCGCCTCAGCCTGGCTTGCCTGGCCCCTTCCTTGGAGACAGGGAAGCAGGCCACAAGAAGGGGCCATTGAGAGATCTCATCCTAGTGACTTCCTAGCTGTAAGATGCCCTTATAGATGTGAGAAGCACAAGCAATGGAAGATGACTTAAACCACAGCCTTGCAGGTGTGGAGCCTCTGGGACAGCTTGTTGGCAACTGCAGTGGGATTTCAAGTCTAGGGAAAATGGGGAAGTGGAGAGCGTCCCCCAAGGGGACTGAAAACGGATGCCAGCAGAGGTTACTAGCAGAGTTGATGGTCTCTCTTCCTATAATGTCTGTCTGAAGACATGTGGATCTTTACACAGATGGCTGGTTCTGATGGGGTCCTCCAAAATCCCTGCGGAGCCCTTGTCCGGACTTCATTTTCAGAGCTCAGTCGCTTTGTGCGGGCCTTGCTGGAGAGAGAAATGCCACCCTTCTGTCTGTGCTTTGATCGATCCGTCCATACACGCGGCCACCTTTTCCTAGGCACCCACTGTAGGAGAGGTCCTCAGCTCAGAGCATCTCTTCTTTTCCATTCCATTTGCCTAAATGGTGACTTACATTTTGGTCAACTGCCATATGTGGAAGCTGCCAGGTGACTTTGAGAAAATGTTCCCATGCCAAGGCTCCAGGCTCTGGCTTCGCGTGCAGCAGGGAGCCTTGCTGGAAGGTATGGGCCCTGCTGCTTCCAGACACAACTCCCAGTTGGCTGTGATTAAAAGGAACAGTTTCTGTAACTCCCTTCAGTGAAGGAAACACTCAATCAGTGAACGAATCAATCAACGTATGTGGTCCTGGGATTTCAGGTTCCCAAGTGTGAAGAGAGCTGAAGGCTTGCTGTCATTTTGGCCATGTCGTGGCCCTCACACTGTGATTTTTCTGGCAGCATCCTACTTTCTCTTGTATGTTGAACTCTGGGACGCTGAATCTGGGAGTCTTGCCACTCCACAGAACCTGATGGCCTGCCAGAGTTTTGGGTACAGTGCTGTTCTATCCCGGAGCAAATTTGGTACCGAACCAGAGAATTCCATCCAGTTTTCTTTCCTCGCTTGGCATTCTTATCCGCCCTCTGTGTTGTAGAAAAAGAGAGCAGATATGCCTATCTCATGGGCTGTCCTGGAAGGTCACCTGGCAGCTAAAGTGAATGACATGTAGGAAAAGGCAGGTGTGGATTAAGAAGGTGGAAGTTGGACCAATCAGAGCTTCTCGAATGAACATCTATGAAAACTGTCCATATGGCTGAGTTTGATAAATCCTGCCGAGACTGTTCACATGAGTGGGAGCTTTGCCTGGACAAAGCAGTTGGCCCAGGAAATTGCAATAATGTGCAGTACCAACTTCAGATGTTCGGGTGTTGAAGGGTACATGGTCTTTCTTTCTCTCACGTCTGTCTTCATTCCAACATACGCTTCTCTGGGCTCAGATGCCTACAGCCTTAAGAAGCGTGCGTGTTTACCAAAGCAAGAGTGAGAACGCTTAGGGCCTAGGCAGAGAGGGAAAGATAATAAATAGTTATGTATGTATATGTATGTATGTATGTAGGAAGATGATTCTTTGGGTTCATGATTTCAGAGGCTGGGAAGTTCACGAGCGTGGTACCAGCATAAGCCTCGGGCTGTTTCCCCCAACTCATTGTGGAAAGAGGGGAAACAAGCAGATGCCTGTGGAAGAGGCAAAGCTGTCCCCCCAGCCTTGCCTTGGAGCTACTCACGTGGACATAACGAATCCCATGAGACAGAGATGAGCCCGTTCAGAAAGGACCTCAGACCCCTTCCACTAACTCCCTCCCACCTTGCGGTAGAGAGGAGTTGACATGCTACCCGTGGGCATTTGGCAGACACACTCAACCCCCCACAGAGAGCAAGGGGGTGGGCATCAGGCCTCCTCCAGGTGGTTCTCCTGTGATTGTGTCTGCTCTTCTCTGTCCAGCCCCATTCCTCTGAAGCCCATGGCCTCTGTCGATCTGTATTCCGTATGGAAGAACCAAGCTCTCTGGCAAGGCTCTTGAGACCAGGGGTGACTGACCGAAAGTGTAATAAATAGGGAGGTAGAGACTGGAAACCCCTCTGTTGGCACAGCGTCTGCAGGGTGCGCATCACGTCCTGCGCAAGTCTCAACTCCCTGGAAAGGCGCTGAAGGAATAGCATAGCTTCTGCCCACCGTGCAGGCTACTGTGGACACCAGGCCCCGAGTCCTCAGACTGTGACGTCGTGCAAGCTTACTGTGTGCCAGAATCGCTCGAGGACTAAACATACACATGTCCAGGGCCCACGCCTCCAAAACCTGTCGGTCTGTGTGGGACTGACGTGTGATTAACTACTCAACTCTTCTGCAGCAGGCTACCCTTTGAGAAAAACTAGTGTCCTGCTGACAGCAGGTGACCTGGGCTTGGGTCCTTGGCCAGAAGGAAAACATGGGAGGCGACACACGGGTCCTTCATGCGGAGGTAGCTGACAAGCTCTGCTTGGCACTGTCACTCCACTACCACGGTGTCCCTTTCGTTACTAGTCATTTCCTGGTACATAACCCTGGGTTGTTTGTTATTTTGCCCAGTGGGGATCTTTGGCTTCTCATCTTTGTGGGTAAGATGCAGCGCTGGGCTCCCAGATTTCTAGGTTTTGAAGTCTGTAACTATAGAAGGAAGTCTGGAGTTTGGAGGGGCACCCTCTAAACCAGAGCTTCAGCACCTCAAGAGCTAGGGGACATGTTTAGCTGCCCAGCCCTGCATAGCTAGGAGGGAGGCCTTGGGGTCCCAGGGGGGTCTTGGACATTGAAGACCCCGGTATTTGGTAACTGCCTGGTTTGCCTTAACCTTGTTTCCCTTGAGTACCTTAGACAAGTCATTCAGACCACTGCCTTGCCGTGGCTTGCTGAGATCTGATGATGTCTGTGAGCTCAGCTGACCCTCCCTTTGTCTGGAACATTAACAGGATGTTATGTCATAACTTCTGCAAGGAAGTTATCTTAGGAGCCTTCAGTAGAGTGTGTGTGGTAGAATCCACAGAGTAAGGTCATTCCTGAGCACAAAGGAGCGAATGCCTGTGGGAAATCCTAAGCCTCTTTCATGCACCCCAAGCTCATTAGGGCTTTTTAAATTTTTTGGTAGGTTTTTTTTCCCCCAAGGTAGTGTTTTGCCCTCTAGCCCAGGCTGACCTGGACTTCACTACGTAGTCACAGGGTGGCCTCAAACTCTTGGCAATCCTCCTACCTCTTCTTCCTTCCTAGTGCTGGGATTAAATGTTGTTTTTTAATCACACACACACACACACACACACACACACACACACACACATATATATATTAGTCATTGAGAATTTTACTGTATGAACACACTGTAATTTGCTTGCATTTCCCTCCTGTTACTTCCTCTTGTCTCCCCTTCCCCCTCTGTTCCACTGAGACTGCTCCTCTCTCCAGGTAGTCTTCCTTCTGTTTCAGTGCCTCATTCCTTCTTGCCCTCTTCCATCATTAGAGCTTGTAGGAGAGCCTGCAGACTCTAAGCGACCCCAAGTCCTTTAGAAGGAGCAGCCCCCTGGCAGTGTCAGTCACGTAGCACAGGAGACCAAGACATCATTTAAATAAAACCCTGCAGCAGGCCCCAAGTCACACGCCTGGGCTGCGTGCGGTCAGTACCAGAGGGCAGGAGTTCAGAGCAAGGCCCCGGTGCAGTACTGGCATTCTCAATTCAGCAAACAGAGCAAGAAGGAAGGATTCTTCTTGTGAAAACCCTAGCTGTGTCCATCCTTATGCTTTCTGCTGCCTCACACATTTTTTCCACCTAAATTTTGTAATATTTCTGTGAAGACATTGGTTTGGATAATTGGCCGCAGCTGTAAAATGACTTTATTAGGTTGATGATATTCAAAGCAGAAGGACACAAAGAAACACAAATCTTTTTTTTTTTTTTTTTTCAGAACTACAGTTCAGTCCACAATTGATAGTTGATTTAACAGAAGTGTTCTCCCTGCCTAGGCTAGAAGTATGCTCAATTTGTCTTACTTTTATTTTTATTTTTATTTTTATTGACAACTTCCATGATTACGGACAATAACCCATGGTAACTGCCTCCCTCCTCCAACTTTCCCCTTTGAAACTTCATTCTCCATCATATCCCCTCCCCCTCTCAATCAGTCTCTCTTTTGTTTTGACGTGATGATCTTTTCCTCCTATTATGATGGTCTTATGTAGGTAGTGTCAAGCACTGTGAGATCATGGACATCCAGGCCATTTTGTGTCTAGAGGAGCACGTTGTAGGGAGTCCTACCCTTCCTTTGGCACTTACATTCTTTTTGCCACTTCGTCTGCAATGGACCCTGAGCCTTGGAAGGGGTGATAGAGATACTGCAGTGCTAAGTACTCCTGTCCCTTCTTCTTTTAGTGCGTGGTACTTATATGTCTTACATTTTTTGTAGTTCCCCTTCTGTTTATTTTTATTTTCCCCTCTGATTATAAATGCGATGATGTTTTCTTTTTGTTTTTTTTAATATAGAGAATATTGTCTATAATTCTGGGAGTTGTCAATAAAAACAACTTTAAAAAATTGAAATATAGAGAAAAGGCGAAATATAAAGAGTTCCACAATTTCATCACCTAGAAGTGTCTCCAGTGAGGATCTTACTTCACGCCCGTGACCCATCTGTGCGTAGACAAGGCTCCATGAACCAGCCCCAAGGAATGGGCAGCTTAGGAGCTTAACATTGGAATGTCCCCTCAACTCTCCAGTCTGCCTTTCTCGTGGGGAAGGTCCACTAGCTCTCATTCTTTATGGTTTCCAGAGCCTTTCCCGGCATCCTCGTCCTACATGGAAACCTTCTGGGAAGTTGGTTGAAGTCACAGGAACTCAATGCTATTCATGGCCCTTGCCCACCACTCGGTCTGCAGTAAAGGTCAAGTGACCCACACGAGGGTTACTCCTTGGTTGTCTCCTATCAGATAATCTCCACGCTTCTTTGCGGTGCCCTGAGGCTGGGGAGCAGCTCCCTGATTGCCTGGTTTGATTCTGGTGCCTCACAGCTTCCTTTAGTCAACGGGCTGCACACCCCTTACCTCTTTCCAGAGGGCCCCCTCCTTCACCACCACTGGCTCATAGCTAGGGGAGGAGGTTTTCTGTGCCGTGTCATACCACGTCGTGGAGTGGCTCTCTAAATCTCCCCTTTACCCACCCTGCTACATCATTCTCTTGCTTGCATCAAATTCCCTGGCTCATCCAAGTGGGATGAGGGGCCCTCACTCATGGAAGTGCCCACGTTCTTCATCTGCTACCCCACCCCTCTTGGTGAGAGCCTTTATCTGTTCCTTCTTCTGGGGCCTCCCCCTTCCTGCCACATATGGCTGGGGATGCTCCAATAAGGCCCTGGCTTCTGACCTGTCCCCAGGTGTGAATTGGCAGTAGTTACGTGGGTCATTCAGGAGACGGCGATGGATGGCCCTGTCACAGAACGTAGACAAAAGGTGTTGGTGACTGACTCTGACTTCCTCGGCACACAGCAGTTAGAATGCCGCTGACAAGAAGAAAGGGCTACAAACGGAGGGTCTCCTGGCGAGGAGGGCTGGCTGGCAGCAGCAGGGGCCACACAAGCCAGTCATCACCCCTCCAGCCAGCCAGCAGTGAGCATGAAGCTGGGGCCACAGAATTCTAGAATGAAAAAGAGCTGTCTGTGTCCTGTAATCTGTTCCTGGAATTTTCTAGATGGAAGAAAGCTCTGCCAAGCTAAGGTGACTGGCCCGCATGTGACTGACCCATGTGGCCTGCTGCCAAATCCTGCCAGTGAGCTGACTCAGGTCCCAGAGGTGCAGCCAATGTCAGTGCCTCTGAAAAAAGTCATCACCCGCTCCCAGGACGGAAAGCCCATTTTGTAACAAGCCAGGCGAGGAGGCAGCAGCGTGTTCTGGGCGGGTGGGATAGAGCAGGAAGAACAAGGCCTTTGGAGAACACAGGCCATGCCCGTTTTAGATCTGCTACTTCTCTGCTGGGTGACCTTGGGCAGCGTACTTAGCCTCTCAGAAGGTCCGTTTCCAACACTTACAAAACGAAGATGACAGTGAGAGTGCTGTCAAGGTCCAGCGGAACTGACGGAATAATGTCCTCGGACCACCAGAACTACGTGTCGCCTCCTTTAGCACTCGAGAGATGGCGGCTATCAGTTCCCCGATTTGTGTTTGGAAAAAGAGCTTTCTCCAAATGTGAGCTTTGTTATGCGTCTGGCAGAGAGACTGGCTGGGGATTGCAACTGGGTTTGAAAAGCATCAGTCACATTATATCGTTAACTGTCCCCAAAACTTTTTGATATTTGCCAAATTCTGAAATCCTAAGCTGCTTTAAAGAAATAATGTTAAAAGTATACTGTTCAGTAAACCCAAGACTTCCAACATTTCCAATCTGTCTGGAAGTGCAGATACTAAAAGCATAACAGATATTTAATGGAATCTGTCTTTTTGATGATAATTACAGCATTCTGGAGTAGGCTTTAAACACATCTGTATACGCAAACTGCTGCTTGGAAATTACTTGCTTCAAGGGGGCATTCAGGATCTCGCTAAACTTTCAAGTTAGATAACTACTGTTTAAATTGATGGCAGGTGTTTGATCTATAAATAAGAGTTGTACTTTGCACCGCAGCACTCTGTTTACCTGCTGCAAATGTTCATTTGCAACACACCAGGAATTGGAAAGGCCAGAGGCATATGCATCAGCGGTACCCAGAATGTGGCAGCTGAAACACAGCCTCCACACTTCTGAATTCTGGGAGGAACCGGCACTTTTTTTTTTTTTTTTTTTTCGAGACAGGATGCCCTGTTGAATTAGAAGCTGTGCCCCTGAGCCCGAGGAGAGGTGAGAAGATTATTTGGAAGGTAATGAGCCGAATGGAGTTGGGCCAGAGTATTTGACAAACTCAATGTCTACGAGAGAAAAATAAAGTCTTCCCTAGTTTTCTTTCGGTTGGCTTTAGTGTGGCAACCACATTCCGTTGTCTTCCAGGGCTACATGGCTTCAGCAGCCTTGTTCCTTTGCAGGACCAGCAGATTTCAGTTGTCCTTGGAGGAATACTTTGGAAACTGATTCTCTGTGGTTCCCGGCTCACTTCCAGTGTTCAGTTTATAGCATGGCGGAGCTGGCATATACGGACTGGATGCCTACACCATCACGGCCTTTCTCTCTTCCAAGCTCCTCACACCTGACGTGGCTGCTTGTACCTGTCCCCTGAAAACAGTGGGCCAGCATAGTACATATCCAAGAGATGCTTGATTCCAATCACGCCCCAGCCTCCCTGGAAGCAGAGGATGTGATGGAGACGTTTTTGGTGGGCGCTGGGGTAGATGGTGCTACAGAGTAGCTTTCTGACTGCTCACAGATTACAGACCTGCCACTACCAGTCCCATCTGTCCCGGGACGCTGGTGTGTCTAGAAAGGGTTCGGAATATAGCGGTTACTTTTCTCATTGCTATCACAATGCCTGACGACCAAAGCAACTGAAGGATAGAAGGGTTTCTTTTGGCTCACGGTTTGAGAGTAAGGTCCACCCCGTGGCAGAGAAGGCGTGGGGCAGTAGCAGGAAGCAGCAGGTCACGTGGCCTCTGCGGTCAGGAAGCAGAGAGTGATGAGCAGCCAATGCTCGTCTTGCTTTCGCTTCATGCATTCCAGGTCTCCACTCCACAGAACTCTCCTGCCTTCAGTTAGGGAGTGCCTTCTTCCAACCTCAGTTAACATAATCTAGAAAATCCCTCACAGACATCCGAGATCCGAGATAGGTGATTCTAATCCTGCCAAGTTGACAACTGAGACTAACCATCACATGGGGAGACGGAAATGGACATCTGATCCTAGAGCACCCCAATTACAGGAGGCCAATCCCCCAGGAGGAGCCGTCAGTACAGTTTGCAATGCAGCCAACACACCTCACACCTGAGGAGCCCTCAAGGTCAGGTCCACAGATCTGGCTTCTGTGACAGCCTTACCTATCTGTGAGGTGAGAGGTCTCACGTATGCAACCCAGCAGGGAGGCCAACCCACTCCAACTGTCTGCTCCAACATGGGGGCTGTGCTGCCCTGGGGTGAACTCACAAGGTGCTGTCAGGTGAGGCAGAACCTCTTGCCCCAGCAGCAGGGAGGATGGAGAAATGAGCTTTTGTGACAGGAAGAGCGGTACCAAGGAAGGAACTTACCAGGGTTTGTCCCTCTGAGGCAGCTTGGGCTCCAGGGCTAAAGTGGGCATCCTTGACCTCAGAGCTATGTGGTGAGGTCAAGAAGACTCCATAGAGGAGGCCCTACATGTTCACAAACAGGAAATGGTCGAGGGTGTGGGGGAGCCTCTGCTCCACTCTCCCCAGCTTCTCACTTTGTAGTCATCACTGTGTGACCCAGGGGCAGTTACTCTGCTGGTTGGGGACTTACATCCCTGCTTGTCCCAGTCAGACACAGCTTGGTTGACCTGAAGTGTCTTTTGCATGTGACTTCCTGACACTGTGATTTGAGAAACTCCCCTCTCCTCGGGAGTCTGAAGATTTCTCTCAATACTTTCCCTGTCACCTGAGCACTTGGGTCTGCAGGACTGGCTGCCATATGCAGATGTCAACAGCAGGCACCCTGGGAAGGGCTCCCTCCATGTCTTCCATCATGAAATTAGAACTCTGTTCTACTTTGTGAACCCACTACAAAGAAAGGCCCTGGGCTGTTCCCTAGGGTGGAACCCCAAGCTGTGGTCCCTGAGGCAGACACATGTAGATCTTCAAAGCTTGGTGCAGTTTGGGTGTCAATTCAGAGGGTGTGACCAAAGAAATGGGTACAGAGTTGAAAAGTGGCAGATGGCTCTGAGCAGATTTTCTTTTCCTTTCTTTTATTCTTCTCTTATTTGCCAGGTAGATGAAATTGTAATGCTTACCAAATGATCACCAGTAAAAGGCCCACACTTGTGATGTATTTTATAATTGTGAGGATGGGCTAGAGAGATGGCTTAGTGGTTAAGGCGCTTGCCTGCTGCGAAGCCTAAGGACTCATGTTTGACTCTCCAGGTCCCACATAAGTCAGATGCACAATGTGACGCAAGCGTGCAAGATCACACTTGCATACAAGATGGTGCACACATCTGGAGTTTGATTATGGTGGCTGGAGGCGTGGGCACACCAATTCTCTCTCTCACATAAAATAATAATAATATGACTGTGAGGAGCAATCACCAGGGGCAGTACCGAGCCCTCTGCTACTTGGCGACCTCAGGGAAAAGCCTTATTTTGACGCCAGACTGATGTTTCAAAATCATAACCTAATTAATTTAATAAACAGTTCTGAGGGGCCGTGAAGATGGCTCAGTGGAGAAAGCACTTGCTGTAGAACTGTTGAGTACTTGAGTCTGGATCCCTCGAACCCACAAAGTACCTAACACTGTAGCAGTGGCAGCTATGGTGAGAAGGGAGATGGAGATAGAAGAATCTGCCAGAAATTAACAGGCCAGCCAACCTGGTGAATGGAGTGGTGAGCGAGAAGAAATCCTGCCTCAAATGAAGGTGGAAGGTGAGGGTCGCCACACCCGCACTCACGTACATGAGCATGCGTGCAAGCTGCCACACCCACGTGTCAAGAAAACAGTTCTGAAGTGGGGAGAGACAATATCTCCCAAGAAGAGCCTGGCACACACGGCGGTGTCCACGCACAAGCACACACAGACAACGAGGTTCAAGAACCTTTCAGCAAGGTTAGAAGTTTGCTGTGTACCTAAGAAAGAAGTGTTCAGTTTGGGGACCTTCACACACCCTCCCACACCTGCTGTTCCTTGAGGCAGTTTTTCTTTTTAATTTTTTAACACTTTTTTTTTATTAGAGACAGAGAAAGGAAGAGAGAGAGAGAGAGAATGGTTGCACCAGGGCCTCTAGCCACTGCAAATGAACTACAGACGCATGTTCCACCTTGTGCATCTGGCCTACATGGGACCTGGAGAATCGAACCTGGGTCCTTAGACTTCATAGGCAAGTGCCTTAGCCGCTAAGCTATCTCTCCAGTCCCCCTTTTTTAAAGATTTATTTTTAAAATATATTTTATTTATTAATTTATTTGAGAGAGAGAGAGAGGCAGAGAGAAAGAGAGAGAGAGAATGGGTATGCCAGGGCCGTCAGCCCCTGCAAACAAACTCCAGACACATGCGCCCCCTTGTGCATCTGGCTTAGGTGGGTCCTGGAGAGTCAAACTGGGATCCTTTGGCTTTGCAGGCGAACGCCTTAACTGCTAAGCCATCTCTCCAGCCCTTAAAGATTTTTATTTGTTTATTTATTTATTTATTTACTAGTGACAGAGAGAAGGGTGGGAGGGAGAGAGAGAGGAAGAGAGAGAATGAGAATGGGCATGTCAGGGCCTCCAGCCACTGCAAACAAACTCCATATGCATGTGCCACCATGTGCATCTGGCCTACGTGGGACCTGGAGAATCGAACCTGGGACCTTAGGCTTCGCAGGCAAGCGCCTTAACCGCTAAGCCATCTCTCCAGCCTGTCCCCCCCGTTTTTGTATTTAACAAAGTAAAAATGTTTATTTAAAGGCTAACATTGTATCCTTTAAATCTTCATCGACACCTCCTTGCTTCTGGTTTTGAGATTTGGGAGCCACTCTCTGGAAGGTGGGGACACACAAGAAGTTGAGAGTGTGTATACACACACATGATGGGTGGCTGAAGGAGGAGGGTGCGTGCACGCCCACGCTGGCGTATAGCTCTGAGAAGCCAAAGATTCAAGTATGGCATCTTTGAATCAGAGAAGGAGAGAGAGAGCCTAGCCAAGAGCCTTTGCTTATTTAATGCAGCAGAACTCAACCGCAGGAAGCCCAGTTCCATATTAGCATATCACAAAAACGTGCCATGCAGCTGCCCCGAGCGGCCAGTTTATTATTGCTAGGGGCCGTCCCGGGTTATGATCTGGAAGAATTTGAATCGCCCTTTACGTTTTGTGTGTGTGTGTTTTTTTTTTTTTTCCTGCTCTCATTTTGATTTTGGCAGTAGCAGAAGAAGAGACTATTCCCGAGAGATTCAATTATTTCACTTCAATATTCTCTTGGAATCATAATGACTATTAAAAATTGAAGGCACCCATATCTCATGCTATTCAGCTTAACTCGTAATTAAAGTGCAATTAAATTTTTCACGGTGTAGATTGTGTCTATTTTTTTTTTCAGGGAAATTACAAACTCTGGGCCCTTGGGAATTATAGGATTAATCTATAGACATTTAATAATTCAGCTTTGATCAGATGCTATTGCTGATGGGGTCTCTGAAAGGGAAAGAGGGAGGCTTGTAAAGTATTGTTTTTTATTAATGGTGAATTTTAATTTGATTTGGTTTCTGAGAAACCAGAAAATAACTCACAGTCCACGAAGGAAAGGTTACTTGTGAGTATAGTTTTAACTTGGCGATGGTCACTGTCCCTAATGCGAACCAGTAATTATCGTCTTCTGCCAGGCCAGCTTCCCTCAAGTGGCTTTGTGCAATTCTGGACATTCCTGAGTTGTCACCAGGGAATGAGGCATCAGTGTTTGGCAGCAGCTCCGCCGCTGAATTGGTTGCACCCGCTATGGACTCGGCCAAATGTTTCTTTTCCTCTCTCTTCCTCACTCACCCACACTTTTTTCTTTATTGGTTAAAAAAAATGTACTTGCATAGAAGGCAACATCTTGACTTTTTTTTTTTTTTTTAGAATTTTTCTTTATTTAATCAGGTATTTTTCTGTTGTACCCAGTGACAAATAGTTCTAGAATGTAATACAAAATATTTTTTTCTTAGAAATATCATCAATTTAATAAAACAGATACAAATTTTTAATGGGAGGGAAGGTGTTATCTAGGATTTTAATTTTTTAATTAATTAATTAATTTTTTACAGATTCTGCTCTGGGTCTCTCAAGGAATGTATTCTATTTCTTTTAGAGATGCCTCCTCAGAATGTCTTTTTTTTTTACTGTCAAATTTTATTTAATAAATCATAACTGTAGTAGTGTCTTTAAGTTTTGTTTTGTATTGACAATTTAAATAAGCAGTACACATTCAGAATAATTAATATACAAATTTTGGATTGAAGAAAATCACCAAGAAATAACTCCAAACCAACATTTTTTTTCCTTTTGAGTATAGCCACGGCTATACTTTTGAAATTTTGAATATATATATTTCTAGAGTTGTCTCTAACAAGGAAGAGAGATGTTATAAAAGAAAAAACCTGAGTCAGAAAAGTAAGAACATAACAAAAAGTTCTAAAAGTACAAAGGTTTTTGTAGTTTCTTGTGATTATGACATAGGCATCCACCTGACATGAAAGGTGGCAGCAAGACAGGTAGGAATAATTTATATTCCTGTTTGTCTCTAGTAGAACACAACATCTTGACTTTTGTGAGACGTTTTGCTGAGCTGATGTCATGGCCCTACCAGACTGCATCAGCCTTGGGGTCTTTGGGTGAAGAGCGACTCTGGTCAGTGTGGCAGGAGAGGGAAGAACAGACTGTCCCTTGTAGCAGGGCTCCACATGTGTCGGCACTCCCAGCGCCTGCCAATAGGTGCTAGGTAGGAGAGGACCTGGGGGGGGGGCCAGCACAGCTTGACCGTACCCCACTCCTCATTTGTGGCTGTGTCACCTTCAGGCCTTGTCCTTAGTCCTGATTCATCCCTAACCTTAGGGGAGACATGGCTCACTGTTTTTTTTTAAACTCATTTTGAAAATTCACAGTAAGAAATACTACATGGTTGTTAATAATAATATTAACTTAAAAAATAGGGATTTTTTTGTAAAAAAAAAAAAAAACAAAAAACACAACAGCCAGGCGTGGTGGCGCACGCCTTTAATCCCAGCACTTGGGAGGCAGAGGTAGGAGGATTGCCGTGAGTTTGAGGCCACCCTGAGACTACATAGTGAATTCCAGGTCAGCCTGGGCTAGAGTGAGACCCTACCTCAAAAAAAAAAAAAAAAAAAAAAAAAAAACACATAACCCACAACCCCATAGGGAATCCTTGCATCTCCTCTGAGGAGGGTCCCCATTGGAGTGGAGGCAGGGACGAGGGAAATGAGGGTACCAACACATGACGTATCCAGACGAAATATGTTGTTAGTAATAATAAAAAAAATAGAAAAAAACTTTAAAAAGAAGAAATACTACATGTACCAAATTGACAAGGTGTGAAGTGTGTCTATGATGTGCATCTATGCATGTTCATATGTGTGTAGGTAACATGCACGTGTGTACATGTGTGTGGAGGCCAGAGGAGATATCAGGTATCTTCCTCAGTTGTTCTCCACGTTATTGTTTGAGACAGAGTATCCCAGTGAGCCTAGAGCTCACCGATTGGCATAGTCTAGCTAGCCAGCCAGCCCTCAAGGATCCTCCTGCCTCAGCCTCCCCAGTGCTGGGATTACAGACGCACACCACTGTGCCCAGCTCTCACGTAGGTGCTGGGGATCCAGATGCAGGTCTTCATGCTTATGTTTCAAGCATTTTCCCAACTGAGCCTTCTCTCCCCAGCCTCCAGGGTGTGAATTTAGTGAGGCCCAGGTAGCATGGCGGGTAAAGATGTTGGTGTAGTCTCAGGTGGGTCTCACTGCCACACTGCAACTCTGCTGCTTTGAGATCCGCCCCCCCCCCCACAGCAATTTAGGATTGAACCTCCCAAAACTTTACTATTTGCATGTCTAAAGTGGGTCTGTCAATAGTGCCAGATTTACAGGGTAGAGTAAGGGTGAAATAGGTGGGATGGATAAGTACTCAGCAGATGTTAGCTCTTCCTGTGTCTATTATTAACCCGCCGAGAATATCAGCATCTCCTTCCGCCAGCGACTTGAATTCCTCATCTCCACTTTGAATAATCTTAGAATACTTCCTAAGCATCTTCAGCCTAGACTGTTCCTCTTCTCTCTCTTCCTTCTATCCTTCCTAGGAGAAGCAAAGAAAGTGAACAGCTTAAAAGACCATCCTGATTCTTTTTATTTTATTTAAACATTTTATTAAAAATTTTTAAATTTTATTATTAAAATTATTTAAAATTATTTTATTTAAATATATGTTACTTTATGTATTTAATATGAGAGAGGGAAAGAGAGAATGGGCACATTAGGGCCATCAGCCACTGCAGAGGAACTCCAGATGCATGCGCCACCTTCTGCATCTGGCTTTACGTGGGTTCTGGGGAACTGAACTTGGATCCTTAGGCTTTGTAGGTAAGTGCCTTGACCACCAAATCATCTCTCCAGCCCCCATCCTCCTCCTAACTGTCTCCCAACAGCCAGTGAGTTTTCTGTCACATAGCAGGCACTCACAACAGCATAATAGGTGGCTGCAGAGGTGAAAGGAATGTCCACAGTGCATCAGAGGACGTGGTAGCAAGGAAGAGAACCACGCCAGTCGCTTTACCCCGTCTCAAGTCGCTGCTGCGCTCCCAGGAGAGCCGGTGGGAAGCTTGGGAGTCTCCGTTATGTTGAAGCTGCAGATTCTTCAGGCAGTGTGCCCAGGTCTGGATTCTGAAGGGATATTTGTGGGAAAGACAGCAGATACTAAGCCTTCCGTCAGCTCGTAAGAGAATGGCCCAGTAACACACCATCAGTCTGCGTGGTTAACAACATAAAGTTTCTTTTGGCTGTTTGGAGTCACACACGGGGTGAGCACTGAATATGAACTTTTTTGAACAGTGACTAATAGATGATAAAAAGCCACATATCCTTTACTTCCAAATTCTCTCTTGCTTATGCCACCAGTTTTGGCAGTGAGTTAAAGTCAACCTTTATTATTTGCCTAAAATAGATAAATTAGAAGAGCAGAATTGATGCGGGGAGTCATGGGCCATAACTGAGCAGCTGGCTATTGCTTCATGAATTGCATGTCGGCAAATGTTTATGCAGCCCAGAAAAGAGATAAAAGTGATGGGAAACATTGTGTACCATTCTAATATTTTATTACAGTACTATGAGAACATTCTAATGAACAACAGTTTGATCCTTTCAGCCCAGTTTTAGCTCATGCCTTGTGCAGTTTTGCGTAGTCCTTCCCATCTCTGAGAGGGTGTACTAAGCTTGCCTTTATCTTATGTTCTTCTTTATTTATTTATTTTTATTTGGGGGGGAGGGTTCCAGGGTAGGGTCTCACTCTAACTCAGGCTGACCTGGAATTCACTATGTAGTCTCAGGGTGGCCTTGAACTCATGACGATCCTCCTACCTCTGCCTCCCAAGTGCTGGGGTTAAAGACATGCGCCACCACGCCCGGCTTGCCTTTATCTTATATTCTTATGGTCTGATGTCTGATATGAAGTGGCCTGATTCTTAGTGGCATACTGTTGAATCTGCTGATTGCATATTCTTTTTTCTTGTAACCATGAATCTTAGATCAGCAACTTCTCTCTGCATGTTTTCATCCAACTTAGCCTTGGCACCATGAATTTGTGAGGCAGACTTAAGTGTAAACCTTTTTGAATTTTCAATATGAAATGAATCCTGCCTGTTAAAATTTAGTTGAAATTATGAGTGTCGGGTCCGGCGTTATAAGCTTTTGTGTATGTTATAATTGTGTATGTTATAGTTCTATGGTTGTGTTTGCTAAGAATAAATATGTCAGTTCAAAGCTGGGCATGGTGGCACCCACCTTTAATCCCAGCACTCGGGAGGCAGAGGTAGGAGGATCACTGAGAGTTCGAGGCCACCCTGAGACTACAGAGTGAATTCCAGGTCAGCCTGAGCTAGAGTGAGACCCTACCTTGAAAAACCAAAAAAAAAAAGTCAGTTCATGTAACTAGAAAGTCTATGAGTGTCTGGCTTCAGGAATATCTCTCATCCAGAGCTCAAAAAAGTACACGAGGTCACTACCTCTCTGTTTCTTCCCATGTCATCTTCTTAATCAAGCATATCGTTTGCAGTGGCTGGAAGCCCTGGCGTGCCCATTCTCTCTCTTTCTCTCTATCTGCTTCTTCTTCTCTCTGTTACTCTCAAATAAATAAATAAAAATGAACAACAAAAAAATGTTTTTTAAAATATTTATTTATTTATTTATTTATTTGAGAGAGAGAGAGAGAAAGACAGAGAAAATGAGCACACCAGGGCCGCTAGCCTCTGCAAACAAATTACAGATGCCTGTGCCACCTTGTGCATCTGGCTTAAGTGGGTCCTGGGGAGTCGAACCTGGGACTTCTGGCTTTGCAGGCAAGTGCCTTAACCGCTAAGCCATCTCTCCAGCCCTGGAATTATTTTTTTTTTAACTGATGATTTGTGCAAGTTTGTTATTTTTCTTCTAGCCATTTTTATCTGTAGAAATAAGTACTCTTTTTCCTTAAGAGCCTCATTTAACTCTAGAATGCTCCAGGAGAAATTTTCCTATCTGTCCCTTTGTGGTACAAAATCCCATAGCCTTTCTGTGGCCCAGGCCCGGCATTTGGACTGTCATCCATCTTCTGTCCCGCCACTGCGCTCACAGGATCCCCGAGGGACTCCACTTGCTCCAGCCATCAGGGTTCGCTGTGTCAATGTCACCACGTGAAACTGTTGCTCGTCGGCCACTTCTGATTACTGAGCTGTCAAAGTGCAGGCAGCTCAGCCTGCACTAGCAGGCTTGGAAGTGGCAACCTCTCAGCTTGGCACTTGTATCTAGGAAGCCTCGCATACATTTGTGCATCGCCTTTCGTTCTCGTCTTGGTGGTGGTGACTTTGTGGAATGTATAAACAGCTGGAGGCGGATGACAGAGTGCTGGAGCATATGGCGAGCCGTTCATAACCGGGTCCCGTGCCCACGATGACCATCTTTCATGTCACCATCGAAAGTTCCAGCATACCAGTCTGGAGTCTCACATTAAATTGGGTTTTGTGACTAAGATAACGAAGCAGGGTAGGAGACATTTATAGAAGCTGTTGAACTGCCCTGCCAGCCCTGTGAGGGCGCCTTGAACATTTGTGCTTTTAACTTATTTCTGGTACTGGGAGGATGGGGGGCGGGCAGGGCCAACATTCCCAAGAGGCAGGTCTGCATGTGTCTGGGAACTTAAAAGATAGTCGAATGTGAGCTCTGGAGAAACTTCAGAGATGGTCTCTCTGCAGCCCCTCACTTCGCAGAAAAGACTACCAAGTCTTATGCTAAAGAATTTGCCTGAGGCTATGGGGGAAGGCCCCAGGGCTCCTTCTGCCTCACTCTGGCTCTATCTTCTTCCCCCTCAGTCGGCCAGCAGGAAAGAACAGTGCAGGCTTCCAGAGGAGGTGGTCAGGTTTACCCTCTAGGCCACTTTTGCTGTTTAAAACAAGCCATAGAAACTCCAGCCGTGAGTAGGCGTGTGAAAGGATGTTGAAAACAGGAGTCCCCTTAACCAGGAGTCCCCTTAAGTAGCCAGGAAACTGCAAAGCTGAGAGCAGGCCCCGGGCCACAGCGCAAAGCTCCTGCCTGGAGGATATTAAGGGTGATTAATTCTGTCTGTAGTGCAGTGGTATTTCTGCTTTGGGAGGTGTGTAAGATTAAAAAAAAAAAAATCTTTTTTTTTGTTTTTTTGAGGAAGGGTCTCACTCTAGCCCAGGCTGACCTGGAATTCACGATGTAGTCTCAGGGTGGCCTTGAACTCATGATGATCCTCCTACCTCTGCCTCCTGAGTGCTGGGTGAGCCACCACCATGCCTGGCAAAAAAAAAAAAAAAAAAAAAAAAAAAAGCTTTTCAAAACAAGTAATTTTCTAACAAAATAAGTAAACACAATACAATGATTTTTCATATCAAGTAGCTATTTGTGTGGCTTTTAGTATAAAAAAATAAAATAAAAGAGTCAGCTTGTGATCTGGGGAGAAGGGAGGTCAGCATTTGACTCTTGTATTAGCTGAGGGTTGGTATAGCCTTAGAGCACTTGGCTGTGGGAGAATTGTGACTATCAAAAACTTCTAGAATTTCTCCTCAGACCACATCTCTCAGCTCTGTGGGTCTTCTGTCTTTTTTTTTTTTTTTTTTTTACTTTGCTTAAGGCTGAGAACTGCACTGCGGGATGCATTAGCAGCCATTGCTCTTGGGCCCCCGCCGGCAGCCCACCAGGAATCATGGCGCTGAGGTTGTCAGATACGTGGCCCCTCCTCAGCCAAAGGGATTGATTGAGGAGTGAAGCAAAGCTTTAACCAAGGCTCTGTTAGATTTTAGAAGAACATGATTTGATGACATTAGTCAAAGTTTGCTTTTGGTTTGCATCTTTTTATTTTTTAATATTTTTTGCATGTTTTTATTTTGTTTTGGGTTTTATCACTCTTCGTTTCCTTCATGTGTCATTATTTTTGGAACTTTTGTCATCTTTTGGGTCCTAGCGTAGACTTATTTGAAGCTATAAGCACATTTCCCCTTGAAATCAGTGCAATACCTATTAGCTTTAGCCCATTTTTCTAAATCAATGTTTTCTAACATTTTATTTATTTATTTGAGACAGGGGGAGAGAGTGAGAATGTGCACGCCAGGGCCTCTAGCCACTGCAAATGAACTCCAGACACATGTGCCACCATGTTCACCTGGCTTATGTGGGACCTGGAGAATTGAACCTGGGTCCTTAGGCTTCACAGGCATACACCTTAACTGCTAAACCATCTCTCCAGCCCTAAATCAAAATTTGAAAAGTCTTAATGCTATTACTCTTTGTATGAAGAAAGATAACTGCTCTCTTTATATACCCTTGGCGCTAATTCACACAAAAGCTAGAATATGATTCATTATCCTCATGTCATTGGGGAGGAAATGGAGTTCCCCACGGATTTGGTAACAAGGCCAGGCAAATAGTGGGGTTATTTCTTCTTCTGAGCTTCATGGATGCTCAGGTTTGATGAAGATACCCTAAACATCTTTATCCTGAAGATATTGAATAACTCCAGGCCAAGTGGGCCTGATTCCAATGCCGCTGTGGACAGTGGATCCAATAATCACCATCTTCAGGGACAGTTTTTCAACCCCTTGTAATCATTTCGTCTTGTCAAATTTGATCCCCTGATTCTTGGTATATATGTATATGTATATATGTGTGTGTGTGTGTGTGTGTGTGTGTATATATATATATATATATATATATATATATATATAGTCGTTAGAAGTTCTAGGGCTGAGGAGATGGCTCAGTTGTCATGCATGAGGGCCTGATATGGCCTGATTCAGCCAGAATTCTATTCTCTAGTCCCTGTGTAAACAGGTGGGCATGGAAACTCACACCTATGAGCCCAGTCCTGTGGAAAGCCGAGATCAGAGACTCACTGGACCTCACGGGTTAGCCATCCTGACCAAAACCAGCAGCTCTAGGTTCTGTGACAAACTCTGTCTTAAAGAAACATGCCGATAAGTGATGGAGGAGGACACTCTCTGGTTCTCCTCTGGCCTCTGCACACATATACACAAGATGCATGCATCTTCACACACATGACCCCCACACACAGGCAAAAACTTGTTATATGTGTAAAAGCATAAAGTACATTTTAAAAGTCCAATTATTTTCAATATTTATAATTGGTTCCAGGGAACAGTGAACTCCTTCATGATTGCATTTTCTACATGGGACTTTCTCTACCAGTTACTTGCCTTTAAAAGCCAAATAAGACACAGTCAGTTTTGGCACCCACACACAATAATACCCAGAGGCTTCCCTCAACTCAGGATGTTCTCTTCAAAACAAAGAGTCTGCTGAGAATGACGACACCCCAGTCTATGAAAACAGTGAGGAATTCCTTGTGCACTGAACCACAAGTACGCGCTACTCTGTTCTGTCCTCTCCTCACTGGGGGAACCTCAGTAATATCTAGCCACAGTGGCCACTAAAAGCCACTGAGCCTTCAGGCAGTCTGAACCCTTCCCATTCCTGGGGACCTGCTCTGTACCTCTCATCTCCTCTTGCAGTACTGGACCAGCCGTGGCTTACTTCTGGCCTCCATTACGCATCGAAAGAAACTTTAGTCTTTTCTTATGCTCTTACACAAAACCTTCTTTAAGGACAAAGCTTTTTTTTGTCAGTTATTTTGCAGGTGTCATCTTTGTTAATCTGTGTGACCCACAGAAGTGACTTGCTTGTTCGCAGAGGCTCATCAGCCTGCACGACGCGTCTGTGCTTTCTTACCTGCATTTGCTGGGCCTGCAGTATTACTGTCATTCAGATATTCATTCAAAGAGTGAAGTGTTTGTTGAATACTTCCCATGTGCCACCTGCTGTTGGACACAGCATTGTTTCGTTAGAAAAAAAAAAAAAAGGCATCTATGATCCTTGTTAACAGACAGTTTATAGTCTGGTATGAGTCACAGACAATATGATATAATTACAGAAACACAGCATGCAGGTGAATGGCTGACCGGCAGGAATTAGTGCTTCAGAAGAGTATGAGAACGCAGCCTGTCTTGGTTCAGAAAGAATGAAGGTGCCAGGCCTCCTACTGCCACCTGTAAACAGAGGGACTTGGAAATCAAGCAGTAGAAGAACCCAGGCAGCTCTGTGTCTCATCAGATTGCCCCTAGCCAGTGTACCTGAGCCAGTCCCTCCATGCTACACTTCCCACAAGTCTGCACAGGGGCTCTTTTTGTGCCTCCTTTCTCTGGGAGCCCCTCTCCCATGGGCTGCTTCTGTGGCTCAGAGGTTACCCTGCCCCTCTGGCCCCTCCTTGGTTCTTGCTCATGGGCCATGAGTCTCACAGGGAACACGGTTCTCAGGGGGAAGTGAATTGCCGTGAGACTGGCCAGCCCCGGAGGAACTTGCCCTGGCTTACTTGAGAGCCCCCACAAAGGCTAAGAGAAAAGAAAGAAGTGGGCAGGACAAGTGGCCAAAAGTGAGGCTGGCTGGCTGAATCTTAGGCCAGTGCTGTGTGGCAGTCTCCTCGGGGTGTGATGCTTCTGTAGGGTGGCATGACAGTGCCCAGTTGATGTGAATTGCAGCATGCATCTCTAGGTGAACGGCGGGCATGTGCAGCTAGGTCAGGAGATCTCCCAGAAATGTCCCTCTGGCTCACTGGCCTAGGAGCAGACGTCAAGGGTAAACTCATTCAGGGTGGGACAGAGGTCTCTGTCACCATCAGCAGCCAAAAGACAAGGAGAGAAATGTTCCCTGCCCTGTTGACTTGCATGATTGACATTGTAACAGAGCATATCATGTCCGTTTGCATAAGCTTGCTTTCCAGATCCCCTCATCCAAACATGTTTCCTTTTTAGTTTTTTTTTTTTTTTTCAAGGTAGGGTCTCACTCTAGCCCAGGCTGACCTGAAATTCACTATGTAGTCTCGGGATGTCCTCGAACTCATGGCAATCCTCCTGCCTCTACCTCCGGAGTGCTGGGATTAAGGGCGTGCGCCACCACTCCCGACTCCTTTTTAGGGTTTTTATGGACAGAGTCCCTCCAGCCTGTAATATGCTCAGTGATGATTCTTCCACAGTCTTCAGAGAACCCAGACTTGAGGGTCCTCATCACGTGAGGGTGGCATAGAGGGTAGGAATACAGAGGCCTGAGTTCTTCCATCCTGGTGACATGGAAGACCATCTGCTGGGCACTGCCACACCCCTGCTGCCACGGCCTCCTCGTTGTTAAGCTCAGGGCCCATCTGTCTGAGGAGCAAGAGCCAGGCATGCCCAGTGTCCCCCAGAGCTCTCCGAGCGTCATCTGCTTGAGGAGCTTGGCCGCGTTGCTCTGCGTCCCCACTGGAAATGCATGCCACTCAGAAGCAGGCGGGTTCTCAGACCATGGAGGTGGCTGGGAGTAGCTGTGGGCAGGATGGAAGGACGAAGAGGATGGCTATTTGGGCGGTGCTCCGGCAACAAGGACATCTGCTACAGGGAGAACTGTGGCCTGTAGAGAGCACAAGGCCTGGGGAGTACAGGGTACCAGAGGAGTGAGCAGAGCACAATGGGGAGGGTGGTTGACTGCATTGCTGGAGAAAGCATAGGAGAGACAAGAGGAAGAAGGAAGAGAAGGCAAGAGTGACAATCTGAAGAGGTTACAGCGTGGTGAGCAAGGAATCTCTGAGTAGCAGTATGACTCCGGGGATAGACAGAAGTGGCAAAGGAAGGACGTCTGTCCTGCCTGACCCTGGAGATGTCCCTCTCTCGTCCTTGCATTGCACTGGGCAGGTTAAGAGACTTGGTGGCTCTCACGCTTGGGAAGGCTCCAAGGGCTGGTGGGAACGTTTGAGGTTATATACTGATGGGTCGAACCCTTCAGAAGGTTCTACAGGATGCAGTCACGCCCAACCCAGGGTCGGCTTGGTCACTGGTCAAGGTGCTCAGAGATGGGGGAGTAGGGGGAGCTGGGGGCTGCCACACTCGCCTTCAAGCTCTTAGATCCAAGAATCATTTGGGTCGTCCTGCAATTTGAAATAGCCAGTAATAGCTGAGAGCTACTTTTCTTTTTAAATGTGTGTGTGTGTGGGGGGGGTGTATGTACATGTATGTGGAGGTCAGAGGGCAACTTTTGTGTCAGTTGTGGCTTTCCACCTCATTTGAAGGTCTCTGCTCATTGTTTCATTCTTAAGCCTCTGGGAAATTCTATCTCTGCCTCCCTTCTCACCTTAGGCCCACTTGGATTACAGAGCCCTGCCGCAGTTTCCGGCTTCTATGTGGGGTCTGCGGATCTGAACTCAGGTATTCAGAGGTGTGCAGCAAGCACTTTATCCAATAAGCCATCTCCCCAGCCCAGATATATATATTTAAAGTAGGAATGTTTCTATTTTCTAAACTAATTTACCTCAAGAAATATTTGTCTCATGAATTTGACTAATAATGCCTAATGAACGAAGCTTTATCTGGTTTGTGTATCAAGAAATTAGAGGCCCTTAAAATCCTTGAACCCATATCATGAAAAGCCTAACAAATTTTAAAGATGGAATTCTCTAGAACATACAGAAAATAGTCTTTGAATCATGAACACCTTAATGTGCTCATTGATGAGTACATTCTCATGATCCCTCTTTTTTTGGAACCCAGAAGAAATCACCAAAAAAAAAAAAAAAAAAAAAAAAAAAACACGGCTTGTCTCAGTTTTGGAAAGCTGCTAATAGAGACATTGCAGTGGGCCTGAGATCTCTCTAGAGGTATTGATCATCCTGTGCACTACCAGAGAGAGCACCGGAGTGGAAAGGTCCTTGTGTTTGAGAAACCTCCCACTACCAAAGAAGCAGCTTTCTCTGTCACCTGATTCCCGTTGGCATGAGCTATTACAGGTGCTCCCCCAGTCCTTCCAAATCTGTGTCTAAATCATGACCTTTCGGGTTTGACCTTCTAATCAGAAAAGTGATGCCTTCTGCAGATAGAGAATGAGAAAGAAGCCCACAGCTGAGCCGACACTTTCTGGGCAGGCCAGTTGTCCAGCCATGGTTGAAGAGCGAGCTAAGCTATAGATGCACAGGGTGTGGCTGTGACATGAGTGGGACCACACTACACTCTCCACCCCCATCGCGATAGGTTAAGAACTTGTGCATATCACATTTCACGGATCTAGCCTCACTGAACTTGAATTTATATTAATTTAGAGAGGGCTGGGGCTGATTTCATATTTCTAGTGTTTGTAGAAGGAAAAAAAAAGTTTCCTAAGAAAGTGATGAATATGTAAGAAATTATAGAGGAAATGTTAGCCTGTTCCTGCTGCTCTTCCAGCATGCCACTCCAAATAAACATAGTTAATCATAGACAGTCCCTTACTGTTCATTAGAGCACTCTTGCAGAGTGTCTATTTGGCAGTGCTGGGTAAGCCATTAGTCTGCACTCTTGTACAGGTTTATAACACATTAATCTCCTCTGTACTAAACACATCTAGAACTTTACATCTCTTTTCATTTGGACATTTCACATCCGACCAAGTCCTTCCTAGTAAAATTTTATTGCGTTATTTTGAGAAAGTGTAGCCAGGCATAGTGGCACACACCTTCAATCCCAGTGCTCGACAGGCTGAGGTAGGAGGATTGCTGTGATTCTGAGGCCAGCCTGGGGCTACAGAGTGAGCTCCAGATCTAACCTGAGTTAGAGTGAGACCCTGCCTTGAAAATAATAATAATATTTTGATAAAGTCTTGAAATGACAGGGTCTGTAATTATTGGGCTTAATAGCTTACATCTAGATAATCCTTTCTTCTAAGTCCTGAAAAAGAAATCAGATTCCCCAGTCGAAGAAATGTACTTTCTCTCTCTCCTTAGAGCATGTCTGTGGTTACTCGAGCCTTTCATAGATGTACAGTGAGTTGTACTGCCAGTGTGTGTGACATTACAGAACCTACCTACCACTGACAGTGTGTGTGTGTGTGTGTGTGTGTGTGTGTGTGTGGTTTGCTCCTGCTTCTTGGGAAACATTATGACTATTTGCAGCTTGCTTTGAAGAAAACAGACTGGCTTCACTAGGGGATACTTGTAGATGAGGCTGCTGAACGAGTGGTCAGAAAGGGAGACCCTGAGGTGATGCTGTTCAAGTGGAAAGAGAGCTGTTGAGAAGAGACTTTGTGGGAAAGGGCTGAACCAGCTAGCTCCGACGCCCCAGGCATGAGTTTGGGCTGGAAGTCTTCCCTTTTAGGTTGACTGCAGAACTAAAGAGATGCCAGTGGAAGTGCCTGGTGCCCATGGGCCAGAGGTTGAGGAGAGTTACAGAGGAGGCCAGGGGCCATGCAGACAGTGAGTGGCACTTTCAGATCATGCTTCAGGCCACCAAAGGCAAAGTATAGCATTGGGAAGTGAAAAGACATAGCCAAGTCCAAAGAAAGGTGGAAGACTCTGCAGCTGAGGAAAAGAAGAAAGAAAACTGAGAGGCAAGAATTGGGGGTGACACCCTGGCTCACCTGGCTGTGGGAGGCAGCAGGTGAGATGGCAACCCTGGATTCTTCCCCATATTGGGGACTAGACGTTCAGTCTGTGAAGTGGGATGTGATCAAGCCACCTTCATCTGTGACGGGGCATGATAAAGGTGGCTGCTGTCCACTTGAATGATGGCTTCTGTGAAGCTTGCCTGTCCTTGAGACAACAGACCCAGATGTAGGATGCTGACAAGGGCTGGAGCCAAGCCACCTGCAAGCTCAGTGACAGATTTCCAGTCTCCCTGCCACTGGGGGGTTGGGATCCCAGAGCTGTCATTCAGTTTTCTGTTCATGAGGAGGGAACAGAGCATCAAGAAGGAAGACCATGAAACCCACAAACAGCCAGTAAATTTACTCCATATGGAAATGAAATGACAGAATAAAAGTTTTAAATGTATTTCAAATCTTTAAAGGATAAAAGAAGAACTGCATACGCTAGAGTAGGCAAACATCAATGAAACATGAGCAAAGGAACAAGAATAAAACCAATTAGAAATCTTAGAAATGAAAAGTATAGTCAGTGGGAAAAAAAAAACAAACAGGAAAGAGATATTGAATTAAAAGATTGGGCTGGAGGGATTGCTTAGTGGTTAAGGCATTTGCCTGCAAAGCCAAAGGACCCAGGTTCAATTCCCCAGGACCCACGTTAGCCAATGCACAAGGGGCGCACATGTCTGGAGTTTGTTTGTAGTGGCTGGGAGCCACGGTGTGCCCATTCTCTCTCTCTCTCCCTCACTCCCTCTTTCTCTGTCAAATAAATAAATAAATAAAAATTTTGAAAATATTAAAAAATAGCACTGAGGAACATATCCAGAATACAGCTAAAACAGAAAAATAATTAAAAAAAAAACACAGAATAGCAGCTAAGAAGCTGGAGAGGTATTTTGAGATTCTCCAGTAAACTTAAAGAAATCCTTAAGAATAGAACAGATGACCAGCACATTTTAAATTTTCCAGAGTTCAGAAGAGGCATGAGCCCTCAGCTTCTGAGCATATTGCCCAGTACCAAGCTGGGTGGATACAGGGAAATCTGAGCACACATATGCTATAGTGAAACTTCAGAACACAAGGGACAGAGAAGCTGACAGGCTAATTCAGTTCAGCTGTCCATGTGTCTCCCCGCTTCAGCCCGCTGTCCCCAGGATATGTAAGACAATGTCTTCCCAGCTGTGGGCCACTGTTAGGGTGTTCCTGTCATCCCAGCTATGTGGTGGTCTGAAGGAAATAGCTGTACAAAGGCAGGGTGAAGGAAGGGGGAGGCACCTAGCAGAGCAGGAATTGAGAGGTTGGGCTCCGGGGTGCTTGGCTGCAACTTTTGAAGGAAGTTCGTAGCAGGCTGTCGTGTGCGCTGCAGAGGGTTTTGATGGGAGGTGGCCTGGCTCCATGCACAATCAGATTTGAGTGTGAGCCCTGAGAGTCTGGAAGCAAGCTGGGAAGCCCCGCGGTAGGGGAAGGTTGATAGTCCATGTCCGTTCCCACCCTGAGCCTGGCCTAGAAAATGGGGCATGCAGCACTGCACCCTCTGTGGGAGAGTGGGCTACAGACAGGAAAATCTTCTGACCAGAGGTGCAGCAAGCATGCGCATGTGCCTCTGGAGCGCCTGCTTCTACCAGGAAGTTGTGACTTGGAGCACTGTGTGTCATCACTGTGGGAAGCAAGTCTTGTCATCACTGTGATCTTGGGTGGCAAGGAGCTATGAGATGAAGGAGCAAAACTAGTGGAACCCCAAGGGATCTTGGTGCCTTTGACCTTGATTTCTTCCCCAGGGACCTTCCCCACCTCCACCCCTGTTCTGTGGTTCCCTCCTGCTCATGGCTGTTGTATGCTAGCTCTATAACATCTTATCTATCCATTAGCAGTATTTTTTTAATATTTTATTTTTATTTATTTGAGAGAGAGAGACAGAGAGAGAATGGGCACACCAGGGCCTCCAGCTGCTGCTAACAAACTCTAGACACATTTGCCACCTTGTGCATCTGGCTTACATGGGTCCTGGGGAATTGAACCTGGGTCCTTTGGCTTTGCAGGGAAGTGCCTTAACTGCTAAGCCATCTCTCCAGCCCTTTTGAAAAAAATTTTTTTATTTGAGAAAGAGAGAGAGAATCATTAGCAGTATTCTGGTAGATCACTGTGCTCCCCATTAGCCAGACACCCCCAGGAAAGGATATGGAAAAGGAGTGGAATGTCAAGATTCCATGCTTATTGAGAAGTTAAAAGGATTAGTAATACATCTTCCTGGCTCCCTCTTAAAGTGGTCAGGATCTTGCTTTTTTATATGTATATCATGATCAAACCTATTTTTGGAACCCACTATGGCATGAAGATTAGGCATGATAATTTACAAAATCTGATCACAAAGATAGACCCTACGTAGCTCTGAGCTCTCTAAAGAAATCATGAGTTTATATACAGACCAGTTTTTTAAAAATACTTTAAAAAAATTTATTTAAGAGAGAGAATGAGAATGAATGAGTCTGAGCATGCCAGGGCCTCTAGCCACTGCAAATGAACTCTAGACACATGAGCCATTTTGTGCCCCTGGCTTTACATGGGTACTGGGGACTCGAACCCTGATGTTGGAAGCAAGCACCTTTAACTGATGAACCATCTCCAGCCCCAACGCAGATCAGTACGGTGGTGTGTGAGTTAGGTGACTTAGGTTAATTCTTTAACTTTCGTGAGTTGTAGTTTCTTCACCTAGGAATACTCATAGATACCTAGACACTACAGTAGTGTTCTGCTAACTATGGACACTGAATAAATATTCCTTCACAGAAACGAAAAATGAATATATAAACCACCTTGCAGCTCCTAGAACATTATCATTCCTCTTAGCTGTAATTTGAGAATAAGCCCAGAAAGATGCTGTAAAGTTCCACTGTGCGGCCTTTGGTAAAAATTTACTTAGACTACTGGAAACCCCCACACACCTATATAAAATGAGAATTTTTGAGAAGCAGACTAATCAGGTGGTTCAGTGGCACTGAGCCTGACAATGACAACTGACCAGAAAGAAGAGGAGAGCTGAGGATGGAGGGGAGGAAGGAAGTGACTCAGAGGAAAAAGAGGCAGCAGGAATTCTGGGGGCACTGGAGGGTGGAGGGCAGGAAGACAGTGACTGGCTCAAGGAGGACGCTGGCTGCGCCACAAGCCGCCCAGCTGAGGTCTCTTCCAAACACACATGACCTCTGAGTACCAGAAGCAATGTGGCTGGGAGGCTAGAAAAGAGCAGTGTAATAAATTGAATTTCTGCAGAGCTGATGTTTCCTGATGGTCCCCAGAGTGTGCACAAGTCCCCGGCTCTCCCTCCTTCCCTCCCACTCCCTCTCCCTCCCTTTCTCTCCTAAGAGATAGATAAACTCATTACCTTCAGAAAATGATAATCCGTCTGGCAGAGCCCTACGCCACAGCCCTACTCAAGAAAAACACAGACAGCGCGCACATAAACCTTGGTTGCCAACAGAGACACAGTGTCACCATGCCCTGACTTTGGGACTCCTGCCGTTTCCATATGCTATTTTGCAGCGTCATGGAGTTAGCAGAATAAACCGATCCATTGCATTAATAAGCATTGCGAGTAGCACTTTGGTGCCCAAGGGGGATTTGGAAAACCTCTTGCTGTGCTGGCCAGCCTTCTTTTCCTAGGTGAAATACCCGGCTCTTTTCTCAGCTCAGTTCACTCTCCATCAAATGCCCAGAGCAGTTCAGTAGAAGGATTCCTATGGATAGGAAGGAAAAGAGGCCACACTGGGGAAGTGCCTGGGTCCTTGGGTGCCAGGGAAGTGCTGTGTGTCCGGCAGGGACATAACTCCCTTGTGAGGCAGCCCATGGAAGAGGCACAGCTGTATAAGGAGCCCACTGCAGCCTGACCCACTGACCACATACGCATTTGTGTCACTAACACTGATCTCCCCTGGGTTCTTGAGGTGGCTGTCAACATTCAGCTGAAAAATACAGGCCTGGAGAGATTGCTCAGTGGTTAAGGCACTTGCCTGCAAAGCCTAACTACCCAAGTTGGATTCCCCAGTACCCAGGTAAAGCCAAATACACAAAGTGGCACATGCATCTGGAGTTTGTTTATGGTGGCTAGATGTCCTAGTGTGCTTGTTTCCTCTGTATCTGTCTCTCTTCTCTCTCTCTCTCTCTCTCTCTCCCTGCTCAAATAAATAAATAAAATATTTTTTAAAATACACTTTTCTGGGCTGGAGAGATGGCTTAGTGGCTAAGGCACTTGCCTGTGAAGCATAAGGGCCCAGGTTTGATTCTCCAGGTCCCACGTAAGCCAGGTGCATATGGTGGCGCATGTGTCTGGAGTTTGTTTGCAGTGGGTAGAGGCCCTGGCATGCCCATGCTCACTCTCACTGTCTTTCCCTTCTTTCTCTGCCTCTCTCTGTCTCTAATAAACAAATAAAAATAAAAAATACATTTTGCGCAGAATTTGAGTGAATTAAGCAGCAAATTCATTTGTCTCATAGTGCTTAGGCGAAATAGACTGTCATCCAGAGTCTCGGATTCAGGTTTGACCCAGCAGCCAGTCTCAGTGTGTTTGGCTGATTCACAAAGGTGTTCAACCTTCTTAATCAAAATTAGAGGTGTCCGTGCAGATGACTCAAACGAAGCCCCAGCATTGTCTCAGCTCCTGCTTTGAAAGAAGGCCGAGTTTCTCTTGGAGCTCGCTATGCATGGCCTGAAAGTGTTCTCATTCCCTGGCCGCTCAGTGCAGACTTCAGTTGGAGCAAGGCAAGAAAGAACAATCAGAGCTGGAGAGATTGCTTAGTGGTTAAGCACTTGCCTGTGAAGTCTAAGGACCCCAGTTCGAGGCTCAATTCCCCAGGACCCACGTTAGCCAGATGCACAAGGAGGCGCACACATCTGGAGTTCATTTGCAGTGACTGGAAGCCCTGGTGTGTCCATTCTCTCTCTCTCTCTCTCTCTCTCTCTCTCTCTGCCTGTCACTCTCAAATAAGTAAGAATAAACAAAAAAAAAAATTAAAAAAAAAAGAAAAGAACAATCACCCTTGACTTTGACTCTGGGTACTGCCCTTCACCTGGAACTAATTGGCGAGCAGGTGGATCCTTTTTGTTGGCCTTGATCTGCCCGCTACCAGCTTTCCCCTTTCCCAGTTTTTTCTTTTACCCTCCTTATTCCTACTGTATCTCTGTAGTACTTAGGACCTTAGTAAGTGGTAAATGTATAATTTTATTTCATGGATGGATGGATGAGCAAACCTGGCATGTCTCTCCCGGTGTGCTTCTCACATAAGAGTGGGTATTTTCTTTGGCCAGGAGCATCTGGTAGCAATGCTTTCCAACTGCAAAGTCCCAGCCTGTGAGCAGGAAAGCCCATCGGCCATAGGCCGTCGCTGGCCGACAGTGCTTTGAAAGTCGCTAAGAGCAGTCAGCCCTCGGTGTTGAGTAAGGATAGTAAAGGGTGGAAGTATATAAAGTAAGAGTCTACGAAGTGCTCTGCAGCCTTCATTTGCCCGGCAGCAATATGTGGCTTGAAGGAAGTTTCCAGAATAACAGACTACACACAAATATATTTGAACTCATTCTTTGCATTACCCCAATCATCAAATAGTACTTCTTAACTTATTTACAAATTGCTTTTCTTAATTTGTCAGTGTAGTATTGAGGGTAGGGTGTGTACCTCAGGGTGCCTTGTCTCTTCATTTGGGGTTCATGGCAGGCCTTCTGGGTTCTTGTAGCTCCCGGTACTGCATGTCACGTGGTGTTTTTGACCTCTCCTCTAAGGAGACTTTGCCACAGCGAAACTCTAGGAATGAGAGGCAGCCTTACGAAGGGCCCCTAATCCAAACCTCATCCTGGGAGTATGGAAAAATAATGGCCCAGTTTCTAAAGTCTGTAGTAATAACGACAGGTGTAGCATTTGTCACCACATGACAGTCGCAACCTGAGTGAGTTGGACCATCCTTGAGCTCACTATGGCATCTTACAATAGGCTTCGGCATAACCCAGAAAGTCTCTGCTGCAGCTAGAGATGGGAGGGAGGGGGTGATCATATAAAACCCAGCAGGCAGATGCCAGGAACACAGCCACTAGCAAAGCCTCTTTGGCGTACCAAGCATTAGGGTGGGTCTGAGGAGTGCAGAGCCTGCTGCATGGCGCAGAGAAACCTAAGGTTGCCTTTCCAGACCATTTCGTCTTCCTGAAGGCGTCAGGGCTGAGGAAGAAGATCTAACTCGCAACAGTCTGTGATTCATCTTAATAATTACGGGCAAAGTACCCGATCCCTTGACCCTATCAGCCATGTGCACAGCCACTTCCCAGGCCCGTGGAGGGTTGGGCGTAGTGGAACGCACACTTCAGTGTTGATGGTGCAAATCTTTGTCACCGTGCAGAGCTGAGACGGTAGGAGGAACACTCAAAGGCGGCCTGGGCCCCGCTGCGCTCCCTGCTCTCCGTGCTGGGGTCTGCTCAGCTCTTTTAACCTTCCTGTGCATCTTGAGTCTGCTCACGGGACTAAGCCTCAGGACAGGCATTTCAGTGGCAAGGTTTAACTTGTGCCCAGCACATTGCTTACCTTAAAGTGGGACTCCTTGCGCCATGCCCGACTGTTAGCTAACACACACATGTGAGCTGTAGCTCTCCATGGCTCATTTCTCAAAAACCCTGTGGGGCGCTTGTGCCCCAAACCATATTTTCTTCTCACTGATGAAAACACATCACGTAGTTATACCGTTTCAAATTTTATTCATCGGAAATTCTCTGGAGTTAATAGGAATTTCTCTGGCATGTAAATGCATCTTTAAAAATTACCAGTCATTAACAACTATAATTTAACCTATGAAGACTACTTCCCCCCACTTCAACAACAACCTGATGAGCTCAGACTTTTCTAAAGGAAACTGGGAAATTTTCACCAAGGGAAGGGGGAAGGTGCTCTTGGGAAGAGATTGGAGAGACATCAATTGAGAAGGCCACTGGCAAGCCCTCGGCCCACGAGAAAGAGAAAAGTTGTCAGGAAAGCAGGGATGGGGGGCGGGGGTAGTGAAGACAAATGAGGCTTATTTCAAAATGTTGACGTGAGCTGGCTAGGGCTGCATGTGAGGAATGGACGCTAGATGACGTCCCTGCAGCATCACGGGACTCCATCGTGATGGCAGCAGCCTACAAACAACAGCCACATAGAACTTCAGGGAGAGGGTGATATTTTTTTTTCCCCCCTGCTGCATAAATGAGCCCTTTTCAAGCAAAAATAGCTGTGATTTGCACAAGTGTTAAAAAAAAATAAATCTACTTCCAGCTGTAAAAATCCTGAAACATCCAGTGCACAGCAAAGCCGTGGTGCTGCCAATGACTCGATGTGTGATCTCGAAGAGTCATGAAAATGAAATAAGGAACTGCAGAGATATTGCTCTAGTGAACACAGCTCTGTTTGCTGGCCTCTTTTTTTTTTTTTTTTTTTCCCTGCCTGCAAATTATATTACTCCATCAGCTTGCTGGAACGTCTGTAATGTCTTCATAGAGTAGCTTGTGGAAGCCGAGTTACTCCACGACAGGGTTTTTGAAGACAGCGTATTTTGGCATTTCTCAATTTTCTCTGATTTTGTGTAGAGAAAATGGAAAACCGTAATAAATATTTTCTCCAAATTGTGTCTTAAATGGAAACACAGCTGGTAGCAACAGTGTTCTGCTATTTACTTGGATGGTGGAATCCAGGTTTTCTGTGGGAAGCCACGACGCTGGCAGATTCATTGGCTTCACGTTTTCCTAGCACTCTTCTTCTTCTTCCAGTGCAGTAGGTGACGAGTTTGGTTCCGCCGGTGGCCCCCGGCGGTCGGTAATGCTGGGCTGTGGGTGCGTCTGTACTCAGACTCAGACTGTACCAGGGGCCTGTTGTAAGCGATGGGGAAGTTTCAGTGGCTCGACTAGATGTTAATGTTGCACAGAGCTGGGCTAAGGGTAAAAATGGGTGACTAGGTGGGATTTAGTGAGGCCCTGAGACGGACTGAAGGATCTTATCTCAGACCCCACCCCCCATTTACTAGTGCTGGTTGGGCATCACACGACCTCCAAGGACCTCAGGGTCCACACCTGAATAATCGACGGAATTAACTACACAGTTTTAAATAGAGATCAGTAAAATACTAGATAAGGAATCTGCTTGTATATACCAAGACTGTATACTTATGAAATCCAGTGTTATTAGCATAGTCTCTGTTGCCTTGGTGGCCTACTCAGCTTTTTTTTTTTTTTTTTTTTTGAGGCAAGTCCAATAGACTACCTTTTTTTATGAGAGAGAGAGAGAGAGTTGGCATGCCAGGGCCTCCAGCACTGCAGTCAAACTCCAGACATGTGTGTCTTGTGCGCATGTGTGACTTGCATGTTTGCATCACTGTGTGTCTGGCTTATGTGAGACCCAGAGAGTTAAACATGGGTCCTTAGGCTTCACAGGCAAGCGCCTCAACCGCTGGGCCATCTCTCCACCACCCCCCTCAGCTTTTGATAACCTCTTTACTACCTTCCTAATCTTCTGTTGCACCTACAGCCCCACCATGACCACCAGTCTCACCTTAGTGCTTATACTTACAGCTCTCAACTGTCAATGTCAGGCCAAAACTTCTTACAAATTGAAATAAACATACCTGTGTCACACAGGCATTCCAAAATGCTCTGTAGAAAGTATGGGAGGGGGCGGAGGAATCCCCGTAGTGAGGAGTCACCACTCAAAAGGAGGAGTAAGGGGCTGATTATGAAGTACTCCCTGTATCGGCCTTTTTAAAAAAATTTTTTTGTTTATTTTTATTTATTTATTTGAGAGCGACAGACAGAGAAAGAGGCAGAGAGAGAGAGAGAGAGGGAGAGAGGGAGAATGGGCACGCCAGGGCTTCCAGCCACTGCAAATGAATTCCAGACGCGTGCGCCCCCTTGTGCATCTGGCTAACGTGGGTCCTGGGGAATCGAGCCTTGAACCGGGGTCCTTAGGCTTCACAGGCAAGTGCTTAACTGCTAAGCCATCTCTCCAGCCCTGTATCAGCCTTTTGATAAGGAGAGTTAGCAATTCTGTGAGGCTGCACACTCAGTGAACTTCTAACCTGAAAAGTATGCGAACATAAGCAAAGGTTGCTTATTTTTCTGCCTGTACACCTTGGGTGGATTCTTGAACAGCGGTAAATCACCACAAAATTTCAAGTCATTTTCTACCCGTCGATGCTTACCCACCCTTCTGGCCTCACTTCCACACTAGGTTTTCCCAGGGTCTGTGGAAAGCTGGGAACAAAGGGGTCGTGTTCTCGCCGTACTCTTTGGACTCCTTCACTGACATCTGTAAGCAGAGAACGGATTGCTCAGCCACAGGTAGTTCTCGTGACTGTGTGTGTTTTCATCTGTTACCAACCTTGTGGAACGAAATGCCATCTTCTGTTGCCTTGCCTCTGTGGTACATGAGATACATCCACATACGCTGCAAAGGAAGCGCCTTGGAATGCCCTTCACCAAGACTCTTCGTAGCCCAGCATTCTCCTTGTATGTTACTTAGGACGTCTGCTTGTGTCTGTGTCTGGCTCACACAGCTGGTCTTCCAGTCTGGCCACTTCACCGGCTCCCATCTACCCTGTTATTTCCCAGGAGTTAGGCTGTGTCTGGAGTAAAGGTCCGAGTTGGTTGAGGAGAAAGAGGGGCTGCAGAAATCGGCCCCATGAGGCACTCAGACAGTTGTACAGGTGCCTGCTTGGTCCAGACTCGCTTTTCTGGAGTGTGATTCAGGCAGTAGAAGGGGTCTTGCCCAGGGCTCTAACGGGCAGGTTTACTCATCATGCACCACTAGGCATTGCACTCAGCAAAGTTGTAGCTCATGAGACCTCGTAGACTCAGAGATTACGCAGTCTCTCTGTTGTCAGTCTACATTTTAAGCTTCATTTATAAAATTGTCTTTAAAAATATCATAATCTGGGCTGGAGAGATGGCTTAGCAGTTAAGCGCTTGCCTGTGAAGCCTAAGGATCCCCGGTTCAAGGCTCGATTCCCCAGGACCCACGTTAGCCAGATGCACAAGGAGGCACGTGCGTCTGGAGTTCGTTTGCAGTGGCTAGAAGCCCTGGCGTGCCCACTCTCCGCTCTCTCTCTCTCTGCCTCTTTCTCTCTCTGTCTGTCACTCTCAAATAAATAAATAAAAACAAAAAAATTAAAAAAATCATAATCTGGGCTGGAGAGATGGCTTAGCAGTTAAGGCATTTGCCTGCAAAGCCAAAGGACCCCGGTTTGATCCCCCAGGACCCACGTAAGCCAGATGCACAAGGGGCCGCATGCGTCTGGAGTTTGTTTGCAGTGGCTGGAAGCCACTCCCTCTCTCTGCCTCTTTCTCTCTCTCTCTCTTTCTCAAATAAGTAAATAAAAAATTTTTAAGTCATAATCTGTTTTTATGTCTTGATAGATATTTTTAATAATAAATTAGGAGTATTGCACTGAAGCTTGCTTGTCAGGTACCATGTTAAGTCTGAGCATCATGACTGGTTGCTAATTTTGTCCTAGGTGGGTGGCCATACTCCCTGCTTTAAATTATCCAAATTGGGCTGTGGGTGTGCCACAGTGGTAGAGCACTTGCCTAGCACTTATGAGAATCTGGGTTCAGTCCCCAGCACTACTAAGTGAATGGATAAATGAATGGATAAACAAATGAGCAAGCCAAATAGCAAACAGGCTATTGATTATACTTGAAGGGAAAAAAAAAAAAAAAGGCTGTCAGAAGTTTCTCAGAGCCATCAAGTAAAACTCAATCTTCTGCTGATTCTGTTCTGTGAAGTGCTTGATTCTCCAGTCATTTCTTCTTTGACATGGGCAAGATAGACGGGGTTTCCACAGGAGGGGCACCCTTCTTTTCATGGCCCATCACTCATTTCCTCTCATCTCCTTTCTTTTCTTCTTCCTTTAAAAAGATGCTCCTTGAGCAGTATCGTTGGCTAGGTAAATGTACTTTACTGGAAACTGTCAGAATTTCACAAGCACAAAGGAAGATCATTCATGAGTGCAGAGATACTTCTAGAAACCGGATGAAAGGAACTAGAATCACTTGACCTCTAAGTAGGGATTTGATTACATAATGGAGCATGTGAAATGTATATGCAACTTGATTGGAGAGGTATATATCTGGGTTGTAGGAGGACAGAAAATTAGCTTCCCGTGCCTCCCTGACCCTCGGATTTGTCAGGGGAGACTCCGTTAGTTAGCAAAGATGACTCTGCAGTCATAGGCATTGGTATTTTCTTTTATAGCCATTAGGGAACTCTGGGGAGATCATTAAAAAGCAAATGCCTTTTAACTCTTTTAAAATTATATGTTTTTGATGTAAAAAGGCCAGATTTTATCAAACAGTAAGCCATCATGTTTAAAAGAAGAATCAATTTTTTTTGCAAAATTATGATACTACATATATGTATAACATATTACATACTTGCTATATATGCATACATTATATATATATATATATATATATATATATATATATATATATATATATAACCAGTGGCCTAAAATCTATGCCAGCTACATATTAGCTATGTGATTTTAAGTAAATTATGGAAAGGTATATGCCTTGGCTTCCTTTCTTTTTTCTTTTTCTTTTTCTTCTTTTTTTTTTTTTTTTTTTTTTTTTTTTTGGTTTCTCGAGGTAGGGTCTCGCTCTAGCCCAGGCTGACCTGGAATTCACTCATGGCGATCCTCCTACCTCTGCCTCCCGAGTGCTGGGATTAAAGGCGTGCGCCACCACGCCCGGCTTGAGGTAAATTCTTGCTTGGGATTCTCTTTGTAGTCTCAGGGAGGCCTCTAACTCGCCACGATCCTCCTATCTCTGCCTCCGAGTGCTGGGATTAAAGGCCTGTACCACCACCCCCGGCGGCTTCCTCATTTTTATACCAGGTAACAGCAACTTCTTAGTATAGGGTCAGGCAGTGTGTGAAAACTCGTTTTGTGACATATAGAGTGACTGTGGGTAGGAGGCAGGTCTTTCCCAGTGCAGCCAGTGCTGCATCAGTTGTCAAGCTATACTGGATTTAATTTAGTGGTTAAGCACGACTTATTTTGCCTGGGGTCAATATGTAGCGCCATTGCATACATCCTATAGAAAAAGAGGTAGAGCAGGGGACACTGGAAACTGGCCTGATAGCGGAAGAGAGAGACAAGTTAGGAGATGAGCATAAACAGACAGTAAGAAAGGATAATTACTTATCTTCTGTAACACACAGGGTCGCTATAGTCCTCAACATTTTTGATACACAAAAGAACTTGAAGAATAAAGTTTTCCAAGCCGGGCGTGGTGGCGCACGCCTTTAATCCCAGCACTCGGGAGGAGGTAGGAGGATCGCCGTGAGTTCGAGGCCACCCTGAGATTACATAGTGAATTCCAGGTCTGGGCTAGAGTGAAACCCCTACCTTGGAAAAAAAAAAAAAGAAAGAAAGAAAGAAAGAAAGAAAAAAAGGAAAAAAAAAGAATAAAATTTTCCAATACACAGAAATGATAAATGTTGGACAAGACAGAAAGGCTCATTCTTCCAATTTGAACATGACACATTATGCAGGTATATTAACTCCTTGTACATTAGCCCCTGTCTTTCAGGATATAGAATTCTAGGAAGTACTCCCCATCCTCCCCCACCTTGAAGATAGCACTCGCCTGCCTTCCAGCTGCCACGTGACTCTCCAGAATGTACTCTGCCCCCTCCTGTAATCCACAGTGATCTCTTACTTTCCATTCCACCTAGGGCAGTAATCAGAGGGTTTTCTGTTGGATCCCATCCATCCCGTGAGCCCCACAAGACTCCAGTCGGTCAATAGTCACTCCATTCTGTTGCTTCTTTAGGGTCCTTTCATCGCTTACTATCTTGCCAGCACTTTATAGCATTTTAAAGTCCCTTAGCAGTTGACATGGTTTTCCACGAGAGAGTCCATATGGCTCCTAGCCTGTCACGTACTAGAATAAGAATGCAAACCGGTTGTCCCAAGTTTGAGCTAAGAGATACAAATAAACTTTTTTAAAATCCCTCAAGATAAATTTTAAAACTGTGCTCACAAGTTCCTCGGGAAGTGATCTCAGGATGACACGGCCATCTGTGTGTTCAGACCCTCGCGGCGTCACAGAACTTCAGCGGCAGTTTTCATTGCCTGTGGAATAAGGACCAGCAGAGGACTAGGAGAACGGCCGCAAGGAAAATACCGTTCTCATGTGTTCCCAAGGGCTTAATGAACTATGTCTTGGTCATTATGCAATTTATCATGCCCTAAAAAGTGGTGCTACCAGACAGGAAGCAGGCAGAAGTCAGGTGAGTGACATTGCTGTCACTACTGGGAGTTTTCAAAAGGAAGCTGAGACTTATGAAGTGGAACGCCGTTCCCACCTGCCTCGATGCCCAGTTCGCAGAACTGTTTTCTTGCTTTGAGACAAGACGTTAGTGGGCTGAGCAGTACATGAAGCAGGTTTGGCAGAGGGAAGAGGAAATTTGCACACAAGCCCACACTTAATGAAACTAAGCAGTTATTCCGACAAGATTGGGGACAGTCAGCATGGTATGGCCATACATATGCACAGGTTCATGTGAAAGTTAGGAAATTTTCTCAGTTCATTTTCTTAAAAAAAAATGTTTTGTTTTGTTTTGTTTTGTTTTTTAATTTATTGGAGAGAGAGAGAGAATGGGCATACCAGGGCCTCTAGCCACTGCAGACAAACTCCAGACACATGTGCCACCTTGTGCATGTGTTACCTGGGACCTTAGATTTCACAGGCAAGAGCCTTAACCACTAAGCCACCTCTCCAGCCCTCAGGTCATCTTCTAAAAAGGCAGATCAAAACCCAAACTTCATGGCTCAGAATGGATTAACCCTTACCTGCCATGTAAGCGTTTCCTCTTAAAGAGGCCACATCTACAAAAGGCAGGCTTTCCAGTGCTTCCGCTCCAGATTTGAAAAGGACCAGCAGACATAATTACAACCCAGTTCGATCTCTCGGCTGTTGAAAAAGAACCTTTGTGATATGATTAGGCCTTTGGACGACTGATTGTTTTTGTCCCCCCTTTTTTTTTTTTTAACTCTGCAACAAAGTCTGGTGATTTTTTTTTTCATGTCTTGCAACTAATGCCCACATACTTAGTAGACTTCGTGATCCTGGAGCACATCGCTGTACATTTCCAGTGCTTTCCCGTCACTTTCCTGACCCGGTTATGTGATGGCTAATGCTCACTCGGCTGCTTGAAGTCCAATCTCCAACCTCCCTCATTCTGATTTACTGCTTCCCGGCCTGGGCTCCACTCCTGAGCCTGGACCATATGGACATTTACATTAAACAAAAAGCTTTTGTGTTCTTAATAGCTGATCTGCGATCTGTCTTCACAGTGGATCATTCCCAAATCACTTTTAATCACCAGACACGTGAGAATGGGAAGGCCCTTTGCTTTTGAGTGAAGGGCCTAGTTGGTGGAAATGTGAGATGTGAGATATATTTTTGTATATGGGAACAGTCCTGCTTACTAATTTTATGGGGTAAAAGAAACCCCAGAAAACGTTTCGTTGGAATCTTGTCAAGCTCCGTTTACTGCCTGTGGGCACTGTGGATTTTCTTCTCGGAGGCAAGGAGGGGTGGTACACATCCTGCTCTCCCGGTGGCATGGGGCTGGCAGCACACGTCATCGACACAGCAGGACTTGAGGGTTCAGTCCGGGTTGGCATCCACATCATCCCCCTTTCAGACACAAGTGAGAAAGAATCACAGCTGATCTCCCACCGCCATCGGAGCCAGGAGTCCTGGTGGAGGAGAGAAGGCATCCAGCCACCCGGGAAGCAGCAGCTCTTCAGCCTAGCCCTGAGCATTAACTGAGGTCATGGTAAGAGCTCAGTCGTGTTGAGATGGCTTCTGAGGCAATGCGGTCTGTCTTCCCTCCCTTTGGTTGTGTTTCCTATTAGGATCTTAGACAGAAACAAGGAGGGAAGAAAGAAGGAAAGGAAGCAAAACATTTTATTTATTATAAATCAACCTTCTCTGTCATAAAGGCATAGATAAGTTCTATTCAGCAGCTGCTTTAAATTAAACAGAGCCTACAGGCTGGGAGAAAAGGCGTAGCAGAGGGTTCTAGCTGTCTTTTCATGTATCCTTGAGCCAGATCTCCGTGCTCTAAGATGCTGAGTTCTGCCCTGTGACTTCAGACCTGAAGCCGAGAGCCTCTCCGTGTTTAGTGCAAGCCAGCGCTGCGTCTGCTGTTAATCTAGCTGTCAGGTCACTGTCCGCTTGAGGTCTTGAAAAGTGTAGAAGGCCACGGCACACCATTATTGGGTTGTCATCTTATTGCTATATGTGGCTCAGAATTTAATAAATAAAACTCTAGAACCCTTTGAAACTTGAGGCAGTGATCTATCAATCTACTTTTAATAACTGCTTTTATCTCTTAAGTCATGTCTTTACAAAATAGGTAGAAATGTCTAATGTGATATTGTTTAAAAGTTTATTCTTGAGCCAGGCTGTGGTGGCACACGCCTTTAATCCCAGCACTCGGGAGGGAGGCAGAAGTCGGAGGATCACTGTGAGTTTGAGGGCACCCTGAGACTGCATATTGAATTCTAGGTCAGCCTGGGCTAGAGTGAGACCCTATCTTGAAAACAAAACAAAACAAAAAAAGTTTATTCTTGAGCTGGAGAGAAGGCTTAGTGGTTAAGGCGCTTGCCTGCAAAGCCTAAGGACCCATGTTCAACTCTCCAGATCCCATGTTAGCCAGACGCACAAGGTGAGGCAAGAAGAAGGTCACACATGCCCACTAGGTGGTGCAAGCATCTGCCATTCAGTTGCAGTGGCTGAAGCCCTGGCGTGCCAATTCTTTCTCTCTCACTCTCACTCTCTTTCTCTCTCTCTCTCTCTCTCTAAAAAAGAAAAAAATGTATATTCTTACATATACAGTCTATAGTACTTCATCAGGATGCTAGCTAAGTTACCCCCCAACCCAAACATTTTCCCCAAGATTGTCATCAGTTGAGTAGCCAGTCGGTTTGCATAATCCAGGGGCTCTGGAAAGACACAGTCCATCATTTCTAAAGGTGGAACAGTAAAAGACAATGCCCCGGTGACGAGAAATGTCAAACATATGCAAAAAAAAATGTAGTAATCGAATGAGCTTCATTTGTCCCTCACTGGGCTTCTGCGATGATTGCCATCTTATCTCTCACCTTCCCAAACCTTTTTCCTTGACTGGACCATCTTTGTGCAGTTGATGTTGAGTCTGTGATTTGCTGTCTTTCGTTAGTTTTGAAGCTTCTACCTCATTTTCTCCCTCCTCTCATTTGAAAGTCCAGCTGACATACATGAGACCCGGGTCCCCGTCTGCTTTCTGTCCAGCCGTCGACGTCTAATGATACATATTTCCATCTGCCCTACCTTCTAGTTCTCTGAGTCACAGCTGTGACTAAGCTCACCTGGAACTGTAATTAATTTTACTTTCCTATTTTCAGTTCCAGAATTTTCATTTGGCATCTTTATATAATTCCTAATCTAATCCTTTATTACTTAAGCTTCATATACACACTTACTATAGTTCTGTTAATGTCTGTATATGAGAAACTCAAGATTGTAGTACCTATAGGCCTGAGCTTACTTTTTCTTGGTTTTCAGACAGTTGCTACTTTTTCGTGTGCTTGGTATTAATTTTTCTGAATGCAGAACATTGTATTGAGAAATTAAAGAGATAGTTGGAGGCTTTGGATGATGCTCTCATTCAGAGAGGCATACTTCTGCTTCTGACAGTCAAGGTGACAAGCCTGTAGTCCTGCGGGGTCACTAACAAAGGCCTCATAATGACCAAAGTTTCTCTCAATCCTCTTTGAGGCTTCAACCCCCGTTTCTGTGTCTCCTTTCCCTTTTTCCTTTATATTTTATTTCTCTCTCTCTCTCTCTCTCTCTCTGTGTGTGTGTGTGTGCATTTTAGTGTATGTATGAGCACACTCATGCCATGGTGTGCCCGTGGAGGTCAGAGGACAGCTTTTGGGAGTCGGTCCTCACCGTTCTCCTCCTTCGAAGCAGAGTTTCTCTCTCCAGATCTGTTGTTCTTTGTTGCATTTACTGGGAACTTCCAGGAAATTCTTGTCTCTGCCTCTCATCTTTCCATCAGCATGCCGGGATTACAGAAGCTCACTATGGCTTCTGGCTTTTTTATGTTGGGTCTGGGGATGGAGCTAGGTACTCGGACTTCTTTGGCAACTGGTTTACCTACTGAGCCATCTCCACAGGACCCCAGTGTCTCCCTTTCTTTGAGACTACCAGAGCCTCTGCTCAGCTGGTTGACCTCTGTGGCTCTCTTTTCCAGTCACCCCAGTTAAAGTGGCAGCTTCTGGGAGGCTTGCCTACCCCAAGCTTCCAGTCTTTACACAGCCATGACGCTGGAAGACCCTGCAGCTTCGGCGATCTGTCAGGCCTTCAGACAGACTTAAAAAGCTATTTTGTCTGTCTTTTCTTGTTATTAGCCAGAGTGGGTCTGAAGCAAGCTAATCCACATTGCTGGGAAAAGAAATTCTGCTGAAGATATTACATCAAGGCTCAGACATTACATCATTTAATCCAAAACAGGTGGACATTTTCTTGTACCCAAATTGCCATTTCTTGTTCAGATCCTCCTCTATTATCTGAGAAGTGTCTCTTTACCAATATTGTATTTGAATTAGGATACACAGTACTACATGTGGCTGTTACGTCTCTTAAGTCTCTTGAATCTAGACCATTCTTCCCCTGCCGTTTCTGTTTCTTCATGCCATTGGCCTGTTGAAGAGCCTGGGTTGTGATTCAGTAGAATTCCCTAATCCTGCTGCGTCACAGGCTGCTTCTACTTGCATGCCCTTCGTGTTTTTTTTTTTTTTCTCGGAAATGGAATTTAATTTTATGGACTCAAGTAGATCAATTACGGGTTTGGTTTGGTTTGGTTTGGTTTGGCAAGGATACAGTATAGGTAACGCAAAGTAATTTCTATAGTGTCACATCAGACAGCACTTAATGTCTGTTCACTCCACAGCAGTGCTTGGTTGGTGGGTTGCGGTCATAACCACCTAACCCCATGCTGTAGATGCTCCGACACCCTTTCCTCCAGTGCGCATATCAAGCGGTATGTTTTCCCTGGATTGGATTTCCAAGGGTTGCAAAGTGATTCTTCTAATTCCATCACCCTTCCACACTTCTTAAATCAGACTAATTCAACCAGCTCCGTGCGCCTCCTCTGAAATAAAGTTCTGACAGGCAGGTGAAGCTCTCTCTTCTTTGAGATTCAGCAATATGTTTTGCATCTGATTTTTTAAAAAACTATTTTTGTTGCTGGGCATGGTGGCGCACGCCTTGAATCCCAGCACTCGGGAGGCAGAGGGAGGAGGATCGCCGTGAGTTCGAGGCCACCCTGAGGCTACATAGTGAATTCCAGGTCATCTTGAATTAGAGGGAGACCCTGCCTCGAAAAACAAAACAAAGCAAAATTTATTTATTTATTTGCAAGCAGAGAGAGAAGAGAGACAGACAGAGATAATGTGTGTTCCGGGGCCTCCAGCCACTGCAAACAAATTCCAGATGCATGCGCCACTTTGAGCATATGGCTTTATGTGGCTACTAGAGAATCGAGCCCAGATAATGAGGCTTTGTAGGCAAGAGCCTCAACTGCTTAGCCATCTCTCCATCCCCGTGCATCTGACTTTGAAAAACAGTCCTGAACACTCGGTGCTTTTTCTGTCCAGTGTATGCCCACGCTGCGACTGCTAATGAACTAATGTGATTGGCAGTTGCTTCACACAAGAAAAGCCTGGAAAGACCAACAGAGGTCTGTGGTCAGGCTTGTCTTCTCCGTGTCCCTGACTCTCAGCCTCCTAGTAAACGTGGCAACAAGCCGTGGGTGCCTGAGGGCTGGAAATAAAGCAAGTGTGTGTGTTTCCTTCTGTCCCGCTCTTAATTTGAACACATTCCCTCTGTGCGCGCTCACCACAGGAGCATTGAGGGCAGCTTTCATGTTCCATGCCCAGCGTTCTGCGGTATGCGCTGCTAGCATGCTGCCTATGAAAAGAAAATGCAATATGCCCGAACAAGTAGAATGCCTTGTCAAAGGATTTTGGCATTACATAAATTTGCTTGTTTGTCTTTGTGTTTTGCATTTCCTTTTCTGAATTTGGGACTCGGCTATAAGTAGCTCTGATGGATCTCAGCAGTTCCCAGGGTCCTGGTGAATCAGCTTGGTAAACATGTTTGCGTCAAATCTTTCCTTTTATTTATTTATTTTTTCAAATTTTGTTTACTTTTTTAAAAATTTATTTGAGGGCTGGAGGGATGGCTTAGCGGTTAAGGCGTTTGCCTGCAAATCCAAAAGACCTAGGTTCGATTCCCCAGGACCCACTTTAGCCAGATGCACAGGGGGGCGCACGTGTCTGGAGTTTGTTTTCAGTGGCTGGAGGCCCTGGCGCACCCATTCTCTCTCTCTTTCTGTCAAATAAATAAATAAATAAAATTCTTTTAAAAATTGAGAGAAACAGAGGCAGAGAGAGAGCACCCTGTGCCTGTGATGTCTCTGCCGTGCTCTGGCAGGTCTCGTGCTGCCGTGTGTGTCGTTATTTCATCTGCCACATCTCCTCAACTTTCTGTTCACCCAGGGCAGGGACCCACCTCGAACTTCTCCAGAGGCCTGACAGCACGAGTCCCCCGCACCCAGCATCTCGCAGCTGTGCCTTCCCCCCATCTTCTCGCCCAGCTCCTGTTTTGTCCCCAGCACGCTACTCATGCTTTCAGCCGGGCCTCGACTTCTGGCAGCCCTGTAGTCGAAGACTACTCGTGAGCCCCCCTTTCTCCCCGTCACTGTCACTCGCAGGGAGGTTCCTGAAGGGCCCGAGCCCTGTGACCGGGGACTTCATCTCTCAGCAGGAATGAGCCTCCCCACAGCTCCTTGGGGTGCTGGTCCAGCCAGCAATCATGGCTTTGATTCCTATGTCAACTTGGAAGCCTCTAGAACAAGGTCAAGATATTGGCTGCTGAATATTTATGTGGAAGCCCCCCCCCGCCCCCATAGCTACCTGCTCCTCATTGTTTCCTAAGAAACTCCATCATTTTTTAATCTTTTGGTGACCAAGGCTGGTGGTACCTGTCATGGCATAATTATGCACCCACCACTTTCTCTGCCATCACAGGATCGAAGATTTTCTTTCCCTCTGCTCACTGACATGACTGACACCCACTTTGCAGAGAGATTATTGGTATAAAATTACTTTTTGGCCTTTAAATTTAACTATGCCACATTCACAGCAATAAAATAAAATCCTGAATCCAGGTGTGCTTTTCAGGAAATGTGTCCGGGGCAATTACTTTCTGATAATGGTGTCCTGCATTTAAGCCTTTTGTCGGGGGATCTTGAAACCTTTTCCATACAAGTAGATAATGATGTTCATCTTGGAAGAGGTAAGAGGTGAAGCGATTGACCTCTTAGTGTACACGAGAGATGAAGGGAATCCGGGACCCCCCCCCCAGGTGTGTGTCTACTTTGGTCTCCCCCCCTCCTCCTCCTCAGGTCTTTAAAGAGGCACGGTCCGTCTTCTGTAGGCACAGCACACGCCCCTAGGTTTTGAAGAACATGAAAAGTTTCTGTGTCACATTTCACAGGGAGGAGCTGAGATGAAGGAATGCGGTGCAGTGGCTGGAGGCCCTGGCACACCCATTCTCTCTCTCTTTCTCCCTCTTTCTCTGTCAAATAAATAATTTTTTTTTCCACGGGAGAGCTTCACCATGGGCCGCACAGCTTCGTAGATGAGGAGCAGCTGGCCCAGGGCCCACGGGCCAGCTATGAGGCCTGAGAGGTGGCTCCCAGCACGGCCTTGGCTGATGAGTCTAGCACCTCCCCTCTCCCAAGAAGCTGCGACACAGCGTCAGGAGTGTACGCGCCCTGTTTGCGCTTCCTGGCCTGTCTGCGTGTCCATCACCCATCACCCATCCCAGCCTCTCTGAGTCCTTGGGGGCAAGTTTATGCCCTGGCTCCTCTTCCCAGACAGCTCTCCTCAGTCCACACAGCCACCAGTCAACGCTCTTCATGAACGACTGCATCAGTGTCAGCTCAGGACAGTGAACTTGAACTAACGTGTAGCACGTATGAAAGCTTGCAGGGTTTGGCACTCGATCTCACCCCATCCGGTAATATTGTTTTAACTCCTGTCTGAATGTTTGTCTGTGTCTGGTGGTATTACGGGACCTTGAGGGAGACACTCATTTATATCCAGTGTGATTTTCCACCAGGGCTGGAATATGCTCCTGAATATGCAACAGGAGTGCTGTATTCTCCTGGGGCCTATAGGAGAGGCAGAGAGGTCACTGTTGAATTCAATATGGTAACTTCTGGTTGTGTTGCACTGAACTACTGTAGCTCTTCATGAGCCTGAGGCATAGTCCCAAGTCCTCAGTCTTCGACCCACCACCACACGCTATCCTATGATGTCATATGTGAAAGGACTTGAGTACGTCTTGAGTTCTTCCTGCATGCCGGACATCAGGAAGACCCAGGCAGACAGGGCACCCCAGTCAGCAGGGAGAGGAAAATGTCAGTACACATGCACCGTAAGAACGGTGGGCCAGCGCGAGCTCTGGCGTCAGGACTCAGTCAGGGGGCTTTGCAGTCAGAGGAGGAGTGTGGCAGTATCTACATGGAAATCATAGGAAAGTTCATTATTCAACAAGTAAGTATTGAGAGGGTCAGGGCACAGTTCCCATGCTGCTTCTGCAGAGAGGGGAGCCCCTGCCTCGGGAGCCACCCAGCCACGCTAGGAGCCATCTCTTATGTAACTCATGTATCAGCAAACATTTTATATGTATACATACACACACACATATATATACATACATACATATATTATACATACGATCTCCAAGTCCAACCTTCCTGAGTCCTTGCGGGCAAGTTTATTCACTGTGTACTCTTCCACACAGCCTTCCTCAGTCTACCCAGCCACCAGTTAACTCTTCATAAACTGTTTTGTCAGTCAGGACAACAAACTTGAACTACCTACCATACAGCATATTCACCCAGCCACCAGTTAACTCTTCATAAACTGTTTTGTCAGTCAGGACAACAAACTTGAACTACCTACCATACAGCATATTCAAAGATTTGCTGGATTTTGCACCTAAGCTCACTGCGTCCTATAATATTGTTTTTTAACTCTTGTATGAATGTTTGTCTGCGTCTCGTGGAATTATTGGGCCTTAAGGGAAATATTCACTTATATCTAGCATAGTATTTCCACCATTTTCTGCGTGTGTGTGCGTGCGTGCGTGCGTGTGTGCGTGCATGTGTGTGTGTGTATGATGTAGTCATCGGGCCAGGCTCGTGCAGGAGGTCCCTGGGCTAGTATAAGGGTAGGCTTAGTACCGTAAAGTGCACTGCAGTAAACCCCCAAACATAAACGCAGACGTCTAGACCTTTGCTTCTCGTCTCTAGTGTTTACCAGAGGGGCATTCATTCACTCCTGTTGTTTCTCCCATCACGCAGACTGCATTCTGGAACACTGACTGGTCAGTTCCCCTCAGTGTTATGTTCTAGATCCCAGAACTAATCTAGATCCTTCCAGTGGCTCATCTGCATGCACAGCCAGCGGTCGATGGCGCCCACCTCCCTATCTGCCGAAGCATCTCCAGTGGTGAGGGCCGCTGACGGCTTGCCCTTTCGGTTTCTTCCAGGATTTTCTTCCCGGGAAGCCATCCCGTCAGAGGAGTGCAAGTAATGAAAGTTGGCAAGCTGCAGCTGCATCAGGGCATGTTTCCCCAAGCCATGAAGAACCTGAGGCTGGTAAGTGTGCCAAGGCTCGGGTAGCTCTGCCTGGCATAGCTTTGTTCTGGCTTTCCTTGGTGATTTTTAGCAACTCTGTTTTTAGCCGTGTGTAACATATGTGCACACGCACATGTGCACACACGCCCAGGTGTGCTGGCAAATGTTTAGCAGCCAGTTCTGAAGAAACCTGTATGTGACACTGGCCCATTTCCGTGGTATGCACATCCCCATACACTGAATTTTACACCACCAGTGAAATTACCCAGCTCCCCCAAACCGTGTGATTCTAATAGTCACTCTTGCAAACCGGCACAGGCCTGGGAACATCATGGCATGTGTGCCGCACCCCGCAGTGAACAAGGGAGCTTCCCTGTGCCTGCGGAACACAGTCTGCATATGCAGCAGACAAGACCTGGCCGATGGCCTATCTTTGTAGCCCCCACGTCCCTCCTGCCCTCTCCTCACTGCCGGGGCTACCCCTCCCTAGTGCCCACTCTGACCTGCTAAAGACTTAGGTCTTAACAAAGCCATCTTCTTCGTCATAAATGCACCTCCCACTGCCCTGGGCATCGTACAACGCCACTAGTCCTTTAAGGCCTAGCAACAGTGTTCTTGTGTTCATTCCTACAACTTTTTGCAGGCACTGCCGATGGGACACTTTCTATGTTGCAGTGGGTGGAACTAGAGGCCCTCCCTCCCACTCCCAGCAGCCTCTGATGGCTTTGCAACTAGCTCATTGTCTTGTAAGATACCTGTTGGAGGAGGAAAGGGGAGGGAAGTCAACATAATCATAGCTTATATGGGGGCGAGGGGAGGATATGGAAAAACTGGGTTAATGTGACAATGCTTTGCTAAAGAGTGGTTATTTTTGCCCTCTTGAGAAATATCTCTTACTTACTAAGAAGGTTCTAGAACTCTTGTCCTGGTCTTCCTACCCCAGTATAACTCCCTGTCTCCCATTCCATGGCTTTCTGGAAGGAGAGCTTACATGCTCATCCAGCTCCTGCTTTGGTAGCTCATGGGAGACCTGGCCTGTGCTTTCTCAGGGGGGGGGGGGTCCTTGACACATAAAAAGGTGTCCTCTGAGCCACGCTTCCCATGGCTATAGAAAAGCTATGGGGGATGGATCAGGCCCTACAGTAAGATTTCAGAGAGTGACCAAAGCTGGCCAAGCCCAAAACATGGGCATTTTTAGATGAGAAAAGTGATTCTTGATCTTTATATGCAATCGGCCATGATCCAATAGGGATTTCCTGAAGACAGCTCTTCTTCCTCTTCCTCTTCTTCCCTTCTTCTTCTTCCTCTTTCAGTTCCTTTCTTTCCTTCCTTCCTTCCTCTCCCCTTTCTCCTCCTCCTCTTCTTCTTCCTTTTCTTCTCCCTCCTCCTCCTTCCCCTTCTCTTCTTCCTCCTCCTGCCTTTGTGGGACTCTTATTTTCAGACAATGGAAGGATACCTAACAGTCTCAGGGAGAACTTCCCCTTTCTGATCTAGATAGTACTTGTCAGCCACTCAGTTCACCTTGATGGACAATACTTGTTGTAGTCTACTGTGTAAAAGTTTGGATCGAAAAATAACATGGAGGAATCTCCCCAAATATGTCATGCACCCAACTCAGGCTTGCTGTACAAGTAGGTGTTTCATTAATGAACAAATATAAGCCCTTGTGTTTTATATTGAGCTAGAAGCTACTAATACTGTGTGTGTATGTATGTATGTATGATCTTAGGTGGTCCACATGACAGATAACACTGTATGGGGTTAGAAAAATAGACATTTCCATTGTTGTTTGGGAAATGAAGGAATTGTTGTTTGGAGACATGCAAAAGCTTGTTTAAGTCCCTCTGAGGCACAGCCAGGTCAAGGTCAGGTTAATTTAATTCAACACATATCGATTAAAGGCTTCTGTTACTCTGAGGAAGATCAGAATTGTCCTTCCAGGTCAGTAGAGGAGACAGACATGTGACCAAGTTATGACATCTAGATTAGAATCCAAGGCTCCTCTCTTTTCCTCGAGACTGGCCCAGGTATGTAGATGAGGCTTTCCAGAAACACTTAGTATGTAGACCTCCCTTCAAGTCTAGCTGAACTCCCCCTCCCCCCGTGCCAGCTTGGAGGCCAGGGTCTGGATCTGTCCTGATCTTCACCTGGGGCTGAGTCCTTGTCCTCATTGCAGAACCTCCACAGGAGACACTGCATGTCCTTAGCTGCAGGACAAGCCAGAGCCAACCCAGGTGAACATCAGAGCAGGGGCTTATGGGTAATATGGCCTGTACGGATGGTGCAGGCTTATCACCAACCCTTCTGATGACCCTCCTATTGCCCATGACACCCCTTCCACCCATCACCCTCTGCCACCCTCGTGCCCATCTTGTGAAGCTGTCACATCCAATCCAGAAGCTTCCCTTGGGAATCATCTGAGCACCCCCTGCTCTTGGCACCATGTCAAGCCCAAGTATGGGTGCTGAGCACCACTAAATGAAAGATGAGGGAGCATCGTGACTGTCAGTGTAAACAGCCCAAGGTCTAAGTGTATTCTTGGGCTGGAGAGATGGCTTAGCAGTTAAGACACATGCCTGAGAAGCCTGAGGACCCAGGTTTGATTCCCCAGAACCCACATAAGCCAGATAAACATGAGGATACATGCACCTGGCATTAGTGTGCAGTAGCTACAGGCCCTGGAGCCTGCACACGCATGCTCTCTCTCTCTCATAAATAAATAAATAAAAATTTAAAAAATACTTTTATAAAAAGCATCCATTAAGTGTAGTACTACCCAAAACTTCTGTTTGGCTCCAGACAAGACCTGTGAGTCTCTTGCCAACTTCTGATGACCTACCCAAGAGCAACTGTGCCTCCCTGGCAGCATAGTGGAGTAGCAAGGGTGCCTGGTTTCAGTCAGAAGCTCAGGGTCTAGTCTGGCCATGTAGTTTTGTGACTTGAAACAAGGTGGTCTCCCTAAAACCACTTTTACATTTCTGAAACAATAGCAGTAACTATTTTAGAGGGGAGCTTAGAGAAGTAAATATGAGTCAGTGTTGAAAGTGTGCCTGCCAGGCTCGAGCATTTGGAGGTCACGTTCTTGCTAGCTGGACCCTTGGTACTGGTGTTTATAGCTTGGGGTTGCACAGGGGTTCTCCTTTTAAACACTTTATTAAAAATTTATTTTTATTATTCATTTATTTATTTGAGAGAGGGAAGGAGGCAGAGAGAGAGAGAGAGAGAGAGAGAGAGAGAGAGAGAGAGAATGGGCACGCCAGGGTGTCCAGCCAGTGCAAACAAACTCCGGACGCATGCGCCCCCTTGTGCATCTGGCTTACATGGGTCCTGGGGAATCGAACCGAATTCCTTTGGTTTTGTAGGCAAGAGCCTGAACCGCTAAGCCATCTCTCCAGGCCCCGTTTGAACACTTTTTTTCTTCACATAGGTCTGTTTCCCAAAGTAAGTAGGAGTTACTTTTGAAGAACTCTCAATGATATACCTTCTCTGTTTCCTGGTGCCGCCAAATGCAAACACAGATGAGTTCTGTTCAGCCTGTTCTTGATGGATGGATTTCTTTTTTTTTTTTAATTTTTTTTTTTTTTTTACTGACAACTTCCATAATTGCAGACAATAAACCATGATAATTCCCTCCCCTCCCCCACTTTCCTCTTTAAAAATCTACCCTCCATCATATCCCCTCCCTCTCTCCATTAGTCTCTCTCTTTTATTTTGACATCATCATCTTTTCCTCCTATTATGAGGGTCTTGTGAAGGTAGTGCTAGGCACTGTGAGGTCATGGATATCAAGTCCAATTTCTGTCTGAACAATTTCATTGTAAGCAGTCCTACCCTTCCTTTGGCTCTTACATTCTTTCTACCACCTCTTCCTCAATGGACCCTGAGCCTTGGAAGAGATGACAGAGTTATTTCAGTGCAGAATACTCTGTCACTTCTCAGCACTATGGTGCCTTTTGGGTCATCTCAGTGGTCACTACCATCTGAAAAGAGAAGCTTCTCTAATGAAAAGTGAAAGTAGCATTAATACATGGTGTTGCAGTCAGGTTCGCATTGCTGGCAGAAATCACCCTACCAAGAGAAACTTTTGGGGAAAAAAAAGGTTTATTTTGGCTTGCAGACTCAGAAGGGAAGCTCCATGATGGCAGGGAGAAATGATGGCATGAGCAGAGGGTGGACATCACCCCCTGGTCAACATAAGGTGGACAACAGGAACAGGAAAGTGTGCCAAATCCTGGCAAGGGGACACTGGCTATAAGACCCATAAACCTGCCCCCAACAATACACTGCCTCCAGGAGGCATTAATTTCCAAATTGCCATCAGTTGGGGACCTAGCATTCAGCACGCCTAAGTTTTATGGGGGACACCTGAATCAACCACCACACATGGATATGAGTGTTAAGTAAAGTGCTTACAGGGCAGTTTGGCAAGCATAAATATATGCATTTGGCCAGGCATGAGCAGGCATTACACCCCTAGGACTCATGACTTCCCCCGCCATAGGATTTTTGATTAGGTGTTCAGTACCAGGCATGTATTCCCTCCCATAGAGCGAGCCTCCAGTCCAGTTAGAGAGCAGTTGTTTCTCCCATAACAGACATGCCACTGTTGCACCTGGCTGGCCAAACTTGAGGCTTGCGGTAATCCCTGCTGATGGCTTCTGTCTCCCATGGGGCTGCATGCAGGGCAGCTTTTTCCAGCTTTCTGACAGCTGCTTACAGGGAGAAGGTTTTCAGATCAGCCCTAGCTTGATTTCTCAGTGACCTTGCAGCCCAAGCATGTGGAGTCTTCAACAATAGGGTCTTACCAGCTATTCCTGGTGGGAAACCAAGAGCCTTGGCAATGGCCTGTAATGTTTTGGGGGCAACAGGGACCTTCTTGGCCAACGACTCACTGGAAGGTATCCCATCCTGGCACTGAAATTTTTCTAGTAACAGTCTATGGCTTCTGGGCGTGCCATTATCCAAAAAAGTAGGTCTCCATATGGCTTATTCACAAAATCTTGAATTTTGATTAACCCTATCACATGCTTCTTTTATTCAATCTCTTTCCATGACCTCACTTTGGCCATTGTACCCCAGTAATCTGTTCATCTACTTACACATATACAATACCGTCCCCTTAAGTCCCCTGCTCTCCTCCCTCCGTTGTAGCCCTTTTCTAGCTTACTGGCCTCTGCTACTGAGTTTTACTCCAACTTACATACAAGTCCAAACATTTGTAGCTAGGATCCACATATGAGAGAGAACATGTGATGTTTGGGTTTCTGGGCCTGGGTTATCTCACTTAGTATAATCCTTTCCAGATGATGGATAGATTTCTTAATGATAGAGAATGTTAGGAGTCCCACCTTGGCCCCCTTCTTATCCTGAGCATGCAATAGACCTTCTTGCAGCAGTTTCTGAGTATCTGTTAGCAGAGTGATGCCCAAATATGCCGATTCCTGTGAGAACTCACATGAGCCGTGAGTCTCCGGTGCAGGTCAGGGTCTTCCTGTGAAGAGCCTCTCCCCTGGGTCTCCTCTGGAGAAGGGAAGGGAGGAAGCTACGGTCTTTGCCCTTTGAAACTGCTGCACCCTAGATGGGTGTCCTGGGTAGTGTTTCTTGTCTTAGACACTTTGAAAAGAATGGGATGGAAATAGCTTGAATAAGATTTCAAGGTTTCAGGTTTTCAAAGCCTGAGCGGAGCAGAAATAAGAAACGCATTAGAGAGCCGGGTGTGGTGGCGCACGCCTTTAATCCCAGCACTCAGGAGGCAGAGGTAGGGGGATCGCTGTGAGTTCGAGGCCACCCTGAGAATGCAGAGTGAATTCCAGATCAGCCTGGGCTAGAGTGAGACCCTATCTTGAAAAACCAAAAATCAATAAATACATAAAAAAGAAAAAGAAACGCGTTACAATCAGAAATGTGTTATAGATCCAATTCGGACCCAGCCTCCTGCAGGACAGAAACCACTTAGCCAGCTCTGATTCTCTGTAGGTCTTCACCTCCGCACGGCTCAGCTGACACTCTTGTAACCAGTTCCACCAGATAGTCCTGGGTCCCTGCGTTCTCTAGTCCCTAATCCACGTTCGTCTCTAATTTGAATTCTTGACCCTCAAGCACAGCCACCCTACCTGAGCTGTCATGTCAGGAAAACCGTCTTTCCCACAAGCTGTGTTTGCTACAGGCTCACCACCCTGGTCCCAGCATAGCCTCTTTATGGGTCGTGCTTTGCAAGCTAAAGACAAGTTGCACAAGTCGGCCTTCTTTCGCCTTGATGTCTTTTTTTTTTTTTTTTTTTTTTTTTAAGTATCTATTTAGGCCAGGTGTGGTGGGGCATGCCTTTCATCCCAGCACTTGGGAAGCAGAGGAAGAACCAGTGTGAGTCCGAGGCCATCCTGGAACTTCAGAAAGTTCTAGGTCAGCCTGGGGTAGAGGGAGACCCTACCTCAACAAAACTAAAAAAAAAAAAAAAAAATCTATTTAGATTCAAGCTTTTTTGTTTGTTTGCTCGTTTTGTGTTTTTTTGGTTTTTGACGTAGGTTTTCACTCTAGTGCAGGCTGACCTGGAATTCACTATGTAGTCTCAGGGTGGCCTCAAACTCAGAGCAGTCCTCCTACCTCTGCCTCTCGAGTGCTGGGGTTAAAGGCGTGCGCCACCACGCCCGGCTCTAGATTTAAGAGGATGTTTTTGGCTTTCCCAGAAGGAGGGGAGGATAGGGTAAGTTAGAAAATAAAGTTTATTAATTTTCTAGAATTTTATGGAAATATAATGTAAATGCATCCAAAAAGAAAAGAAGAAATAAGATATAAGATTCATCTCTGTCCACAAATGCCAAGATCATACAAACATACATACATACAAATAACAGAAATAATAAACTAGGAAAGTAGCAGAATATAGAATCAACATTCATAAGTCATTTGTATTTTATACTAATAGTGAACAATTGAAAAAGAAAAGAAAATTGGACTGGACAGATGGTTCAGCAGTTAAAGGTGCTTTCTTACAAAGCCTCACAGCCTAAGTTCAGTTCCCCAGAACCCACATAAAGTGACAAAGTGTTGCATGCATCCAGAGTTTGTTTGCAGTAGTAAAAGGCTGTTGCACACCCATTTTTCTCTCTCAAATATAGAAATAAATAATTTTTTAAATTAAGAAAATCATTCCATTTATAATGCCATCATATAGAATAAAGAAAATTAGAAATTAACCAAATAGATAAAGGACTTGCACACTAAAATCTGTTCTTAAAAATCTATAAAATATTGCAGAAAGAAATTAAAGAAAATATAAGTAAACAGTAAAATCCCATGTTCCTGGATTAGAAGCTTTAATATTAAGATATCAGTATGACCCAAAGTGATCTACAGATTTACTCCATTCCCATAAAAACTCAGTGGCCATTTTTGTTTTGGGTTTTGTTTTGGGAAAAATAGAAAAGGTTAACAGTTGAAAAAAAATTGTAACCGTATTTGAAGTAGTTCTGAAAGCATGTAGTGAAAATATGTGGGATAATTATCTTCTAAAGGGAAGGGTAAAAGATAGAAAAAGAGACGTAAAGTGTCTGCTTAAGGTTTGAACAGGTAAAATGGTGTTACTATAGAGTGTAATAAGAAGCTTGGAGGGTATGTGTGCTAGCACGTGTGTGTGTGTGTGCGTGTGTGTGTATGATATAAAGCCTACATCAACCACTTTCTAAAAAGTTATATAAAGAACTGCACTCCTAAGATATCATATGGGTTCTGGGAATGTAGCTCAGTTGATTAACTGTTTTGCTAGCATGCATGAAGGCTGAGTTTGATTCCCTAACACTACATAAACTTGGCATTGGTTAGGCATGCCTGAAATCCCAAGTAGAGGCTGGAGGATGAGATCTTAAAAGTCATCTTCCCCTGCAGAGTGAATCTTAAGCCATCCTGGGCTACATGAGACCCTGTTTATACATAAATAGATAAATAACTAAATCCTGGGCTACACGAGACCCTGTTTATAAATAAATAAATATTAAATAAATAAGACACAATGGCATATAATCCCAAGAAATATTCAGGTAGTCTATAGGTATGCAAGTAAAAGAAAATAGAAACAAAAAAGTAGATGAGCAAGTAGAAAACAAAAAATAAATAAATAAAATGTTAGACTTACATTGTACATTTTATAAGAAGCCTATGTAAATTGTCTAAACATGCTGATTAGAAGGTAGAGACTGGGGCTGGAGAGATGGCTTAGTGGTTAAGGCGCTTGCCTGTGATGCCTAAGTACCTATGTTCAACTCTCCAGGCCCCACATAAGCCAGACACACAAGGTGACACAAGCACACAAGGTCACACATATGCACAAGGTGGCACACGCATCTGGAGTTCGATTTCAGTGGCTGGAGGCCCTGCATGCCAATTCTTTCTTTCTGTCTCGCTCGCTCGCTCACTTGCATGCTTGCTTGCTCATAAAAAAAAAAAAATCAGGTAGAGACTAGATGAACAGTTCTACATGTAACCAACCTATATGGTATCTATATGAAACTCTGACTGGTAAGAGAACCTGCCATACAAGCATGAGAGCCTGAATTCTATCCCCAGTAGCCACGTAAGATTGTAGGTGTGACCATGTGTGCCTGGGACCCTAATCCTGTGAGGGAGGGGGAAGGAGAGAGGGAGGCAGGAGAATCTCTGGGGCTCATAGGCTGGCTAGTCTGGCTAAAGAAACAGCAGCTCTGGGTTCAGCAAGCCATTTTATTCCATCTCAAGGCAACAAGATGGAAGAATGGTAGAGAAGGACACCCAGCAATTTCCTCCGACCTTCACATGCATGCGCACAGTATGCACACATTGGCCTACACATGTACATCCACCCCCCAACACACACACCATGCCAATTTTTTTAAAGAAGCTCTTTAAGTGTAATGATATATGATGTATGATATAGGCAGGCTATAAATAAAAGGATTGAAAAATACATGTCATGAAAACATAACTTTTTTAAAGCTGGGTGACTATGTTAATATCATATAAGTTAGATTTCAAGGCAAAAAAAAAAAAAAACTTTACCAAGTACATACTTTTCCAAGTATGTATAGCACTAAGTATGCTTGCACCAAACCAATTAGTTGCAAATACTGGGGAAAAATCCAGTAGACGGCTGGGGAGATAGCTTAGAGGCCAAGACAGTTGCCTGCAAAGCCTAAGAATGCATGTTTGAATCTCCAGGTCCCACATAGCCAAATGCAGCGACACAGCATGCAATATTACACATGTGCCACAAGAGGGCGCGCACATCTGGAGTTCATTCACAGTGGCTAAAAGGCTCTGGTGCGCCCATTCTCCCTTTCCCCCCTCTCTTTCTCACTCAAAAATAAAACCATGTGTGTATATTATATGTGTGTGTGTGTGTGTGTGTGTGTGTATCTATATATACACGTATATATATACATATCTATATATCTATCTATCTATCTATATATATATATGGCTTTTTTTGAGTATATATTCCAGGATAGATATAGATAGATATAGATATAGGTAGATATAGATATAGATATAGATATAGATATAGATATAGATATAGATATAGATATAGATATAGATATAGATATAGATATAGATTCCAGTAAAACTCTTCTATGGATCCTGAGGCAGGAGGATCATGAGTTTAAGACCAGACTTGGTAACCTAGCAAATTCAAGGCCAGCTTAGACTACACAGTGAAACTGGTGCAAAACTAAAACAAACAAGGAAAAATCTATAGAACTGAAAGAAAATAGAAAACCCTAAGCTGGGATCATCAAAACACTTCTGTCTACAGTTGATAGAACAACAGAAACTGAGCAAAATTCTGTTCCACCATCGGTCAATGGGATCTAACTGACATTTATAAAAATACCCACCCAATAGAAACAGAATAAACAGCCTTCCAAATATGTATAGGACATATGCCACAGTAGACCACGTCCTGGGCTGTCACACAAATGTGCATAAAGGTATAAGGATTCATAAATGTAAAAGTCAAACAAAGTCAGTCCTCTGGCCACAATGGAATTAAAGTAGAAGTTCCAGTCACAGTATCTGGAAACAAGACCGAATCTACGCCTTCTGGCTTTGTGTCTGGTGTCGTGCCTCGTACGGCGCGGTGGGACTTGAGTTGCCCTTTGAGTTTACTCGTTTGTGGAAACCAAGGCTCAGGGAGAGTATGTGATGTCTTTGGGGTCTCTCAGGTGTTTCATTAATTGGATTGGCCCTTTAAAGATAGTAACACAATTGCAGCTCTTCTTCTGGATGATTATACCACTGTCGGGCAGACCTGAGTTTCCTTAGGCGGTCTGGACCTCTCCATTCCGTGGGCACCCCAGCATTTGCTTCTCTGTTTGACACACTTCGTTTCACTGTGGTGCCCTGGTAAGTAAGTCTGCCTGTCTGATAGCGCCAGAGCTCTTCCCACAGCAAGGGGCCAGGTCTTACTCCTTACAGCCCTGTTGACGGTGCTGGGTGAACCTGGGAGCCTCACTCACAGGAGAGTACCCCCTCCTTTGGAATCTGCACATAGAGTAGGGTCATCCGGGGCACTGCTGAGCTCTAGCTGGTCCTGGAAGGCGTCTGGATTTCCGGCTGCCCATTATAAAGCGCTCCTCGTGACTCTGGAGCTGCGCGCGTACTGCGTACCACCTTGACGTCCCCTCCTCTCACGCTCTAGACCACCTCCCAGCCCCGTATACTGCTCTCATCCTGAGACAGGCAGAGGAAGAAAATTCTTCTGTGTTCCCCTGTGGTGTCCTGATTCCAGAGGTTCTTATGCATGCACTCCTTTTCCTCTGATTTTTACATCCATATTTAAATCATGCTTGAGGAAGTCATTTATTGGATTCCTCAGGCTCACAGTAGAAAGCATATGAGATCCTTGATAAAGTTAATAAATTTGTATTAAAAATTAATCTGAAAGCCATAATGTTTCCAACTTTAAATTATAATTTTATCTGGTTCATTTTATTTAATATAGGGCCACAATTCTAAAATTACTTTTTTTAAAAAAGAAAGAAAGATGTGATTAGATTGACATCCGTTCTGGGGGCCTTTCCTGTATTTCTCAGAGTACCATAGGCCTGTTATGTGGCAGACAATCTATGTTGCCATTTCTCAGGTGACATTTAGAATCCATACGTGGACGCAGCACATGCCGCGCCGGAGGCTTCAAACTGAGTCCTCCGTGAACGATTACGTTCAGGCTTTTTGTAAATGTTCCCTTTAAAAATAAAATTCGATGGGAAGAGAGAAGCTTTTCCCAACCCAGGTCAGCTCTGATTTTATATTTCCTTAATCTGCTGCTACAGGAAATTAAACTGAAATTGTCTTCTCTGACATGCACATGTGTGGCATTTGGGGAGGTGCTCAGAGAGGGGAGACACGGAGCTACTGGAAAGCATTGCCGTGGTCACTGTGACTTAATTTTTCGGGTAGGGTGAGCCGCAACCCTCTTCGTCTTCCAGCTGGGCTAAAAACATGTACCGGGGCCACACAAGGCTACCTTCTCTTCTCTCCAGAAGCTGTCCGCCCCGGCTGTGTGGTAGGCACAGGTGACTTGTAGGACAGGACTTGATATCCTCCATCAGCAGGTCTGAGATGCAGCTTCCTGCCCACACAGCACGTCACATAGGTACTCTCAGCACATCGCTGGACGGCGTTTTTCTTTCCTTCTCTTCCTCGACATCTGGCCATCATTCAGAGAAAGCCCTGATATTGTTGATTAATTGTATCTGTATTTCGCTCTGGTTTCTATACAAGTGATACAGTTTTCCTTTCTCCTCCCCTTCCCCAGTTATCTTCAAATTAGTCCTCTGCCCCTCACACCCTCATGGATGTGAGTGTCTCACACCTGCATGTGTCCCATCCCCATCGTCCCCTCGAATCTTGAGGTCACCAGCAAACGAGGGACAAGAACATGGGCAGCTGTGTTTGGACAGGACCTTCCCAGAGTCGACAGGCTGGCTGTCTCAGGAGTTTCCAGGTCCCCGGGGTGCCGGGCTGGTCTTCACCCTGTCTTTGGGAACATTCTGGAAAGCGTGGCTGTGAGCCCGGAAGAGGGCAGCTTCCCCACCTGTCTGAGCTCTGCAGCTCCAGGGTGGCTGTGGGTTCCGAGCCTCTAGGTGGAGCGTGGCTACCGCCCTGCTGCCTGATGCCAGGTCTGCCGCTTCATTTTATGGGGAAGATTCTGGTCAGTGGCAATGAACGCCTAAAACTGGAAAGGGAGGAAGTGAAGCTTAGGCCTGGAACTGGCAGGAAGTAGTAAGAAAGGAGGACTGGAGCCAGAAGCACACGCAACTACTTGGCAGATCCACCTTACACGGTCAGGGTGACAATAGGATGGCTTTGTCCTTCTGCCTGTGAGTCAAATCTTGGAGAAGCCCAAGTTCTGAAGGGCTGGATCCAGAGCTGGGAGAACATACCTGGCTCGGCCAGCAGAGGGCGCAGTGCAGAGGAAGGCCTGGCCTTTCCCGGGGAGGATGGAGGGCCAGGCCCCTATGTACATACAGAAGGCCTCCCCTGCCTGGCTTCCTGCTCCTTCATCCTCTGAATCACAAGCACATCCCACCTGCGGTTGCATAGATATGGACGAGATACCCATGGCGGCTTCCTAGCAGGAGAATTTCCCTCTGTAATGATACTGTCACACAGGTCTCGGCCTCAGACCCCAGCATGTCCACACAGCGGAAGGCCCAGGGCTGTGGAAGGGAAAGAGAATGAAACATGAGGCAGCACATGTGGGATTTTATCCTTCTAGAGCTTGGCTGCCTGTAAGGTGGGGCAGCTCCTCCTCCCTGCCACTCCAACAACCCTGGCCTCAGGATTAGTGTACAAAACCTACACGGTGGAGCAGGCTGAGATTAACGCAAAGCAAATCCCCTGCATTTGTCCCCATCCCTCGTGTGGACCTCACTGCCGGTGCCTGCTCAGAGCCCGGCTCTTTCCAGGCTGAGAGAACGGGCCTTTCCTGCCCTTTCCTAACTGTAACCCCATCTCCTGAGCCTCCACACACCCCGCTCAGCTTTGCTTTCCTTAAGCCTGAAGAGAGCATCTTTAAGGAGGCATGAAAAGAAGCCAGGGAATACCATAGGCCTGAAAGTTTGGCTGCCCCTGGCTACAATTGTCCCTTTTGTGACATGAGGACTTCTCACCAGATGAGAGTTGTGACAACAGACTTGTCCCACTGTGGAACTAACATGGTGCTTTCTAGCTCCAAAATCTCTATGAATTTAAAGATGTTCCTGTCCAAGAATTCCACCTCTAGGGATTAATCTTAAGCAGATATCTAGCAAACACATACACACACACACACACTTACACACATACACACGCACACTCACACACACACTCAACAACAACACAGAAAACCCATAAACTGGAAGATATATGTCACACCATAATAAATAGCTGGTAGTGGGGCTGGGGAGATGACCCTGTCAGTAAACTGTACAAACACGAGAACCTGAGTTCAAATCCCCAGCACCCATGTAAAAGCTAGTAACCCCAGCGCTGGGGAGGCAGAGACGGGAGGATCCCTAAGGCTTGCTGGCTAGCTAGTGTAGCTGAATCAGTGAGGTCTGGGTTCAGGAAGAGACCTTGTCTCAAAGAATAAAGTGGAGACAAATTGAGGAAGACATCCCATGTTGACCTCTCGCCCAAACATTCACATACACACACATGTACACACCACACACACACACACACACGTGGAAGTGATCTACATTTCCACAGTAATTTATTTATTTATTTATTGTGGGAAAAAGAGATTTATTTTGGCTTATAGGCTTGAGGGGAAGCTCCATGATGGCAGGGGAAAACGATGCCATGAGCAGAGGGTGGACATCACCCCCTGGCCCACATAAGGTGGACAATAGGAACAGGTGAGTGTGCCAAACACTGGCATGGGGCAACTGGCTATAATACCCATAAGCCCGTCCCCAACAATACACCACCAGCAGGAGACTCCAAATTCCAATTGCCATCAGCTGGGGAACCCAGCATCCAGAATACCTAAGTTTATAGCGGATACCTGAATCAAACTACCACACCCTCTTTTTTTGAGGCCAGGTCTCACTCTAGCCTAGGCTAACATGGAACTCACTCTGTAGTCCCAGACTGGCCTCAAACTCACAGAAGTCCTCCTACCTGTGCTTCCCAAATGCTGGGATTAAAGGCGTGCACCACCACACTCGGCTTACATAGCAATTTTGAGGCCAGCCTACCTCAGTAATTTATTAAATAATGGTTTATAAACATGATGGAATTATGCACACCCATTCAAATGGTAATTACGCTGACTGTAGATTAGCCCAGAGTAATGAATAGTGTGTGTTTTTGCTGGGAGTCTGGGCTGTTGTTCTCAACTCTGGAGGAAGGGGGTGTTAGGCTCCCCTGGAGCCCAGGCCTGACTCCTAGATCACATTCCAGTGGGTCATAGGTGGGTCTGTGCCCTGCTGGCTGTGCCTCTGGAAGCTCCCTGGTGGATACTCTCGTGTTGTCACTAAGCTGCCAGCCAAGCTAGCCTGGTGACAGAGTCACATCTTTGCAAGTCTCTGGAGCGTGGCTTGTATACAATGGGTCTAGATTCCCGCCCTTGCTCCCTCCCCGCCTACCTCCCAGCGTATGGCCAGACTGTCTGGGCTCTCTATTGCCGCAGCACAAACCACCCGAAACCTCACCAAGTATAGCCAACAAAACCATGCCCACAGTGTCTGTATGTCAGAATTTGGAGCCAAGGGCTGGAAACCTCACCAAGTATAGCCAACAAAACCATGCCCACAGTGTCTGTATGTCAGAATTTGGAGCCAAGGGCTGGAGAGATGGCTTAGCAGTTAAGCGCTTGCCTGTGAAGCCTAAGGACCCCGGTTCGAGGCTCGATTCCCCAGGATCCACGTTAGCCAGATGCACAAGGGGGCGCACACGTCTGGAGTTCGTCTGCAGCGGCTGGAGGCCATGGCGTGTCCATTCTCTATATCTGCCTCTTTCTCTCACTGTCACTCTCAAGTAAATAAATAAAAATAAACAAAAAATTTAAAAAGAAATTGGGAGCCAAGCACAAGGGAATTGTTTCCTGCCTTTCTCTAATATCTGGCATTTCACCTGGCTAACTTCTGCTAGACACATCTGGAGGTTTCTCTGGTGCATTAGCTAAGAATAGTGAGAAGGGCCCAAATGGGACTGTCAGCCAGAGCCACCCACATATGGATTCTGCTCGTGGCTTGGGCTTCCTCTCAGCATGGAGGCCGATGGGTCCAGGAGCAAATGCTACTGACAAACACAGGAGTTTTGCGGCCTTCTAAGTCAATAGCTTTACTTCCATGGTCTTCTCACACTGCAGTAGTCACATGCTTGCCCTGATTTCAGAAAGATTTTGGGGGTAGAATTGACAAGATTTACTGACAGACTGAACATGGAAACTGAAAGAGGGGATAGTTAAAATGCCACCACTGCAATGTCATGTGATATGCATACAAGAATATATGTCCATAATAACCATACTGCAAAACTGAGTGCGGCCTACAAAACCAGAAAAGTTATCATAAGGAGGCAGCGGCGTGGCATGGGTGCCATGTGACTTAATCATCTTAGTAGGAGTTCTTGACCCCTATAACTGCCCACCGAACACACACAGACACTAGAACAATCGTTTGTGATGTATGCGTGTATGTGTGCATGCACATAAGCATGTTCATGTGTGTGGGTGGGTGTGTATACATGTGTGCACATGCTTATGAAAGCCAATGACGACTTCAGGTGTCATCCTTAGGAACGTCATCCGTCTCCTTTGAGACAGGTTCTCCTGTTGCTTGGACCCTGCCAATTAGTCTAACCTAGCTGGCCAGTGAATCCCAGGAGTCCTCCCTGTCCACCTCTCCAGCAATGGGATCACAGGCCTGTGCCACCACGCCCGACATTTTACTTGGGTACTGGGGATTGAACTCAGGTCTTCATGCTCATGAGACAAGCATTTTACCAACTGAGCTATTTCCCCAGCTCTAGACGTGAAGCTCATTGTCAGTCCCTGGGCCTCAGGATGATGACACAGAGTCCATGTCCCCAAGCACTATATTCAGACATCAGCCCTGCCACTTATGTCCTGGCTCAGTAAACCAGAACTGTCAGCTCCCTATCGACTGCTCCCCCAACCACCTGTGGGTCACCAGTCCCCTAGATGGTGTGGAAAAGACCGAAGGAGGAAGGAGCCCGCCTGCTCTGAGATATAATCTTCCATGTCTCCTTTCTCTTCAGGCTTTCGATATTATGCGAGTGACGCATGGAAGAGAACACAGCCTGATTGAAGATTTGATTCTTCTCCTGGAAGAATGTGATGCCAACATGAGAGCTTCCTAAGGAAATCCGGAGGGAACACGCACGCCCTTCCACTGAATGCCTTCTCGAGGCCACACGCTCTGTGCTGTGCTGTGAGGCTCTCCCTGTTGAAATGCTGGTCTGTGTTTATGTCGGTAAATGAAGGCAGGCATGGTTTGTCAGCCAGAAGAATCATTAGTTGTAGAGAAGCACAGATACAATAAAAAAAAATTAGTTAAAAATACCATCTGGTAATTCTTTTCTTTGCTCACTCAGAGTTGATTTCACTAAAATCTCAACATTTGAAATAAAAACTTTAATTAAAAGCAAGATATAATAAGTTAAAACTTTCTCTTTGGATATATACAGAGATAGTTGGATAAAAGCTACTTTCACATTTACTCCCAAACACATCCATAATTTTATCCCAGTTTTATCAAGTAGAGGGGTTTTTATTGTTTTACCTCATTTTATTAACATGTATAAATTGTTCTTATTAATGGGCCTCAGTATGGTATTTCAATAGATCTATACAGCCTGCACTGATCAATTCAGTTCCCTTTCTCCTCCCCTCTTCCCTGGCTCCCAGTGTCTGGTAATCACTGCCCTTCATTCAGACTGGCTTCGTCCTCAACAGAGTGGAATTTCCTTAATAGAATGTGGAAACATAAAGAAAACATGTCGGTGCTTGTCTTTCTGCATCTGGCTTACTTTACTCAATATGATGTCCTCTAGTTCTGCAGGACATGACAGGATTTTGCTCATCTTTATGGCTGAATAATATTCCAAGGTTACGTGTGTGTGTGTGTGTGTGTGTGTGTGTGTGTGTGTGTGTGTTTCTGTCCATGTCTCTGTTATGGGGACTCACTTAATTGGATATTATTGTGGCTAGTGTGAATACCATCAGAGTAGACAAGGGCAGGTAAGTATGTTTCCAGTTTACTGATTTAATTTTCTTTTCATACATACTCAGAAGTGGGGCAGCTGGATCACGTGATAGTCGTCTGCAAACTGGTCTCCATAATAGTTGTTCTAATTTGCATTCACAGTCCCCCCAACAGTGGAGAAGCATTTGTTATTTGAAGGTGTATGTGTGTGTGTGGTTAACTATCATAACCACTCTAGATAATACATCTCATTTTAGTTAGGATAAGCATTTTAGTTTGGATCTCCCTTGTAGCTAATGATCATTTTTCATGTCTTTATCAGCCAGTGTTTTCCTTCTTAGGAGACGACTGTTCTGACCACTTGCTCATTTTGTAACTGGACTCCTGTTTTGACTTCCTTGTTTATTATAGGTATTAATCCGCTGTTTGATAACTAACAGACAAATGGCTTCTCCCACTCTGGAGGTCGCTTCTCTTCAGTCTGATTTTCTCCCTGCATCACAGAGTTGGATGTGATCCCATTTGTCTGTTTTTGCTTTCGTTTCCTATGCTTTGGGGATTATATATGGAAAAAAAAATCATTACTTGTACCAGTGTCCATAAGTCATTGCCCATATTAATATACTTCTGTATCTTTTCTTCTAGTAGTTTCAGATCTTACATGTAGGTATTTGAGGCATTTGAGTTGGTTTTTTATGCAGTAAAGGAGATTATTTCAATCTTCCGGACTGGGGATGTGGCTCAGTTGGGAGAGTGCTTGCCTAGCATACATGAAGCCCTAAGTTGGGTCCCAGGTACCACATGGTAACACACATCTGTAATAGAGTGTTCCGGAGGTGGTCAAGGTCATCTTCAGATACATAGCAAGGTTGAGACCAGCCTGGGATACATGAGACCCTGGACTCTGTCTCTGGTCACTCTGCTTGTAGACTCCAGCGTTCCCAGTACAGTGTGCTGGAGAGAGGCTGTCCTTCACAATACAATGTGTTTGTGGAACATTTGTCAAGCATGAGCCGGCTGTAGATGTGTGAGTTTATTTCTGGGATCTCTCTTCTGACCCGGGGGTCTGTCTGTCAGTTTCGATGCTATTGCCATGCTGCTTTTAGTACTGTGGCTCTGCAGCGCGTCTTAAAATAAGGCATTGTGAAGCCGGGCATGGTGGCGCACGCCTTTAATCCCAGCACTCAGGGAGGCAGAGGTAGGAGGATCACCGTGAGTTCGAGGCCACCCTGAGACTCCATAATGAATTCCAGGTCAGCCTGGGCTAGAGTGAGACCCTACCTCGAAAAACCAAATACTTATATATATATATATATATATATATATATATATATATATATATATATATATAAATGGCATTGTGATGCCTCTGGCTTCCATCTTTTTGCTCGAGGTTGTTTTAGCTATTCTAAATCTTTGGGAAGGAGCAGAATTTTGAAATGTTTGTCTTTACTCTTTGTGATAAATAATATTTGTGTACATAATTTATTTCCACATACATCTCCAGCTTAGCATTTCCACCTGAAATCCTAGGAAGAAGTCATTTTAGGTGTTACTAGAAAAGGACAGCAAGTCAACACAATGAGAAAAAAAAATACTGAAATGTCTCTCAGCTCTTTGTGAAAATCTTTCTCTCGAGCATTTTATACCTGTGTGTGTGAGAGAGAGACTTTTTTTCCTTAACATTTTTTTTTTCTCCGTACTTACCCAAATCGGTAGCTCTGTTGTAAACAAGGTTTTCACATCCTCAGTCAATTCAGACTTGCTTTTATTTTGTCCTCTTTACTGTTTCCTAATCCTTTGGCCTGTTCTGCTCTAGACAAAAATAAATAAATAAGTAAATAAATAAAATCCTTTTCCTTGCCTCAAGACATCAAGCCTTTTATGGCTGCCTGGCCCTGGGCACTGGGTGGTCCCTCAGCTTGAGCGAGACTGGCTGTAAAGGGAGCGCAGACCCAGTGCAGCCGGAAGCATTCCTACTAGTGCACCTCGCCCACACCTTTGTTGTGCAGAGATGAGGGTGCGGGGGGTGAGGGCAGCGTCCACGCTAGCAGCCCAGTCCTCTCAGTTCCGGTCGGGAGCCCGGCGCAGACAGAAGCTGACACCGTCACAGTGGCACATGGTGTCTGAGCCTGAAGGAACGGATCTTACTGTGCAGCAAGGAAAACTGACAGCTGGCAGCTGGAGTGCACTTGCCAGACATCTGGTGGCCGCCACCGAAACACTGAACCTTGCAGGATGTCCTGCGTGCCAGGGAGTCCCAAGGCCTTCTCCTCAGCTTGCTTCCACTCAGCACTACCAGCTGTCACGTCAGGCACACCACTAGAGCATACACTGGGGCTGACAACCACAACAGCACGCGCGCACACACGAGGGTGTGCTTCGAAGCCTATTAATAAGTGAGGAGACTGAAGCCTGCAGTCAAATACTCTAGAATCCCTCCTCATGTACTAAGGGACCGCGTAAAAGGACCCTACGTTGCAGTCTTTTTGGAAGGCCAGTTCTGTCTAAGTTCCTGGGTTCCTGGGTGTTTAGGTAAAATAAACACAGACACTAAATAAAACATGCACATTGTCTGGGACAGTGCACGTATCAGCTAGCTTTTACTGTGTAACAAGCTGCCCCAGAACTATTTGTTTAGACTGTGGTGTTTAGGCCAGTGGTTTGAGCTGGACACTTCGGGTTTGCTCCAGGCATGGCTGGCCGTGGCTCATGTCAGTGAGCCATCTGGGGAAAAACGGGTTGACTAGGCCATGAAGCACATAGGGTTAGCCCAGCCATATTACTGTAGCAGAGTTCCAGAAACATTGTAAGTCAGAGCCAGGACTGGGAAGATTGCTTAGTGGTTAAAGGCACTTGCTTTCAAAGCCCGAAGGCCTGAGTTTGATTTCCCAGTACCCATGTAAAGCCAGATACACAAAGCAGCACATGGGCCTGAAGTTCATTTGCAGTGACCCTAAGCCCTGGCATGCCTATTCTCATTCTCTCTCCCTCTCTCTGTCCCCTTGAAAATAAGTAAATAAAGTTCTTTTTTTTTTTTAAGTCAAACTCCAGTGGACCAGGGTTTGTCAAGCCTGTTTCCATCACAATGGCTGAAGCCCTTTGGGCCCATGCCAAACTCAAGGCCAGCCCCCAAATCGAGATGTAGATCAATGTTCCGCATCTCAACTGAAATAGCTACGAAGTCCACTGGGAAGTATGGACATAAGAGGGGAAGAAGTTGTCACTATCTATGCCATGGAAAGCAGTTGTCAAACTTGTTTGGTATTTTAGACCACTTGGTGAATTTAATGAGATCTATAGGTTGAGATCTCATTCTAGGAAAACAGGAACAATTTCACTTTTTAAGGGTCATGCTTCTCAGACTCCCAAAGACCCAAATGTGATTCTCTGGGGTATTTCATCAAATAAAAAATCAGCTCCTTCCATTTGAAAAAAAAAAAAAAAAAACCCGGAGAGAGAGAATTGTGTTAGCCTCTCATTTATAGTTCACTGGAGAAATAAAAGGCCCTAAGAAAACGTAGCGTTGTAACTTACATGGCAAAATGGGCAGTCCACGGATAGAACGCTGTGTTCGCCAACTTTTTGAATGAAATTTATCAGTGACTGATGATCCTGGATTAAGAGATTTGCCTTCACGCCTCCTAGAGAAAGTCTGATGGGCTCTGAAATCCCTCTCAGCTGGCTTGCAGTTTCCAAGGAGGATGTTGCCCTACAAAGCATCCAGTTTTAATAGAAAGCAAACATTTAAGCAAAGGTAAACATTTACCCAATAACTTTACAGCCAAAAAAAAAAAAAAAAAAAAAGAAAAAATGGAGAAGGGAGAAAGGGATGGAAACCATAATTTAAAATCCATGTCACTAGTGCCTGACGATTTATCGCTGCCCCAGCTTCTGTGACGGCGATTTCATTAATCCATAGTCAGTGTAGTGGCGGGCTCTTTTCACATCAGTAACTTGACGCCATTAGTTGCTCCTCTGGGATGAGAACACATTCGAACTGAAAATGAACACCACGGGCATAATTTATAGCCATGCCACTTGAATGCCAAGAGTGAGAGAGGAAAAGCTGCCGTGCTCGGGAGCCTGCTCATGGTGACCACTCAGGACATCCCTCCTCCGCGTGGGACCCCTGCAGCCGCAAGCCACAGGCTCCCGGGCAGACTCGCAGCAGGGAGGGAGGGACATTCCGTACAGGGGTCTACCCGAAGGTAAGTCTTGAAAATCCCAGTCAAGAGTAGATGCCAGGCCCCTCGGTCTACTAGTGTTCCACAGGAGAGGTTTCTGGGCATTGTGGTCACCATGGAATCCTCATGACAAGGTGGAGAGATGGGTCAGTGGTTGAAGGCACTTCCTTGCAAAGCCTGTCAGCCCAGGTTCAATACCCCAGTACCCACATAAAAGCCCGATGTACAGGGTGATGCATGTGTCTGAGTTTATTTGCATGCAGTGAGGACTTGCCCTGGCACGTCTGTTATTTCTCTCTCTCTTTCTTCTTTCTCACAAGTAAATGAATATTTTTCAAAGTGTCATTGTGATCTCAGTGCTGGGGAGGTGGAGAGAGTTCGATACCTGACGTTGACCTCTAGCCTCCTACACGTGCACACACACAAAGACTACATTACTTACAGGTATCGGGGCCACATGATACTCCTGGAGGCCACACGCATAGCGGTGAGGGATGCTCGAGAGGCCTGAGCTATGTGCTTTGGTTTGAGTCCCCCGTGGAGATCATAAACAGTAGGAACAAGAGAGCGATGGGGCATCTAAAGCCATCAGGTGTGAAATCTGAAATAACCAACAAGACCCTTTCCTGTGTGGAAGTGTGACCTTGACATTCTCCTGGCCACGAGGTCAGGATGCAAGTTCAGTGTCGAGACCCACCTGGCCTCAGCTAGTGAGGATCAGCAACAGGCAATGATCAAAGCCGGATGGCCAAACCAGGATGGCCCCCAAGGCAACGTGTTCCGCCTCGCCGTAGACTTGAGCAACATCCTTTGTCCCCCGTGTTCCTGTGACTTCTGAAATGCCTCCTTTATTTGGGCGCAAAAGAAGATGTCCCAGCCCCACTTCATGTTTTCTTATCCCAGACCTGGCCTCTGCATGTCTCCCACAAAGGCCTGGTTCTTCTCAGCATGGGATCTTTGGAAACCCTGACCTGGGTACCTTTGCTGTGGCTACCAGGATATCACTAGTACTGATAGAGAGCCAGCTAAAGACCCAAACCAGGGCGCTTCGTCTTCCTCCTCCCACACCCGTGCTTCTTGCACTTACACAAAATGGTTCCAAAGTCATTATATGTATCCTAGTCACTAGGAAACTTATGAAGTAAAATATCAGATTCTTTCCCAGTGCTTTTTTTCCTTAAACAAAATATTATCTACTCAGAATGCAATGTTTAAGTCAAGAGTTCTTTTGCTGTTATTCTCATCAGCATATAAATATCAGTACCAGTATGGATTATATTTTGAAATTATAAGTAATCCCGTAATTAATAATTTTGAGTATTTTTTCACATTGTTGATGTTCTTTCAGGATAATTTTCTAGAAATGGAGCCGCTGAGACAAGGATAAATGAACAGGTGACTTTATTGACTGTTGTGAACTTTACCACAAGATGGTCATATAACAAAACCTGTTCCCCTCAGTCAGGTGGGGTGAGGAGTGAGTGAGTGTTGTCAAGCTGACAGGTAAAAACAGTATCTGGAATTTTAATTTGCATTTTTCCTTATGTTGAAGTTAGGTCTCCCCTGAAATAGTTAAAAGCCATTGTCTATGTTTTTGTGAATGAATTTTGCATGCCATTTGCCCACTTCCCTATCAGAGCTTTTAAATTTTCTTTTCCCCCTTGATCTTGAGTTCTATTTTCATGTGTGTGTGTGTGTGTGTGTGTGTGTGTGTGTGTGTGTGTGTGTGTGTGTTAGTGTTTGTATTTGTGTGTGCAGGTGCATATATACGGAGGCCAGAGGACAATCTCAGGTGTCCTCCTCAGGCACACCATCCACCTCTTTTTAAAAATATTTTATTTTTATTTATTTATTTATTTAACAGAAAGAGAAAAAGAGAGAGAATGGATGCATAAGGGCCTCCAGCCACTGCAAACGAACTCCAGACACATGTGCCACCTTGTGCAGGTGGCTAATGTGGATCCTAGGGAATCAAACTTGGGTCCTTTGGCTTTGCAGGCAAATGCCTTAACCAATAAGCCATCTCTCCAGCCCTCATCCACCTCTTTTTGAGATAGGGTCTCTCATGGGCCTAGAGCTCACCAATTTTTTTTTTTTTTTTTGAGGCTAGACCCAACAGACTGACCTTTTTTTTTTTTTTTAATGTAAGAGAGAGCGTGAGGATTGGCATGCCAGGGCCTCTAGCCACTGCAATCAAACTTCAGAAGTGTGTACCCCTTGTGCACATGTGTGACCTTGTGCACTTGCATCATTGTGTGTCTGGCTTGCATGGGACCTGGAGAGTTGAACATGAGTCCTTAGGCTTTGCAGGCAAGCACCTTAACCGCCAAGCCATCTCTCCATCCTGAGCTCACCAATTCTAACAGATTAGCTAGTCAGTGAGGCCCCAAAGATCTGCCTGGCTACCTCCTCAGAACTTGGATTACAAGTGTATGTCACCATCCTGGCTTTAATGTTGGAGCTAGGGATATAACTTGGGACTTTATGCTTCCCTGGAAAACACTTTACCAACAAAGCTATCTCCCCAGCACCTGAGTTCTTTACCTATTAGGATATTTCCTTTTAATCTATGATTTTTTTGTTTATTTTTATTTGAGAGCAACAGACAGAGAGAGAAAGAGGCAGAGAGAGACAGACAGAATGGGCACGCCAGGGCCTCCATCCACTGCAAACAAACTCCAGACGCATGAGCCCCTTGTGCATCTGGCTAACATGGGTCCTGGGGAATAGAGCCTTGAACCGGGGTCCTTAGGCTTCACAGGCAAGTGCTTAAACACTAAGCCATCTCTCCAGCCCACTTATCTATGATTTTTAATCTTCATGTAGTCATTTGTTTGATTTTGCTTTAATATTTTTGCCTTATGTTCTTTTGAGAACATTTTCAAAAGCATCCTGTCAGAATTATTTTTTCTATCAGAATTTTGACTAGCCAGAGTATAGTGATAATGTCAAGTGCCACCTTCTCTTGTGCTTTTTGATTCTCTTTATGAATTGAGTTGATATTTTTTAATTCAGGTTTTCTTGTCTTTAGCCAGAACCTTTCATTGTTATGAATTTTTATGTGGTGGAATGATTCAATGTTTAGATGCTCAGCTCCTGAACTGTCTGAGAATTTAGCAGCTATGTGATTAGGGGTTGCTTCGACTTTCTGTTAAACTAGATGTGTCAGTTACCTTTTGGTTGCTGGGACAAAACACCCAACCAGAAGCAGCCAATGGGAGGAAAGTGTTTACTTCAGGCTTACAGTTTTGAGAGGAAGCTTTGTCATGGTAAAGAAGGCAAAGCATAAGCAAGAAGCTGTCATTTCCGGAGGTGGAAGCAGTCTTAAATACTGGGCTTGGAGCTGGGCTAATAAACCTCAGGGTCAGCCTCCGGAGACATACCCCCTCCTGCAAGGCTCCGCCTCCCTCATTGCCCCCTGCTGGGAGTTAAGTATGAGACTTACTCACAAACAGACGAGTCTATGAGAGACATTTCCCATTCTGACTACCACACTAGATAATGCAATTACTGCAGTGTACTTCAGAGATCCCCTGGGCTCAGGCACGTTCCTCCTGATCCTCATTGTACAGTAGCAGCTTGATGGTGAGATCGGTCACCTCACCCGGAACTCTGCTTTGCTTGTGGAGTTTGAGGCTCAAAAAGTGACCATGAACCAATCTCAGCTTCCATAATGGAGCCGCAGTTGACTCCTTGGAGGAATCATTCCTTTGTTAGAAACCAAGACATGGGCTGGAATGTGGGTCAGTGGCACGATGCTCACTAAGTGTGTATGAAGCACTGAGTTCCATCCCCAGCACTACAAGGAAGGAAGGAGGAAGGAAGGGAGGAAGGAGGGAAGGAGAGAGGGAGGAAGAGGAGGGAGGGAAGGAGAGAGGGAGGGAGGGAGGGAAAAGCGGAAGGAGGGAGAGAGGGAAGGAAGTAGGAGACAAAGAGACAAAGACTATTAAATGAGCAGACCCAAAGGACAAAAGGACAGGAAGCAAAATTTCTGCAAATACATTATTCATTGTCCCTGTGAGCGGCCACACCCATCTCTCCCCGCCTCCATGGTTCCCAGACTACATATTCTGTCAAAAAAGAGAGACAGGTTTGTATAGCAGTTGTTGACTCAAAGCATAAGCAAATCCTATGGGACAGTACCCTGCCTCATGGGGTCATTTCCCAGCTAATGACAGCTAATGACTGAATTCTGTCATCCCACCAGGCTATGGAAGCAGCCGCTGTGGACCTGAGCCAATTGCTGTAGTCCGGCTGTGACTTCCTGCCTCCTGTGGGCTTGCTTTACTACTTGAATCTGAAACTTTGTGTCTTTCACCAATTCAAGAAAATGTTTGTTTCTCTCACATGTCCATCTGTCCTTCTCCATCCTTCTCTTGGCTCACTTCATCTCGTCTGTCTTCTTCACTCGTGACACTTTCACATGTTGAATCTGCTGTGTTGGCTCCCAAGTCTTTCGTTTCAACTGCAGTAATTTTGTTTCTAAAAAAAATCGAGTTGATTTTTCATGAGGTCTTATGATTTCTCCCCTGCATATGTGTGCATACTAATTTTCAATTCTTTTAAACCTTCTTCTACTAAATAGCTTGGAGGGCTAGAGTTTCTTGGTGCTCACTGTATATGCCGTCTCTCAACAGCTGGCTCTGTCGTGTGGTGCATAATGTCGGCTGTGAGTTTATTTTCAGCATGACTGGTTTTGTGTCCATATATGTGAAATGGAGCATGGGATGAGAAAGTTTATGTGAGCGGTAGTTTGGGTTTTCTCTCTATATATGGCAGGGATGATTAATTTTAATTGTCAACTTGAGTGGATTAATAAATGGTCCTGGGAATTACCTTGGGTTTTGTCTGTGAGGGAATTTCCAGAGACCATTGCTAGATCACAAGGGTTCTGACCAAATGAATAGGGTTAATCTCTTGATGGATTCGTCCTGGAATGACAATACTGGGGAGTGTGGAAAGGTAAGAGGTGGGCCTAGTTAAAGGAAGTAGGTCACCAGGGTACATACATCCTTGGGGCTATAACTTACCCCTTGATCCATTTGTTTATTCCTTTCCTCTTCTCCCTGGCCACCATGATATAAACCATGCCGCTATGATCTCACACCCTCCCTACAGCAATGGACTAAAGACTTTTAAACCATGAAGCAAAGCAAGTCCTTCCTCCTGTAAATTATTTTTGTCACAGTGATGAGAAAAGTTATTGATACAATGACCTTGGTTTCTAGCAACCCAGAATCAATGTGTTTTAATGTTTTATGTTTATGTATTTCTGTCATACATGATAGTATAAATTCAGATCCAGAATTTTTTAAAAATCAGTGATTATATGTACTTACTTGTTCCCTCTACCCAGAGGCTCTGGACATAAACATGCCTCCTGCTAGATCTGATGGAGAAACAAAGCAAAATATAGTTCACTATAATTAGCATCCTATGAATATTGAAAGTTTAAGAGAGAAAGAATAGAGAAATTAAAGGAAAGAAAACGAAGAAATAATTGTAGAAAATTATATAACTAAAGGACACAATTTTTTAAATTGAAATGTACCTAGATGATTATTCAGTAAAATAACAAAGTAAATCCTGAAGAGAACGCGTAATCCTCAGATTAGAACATAGCAGACAAAAAGATCTAGGTTTCTCTGGAGTAAATAAAGGAAAGATATATACAATTTTATTTATTTATTTTGCCAGCAGAGAGACAGAGAAAATGAGTGGGGGGAGAGAATGGGTACACCAGGGCCTTTAGCCACTGCAGACTCCATATGCATGTGCTACCTTGTACATCTGGCTTAACGTGGGTACTGGGGAACTGAACCCAGGTCCTTAGGCTTTGCAGGCAAGTGTCTTAACCACTGAGTCCAAGGAAAGTGTTTTAGAGAAGAATGACATCAGAGTTTTCAAAAATAACTGTATTAGTTCCTTCTCTTGTCACTATACCAAATATCGACAAATGGCTTAGGGCAAGAAAGATTTAGTTTGGCTCACACGCTGAGCGTGCACAGTGGAAGGAAGGGAAGCCATGTGGATGGAGGAGATGGTAGTTGTGGCAGCATGGGCAGAGGCTGCTTGCTCCCACCTGGACAGACCAGGAAAAGGACAGGCCCTGCATCTGAATGCCCACAACCCGGCAATCCACTTCTTCCAGCTCCGCCCCTCCTCCTGAAGGTTCAGCCTCCCAACGTAATCCGTCTACTGGAGACCAAATGTCCAAACACATGAGCCAGGGGAGGACACGTCCTAGCCAACCATGAGAGCAGCCACGATACTCAGAAGACAACGGAGAAAAACTCTTCAATTTCTGGTTGAAAATTATTTAAGACCCTAGAATTTTAAAGATAAATGTCAGCCTCATGCATGAAAAGTAAATGCATTCACTGCAGGGATGCAAGATGTGTCTAACATAGCACATCAGTAAGTGTAATATACCATACAAATACGGGCAATGTGCCAGACAGCTGGGTTCAGTGCCCCAGTTCCCATGTAAAGCCAGATGCAAAAAGTGGCACATGCACTGGGCGTGGTGGCGCGCGCCTTTAATCCCAGCACTTGGGAGGCAGAGGTAGGAGAACTGCTGTGAGTTCGAGGCCACCCTGAGACTACAGAATGAGTTCCAGGTCAGCCTAGGCTAGGAAAAGACCCTACCATGAACAATCTAAAAAATAAATAAAACAAAGTGGTACATGCATCTGGAGTTTGTTAGCAGTGGCAAGAGGCCCTGGCATGTCCATACACATACATACATACATACATACATACATACATACTACACACACACACACACACACACACATGTACTTGCAGACAAATAAATAGCATTCAATATTCTAACCATCAGGTAAATGCAAATTAAACCTGCTTTGAGATTTCATTGTAAGGTGGCTATCACCAAGAATACAAGTGATGCCGGGCGTGGTGGCGCACGCCTTTAATGCCAGCACTCGGGAGGCAGAGGTAGGTGGATCGCCGTGAGTTCAAGGCCACCCTGAGACTACATAGTGAGTTCCAGGTCAGCCTGGAGTAGAGGGAGACCCTACCTTGAAAAAAAAAAACAAAAACAAAAAAAAAAAGAAAGAAAGAAAGAAAAAAGAAAACAAGTGATGATGAGAATGAGTGTAAACTGTTACAACCATTATGAAAATCAATGTGGAGACATCTCAAGAAAGGAAAAATATAACTACCATATGGCCCAGCCATACCACTCCTAGGCATATAACCAAAGGACTGTAAATCATACCAGGGATATCTTCACAATGATGGATAATGAATGTGGCGTGCATGGAATGACGTTCAGCCGTGAGTAAAAAGGGAATTATGAAATTTGCAGAAAAGGTTGTATTGATCTGGACATTATTATTTTAAGTGAGGGAATCCAGACTCAGAAAGGCAAATGCTATATACTCTCTCATAAGCAGATCTCAGCTTTTAATTTTCATATATATGTATATACACACACACATGTATGTAAGTATGTATAATGGGTACCACGGGGGAGGGAGGGAGGAAAAGAAGTTTTAAGGAAGTGAGGAAGAGGATAATAAAATGCATGTGACATGAAAGTGGGAAGAGGACATCTGGAGGTGGAAGTGGACAGGTGGGGGCAGGGAAAGTGGATGGGAGAGGAGGGAAGAGAATGATCAACCAAAGCTAAGGGTTATGAAATGACCCAGTGAAGCCCATTGCTATGCATGCTAATTAAAAAGACAAATGAAAGCCGGGTGTGGTGGCGCACGCCTTTAATCCCAGCACTCCAAGAGGTAGACGGAAAAGGATCACTGTGAGTTCGAGGCCACCCTGAGACTATATAGTGAATTCCAGGTCAGCCTGGCCTAGAGTGAAACCCTAACTTGAAAAAGAAAAAGAAAAAAAAAAAAAAAAAGACAAATGAGGGCTGGAGAGATGGGTCAGCAGTTAAGGCGCTTGCCTGCCAAGCCTAAGGACTCAGGTTTAACTCTCCAGGTCCCATGTAAGCCAGACGTGCAAATGTGCGCAAGGTCGCACATACACAAGGTGGTGCACAGCTCTGGAGTTTGGTTTCAATGGATGGAGACCCTGGAGGGACAATTCTCTCTCTCTCCCCCTCCTTTCTATCTCACAAAAAAAAAAAAAAAAAGAAAAAGAAAAAGAAAAAAACCATATAAGTCAGTGTTTTCCTCCCATGAGTACTTTCTCAGGAAACAACTGGTTGGTTTTGGTTCTCAAATGTTCTTATCTTTCCTGTTTTCTATCTCTTTGCATTTTTATTTTGCTTTATGGAAGATTCCTCCCATTTTACTGTCAGACTTCACAGGACTTTTTCTACCTCCAGTGCCATTGCTTTTAATTTACAAGCACTCATGTTTATCTTTCAGTATTTTTTAAAAAAGCAATGTCCTGTTCTTTTGAGCTCAGTATCTTATCTCTGTAAGGATATTAAAGAGTGGAAGGAGGTTGATTTATTTTTTCTCACTGCACAATGTTTTCCTATCAAGTCGCCTTTTATTTGGCACGTATTGGGCTCCGTCGTCCATGCTGTGTCTTTTCCTCAAATATGTGGTGACCGTTGACTTTCTCTTCATAATTTAAAGTAGAACTCTGTAACACTGACTTGGACATCATGGCTTCTGGTTGTAGAATGCTGAGCATTGTGACATAACTCTCCATCAAAAAAAAAAAAAAAAAAAGAACAGTTGCACAAAAGTAACTTATGAAACGTTGGGGAAGTTTCAAAACAGCGGGGGACACTCTAGGCTGCTATGCAGATGGGAGGTTAGATGTCAGGGCACCAAAGTTGCTTGTCCCCGACAGCGTTTGACAGTGCCACTTACTGGCGTGTCAGAAGCTTTAGTGGGAATAGGAACAGCAGTGAAGCCGTCTCCCTGAGGTCAGACTCGGAGAAGACCCTGTCCCTACTGCACGAGGCCTCTTTATGGCTGAATACCTACTGTCGGCACGTATTAGTTACTCTCCTGTTGCTGTGACCCCAATACCTGACAAGAAGCAGCCTAAGGAAGGAGGGGTTTTCAACTCCAGCGGGGTGCAGTCCCTCACGACCAGGAAGGCGTGGCAGCTGGCCAGGCTGGTCGGATTGCATCTGAAGTCATGCAGCAGAGAGTGAAGATAAAGCGGGGCCTGGCTGTCAAGCCCTAAGGCTCACCACTGGTGGCCCACTGGCCCTAGCAAGGCTCCGCCTCCTAAACGGCTCATAACCTTCCCAAACAGCACCTCCGCCTGTGCTCAGACACATACACCTGTGGGAGACATTTCACATTCAGACCACAGCAGAGGGGAAATAGGTATACATCGACAAGTGCTCTGAATGCTAAAAGCTGTAACACTAGGACCCAAAGCCCGGGCCCTACAAGCTCTACCGTAGGCCCTACTTGAGCAAGGGAACTGACTAAGCTGTTCTCAAGCAGTTTTCTAGGTTTCCAGAAGAGATGGCTGAACACCTTCACACAAGGCTACAACCTTGTGTGGGCCCAGAAGTCATTTCTCACCGTCAGTAATTGACCTTGCAGTGGCAATCCATGTCAGGCTCGGGGTTCAGGATAAAGGGGAACTGGTGGAGCCCCACTGTTTCTTGGGCCCAAGATGCTTGAACACCAGGAGAAACTGGCAGGATTGGGATCTGAAGCAGGAGGGACAGAGGGGAGTTCTGGAACAAAAAGAACATAGTGTCAAGAAAGAGAGAGAGAGAGAGCGCATGAGAGGGTTTTAAGGGTTATGGGAGGGGGAGGAGGGGAATTGCCCTGCGGGGGAGCAGCCTTGAGTGAGGTGCTGAGGTGAGGTCTTGGGGAAAGCTACGTTCCCTCTTCTCAGCCCAGGGGTGTCTTCAATCACCAGAATAGGGGGTGATTCCAAAATCCCAGACCTGGTCTGGGGGTAGGAGGAAGGAGAAGGGCCAGAGGAGAACTGCTCTTTGAAATTTGCACTCAGGACTCAAGAGCAAAAGCAGCTTGATTGAGCACCAGGTAAGCAGCAGACAGCGTAAGCAAACCGAGTCAGATTTCAAATAATGGAACTAGTCAGCTTGCACTTTAAAACAATCTTCGCTATTCGCGTAAGTACATGGTAGAATCCTGAAAGCTACAAAGAATGTCAATCTAAAATTGATATGCTATATTTACAAAAGAGAAATGGAGCCGGGCGTGGTGGCGCACGCCTTTAATCCCAGCACTCGGGAGGCAGAGGTAGGAGGATCGCCGTGAGTTCGAGGCCACCCTGAGAATACATAGTGAATTCCAGGTCAGCCTGGGCTAGAGTGAGACCCTACCTCGAAAAACCAAAAAAAAAAAAAAAAAAAAAAAAGAGAAATGGCTTAGCGGTTAAAGTGCTTGCCTGAGAAGCCTAAGGACCCGTATTCAACTCTCCAGATCCCACATCAGCCAGATGCACAAGGTGACCCAAGCACTAGGTCACACATGTGCCCCAGATGGCTCATGTGTCTAGAGTTCAATTTCAGTGGCTGGAGGCCCTGGCACACCAATTCTGTCTCTCTCTCTCTCTCTCTGTCATTAAAAAAAAATTGTTTTTAAAGAATGGTACAGGTGGGGCTGGAGGGATGGCTTAGTAGTTAAGGCAGTTGTCTCAAAGCCAAAAGGACCCAGGTTCGATTCCCCAGGACCCACATTAGCCAGATGCATAAGGGGGAGCATGCGTCTGGAGATTGTTTGCAGTGGCTGGAGGCCCTGGTCCATCCATTCTCTCCTCTCCCTTTCTCTGTCAAATAAATAAATAAATAAATAAAAATAAAAAGTATTTTTTAAAAGAATGCTACAGAGTTGGAGAGATGGCTCAGCAGTTAAGGCACTTGCTTGCAAAGCCAAAGAACCCAGGTTTTATTCCCAAGTGCCCACGTAAAGCCAGATGCACAAGGTGACATGTGTCTTGAGTTCATTTGCAGTGGCAAGAGACTTTGGCATGCCCATTCTGTCTCTCTCTCTGCTTCTCTCTCCCCCTATCTCTCTCTTTCTCCTTCTCTCAAGTAAATAAATAACATTTATTTTATTTTATTTTTTTGATTTTTGAGGTAGGGTCTCACTCTAGCCCAGGCTGACCTGGAATTCACTCTGTAGTCCCAGAGTGGCCTCGATCTCATGGCGATCCTCCTACCTCTGCCTCCTGAGTGCTGGGATTAAAGGCGTGCGCCACCACGCCCGGCTTAAATAACATATTAAAAAAAAAAAACAACAACTTACAGTGGACTAAAAGCAGTTTTGAACATAAGCCTGAGGGGAGTTATTACTACCAGACTTTCACTGAAAAAAATAAAATGCTAATGCTAGGAGCATAGCTTAGAGGTAGAGTGCTGATCTAGCACACACAGGCTCTGGGTGCCATGGCTGGGCCTGCGTTACATGTACGTACAGACAGACAGATACGTGCCCCAGACAACGTACGTCGGAAAGTGACGGCAGATGGAAGGAGAGTGTTGCAAGAATAAATGGGAGAGAGCCGACGGTCACCCATACTCCAGCCCTGCAGAGGCTGCGGGGTCCTGGCAGCGCTCTCTCCTGCACATCGCTGCTCTGGGCTCAGACATGCGGCTGCTTTCCGTTGTTGCTAAATTTTGGCTTACCACCTCTTTCCCATCTGGGTCTTTCTACTTTTCCAACATTTTTAATAATACTTTAAAAAATATTTTATTTATTTTTTGAGAGAGAAAGGCAGAGAGAGAGAGAGATAAATAGATGGAGAGAGATTTTGGTGGACTATAGCACACTTGATCTTGCTATTGTGATATATACTATTGAGTAGTATGATATATACTATTGAGTAGTATGGAACAATAGGAAGGTCACTGTAGTTTTGGGAGAAAACCACTCCCCATCTTATAGGCCATCATCTTGAGAAATGGTACCTCTCTGTCAGCAGGGCTGTCCAACATCAAGCATTCTCCGACTCATCATGACATCATCGCTGATGCGTGAAGAATCAACTGTCAACGTGTGGAATGACATATGCAGGGATCAGGCGTGAGAAGGTCAGGCCAGTCGGCGTGGGTTAGCTGCCCGAGAAGGGCCTCGGGTCCTGTGGACATCCGTTGTTGCCACACCGCTGTCTCTTCATCCGTTCACACTTTGGCCTCATTGAAAATTCCAAATGATCAGCTGACAAGGAAAGTCAGAGTGGACTATAGCATCTAGATCATTCTGGAAGGACAGCAAAAGCAAATCATGCCAGTGGGCAGGCCGTGAAGGAGTGCTGTCTCCTTGACTACATGGAAACGTAGCTGAGTGCAGATCTACAACATGACATGGGAGGTGTTGATGGGGACAGGGATGGACAGTGCTTAGTGATGAATAGTTAAAGAACTGATGACAGGGCTGGAGAGATGGCTTACCAGTTAAGGCACTTGCCTGCGAAGCCTAAGGACCCATGTTCGACTCTCCAGGTCCCATGTAAGCCAGACACACAAAGTGATGCAAGCATGCAAGGTCACACATGCGCACAAGGTGGCGCATGAGTCTGGAGTTTGACTGCAATGGCTGGTGCACCAATTCTCTCTCCCTCGCCACCACCCTGTTGCTCTCTTGCATTGGAAAAAAAAAGTAGGGCAGTCCCTTGGGCTTGTCTCAAAAAACAAAGATTAGTGATTTGAGAAAGAAAATGTGGGAAGAATGTAAGGATACCTGTGTCCCATTTTTTGTTTGTTTGCTTGTTTTTGCTCTCTAGCAGATGCCCAAGACAAAAGTAGTTCTTAATAGCCAAGTGGAAAAATCATTTACCATGGAAGGGTTGGCTCTTTCATTAGGCACTCTAGAATATGATAGAGGCCACTTATGGAATTAATAAGAATTTCTTGCTGGGCATGGTGGTGCACACCTTTAATCCCAGCACTCGGGAGGCAGAGGTAGGAGGATCGCTGTGAGTTTGAGGCCACCCTGAGACTACATAGTGAATTCCAGGTCAGCCTGAGCTAGAGCGAGACCCTACCTGATTGAGAGGGGGAGGGGATATGATGGAGAATGGAGTTTCAAAGGGAAAAGTTGGGGGAGGGAGGGCATTACCATGGGATATTTTTTTATAATCATGGAAGTTGTTAATAAAAAAAATTTGAAAAGAAAAAAAAAGAATTTCTTTTTCAAGGATGACCTAGCTACTGCCACTGCCGAATACTCAGTTGGCAAAACCAGCGACTAACACCACTGTCTAGTGGTAGCTCACCATCTGGAAACAGCTAGATACTTTTTCTTATGAAAAGTAGAATGGTTTGTGTATAGTGGGTATTTCTCACACACAAAACATGTCTCTCTCTGTCTCTGTCTCTGTATGACTGGTCTTCCTTTCCATAGTGTCTCTGCTAGAACCACCATCCATATGTTCATATAATGCCCTATATTCCTGATACCTTACACATCATTGCTTCTATCTGAGGAACTAATTGACTAGCTGCTAGAGCACTGAAAAGCGCAATATGGAGCCAGGCGTGGTGGCACACGCCTTTAATCCCAGCACTCTGGAGGCAGAGGTAGGAGGATTTCTGTGAGTTCGAGGCCACCCTGAGACTACATAGTGAATTCCAGGTCAGTCTGAGCTAGAGTGAGACCCCACCTCGAAAAAAAAAAAGAAGTGCAATATGGCCTGCTAGGGATAAAAAGTCACCAACAGTCTTAACCAGCAATGGATCCTGCTAGCACAATTGGCCAGCCAGGCCAGATGTGCCCACTAGTGCTATAGTGGTATGTCTGTTATGGGGAGACCTAACTGCTCTCTGATTGGATTTGAGGCCCATTCCATGGGAGGGAATTCATACCTGACACTGAAAACAGACAAAAGCCAATGGCTGGGAAGGTCATAAATCCCAGGGAGGAAGCTACTACTGTTATCTGACTAAAAGGATATATTATGCCCATCAAACTGGCCTCTAAATATTTATGTTTATGCTCATGTATCAATGCTACTCTCACTTTTGGCTAGAGAAGCTTCTCTTTTAAGATGATGGTGACCATTGAGGGGACTCTAAAGTTATCAATGTGCTGAGAAGGACAGTTCCGAGTTCAACACAAAGGGAGACATCTCGGTCACACCTTCAAGGCTGAGGAACGGTCTCAGAAGCTGAAGGGTGGGGAGGAGTGTTCTGGAATGCTGTCTTCCAGACACAAGGTGGCCGTCGCACTCATGACCTCATGGCCTCGTAGCGGCTGTGAACATCTGCGTAAGACCTGCATCATGTTGGGCCTGTGAGCATGTCGTGGATGACACAAGAGGGGAAAGTTTGACATCAAAATAAAAGAGAGACCAGTTGGAAAGAAGGAGTTCGGAGGAAAGAGGCTGGACAAGGGGGAACAAAAGTAAGAACAGGAGGGGATTATGATCAAAATATATTATGTGTGTGTGAAAATTGCCAATAAAAATGTTTGCAAAAAAGAAATGTGGCAATGGACTGAAGCCCATGGAATTCGCTGGCCTTGGCTCATGTCCCCTCCCAGAAGCAATGGCCCTGGAAGTGCTCTGAAGTCCCAGCCGAGACACCACCTCGGGGACAAGCCCAGGGTGCGGGATGCGCTCCTGCAGTCGCCTGGGCTTCGAGTCAGTGACTAGTTCACAGTTGTCTTGTGGAAGACGAGACAACGAGAAAGTGTGCTGTAAAAAATCGTCAATGGAAGGCCAGTAACCAGAGTGTTTAGTACACTGCACACCAATGGGGGAAAGGCATAAGATGGTGACCCAAATGCCTCAATTCTTTCCAGGGTGCTACACAAGAATTTACACATTGTGGTTTTGCCCATTTAACAATTAAAACGACCCTGAAACTCTCATATTCTTTTCCCCCTCAAACAAAACAGAGAGATACGATCTTAAAAATCAATCCAGCATAGGGGATTACTGCCGGGCTACCAGGGCCTGTGCAGTTTTCTCGCAATCATTGAGGGAGGGCTAGGTTTTTTACTCGGTGGCTCTGCAGGCCCAGCTACAGGAATATGGGTGGAGTTGTCACCCTCAGCCTCTGTAGGGCATAGTGAAAGCCACATCACATACAGTGGCGAGTGCCTTTTTGCAGTGGGGGACATTTTGACATTCATTTCCAAGAGGTGCCATCTTTCAGTTCGATGTGTTTCATGGGTCACATGATCTCCAATTGTGAAGGTGACACTTAGGACAATTTTATGCCAAATTGAGTCCCAAATTACAGCCCCTGAAGGGGTCCACATTAATAATGGCCTGTAAGAGCATCCGCAGGGGGCCTGCGCCAGGTTCCAGCGCAATCAAGTGTGGTTGCTAATGTAGCATTTCAGGAAGACCGAGAGAGGAATGTGTTATTAAGACGTGTGCACCATCTTCTCCTTTCAAAGAGAATTACCACAGACACCCACTGGATTACGGAATAATGAAGACGGAATTATTTTTGCATGAATTGGGATTTCCCTGTGGCTGAGTTAAGAAGCATGACCTGCTACCAGTGGATTGGAATGACTTTTTTTTTAAGGATCAACCACTCTGATTGTTTTATTTATCCTCTAGGCATTTCTAGGCGTTTTACTTTTTCAATGTGGAAGTCATTGCCTCCAGCACAAGGGAGTGTGGGAGGCCTGGCTGAGTAGTTAATAAGGAAACCTGTGAAAATAATATGCATCGCCGACAGAACACTTTTCTTTGAGAGATTGCAGGATTCGAATGCGCTCATGCATGGCATTATTGTGAGTGTTATAGATGCTATTTAAGAAGGTAGATTTCCTACCTGGGGAGAAATTGATATTAATGTTCATGGGATTGTGTGCGCTTTTACCATCACAAATGTAAAACAAAAGCAAAAGTGACAAGAAGACCGAGACTTACCAAGCAACAAACAACATGACCTTGGAATTTGAACAGCTTTTCTGTCTGTTTTTTACTGGGTGGTGACTATATTCTCAGGTGTTTGGGGAAACATTGCAAGTTCACAAAAAAAAAAAAAAAAAGCAAAACAAAATAAGAAACAGCACCCCAAACCTCAAAACAAACAAATGAAAGAAAGAAGGAAAGAAAAAGAAAGAAAATCAAAGAAAACAGCCACAACAAAAAAAACATGTGGGCTGGAGAGATGGCTTAGTGGTTAAGCGCTTGCCTGTGAAGCCTAAGGACCCCGGTTCGAGGCTCGACTCCCCAGGACCCATGTTAGCCAGATGCACAAGGGGGCGCACGCATCTGGAGTTCGTTTGCAGTGGCTGGAGGCCCTGGCGTGCCCATTCTCTCTCTCTCTCTCTTTCTGCCTCATTCTCTCTCTGTCTGTCACTCTCAAATAAATGAATAAAACAAAAAAAAATTTAAAAAAAACATGTTCTGGGATCTCACAGCGTGGAATTTACTTCCTATAGGCAGAACATGCATTTCTAACTAATATGAAAGATTAAATAATATCCGTGGATTTTTTTTTTTTTTTTTGTCTTCTCTGGCTTGCTTCATACTGATTCCCAGTAATGTTCCCATGGAACTCGTCACCCACTGAACACATGTTGAAGATCGAGCCCTTGCAGGACACTGCACTAGGCATCACGGCAGAGGCGGCGTTGGCCTGGCCAGAACTCCCTGTCTAGCGGTGGAGTCACGACTAAGCCTGAGATCACAGCAGTATGAATGGGCCTTTCTCTCTAGTGCAACGGGACTCAAGGCAGGTGTGGGCCTTTGAGAGATTTCCTATTTTCAGACCCTCCCCTGCCAACAGAGGCAATGTGATTTGTAAGAAAGAGGAGATGGGGAAATGAAAAAATGAGTTGAACTCTGTCCGCCTTCTAAGTTTGTTGCTAAAGCCCTGTCAGTTCTCCTGGCCATGACTGTATTTGGAGATGTGACTAAATGGGGAAGAGACTGGTATGGTGCATCCTGCCAGTGATGTCCAACCAGCCAATGAGAGCTATGGATGAGGCCCAACACAAAATCATAAACTTACTTAAAACATTAGGAGTTGGTTTTTGTTTGTTTGTGTTTCAAGGTAGGTTCTCACTCTAGCCCAGCCTGACCTGGAATTCACTATGTAGTCTCAGAGTGGCCTCAAACTCATGGCAATCCTCCTACTTCTGCCTCCCGAGTGCTGGGATTAACCTAGGGCTGGAGTGATGGCTTAGAGGTTAAGGAGCTTGCCTGTAAAGCCTAAGGACCTAGGTTCAATTCCCCTACCCAGGTAAACCAGATGCACAAGGTGGTGCATGCATGTGGAGTTTGTTTGCAGTGGCTAAAGGTCCTGGCATGTTCATTCTCTCTCTCTCAAATGAGTAAATTCCTACAATATTTTTTAAAACCTAGAATTATGGAAAAGTTGTGAATACAGGACATTTTCCCCCTGAACTATTGTTGACATGCTAGGAAGTTCCTCAGGATTTTCTATAACTCGGGCAAGGATTCTGATTTCTGACTTAGAAAGGTTAGCATGTTAGAAATACAAAGGATTATTGCAAGTTCTCCCAGAGAAAGCAACAGCAAAGCGCAGGCCCTGTCTGGGGATGTGGAAATATCCAGTCTGGGCAACTTGTCCCATCTCTACGTCACACCTGTGGCTATGGCAAGATCACCTCCATGTCCAGAGATGACCAAACTGAGCAGGTGCAGCTCAGGTCCCTCCCAGTAGAACATTCTATGAGTTTATGTCCTGGGGACTTTACTTATCTCTCTCTCTCTCTCTCATCCATCTATCTGTCTATCATCTATCTATCTATTTATCATCTCTATCACAATCTATCTATATATCTGTCTGTCTGTCTGTCTGTCTATCTATCTATCATCATCATCATCATCATCTATCTGTCTAGCTATCTAATCATTCATTTGAGACAGGGTTCCATATTACCCAGACTGGCCTCGAACTCAACATGCAGCTGACAGTGACCTTGACCCTCTGACCCTCCTGTCTCCCCACCTTCTGAAGGCTGGGATGAAAGGCATGCACCACCCTGACTGGCTTTAAGTAGTACTAGGGATTGGACTCAGGGTTTTGTACATACTAGACAAGCACTGTAACAAGTGACCCGCATCCTCAGCCCAAGCCATGAGGAAAAAGGACGAAACCTCTTCAGTTCAGTCGACTGCCCCAGATAGCAGAGCTTTTCAACATGACCCGGCTGTCACTGTCACTGTCACCTCCTCCCCCCATCTAGGTGTCGGCGAGGCTACAGCCAGCTCCAGACCCCGCAGGCCTCCTCTGTGCTCATGCTGCTAATTCCATCCAGCGCCTTCTCTTTTTCCACATGTCCGGGAAGACTCTCACTCTCTTTTTTCTTTTTCTTTTGTCTTCTCTCCTTTTCCCTGCCCCCTTTATGTTCCTTGTTTCTTTTTTAAAATTTTTAAAATTTATTTATTTGAGAGTGAGCGACAGTCAGAGAGAGAAAGAGGCAGAGAGAGAGAGAGAGAGAGAGAGAATGGGCGCACCAGGGCCTCCAGCCACTGCAAACGAACTCCAGACTCGTGCGCCCCCTTGTGCATCTGGCTAACGTGGGTCCTGGGGAATCGAGCCTCGAACCAGGGTCCTTAGGCCTCACAGGCAAGCACTTAACCGCTAAGCCATCTCTCCAACCCTGCTCCTTGTTTCTTGAAACTGGGTCTCATGTAGCCCAGATTGTCCTTGGAACTCACTGCTTAACAGAGGATAAGCCTTGATAACTTCTGACCCTTCTGCCCAAGTGCTGGGATCACAGACAGGCACCACCACGTCTGCTTTACGCCACAGTGCTGGGAACTGAATGAGAGCTTTGCTTCGTGCATCTCTGCAAGATCCCTACCAACTGAGCCACCTCCTCAGTGCAAGCCTCACTCGCTCTTGCTGATCTGTCCGTCCCCCATCCATTCCTGTGGGCTGCCCAAGCACCCGTCCTTCCCCAGGAAGCTGACCCCATGGAATCAGTGCTCTGCGCTCCCCTGGGCCTTGCGAGCAAGGAGCCTGGGGCTTCCCTCTTCACCTGATCAGTGCTGTCTGTGTGGCACTGGCCCTGCTTCTCAGGCTGGCAGGGGACGGGTGGCCCGTTGTCACCAGCACTGGCTGAGATGCTAACAGAGCTCCTTCAGTGAAGCTGAGGCGATCACACACCAGGCTTTGCTACTGAGTCCTGCAAGGGGCGGGTGCTGAAGAAGCACAGTAGGACTTTGGCTCCCCAAGGGTGTAGACTGTTTCTCTAGTCCCTGTTGGCTCTCTGCTTCCAGAACCATGTCTGACATTTTGGGGAGCCATCGATACTCGTGCAGTGGGTCCATGTGTGCATGGAAGCGAATGCCCCCTCCTGCCACATCACAGGCCTCTCTGAAGTCCCTCCTCCTCTGACTTGTCACTGCACAAAGCTGTGAGCTAACCCTTCCCTGGCAGGAGCTCAGGATCAAAGGGCACGTGACTGGGAAAGCTCTCGGGTGCATGCGTCCACACACACTCGAGGCCCCCCTCATTGCTCTTCAATCAAAGGTGCAGGGCCGGCGGGGCTGGACTCCGCTGACCTGGCCGGGCATCAGCTGCTCTCAGAACCTATTTATGCTCCAGTCGGCTCAGAGAAGATTCCAGCGTCTTCGTTTGACCATTCTTCGAAGCTTTGTGGGTTTTAATAAGGGCCTTGGAGACTCTCCTTTGCAAGTAGAAGAGAATAATTCAGGTGCAGTAATGAGACTTGGTACACTCACTGCCCAGGTGGAGGGTCCTAATGAGGGCTTCTCTCGTTTTCTTACTGGACTTTCCCAAAGGGAACTCTTACTGGAGAAAAAGCAAGGAGGGGAAGTTGCCTGGATTAGTCGATTCCCCAGGGAAGCAGTACCGATAGCATTATGTGTACAGAGAAGGGGGTGCCCTGGCTTCTGCACCTCAATAGATTTGCGCAGAACTTAGGGGTAGACTATGCCTAATGATGCAGGGGCCGTGTTGCTCAGTGGCAGAGCTCTTTCCCAGCAGGTGCAAGGCCTCGATTTCCATGTCCAGCACTGCAGGAATAGATAAGAGCCTAGCAAAAGGGACTGTGACCAATGCTGAGCCTGCCATGGTCCCGGAGGCTGCAGGGACAGGCATCCTGCTACTGGGCGACTTCCAATGTGCTGCCAGGAAAAGGGAAACTCTTCCCTCTCTCCCACAGCCTCCAGAGCTGGGAGGTTTGTAGTCCTTTGCCATGGCTAGAAGCGCAGATGCCCGAGAGAGGAAGCCTTCCAGCCACTTGCAGCCCACACTGTTCAAACCTTGTTCAGACATTTTGGAGCAGCCCTCTTCCTAGCCTGTAAACAGGCTGCTGAATCAAGTGGGCAAGGGGTAGCAGGGAAGGGTAAAATAGCATCTCTCCATCCCCGGTGGCTCAGACATCTCCCTAGGAGAACAGGAGCAGATGAGAAGTGGGAGTGCTGGTAAAGTCAGGGGCTCGGGCTTCTAGAAAGGTAACTCATGGGGAGGAGGGGGAGGAACCCAAGGGTCAACAAAACCCTGAGCATGGGTAAAGTCCATAACTTCTCAGAGGCTGTGAGTTCAAGAGTCAAGGCAGGCCTGTCTTTCCCGGAAGCTAGAGTTAAGCACGCGTTCACAAATCCTGCAGCCACCCTGATGGTACCTTTGCTTAGCTCACCATGGAAGTTTCTCATGCTAGGGGCGCTCCGTGGCCTTGCTTCTTGGACGATGGGCAGGGGTGGTGACGTGTATTTACAGTTGCTGCTAAATCCTGTGTGCATGAATGTAACGGGTGTCAGGGGTTCAGGAAAGTCCTTGAACCCTAAACCCTAGGTCCGTGTCTGCTTTTAGTCAAAAGAATGGAATAAAAAAAAAATAAAGACTGAGAAGGTTAATTATTCAATCATTATATTTATTTAGGGAAGTACAGAGCCAAGGAAAGGCACCCACGTGGCTTGAGAGGCCACGTGGAAGGTGTGGAAAAACCGTGGAGAGAAAAGAAAGAAAAGAAAGTTCAAAGAGCTCCTGCCATGTGGGGTGCTGGAGGGGATAAAGGAGCCCACGTGGAGAGTGAGGGCTGCGGTCAGGGGGTTCCCCCTCAGCTTAGCCCAACTGAGCGGAGCCCAGGAGGAACCCACCAGCAGGTGGAAGTTCACGAGAGGTCAGGCAGCTCAGAGACATCCCATCCCCCAAACGTATTTATAACCTCACGGTGGTGGGTCCTACCTTCTGGCTCAGCTCCCCTGAGGGACAGCTGATTGGTTTGGGCTAGAGGCTGTCTCAGGAAGAGGGGCTAGCCATGACACCAAATTTTGGGGGCTGAACTTGGACCAACCACAATGTTAGGGCTACATTTAAATGCTAGGAGAGACCTCCCTCCCAGGAGGGGCCCGGGTTGTTTGTGGAAAAACAGATCTAGGTAAGAGATAAGAAGTCAGATCCTGGGCCAAAGACATTCCTGCTTGTTTTGTTGTTGTTGTTTGTTTATTTTTATTTATTTATCTGAGAGCAACAGAGAGAGAGAAAGAGACAGGTAGATAGAGAGAATGGGCATGCCAGGGCCTCCAACCACTGCAAACGAATTCCACATGCATGAGCCCCCTTGTGCATCTGGCTAACGTGGGTCATGGGGAATCGAGCCTTGAACCGGGATCCTTAGGCTTCCCAGGCAAGCGCTTAACCACTAAGCCATCTCTCCAGCCCTTTTTTCTTTCTTTCTTTCTTTCTTTCTTTTTTTTTTTTTTTTTAACAACTTTCAGGAGTCACTCTAATTGCCTAAAAGACTCCTTGACTCCCTCTCATGAAGATGGAATGTTCTGGAATGCTCTGAGCTGAACTTGAACACCACCCACCTTGCTTGTTCCAGTTATGTTCCTACTTCTGCTAACCCAGTGCCTGGGCCGCTCTTCTCTGCCTGGTGTGGACTCAGAGCTGTGGTCCCAAGCACATCACCTCTCTCACAACCCTGGGGACTCCCAACAGGCCAGCCCACGAAACCTCCTCAGCAGCTCCAGTGGGGTGGGCTGAGGCCTGCGGGAACCTGTGGTCCTTCTGTCGGGGTGTCAATGGCAGTGCGCCCCTGGGCCCCCAGAGCAGAAGACCTGCTGTGCTGTTGGGTGGCCGTTGCCTTTCCTTCTCTCAGGTAGGCACGTGTGAGCTAGCAACATTGACCTCCGGTTTCTCAGAGAAAGAGTCGCAGGCAAGGACTCCAGTATTCTCTGCTTCATTCCAGCAGGGAAAAGGAGAAGATGAAACCCATGTCCCATGGCGGGGTTCTGCCTGGTGGCCTCTGTAGCTCTGTCACCCGCCACTGAAGAGCAGCAGGGAGGAACCGGTGTGACCTGAGGAGGCCCTGGGGCCTCACCTTGGCTTGAGGGCCATAGAGTGAAGATTGTCCTGTTGTTTGGATGATAACTTCCTTTTTTTTGTTCTTTTATTATTATTATTTATTTGAGAGTGACAGACAGAGAAAGAGGCAGAGAGAGAGAGAGAGGGAGAGAGAATGGGCATGCCAGGGCCTCCAGCCACTGCAAACAAACTCCAGACACGTGCGCCCCCTTGTGCATCTGGCTAACGTGGGTCCTGGGGAATCGAGCCTCGAACCAGGGTCCTTAGGCTTCACAGGCAAGCACTTAACCACTGAGCCATCTCTACAGCCCCCCCTCTTTTTTTTTGGTTCTTTTAAAAATATTTTATTTTTATTTATTTATGAGAGAGAAAGAGAATGGGTGTGCCAGGGCTTCCAGCTGCTGCAAACGAACTCCAGAAGCATGTGCCACCTTGTGCATCTGGTTTATGTGGGTCCTGGGGAATCAAATCAAGGTCCTTTGACTTTGCAGTTAAGTGTCCTAAAGGCAAAGCCATTTCTCCAGCCCCCCTCCCCCCAACCTTTTTTGGTTTTTAGTTTGGTTTTTCGAGGTAGATTAACCTGGAATTTACTATGTAGTTTCAGGCTGGCCTTGAACTCACATCAATCCTCCTACCTGTGCCTCTTGAATGCTGGGATTAAAGGCGTGCACCACACCCAGCTAATCATTTACTTTGAAGTACTCCGTGTCAACAGTGCCGTGTGTGTAAGGAGTTGGGACACTAACCTTAATGGACTCTTTAGAAATGGAGGGTTACTTTCTGCAGTAATGATCTAGAATCTGAGATTCAAGAGATTGAGCATATTCAGGCCTGTGGGCAGGAATCCATACTCCAGAAGTCCTGACAGGAAAACCTTTAAGTATCATTGCTGCTATAGTTTGGATCTTAAGTGTCCCGCAGGTCCATGGTAAGGGCACAGTCCCCACCATGGCACTTTAAAGTGGACTTGGAAATGTTGGGTCTAGTGAAAGGGGTTCCAGTCATTAGGGATGTGTCCTTGGAGGGGTTAATGGGATCCCAGCCACTTCCTCTTTAATTCACTTCTGCTCTCCCACCGTGATGTGTTGCCTCCGCACAGGCCCAAAGCAGTGGACCTGACCAACTGTAGACTGAAACCTCTAACACTGTGAGCCAAAATAAACCTTTCCTTTAAAAAAAAAAAAAAGTTGGTTTTTTAAAAATTACTTATTTGCAAGCAGTGAAAAAGAGAGTGAGAATGAGCATGCCGGGATCTCCAGCCATTGCAAACAAACTCCAGATGCATGTGCCATCGTATCTGGCTTTACATGGGTACTGGGGAATCAAACCTAGGTTGTTAGGCTTTGCGGGCAAGTGCCTTAATGGCTAAACCATCTCTTCAGTCCCAAACCTTTCCTTTTGATGTTGACCATCTCAGCTACTTGTTATAGTGACGTACGTAAGCAGTCGTATTCAAATCTTAGCAAGAGGCTCATGAATATGATAATACGCAAGATACTTAAGCCTAGTTCTTCTCAGTAGAACAAGAGGAGTGAAAACGTGTGGTTGATTTAAAACCTATGGCAGGCAGTGGTGCCCTTGCATGTGAAGTGGTGCCCCTTGCATGAGAAGTTAATAGCCCACAGCTCCGATTAGCCACACGTGCCCTCTACTTGCCGCCTGCCTGGGTGCTCCTGCCATCACAGCAGGCTCCTTGTGGGTCTCCCATGCAGCTGACCCTCTGAGCCCTGGGAACAGAGATGCAAGAATGCACCCAGTCCCCAGGAGCACCCCGTAGGGCCACCACGAGCCTGTGGGCCAACGGATGTTGAGCGATGTCACAGAATCCTACTGAGACTTGTTTTCATCCACAAACCATGTAAGAGCAGGGTTTAGGGAGGGTTCAACACTGATATTTATAAAAGAAAGGGCTAATGGGGAGTGAAATCAGCCAGTCCACATCACTGGTCAGCAGGGACATCCTGGGGGAGGAAGGCCACCTGAACAGCCTTTGTTCTACGGATGCAAACAAACTCGGGGCTCCCTGTGTGCTATGCCTTGCGTACCCACTCTGACACTCAGGTCGGAATTCAGTTGCTGCTCTAGGAGTACCAGAGGGCAGGTCCTGTCCAGGGTGTCCCATCTCTGGGCACTCAGGTCAGTGGTCTCTTGCCGGTGGATTTTCAGCCTCCCGAACTATATCCAGATGCATTTCTGTTGTTTATAAATTACCCAGTCTTGCTATTCTGCGAAGGCAAGAGGAAACAGACCAAAAACTCTGTCCTCTCCCACGTGCTGAGAGCTGACCAGGCCATGCTATACTCTGCACGCAGACTTCCTTTGGCCACAGAAAAAGAATAGGCAAGGCAGCCGGGACTTGGCCTCTCCTATAGATGAGATTGCAACTCAAGAGATTCTCGGAGAATTGCAAAGTTCACTGCAAGCTGCAATTATCAAACAAGCACTTCAGGTCTCCTCAGCCCAGAGTTGAGAGAGAGAGAGGAAAAGAGAGAGAGAGAGGAAAAGAGAGAGAGAGAGATCTGAAATGCAACTCAGAACCCCCATGGAGTACTCCCGGAACACACAGATTTTGTATATAGAATTCCCTTCCTTTGATGGCTTTGCCTAAACTCTCTGTGTCTTAACTCAGTTTGTGTTGAGCACTGTGCTAGTCACAGGAGCCCCAGAAAGAGCCCCTCCCTCCAGAAACCAATATTTAGAGACAGAGGCACACACTTTGCGTTAAAACACAGAGAACTCCATGCATCTTGAAACAGAGCACTGTCCCATGTGGGAACTCCTCAGTGTGCATTTGTGGGGTAAACAGATGATAAGTGGATCCATGAAACCAGTTCAAAGAGGAAGTTCTCTGTGGGGTTGGCAGGGAAACTTCTAATCATCATTCAGGTGGACGATTGAAAGCATGGCCACTTGATGTGTGTAAAGTGCCCTGTAATGTTTTATTTCTCTTGTTATAGCTATATCATATACAGAAATTTATCCTCAGGGATGTATGAGAGAAGCGAAAAAAAAAGAGAGAGATTTATGTCCAACATGTTGATTTCAGTGTAACTGATAGTAGTGAAAATGAGAGCGAGGGGTTGGAGAGATGGCTTAGCAGTTAAGCACTTGCCTGTGAAGCCTAAGGATCCCGGTTCGAGGCTTGATTCCCAGGACCCACGTTAGCCAGATGCACAAGGGGGCGCATGCGTCTGGAGTTCGTTTGCAGTGGCTGGAGGCCCTGGCGTGCCCATTCTCTCTCTCTATTTGCCTCTTTCTCTCTCTGTTGCTCTCAACTAAATAAATAAATAAACAAAAAATTAAAAAGAAAAAAAAAAAAGGAAAATGAGAGCGAGCTTGGCCCGGCAGCGGCAGGGAGCACAGAGCATAACTGACCAGTCCAGCGGCGGGACACTCTGCAGCCCTTCCGTCCTGTCATCCGAGCGCATGTCGCACTGTCACAGCAAAGACACACGGCAGTGTGACCCGGGGAGGTAGTCTGAATGGATGTTCCCTAACCCGTTCAGGAGTTTTGTGAAATCTTGAATCTTGGTGTCACCGCGGACCCAGAATTCTAATCTAAAGGTATGCGAAGTGCTTGAGTCCTGCCACTTCTGGGTTCCTGGAATGTTCTTGCTTGTGGTGCTGGTGGGGGTGTGGCTTTTTCTCTCTGCTTGCATCTGTGAAAGGTTGGGGGGGGGGGCAAATTGCCCTGAATCTTAAACTCCACATAAATGCCTTCCTCTATAACTGGGCCTGGTTTGGAAGTTCATCCCAGCACTGAAGCTGTCTGCGACGCTTGGGAACTGGGTGTTTCGCCGGTTCTTAGACTTGTTCACAAAAGAATTTAGAAACAGTGAGAAAAGCCAGAGTGCCAGGCCAGAAGAAGAGACAGAAAGGGACAACAGAGAAAGTTGCGCTTTGGAGTCAGAACTCAGAAAAGCAGCAGGCGAGGGAGCAGTGAGGGTCTGCAAGCAGCTGCCCTGGGGGAGGGGCTTCAGTGGGCTTGAGAACGTTGTCTCGTTGTCTCGGTAAGGGGTCAACATTCCTTCCACCTCCTCAGCACCTGTAGGTGACGGGTGGTCTCTTGGCCAGATTGTCCGCAGGCTCACTTGGATTAACCTTTAAGGAAGGGGACCATGATCTTATGTTGGGCAGCTTAAAATGTCATGTCCCTACCCAAGGCCAGAGGGAAAATTCAAGTTCTATTTTTTTTTTTTTTTTTTGACCAGGAGGAAGTTGATTTTCTTCAACAAATCTCTGATTGCCTCCACCTTCCCCCCTTTTCCAGAGAAGGGGAGGTGGGCTGACCATAAGGGAACGCCCATCCCCAATGGCCTCCGAGCCTGCTAATGCCTGACTAATTACCTCAGTGGGATTATTGACATGAAAACAGATTCCCAAAGGGTCACGTCCAAAATTATCTGTGAAGTGCAAAAGTGTGGGTGTGTGTGTGTACAAAGCACTAACAGTGCTTTTCATTAGTGTGAGATTATAGGTGGCTTTTATTTCTTTTTTCCAGTTTTTTAATGTCAATGTCTTAAAAAATATATTTTATTTTAATTTATTTATCTATTAGGTGCGAGAGAGAGAAAAAGAGAGAAAATTGGCACACCAGGGTCTCTAGTCACTGCAAACGAACTCCAGACACATGCGTCACCATGTGCACCTGGCTTACGTGAATTCTGGGGAGCTGAACCTGGGTCCTTAGGCTTCGCAGGCAAGCGCCTTAACCTCCAGGCCATCTCTTCAGCCCCATTTTTTTTTTGTAAAGGATGCTGGTGCTAGTGCCTCCTGCCTATAATCTTAGCACTTGGGAGGCTGAGGTAGGAGGATTGTTGTGAATTCATTAACAATCTGGGCTACATAAGCGTTCCAGGCCAGCCTGGGCTAGAGACTGTGACTTTGTTCCAAACAAAATGCAATCAAAATCAGAAATTTTTTAAAAAAATAATGATGATGATAAAATAAAAGTTGTAAATGAAGGTCTTTTATAGGATTATAAGGAACTTCTGGGGCCGGGGGACTCCACTGCTGACATGAGGGTCTTGGTGCTTTTCTTCTAAGCACACATAGGGTACGTCATGTATACCTCCTGTCCTGGACCCCACTGTAGAGGGGAAGAGCACAGGGCATGGAAGGTGGAAGGGCAATTTTGTCACTTCAGTGAAAAGCCAAACGACCTATGCTGCCTACCCCTGACCACAGATGGACCCAAGCCCTGAACAGCTTCCGCGGGGTGGCGTCATGGGGACTTCCAGGTCACCTCCTCCAGGCAGGTCACTGCTGCTCAATCTTTGCCTCTTCCTTTGCGTCTTTCTTCTTTTTCCCTGTGCTTCTCAGCTGAGGCTCTCGCTTAGCTGCCATGGGCAAAATGTGTGTGTGGCCGAGCAGAGCTCTGGAAAAGCCCAGGCTTTGTTTCCAGTGACCACGGTGGGCAGGCGGAGCTCATGAGGGTTTGTTTGCTCCATGGCTCTTTGGTAAGGGTTCCAGAGGAACTCACAAACACTACATGCTTTCATCTCTTGGAGAGTAGTACCATGCCTTAGGAGGCCAAGGCTCGTCAGTGGTCAGGTAGTCAAGGCTGTGTGTGTCAGTTAAAGGGCTGGGCCTAGCTTAGCCCTGGGAAGGGATGCTGTTACCCCCTCCTCCCCTGGAAATCTTTGAGCGGAGGATTTGCAAATGCATAACATTAGCCCCTTCCTCAAGGGACTCTGACATTTCCACAGACTCCAGCCCAGGCTCTCCTGTCGCCTCATCTCCTGACGTTGGTTGACTGACTTGTTCATTCAGCTGGTGCTGGCTGATGGCCTCGTGTGTTCCAGGCTCGGATCTGGATGCTGGGAGAGAAGAGAGGAAACACCCAGGTGCCATCAGCTGTCACAACAGGCACTTCCGGTCCATGCGTTACTCCAGTCCAAGTATCCTGTGTGTTTATAAGACTTTTCCAGAAACACCTTTAACTAGAGGAGCAAACGGGAGTTTCAGACACTAGATGACAGACCTTCCATAAGACACAGAGGCTGGGCATAGAAATAGCCTGACCAGAACAAAGGTAGGCACCTCTTCACTTCATTTATTTATTTATCTTTAGTATTTTATATTTATTTATTTGACAGAGAAAGAGGGAGAAAGAGAGAGAAGGGGCATGCCAAGGCCTCTAGCCTTAGCTACTGCAAACAAACTCCAGACGTATGTGCCACCTGGTGCATTTGGCTTACATCGGTACTGGGGAATCAAGCCTGTGTCCTTAGGCTTCACAGGCAAGCACCTTAACCACTAAGCCATTCCTCCAGCCCATCAGGCATTTTTGAACAAGCTTCCTACTTAGTCTCCAGCAGGTGGAGGCCTGCTGGAGGAGTTGTGTCACTGGCTGCGGATCTTGAGTCCAGCCCTAAGGTCTGTTCTGAGCCAGTTTAAACACTGGCTGTTCTCTTTCTCTCTTTGCTATGGATGTGTGACGGAGTGAGCCAGCTTCCTCCACTGTGATGAAGCTTCCCCTGGATTCTGTAAGCCTGGAATAAGCCCTTTCCTCCCGTAAGCTGCTTTTGCTCAGGTGTTTGTCCCAGCAACAAAAAGGTGCCAGTCACAATTGTTTCTGCCCTATGGGGCAGTGGTTTCTGATGTATGCTCCCCACCAGCCTCCTCAGAGGGCAGAGGATTTGATGAGAATTGAGGACAACGTGCCGACCCATGGCCCACTGACAGATGGGAGGTAGAGGTGGAGGTGGAGGAAGGAGGGGATCAGTCCCATGGATACTTCTCTTGTGTTCTCCCTTCTCCTGAGGGAACGCTCTTTAGGCAGCATCCCCATTTGTTTCCAGACAAAGGCATTATTTCTAGAAAGCCATATGGGTTCTTATGGCTTCTGCTCGTGACCTAAGGGGAGCCCAAAGCAAGAAAGCCTTGGAGGTACACATGCCAGGCAAGGCTGGCAGAGTAAGGGCAGGGATACAGAGAGTCCTGGCATTTGCTCCGAGTGGACACCTGTCCTAGTCCCTAGGGACAGTGTGCAATCTGTGAGTGGATGGATGTAGTGATGTGCCAATATCTAGGGAGGTGCCCATTGCTGCTCACAGCACATATCTGTGCCGGTGGGGAAGAGGTAGTCCTTGGGGGCAGAGGCTGCCCAAGGAAACGTATGTCTAATCCTTTTGTTTTGTTTATTTTTATTTATTTATTTGAGAATGACAGACAGACAGATAAAGAGGAAGATAGAGAGAGAATGGGCACTCCAGGGCCTCCAGCCATTGCAAACAAACTCCAGACGCGTGCGCCCCCTTGTGCATCTGGCTAACGTGGGTCCTGGGAAATTGAGCCTCAAACCGGGGTCCTTAGGCTTCACAGGCAAGCGCTTAACCGCCAAGCCATCTTTCTAGCCCTGTTTTTATTTTCTTGCTGGAATATATCTGATTACAGTTGAGACAAGCACCTGTTTATGAGGGGCCAATGCGTCCAGGCTCAAGTTAACTAGAGTGACTGCAAGTTCCCTGATTTTGTGTGACCCTTGAGATCCTGCAGTGAGGTAGAATCTGTAGGTCATCAAAAAATACCCATCGCTACCATGCTGGACCCTGTGATTTAGGTCCGCCTCTGTCCACCCCTGGATGAGCCTCTGGTGATGTTGAGGGGCAGCCTCACAAGGGGGTACTAGATCAAATGCATCTAGGAGGTCTGGTGGTGCCTGAGGGATTCTAGGTCAAAGTGTTACTTTAATGAGAAGTCCCACCCTGTTCCCAGAAGGATTCATTGGAGAAAGAAGTCACGACACTGGGTACAATAAAAGTGAACATTTAATGCCACCATAGTTTGATTCTTTTAAACACCAGATTCTTTTTTTTTTAATGACAACATTTTACACCTCATATGCCACAAAAGTCAGAGATCGTAGCCAGCAAACAATGTCTTCACACCAGGAAATGGCACACAGCTTAATGGATTCATGTCACCAGTTTGTGAGAACTATAGAACTCTTTTCTGGACTCTTCTCCAGTAGCCTGCTCATATTGATCATGATCAAGCCAGCATCTAACTTTTATATAGTTATGTAGAAGCCCATACACAATACCCAGCCTGAACATCAGCCATTAGGACCTACCCAAGGCAGAATGTTTGCATTTAAGACCTTAACAAATGAACTTTTAAAAAAACATAACAGTAAACACTTGTGACTTAATTTTTTTTTAAAGCAACAATCCTCCATCCAGTTAAACAATGAACATAATGACATTAAATACTGCCATTGACTTTTAAAACAGGATTTTATGGACTTGTGAAATTGCTGATTCTGATACAATAAATGCACTTGGGCAGGCCTTGTCTCCAATATTCAATGGGCCCATTTCTACAGATAAGTGTATTTATATATACATTACATACATCACTCATCATGGAGTCATACAGCCAGAGCTGGAAGGAACCACAAAGATCATCTATCACAAAGTCTTCATTTTACAGTTTAGAAAACCGAATCCCAGAGGTGTTGATCATGTGTCAGAGGCCGGGTAGGACCATTGTTGAAACTGGAATTCGAACGTGGGTTTTCTGTCCTGTGCTCTTCTGCCACGTCACATGCCTTCTGTATACTCTCATCCACATATGTACACACACCTTGACACAGAGGAGCATTGCGTATTCACACACACACACTCCTGGCGCAAGGTGAAGTAAGGGGGAAGAGTCCAGTGGGCTGGGCTCACATCCTGGTTCTGCTAAAATACTCCTCTATGAACTGGACCAGTTGGTAACTATTGATGGCAGTTTCTTTGTCTACATATGATTCTCCCCAGCCCTGTGGAGAACTTCAAAGCACAGCTCACCAGGTATACCATTTGTTTTTCTCGTTACACTCTGAGGTAAAGAGAACAGCTATTACGGTGCTCTCACAGTCTTCCACCGGGGAACCTGAGGCCCAGCAAAATGCATCAACCCACCCAAGGTTCATAGTGAGTGATGCACTAGGCATGGTACCTGGTCCCTTCCTCCCAGAGCATGGCCTTTCCTCCTATTACCAGCTGCCTCTCAAATGAGACTACTGGCCCTGGCCCTTCTCTGCCTCTCAGCGATCCAGCCAGGAGACATGTGCCTTAAGTATTATGGGTTGTAAAACTAAAGTGCTTTGGTTTTCTCCAGAACAAGCAGCTGCATCTACCCAAGGTAAGGAGCTCTTAGGGACCTTGGGGATGAGTAGAAATTTCATACCATCAGCACCTTCCTGGGAGTGGAGCACTTCCAGCAGGAAGAGGCCCCTGGGAGCTGATTTCCAAGCTTATTATCATGCAACTAGAAAGAAGAAGCCTTGTCTTGACCCCTTTGACTACTACTTACTATAGAAACAGCTGAGATTCAGAACTAAGCCCTTGATCTTGAGGATGGGAGCTAATCCCTGCTCGCCTGACTAGTTCCCATGCCCCGCCCCTGCCCATGTCTCCGCTTAGAGACTTTGCTAGAGGGAGGAAAACAGAAGAAAAGACAAGCATAGACAGACTCACCAAGCTCACACTTCGGTGCAGAACGAAATCCCATGGGAGAACAGTCCCAATCGTGAGGTGGACATAAATTCAAAAACACAAGTAGCATTGCAGGACCACGCTCTGCACTCACAAATACACGACGGCTTCTGCATCAATTGACCCCGGCAGTGTGGGCTGTTTGCAGCGTGGGGCAAGAAGCCACCAGACTTGGTTGGGAAGGCCAAGGTGTGTACGTGCATAAGACGGATGTGTGCGCCCCGGATCTGAGTAGTCCCGTCCACACATGCAGACTCTGGGAATGACTACATGTGGAGAATATCATTAAGATATAATGAAGACTTGGTTTTGCCATCTCCTCAGGGTTACCCAGGAACCAGATGTGCTTGTTTAGGGATGGTTAAATTATTCCCAGGAATTTAAAAAAAAAAAAAACTTTTTTGAGATGATATGCTTAAGTTTTAAGAGCGTCTCCTGTGTTAGTTACAATTTTGCTTTTGTTACTGTGGAAATAATGAACTGTTTGTAATTTGGAAATACATAACATATGACAAAAGTCAAGAAGGTTGCTAAGTGACATATAGTTTATGTATTTTTACCCACATGTGGCGACAGATCCTTTCTGGAGGAAGACAGAAACTATAATGCAAAAGGACACTGTGTTTCCACCACTTGTTCTCCCTCCAAATCAGATCCATTGACTGGTGGTGTCTATGAAACTGACACTCACTTGGCACAGAGAAGAGTGGCTACAGGGGTGTCTCGTGGGTCTGAAGCTGTCCTTGTGTCATGGAGAGCGGTGGCAGGGGGCCCCCAGGGGTAATGCTAATGTATGGCTTAGTCAGCTAAGCTGGCAGCACGGAGGACTTCCAACCTGTCTCTGCCAACCCTGGTTTCGGAGTTTAGGATGAGTGATCAGGAAGGAGGGGGCGGTTGGGGAATACTTCTGTCTGGATCCCAGTAGGAAAGAACAACAGTCAGGAAATAGGTTCTCAGTTTTGGAAGGACGTCATCATTAATGATTCCTTTTGTCGCCTAAAATCCTTGCTGGAGTAAGGAACCTAAAAGCATCCACTCCGGAATGGATTACAAATCACCGCAGACGTGGTGTTTGCGCTGACAACCCTGTGGGATGGAGCCAGTCTCGGCTTCTATCCGGAGAAGTCAAGGGCAGACGGCTGGTTTCAAATACAAACTCCTGCAACGAAGGCTTATGGATGAACTCAAATTAATGGGCTGGTTCTTCAGGACCCGAGATACATACCTACATGGGTACAATTGCTTTGTCTACTTGAATTGAGAACCTTGCATAAGCAGAAGCCTTGGATGTGCAAATCTTTTTGACCCACCATCCTGGATGGCATGAGCGGCTATGATAAAGTCACAGTCGCCTTCCTGGACATTACAAGCTTAAGGCTAATTCATGAGAAACTGGGCCTGATCCTGCCTGCTGCACTCCCACCACTGACCAGCGCTCTTTTTCTTTGTTCTGGTCTCTCCTGCAGGAGCCCATCCTCTCCCTGTTCGAGTCACACCAGTGCTATGATGGGACCCACTTGTGCATTTGTGTCACAAGTTCCTCAAGTTTAGAAGAGCAAGTGGAGATGAAACCACAGGTGAGGAGTACTGATTTCAAATCTGCAGGGATGAAAGTGAGAGACAGCTTCCCTGTGATGTCCAGGGGAGTTCAAGAGCAAGAAGATCAAAGGTTCCAAATAATCTCAGGTGGGGAATGAAAGCAAGGATCAAGCCGACCAACTCTGGCTCCCGGGAAGCAGGGGCCCCATGAGGAAACATACTATGGGTTCCTTCCTGAGGAAATAGCATCTCCGTTTCCTCCTCTTGGATTTCAGTTTTACTGCATCGTTTCTACCTCACACTAAACTATTTACAGCAGAACCTGGGGAGGTAGGTTTCTGACGAGGAATTAGGTAAAGAGTATGGATCTCGATGTTGGTTTCAAAGAAACACTTCTGGTCCTTCTACTGGTGGATAAGGAAATAAAAACAAAAGTCACTGGATGCTCTTTTTGCCCTCTTTGGAGCTTCAGTCTCCAAACCAAAAGCACAATGGACCTGCATGAGGCAGGTCTTAAGTTGCTGGAACTTCTGTGCCTCAAGAGCCCCAGTGTACAGGTAACTCCCTCGCAGAGCCAGGGACAGGCGCGTTACAGAAGAGAAGGCGCTTCTTTGCAGGTCCATCAGTGAAGAGGACAAAGTGGATAGATTAAGATGTTTGCGAGACTGGCGTGGTGGCGCACGCCTTTAATCCCAGCTCTCGGGAGGCAGAGGTAGGAGGATCGCTGTGAGTTCAAGGCCAGCCTGAAACTACCTAGTGAATTCCAGGTCAGCCTGGGCTAGAGCAAGATCCTACCTCAAAAAAAAAAAAAAAAAAAAAAAGAGAAAGAAAGAAAAGATGTTTGCAGCTTAATTAAGTAAAAAATAGAGTAGGTGAAGAAGGAGGGGAAGAAGACGGGAGTTTAGAGGACGGGAGGGAAAGGAAAAGGAGAGGAGGGAGCACAGAGAATGGACAACAGTCACTTGCAGTGGTCTTTTTGCATCACGGTTCTGGGGACGCCAATCTGACTTGGTAAGATAACCCTAGGTGGCATCGTAAAGCTCCCCCACCAGATTGGATCATAAAGATGCGTAGTCAGCAGGCAGCCGAAGGCCTCTCTCCCAGGAGACACCGCTGACCAAGGAAGGGTCAGCTCTCTACAGATGTGCCATCGTGGTCTCTGCTGGTGGCCTGCTAAGGAAGTCTCTGGGGCCTGATGACTTCAGGGATTGTGGAGAAGGTTGCAGGGGCCAAAAGCAAGCTCATTGACTAATCAAATGATTTTGTTTCCAATAAAAATGGTTTGTAAATGGAAATTTTATTGGCATGCTCAAGTTTGAAAATTCCCCTAATGTTAAGGCTTTTTGTGAAAAAAGAGAAACCACGAAAGTGAATTTCAAACCAGCAACCAAAAGCCGACGCTCAGGCCCACAGGACTGGCAGCCCTCGGGGGTCCAAATTCTCCAAGAACATGGCTGCTCGGTGGGTCCCCGCATACACACGTCGGAAGGCTGGGCTGAGCCAGAGCCATAGACCTACCTTCAGAATAGGACCAGGAGGTTCTGCGGAGGCCACACTTCCCAAGGTGGCATGCTTGCTAGACCCACAGAATGCACAGAAGGGAAGTGGTCTTTTCCAGAGCTCAGGCCAGCAGTTTGGGGCACCTTTGTACAAGAACACAGCAAAGCTTGCTCATGATCCATGGAGCCGGCTTCTGGTCCATGGGGCTCACTTGCAAAGCAGGGCAAGACCAGAGGCCCTCTGTGACCGGTTTGGAGTGTAGGAGTGGGAGCCATGGTACTCATAAGACTCCACTTGCCGTTTCCCAAGCCCTGCGGACCGTTTATCCTGCTGTGCTGGGCTCTGTGGGTCTAGAAGTTCTTTCATCTTATGGAGCATCTGGGGCTGGGGAGTTGGTGAGAGGGGCTGACTCAGCCTGGAGAGAGGTTCCTGACGTGCTGCAGGTAGGGCAAGGATGTGGGAGGCGCTGAGCATGCATGAGCCAGCAGATTGCAGACGCTGGGGAGAGTAGAGACTCCTGGTCCTCACTGGATGCTTGGATGCTCCAGAGGCTCCAGACCAATAATGCTGAAGGAGGCTGACATGCTTTGAGAATGAAGTCCTTGGTCCTCAGGAGCAAGACATGGGGCCCCCAACCTCCATATCCATTTAGCTCTGTCCTACCTCTCCAGGGTTCCCCAGGTTTTAGGGATGGGAAAACTTCTCTGCCTCTGAGTGCCAAGATTGCAGAATAAGCCCTGTCCCTGGATGTCACAGAGGCTTTGGGACAGGGTAGAACTGACCTCTTGTTTTTATTTATTTATTTATTTTGGGAGAGCAAGAAAGTGGCAGAGAGAGAGAGAGAGAGAAAGTGTGTGTATGGGTGCACCAGGGCCTTCAGCCATTGCAAACAAACTTCAGATGCATGTGCCACCTTGTGCATCTGGCTTATGTGGGTCCTGGGGAATAGAACTTGGGTCCTTAGGCTTCGCAGGCAAATGACCTCTTTTTGTAAGTAGGACTCTGGTCATAGAAAGCTATATGATCTGCAAGTAGCTTCTTGTTCTGAGTGATGCTGAGTCTGAGCCTACGAAGCCCAAGAGGCCTCAGCCTGGAGAGCCCCCACCCTGCTTCAGTAACATCACAGAATACGGAAAACAAAGAAACATGACTCTGTGGACATGGTTTCTAGTCTTTGGACTAGGAATAATCATGAACTTGTATTGAGGGCCATGAAATCCATGGGTGGGTGGATAAAGAAATATATATGAAACCAACAGCCCACCTGCAAGGAGAAGGGAGGAGCCCAGGTCACCCAGGACCCCTTCCCTTAAAGACATCTCTTTCATGAACACTGGCTCCATGCTCAACCCCTGGGGGTGCCAGCTGACCTGCTGAGTGTGGGAGGTGGCATCGTGCATCACCTGCCTTTCAGACCTTCCTAGGGAACACAGAGGCTCATGCCTACGCAGAAGCGTTCCTGCTCTGTTTGAACGGCCTTACCAGCATACCTATGAAAGACACGCAACATTTATTCATCTGCAATACTGATTAGGAAATTTCTCTACAAACACAACTTCCTTAGAAACAGCAAGTCAGAAACGGGATAAAACACCGAGAGAGAACGAGCCGTAAGTAACATTGCAAAAAAAAGAAAAAGAAAAAAAAAAAAGAAAAAAAGGTTGGGTTTTTCTGTTTTGTTGTTTTCGTCTTGTCTAGCACCATCTGTACACAAGAAAGTATGAACACAAATGTTTGGATCATCATAAAGATTTGCAAGGCACTTAATCCGTCATTCTGGGTCATCTTGTTGGTGTTGCGTTTTCACTTCCAATGGCAATCCCAAGTCACCCTCCCCTTCCTTACAAACGCAAGACAAGAGTGAGGTCTCTGCTAGCGGTCCTTATGTACAAATGGATTCTTTAAGGTTCCTCAAAGTGCTTTCTCAGTCTCACGGGGCTCCCCATCATTTTCTCCTTCCACATGTTGGTGTTTGCACCTTTTCTTTCTCACAGAAAACAAAGGAAACATCGCCTTCCTCTCCACGCTCACTCCAGACTTGCCACCAACCTTCATCCTCGTCCTATGTCTTGAGTGCCGCCAGCACAGAGGGCCTGGGAGGGCAGTGTCTCGCTGAAGTCCTGGGGAGGGAGGGAGGGAGGGAGGGACTGGTGGCCCGGGCCTGCCGGTCCTTATCGGCGTCGAGAGGTAATGTCAAAGCAGGTGATCATCATGAGGTGGGCCTTGCAGAAGTTGACGCGGCTCTCCAGGCGCTCGGTCACACCCTCTAGGGCCTCTAGGTACTCCAGGGAATCTAGCTCCAGCACCTGCTCCAAGTCAACTGAAAGAAAAAAGCAGTCCATGGAGACCAGAGACTCGAGACGTGACCACAGCAAGTCTTTTTCCTAGCATCAAAAATCACTGATTCTTGGGCTAGAGAGATGGCTTAGTGGTTAAGCGCTTGCCTGTGAAGCCTAAGGACCCTGGTTCGAGGCTCAATTCCCCAGGACCCATGTAAGCCAGATGCACAAGGTGGTGCATGCATCTGGAGTTCGTTTACTGTGGCTGAGGGCCCTGATGCACCCATTTCTCTCTCTCTCTCTCTCTCTCTTACTCTCAAATAAATAAAAATAAAAACAAAAAAATCACTGATTCTGGGCTAGAGAGATGGCTTAGCAGTTAAATGCTTGCCTGTGAAGCCTAAGGACCCCTGGTTCGAGGCTCGATTCCCCAGGACCCACGTTAGCCAGATGCACAAGGGGGCACATGCATCTGGAGTTCGTTTGCAGTGGCTGGAGGCCCTGGCATGCCCATTCTCTCTCTCTCTCTTCCTCTTTCTCTGTCTGTCACTTTCAAATAAATAATAAATAAACAAAATTTTTTAAAAATCACTGATTCTTGGGCTAGAAAGATGGCTTAGTGATTAAGGCACTTGCCAGCAAAGCAGAAGGACCCAGGTTCAATTCCCCAGTACCCACGTAAAGCCAGATGCACAGGGTGGTACATGCATCTGGAATCAGTTAGCAGTGACTCGAGGCCCTGATGTACCCATTTTCTCTCTCTCTCTCTCTCTCTCCCTCTTTGTCTCTTTCTCTCTCAAATAAGTAAAATATTTTTTAAAAAATCACTGACTCTACAAAGGCTAGAAGGGAGGGACTGCTTCCTATATGCATCTGAAATATATGTGTACTGAGGGGCTAAGCTCATTTCTGTCCTACGCGGAAGATTGGAATGTGGAAGATAAAAATCATTTACAAGCCTGCCTTGGGCATAAACTACTCTTGAAAAATAAAATTTTAGTGAAAGCTGTAAAAATGAGGGAGCTGCCTAAGGGAAGTGACCAGAGGTCCATGGAAGAAGGAATGGTCAGGGCGAGGGGGGGGGGGGGGGGAGAAATAGGCAACAGGACGCTTGTTTATGCCACAGCCTGATATTAGCTAATGTCCTCATTCCTGTCTCATTGGACCCAGTAGTACCCGAGATGAAAACACCTCTGGATGGTGTACAAATTTCTATCAGAATCCAGCCATGTGCCATGCAAGCAGGCACTAAGGAAACGTCTCATGTATGGAACGCCTAGATGGTTGAACTTGGGGATAACTGTTACTATTCCTAATGGATACTGAACTCCTGTCCTGGGCTACACAGTGACAGTGCAGGTCACTGCTTAGAGTCACCCTATGAAATAGGCACCTTCCTTTTTTTAGAGTGAGTGTGTGTGTGTGTGAGAGAGAGAGAGAAAGAATTGGTGTGTTAGGGCCTCAGCCACTGCAACAGGACTCCAGATGCTTACGCCACCTAGTGGGCATGTGCGACCTTGCACTTGCCTCTCCTTTTGTGCATCTGGCTTATGTGTGATCTGGAGAGTCGAGCATGGGTCCTTAGGCTTTGCAGGCAAGTGCCTTAACTGCTAAGCCATCTCTTCAGCCCATCAAAACTGATCTCTGGGACCATGGGTCCAGCTACAAATGCACCCCACAATGTAAGATGCTCTACATAGACTGGCAACGGCTGCAAAGAGCGCACATGAGCTAGTCTGCAGAGCTTCTGCCTCTTTCAGATGAAAAAGAAAGTGTGGGAATGGATGGTGATGGGCAATGGGCACAGCCAGGAGGCTGGGAGGCCCTGGAATTTTCTTCTTCATCCCATATCATTTCACCCAGTATGTTTAAACTGGTTTCTTTTGGATACAACGCTAAGCCTCCAGGCTCTACTTTTGAGACTCCCCAACAGTGGGAGTCCTGGGAGGGGGGGTGACATGCAGGGGAATACTGTCACTCAAAGGGACCTGGGTGGCTGAGGGCTGGAGGGAAAAGCTGGCCAGCAAAGAGAGGGAGTGAGCATTCTAATGACACTCATGTGTTTTTTCCAGGCATAGGTTCACACAGCAATGTACAGCCGGGACCAGATTTAAGCCTTACTTTGCAGTAAATAGAATGGTTAGGAACAAATAAATAGGAGACAATTGAATCTGCCTCTCAGGGAGTCCAGCATGGTTCTGAATCGCTATTAGATGATTACTGCTGCCTGGGCTTTCTGTTAAATGCAGGTAACTCCAGGCCTGTTCCTTGTGCTTCCAGGGTCCTTGGAAGGTGGGTCTGGGTTGCACATTCTACTGATCAAGCGCTCTAGAGCTCTGGTCTGGTTTAGGCTAGGTACGCAGTGTGAGTTTGTGGCCTGGGAGCCCTCATGTTTGAGTGATCTCCTGTCACATACAGAGAGGTGGCGGTGTGAAATCCTGTTTTCAGGTCTCTGGACTAAATAAAACTCATAAGCCACCAGTCTAAGGAGGAATGCACACCGCCCTAGCCTGAGGGTAGGACTGCTCTCACTCTCAGAGCAACCATCTCCATCCCATAGGCCCCCATGCCTCAGAGGCAGATGGTCTGGGGGGCCGTCTCCCTGTCACTGGGGAGCCCACCCGCAGCGGTGGTGCAGAGGCGTCAGAGGCCTTACATTCACGAAGCCACTTGTTGGGGTCCAGCATCAGGTACTGTTTGGTCATCTCCAGCTCCTTCATCAGCCACTCGTATTTGGCTCGGACCTCGGCGATCCTCTGCTGCCGATGCTCGAGAATCTTCAGCTTGGCGTTAAAGCACGCGACCTCCTGGGCGGAGACGAAGAGACAGGGTGGTAGAAAGAAAAGAGGAACCTCTGCTCCGACCCGGCCTGGCAGCTTTCTTTAGAAAGGAGTGCTCTAAGTCAGTACGGCTGATAACAAGAGCTGTGGTTGTCAGAAGTGTGGCAGGAACCCTGGTGGCCTCCACAGACCAGACAACCCGACCCCAGAAAGCACACGGTGTTCCAAGCTGCATGCATGTTGGCCTTTGAAAGGGTGTGAAACCTGGAGACAGAGACCCAGAGAAGTCCCCCCCGGCCCATTAGGTACCCATGTGAAGTCATTCAGGTGTCTGTCCTGTTAAGTCATTTCAGGAGAGAAGCACAGAGCTCCCATCAGAAGCTGTGCTGGGACCAGAGTCCTTGGTCACCTGCCCGCTGCCACACCAGAACCCTGAGGCACCAGCCCCGTGACGCCCCCTTCCTCAGGGTGAGGTCGGTGGCAACAGCTATTGCTGGGACGGACGCAGCCTCACCTTGTTGGTGGCCCCTCGTCGCCGCTGCAGGCGTTCCACGTCATCGATTTCATAGACTTTAATCTCAAAAGGTTCCCCAAGGCCTCTCTGGGTGCTCCGCAGGGGGCCATCCACCCAGCGCACGCCCGTGCTGGTGGCAGGTTTTCTGACAGGTGAGGAGGTGTCGAGGGACAAGGCTGGGATGAGCCTCCGCCTCTGAGACCCTAGGACGAGGAGGAGACGTGGGGGTGTTTGTGACCTTCGATGCAAAGGACGGGCGGGGTCACACACGCACCTTGTAATCATTCCCAGCCTTCCCTCCACCTTCCTTGGCCGCCAGTCTTAATTCAGCACTTGCTTCACGTGGAGGAGCTGAGCAAATCCTTGCCTGGCCTTCGGGGCCACTGTCTAATGTCCACCTGGGAACCCCAGGCCTGCGGCGACAAAGAGCATGTGGCCTAGAGCTGGAGCCAGACTGGCAGGGACTCAACGGGGATGAATGGTATTCCAATGAAATTCAAGAGGCATTTGTGCTAGAGAAGAGGGTTACAGCATTTGGTATCACAGCATTTGGTATCACAGCAGTAGGGATTCCAGAATATTTACTATATAAAGCACTGAGTATGTACCGGGCATATTCAACATGCCTTGTACATTGTGATACACTTCTAGCTGTCCCTCCTACCTATCCCTCACTTCATTTTTTCTCTTTCTTTCCTTCCCTCTTTCTTTCTTTCTTCCTCTCTCTCTTTCTTTCTTTCTTTCTCTCTCTCTCTCTCTCTCTCTCTTTTTCTTTCTTTCTTTTTTTGTGGTGCTGGGGATGGAACACAGGGCCTCTAAGCCACACTCCCAGCTCTGTAATTTTCTTTCTCAACAAGAGACTCTGATCTTAGTAGGGTACACAGTGGCCTGCAGTGGACACAACACTCTTGTGTGGTGCATATCCCTAAGTTTCCAGCAGTGGGAAAAGTGGGATTTAAGGATTCAATCTGGCATTCCCATTCTCTCTCCTTTGTCTGGAATGAGACATGGGCCTGATGGCCGGTGCATGAGGTGACAATCATAAAACAGAAGAGCAGGACCAGGCGCCCAGACTCCCAGTGCCCTGGAGACTTGGAGAGAACCAATCTCTGTATTGTTGTGTCCGTCACAGACTAACGTAGCATCTCATCTAAGTCCCACACAAGAACAAAATAAAGTACAAATAATGTAAGCACTTTGCTCAAAGTCTCAGTCTTTCCTTGTTGAAAAGAAAACTCACGGTCCACATTTTCCAGTTTTAAAAAAAAAAAAAGTAAAGAAATCAGATAACAAGAAAATTCCCCCAAAAGATGTTGCTATGGTTTAGGTGTAGCCAACCCATAACTCACAGGTTAAAAGTGGCCCCAGTATATTTATGCATGTGGCCCAACACGAAATCATAAATTTTCTTAAAACATTATGGGAACTGTTTTTGTAGTTCAATTGCTCGGTTCTCCAGTGCAGACTTTGTAGACGACATCATTGTGTTGCAATCACAATAGGCTGGATGTGCCTGGTAGATCTTAAGTATTAAAGACTTGGTCAGCAACCTGTAGCACTACCGGGAGATGGTGGACCCTTTAGGGGGTGGGGCTTCATGGAAGGAAGTTAGGTCGGGGGGAGGGGCGTGCCCTTGAGAGGGTACTGGGACCCTGTCTTTGCTTTCTTACTGCCATAAGACGAGCAAATATCTCAAAAGCATCTACACAGCATCTGACACAGTCAAGAGAATGGAGAATGGCTGAAGAATGGGAGAAAATTTTTGCTAGTTATTCCTCCAGCAGAGTGTTAATACCCAGAAAATGCAAGGAATTGAAAGAAAATACATAATCCAATTACAAATGAGCAAATGGGGCTGGAGAAATGGCTTAGTGGTTAAGGCGTTTATCTGCGAAGCTTAAGGACCCTGGTTCAACTCCCCAGGACCCACGTGAGCCAGATGTATAAGGGGGCGCATGTGTCTGGAGTTCGTTTGCATTGGCCTGAGGCCCTGGTGTGCCCATTCTCTCTCTCTCTCTGCCTCTTCCCCCAGCTCTTTCTCTTAAATAAATAAAGAAAGAAAATAAAGGCATGAGCCACCATTCCTGCCTTAAAAAAGAGAGAGAGGAAAAAAATGAGCAAATGATCTGAATAGACATGTCTCAAAAGAAAAAATATAAAAGGCCAACAAATATGGGAAAAAATGACAAATGCTGCTAGCCATCAGCGGAATGCATGTCAAAACTATAATGGAATACCATCTCACTCCGTTAGAACAGTCATCATGAAAACTGCTTCTAGCGAGGATGCAGATTCAAAGGAACTCTCGTGCTATTGGTGCATATAAATTGGTAGAGCCATAATAGAAAAAAAGCAAGGCGTGTACTAAAAAACAAAAATGAAAACAGATCTATCACCAGCCATCCCCAGTCTGAGTATTGACAAGGAAGTGGAATCTTCACATCAAAGTGGCATCCGCAGGGCCCGTCTACTGTGGCCTTCTTCCTTCACTAAGATATGGCCCCAAATGGTTAAAGAAAGTATGGAGTATTATTCAGCCACAAAGAACAAAATCTTGTCATGTGTAACAAAATGGGTGGAACTAGATGGCATGCTCAGTGACACAGCTAGGCAGAAAATAAAAACAGCCACCGCTGTTCTCAGATGTGGAAATTAAACAATATAGATCTGAAAACAGAACAGGGATTACTAGGGATTCTGGGTGCCTGTGTGGGGAGGAAGAGTGTGGAAAAGGGAGGTTAGACTTCATGAGTGTGCTGTATGCAAATGGCACATTGAACCCCATTAACATGGCCAACTCATGCATATGAACTTAAAAACACGAAAAATAAGAACAACAAAAAAATGAGATGTTGTGACAGGTCAGCCCCGAGAATCCACTGGGTGTGTAGTTTTCCGAAGGACCCGGATGGAGAAGCCTGTGTGACCTGAGTGGTTGGGGGCATTGGTTCTTGGGCTCCTGGGCGACACAGTTAGAGAGTGCGGGTGGGAACCCCTCTCCATATTCCCCGCAAGCCTCCTGGCCACCCCCCCCCCACCCGAACTCAGCGCCTGCTGAGTGCGGAGCCACTGTGGCTGCTCAGCCTGGGCTTGGAGAAAGGCAGAAACTACTCTTGCCTCCCAACTGCGAGAGATTCAAGGACTGCTAAGGAAAGCATAAATCAATGTACCATGACCTCAGAAAGATCCAGGACTCTTCAGTATGGATCAAGAGGGGCCATATAAAGGGCTGCTGCTTCAGTAACTACTAGGTCCTTGTCCCAGGGAGCTGGGAATGTGACAGCCACCCCCTGCATACCCTTGCGGCTGATGGATCTGTGCAAAGTTAACAGAACACAGTGAGGAATGCTTGGTACAGAGCGATTCTCTATAGAGCGCTCGAAGCTCTGTTCATTTCACGTCAGACCTCACTTTGCAGAGCTCTCATTTTGTACACACACACACACACACACACACACACACACCCCTGCCCTAGTCTTCAATAATGTATACAGGCACCGACTAAGAAACATCAACCCTGGGGACAAAGTATATGTTTGGCTCTTACGGTCTAAGGCCCTTGGATGGCAATGGATAGAGAGATGATGATGTTTTACAGGCACGGACTGACCAAGAGAGCTGGCTCTCTGCCGCTGAGTGCCCCGGCTCCAGCATCTATGACATGGGGTTCCTAAGAGACGTCTCCGAAGTTGAGCAGGGATGGGCATGCAGACAGGAGGCGCAGATCTGGCTAGCGCGGAGGTAGAGCGCAGCAGGGGCCATATAAGAGGTGAAGACGTGGCCATGCGGCCATTGCTCACGCTCCTAGGCAGCACGTGCTCCCAAGGGTATGGCTCCTGTCACACCCTTCTCTGCCGGGTTAGTCATAGTGTTGATCAGTTACTTTTCTTGTCACTGAGATCAAATGCCTGCCTGAAGCAACTTAATCAATCAACTGATTCTGGCTCACAGTTAGGTGGATACAGTCCGTGGTGATGGGGAAGACATGGTGGGAGGAAGGCTCCTATCTGGGAGTGGGACAATGGGACAGCTAGTTACATGTTGGCGAACCAGGAAGCAAAGAGAGCAGCTGTGGAAAGTGAGAAGTGCTCCTACCCTCAAGGCCCACCCCCTCAGCAGCCCTCCAAGTGTACCCTACTTCCAGAACGTTCCACAAGTCCCCCAGAACACTGCCCCCAGCTGGGGACCGAGTTATCGAGTACGTGAGCGTGTGGGGGGGGGGGCATTTCACATTAAATGTTGCAAGTGTGTTCAGACCGTGGAGAGGGTCACAGGTCTTTCTTGTCTGCCCTGACAGACAACACCCCTCAGAGGCAGAAGATAGTAATAGAATGTGTGTGCGTGTGGGGGGGGCACTCAGTGACTGAGCAGAGCTGGCTACCACTAGGCGGGCTCCGGCACTTTCAGGAAGGTTCTTTTTGCAGAGGAAAGGAAGGAACTGAACAGTGATGGGATGGGATGATGTGCTACTTTCTACTGCTGTGTCACAAGTGTACCCCAATTCCAGCAGCTGAAACCGCTATCATTTAGCTCACACATCCCTGTGGGTGTGGAGCAGCCTAATTGGGTGCTGCTGCTTCAGTGACCGCATGGGGCCAGAAAAAGAACTGTCTGGAACAAAAGCTACCCATGGTCTCCTGCCAATACCCACGTGAATGATGCGAGTAGAGACCACCTTGATTGTTAGGACGGATAGACTGTCATCTCATGCATGAGGCTACAAAGAGCTTCACAGAAATACCCTCTCATTCTCATTCTCTTTTCCTTCCTTGCATCCTCCTTCTGGAACTTTCTTGCTCCCCCTCCCCTCCTTCGTGGGGAATGAGGTCCTAGAGTAGTTAACTGTGGCCTGGGAGCCATGACTAACTGCCCTTGCATATCATGAACGGGTGACTTGGCTGTGCATAAGGTTTTCAATATGGTTCCTCAAATGAACAGAGATATCCAGTTCTTGTTCCCGTGAATGAGGAACCTCCGTTCCCCTCCTTTCCCCCTCTAGAGGCCACTGTAAGCCTTATGTACGTGATGGGGCCAGCCTAGAGAAACGCCATTCAGTGGTCTGAAGGACATTTCAGAGGTAGAGATGGTTCCTTCCATTGTTAACTCACAAGGGCACCAGAAGCAAAGCCCTGATGTGCTATGCCATCGTGGGAGAAGCCGGGGCACTGTGTCTGGTCTGGTCCCCACATGCATATGATGACTGAGATTTCCTGCATGGTCTAGCATTTCAATCTCACAGGCTCATACTTCTAGCTTTTTCCCGGTCTGTGCCCTGACCACTTCCTTATAGGCTCATAATGGGACCTGGAGAGTGTCACCACCAGGAAACCTTGTAGGAAGCCCCCAGCCAGGCAGAAGTCATGTGGGGCCCCACTACATGCTATCCGATGGATATGTGATCTACTGGGAACCAGCCTCCTTATGCCAGGGCCTCAGGAAGCCCCTTCTGCTCAACATACAGTCAGGAAATGTTGACGTTCAGCATGTAACAAGCTTCCTGGGCTGATACCAGTCAAGAAAATTTTGCTGCACAAAATGGGCCCGAGAAGTCAGGCTTGGTTTTTTTTTTTTTTTTTATTTGAGAGAGGGAAAGAGGGGGGTGAGAGAGAGAGGGAGAGGGAGAGGGAGGCAGAGAGAGAGAGAGAGAATGGGTGCGCCAAGGCTTCCAGCCACTGCAAACGAGTGCCAGATGCATGTGCCACTTTGTGCATCTGGCTTACGTGGGTCCTGGGGAATCAAACTGAGGTCCTTTGGCTTTGCAGGCAAGTGCCTTCACCGCTAAGCCATCTCTCCAGCCCCAGGCTTGGTATTTTAATGAAATTTCCAATCATATCCTTCCCACTAAATGCTGGGAGTGAGCCCCTCCTTGTTTTTCTCCTGGTCTGAGCTGTCAAGCAGCCTGGCTAGAAAGGGACCTTGTGTTTTCACATCAATAGAAGCATGGGGCTGAGTCAAGAGATGGTACTGCCCGAGCCAATGTCAGGCACTGTGGGTGCTCTGAATGCTGAGGTCCCGCACACCCTGGGGAATATGCATCCATCCCTCCCTGAATGCCTAACCCACCCACCTACCCACCACAGGAGTGGTTCTCTCCATCACCCACCGTCTGCAACCTGGCACAGGGCCCAGGCACCGGCATGGCTGCAGATGCAGGGCAGGAAGTGCTAATGCAGAGGGAGCCTGGGGGTGCGGATGTGAATGCTGAATGCTTGTCTTCACTTATCCCCAAGGAGCTAGAACCACAGAGCCCGGAAGACTGAGGACGGTGACTGTACGGCCTGACGTGATGTCAAACAGAAGAGCCAGCGTGGCCCTTCTTACACTCTCTGGCTCTGGCTCTGCACCCAAGGCCCTGGAGTCACTGCCTCGGCCTCCTGCTGGAATCTAATTCCAGGTGTTTCTGTGTGTCTTGCAGAGTCAATTACTCTTCTTTGCTCCCCTGATGACATATGTGAACCCTTTCTCCTCTGTATCTGCGTCAAGTCTCTTGGAAGCATGCTGACCACCTTCAATCTTCTGGGGTGCAGCTTGCCTTCCTCAGGGGTCCATTAAGCCTGCGGCCACTGTGTTTCTTGAACTCTTTTAAAACAAAACCGGGCCGCACACTTGGGAACCAACAGAACACCAGAGCCCACTGTGGCACTGCCAGCCATGTGAGGAGTCTCGCTCCCAGACTGAGCCTGGTATCCCCGGAGCTCGCTTCACGGCAGGCGGCAAATAACAACCCATGGGCTGGCCCATCACCATTCAGGAATGCTTACTTGGCACACCAAGGGAAGAGAAGGCATGTGTCTAGTATATAAAATGACAAAGGAAACAGCAGACTAGACTCAAAATTTCAAGCCCTTATCATCAATAGGACAAGATATGAGAAATACCTAGCTGAGACACATGGGCTAGGTTTGAGGGCTATGCTGCCTACTAACAAATAACCAACCAAAGAATTCAATTGGCGGTATCCAGTAGGAACTGGCACCCACTGGGTACTGGGTACTAAGCAGGCTTTGGAGAAACTTATGACCAGGCAGACCCAGGTGTGGGTGTACCTCAGAACCAGGATGCTTTTCCTGGATGGATTGTCTTTGGGCAGAACACCCCTTATCCCAGAGCTAAGAACATGCTGATGACTGCAGGCCCAGCTTCCACAGTGGGAATGAATGTCATTCAAGCAAGCAGCTTTTTTTTTTTTTTAAAGATTTTTTTTAAAAAGTTTATTTATTTGCAAGGAGAGAGAGAGAGAGAGAGAGAGAGAGAGAGAGAAGAGAGAGGCAGACAGAAAATAATGGGCATGCCACGGCCTCTAGCTACTGCAAACGAACTCCAGATGCATGTGGCACCTTGTGCAGCTGGCTTACATGGGTCCTGGAGAATCGAACCTGGGTCCTTTGGCTTCGCAGGCAAGTGCCTTAATTGCTAAGCCATCTCTCCAGCCCGCAAGCAGCTCTTTTACTGCCAGGCTTTTCCAACCAGCCAGGAGAAAGAGACCAAAATGGTAACCTACTGTGGTGGTTTGATTCGGGTGTCCCCCATAAACATACATGCTCTGAATGCTAGATCCCCAGCTGGTGGCAATTTTGGAATTGGATTCTCCTAGAAGAGATGTATTGTTGGGGGTGGGCTTCAGGGTGTTACAGCCTGCTTCCCCTTGCCAGTGTTTGGCACACTCTCCTGCTGCTGTTCTCTGCCTGATGTTGGCCAGGAAGTGATGTCTTCCCTCTGCTCCTGCCATTGTTTCCCCTGCCATCATAGAGCTTACTCCGAGTCTGTAAGCCAAAATAAACCCTTTCTTCCTACAGGATGCTCTGGGTTGGGTGTTTATCTGTCAGCAATGTGAAGCTGACTGCAACATCCGCCACAGTTAGGGTGCAAAGCAAGGTACCAGAGGAGGAGATGGAGAGGGTGTGGGAGAATGCCCTGTGATTGAGAGGAATGTAGGAATGTGGTGGATTAGGATGGGCACTCAGCTGGTGCAGTGACAGAAGTGCAATGTACATCCTTTCAGTAATTTACATGTTCACAGGCGCAGGCATGGCTGTCCACCTGGGCAGGGTGTGTTCACTCTGATTCACAGCTTAGGGTATGAATGTCACTGGCCAGAGGTCTGGCTAGGAACTGTGGAAGCCTCAATGACAATCTATCCATAGAGGTAAAATGAAGTTCCTCTCAAGAGTCTGTAATGGCTGGAGGGATGGCTTAGCAGTTAAGGCGCTTGCCTGCAAAGCCAAAGGACCCAGGTTCAATTCCCTCAGACCCACGTAAGTGATGGACAAGGTGGTGATTGTGTCTGGAGATTGTTTGCAGTGGCTGGATGGCCTGGCACTCACTCACTCTCTCTCTCTAATAAAAAAATAAAAAATATATATATTTAAAAAAAGAGTCTGTAATGGTTCCCCATTGACAAGTATTATAATACATCGTGTGCTCTTACAATTCCATAGAAAGTGGGGCTCTCTCTTGCAAAGCCCACATCCATGTTCTTAGGTGTGCCTTGCTGATCTCTTCTGACAGCTTCTCTTTCTCTTAACCCCTGTGCTTAAATCTATATTTAAAAAAATATCTTTTTTGAGGTAAGGGTCTCACTGTAGCCCAGGCTGACCTAGAATTTATTACGCAGTCTCAGCCTGGCCTCGATCCTCTCACCACGCCCGGCCAAAAATATCTTTAAAAATAATACCTACTCTGCTTCATACTAGCTCATCCTGAAATTCTTTTGTGTGGCAAAGTCCAGGAACTGGCTTTACCTGAGTGGATGTCCCTAAAGGATAAGGGACTCCTCAGACTGTGGGCAGCAGCAATAGAGCAGTGTTTCCTTCCCCACCACAGCTGGAAAACTGACCATAGACTGAATCTGTGAGCTGAAATAAACCTTTCTTCTTCTCTTTAAGGTGATTATCTGAGGTATTTTGGTACAGTAATGGAAAGCTGACTGATAAAACAACTAAAATTAAAGTCCACTAACCCAAGGGTTGTCTTAAGGAAGGCTCTTCACTAACGTGGATCTCTAAGAATGAGGCTGGAACAATGATCCAGTAATGTTGGATATTTTCTGTTATGTATTGCAAAGGAATGAGAGAGCTCATGGTTATTTCCCCAGGAATATAGTTCATTTATTATTATTATTATTATTATTATTAATTTTACTAATAACCAGAGCATTAGAAATTTCCAAACTCAGAAGCCGTCTTAGCTAAAAGTTAACTGTCTGTCTCTTCTGCAAATCCAGACTCACATCTTCCCTAACTATGAACTCACCATCTGGTTGGGAATTTCCTTCGAGGAGTTTTATGGCTTCTTTTAAAGAAGCTGTTTTGATTTATGTTGATCATGCCTGACAGCCAGCATTTCTCTTAATAATAATCATAAATAAGCCGGACAAGGTCACCTAACCTGAAATGAGCATGTCTTCAGTGCAGTATCCATCACGGAGCCCTGGATCTATGGCGGCTGATCGCAAGGGGCTAATGCTCTTGGCACTCCATATTAAATTCCAGCTCTAGCACCTTGCCTGGCATTTTTATGTCACACCATTTTCCTTCAACAGCCTTCTACAAGGAGTCCCCTCGGAGGGCGGCAGCTCCACAAGGACTCGGCCCCGAGCAAGGACACGGGCAGAGGCGCTTCACCCCAAGCAGCTACTCTACACACTTGGGGTTTTATTGTCACATTTACCCGTTTGTTTGTTCTTCCTCTTTATTATATTAAAGCCTTGACTAGTAAGCAGGAGTGAAGATGGAGCGGATTGGCAGATTCAAAGCACAAAATGAGAGGGCATGAGAACAAGGGTGACTGGTCACAAAACAAACGCTACACCATCCCTCTGGACCTTGACAACACGGAGTTGGAATAGCAAGGGTTTTTTGATCCCATCCTGGGATGGCCAACAGATTCCCCGCCCCTCCCCGCCCACAAAGACCAGCGTGCATAAACTGTCTTGGTAGTTTTAGTGACTCATACCAGTACATTTCAGTGCCCTTGGCCCTGGCAATAGGCCACAGTGGCTGCTGCTACGTTACACCAAGTGGCTTGTGGCTTTCACCTTGTCTTATATGGTGGTGGTGGGGGGTCTGCTGCTGAGACGTAGGGGCAAAGTGGAGTCCGGTCTCAGTGCAGCAGAGTCTGAAACACACTGGCAGGAACTGCAGGCGTCACATGCTGCTGGCCGCCCGACCCTGCTCAGAATGAATGACTTTACTGGGGCTGTGTTCTGTGATAGGCTGGGTGGACAGACGGGGCTCTGTCTCTTGAGGCATCTGAGGAGGGAAGCTGTTGATTGTTTTGATCTCAGGAAGATGAATGATTTATGATGGGCACTGATCTGAGCCCTAATGTGGAGTCATTGTAGAGCTTGGGTCCACCCATGGAAGGAAAATAGGGAATGGGGTACCATGGCCTGCATCCGGTTCCTGGAGCCACTGCCGGAAAGAGGAGGACATGCTTCTAATGTCATCCCATCTTGTAATCCTAAATAGGCTGGTGGCAGAGGTAGCCTTCAGGGCAGGGGCTTCTGGATCTGTCACAGAGCCTCCTGGTGCACAGGAAGACAGGCTGTGAGGATAGCACCCTCCTCCACCTCATTCAACCAAGGTCCAGAATGGCACATGGGGCATGAGATTTTGTTTCATTAAAAAAAAAAAAAAGTCGGGGGCTGGAGAGATGGCTTAGCGGTTAAGTGCTTGCCTGTGAAGCCTAAGGACCCTGGTTCAAGGCTTGATTCCCCAGGATCCATGTTAGCCAGATGCACAAGGGGGCGCATGCATCTGGAGTTCGTTTGCAGTGGCTGGAGGCCCTGGTGCCCCCATTCTGTCTCTCTATCTGCCTCTTTCTCTCTCTGTCTGTCGCTCTCAAATAACTAAATAAAAATAAAATTAAAAAAAAAGTCGGGGGCTGGAGAGATGGCTTAGCGGTTAAGCGCTTGCCTGTGAAGCCTAAGGACCCCGGTTCGTGGCTTGATTCCCCAGGACCCACATTAGCCAGATGCACAAGGGGGCGCAGGCGTCTGGAGTTCATTTGCAGTGGCTGGAAGCCCTGGCGAGCCCATTCTCTCTCTCTCTCCCCCTCTCTCTGTCACTCTCAAATAAATAAATAAAAATGAACCAAAAATAAAAATAAAAAAAAGTTGGGGCTAGTAGGATGGCTTAATGGTTAAGGTGTTTGCCTACAAAGCCAAAGGACCCAGGTTTGATTCCCCAGAACCCATGTTAGTCAGATGCACAAGGGGGCGCACACATCTGGAGTTCATTTGCAGTGGCTGAAGGCCCTGGTGCGCCCATTCTCTCTCTCTCTCTCTTTCTCTGTCAAATAAATAAATAAGTAAATAAAAATAAAATATTTTTTTAAAAAGTCCTTCAGCTGCTGAGAGCTCTACACTCAAGTAGACTTAAAGCACACCCACCAAGGCTCAGGGAATTTTTGTTGAAGAGGGGGCAGAAAGCACAATTCTCCCCAACAATGACTGAACGCCATTCATACAACTCCTAACCCACAATTCCATGGTGAAGACCAGCAATCCCACTAAGGCAGGCCGCAGCAGAGTGGGGGCAGGGAGAAGGGAAATGACGGTAGCAACATATGATGTGGGCATACAAAGCTTCTACTTAATAAAAATAAATAAATAAAAAGTCATTCGGGGGCTGGAGAGATGGCTTAGCAGTTAAGTGCTTGCCTGTGAAGCCTAAGGACTCGGGATCGAGGCTCGATTCCCCAGAACCCACATCAGCCAGATGCACAAGGGGGCGCATGCGTCTGGAGTTCGTTTGCAGTGGTTGGAGGCCCTGGCGCACCCATTCTCTCTCTATCTGCCTCTCTCTCTCTCTGTGTGTCACTCTCAAATAAATAAATAAAAATGAACAACAACAAAAAAAAAAAAAAGCCATTCGGGCCTGGAGAGATGGCTTGGTGGATAAAGGCCCTTGCTCATAGGGCCTGATGACCTGGGTTCGATTCCCCGGTGGCTACATAAGCCAGATACACAAAGTGGTGGATGTGTCTGGAGTTCATTTGCAGTGGCAAGAGGCCCTGGCACGCCCATATTCACACACACATCCCCGCCGCTTACAAACAAACAAACAAACAAATAAATAAAAATTATATATAAAAAAGTCCATCACTATTCCTAGGCACATAGCCCTTCTCCCCCCACCGCCCCCATCACTCCTCAGGCCCATGGCCAGCACCTACCTGAATTGGACCGTTTCTTTGGGGTTTTCAGACTTCTGCATCTCCCTCCCACGGAGCTGCTGTTCTCACTCATGGAGTCCTGGGCCGAGGAGGCACTGCCGGTGGCCTCGCTGTCCCTCATCATGCTCTCGTAGCCGCTGCTGCCCCCGCTGTGGTAGAACAGGGCGGTCTTCCCCATGGCCGGTGGGAGCTCCCCGCTCAGCACGCTGCTGTTGTCGCTACCGTGCCCGCTGCTGCAGCGGTGCGGCTTCCGCGGCGGGGTGATCTTGCTGTAGGGCGAGGGCAGCAGGTGCGGGGTGGGCTTGTCCTCCGTGGGAGCCCCGGCCCGCTCCTCGGCCTCGGCTCCCGCCGCCCGCAGCTGCGCGCCCCGGGCACCGGCGCTGCCCTGCAGCAGCTCGGAGATGCGCCCGTTGACCGCTCGCAGGGGCAGCTTGGAAGCCAGCCCGGACCCCCGGCTCCTGCTGAGGGACTGGGTGGACCAGGACATGTGCTTTCCGCTGGGCGGCACGTTGGAGCTCTGGCCCACCGACTGCGGCAGGGACTTGGTGGAGAAGCTCAGGGTTTTGGTCGTGGACGTGGACAGGCTGCGCGCTTTGGGGCTGGCCAGCAGGAGCTTGCTCACGGCTGACATCTTGGACTGGCCGGTCTTGGGCGAGGTCCCCGCTGACTGGGTGCTACCACAGCTGGGTGGCGAGGCCCCTGCACTACGGCCCAGGCTCCGGCCGGCGCGGGGCATGGTGCTGTCCTTGCTGGCGTGCATGCGGGAGCTCATGGAGAACAGGCTCTCTGCCCTCTCCAGGGACAGACATTCGTAGTGGCTGACTGTTGTCCTGCCAAGAGAGTTGGTCCTGCTGGCCAGCTGCTCAAGCTTGGCGCTGAAGAGCTTACTGCTGCTACTGATGTCTTTGGTTTTGTTGCCGGGCTCGTCGGGAAAGCAGGCCAAGAAGGTGGTGGGCTGGCTCAGGGGGCTGCTGGTGTTGCTGCTGCTGCCACTATGCTGGGGGCTAGCTCGGTTCTTCTGGTCCAAGCTAGATTTGCGGACAGGAGGCAGAGGAGGTGTCCCTTTGGGCCGAGCCAGGACGCAGTGCTTGGGGGAGGCCACCTTCCTTTCCAGGGGTGCCTTTGAGGGCTGGGTGCTCAGGGCCCCAGCGAAGCTCTTGGCATCAACCGCGCAATGACAGAAGAGGCTGTCCAGCTCCTCATGTCTGTTGGCTTTCTGAAACGCCCTCGGGAGGCTGCTAGATTTCAGGCTTTTGTTGGAGTGCACTGGGCTCTGGGCCACCAAGCTAGGCAAGGCCATCTCACAGCCATCCACAACCCTCCTAATGTTGTCGGTCACAGGGGAGGCAGACACCTCTCCGCTGCTGCTGCTCAGCCTGTCCCCTGCACTGGGCTTACTGTCCTGTTCCGGCTCTGACCGGGCCTCGGGCTTCGAGGGGCCAGTGGCGGTCTCACACCTACTCCCTTCTTCACCGGCATACACATCCTCTTTCTTCACTCTTCTTCTCGTTTGAGCCACGGGTCCTCAAATTTCATTTCTTTCTTTGCACTCGTTTCCTTGCTTTCCTGGGACTGGGCTGTTTTGGGGGCTGCTCTAGGGGTGGCCGTGGATGACTCGGGCTCTTGCATATTCCGGGGACTCATGGCAACGCAAGGGTAAAGTGTGATGTTGGTCTTCATGGGGATGTACCCTTCGCAATTGCTCAGACCGGCCGTGTTGGAGATGGTGACCATGGCCTTGCCCAGGGTGGATATTTTGCAGCCTCTCACGGGAGTGGCTTTATTGAAAGAGCCTTCCCCCATCTCGGACAAGATGAGCAGGTTGTCGGGGCCTGCCTTGGGCTTCTCTCTGCACACCACGGCGGTGTTCTGGATGCTGCCGACAATCTCTGAAGCCGGGGGTTCTGCCATGGCCTCCCCGTGCCCAAAGCAAGTCTGCGCTATGAAACTGTGGCACGACTGCTCGCCGTCGCTCCCTGTGCTCATCTCGCTCAGCCAGGAGCTGATGGAGGAGCGCCGGCTGCCCGCCTCGCGTGCCTTCTCATCCAGGCCCAGCTTCGGCAGGGGCAGGAACTGCGTGATGCTCACCTCAGAGACGGGAGCCATGCTGGAGTAGCGCTCCAGGTCCTCGCTGATGCTGCTGATGATGCTGACGGGCCGTGAGCCCGAGGCCAGGGCCTGCACGGAGCAGTCGCTATTGAAGCTGATGATGCTAGTGGGGCGGCCACTGTCCAGGACGCCGCTTATGGTCAGCTCCTCCACCAGCGTGAACACGAGCTCATCCTCCCCGTTCAGCTCCAGCGGCTGCTGCACCGTCACCATGGTCGTGCTCAGAATCTCCTTCTCCGAGTCGGCGGGAGGGGCTTCCCGAGGGTGGTCCCCGTCGACCAGGGTTCCGGGAAACCCCTCACTCCCGGCAGACATGGACTTCTTCAGAACCTGGGGGCTCATGCCAACTGGGGGAGTACGCACTTCCGGCTGCAACAAAGACTCACTGGACACCATGCCAGAGTCCTTGCTCAGAGAAGACGGTGGGCCCGGGGAAGGCAGAACGCCCTTCTGGGTGTAGACTTTGCACCTCTGGGAGGGAGAGCTAGGGGGTTTGTACTCTGAGGTCTTGGACAGGCTGGCGATGCCCAGCCGGGGAGAGCCCATGGGCCTGGGCTTGCCTTCCATGAAGCCACAGGAGTTCAGGCTCTCGCGGCTGCTTTGCAGGCTGGGGCTCTGGGCGAGCTGGGAGGCGCTGTGCTGGCTACTGCTACCTGGGATGCTCCGGGGCGAAGCTGGGCCGGGGCTGTTGCTGCCCGTGGCGGTCGGCACTGGGGACCGGTTCTGCTGCATCTTGGAGGTTGGGGGCTCTGCACCTTCCCGGTCACCATCTGAACCATCTTCCTCTTTATCAGACTCACCGAGCAGGTCTGACCCGGCCGCTTGGCTCAAGGAAGCACATCTTCCAGCCTGCTCTGGCGCAAACTGGATGGGCAGCTCTTCGAAGGGGAACTTACTGGGCTCCTCGCTGCCGTCGATGCAGTCTAGTCTTTCCTGCAGCTCAGCAAACGTGTTGCACTTCAAGCAGTCCCTTTCTGACTTGCTAGCTGCAGCCTCTGCCGCCTCTGCAGGTCTGCTGTCACCTCTGGTCTTCTGCAGGGCTGGCACAATGGGGACAAAGTCTGGGGGCCCCTCGTTGTCGGTAAGCTCCTTGTCGGACAGGGCCGTGCCATTGGGCCCAATGTAGATGACAGTGTCGCAGGACTGCTCGCTGCTGGAGGAGTAGTCGGGGTCACTGGATAGCGGGGCGAGAGAGAAGTCGGGATCCACTGGGGCCCGGGCATGGAAAGGTCTCAGCTGCGTGGGCCTGCGCATTCCTGCCTTCCTCACAGGAGCTTTCTCCCCCAGAGGAGCTCGACGTGTACTGTGAGCAAGAGAACAGTTAAGGAGGTGGCTCTCCCAAGACAACCCTCCCAGGAAGACAAGGATCACGTGGTAGGTGCAGCCTGCGGACTGGACATGAGCTGTGCTGGAAACAAGTCTGAATAGGGATCATTACTTATTGAGCTATACCAGGGCACCTCTCTGGCCCACATCACAACAGTGTATATGTATATATATGTATATGTATATGTATATGTATGTGTATGTGTATGTGTATATGTATATGTATATAAAGGTCCATAAAGGAGAAGGAGAAAAAAAGCCCTGCACATCAACAGATCAACATGGTTTTCTCAAACATTCTTTTGCACATGTGTTTACACGTGTGGGTGCATGACGTGCGTGGAGGCCAGAGGACAACCTCAGATATTATATTGTCCCTCAGGAATATCATCTACCTTTCTTTGTTTCTGTCTTTCTTTCTTCCTTTTTTTTTTCTGAGGTAGCAATTTTCACTATCTTAGAATCCGCCAAGAAGGCCAGACTGGCTGGCCAGTGAACCCCAGAGATCCACCTTGTCTCTGCCTCCTCAGTGCCGGGATTACAGGTGCATGTCAACCTCCTTCCCACCTTCTTTTCCATGGGCTCTGGGGGATCAAACCCAGGTCCTCATGTTTACTAGGCAGGCGCTTAGTTCAGTCGCTGTCTCTCTCCCCACTTCCTGTGGAACCCTCTTCCCATGCTACCTCTGTCTTGCCTTTGCTTCCGCCCAAGGCAATGAGGGTAGTGACACCCGGCAGACTTCAGCAGCATGCTAGGAGCGCCCGAGCAAGGCACTGGGCAGCCCACTGGACACAGTCAGGTACCTGTGTTGAATCCAGGTAGGAAGATTGTAATGACTCCCCCCGCCCAACATTTTCATCACACAGTAGTGATCCATCTGACTACTTACACTAGTCCCTGTAAGGGGTCAGGCTGAATGATCCAAGCGAGAACTAGCCGTGGAAAGGGAACTTGACTTTCCACGCTGTCACTCGGAAGGCTTCCCTGCCCTAAGGCCACATTCGCACAGGCCCCGGTGCTCAGGAAGTGGCAGTACTGCTTTGGCTTTCTGTGACTCAGCGCCCTTCCCGTCATCCTTGCGAGCCCCTTACCTTCGTCTTCTTCTTCTTCATCCTCAAGACCCTTGACGCAATCTGGATGGTGGAGAGCGTCTCCGCGTAGCTCCCAGCCGCGGCCGAGATGTGCGCGATCATGGTGGTGCGACAGTTCACGTTCCCCAGGGACTCCCGCAGCAGCATGGTGAGCTTGCTCTCCCTGCCAAACAAAGTGGATTACGGCTGCATTAGAGGGCCGTGCCTCACGCTGACTGTCAGGGCAGGACTTCAGGCTCGCGTGTGGCAGTCTGGTTGTGGGTGATGGCTTTTTTATTTTTTTTTCTCTCCTTCTTTTTTTAATGGCGTAGTAATTAGCATCATTTTTGCGGCACGGGGCTATTTGTAGTTGGCAGCTGAGCCAGTGCTCCTAACTCCAAGGATGGGATTCATGCAAACACCTCCCTTGGCATTTCTGTCCTGGCTGTGACGGGCTGTTCTGGTGCGTCTGTGTGTGTGCATATGACATTGCCCGTAATGAGGCCTGGGAATAGGGATGAGGAAAAGGGATCAAGTGAAAATGGCTTTGTGACCAGTGATCTGGCATGCTGTCTGCACACATAGCCCTTGTCAGCAAGTTTTTACTACACACAAGTAGTCCCTGTAATGGAAAGCATTACCCAGCCGAGAACCCACCAAGACCCATGTGTTTATTATATACACAAAGTTTTTATTTTGTTAAGAAGTGGCAACCATTACTATTACTATGATTATTATTATTATAAATATAACCCTATAGTAAAATACATAATGTTTATATAAACGTAAGCATTATTTTGTCATGTCACAACTCATATTTGCACCTAGTAGCACTGAAGGAAAAGGCGTTCATATTCCTGCTAAGTACAGAAACACAGACACCCAACAGTCGCTCAGCAACAGAAGACAGAACTTTTCATAGGCCTCATCTGGGGGCTTTGCAGTTGCTAGGTGGGCCAGTGCCCCAGATAGTGATAACAAGGCCCAGGGCTTTGCAGATGGTTTCTAGGCACCTAAAGAACTGATCTGGAAGAATGGCTTATGACTTTTCACTATACTTGTCCTAGCAAAAGCTTTCCTTTCTTTCAAAAGGCTTCTACGTACTATATCCACAGCGTGCATCTTCTAGGCACTGTTAAATGTCATTTCATCCCTGGAGCATCCTTCATCCTGAAGGCTGGGGCAGTCTGCCTTAGGTTTTATGTTTATTTTTTAATGTGCATATGGGCGTGTGTGTGTGTTTGTTGGGGGCAGAAGAAAACCTCAGGCTGTCCTCTGAAATAGTCATCTTTTTTCTAAAAAAAAAAAAAATCAATCAATCAATTAATTTGCAAGGAGAAAGAGACTGGGCATGCCAGGGCCTCCAGGCTCTGCAAATGAACTCTAAATGCATGTGCCGCCTTGTGCATCTGGCTTTACATGGGTCCCGAGGAACTAAGCGTGGGTCCTTACACGTTGCAGGCAAGCGCCTTAACCGAGCCATCTCTCCAGCTTCAGTCCATCTCACTATCTCTCACCTTATTGACTGAGCTATCTCCCTAGTCCTGTGTTTCATATTTCTATGAAGTGTCTGTCATTCCAGATGGGGACAGTCACTCTCATGTTCCCTGGAGGGGAAGTGCAGCTGAGCTGACTGTGGGAGGTGCTGGCCACCCTCATCAGAGAATAGGTGGTTTTTCATGTGACCTGTGTCTAGCTTCACGAATAAGAGATTGTGGGGTAATAGTTTTTCCTTCCTACCTGGGACCAATTAAGGTGTTTATTTGGGAATGCTATGCTACTGCAGTTCAGCTCCAGAGCAATTTATAAATACACCAAGGTTTTCCATCAGCCAAATACTCACTGATGAAATTGTGCAAGGATGAAGAGGCCCAGCAGAACACATTTAGCTCCCTTCAAAGTGTACCCAGCGGGGATGACATGGACACTACTTCTCAACAGGGAGGCTGAGGCCTCTTCCTGGTAGATACTCTGCAAAAATAGTCTATCTTTGAGTGAGCCATGGACCCCATCTTCAGTATGGAAATGGAAGATGGATTCCATCTGGCCTAAACTGTGATCATACACAGACAGTCAAATCTCATTGTTCAAGATAGTTACACTTCATAAAATACCCATACACAGGGAATGGGGGGATACTGAACTGTGGCTCTTAGAAAACAACGCCCAGTATAGATTTCTGTAAACCTCTAGTCATGATAATTTGGTCAACTGTCAATATAGAATCTTGTTTTATGGGTGTTTCTGCTGAAAGGCACCTTATTTAGCATATTTCTTATAAATAATGACTATATATATTATATATATATATATATATATGGAGAATATATATATTCTCTTTATAATAAACTATCAAGAGGACTTAATGATTTCTAAACCCCATATGATAGGCCTGTAAATGTTTTCAACCTTCAGTCTCACAACAATACTGACCCCTGTACTTCTCCTTCTTCTTCTTTTAACTGTTAGACAACTGACATGGCCACACACTCAGCCATTCCTTATCTTCTCCACAGCTTTATCATGAACTCAGATGCCACCATGGCATTTTCATGAGTAAACTACTCAGATATGGGAAACTTTCTTCTTCCTTCTGTATGGATTATACTACGTACATATTAATACTGAATTCGCAGCCAACAGCACTATGACTCATGCTTGAACAAAGCTTGTCTAGCAGGCGTGTTTTCTCCATGAGGCACGGCGTGGCCTCCTGTGCTTTGTTCCATTAGAAAATACCCCAGTCTCATGCTGGGGAGTCACTTAAACAGAAAAGGCATTAAAAAATGCATAAGCATGGCATTGTACAGAAGCTGAAAGCACATGGGATGACAGAGTTCACCCTGTTCCACCCACCCCAGCTGGGAGCACGTGCATGGGGGACACGAGGTTTTAACCACTGCTACATGGTCCTTATACGATTGTGAAAGTGTCAGGGGTAGTAATCTGGAGATGACACAGAAGTGTTCTCGAGCAGGCAAATTTGCAAACGCAGAATCTATAAATGTTTCCAAACTGCCTGTACTATGAGGCTCTTCACCACAGGGATCGCCATTAGCGCGCACCTGGCCAAAGGGACACGCCTCCAGTTTTCCACGTGACCCTGTGCAAGGCTCCAGGAAAAGATGCCCCAACCAAGTAAGATAGCAAAGTACTGGCCCTGCAAGGTCCCCATGATCCCTGTTTGTGATACAAATCTGGACATGTGTTTGGAGCTGGTTTTGTGCTTAAATCCACATTGTTGAAAGAAGCCATGGCATGTGTGTTGCTTGGCAACCAGAATTTTTGCAATTTCATGGAAAGAAAGCCAGTGAGAACCTACCTCAAAAAAAAGACAGAAAGAAAGAAAGAAAGAAGGAAAGAAAGAGAGAAATCCAGTGAGACCAGTAGCCAGATTCTGTCATGTGGGCTTCTAGACTCTAGACCAGGTTCCCTTCAGGACTAAATCAGTAGTTAGAAAGCTGTGACTTTTTAATGATGCTTTAGCTTGGAACACAGATAATTAAGGTATCAAAGGTTGTCAGCTACAGGCTGAACTCAGGATTCTGGGAGGGAACTAACAGGGTTCCAAAGTTTCCAGGCCAACAGTCAGCACCATCAAGACTGAAGTGAGAAGTGAAGTGGCCAGAGGAAGCAGAGATACAAAGCACATGGTTGGAGACCCTCAGTCTAGAGGATCCCTTGGGCAGCATCAGGAAGGGTAGTTAAAGAGGCTCGGGGAAGGACCATGCCTCTTCACCTATCTTTTAAATAGCCCTACTTACTACTTTTTTAAGTAGTCATATTTTATGGGCACATATTCTATCTCTAGCCCACATACCTTTTGAAATGATCAAGAAAAAGTCTTACTTTAATGTCCTTGTTTTATGTCCTTTTGTTAGATATACTAAAAGGGCAGAAAAGAACAGGAAAATGAACAAATTTTATGGTTTTTTTTTTCCTGCTAGGGAATGGAGCCCAAAGCCTTGAGCATGCTGGGCAAGTATTCTGTCACTGAGCTCTACCACAAACCAGTGCATACTTTTAAATTACTAATAAATTTAAAGAACTAGAAAGAACATGTGGTACTCTAGAACAGGTGCTGGCAAACCAGGGCCATGCATGCTAAATTAATCAATTGCCTGTTTTTATAAATAAAGTTTTATTAAAACATATCCCACATAATTACTTATAGGAACTGTAACAGCCCACAGAGCCCCAAGTATTTACTACCTGGTTCATTTTTTAAAAAAATGGGTACCAACCCCTGCTCATGAGTTATGACATATAATGGTATCCTAGAGACAGAATCAGTCATCAGCAGATGAAAACGTGTCTTAATTTCCTTAACTTTTACATTTTATTACTTTTAATCTTAAGTTGTTATTTTAAATTTCTATTTGATGGTTTTCTGTGTTGCTCTTCTTTTAGTTCAGATGTATCTTAGGGAAATAGCTAAAGTTAATTCCATGGAAACCCCCCAAAGAGGAGCAAATACTTGGCTTTAGAAACCACAGGATGACCAGGCCCCAGCCATTGCCACTGCTCAAATCATTTCTTGCATGCAGAGGGATTTTGTCCTTGCAAAGGGGCTGCTTGGCTGCCCATGTCCACTGAACTAATTAGCTCATTAGTATGTGCAGCTGCTCATTTAAGAAACATTTATGGAGCGCCAACTCAGGTAAGAGACGTTGGGCTCAAAGAGCCCATTATTTAGTGAGAGAAATAGTCATGCAAAACCTCATGATGACAGCATCCTATAAAAGTTAATGACAAGTGCTGCCAGCAAGATGGCTAACTAGCTGCCCCTAGCATATGTCCTTGCAAAAGATGGCCAAAGGGCTGGAGAAATGGCATAGTGGTTAAGGCACTTGCCTGCGAAGCCTAAGAATGCATGTTCCAACCTCCAGGTCCCACGTAGCCAGACACAGTGACACAAGTGTGCAATGGTACACATGCACGCCAGGGGGTGCACATGTATGGAGTTTGTTCACAGTGTCCAAAAGGCCCTCTCTCTCTCCCTCTTTCTCTCTCTCAAAAATGAAATAATTTCAAAAAAGATGGCCAAAGCTACAAATAAACAATTATATATTGATAAAAATGACTAAAGAGGGGAACCAGAGTACATCACAGCACAAATGAACAAGATAGCCACATAGCAAGAATAAGGGCATGTCTGGCCCTAGCATCTGTATCCCCACCTCTAATGAAAACCAGCTTGGGCATAGGTGGTACTCCTCCCTGTGGGGAAGATCCCTGCTGTCCCATAACCACCTCACTCACTTTCAGTCCTCACCACAGGTGACCTCTGCAGTTCTTGCAGACGCTATGCCAGTTTAGGGAGCTGCTCTGGAGTCTCCTTGCCAAGCTGAGAAGGATCCAGCACCTAGGCTGACATGATGCCTCAGAAGGAATCACTGCCTGAGCTGAGCCAAGCAGCCACACAGTTCCTGGGGCTAAGCTGGTGGGGTAGTGGAGCATCTTGCTTCCCTAGATCTGAGCTGGAGCCCTGAAGTCTGAACTGCTGAAGTGCTCATGTTCACTGGGGGAGATGGGGAGAGTCATTGCTCCCCTTATCCTTAATCCCTAGGGCTCAAGTCATGGCTCTATGCCACTCTGGAAGAGATACTGCTAACATCCCACCATTTTAGGGTCCAGTGACATCACCATGTGGTACCTCATCCCTGGGGTCTGAGTTGCTGCTCTGCCTTATTGGCTCAGGTCCACAAATTACAGTTCTGCTCTCCAGGTTATGCTGCTTCTTCCTGGGAGGAAAGTCTCTGTGCTGCACCCCAGGGGCACAATCACAACCATAGCCTGGTACTTTAGGTCCAAGCTGTTAGGCTCAGTGTTACAGATCTCAGCTTTGTAGACAGTCTGTATCAACCTCTGCCTTAGAGAGAAAACCTGTCCCCCAAAATCCTGGGCATAGCACCATGGCTCCATGGCTGCTCTGAGCACCCAAAGTCTACAACACATAACCACTGCAACTATTTGTGGGCTATGTCCTACATGATGCCAAGACTCCTCATTGTAGGGAAAAACAACAGCACATAGATCCCAAAAACTCTTACACTAAGTGCTTCCAACAGTTCATGTGACCACCACTGCTACCACAAATGCTGGCAGAACAGACCACCAAGGCACCTGCAGTCATCACAGACACTGACCACAGCAAGGAACCTGCATACAGGCTGTACCACTGTCCCCACTCACAGAGCTGGAGTTACTGTTCTCCTCCCAAACAGCACCCTGAGGTTGCCTACAAATCAAAGACGTTCCCTGCATACGATACACTCTGATTTGCAAGAGAAGCCTGTTCCATCACATGTATGCATCAAAAGCACAAGAAACATGAAAAAGCAGGAAAATATGGGATTGCCAAAGGAACAAAATGATTCTCTGGTAACTGACCAGGAACGGAAATCCATGAGTAGCTTTTCAAAAAAGGAACTCGTGCACTGGGGAGATGGTTTAGTGGTTAAGGCGCTTGTCTGTAAAGCCAAAGAAACCATGCTTGACTCCCCAGGTCCCCAAGTAAGCCAGATGCACAAGGTGGCACAAGCACAGGGTCATGCATGCACACAAGGCAGTGCACATGTTTGAGGTCAATTGCAGTGGCTGGAGGCCCTGGTGTGCTAATTCCGATCTGAAGGAAACTCAGCAAGATATAAGAGAGTCCAGGGAGACAATGGAATCAGGCAGACAACACAAGAGACTCAAAGGACTCCGCAGGAGCCTTAGAGCTGAAGAATTCAATGAATGAACTAAAAAGTATAATGCAGAGTGCCGATGGTGGATTAGATCAAGAGAAGAGAGACCCTTAAACTTAAAAAACTTACAAAAAAAAAAAAAAAAGGCCTTTCTAAATTCTTTAGTGAGAGGGAAAAATAGTAGCAAAGAATGACCATCAACTACAGACTTATGGGATAGCATTCAGTGAACAAATATTGTCTTTCTGGGAATTCCTGAAGGAGAATACAAAGAAAGACACAGACGCTACATAATGAGATAATTGCTGAAAATTTCCCAAGTCTTGGGAGACATACGGACTTTTAGAACCATTGGCTCAAATATCCCCAAACAGATTCAACCCAAAGAGGTCCTTCCAAAACACATTACAACAAAACTCAAAAATCAAAAATAAAGGGAATTTAAAAACCCACAAGAGAAAAGCATCAAGTCACATATAAAAGAGAATCCCCTTGGACTACAAATGGATTTCTCAGCAGAAACCTGGCTACAGGAGAGAACAGGAATGGCATAATCAAGGTGCTAAAAGAAGAAACTGCCAGACAATACTACTGTATCCAGAAAAATTGTTCTTCAGAAATGAAAAGTATGAAATTTACTGGTAAAGAAAATATATTACCAAATGTGAAATAAAATTATTTTGCTCATGTGAATATTAAAAATGAAAATAGCAAAAAATCCAAGTATGTACTTCATACCAATAGCTAAGGGATACAATAAAAATAGCCCTAAGAGCAAATTTTATTGTAAAAAATGCCTGCATTCAAAAGAAGGAAGACCTCACCAATCCATGACACACCAAGGAACTAGAAAAGGAAGAAAAAACTGAACTAAAGTTAGCAAAAAACGAAGGAAAGAGTAAATTCCAGAACAGAAACAAGCCCACTACAGAACAGAAAAGTTGTAGGGGAGAAATCAGTGAAACTAGAATTTGAATTTAAAAATATAAACACTATAGTCTGTAAATCTTCCACCACATGAAGGAAAAAAAAAAAGCAAGAAGAAAAGGAGAGATTAAAATAGTAATTAAAAATAGCTGAACAAAGGAAGATTCTGGACAGATGGCTTCACAGCTGAATTCTATGAAGCTCTGAAAGAAAAATTAATATTAATCTTTCAACTCTCCCTCCAACTAAAACTGGCAGAAAAAAAATCTTGTAACATATTTTATGAGGCCAGTAACCTTGATAAGCCAGACAATGGCATTACATAAAGGAAAACCACAGGCCAAAATCAATGATGGACAGTAATGCAAAAATCCTAGTGAAACGTTAGCAAGTTAAAGTCAGTGTAAAATTATGCATCATGATCAAGAGAGAACTGTCCTTCATGTGCAGGGCTGCTTAACATATAAAGTCAATCAATGCAGTTCATTTTATGAACAGACAAAAAGCATAATCCACACTATCCTCTCAGTTAACAAAGCACCCCACAAAGTTTACCATCTTTTTAAAAAGCAAAACCTCTCAACAGTTTATGTGCAAGAGAGTTCCCCAACATAACAAGGATCAATTATGAAAAAATCCACAACTAACATAATCACGGGGACAAACAGAAAGCTTTTCCTCCAAGATCTGGGACAAGGCAAGGATTCCACTCTTGTTATTTCCATTAGACATAGTGCTGGCAATGCTTGCAAGAGAAATCTGACAAGAAAATGAAATAAAAGCAATCCAGATTTTAATGTGAGGAGTAAAACTGCCTTTATTTGAAGACAACACGATTCTATATGGAGAACCTCTCTTCCCCCCCCAAAAAAAATCCCCACTAGAACTACTAACTGAACTTAGCACAGTTTCCCAAAATACAAAAGTCTGAGCATTTCTATACATAGCGACTTGCCTCTTTAAAAGAAGTAAGCCTAATTTAAGATAGCACAGAACCAAAAATTAATTTAGAAATAAATTTAATCAAGAAGGTGAAAGACTTGTACACTAGAAATTTTCAAAAATTTATTAAAGAAACTAATGAAGACACGAATAAATGGGAAGATATTTCATAATCATAGATAAAAGAAAATAGAGTTAAAATTTCAATACTACCCAAAACAATATAGAGAATTAAAAATTTCAATTCTACCTGAAGCAATATAGATTCAATGTACTATCAAAATCCCAATGGCATTATTCACAAAATAGGAAAAAAAAAAAAAAACCAAAGGTCCCCTAAATAACCAAAGCAATTCAGAGAAAGAAAAAGTCTCGGACTTCCTGACTTAAAGTTCATTTCGAACCTGTATTGCACATAAACAATGGTCCTGGCATAAAACCAGACAGACAGACCCGTAGAACAGAACAGAGAGCTTAGAAATAAATACAAACATATGTGGTCATCTGATTTTCTTTTCCTTCCTTCCTTCCTTCCTTTTGCTTTGTGTGTGTGTGTGTGTGTGTGTGTGTGTGTGTGTGTGTGTGTGTACATGTGTACGTGCATGCGCCAGAGCCTCTTGCTGCTTCAAAGGAGCACCAGAGGCTTGTTCCACTTTGTTGTCTGACTTATGTGGATGGCTTGGGAATTGAACTCAGTGCTGGCAGGCTTTGCAAACAAGCATCTTTAACCACTGAGCCATGTGTATATATATATATTATATATTGCTACATTTAAAATAATGAAATTGGACCCTTACATCATTCACATAAAAACAGCTAAAAATGGATAAGGATCTAAACACAGTACCTGAAACCATAAAATGTACTGAAGGAAACAGGGTGTTACGCTTCTTGACAGTGGCCTTTGCAACACTGTTTGCACCATCACACCAAAAGCTCAGGCTACAAAGGGAAAATCAACCAGCAGGGTGACCTCAGCCTGGAAGGGTTCTACACGGCAGAAGAGGTGAGGGACCAGACAGGAAGGCAACGCACAGATAAGGAAAAAATGCCTGATAAGGCTTTAATATTCAAAATTTATTAAAAACGGATGCAACTTAATGGCCTGGAAGCATACAATGGGACTAGGACACAACTAGACATTTCCCCAAGGATGACACAAAGGTGGTCAAGATGCCTATGAAAAGATGTTCAATGTCACCAGTCTTCAGAGAAACGCAAATTAAAACGACCATGAGATATCACCTCATATCTGTTGGGAACAGCTATGATCAAGAAGAAAAGAAGTGCTTGTGAGGGTGTAGAGAAGGTGAAATCTTCACACACTGCTGGTAGGATATGGATTAGTACAGTCATTATGGGAACAGTGTCAAGGCTCCAAAAGCCATCCAGCAATAACCACATGACCCAGAACCCGTCTTCTGGGCGCATACCAGAGGGGGTTGAGAGAACCACCCCATAAAGTCATGTGCAGTGCAGCATCGTTCACAATGGATATGCAGTCAGCCCAGCTGTCCATCAACAGACGAGTGGATAAAACAGCCAGAGCATTTACATGCAACGGAAAACTATGTAGCCTTAGAACCGGAGGCGAGCCTGCCACTCGTCACAACGTGGATGTTCTTGAGACATGCTAGTAAGTAAAATAAGCCAGACACAGGAATAAAAGCACTGTTTTTACGTGGCGAGAGGAGAGGGAGGGAGAGAATATGATAATAAGACAGTAACTGGCAGGGGCAGCTTGGAGGAGAAGACAAACTAGCAGGTCTGTCAGATACATAAGTCCAAAGATCTAATGTCCAGCATGAAGACTATAGTTAATAAACGTAGGATACATTCAGGATTTTTGGTAAATGATATCATAGATGCTAATTGCTTGGGATGGCAGTGGGTAACTGTGAGAGATGATGTACCTTGAATACACATAACAGAATTCATTTAACAAATATTAAAAAGTTAAAAGCTAATGATGTAGGAGCAAATGTGAACCAAATTCAGACGAGGCTGCGGGTGTTACATATGCAAGTATATGGCCAGACCTCCGTGGCTTGAGCTCTGCTCTGTCTTCGGGTTGAGATTTTTCCTGCATGGGAGGCATCCACCTCTTGCTTTGTGTTAGGTTTCCACCTCACCTGACACAACTCTGGATGGCCAGCCCCTTTCTGAAAGGGTGCCAGGGCACCTAACATGGCACAACTCTCGAGGTCTGAACTGATAACCCACAGAGAGTTTCAAGTTGAAACCCTAACCAATCTACTTTGACCTCACTTAACAAGACTCACTACCATGGCTAACATGTTTCTTAAGTGCGGACTCACACACACTCCATCTCATCATATGCTTATTTAACAGCTCATTTCTTCTTATCTGGAGTCAGGGGGGAAAAAAAAATCACCTCGGTGATGACTGTGCAGACTCACTCTAGATAACATAAATTGAAGTTCTGTGTGAAAATGCACACTCATTCCACGACCATAACCCCCCCCAAGTATGACATCAGAAATTTTAAAGACAATTCACACAATCAGAATTACATCAGTAGCTGGCCAATTCCAGACTATAATTCTGAGTCAAGATCGAAAAATGTGTATGAAACCAGAGATTATTAGAGTGGAAAGGATTCTTGGAGGTTACTGCACTTCCAAAGAAAAGGATGAACATGGTAACGGGTGCTCTGCTTTGTGCAAGAATATGTGTGTGTGTGTGTGTGTGTGTGTGTGTGTGTATATTATATATATATATATATATATATATATATATATATATATATTAAATTTGGGGGAACATACTTCTGTCAGGGCAGCTTTTATGACATGTTGAGATAGCCTTCGTTATTAGAAAGCTCTTCTTTACCTTGAACTTAACATCTTTACAACATCTAACTTATGGGTAGTGCCTTTCCTCCCTTGGGTCATATAGGAAAAGAATAACCCCGTTTGCTCACACTGGCCTTTTACATTTTCAAAGGCACTTATCATGTGCTCCCTATGGGTTCTGTGGTTTAGGAACTTTGTTTTCTTTCTATTATGCTTCAGGTGTTTGGTCAGACACTCAACCTCACAGTAATCCCTCCCTCAGACCCAAATTAACACTTTCTCTTTGCTCAGACTTGTGGACCAAATAATTTAGCTCTGTCCAAAGGAAAAAACAGTCTTTGCCATGATCTTCTAGAAGTAAACTATGTGATAGCCATTAGGAGAATTTTTAAAAATTTATTTTTGTTTATTTTTATCTATTTATTTGAGAGCAACACAGAGAGAAATAGGCAGAGAGAGAGAGAGAGAGAATGGGTGCACCAGGGCCTCCAACCACTGCAAAGGAACTCCAGATGCGTGCGCCCCTTGGGCATCTGGCTAACGTGGGTCCTGGGGAGTCAAGCCTCGAACCGGGGTCCTTAGGCTTCACAGGCAAGCACTTAACCGCCGAGCCATCTCTCCAGCCTTTTTTTTTTTTTTTTGCTTAGGATGGAGAGGGGAGGATGAGCCACACCTGGCCATCATAAACTGTCAGTGATAGGTGGGTCCGTCACTCTGGAGACTGAGGCCAACCACCTCGGAAATCGCTCAACCCAGCCCCAAGAATAGCTCTCAACGCCACAGCTCCCTCCCGGGAACATCCCTGGTGGCAGGACTCAATGTGTACTGTCACACATGGACTCTGGGAAGGTGATTCTGTCCTGGGGACACTGGAAGCTTAATGTTTGCCACCTTCCCAGACGCTGCCTCTGCCCCATATGTCTCCTCCTAGAGCTGATTTTACTCTATACCCTTCCTGTGACAAAAGGTATAGCTGTGAGCACTTTCACTGAGTTCCGGGCGTCCTAGCGAGTGATGGTGACTTGGGTGACCCTCTGAACATGCAGCTGGTGTCAGAGATGAGGACGGACACATGTTGACTCCTCCTAACTTCCTCACTGTGTCCTTGGACCCTGACGTGTTACGGTTGGGTCAGAAACCTTGGGCAGACTTGGTAGCCTGGGGTCTGTGCCCTCAAACTTGGACTCTTGGCAGCTCTTCTAACGAGATGCTAAGAGCCTTGAGGATAGGATCAGTGCTTTTACTGTGACCTATATTTATAGTGACTCAGCCGGGACTTGCTGGTCTGAGGACGGAAAAAGAGGAAAAGATTCTGCATTCATTTATATTCACTTTAGCACGAGCAGGAACTTGGAATATCATCACTTAGAAGAAAGTTCCCAAATAAGAAAAAGGCCAAGCAAGAGAGCACATTAGAAGACCTTATGGACAAACAGAAAATAACAGGTACGTAGACTTCCCATGAGTCCTAGATGGCCAGACCTGGGACATGTTACCAAAGTTAGAGACGATACAAAGATGGGCTTAATGATTCAGTAATGAGACCCTTAGCACTCACGGAGCATTAATCTGGCCGGTCACCCACGAAAAACTGTCAGCTCACCTGCAAGACCAGATTTGGAGTGACAGCGTTGATATCACCCCTACAGCTTACAGTGTGAATACTATCCCCACACTTCTTACATTATCTGGTTTCACTTCCTTTTTAAAATGTATTTGGCCCGTGACTTATGACTGTTAATTGTTCATGCTTTACCATGGACTCTTCTATGGCCCTGTCACTTTGTAGAGAGCCTCTTGCAGTCGTTTACAGCGGCTTTACCGGGGCAGGCAGGGATCATCTCGATTAGGCTGCATTACGACCATCCCACGCCTTCGGAGTTAAAGACGCGCTCACTGTACTCCTTGGATTGGATACTTCGCTCTTTCAACTCATCCCTGGGTTCATCCCAATGTCATAGACCTCTGCTAGCATCCACAAAGGAGTTAGGCACTGATGAGGGATAGAGATTCAGTCAAGAGTCATGTTGTCATGGTAACCTAGAGCCTCTTCTCTGATTCTTCTCACCTCTGTCCGTGGGTTTTTAACAGAATTTTCAAGAAAAAAGAAAATAAAGGCCATGAATGAAATGCTTGACATAATGAAATCCTATTATCATCTGGTACCTTCCCTTAAGTCTTCCCCACTTGCTGGTTCCTCACTCCCTCACCTCTTGTGTCTCCTTAGTTACCCACCGTTTTGGAACAGTTGCATGCTCCCTAATGAGCTTTAACGTTTATTTCAGGTAGGAAATACACATGAAATGTGTGTCTGATGTGTTATCCCTTCTGAACCTCCCTCGGGGCTGACATCAGAACCTACAAGTGTATGTAGAATTCTCTCAAAAACTATGTTAACAAAAGAGGGGTAGGGAAACATCTGGAAAGGTGTCATCTATTTCTCCCCATCTACTCACTAAGCAAAACCCAAAGAGGACAGAGCATCACAGGTACTGGGTGAACTATAGTTGCTTTATTTTCAGTTCTAGAAGCTCAAACGAGTCCCTTCCCTGCCACATTCCTTGCAAAAGCCTCCAGAGTGTCTGAACAGGTCTAGGCATAGTGGCCAGGCCCAGTGATTTCGTCGGGATTAGGATCATAACCATTTTCATCTTCAGAGTCGATTTAGCCAATTCTATGCCTTCTATCAAAATACATAGAGAATATGCAAATAAGAGCCCTGAGCAGTCACTTCATTTGCATTCTCTTGGCTGTGTTCTGACCTTGTGCGCACGAGCTAGCAACGTCTCCTCTCTCTGTTCCATCAAGCCGCACATCAGCGGGCTCTCATGCCACAGGACTACCTTGAGGAGAGATGGCACACACTGGCACACCTTCTGAGGTTAGTGGTCAGAGGAACAGCCTGTCAGGAAGGATTCAGCAGGTGGGGTGGGCAGATAAAGCAATGTATTCCTCCCTGTGATCTTGTGCTTGTACTTCTTGCACCAATGGCTCTCTCTCTCTCTCTCTCTCTCTCTGTGTGTGTGTGTGTGTGTGTGTGTGTGTGTGCTGGGGAAGAGGCCCAGATTCTCACCCAACATTCAACCTCTGAGATAACCGTTGTGTGTCACAAATGTCTTCTTCTTCTTCTTTTTTTTTGGAGGCAGGGTCTCACTGTAGCCCAGGAGATCTAGAGCTCACTCTGTAGCCTAAGCTGGCCTTGAACTCATGGCAACCTCTCGAGCATTGGGATAGAGTGCATGAGCCATGCCACCTGGCTTTCAAGTGGCTTCTCTATGAAGTATTCTGCCCGTTAAAGTCAGAAGAGTCCTGTCCTGACTCTCTGGCCTGGCTTGTGACCAATATCCTTTCAACACCGAGAACAGTTCTAGGAGGACCATGTGGCATTGCTGCTACACAGGCCATCACTCAACAAGACGGACCCTGGGTGCCTGCCCAGTAGGAGGCAGACTGGCATGACTTCGGGTCTGACCCATTTGTTACTTCATTGCCTGGCAGTCTGGAAGGTTGTTCTCTCTCTCTCTCTCTCTCTCTCTAAAGAATAGCAATATAGATGACATGATGGTTTTGGACTTGGAGCTAAACTGTCCTGGGATACGGAAGATACCTGCACACCCCTTCCTGCCCTGGGACTCTGGACTTGTGACTACTTGAACAGACGGTGAGCTTCTGGGCCTCTGCAATGACATCCATCCCGTAAGTCCGGCCTGAAGTTCCCGTGGCTGCATTTCTGTCTGTGGTTGAAGTTTGATGTCGAGCTCAAGTCTACTCATGATTCAGGGGGAAAGTAGGTGGTAAGGGGATGCTTGACAGAATGAGCTTCTCCCAAGGACTTGTTCCCTTGCAGTCCCCCCCTTCAATCTCCTTATTATGGTAAAATACACACGGAATAAAATAGAATTTGCTGTTTTAACCATTTCTATGCTGAGTGGCATTAAATGTATTCTCATTTTTGTCCAACTATCACCTCTATGTATCTCCATTACTGTTTCATCTTCTTCAAGTTGAAATTTTACCCATTAAATATATGTTCTCCATTCTTTTTTCCCCTCGCACTTGGTAGCCACTATTCTATTCTCTGTCTCTATGATTAACCTATTCTAGGTATTTATTATACAAATGAAACCATACAATATTTGTCCTTTTATGTCTGCCTTATTTAATTTAACATGCTTTCAAGGCTCTCCATATTTTAGCATGTATGAGGACTTTTTTGTTGTTCTTGTTTTGTTTTTTGAGGTAGGGCTCACTCTCGCTCAGGCTAACCTGGAAATCACTGTGTAGTCTCAGCGTGGCCTCGAACTCATGGCGATCCTCCTACCTCTGCCTCCCAAGTGCTGGGATTAAAGGTATGTGCCACCACACCCAGCTTGTACTAGGACATCTTTTTTAAGATTCTTTTTTTTAAAAATTTTAATTAATTTATTTGTTTATTTGAGAGCGACAGACAGAGAAAGAGGCAGAGAGAGAGAAAGAATGGGTGCACCAGGGCTTCCAGCCACTGCAAACAAACTCCAGATGGGTGCGCCCCCTTGTGCATCTGGCTAACGTGGGTCCTGGAAAATTGAGCGTCGAACCAGGGTCCTTAGGCTTCACAGGCAAGCACTTAACCGCTAAGCCATCTCTCCAGCCCATTGTACGAGGACTTTTGACAATTGTTTTTTGGCTGAATAATATTCCATCATATGTATTATATTTCATTTTCCATGCATTGGCTAATGAATACTTAGGCTGTTTCTATTTCTTGGCTGTTTTGAATAATGCTACCATGAACACAAGTGTATGAATATCTGATTGGGTCTGTGCTTCCATTTCTTTTGGGTATATTTCCAGGAGTGGGATCAGTGGATCACAGAAAATTCTGTTTAACTTTTTGAGGCACTATTAAGCTGTTTTTCAAAGTGCTTTCACAACCATTTTACATCCTCCCAGCCAGATATAAGAGCTCCACGTTCTTCATCTTCTCACCAAACCTGACTTGCCTTTCTCTCTCTCTCCCTTTCTTCCTTTCGTTCTTTCTTTTTCTCTCTTCCTTCCTTCCGTCCTTCCTTCCTTCCTTCCTTCCTTCCTTCCTTCCTTCCTTCCTTCCTTCCTTTCTCTCTCTCTCCCTTCCTTTCGTTCTTTCTTTCTTTCTCTCCCTTCCTTTCGTTCTTTCTTTCTTTCTCTCTCATCCTTCCTTCCTTCCTTCCTTCCTTTCTCTCTCTCTCTCCCTTCCTTTCGTTCATTCTTTCTTTCTCTCTTGTCCTTCCTTCCTTCCTTCCTTCCTTCCTTTAATAACAGACATCCTAACCCACAAGAAGTGGCATGGTACTGCGGTTTAATTTGTGCTTCTGTAATTAGTGACACTGAGTGCTGTGTTCATGTCCTCATTGGCCAGCGGTCAGTGTTCTCTGGAGAAACATCTATTTAAGTCCTTTGTCCTATTTTCAGTTGGGTTTCGCTGCTGTCTTTTAGGAGTGCTTTGTGGGTTCTGGATATTAATCTTGTAGTAGACATGTGATTTGAAAATACTTTTTCTCATTCTTGATTTGTCTTTAATCTCTTTGTAATGTCCTTTGATGTAAGGGTATCTTTTCATTTTGGGGTAATACTTTTTCAGACTCAGATTTTAACTAAATTTTTTGGCATTTGTGGCTCAAAAACATTTCAATATTTGAATTTTTAAAATGATGAGCCTGTCTGTCAGTAAAAGTAATGAAGGATTGAGTGCCTGTTCTATTCTGTGTTAAAGATGCATTTCTAATATGGTCCTTCTTACTTGTAGACCACTGTCCAGTCACTAGCTGGGGAAACTTGAAAGACAGCACATGTGCCATAGACTTCCCTGGCTACATTTCTTTTGAAATCAAGTAGAACTTACCCTAAGGGAGTGCGGTGAGGAGGGGAAAGGCTGTTGGATGCTTTCTGGGTATCGTGTGTAGTTTAGGGAAACATGATTCCATAGTTCTTACAAAATGTAC